>OX359280.1:15734164-17126664 GCA_947179155.2 Hedera helix
TTAAGTTACTAAATGGTTTAGTAATTAATTAATAAGTAGTAATCTTATTATTAAATAATTAAGTTCCTTAATAGTTGAGGAATTATAATTATAATAATTAATTAAGTTACTAAATGGTTTAGTAATTAATTAATAAGAAGTACTCTCATTATTAAATAATTAAGTTCCTAAATTGTTTAGGAATTGTAATTAATTAATTTTGTTTCTAATTAAATTGGGAATTAAACTAAAACCTTAATCCTAAATAGTTTTGGAGAGTTGACTAGATCTATAAATAAGAGGAGTTTTATCATAGATCAAGATTACACACTCTTTCATTAGAATAGAGAGAGTACTCCATAATTCTTTAGATCTAAGGAGTTAGAGAGAGAAAGAGAGAGAGAATTAGGGTTAGCCACCCATGGTTTGGAGAAACCATAATCCACTTCTTTAATTCATAGATCTCTTGGAGGATCACCTCTAGAGGTTTCACACTTGGGGAGCTAACATTGATCCGTGGAATCTAATCGGTGAATTTGAAGAAGAACGTGAAGGATTAAAGGGAGATGAACTTGTACCCGTGGAAGCTTGGTTCTACAAAGGTATAAATTCTTTTATTATTCCTCAATTAATAATAGTCGCATAAGAAAGATCCGGGTTATTGGTTTGTACAAAAATTTTAAAATCTGATTTTCTTGCTTCTGTTGCGCTTATATAATTTGATTATATGTATGCCATATTTTGGGGAGTCCATTTCTAGCCACGGGGAGAACTCTCATCGATGTACAAAAAGGAGAATTAAGAGAAACCATAATCCACTTCTTTAATTCATAGATCTCTTGGAGGATCACCTCTAGAGGTTTCACACTTGGGGAGCTAACATTGATCCGTGGAATCTAATCGGTGAATTTGAAGAAGAACGTGAAGGATTAAAGGGAGATGAACTTGTACCCGTGGAAGCTTGGTTCTACAAAGGTATAAATTCTTTTATCATTCCTCAATTAATAATAGTCGCATAAGAAAGATCCGGGTTATTGGTTTGTACAAAAATTTTAAAATCTGATTTTCTTGCTTCCGTTGCGCTTATATAATTTGATTATATGTATGCTATATTTTTGCAAACCAACAGTTAATTCTGTGAATAATGATATCGAGAATGAAGACAGAATACCTTTGATAAAGGAAGGTAGTTTTTGAATTTAATCATACTCACGTATATTGACCATGAATGCTTAAATGTTTTATTACGATTTCATAACTCGTCAAATGAGAGAAAAAAAAAAGTGAAATTGAGAATGACTTAGTACATTCACAATTCATTCAAATGTTGAGTTAATACACTTACGATTCACGAAAAAAAGAGGAGGTCCATCTCGATGTTAAGTTTCTTTAACGATCAGGCGAAAGCACCACGACACGAGCTAAATTACAAAATCATGAGCATTCCATTTTGATATGCTTTATTGTCAAGATTTTAGCAATTCTTATATCGAAGTTAACCCCGCCGACCCGAACCATCAAGCTTTTTAACGTTTTGTTACTTGTGCAGGATATGACTCGCTGTGGGTAACTCGGCATGACCAACGAAACGACTTGATAAGTAGGTTTTATACCTACTATTTCGATACCAACTTGCTTTAACTTTCGCTTGTTCTCATTAGTTTTTATTACTTTTCATGCGTTTACGTCTCTTTTGTAGGTTTCATGCTCCATAGCTTATTATTGGCCATTTCCGCCTTTTTGTGGACAAACCGGCGTGTTTTGGACTAGAACTTGTGCGGGGTGGAAAAATTGCAATTTTTGGGACAAAAGTGGCTCAATGCGGGAGTGATATGCGTGATGAACGGGTGCAGCAGAAAAGATGGCACAGAGTCCAAGACTGGTGCACGGCGCAGCTGCGCCGAAATCCTTCACAAACCCTGCGCAGTAGCTCTACAAGCTGTTCGACTGGTGCACGACGCAGCTGCGCCGCATTCCTTCGCATTTACTGCGCAGCTGCGCAACACCTCTGATGCCTCTGTGACTGCCGTGAGGCGCAGCTGCGCCCCATTTCAGTACAATCCCGGCGCAGCTGCGCCGGTCCTTCGCTCCAAAAGCTGAGAAGACTTATTTTAAACGAGCCAATTGCAATCTTCTTGCTACAGTGATCGGGCATGAAGCGTTTGAGGCTATATATATCAGTAGTATCAGTCCTAGCCACAGAGAGAAGATAGGAGATAGAAAAGCTAGGTCAAAAGGAAGAAGAGAGAGTGCATTGTTCATTTCATTCTTTGTTTTCTTTGTTCTCTCTTGTTCCTTGTGATTTAGCTAGAGTAGTATAGCTTAGAGCTGGGCATTGGACATTTGAGGCATTGTGTCAACCTTGTAACTTCGGATTTGAAGAAGAGAAACCGAGCTTTGCATTTCTTAACTTTGTTTTCTCTTTCTTTTCATTTGTAGCTTCAATGTATGAACATATGTGGATGATGGTTGTTATTTCTATTATGAACTAACTTCTCTTATGGGATTATAATGAAACCTAGGGTTTAGTTCAATTTGTATGCTTCCTTGTTTTGGCTAAATGATTATGTATGGATTGTCTAATGTGGTTTATTTTAATTGTTTAAATGCTTGATCATCATTTACCATGTTAACTCACACGGAACCGAGATGGGGAGTGTAAGTTTAGAACCGACCATGTTAGCTTGTGTTCATGATTTCACATGACGTTGGATTGCATGATTCGTGCTAAGGATAGACATATCCGAAGCACTGCACGTAGTCTTTTGAAAACCTGTGCTTAAACCCGTTTTTCTCTAGGTCACATAGACATATAGTGATTTATTTAACTTGGGTGTTCTTTCCCGTTCTGTTGCCCTTTGGGTCGGATCTGGGTTGGATATGGGTATGATGCAACGAGAGTTGGTCATACTTTAGTTTCGTGTTTTCGACTAACAATCCGAAATAATCAGTTAGGTTTAACAGGAAGTAGCACAGTTGAATGACGCCCTAGGTGAAGTTATAATCCCATACCTCCTTTGTCTGCTAAAATCGTTAATTAATTAGTTGTCTTTAATTTTCATAACTTAAATTCATTTCACAATTCCTTAATTTACTTGATACTGTTTAAAGAAACCAAAATAGTTATAAGGCTGCTGCATGATAGTGTAATAGCTATCCATAGTCCTCGTGGGAACGATACTTTACTTACTTTATATTACTTGTTGACCACGTGCACTTGCGTGTAAGTGTTGATTTGTCATACGCACGGTTTGACACCCAACAAGTTTTTGGCGCCGTTGCCGGGGACTTTGAGTAGTTTTTATTACTTTCATCGTCAGTTTAAATTAGATTGGTGTATTTAAACAATCTTTTCGTACCTCATTTCTTTTTATCTGTTTCTTTGGTTTCAGGTACTTGTGACTTGTGCATGCTAACTCGATCAAAGAAACGTAGGTTGTTGGCTCACAACGACAACGGTAATACACAAGTTCAACAAGTGATTGAGAGTTGCCCTGACAGTCAAGAGAAAATTGAACAGCCAGAAGTCATGGCCGGAGAACAAGAGGCACCTAAACCACTAAGAGACTATGCAACGCCGCGGATAAATGAGTTGCAAGCAAGCATCACAAGGCCGGCAATCACAGCCCTATCCTTTGAAATTAAACCGAGCACCATTCAAATGGTGAAGAATTCAGTACAGTTTGGGAGAATGGCTAATGATGATCCGAACGATCACTTGCTGAGCTTCTTGGAGATCTGTGATACGTTCAAGTTTAATGGAGTAACGGATGATGCAGTGAGACTCAGACTCTTTCCATTCACACTGAGAGATAAAGCAAAGAGTTGGCTTCACTCATTACCTCCGGGGTCAATCACTACATGGGAAGACTTGGCACAGAAATTCCTGAAGAAATTCTTTCCTCCTGCAAAGACCAATAAGATGAGAAATGATATTTCTATGTTTGCACAACAACATGGAGAGTCATTATATGAAGCATGGGAGAGGTTTAAGGAGTTGTTAAGAAGATGCCCGCATCATGCACTACCCCAATGGATGCAGATGAACACTTTTTATAGTGGTTTGAGTGGTAACACTCGGACTAGCATTGACGCAGCATCTGGAGGGGAATTTATGGCAAAGAATTTCGATGAGGCATACGAGCTGCTTGAAACCATGGCTGCCAACAATTATCAATGGCCTACTTCTAGGCTAAATCAACCAAAAGTGGCCGGGGTTATAGAAGTAGATGCTATCACAGCCTTAGCAGCTCAATTATCAGTCATGTCCAAGAAGATTGATGCAATTGCGGATAACAAAGTGCAGCAGGTGGCTTATGTATGTGAGCTATGTGCAGGGGAACATCCTACAGATCAATGTGCTATCAACTCAGAATCAGTACAGTTTGTGAGTAGCTACCAGAGGCAACCGAATCAGTATCAGAATACATATAACTCTGGAGCTAGGAATCACCCAAACTCATCATGGAGCAATAATCAGAACCATCAACAAGCTCCAAGACCACACTATCCACCGGGATTTCAAAGTCATCAACATGCAGCACAACCGTCTCAACCAGAGAGAAAGCCAGACTTAGAAGAATTAATGCTGAAATACATGGCTAACACTGATGTGTTGATAAAGAGTCAGTCTGCTTCCATCAAGAATTTGGAGAACCAAGTGGGCCAAATGGCCAATTTGCTGGCAAACAGACCTCAAGGATCTCTTCCAAGCAATACAGAAGAAAACCCAAGAAGAGAGGGAAAGGAGCACTGCAAAGCTGTCATGACTAGAAGCGGAAAACAGTTTATGCCAACTGGCGCAAATGAGCCGGCAGTACAAAGAGAAACAGAACAGATGCACCCCGCCTCAGACTCAGTTGGTGCAGAAAGCTCTAAGGAAAAGGAGGAAGTTGTTGTAGAGACTGAAGCAGGAAACAAGGATCAACCAGAAAAGCCTCCGGTTACTCACACACGAGTCTATCCTCCAGTACCTTTTCCACAGAGGCTTCAGAAACAGAAATTGGACAAGCAGTTCGCTAAGTTCCTGGAAATTTTCAAGAAGCTGCAAATAAACATACCATTTGTAGAAGCTTTAGAACAGATGCCGAGCTATGCTAAGTTCATGAAAGGGATTCTGTCAAGAAAGAAGAGATTGGAAGACTTTGAGACTGTGGCTCTAACTGAGGAATGCAGTGCAGTCTTACAAAGGAAACTACCTCCTAAACTGAAGGATCCGGGGAGTTTCACTATTCCTTGCGAGATAGGGAGTGTGTCTTTCAACAGATGCTTGTGTGACTTAGGAGCAAGCATTATTAACCTCATGCCATTGTCAATTTACACACAGTTGGGACTTCCTGCACCAAAGCCCACAAACGTATCCCTACAGCTCGCAGATAGATCAATTACATATCCAAGAGGGATTGTGGAGGACATTCTGGTCAAAGTTGACAAGTTCATATTCCCCGCGGACTTCATTATACTGGACTATGAAGAGGACAAGGATATTCCCATCATTTTGGGGAGTCCATTTCTAGCCACGGGGAGAACTCTCATCGATGTACAAAAAGGAGAATTAACAATGAGGGTCCAGGACCAAAGAATAACCTTCAATGTGTTCCGGGCAATGAAGTTCCCTTCCGATGAAGAAGAATGCTTCCGAATGGATGTGGTAGAAAGGGTGGTGGAAGAGGAGTTTCTGAAAAATGCAAGTAAAGATCCGATGGAAACGACCTTGGTGAAGGATAGTGACAGTGACAATGATGAGTCGGGGATGGATGACTGTATCTATGAGCTGGAAGCACTACCACAGGTGAACACATGCAAGATACCTGTTGAGCAGTTAGAAAGTGCAGAAGAACCTCCAGATCGCTTGAAACCATCCTTGGAGGTACCTCCTACTCTTGAGCTTAAACCGCTCCCATCACATCTCAGGTATGCTTATTTAGGTGAATCAAATACTTTACCTGTGATTATTGCATCTGCACTAACCCCTTTACAGGAAAGTAAGCTGATAAGAATCTTGAGAGAATTCAAGGAAGCTATCGGATGGACAATAGCCGACATCAAGGGCATTAGTCCGTCCTTCTGTATGCACAAGATTCTTATGGAAGAGGACAGTAAACCAACTGTGGAGCATCAGAGAATGCTCAACCCCATCATGAAAGAGGTTGTCAAGAAGGAGATTTTGAAATTGCTAGATGCTGGGATCATATATCCTATCTCCGACAGTACATGGGTGAGCCCTGTCCAATGCGTGCCCAAGAAAGGAGGGATGACAGTTGTGAAGAATGAGCATAATGAATTGATACCAACAAGGACAGTGACCGGTTGGAGGGTGTGTATGGACTACAGAAAACTGAACAAAGCCACCAGAAAAGACCAATTTCCATTGCCGTTCATTGACCAAATGTTGGACAGACTTGCGGGTCATGAATACTACTGTCTGCTGGATGGCTATTCGGGGTACAATCAGATAGCCATTGCACCTGAGGACCAGGAAAAGACAACCTTCACTTGCCCCTACGGGACGTTTGCATTCAGACGGATGTCCTTCGGGCTTTGCAATGCACCAGCAACATTTCAAAGGTGTATGATGGCCATCTTTTCTGGCATGGTGGAGCAGAATGTGGAAGTCTTCATGGACGACTTCTCTGTATTTGGGGATTCCTTTGAATTGTGCCTGGAGAATTTGATTTTGGTATTGAAACGCTGCATAGAGACAAATCTGATTCTAAACTGGGAGAAATGCCATTTTATGGTACAGGAAGGAATCATCCTTGGACACAAGGTTTCAGGGAAAGGATTGGAGGTTGACAAGGCGAAGCTGGAGATTATTGAGAAATTGCCACCACCTACAACTGTTAAAGGGGTGCGTAGTTTTTTAGGTCATGCGGGTTTTTACAGACGATTCATCAAGGACTTCTCCAAAATCTCCAAGCCTTTATGCAGTCTACTAGAAAAAGAGGTCCAGTTCAAATTTGATGAAGACTGTTTAAAGGCATTTGAGCTGTTAAAGTCAAAGCTAACATCAGTACCCATAATTGTAGTACCGGATTAGTCTATACCATTCGAGCTGATGTGCGATGCTAGCGATTATGCAGTGGGGGCAGTTTTGGGTCAGTGCAAGGAAAAGATTTTTCATGCTATCTACTATGCCGGCAAGACCTTAACAGATGCTCAACTAAACTACACCACCACCGAGAAAGAACTATTAGCGGTTGTATACGCTTTCGACAAATTCATGTCGTATCTCGTTGGAACAAAAGTCGTGGTGTACACGGATCATGCTGCTATTAGATATCTGATTTCTAAGAAAGATGCAAAGCCGAGACTTATCAGATGGATTCTTCTTCTCCAAGAGTTCGATCTAGAAATTCGAGACAAAAAGGGTTCAGAAAACCAAGTGGCAGATCATCTTTCTAGATTGGAACATCCGGAACAGGATGGGAAGGACGAGGCGGATATAAATGAGTATTTTCCGGATGAGCAGCTCTTCACTGTGACCTCAGAGATTCCTTGGTACGCTGACTTTGTCAACTACATAGTAAGCAATGTTCTCCCACCAGAGTTAACTCGCCAGCAAAAGAAAAAGTTTTTCCATGAAGTAAAGAGTTACCTGTGGGATGAACCCTTCTTGTTCAGACAGTGTGCAGATCAGATAATCCGCAGATGCATCCCTTACAGTGAGACGTCCAGTATACTGCATGCATGCCATTCTTCTCTCTATGGAGGTCATTATGGAACAGAACGTACCGCATCTAAAGTGCTTCAAGCAGGGTTCTATTGGCCTTCTATATTCAAAGATGCCCACCAGTTTGTAAAAAGCTGCGATCGATGTTAACGAGTGGGTAACATTTCCAGACGAAATGAAATGCCATTAAATTCAATTCTGGAAGTGGAAATCTTTGATGTTTGGGGAATCGACTTCATGGGCCCATTTCCATCATCGGCCGAAAATCTTTATATTCTCTTGGCAGTCGATTACGTCTCGAAATGGGTAGAAGCCAGTGCTCTACCATCCAACGATGCCAGAGTCGTCCTGAAATTCCTTCAAAGGAACATCTTCACTAGATTTGGCACTCCTCGAGCAATCATCAGTGATGGAGGGAGCCATTTCTGCAACAGGCTCTTCACAGCATTATTAGCCAAGTATGGGGTAAAGCACAGAGTAGCCACATCCTACCACCCCCAGACTAGTGGCCAAGCGGAAGTGTCGAATAGAGATGTAAAGAGAATTCTAGAGAAGATGGTAAATCCGTCAAGGAAGGATTGGTCAACGAAGCTTGATGATGCACTATGGGCATATAGGACAGCCTATAAGACTCCCATTGGCATGTCACCTTTTCAGATGGTTTATGGTAAGGCTTGTCACCTTCCAGCTGAGTTAGAGCACAAGGCTTACTGGGCCATAAAAAAGTTGAATTTCGATCTCTCAGCCGCAGGAGAGCAGCGACTGCTCCAACTTAATGAGTTAGATGAATTTCGACTGCGAGCCTATGAGAATATGAAATTGTACAAGGAGAAGGTGAAGCGATGGCATGATCGGAAAATCATCGAAAGGAAGTTCGAGCCGGGGCAAGCTGTACTGTTATTCAATTCCAGGCTTCGATTTTTCCCGGGTAAACTCAAGTCTCGATGGTCAGGACCATTCACTATCAAAACTGTCTATCCTCATGGCGCCATCAAAATTGTGGGAAAAGAGCATGATCGACCGTTCAAGGTTAATGGGCAGCGTCTGAAGCATTATTGGGGAGGCGATATTGATCGCCAACAGTCCTCAATTGCCCTCGAGGAGGCCGAATGAGCCGAAGAACAGTCGAGCTACGACTATAACTAAAGCGCTTGTTGGGAGGCACCCCACTTTTTGTCTCATCTCCATTTGTTAAATTTTTAAATTTTGAAATTGTTAAGCTTACTGTTTGAAATACTCTCGGAGATTTGAATTTTGTTTTTGTGATTTATTTCAGGAGGTGTAGAGCTGAATAAGCATGCATGGATCACAGAAAAAGAAGCCTCAGTTTTTGGGCTGACTGGCAGAAGGCGCAGCTGCGCCGTATTTACACTGCCCAGAGGCGCAGCTGCGCTGGGCAGCAGGACCGGTTTCTGAAGACAGGACACAGCGCAGCTGCGCCGTGTTCCCTTGCTTTTGCTGCGCAGCTGCGCCGCACGCCAGCATCAGTTTTCGAATTGCTTTTAAAAAAATCGACCGATTGGCTTCCCTCTTCACTTCTCATCATACCAGTTTCTTATTCCCTTCCTCATCAGATCACGAGAGCTCTCAAAGAATAGCAAACCCTAGTTTCCCCTACCCATTTCCTATCACACTATTGCTCAATATTCTCCATCCATAGAATCCTCCTAGCACACCATCCTCACCTAGCCCTAGTCGAGCATACAATCAGATTACCAACATTAGGGTTGTGTGAAGCAAGTTTGGGGGTTCTTCAAGGTTGAGAAGCAGCGTTTTGACAGAGAAACACATCTAGACCTAACACTTTCAAAATGCCGAAGCGCATCCGTACCCCGTCGTCTTCATCGGCCAGTAGTGATGCAGGGGGAGAAGGCGATGACAGAAACACGCTTGATACCTCCAGATTTGTCAACCTTTCTGCACAACACTATTACTGGGACGTCATGATAACGAAATCGTTTGTGTTAGAAAGGGGCCTCAAGCCCAGTTCCGCGGATGGAGGGTTGCTACAGCAAATCAGGAGCCGTGGGTGGGTGTTGCTGGTGGAAACGCCCTTAGCGGCACCGATGTCTATTGTGCGGGAGTTCTATGCTAATGCCCGAGAGACTCAGAATGGGATTTCATACGTTCGGGGCAAGCAAGTAGACTACTCCCCTCGAGCCATAAACGAGCTATTCAGGATGCCAGCCTTGACTGCGGAGGCGATTCAGTGGACCCGAGAACTGCGGTTCCAGACCAACTTGGACACCCTGATGGAGGAGATGTGCAGGCCCGGTGTGGAATGGAAGGTTAGGCCAGATACGCATCAGAAGGTGCATTTCCCTCAGACGACCTTGAGCAGGTATGCTAAGGCCTGGTACAGTTTCATATGTGGCAGCATACTGCCGACGACCCACCATCAGGACGTGACTAAGGAGAGGGCGATAATTTTGTATGGCATATGCAAGGGTCAGAGTATGGATGTAGGATACATCATCCATCACTCTATGCTTAAATTCATGAGAGCCAGTACTTCGGGCGGAATCCCGCATGCCTCCATCATTACGCGGTTATGTTCAGCAGCAGAGGTAGAGTGGGGTGAGGAGTCTTCTCAGTTGCCGATGAGGGATATCGATCATACTGTCATTGAGAAGTTCACGATCTGGAAGGGGATGAGATCGCATCCAAGGGGTCTCGGTTTTATTAGGGAAGAGGTGCCGGAGGAGCAGGTTGTGGCAGCTGAGGAGCCACAGGCCGGAGGGCTTCCTCCCGATTTTGTAGCTAGGCATGATAGAGAGATGCGTCGCTTGCAGAGGCGCATGGACGCGATGCACACGGACTTCAGTTCATATACTGCCGACTTCTCAGCGGCATTGACCAGTGCATTCTCTCAGCTAGGCGCGGACGTACAGTTCCCGACCTTCGGGCAAGGAGGCTTGTACCCACCGCCAGATTCACCACCCGAGGCCTAGGGGAGTTTTCTCTCACCCTTATCTCCAATGAGGACATTGTTATATTTAAGTTTGGGGGTATTGGGTGCATGCCATATTTAGCTATGTCTTAATTATTATCATATTTTGCTTGTCATTTAAATTTGTAGTTTATGTTTAGTTGCATCGCATTTAGTTAAATTTGAAAAATAAAATAAATAAAGCATCATATTTATTTCTCGTACTGCATTTAGGTTATTTGCATCTTATTGCATGAATCCTAGCGTTTTGTCGGTCGAAGTCATATTGGCCTATGATGATACTTGGCTTTGCTTGATCATGTAACGGGGTTGAAAATCGAGTCATAGTCTTAGTGTCATGTTGATTTACGATTCCTAACTTATTTGACTCTGATATAACCGGATAGCACTTATTGTGTTATCGTTTTGTTTGGTTGAATCTAAATATGTGCATAATTGTCTTCTGGTGGAAATTTTTTTGTTAAAGCAATAGAAATTTGGTGTATGGGTTGTGTCGGCTATTATAACACAGAAATCAAGTTTGGGGGTTAAGAGAGCTATAGCGTGAGATGGAGCGTTAAAACGCACTCACACAAAAAAAAAAATAAAAAAAAAAAACACGTTGGCTAGTTTAGTTTTGTGGCCGTAGATACTTGAGTTAATAGGCCCGTAGGGGTGTCTTTACACCTAGCGCCCTAAAGCCGACTGGTTTGGGAGTCGTTGGTCGAAAGCTTGCTACATGGGTATCTTCGAAGCCTAATAGGACTAGACATTGCATAGCCGGGTGTAAACGCGAGATAGTGCAATTATTGCCCTCGTGGTTGTATATAAAGTCGGTTAATTCTGAATAACCCTGATATTGATTAATGTGAAGTCATAGCTGACATTTTTCCTATTATCGTCTTTCTTGAGTTAAAACTGTGATTTTCCCTCTAAGAAGCGCATTATGACAATATTTGCATCATACCAACCTTAATGATGGCCAAGCACACTACACACTGTATCAGTAATAATATGTTGTGGAATTGTCGATTGATATGACCTATTGACGGTTTCTTGGTTAGATGCTATGTTTAATGATCTTTGCATCTTTTCTGAGGCTATTCAATTAAGCTTTGTACTGACTGACGTGGATTCACTTGCATGTAGCGTAAACTGCATTTGTAGCTTAACTTGCATTTCATTTTGCTTATTATGTAGCTTGAGGGCAAGCAACGGGTTAAGTTTGGGGGTATTTGATAAGTAGGTTTTATACCTACTATTTCGATACCAACTTGCTTTAACTTTCGCTTGTTCTCATTAGTTTTTATTACTTTTCATGCGTTTACGTCTCTTTTGTAGGTTTAATGCTCCATAGATTATTATTGGCCATTTCCGCCTTTTTGTGGACAAACCGGCGTGTTTTGGACTAGAACTTGTGCGGGGAGGAAGAATTGCAATTTTTGGGACAAAAGTGGCTCAATGCGGGAGTGATATGCGTGATGAACGGGTGCAGCAGAAAAGATGGCACAGAGTCCAAGACTGGTGCACGGCGCAGCTGCGCCGAAATCCTTCACAAACCCTGCGCAGCTGCGCAGTAGCTCTACAAGCTGTTCGACTGGTGCACGGCGCAGCTGCGCCGCATTCCTTCGCATTTACTGCGCAGCTGCGCAACACCTCTGATGCCTCTGTGACTGCCGTGAGGCGCAGCTGCGCCCCATTTCAGTACAATCCCGGCGCAGCTGCGCCGGTCCTTCGCTCCAAAAGCTGAGAAGACTTATTTTAAACGAGCCAATTGCAATCTTCTTGCTACAGTGATCGGGCATGAAGCGTTTGAGGCTATATATATCAGTAGTATCAGTCCTAGCCACAGAGAGAAGATAGGAGATAGAAAAGCTAGGTCAAAAGGAAGAAGAGAGAGTGCATTGTTCATTTCATTCTTTGTTTTCTTTGTTCTCTCTTGTTCCTTGTGATTTAGCTAGAGTAGTATAGCTTAGAGCTGGGCATTGGACATTTGAGGCATTGTGTCAACCTTGTAACTTCGGATTTGAAGAAGAGAAACCGAGCTTTGCATTTCTTAACTTTGTTTTCTCTTTCTTTTCATTTGTAGCTTCAATGTATGAACATATTGTTGGTTTGCAAAAATATGGCATACATATAATCAAACTATATAAACGCAACGGAAGCAATAAAATCAGATTTTAAAAATTTTGTACAAACCAATAACCCGGATCTTTCTTATGCGACTATTATTAATTGAGAAAGGATAAAAGAATTTATACCTTTGTAGAACCAAGCTTCCACAGGTACAAGTTCATCTCCCTTTAATCCTTCACGTTCATCTTCATAATTCACCGATCAGATTCCATGGATCAATGTTAGCTCCCCAAGTGTTGAGCCTCTAGAGGTGATCCACCAAGAGATCTATGAATTAAAGAAGTGGATCTTGGTTTCTCCAAACCATGGGTGGCTAGCCCTAATTCTCTCTCTCTCTCTAACTCTTAGATCTAGAGAATTATGGAGTACTCTCTCTAATCTAATGAAAGAGTGTGTAACCTTGATCTATGATAAGACTCCTCTTATTTATAGATCTAGTCAACCCTCCTAAACTATTTAGGATTAGGGTTTTAATTTAATTCCCAATTTAATTAGGAACTAAATTAATTAATTACAATTCCTAAATCATTTAGGAACTTAATTATTTAATAATGAGAGTACTTCTTATTAATTAATTACTAAACCATTTAGTAACTTAATTAATTATTATAATTATAATTCCTAAACTATTTAGGAACTTAATTATTTAATAATAATATTACTACTTATTAATTAATTCCTAAACCATTTAGAAAGTAAATAATAATACTAACAGTAATAATAATAATAAAAATAATAGTAATAATAATAATAATACTCCTCTTATTAATTTATAATTAGTATTTCTAAAATACTAAATTATAAATATTAAGCTATTTAATTTATTCTATCATCATAGTATAAATTAAATATACTTAATTTATTATTACAATTATGCCATCCACTTCTAAAATAAATATTACTCTTTTGCGGTGTGACCCTTTAGGTTCTCCATATTAAACCGGTTGTATAATAAATAAATTAGAACAATTCTAATTCATTTATTACGAATTAACTCTTTAATTCAGAATAAATAATTATTCCACAATAAGGGTAAGCCCCCTTAGCGATTAGTCGACTTTCCAGATAATATAGATTTCAACATTTAATCGTAAAAGAACCTTTCAGCAAATAGTTACCGTACAATTCAATCCTTCTACCACACAATGTCCCAATCAAATATAAGACATGGAATTTCTGTCAAGTCTTATTTATTTGATTATATGCATTTCAATTCATAAATACACAACTCTAGTTAATGTAAATTAGAAACTCCTTTCTAATTCCATTCAACCCTGGCCAGGGATTTCTGAGTTGTCACTTATTGAATCGCATAGGACATTCTCTCCCTTTACTGGAAGTGGTAGATCCTTTGTTGACCATTCATCTATCTCCATGTGTACCTTATTATACCCAAGCACATCCTTTGATATACCAATAGGTCTTAAAGAATATGTCAAAGTATAACTTAGTACACACAAGATACTAAGATGATCTCAAGTCTAAGGATCACTTGTACGACTATCACATAAGGAACTCCTATTGACAGACGAGTAAAACTCCATTAGGTGTTCCTTGAGCGAGTCACGTTCAGTGAACTTATTCTCTAATAAGCACCTACATACTTGCTTTAGTGTCTCTACACAAATGATTATGAGATCAATCATCCTCTTCATAAGAGCAAGCATAGTATGTACCAATCTATCCGGATCTACTAATCCCCTTTTTAGTGATCCAACGATTAGGAACAATTTTAGTTTTGAGCTATCTTGAATTTAGATCTCATTAGCATGATCCTCATCATGGTTCTAAAAGCATTGCTCGAAAACTATGGGTTTATCCATTTGATTAATTCAAGTAATTAATCATGAATAAAGAAATGCCTTGATACTTTTATTAATAAATAAACAAGATTACAAAGTATATGCTTATCACATCAAATGTGATTGGCTTGAGGGCATACTACTTTCACATATGTGGATGATGGTTGTTATTTCTATTATGAACTAACTTCTCTTATGGGATTATAATGAAACCTAGGGTTTAGTTCAATTTGTATGCTTCCTTGTTTTGGCTAAATGATTATGTACGGATTGTCTAATGTGGTTTATTTTAATTGTTTAAATGCTTGATCATCATTTACCATGTTAACTCACACGGAACTGAGATGGGGAGTGTAAGTTTAGAACCGACCATGTTAGCTTGTGTTCATGATTTCACATGACGTTGGATTGCATGATTCGTGCTAAGGATAGACATATCCGAAGCACCGCACGTAGTCTTTTGAAAACCTGTGCTTAAACCCATTTTTCTCTAGGTCACATAGACATATAGTGATTTATTTAACTTGGGTGTTCTTTCCCGTTCTGTTGCCCTTTGGGTCGGATCTGGGTTGGATATGGGTATGATGCAACGAGAGTTGGTCATACTTTAGTTTCGTGTTTTCGACTAACAATCCGAAATAATCAGTTAGGTTTAACAGGAAGTAGCACAGTTGAATGACGCCCTAGGTGAAGTTATAATCCCATACCTCCTTTGTCTGCTAAAATCGTTAATTAATTAGTTGTCTTTAATTTTCATAACTTAAATTCATTTCACAATTCCTTAATTTACTTGATACTGTTTAAAGAAACCAAAATAGTTATAAAGCTGCTGCATGATAGTGTAATAGCTATCCATAGTCCTCGTGGGAACGATACTTTACTTACTTTATATTACTTGTTGACCACGTGCACTTGCGTGTAAGTGTTGATTTGTCATACGCACGGTTTGACACCCAACACGACTCTCCAATACGAATCCTCGACAAGAGAATAAGTAAAGGCTGGGGCAAGTTGAAAATCATGGAAATGAAAGGATCACAGGTCTGTATCAGACTCCTCATCAACGAACTTTTCCCCACGTCCATTGATGACCCACAACAAACTCAACAGATGCACGCTGACATTACATCGATACCCAGTCGGGCATATGCAAGAGCGATATAATTCACAACACCAGAGCTAATCGATAAAAAAGGTGAGGAGAGGGAACATGGTCGTCGGTCATTGCAAAAAGCCAAATGGACTGCCTCAATCCAGAAAATGTGCTCCCAGATAAGGCATGGCACAACTAAGTAGTCAAAAAGGATGACACGTGAAAAATTGTATCATTTGACTAAACAGGGGTTATTTACTTCCAAGCATATCTATTGACCCATGCATAACATCTGCGCATCCATGTATATATCAAAATAAAATGTACATGAAAGGAAAATCACAGGTACGAGACTGTCGACGTCATGAATACTGGTGCCATTTATCTGAAGGACATGGCAGCGGGTAGCTCCCACGATCCGATGCACCCAGAATCTATGGAACATCAAGGAATTGCAAAATGACTGTCTGAAGCACCTTCAGCTAATCGACAAGGATGACAGGTCAAAAGCAATGGCTACCAAGAGTGATCTATAAGGACGAACCCCAAGAATGACAAGTCAAACCAAAGAAGTGGCTGGCAAAAGCGATTTACGAGGACGGATCCCAAGGAGGCCCCACAAACTAATCAGGTACGCTTTCCTTTTAAATTTGTTCAAGTGATTATTGCATTTTTTTAGGATGTACGATACGATACGAGTCCATTTGGGACAATACACAGCGATTCCGGAGATGAGACCCGGCAATTACGAGACAACTTGTTAGAGACTAAGCCCAGCAACTACGAGATGACTCATTGGAGAAAGATCCGACGATGACCGTTGGAGAAAGATCCAATGATGACGAGACGACCCGTTGGAGAAAGATCCGACGATGACCGTTGGAGAAAGATCCGATGATGACGAGACAACCCGTTGGAGAAAGATCCGACGATGACGAGACGACCCGTTGGAAAAAGATCCGATGATGACGAGACGACCCGTTGGAGAAAGATCGACGATGACGAGACGACCCGTTGGAAAAAGATCCGACGATGACGAGACGACTCGTTGGAGAACGATCGACGATGACGACACGACCCGTTGGAGAAAGATCAACGATGACGACATGACCTGTTGGAGAAGGATCCGATGATACTTGTTGGAGAAAGATCCGACGATGCCCATTGGAGAAAGATCCGACGATGACCGTTAGAGAAAGATCCGACGATGACGAGACGACCCGTGAGAGACAGATCCGATGATGACAATACAAGACGACTACGATACGATCCGTCGGAAAGAGATCTGACGATGACAATGACGAGACGATCCGCTGGAGACGAAACCCCGCAATTACAAGATGACTACGAGACGATCCGTCAGAGATAGATCCGACGATGATGAGACAATCCATCAGAGAAATATTTGACAACTACGAGACGACCAGTCAGAGATGAAGCCCGACCCTACGAGATGCCAAATGATAACGAGACAATACGACAATTACAAGACGATCTGTCGGAGATGAAACCCGATATCTACGAGACTTGATGATTACGAGACGACCTGTTGGGGATGAAACCCGACAACTACGACAAGACCCGACGATTACGAGACGAACCCGTTGGAGACGAGACCCAGCGATACCATCAAAGCGATACCTGATAGCACGCAATGCGATTATGTTAAGGAGCGATATTCATTCATAATTTTACGATTCCATTAACATTGGTAGCCTTTACGAATGTTGTGCATTTTTTTACATATTTTGTTGCATCATTAATATGTATTATCACTATCATGCATCGAGTGTCTGTTCTTCATCATATTCATTACATACTACTAGTCAGAGACGAAGCCCGACAGCTACGAGACGATGACAATTACGAAACGACGATGATTACGAGACGAACAGTTAGAGACGAAACCTGACACTTACAAGAAGACCAGTCGAAGACGAAACCCGATGGCTACGAGACGACCAGTCAGAGAAGAAATCTGACAATCACAAGACGACCAGTCACAGATGAAACCTGACATTCCCAAGACGACCAGTTAGAGATGAAAACAGACATTCGCAAAATGACTAATCAGAGACGAAACTTGACATTCACGAGACGACCAGTCAGAGACGAAACTTGACATTCACGAGATGACCAGTCAGAGACGAAACTTGACATTCACAAGACGACCAGTCAGAGACGAAGCCTGGCCTTTACGAGATGACCAGTCAGAGACGAAACCTGACATTCTCGAGACGACCCATTAGTGACGAGACCGACACCTACGAGACGATCAGTCGAAGACAGAAACCGACAACCCCAAGTCGATCAATCGGAGACGAAACCCAAGCGATATTCATTCATAACTTTGAACTAACCTCTACATTAATGTGGCATATGGCATTGCATCATCTCATATATCTTGTTGCATCATTAATATATGCTGTCATTATCATGCATCGAGTGTCTCTTCTTTATCATGGTCATTACATATTACCAGTCGGAGACGAAGCCTGACAACTACGAGACGACGACAATTACGAAACGACGATGATTACGAGACTATCAGTCTGAGACGAAACCCGACCAAGACGAAATGAAGACGACTATGAGATGACTTGTCGGAGATGAAACCTGACAAAGACAAAACGACAATGATTACGAGACGATCAATCGAAGATGAAATCTAACAAAGATGAGATAACGACGATTACGAGATGACCTGATGAAGGTGAAGCCCGACAAATACAAGAGGACCTGCCAGGAGTTGAGATTCGACGGCTGCAAAGACAACTTCGAGATGAATTGCCGGAGACGAAACCCGACAAGCACGAGATGATTAATTAGAGATGAGACTCGACCTTACGAGATGCCGATGATTACGAGACGACCTGGCAGAGACGAAACCCGACCACTACCGGATGAATTGATGATTACGACGACGACCTATCAGAGACGACACCCGAAAGCCACAAAGCGACCGATGGCTGCAAGCGATGCGCATTCACAACTTAGGGAATTTCGGTAGCACTGACGTCTTTGCATCTTTTACATATTGTGTTGCATCATTAATACATTTGTTTCATCATTAAATATGTATTGTCATTTTCAAGCATTGGGTGCCTACTTCTTTATAATGTTCATTTCATATTGCATTGCATAAACATGCTAAAGAGGGGGCAGCTGTAGACACCCAAATTTTGCACTAACCCTGACATGAGGGCAAAATCGTCACTTGACCCGACATATGAAAAGGAAGGTGGACCCCAACACGAAGCCCCCACAATGACTTACGGTCAAAGCTGCCACAACGAACAACGAGCATCATGTTACTTGAGGCAAGGCAAATAACTGATCCATAAAAACCTGATTTGATCACCAAAGACGACGAATGACCACTACGCTTACGGTAGTCGGGGGTCTCACTCACCGGGGGTGTAAGGGGGCAGCGCCCCTGGGCGTTTCTTGAAGTTTTATCATATATCTTTCTTGTGATTTCTTGTTGTTGAATTGCTTGGATGTAGTATCTTTGTTATATTAGTGATGATCCAAGGATTAGGGATGATTAGTGAGGGTTCCATCAGAACTAAATTTCCTCCTAATGTCTCGATGATATCCGGGTAGTGATATATAGTTCATTGTGTTAATGTGTAGTTCATAATGTTTAACTTGCGATTTTAAGTTATTGTGGTATAGTAGTAAATCTAGTGTTATTGAGTTTTCCCTTGTATGGTTGTGTGGTGATTTTGGGATTTGTGAGCCTAGGAATGAGATCCTTGTGATCAAATTCCGAAGATGGACATTTTGGTATATGTAGTCATGGCGATGGGTCCTTTATTGTAATTATGTAAATTTCGGGCCTTAAAATAATATCTATAACGAAAATCGGGTTAAGGCCCCGTAATAGTGAAATATGTGATTGTGGATGTTTGGGGTTATTTGGATGGCTCACATGCCCATGAATAGCCCCGACACATTTTTGTGAATGCTTGATTTGATTTGCGACATGGAAAGCGGTTTCAAAAGGAAAAAAGAAAAACGAGAAATTTTTTCTATAAGTAAATCAAATTAGAGTATGAGAATCATAAGGCTAAAAAATCGAGAGTTTTAATGAACGTCAATTCCTATTTAACGAAAAGGCTGCAAACGTTTTTTTAAATATCATAAGATATCTATTTTGTAAAAATAGATAAACATCTTTCATTAAACTTTGGTGCATAGGGTTAAAGAGCTCCTAGAAGTTGCCTTCATTTTATTTTACTCCACTGTCAAAAGGCAATGTATAGTCTCGATTCCTATTTAACGAAAGTTTTAAAAACCCTTATTTTCTAAAACGACGCCTAATAAAAAATCTCATCGCTTTCGAAATTAAAATCTATATCTATTATAAAGCAAAGCCTTTGCGTATGGGTCAAAAGACGTTCTAAAACACTTTCCAGATAAAGCACGTTTTCTACAGGAAAAATCAAAGCGGTTTTTTCATGCAAAATTCACCACAACATTCATTTAAGCACACACGCACATACACACACGTTTTAAGATTTTAAAAGGACAGGAAAATATCAAAATTGCGGTAACCGTGTTTTCACAGAAGTCGGGGGGTGCTTAACACCTTCCCCTAGCTTAAGAAAGCCCCCGAACTCTATGAATCTCGGTTCGCAGACCAATTAATTAGGAGTGACATATGAGCCATTACGATTACGAAAACTAAAAATCGGATGAGTTGGTACATCCATTTCAAGTATACCAACTGGCAATTCTGGTCAATTGACTCATCATAAAATCAATCTTTCAAATCCCATCGACACTTGTGCTAATCTTTTCCAAAAAATCACATCGTAATTAAAAAGGCTAAAATTGGAAAGGGTAATTATTAATAGGAGACGATTTTCCTGGCGTCGACAGAGGCCCTCGGGTAGAAACACCAAAAATCACTGAAAATAATGATTTTGAGTTAGCCAAGTTTCCAAAAAATTTCACCAATGAAAATAGTCTAGTTTACGTATAAAAACACCTATAAAGAAGGAAAATTTGTGCAAAAATGCAAGTTTTCTATCATTAACCTTTGTTTACTTACTTTTTATGTGATTTATATATTTTGTACAAGCAACGTATTATAAATCTTTGATATGAGAGTTATTGCTTCTTGATTCAGCATAACTTGCAAAATGAAATGCTTATTCATGATATATTTCGGATCATGCTTTATTATATCAAACTAAGTTATATTGGGGCGATTTTGATATGTAAAGTAAATTGAGATGAATGAATATATCGCACTGTTCATTATTTGTCTAGTGTCGTATATGTTATGCATAACATAGGATGTCGTTAGATTGATCCCCTTTTTATATCCGCTGTAAATGGTTCTAAGTCGAAAGATAAAGAACAGTTCAAGGTCTAACCACCACTCAGTCTTGCCATGTTAAAACATTTTGTAATATCAATTGTTATGCCATGAATCCTTACAATCCATATTGGTGTGAGTTCACTTATATGCTGTGTATTTAAGACTTGCTGAGCATCTTAGCGCACCCTTGCATATAAACTTAATTTGTAGACAAACCCGAGAGCTCCGGCTCAAAGAAGAAAGGAAAGAAGAAATGCGTAGACTAGTTTACTGGTTTCCTTAATTGTTCTTAACTGTAGTTATAATGACATTTTGTAATAAGAACAAGTTCCACACATGTAACCGAATATTATATAAATATTATCAAGTTTTATCACATTCTCTTGTTACATCTTTACTTTGATTAAACCTAGAATTGTTAAAACTTAACATAGTATTGATAATGATCTATTTATCTGGATGATGATCAATAAATAACTTGTGAGTGTTGTACATCCAAAACAGGACTAAGCGATATTAACTGGTCAAATCCATCGTTAAAGTTCCTCGGACACAGGTATAACTTGTTATTACTATTCTGAATGTCAGATAAGTAAGATTATTGATATGAAGAGATATCACTATAACCAAATATGTTTCAAGTGAGGGTTTTAACTAGTTGAGTAATGTTTTGTACAAAAAGAGAATTTTGCACCAGATAAAGATACAACCATTTGTCACGGATAAAGATGCAAACATTTATCACGGGTGAAGATACAAACATTCACTGTGATATTCTCTGTTCCCAAGAGCCGTTCTAATGATTTAATGCCGTGGATATTGGAATATATAAAGTTATAGAATATCTATATCTTAAGGGTAGAATGTTATGATTGAGTATTAAGTCTCTTATATCGATTACAAGGACTTGATATAAATTAATGAAAGATCTTTGGGAATTAAGATGAGAACTTTGTTTATGAATAAAGAAAATCATCTATAAACCTAATGATTTAGCATTTATAGTGAGCACCAAGTCAACTATAGTAAGTATAGTGATTTGGGGGCGTCACAGCATCAACGACTTTCTCCCAATGAACAGATTATCAATAGACAAAACTCTTAACGAGCAAATCTCAAAAGACAAATTCTCACACTATAAAAGCTCCAAACAAAACAATAGAAAAAGAGGGAGCAAGAGGAATAAAAAGGAAAAGAGTGAGAAATTACAAGAAGAGATAGACCAACGAAGATATCAGGTCTAAAAGAAAAATTAGGAGAAGAAAATGTTAGAATTCATGCCCTAGTGGCCAATTATTTGATGTAATTGCTTAACATTTTTTAATATTATATTTGATTGAATAAATGAATTACTTTATTATGATTTTATTTATTGCGTTATATAAATGTTAGCATAATAAAATTCCTTAGAATAGTGATACGAAGTATATAGCTTTAAGTACGTGACTTGAACATGAGATTATATAATTACAATTAGTATCATTACTCTTAAATGTCCCTAGTCTAGTGTCATTGTTAACGGGACAACAATGATGCATTGAGACTAGTATGTGGATTGACTGATGGCCAAATCTTATTAGTCATAAATATTTGAGATATTGAGTCAATGCATATGTACATGTTAGAGAACAATGTACTAGACAGACTCACCATGAGAATTCTACGTGGAGTATTATGCAAAGTGTTATAAGAAATTCTCATAGTGACAATGATATAATGATCATTCGACCTGAAATCACTATATTATTACACGAGAATTTATGTACTTTGATATCATCAAATGTCACCTTTTATAGGGTGGACAATAAATGTGATTATTGGGTACATCATAAATCGTGTGAGGAATATGAGTGATCTAGATGGAATTTAACCCTCCTATATATTAGGGGTGATATCCATAGGCCTCTTGATTGAGTAGGACTATGAAATGCATGACCATGCTCAAATAGTGATTTGTTTCATATAGTCTACTCCTTGATCAAGAAAACTTATATTAAATTATGAAGAGTATAACACATTCCATGCTTCGAGTTTAATCTAGGATGTTAAGGTTAAAAGGATTAAATTACATTGAAACATTGGTCATTAAAATGTTGCATCGAATCACCGATCTTATTATTACTTGGGTAACAGTGATGCATTATTAGATGTCACTCACTGTTTATAATTTTATAATATGATTTTAAAATTATTGCCAACGTAATAATAAACACACTAAGAACGTAATTAAAAGGGAATTAATTTAAATTGTAAGGATTTAAATATGTGTGTATATATATATATATATATATATATATATATATATATATATATATATATATATATATATATATATATTAAGTCAGACTTAATTAAGATATAACATATATATATATAAATTTGAATTTTATTTATTTTTAGGTTTTGGTTAATTCTTTTTAACTGCTATACATATATATATATATATATATATATATATGATATATTAGCAGAGAAAGTCACGTAAGAAAAAAAAATCAAAACCCTAGCCGCTTTTAGAAAGAGACTAGAGAGAAAAATATTTAGAAAATCCAGATCTTGGTGGCTAGTACCGAAAGCTCCCTTTTGCTGCAAATCGAGTGACGATTCACGAAGCGTTCGTGTGAATACCGTAGAGTCACAGTTTCGTTGGATTGCATTGAAGATTCGAAGTGTTCCAGAATTCTCCATCGTCTCCATTCAAGCTAGGATAAACAGTAAACAAATCTAAACCTTTGATTTAATATGTGTTCGCATGGATCCTTTTTAGGGTTTCAGAAATTGATATGATTTTTTTTTAAATTTTGCTGCTTTTACGATCCGAAATCCCTACAGAAAAAGGGAGCATAGCCTTGGTGAGGAACATAAAAGATATACACTTAGAAATCTCGCTAAAAGAGAGAGTCGTAGAGAAGTGATGGTCAAATATTAGAGAAATGGAATGGCTCACACACTGAAGAAGAATAAGGATAGAAAAGTCATTATACATAAGACCGTTAAGGGGATCGATCAATTGCAGAGACATATTCTCAACCCAAAGTCACTCTACACTTTGGAGGATCGGTCACAACACTGCTACCAAGTTCATTTGATATGAGCTTATCATCAACTTGACAACACCCCTTAGCCAACAACAATAACAACAATAACAATATTAAAGTCGGGACTTAGTGACTCTCCAGATTCAGAGGAATATGCCCCAAGAAGGGAAGATTACTTAGTGCCTTAGAGGAGATAAGACAGGACAAAGTGACCTTCCTGATTCTTAGTGAATCAGACCCTTCGTGGGAGGACTTAGTGTCCAGATTGTGAGGACTTAATATCCATTTATCTTTAGTAGAATATCCCTGCTCAGCAAAATGGAAGAGAGGAGTAGGAGTAGTTCAGGCTCCGAACCTCTTAAAAATATTTGTGTACTCAATGTCGCTTTACCCCTTCTTATCTTTCATGTTTATGCTTGTATGTTGTACTTTTCAATAGAAAATACTGCACAAGAACTGTGTGCTTAACTACCTATGATTAGAAAGGGAATTTACCAAATAAGCTTGTTTCTGTTGCATAAATAATCGTTTAGTTATTTGGTAAAAATATTTTTAAAAGCAAAAGTTATATATTGTTGTATAATGATTTATTCAACCCCCTTTCTAAATCATATTGATATACCTCTAGGAACCAACAGATATGAATAAAAGTTTAATGAATAGAAATTTTAAACTAGTTATATTTTCTTGAGATAGAAATTTTAAAAAGGAATGTGTTAATTATATGAACTAGTGGTATATTAATATACTTAACTAGTAGATAAAAGGTAACATTTATGTATGTTACTAAACTAGAAAACTAGCTGGGCCAATCCAGAAAACAAAGAAAAGGAAGGTCACTAATTTGGCTAAGTAAAAAAATCACTATGTATGTATACTAGTGGACTAAATGAATAAAACAAAGAAGTGAAGTAAAACTAACTAAAGCCCAAGCAAAGGATGAAACAAACAAGAATTTGGTAAACTAATGGGCTAAATAATAAAAGAAATGAAACAAGCAATCAAAGCCCAAACCAATTAAACAAGACAAGCTATTATGCAAGCCTTGTGTGACAATTAAAATGAACCAAACTAAGGCTCCAAACCAAGCTTCATTTCAAGTCCTTGTAGCATAATAGAAAACCCAAACATTAAGCCTAAACTAAGCCCAAGTCTTGGATAAGTTAATGAGGTAAGTTATGATGTAATAAAAAAAAATATGAGTGACAAGCTATATAGAGTGGTTTGGAAACCCCCATAAACTCTCAACAACTCTTTAACCACTTCACATCAAATCCATCAAATGGTAACCATGATTATTTAGCTCTAATCCTTGTTTAGCTTAATTAAGTAGTTGTTTAGTGTTAATCATGTGCGGCTTAATGAGAATAAGAGAAGAAGTGGAGGGAATTGACCATGAAGGAGACCAACTTAAGAGGTATCTACTTGCATATTTAACCAAGCCTCTATATATAGCCAACACCAAACATCATCCAACACTTTGGTTCATTTGCTACAAGTTAGAAAAAGAGAGAAAGAAAGCAAAAGAGAAAGGAAAATAGAGAGAGGGCCACGAGTAAGGAGTAGAAAGGTTTGGAGCAATCTAAGAAGGCAAGAAACTTAGCCAAGAAAGAAGAAAAGGCATAACTTTAAAAACCCTAAAAATATTATTTACATTAAGTTTTATCTTGTTGTTGTAGGAGTTATGTTGTGATGATGGTGGATCATGGTGATATAAGTTGTATATGATGTGTAGATGGATGTTATGTAAAAAGATGCATAAATATTAAGAAAAATTGAAAGATGACAACATGAACAAAAGTTGTGTAAAATCGAAAAAACCCTAAAACACACACTGATTTTCAAATTGCTACAGCTCACTGTGATTAACATATTTATGAGTGAGGTTAGGGGCATTAAATTTTTTTATGAGTCATGTAAACAACCCAAGTCTAACGAAATAAAAACGTTGTAATGACAATTTTTGGCGAATTTTCTAGTAAAGTAGGTAAAAGCTGAAAAACTGTCAAAGTCTCATACCCTAGCTTTTCTGCGGTTATTTTTGGCCACTTAACAAGTGAAATAAATTAATGCCTTTTGAGTTCTGATTGTAAGGATTTGCATTTTTGCGATATTGAAATTATAAGTTATTAATGGAAATTAAGTATTTTGAAAGTGTGACAATCATTTTGGGACAAGCTATGTGTGTTATATTGGATGAAGGAATAAATTTCAAGACTAAGGAAACAAGTTTGGATTAAAATGAAATTGAATTGGATTGATTTGAATAACTTATGAACTCATGGGGGTAAATTTAAACAATTGTGAATTTAAGGGGAATTAAATTTCCTAGACATAAAGTATAATGACCATGCTATCCTCCTTAAAGTAAAATATGTCATTTGTATCCTAATTTGGTCTAAAGTCCATATTACCCTTAATTAACCATGAGAAATGACTTATTAGCCCTCAACCATGCAAGAGTAAAGAAGCTAACCATGGTTAGTTGCTAGAGAAGTGTTATAAGCATGCTAGCATTCATTTTTCAGCATTTTACACTTATCATTATCAAGTTCATACGTGAGAGAGCTCAAAGGAGAGAAAGGAGGGGAGAAAGCCTAGGGTTTACAAAGAAGGCTTAAGATTCAAAGGAAGGTTGTTCAAGGAAGGTGAAATAGACACTAAAAGTGGATCATCCATCACTTACAAGGTTCCTAGCTAGAAGAAGGATAGCAAAAAGAAGGTATATTTTATGTTCAAGCCAAGAAACTTGTAGCTTATGTGTTTATATGCAAGAAAAGAAGCAACCATGCATGTATCTTTGGTTTTATATGATGATTATGTGAAGTCTTGTGAGTCTAAGTGTTCTTTGATTAGTTGATTGTGAAGTCTTAGTTGTTTAAGTTATGTAGCAAAGGTGGTGCACTATTTACATGTGTATTCAAGCTAAAAGTTATGATTCAAAGCATGATTGTGTGCTATATGTTGTCAAATATGATTGAAACCTAGTTTGGGAAGATGGAGATATAAGATACATGCATTAACATGTGTTAGCAAGCATCTAAGAAACCTAAATGGTGAAAAACTTATGTTTTGGAAGGGTTAAGTGAATACTAGGCTATACTTTTTGCCTAAAAGGAATTATAATCTGTAAAGTGTTTTGGAAGGTGCATGTGCAAGCTACACATGCATATAAAGTGGCTAAAAGGATATGTGTTAACATATATGTGCATGGTGTGTAAAGAATCAAAGTTGGTTTATAAGGAAAATTATGAAAATTGGTAGAAATGCAATTAAGTTATGATAATTGGCCATTTTGCTTGATTTTTGTGTTAAATGAGGCCAAACATGTAAGTTATAAGTAAATACACGTGTTAGAATCGATTTGGGAGCTAAATGGTGCATAAGGCGATAAATAGTCATTTCAAACGTTTTAAAACGTAAACTGACGACCAAAACAAACCATTTGGAAAACTATGACCAAACGATGATTTTTAAAAGTTTCGAAGGCCTATGCAAGTCACTTATATGTTATTTGTGCTATGTGAGATGTTGGAATTGAAAGAATTACATTAGGGCCAAGGATAACATCATTTTTGGAAAGAAATTTTTTTCAGAAACTGCAGCATTGCGCCGGGGCGGAGGTTTTTATACGGGAGACTGCGCCGGGGCGCAGTGGTGCTGAGAGGACCTCGCCGGGGCGGAAGCAGGGCGAGCCGGGGCGCGGCCCAGCCGAGGCAATCTCGCGGCCAGCGCGATGTTGCAAAGGAAACATGGCGCCGGGGCGCCATGTGCTGACTTTTGAAAAATAATTTATTTTAATTCTAAAATGCAATGTTTTGATATTAAATGATATAAATACATATGTAAACCATAATTTGATAAAAATAATCAATATGGTAAGCGTAAAGCTATGTTTGAACAAAATGTTATGTGATTAGGGTTATGTATAGTTAATGGGTAGCTTGTTTAGCAAGTTATGGCATGCATGTGTATGTAACTAATGCATGAACCAATATTGTGGTCATGTAGGGTATAGACGGGATAATAATATACCGATTGTGATAGACGAGGACGAAGGCAAGTTTCCTTACTGAACTTCTATTGCAGTTCTTTGAATAGATATTCATGTTATTCATTTATATTGCTATGCAAAATCTTATTCATTATTGAATTAAATTGAAAAGGTCGATGCCAATCTTGAATCTGGCTAGACACATATGAAATGATTTATGTTGAGATCGAATGTTCATTGTTATACGCTCCAATCCACATTGGTTGTGGTGCGGCTTCTATGTTATGCTGTAATAGAACAACCCTAAAAAGGGGATATAATTATAATTTTATGACGTGGTTGCGTCGTTAGATGTTTATGTTGTGCACAATATAAGATACAATGGGCTGATCACCCAGAGTACGCATCTATTTGATATAGCAGTCTTTTGACTAACTTGGGCAATATCATTCTATACGATTGGTATTGTTCTAAACGTGTTCTTGGTCTCGTGACCGTACAGCAGAGGAATTTCATTATACCATTATTCATAAAAGCTAAATTTCAGTTCTTGATTCACTTATTGAATTAATATTGATCATTTCATCTTGATGATTCGATTATTGATATTCATACAGTTATTATGCATAATTCAGATAAAATTGTCTATGACTCTCCTCTATTCATTTGGAATTATTCATGATATCATTCATTGTTATACTTGCTGAGCTATTTAGGCTCACTCTTGCTTTCATTCATGACATTTCAGTTAAGCCAGAGAAGGCCGAAGGGTCGGGAGTAGATAAAGGGAAAGGAAAGGTCGGCCAGCACTAGAAGCTAGCTAATGTTGTATTAATTATTATATTTTGTATTATGTCAGATATGACAGTTGGATGTATAAAGGTACATAGAACCTGGGAATAGTGATGTATGAATGTAAATTAAGTTTATAATTATTATTTTGTTCAGAATGGTTGAATGAGATGTCAGGGTAGAATAGATTACGTGAGCACCAGACCCGTGGTTCAAGGGACCCGGATTTGGGGGCGTCACACTGATGGTATATGGTATAATGTAAGTACAATAAAAAAATGAGCTTAATCTGACTTCGGATGAGTAATTTATGACCAAACGAAGATTAGGGTTTTGAAAATTAAAACTGATATATCTTGAATTCTACATCTCAGATGGATATGAAATTTTTAATGGAGTTACTCTAGGATATGAGGGAGTTACTATCCAAATTTAATGATTTTTGGAATTAATATTTATTTATGAAAAATGTTGTAGTTTTTAGCAGAAATGACCCTTTTAAAAATAGTTAATGAAGTTGAAAAAAATATATATAAATTATTTTTACGTGTGGAATATTTTTAAATATGTGGGGCCAGGACGGAGAAAAGTAATAAAATGGTTAAAGAAGCTTAATAAAGAAAATAGAGTTAAGAAAAATTAAGAAAATTAATTAAAGTTATAAATTATATAATATAATTTTATCGACTAAGACGCGTTAAAATTGTTGGTTTATAATATCCATGAACATGCAATCAAAATGCATATAAGAAGTGGAAGCATGGTAAATCAGAATTTAAATTTTTACTACAAATCATTATCTAGGATCAACCTTTATGCATAACTATTAATTAACAAGAACTAGATAAAGAATTATACCCTTGTAGATTCTAGCTTTTCACAGGTACATGTTAAACTCCAAGTTCCTTTGTGTTCTCCTTGAATTTCACCGATTAGGTTCTAATGATCAATGTTAGTCACCTAAGTGTTTGGCCTCTAGAGGTGATCTACCAAGAAATAACAATTATTCAAGAAGTGGGTGGTGGCAAACTCTAATTTTCTCTCTCTTCTAATTTCTTAGATCTAGAGAACTTGTGAGTACTCTCCCAAAAACTTATAACAGTGTATGTGACCCCAATTCATAATAAGACTCATCTTATTTATAGATATAGTCAACCATCCTAACACCTTTAGGAATAGGGTTTTTAATTTAACTTCTAATTTAATTAGGAACTTAATTAATTCAATATAATAATTATAATTTCTAAACTATTTAGGAACTTAATTATCATTTATGAGAGTACTCTTATTAATTGATTCCTAAATCATTTAGTAACTTAATAATAATGAGAATAGTAATAATAATAATAATAATAATAATAATAATAATAATAATAATAATAATAATAAGACTCCTCTTATTAATTTATAATTTGTATTTTTAAAATACTAAATAATAAATATTAAGCTATTTAATTTATTCAATCCCTACATGCATAAATTAAATATATTTAATTTATTATTATAATTATGCCATTTACTTCTTAAATAATTATTTTTCTTTTATGGTATGACCCTTTAGGTTCTCCATATTAAATTAGTTATAGAATAAATTAATTAAAACTATTCTAATCTTATTTATATAAATAAATTAAACTATTTAATTCATTTAAATAAATAATATTTATTCCATAATAAGGGTAAGCCCCCTTAGCGATCAACGACTTTCCAAATAATATAGATTTCAATATTTAATCACAAAAGAACCTATTCAGCGAATAGTTACCATACAATTCAATCATTCTACCTCACAATGTTCCAATCAAATATAAGACATGGTATTACTATCAAGTCTTATTTTTTTTGATTATATACATTTTGATTCTTAAATGAATAACTCTTATTAATGTGAATTAGAAACTACTTTCTAATTTCCATTCTGACTTTGGCCAAGGACTACTGAGTTGTCATTTATTGAATCGTATATGACATTCTCTTTTTTTACTAGAAGTGGTAGATTCTTTGTTGATCATTCACATATCCCCGTGTACAACTTATTATATCCGAGCATACCCTTTGATACACAATAAAGGTTTTAAGGAATATGTCAAAACATAATTTATCATACACAAGATACTATGATGATCACTTGTACTATTTTCTTTATCCATATTCACATATCCCCGTGTACAACTTATTATATCCAATGATCACTTGTACTATTATCACAAAATGAACTCGTATTGACAGGTAAGTAAGACTCTATTAGGTGTTCTTTGAGCTAGTCACGTTCAGTGAACTTATTCTCTAATAAGCACCTACATACTTGTTTTAGTGTCTCTACACAAATAATTATGAGATCAATTATTCCCTTCATAAGAGCAAGCATAGTGTGTACTAATCTATTCAGATTCACTAATCCCCATTTTAGTGATCTCACGATTAGGAACAATTTTAGTTTTGGGCTATTTTAAATTTAGATCTCATTAGCATGATCATCGTCATGATTCTAAAAGCATTGCTCAACAACTATGGGTTTATTACAATTAATGCCATCTATTAAATATGGATAAAGAAAATGCATTTGTATAAATAAACTTTTATTAATAAATGAATAAGATTATAAAGTACATGCTAGATCATATCAAATATGATTGACTTGTGTGTATACTACTTTCAATCTCCCACTTGCATTAAAGCTAATAACCATGATATCTAATACCCGTCTTCTCTAAGTGACGATCAAACTACTTTTGAGTTAAAATTTTAGTAAAAGGATCTGCTATGTTGTCAAGAGAGTCGACAAGCTCCAAGGTAACATCTCCTCTTTCAATAATTTCTCTAATCAAATGAAACCGCCGTGACACATATTTGGATTTCTGATGAGACCTGGTTTTCTTGGCTTGTGCAACAGCTCCCATGTTGTTATAAAAAAAAAGGCACTAGTCCTTAAAGGCTAGGAATTACTCCAATTTTTGTAATGAACTTTTTCATCCAAATAGGCTCCTTTACAGCTTCACTTGTAGCTATGTACTTTGCCTCTGTCACTGAATTAACAACTGTTTGCTGTTTAAAACTTTTTCAACTCACTGCGCCTCCGTTTAGGGTAAACATATAATTCGAAATGGATTTACTGTCATCTCGGTCAGTTAGAAAACTTGAGTCTGTATAGCCCTCTAGTTTCAAATCAGACCCACCATAGATAAGAAATATATCCTTAGTTCTTCTTAAGTATTTTAGGATATTTTTCACTACCTTATAGTGTTCTTCTCTAGGATTAGACTGATATCTGCTTGTTACACTAAGTGCATGAGCAACATCAGGTCTTGCACATATTATCTCATACATGATATATCTTATTGTTGAGGCAAAAGGAATCTTATTCATACGGTCTCTCTCTTTAGGTGTCTTTGGGATCTGTTTCTTGGAGAGATGTATTCCAGGACCCATCAGCATGAGCCATTTCTTGGAATCTTCCATGCTAAACTTCTTTAGCATCGAATTGATGTATGTTCCTTGAGACAAGCCAAGCATCCTTTTAAATCTATCTCTATAGATCTTTATCCCCAAAATATAGGATGTTTCTCCTAAGTCCTTCATGGAGAAGTGTTTAGACAACCAAATCTTGATCGACTGTAGCATTGGAACATCACTCCCTATCAGTAATATATCATCAACATATAATACAAAGAATGTAACAACACTCCCATTAACCTTCTTGTACACACATAGTTCATCATCGTTTTTGATAAAATCAAACTCTTTGATTGTCTCATCAAAATGGAAGTTCCATCTTCGTGAAGCTTACTTCAATCCATAAATAGATTATTGTAGCTTACAAACTTGATTTGTTCCAACCTTTGAAACAAATCCCTCTAGTTGTATCATACATACATCATCTTTTAATTTTCCATTGAGGAAGGTTGTTTTCACGTCCATTTGTCAGATCTCAAAGTCATGATAAGCTTCAATTACATGCAAAATCAGAATGGACTTGAGCATCGCTATTGGTGAGAAGGTTTTATCATAGTCAACACCATGTCTTTGTTTGAAACCTTTTGCAACCAGTTGGGCCTTATAGATCTCTACCTTGCCGTTTGCTTCGGTCTTTCTCTTAAAGACTCATTTACACCCAATAGGCTTAATGTCCTTAGGTGGAGTAACCAAAGTCCATAGTTGGTTCTCATACTTGGAGTCCATCTCGGATTTCATGACTGTTAGCCATTTCTCTGAGTCTTTATTACTTATAGCCTCTTTGTAAGTCAATGGATCATCATCATCTATGATGCGTACCTCATCATCATCTTCTATGATGAATCCATACCTTTCAGGTATTTTCAATTCTCTTCTAGATTTACGAATATGTTGTGGTACAGTAGGCTGTGTTACTTAATCAGGTACCTCATTTTGACCTATAGTGTTTTATCGTTCTTGAACTTTTTCAAGGTCTATCTTACTCCCACTAACCCCTTCGAGGATAAACTCCTTTTCCAATAAGGTAGCATGTTTCGTAACAAACACTTTTTCTCAATAGGATGATAGAAATAATACCCTACAATTTCTTTAAGGTATCTCATAAATTTACACTTATTAGATATTGTCTCTAGCTTATCATGCTCAAACCTTTTGACATAAGCTGGACAACCCTAAATATTAACATACTTAACATTATGTTTCTTTCATGTCCATATTTCATATGGAGTTTTAGGAGTGGATTTAAAGGTACTTTATTAAGTAGGTGTGCAGCCATTTCAACAACATAACTCCAGAATGAAACTATAATGGTATGGAAATTACAATGTTGTAAAATATGATAATTAATTAATGAAAATTAAAATTTCAAGTATGACAAGTGTTTTGGGACAAGCCATGCATGGAGTATTTGATAGTGGAATTAAATTCGAGCATAATGAAACAAGTTTGGATTAAAAAGGATTTGAAATGGATTTAAATTAAGCAAGTATGGATTTAATGGTAATTAAACTTTCTAGAGAATTTGACAAAAGACCATAATGCCCTTGACAGCTTAAGATATGGAAAGTATGTCCTAGAAGGGTGTAATGACCAAGTTACCCTTACTTAGTAATGGGAAGTGACATAAAAGGGCCTAACTATGCATGAGTTAGCTAACCAATGCATGGTTAGTTGTTAGGATAATTCATACAATATATGTATGTATATATTTAGCAAGTATAAGCATTTGTGTGTTAGTTCATTTCATTTTCATCATCCAAGTTGTTCAAGTGAGAGTCTATAAGAGAGGAAGAAGAGAAGAGGCTAGGGTTTGATAAGAACTTTCAAGAGATTCAAGGAAAAGAGTTCAAGACAAGTGAAACAAGTAGCCAAAGTGGATCATCTATCTTTATCTAGCTTTGTAGCAAGAAGAAGAAGAGCCATAAGAAGGTAACAAGAAGATCAAGCCTTAAGATTTGATATTTATGTGCTTAAATGCAAAAATAGATGAAGCCATGCAAGTATCTTTGGTTATATGTGTAAAGTATGTGACTTATGTGCTTCATGTTGGTATTTGATGAAAACCCTAAGCTCAAGAGTAGTATGTTGAAGGTGGTGCACTATTTATATATGAATACAAGCTAAAAATCATGATTTAATTGGTGATCAAGTGTTATATGTTGTTATATATGATGAAATCAAGTTGGAAGTGTTAAATATGCTTGATATATGCATGATATCTTGCTAGATAGCCTACAAGAGGTGTTTAAGGTTGAGAAATATGTTTTGTTTAAGGAGATTGCAATATTAGGCTATGATTTGTGGTTAAACCCAATCATAATCTGTAAAGTGTTTTGGAAGATGCATGTAGAAGTTACATAAGCACACAAAGTTGCTAAATGTGTATATGTTCATGTATATGGAGTGTAGAGTTAAGAACACAAAGGTGGTGTAAGTTTCAAGTTATGGAAATTTGACAAAAATACAAACAATGCGTGATTTTTGGTCATTTTGTATAATTGAAGGTCAAATGAGGCCAAACATATAAGTTTTGTGTATGTATACGTGTTAGAATCTAATTGGAAGTCATTTGGTTTGTATGGCGACAATTGTCCATTTTAATTCGCCGGCGACCGAAATGAAATCTTTGGAAAAATAAGTCCAATTTATGATTTTTAAATGTTTTGAAGGCCCATGTGAGTCAAATACATGTTATATGTGCTATATGAAGTGTTGGAATCGAGTTTTACAAAAAAGGCCTAAAATAGCATGGTTTTTTGATAGAATTTTTTTTCAAAAAAACCAGTACTGCGCCGGGGCGTAGTTAATTGAACTAGAAAATGCGTCGGGGCGCAGTGTTCTGTGAGGAAGCTCACTGGGGCGAATTCAGGGGGTGCCGAGGCGCGGTCTGGCCAAGAAGATCTCACAGCAAGCGAGATCTTCAAGGCTAAACATCTTGCCGGGGTGAGATGCACTGTTCCAGCCAAGAAATTTTTATTTTAAATCCAAAATGAAATGTTTTAATATTTAATGATAAAAACATATATGTAAGTCATAATTTGATAAAAATGATCAATGTGGTAGACATTAATGCATAAACGAACAATGTGTTATATGTTAAGGGTTATGTAGAGCTAAATGATAGCTTGTATAACAAGTTATGTCATGTATATGTATATAACTAATGCAAGAACCCATATTATGGTCATGTAGGTTATAAATGGGATAGTATTTTACCAGTTGAGGAAAAAGGAAATAAAGGCAAGTCTTCTAACTGAACATTCATTTTTAGTTCATTGAACAGTCATTCATGTTATGCACTTATATGAACACATAAAGTTTATTTGCTATTGAACTACTTTGAAAAGGTGGATGCCAGTCTTGATTTCGGCTAGACACATATGATGATACATGTTGTATTTAGATGTTTATTGTTATGTACCCCAATCCACATTGCTGTGGTGCAGATTCTACGATATGCTGTAACAGAGTAACCTTGATAAAGGGGTTTAAAGTATAAAGCAAATATATTTTTATGGCGTGGTTGCATTGCTAGATTTTATGTTGTGCACAATATAAATGTACAATTGGCTGATTACCCAGATTACACATCTAATTGGAACAACAGTCTTATGACTAACTGGGCCAATATTAGTCTTAATGATTGATATTGTTCTAAACGTGTTCTTGGTCTTGTGACTGTACAACAATTGAATTTCATGTTTTTAGTTAACCATGTAAAGTTTATGTTACACTTTTCATGTTCATTCATTGAACCATCATTGAAAATAATCTAGCTTATTGTATTTTGATCAGCTTATTGAAAATGGTCCAGTTTATGGATGTTGATACAGTTATGGTGAATAATTCAGTTTATTGTAAACAATTCGGTTATTTGAAATTGATTTTTATTCATCATTCTAAAATATTTGCTGAGCTATTTTATGCTCTCTTGCTTTTAATCATGATATTTCAGCTAAATCTGAGCAGGCTGAGGGGCTGGGTATTGATAAAGGAAAGGGAAAAGTTAGCAAACAGTAAAGGCCTAGTTAGGAAGCTGTTATAAATGTAAATATTATTTTTGTATTATGTCAGGTATGAATTTGGTTATATAAAGGTATGTAGAACTTGAGATAGTTATGTATGAATGTAAATTAAGTTTTATTATTTTATTCAAAATGAATGGATGTGATGACAGGGTAGAATAGTCACATAAGCACCGAACCCGTGGTCCGAGGAACATAGATTTGGGGGCGTCATAGAAACTAGAAAATCAATAAAACTCATCATGAAATGAACAATGTCTAACAATGTTCGATTTTTCCTTTAAGATACACCATTTAATTGTGGTGTATCTGATGGAGTTTATTGTGAGATTATACCATTTTTGTTGAGATAATTAAGAAATTTTTTGCAGTATTAACCTCCTCGTTCTGATCGAAGAATCGTAATACTCTTGCTAGTTTGTTTCTTTACTTCACTTCTAAATTTTTTGAACTTTTCAAATGATTCAGACTTGTATTTCATCAAATACATGTGTCCAAATCATAAATGATCATCAGTGAAAGTAATAAAATATGAATACCCTCCTCATGTATGCGTTGTCATAGGCCCACATACATAAGTGTGTATCAACTCTAATAACTCTGTAACTCTTTCTCCTTTTCCACTAAAAGGAGATATAGTCATTTTATCCATGAGACAAGATTCACAAGTTAGATATGATTCATAATCAAATAACTATAAAAGTCCATCTTTATGCAATTTTTTATATTCTAGTTTCATTAATATAACCGAGTCTACAGTGTCACATAAAAATAAAATCTACATTATCTCCTTTTCTTTTCTTAGTTTGTTCAATCTGTAATATATTTTTATGTAAGTTAAGTAAGTAAAGTCCATTTAGTAAATTGCTAACACCATATAAAACATTATTTTTATAAATAGAACAATTGTTATTCTTTATTATAATTTCAAAACCATCCTTGTCCAACATAAGAATAGAAATAAAATTTCTAATAAGTACTGGAATATAATAACAATTATTTAAATTAATGGACTCACCTATAGGCAGTACTAAACAATAAGTTCCTACGGCTAATGCAACAACCTTTGCTCTATTCCTCACGCGCAGGATGACTTCATCTTTGTCTAGCTTTTTACTTCTGTTTAGTCCCTGTATAGTATTACAAAAAGATTCATTTCAATCATGAACAAACCTTGATATGTGGTTGAAGCTTCTCCAAGCTTCTTCTGCTTTAAACTTGCAATATACTCTTTGCAGTTTCTTTTTCAGTGACCCGGTTTATTGCAAGGGAAGCACATTCCTTTGCTATCTGGATCTGCCTTCTTATTATCCTTTTCTTTTGCCTTGCCCTTAGCCTTCTTGGATTTCTTCTTTTGAGAAGTTCCCTTGGGCCTCTTCCTTTTCTTAGAAGAATCATCTACTGACAAGACTGTGTTTTATTTAGATGGGAAGTGACCCTCCGCAGTTTTCAACATGTTTAGTAACTCAGGCAAGCTGACGTCCAATTAGTCATGTGAAAATTCATAACAAATTCTGAAAAAGTGTCCGGGAGTGACTGCAAGATCAAATCTTGGCTTAACTACCCATCCATCACAAACCCTACTTGTCCAAGTTGTTCAATTAGATTGATCATCTTGAGGACATGAGTCGCAATGGTCGTGCCCTCGGTCATCCGAGATCGAAAGAACTCATTAGATATCTAATATCTAGCAGTCCTACTTTGTTCACCATAAAAATCTTTAAGGTGTAATAGTGTAATAGGAGCATCCATCTTTTCGTGCTGACACTGAAGCTCGTTAGTCCTGGATGCGAGCATGATGCATTGAGCCACAACTGCATCATCTTGCCATTTCTTAAAAGTAGCAACTTCTTTCTCAAAGGCATTTACTGCAACATTTGTAGGGATAGGCAAATTTAGGGCATAGGAAAGCTTTGCAGCAGTGAGAACAATTCTCAAAGTCCTTAACCAGTCCATGTAATTCAGCCCGGTTAGTTTATTAGCATCAAGTATGCTATGCAGTGATAGTGAGTTTGACATTTGTAAAATTTTGCATGTGAAAAATAGACAATATTTTAGCATAAATTCATTTTATTAATTTCCAAAATAAATTAGGTCTTTATTTAAATTGGTATTCTCCCACTATTTTTAACAAACTATATTACCCTCCTTATATATTTCGACAAGTCTATTTAAAGATTTGATAGTGAGATTAAGGATCCTATTTCAAATGTATATAGCATTGTGTGACACAACAAACTATATATAAATAAATAGGTAGACAACTCTTTTTCAATTACATCAACATGTAACTCCTTCTATTTTGTCTCTTGAATTATTATGATCACGTGTGACACATCTAAATCAAAATTATTCAAGTTAAGTCTGACCTAGCATTTTCATATAAGTAAATAGAAAAATATTGTCCTTGTGTGACACAACAAAATAATAATGTTCAATTCTTTTATAAACATCAACTATATAATAAAATAATATATCAAATAATTAATATAAGCCTTGTGTTACACAACAATCGTATATTGATTATTTGATACTCTATTGTTTTACAATGCTAGAAGGCGACGTTTGATTTTCAAAATATTTTTGAAATTTACAACTTAATATATTTCTCTTTGAGGGGTTTGTTATTAATTGTCTCATCTTGTTTAGTGCGCATGCACATATATATATAAAATACGTGTCATATTACTTAACATGCGAAACATGTTTGGATAATATATAATAAATATATATATTAAGCATGTATATATAAAATACTATATTCTACTTGAATTAATTATGGACTTTTATTCTAGTTTGGTTCACTAGAGCCACCAAGTGAACCAAAAGGTCAAACCTAAAATGCAAGAATAAAATTAAATATATCCATTACATTTAAACTTGGGCTCCATTACAAATGAGTCTTCAAGCTCTCCTTGTTCTTTAACTCCAATTCTTTAATTAATTCTAACTAACCTATTACATAACTATTTATAATAAATAGAAACCTTGATCAGCAGTCAAGGGGAGGTAATAGGAAGGAGATAGAATTTATACTAAAAAAATTAGATAAGGCGAGGTACGCAAACCCCATTTATAAATACCAATTCATTCATGCATCCATAAAAATAAAACTAATCATATTGGTCAATAGTCCATAATCAATTCCTTTAATTATCATACATATCACCATACATGTCAATAAATAATATTCTTCTCATGAAATTAAAATCATTCCATATATGCATTGACATAATTTAATGGGCAAATTAAAGTTGTACGAAACCTAATTTAATATTTAAAATAACTATTTATTTTAACTATAAAACCATGTAAAATAACACTTTATTTAAAAACTTTTAAAAAACTGAAGGAAAAATAAAACGGAAATGTTCTGCTTTGAATGCCCCGACACTCAGGTGAGCACCCCGATGTTCAAAACAGAACTCTGAGTACCAGCGCTCACCTGAGCGCCTCGGTGTTTAGCCCCAAATCCAGTTTTCGCATACACATCCGTACCTGATATATTACAAAAAAATAAATAAATAATATTTTCGTTTACAAGACTCTATCACTGTACATCTACTGTTTGCTGACTTTTTCTTTTCCCTTGTTTGTACCCGACCCCTCGGCCTGCTCAGGTTTAGCTGAAATATCATGTTTAAAAGCAAGAGTGAGCATAAAATAGCTCAGCAAGTACATAAGCAAATAATGACATGAAATTTCAGAATGATGAATGAAAATCATTTATAATGAAGCCGGATCATTTACAATTAACTGAATCATTTATGATAAACTGAATTATTTCCAATAACTGAATCAATATCAATAAGCTACATCATTTTTAATAACTGATCTAATAACAGTTAAATGAATGAACACGAAAAATATAACATGAACTTTACATGATTAACTGGAAACATGAAACTTGCTTGCTGTACTCTCACAAGACTAAGAACTCGTTTGGAACAATACTAATCAGCAAGACTGATACTGCCAGGTTTAGTCATAAGACTGCATATCCATTTAGATGTGTACTTTGGGTGATCAGTCAATTGTACTTTTATATAACATAAACATCTAGTGACGCAACCATGCCATAAAATTTACATTTACTTTATCCTTTACTCCCCTTTATTAGGGTTGTTCTGTTACAGCATATCATAGAGTTCACACCACAACATTGTGGATTGGGGCACATAGCAATCAATAACTGAATTCCACATGAATCATTACATATGTCTAGCTATAATCAAAATTTGCATTGATCTTTTTCAATAATAGTTCCATGATGGATGAACTTTACAGTGGTTACAGAATACATAACATGAATCTTTGTTCAAATAACTACAAATGAGAGTTCAGATAGAACACTTGTCTTCATCCTCGTTTACGTTTATCGGTAATATTGTATTGCGATTAGGTCCTATATAACCATAATATTGGTTCATGCATTAGTTACATACACATGCATGCTATACCTTGCTATACAAGTTATCATTTACCTTTACATAACCCTTAACACATAACACATCATTAACTCATAGCTTAATATCTACCACATTGATCATTTTTATCAATTTGTGGCTTACAATACATATCTCTATCATTTAATATTAAACATTTCATTTTGGTTTAAAAATAATTTTTAATTTTTTTTTTTTTTTTAAATCTACTGCCCATGGCTGGGGCCAGATTTTTGTACTAAAAATCTAGCTGGAGCCAGATTTGGTTGAGAAGATCTAGTTGAGGCCCCGGATTTGAACAAAAAATCTAGCTGGGGCTAGATTTGGCTGAGAAGATATGGCTGGGGCAACGGATTATAGGCAAAAACATGGTTGGGGCCATATCTTTCTAAAAAAATATCTCTTCCAATTTTGATTTTTTTTGTTGCCATAAACCATATTCCTTTATTCTAACACATGATTTAGCATATATAACATGTATATGACTTGCATGGGCTTTCAAAACATTTAAAAGTTTTCAAATGGTTTGATTTTTTCATAAGTTTCATTTTAGGCGTCGAAGAACGTTTTTTAACGTTAGAACTCTCATTTATTGTCATAGACACCAAATAACTTCCAAATCGACTCTAACGCATGTATTTACATAAAACTTAGTTGTTTAACTCCATTTGACCTTCAATTACACAAAATGGCCAAAAATCTCTCTTTGGTGGAATTTTGTAAACTTTAACAAAATTCTCTTTTGAACACTCTTTGAATCCTTGAACTCTATACCTCATATACATTAACACATACACATTTAACAACTTTGGGTATTCAGATAACCTCTATATGCACCTTCTAAAGGATTTTACAGATTCTGATTTGGTCTACATGCAAATCATAGCCTAATATTGTATTTTCCTTATACAAGTCTTGCTTTTTTTTTTCCCCCATCAATGAACTTATTATGCTATCTATTATGAAATTTTACATGATTCATACATGATCAACACTTCCAACTAGGTTTTCATCACTTCTATGAATATGTAACACATGATCATCCTTAAATCATGCTTTTTAGCCAAAAATACATGCATGAATAGTTCACCACCCTTGAAATACAACTCTAGCACTTAGGGTTTCATCATATATCAACCAAATTGCATGTAACTCACATAAATCACATAATCAACACATATATCTCAAAAATACATGCATGGCTACACATGTTCTTGCAAATAATCACGTAGATGAAGGTTTTAGAGACAAAGAAACTTTTAAACCTTCTTGTAGCTCTTCTTCTTCTTGCAATAAACCTTGCTAGAGATAGATTCTCCATTTTAATGACTTGTTTCTTTTATCTAGAACACTTTTTCTTGAAATCTTGCAATCTCTTGGAAAACCCTATCCTCTTTCATTCTTTCTTTCTTTGCACTATCTACTTAGCAACTTGGAATGAAATAAGATGAAATGAACTAAGTGTTGCTTGGCTTATACTTATAATTATATACATACATAAGTTGTATGTATCATTCCAACAACTAACTCACCTTGGTTAGCTTAACTCTTGTATGGTTAGGGACATTTATGACATTTCCCTTTTATAAATAATGGCATTATTGGCAAATCACATAATTAGGATACCAAGGACATTTTATAACTTGTGAAGGGTATTTTGGACCCTTGCTAACAATCCTAGACATTTAATTCCCAATAATTCATAGCTTGTTTATTTTTTTTTTATCCAATTTAAGTCATTTTTGATCCACACTTGTTTCATTAGGCTTGAATTTTATTCCACAATCAAATAATCCATACATGGTTGGTCCTAAAAAACTTATCACACTTCAAAATTTTAATTTTATTAATTACTAATAATATTTATAATATTTACAAATTTCATGTCCTTACATTCTTCTCTCCTTATAAGTATTCTGTCCTCGGAATCATTATTATAAGGTTACATGAAAAAATTCAGATATTCCTTCTTCATTTTTTCCTCTAGCTCCCACGTTGCTTCCTCAGCATTATGGTTCATCCACACTACCTTTACATAAGGTATTACTTTGTTCCTCAAAATTTGTTCCTTCCTGACAATAATTTGAACAGGAGTTTCCTCATACGTTAAATCATTTTCAATCTGGATAGGTTCGTATTAAATAATATGCTTGTAGTCTGGCTTATACGGCCTCAATACTGATACGTGAAAAATATTGTGAATGTGTTCTAACTCTGGAGGTAATGCCACAGTGTAGGTTACCTCTCTTATCCGTTTCAGCACTTCAAAAGGTCTAATGAATCTTGGACTCAGCTTTCCCTTTTTTCCAAATCTTATCTTCCCTTTCTAGCGAGATACTTCAAAAAAACATAGGACCCTGCTTCAAATTCTCTTTTTCGTCGATGTAAGTCTGTATATTTCTTCTGCTTGTCTTGTGCTACTATGAGTCTTGATCTTATTACTTTAATTATTTTTGTCGTTTACTACACTATTTCTGGTCCTAATAACTTACCTTCTCCTACCTCATCCCAACAGAGAAGTGTTCTGCACTTTCTCCTATACAATGCCTCATAAGGCGACATACCAATATTTGCATGATAACTGTTATTATATGCGAATTCAACCAACGACAAATGGTCATCCTAATTACCTTTAAAATCCATTACACATGCCCTTAACATAGCTTCCAACGTTTGGATCGTCCTTTCACTTTGGCCATCTGTTTGAGGATGATACGCTGTGCTCAACCTCAACTACATACCCATACGTTCCTGAAAACTTTTCCAAAAATTTGATGTGAATCGCGGATCTCGATCTGAAACAATCGATACTGGAACTCTATAACTCGACACAATCTCTTTCACATATAGCTTCGCCAATTAATCCAAATTGAACTTGATTTTGATCGGCAAGAAGTGTGCAGACTTCGTCAGTCGATCCACTATCACCCATATTGCATCATAACCTTTCTGTATAGTTGGGAGTCCCACGACAAAATCTATTGTGACATGCTCCCATTTCCATTACGGAATTTCTAAGGGGTTTAACAGCCCACTAGGCCTCTGATGTTCTGCTTTAACTCTTTGGCACGTTAGACACTTACTTATGCATTATGTTACATCTTTCTTCATGTTGGGCCACCAAAAGTGCTGACGAAGATCTTGACATATCTTCATACTTCTTGGATGAACTAAATACTTTGAATTATGTGCTTCCTGTAGAATCTCATCTTTTAACTCGGTTACCATCGACACCCATCCTCTTTCCTCAAATCTCAGTAATCAGCTGTCCTCTATCTTGAACTTTGTCTCTTGTCCATCAGCTATACGATTTTTAATTTGATCACATTCTTGATCTTACATTTGAGCTTCCTTCACTCTATCCAATAACGTTGGATGAGCTTTAATAGCATATAACTTATCTTCTGACTCCATCGGATACTTCACTTCTAGTTCCATTCTTTCCATTTCTTTAATTTGCTCTCCTTGAGCAGTTATCATTTCCAATCTTTCCCGACCCTTTCTACTTAAGGCGTCCACCACAACATTTACTTTCCCTGGATGGTATTAAATTTCACTGTCATAATCTTTGATTAATTCTTACCATCTCATCCGCCTTATATTCAAATCATTCTGAGTGAAAATATACTTTAGACTTTTATGATCTGTGTATATCTCACACTTTTCTCCATATAGGTAATGTCTCTATATTTTCAAGGCAAACACCATTGCTACCATTTCCAAATCATGGGTTGGATAACCTTTCTCATAATCTTTCAACTGTCTTGACGCATATGCTATGACCTTGTCGTGCTACATTAACACACAACCGAGTCATTTATGCGATGCGTGGTACACAACAAATCCTCTTATATTGTCAGGCAATGACAACACAGGCGCTTCACTTATCCTTTTCTTAAGCTCCATGAAACTCTCTTCACACTTATCCAACCATACAAACTTCACAGCTTTCCTCGTTAAATTAGTTAGAGGTCCTGACAACTTTGAGAAGTCTTTAATGAATCTTTTGTAATATCCTGCTAAACCAAGAAAACTCCGCACCTCATTGGTGTTTTCGGTTATTTCCAGTTTATTACTGCTTCAACTTTTGCTGGATCTACAGATATCCCTTGTTGGTCAATCACGTGCCCCAGAAATTGCACTATTTCCAACCAAAATTCGTATTTCGAGGACTTTGCATACAACTTTGTTTCCTTCAACTTTTCCAACACTATTCTCAAGTGTTCTGCATGCTCCTCCTGAGTCTTTGAATAAATCAAAATGTCATCAATGAATACCACCACGAATTTATCCAAATACTGCTTGAATACTCTATTCATAAAATCTATAAATGCAGCTGGTGCATTTGTCAAACCAAATGATATTACCAGGAACTCGTAGTGACCATAACGAGTCCTAAACGCTGTCTTAGGTACATCCTCAGGTCTCTGATAAGTGGTTTTTATACCTACGAATTGAATACACTTAAGCTTGATAAATTGCTTATCTTTAAGTATTTATGTTAGTTTCTATGTGTTTTTACGTGTTTGTTGTAATTTAGATTGTATAGTAAGTTTATGTGTTTTCTGTTCATTTACGCGTCTTTTTATACCACATTATTATAGAATGTGGTTTTGCATTGTTTTTATGCATTTTTACTTTATGTATAGGAATTATAATAAGGGCTTACTTGTTCGTAGCTTGGATTTGCCCGATTCGCGTTTTCGGCGTGCCGTTTACATGACGTCCAACTTTCTACCTTGATTCATTCCGAATCTCCAATTGTGTAAAACATGAAAGTTGTAGAACTTCTCCTCATATTTCCAAAACATCTTGAATCAACGCAATCGGAGGTCGGACACAAAAGTTATACAAAAAATACGAAGAAATACAGCAGCAGCCTATTGAGGCCAACTTTTGACATGAATCCGTTTTGAATCTGCAATTTGGTAAAACATGAAAGTTGTAGCTCTACGAATTTTCTTTTCAGAAAATCTTGAATTACCTCTATCGGAGTTCGTATGAAGAAGTTACGCCCAAAGTACAAAAGGACCCTGAAGCAGCCAAATGTCAGATTTATGTATAATGGCGCAGCTGCGCCCATTTTTTACTAGGAAATGGCGCAGCTGCGCCGTTTGCCAGGCATACCAAGATTTGGCGTAGATGTGCCCATTTTGCACTAAGGAACGGCGCAGCTGCGCCGTACGCCAGTCCAGCCGCGAACAGAGTGCAATAAAAGCCAGATTTTGTGCCCTAAAACAGAACATATCCGATTTCTTTCGAGAGGAGGCGACTTTGGGAGGCCATTTTGGTGATTCCATGGAGCTCCTACATCAACTTGATTCCATGATTTAGGGAGTTTGTTCATACTTCTTTCTCTTTCACTTCCTTGCCTCTCTATTTCATGTATTCATTTGAATGTTGATTTTTGGAACTTGTAAAAGTTGTACATGTTTTATTCATATTGAATCTAGTTATACTCATTTGCTATGTATGTGTGGATGTTGTATTACTTGTTTAGTATGAACTAAGCATTGAATCTAAGTATTGTGATGGAACCCAATAGGTTGTTCTAGTTGATTTCTCTCTCTTTGGTTGGCACTATATGGATTGGTTGTTGTATTTGTGCTTTGTGGTTAATTTCTAGGTCGTGCATTTACTTAGTAGCCTATACGGAACTGAGAGAGGGAGTATAGTGTTTGACCCAAGTATGTTACACATGTTTGTGATTCCACATGGCGTTGAGATTATGATTCGTGGAAAGGATAGACATATACCGATCCACCATGTGCACCCTTTGAGAACTTGACCTTCAACCCTTGTTATTCTTAGCTTGGGCGTTCCTTCCTGTTTCTGTTGCCTTGTGTTGGATTTGGGTAGGATGTCGCTACATGTGCTCGAGAGAGGCATGTTAGTACCATAGAGAGTTCTCGGTTGACCATTTATCGGCTACGGCTGTGTGGATGGGTTTTCATATTTTGCGCTTAACGCGTGTTTGTCTGACCTAGTTATTAGTGTGGTAACTCGTGCGGAACTGAGAAAGGGAGTATCAGTTTAGACCTAGATACAATGACACGTGTTCGTGATTCCACCTGGCGTTGGGATTATGATTCGTGAGTTAGGATAGAGATATACCAGCTCGCCTCGTGTAGCCAAGAGAGAATTTGTTCTTCAAATCCTTTTTAGTATTGACTCTCATAGAGATATAGTGAGTTGCCTAGTTAGGGTGTTCCTTCCCGTTTCTGTTTCCCTTGGGTCGGATTTGGGTGGATTCGGGATGGTGCAATGAGAGTTGGCCATATCTATTATAAAGAATTCTCGGTTGACAATTCGTCGTGACCGAATGGCCAAAGATAGAGTTAGGAGACTTGAATGAACTATTGGGGGAAGTTACATACTTAGATTCACCTATATTTAATTGTTTTCATTAGCTAGTATTAGTTTAATTTTTATTAGTTTAATTTCAAAACAATTAATCTTTCGTTTAAATAGGATTGAATTGGTTATAAGTTTGTGTTTGGAAATTCTTGTTAATAATTCCTCGTGGGATCGATACTCTACTTTCATTATATTACTTGTTGACCGCGTATACTTGCGCGTTTTGTTCATTCAAACGAACTCGTCGAGGTCAGAACTCATTAAATATAAAAACATAAAAATAGGAAAATAAACGGTTCTACTTGCGCGTTTTGTTCATTCAAACGAACTCGTCGAGGTCAGAACTCATTAAATATAAAAACATAAAAACAGGAAAATAAACGGTTCCGATCGGCGATCCAACAGTCTCACCTTCAACCGAGAAATAGTTGGCTCCCCTTAGCTGTTCAAATAAATCATCGATCCTTGGTAAAGGATACTTGTTCTTAATTGTCACTTTGTTCAACTTCCTGTAGTCGATACAAAGCCTTAACGAACCATCTTTATTTTTTACAAACAACACTGATGCTCCCCAAGGAGACACACTCGGCTGAATATGCTCTTGTCCAACAATTCTTGCAACTGAATCATTAACTCTTTTAAGTCAACTGGAGCCATTCTGTACGGTGCCTTTGAAACTGGCGTTGTTCCTGGTACCAGATCTATAATAAATCCGATCTCCCTATCTGGTGGAAGACCCGACAATTCGTCTGAAAACACATCCGCATACTCTTTTACTACTGGTATCTGACCCATTTATAATCCCACTGTCCATGTATCAGCCATATAAGCCAAATATCCTATACATCCCTTCCTTAACAACCTTTTGGCCTGCATTATCGTCAGACAACAAGATTGCCATGGCGATTAGAATACTACCTTAGACTTAGCAAGAGTCTGAAGGTTTACACATTTCTTTTGGTAGTCAATCATCGCCCCATGGTTATACAACAATTCCATTTCCAATATTATATCAAATTCTCCTAACTAAATAGGAATTAAATCAACTAACAGCTTATACCCTTTTATCATCATACAACAATTTCGATGAATATTTTCCACCTAAATCACTTTCTTGTTTGCTACTTCTATATTCAATGCATTCTTTACCTTTACTTGTGGTAAATTTAGTCTCTTAACAAATTCATCAGATATAAAGGAGCAGGTAGCCCCCGAATCAAATAATACATAGGCATTTGTATCATTGATAGAAATGATACCTGACACCACGTCCTTTGATGCCACTGCATCCTGTACTGTCATATTAAATGTACAGGCTATCAGTCTCCCTGGTTATGTAGGTCCACAAATAGATAGTTTCCCGCTGGTATTTCCTTTGCTTCCACTTCCTCCTTCAGCTTTCTTCTTTGGACAGTCTTTAATCTGATGCCCACTTCTCCATAATAGAAACATCCTTTGGTTGCCTTCGGTATTGGACAGTTTGTTGTAATATGCCCTTCTCGGCCGCATCTGAAACAAACATTCTTCCCCATCAAACAATCTCCTGAGTGCATCTTGCCATAGTTAGGACACGATTCCATTTTCTTCTTTGGTTCTCCTTGCTTACTTCCCTTGGTATTGGTATTACTGTTTCACTTTTGCTTATTGGTGTTACTTCCCTCACTGCTACCTTCTCTATTAGGTCCATTGCTTCTTTTCTTGCCATGCTGTTCTTACTTATACTTAGTTAAGGCATCACTACCTCCCTCTGCTAAAATAGCTTTTTCCATCACTCCATCAAAAGTACTAATCTGAAACATTGACACCTTGCTATAAATCCATGGCTTTAATTAACGTTTAAATCGTCTTGCCTTCATCTGTTCTGTGTCCACCTGGTGTGGAACAAACCTTGCTAACTCATTGAACTTAGCCGCATACTCTAAAAATTATACTTTCATCATATCTTGGGTTACTGGAGAAAAATAAGCATCGAAGAAAATCTCTTTAAACCTTTCCCATGGTGCAACTCCTATTCCCAGTCTTCTTTTATTGGCAACCCACCAATAATTTGCTTTTTCTTTCAACATGAACATAGCAAAAGCAGTTTTCTGTTCTTCTGTCACGTTTGCTACATCAAATACCTTTTTCATTTCAATCACTCAATTTTGGGCCTCTACTGGATTTATCATCCCCTTGAACTCTGGGGGTCCTACAGCTTTAAAGTCTTTGAATGTAGCAATGCGAGCTGCTACTGGTTGATCACCCACAGGGTTTACATTGCTGTTATGAAAAGCTCTCATCAACAAGTCTACAAATTGCTGCATGGGATTAACTGGCTCCTCAGGAGCATTTACTAACTCCTCTGGTGGGGGTTGAACATTTGGTTTGCGTCTAGGCGGCATTTCTGTTTAACAGTTTTACACAATAATCAATATCTATAATTCATATATCACATTCTCATGAACTTTAAACACATAGCCATATCTAAACTCATGTAATAGCTGAATTTATATTCATATGCAACTCGATTAGTGCCTAACACTTACCTTAGACTTAGCACATGGCCATAAACTTTCTATCCTTTTAGATTACATAAGTAGGGATTCACATATAACTTTTTTACAAAATGCTTAAACCTTCCCTCCGTAGGATAAAAGAGGCTACATAACACTTTATATCAACCTTTTTTTTAACAAAAACTAGGGATTTATAATACATACACACATAACTATACATACATAACCATGTACATCTATTACATATCTCCTACAGAAGCATTCCATGTCTCACTGCATCTTCATACTCTTCATCCATTATAGTGATCATTTTCCATTTACTCAAAGTATTCCTGGTCTGGTCGTATTCCACCGAGTAATAATACACCCTATCCTGTGCTCTTCCGAATGCTGTGCGAAATGCATAGCTCATGTCGTCCATCTTCACTCCCATGCTATCGATCTTGGCTTTCTTAGCCCTAACTTCTTCTACCACCAAATTTATCCTCCTTAAGGCTTTAGCCCCGCCTTGTTCATACCTGACTATCTCAGCAGTCGCCTCCCTCAACTTGGCCTCCAAGGCTTCCTTATCATTCCTTAGTTCCTGAACTTTCTGTTCTTCTTATCTCAGTTTATCTCCCAACTCTATATTCCTACCAACCAGTACTTGGACTGCCGTTTCATTTTGCTCAATAACAGCTTGCCATTCAGCTGCCTGAGTCTCTAGCTCAAAAATTCTGCCCACAAATTCGATATTCTGTTATATTAAGCCATTCACCCATTCTTGGTTTGCCTCTTTTTTCTTGGATGATGCATTATCCGGTAATGCCCCATTCGAGTCTCCCCCCCCCCCCCAGCTTATCTGGATCTTCCTCTGGTTCATTGTCCTCACCTAGTATTATTGCCATTGCTGGTACAGTAGTTATCACATATACCTGAATGTCTCTACATTCTTCCTTATTTGCCTGACTGGATTCTCAAATTTTTGGCATATTATAAAATCACAAGAACAGTTATTTAAGTTCAATGCAACTTCTTTTACCTCTATTACACATAACATATAGCAGATAACACATATTGTGAAAATTTTAACTTTAACAATTTCCACCATTCACCTCTTAAAACTCTAAATGAGTTTAACTATATTCCTTAAGGTCATATTCCTAAGGTTTCCTCACCTAAGGTTTATAACCTTTCAGCTCTGATACCAACCTGTGACGCCCCCAAATTCGGGTCCCTTGAACCACGGGTTCGGAGCTCACGTTACTATTCTACCCTGTCATCACATTCATTCATTCTGAATAAAATCACTTAATTTACAATTATACATAACTATCCCAGGTTCTACATACCTTTATACATACACATTCGTACCGACATATTACAAAAAAATAATATTTACGTTTATAGGACTCTATCACTGTACATCTACTGTTTGCTGACTTTTCTTTTTCCCTTGTCTGTACCCGACCCCTTAGCGCCTACTCAGGTTTAGCTGAAATATTATGTTTAAAAGCAAGAGTGAGCATAAAATAGCTCAGCAAGTACATAAGCAAATGATGACATGATATTTCGGAATGATGAATTAAAATCATTTGTAATGAAGCTGGATCATTTACAATTAACTGAATCATTTATGATGAATTGAATTATTTCCAATAACTGAATCAATATCAATAAGCCACATCATTTTCAATAACTGATCCAATAAAAGTTCAATGAATAACATGAAAAATATAACATGAAACTTGCTTGCTGTATGGTCACAAGACCAAGAACTCGTTCAGAATAATACTAATTATCAAGGCTAATACTGCCCAGGTTCAGTCATAAAATTGCATATCCATTCATATATGTGCTCTGGGTGATCAGTCCATCGTACTTTTATAATGTGCACAACATAAACATCTAGCGACAGAACCACGCCATAAAAGTTACATTTACTTTATCCTTTACTCCAATTTATCAGGGTTGTTCTATTACAACTTATCATAGAGTCCGCACCACAACAATGTGGGTTGGGGTACATAAAAATCAATAACTAAATTCAACATGAATCATTACATATGTCTAGCTGGAATCAAAATTGGCATCGACTTTTTTCAATAATAGTTCCATAGTGAATGAACTTTACAATGGTTACTAAATACATTACATGAATATCTGTTCAAAGAACTACAAATGAGAGTTCAGATAGAACACTTGCCTTCGTCCTTGTTTACGTTTATCGGTAATATTGTATCCCGATTATGTACTACATAACCATAATATTAGTTCATGCATTAGTTACATACACATGCATGCTATACCTTGCTATACAAGTTATCATTTACTTTTACATAACCCTTAGCACATAACACATCATTAACTCATATCTTAATATCTACCACATTGATCATTTTTATCAATTTATGGCTTACAATACATATCTCTATCATTTAATATTAAAAATTTCATTTTGGTTTAAAAATAAAATTTTTCAAAAAAAAATTATTTTGAAATCTACTGCCCACAACTAGGGCCAAAATTTTGTACTAAAAATCTAGTTGGGGCCAGATTTGGTTGAAAAGATCTAGCCAGGGCCATGGATTTGAACTGAAAATGTAACTGGGCCCAGGTTTTGCTGGAGGATATGGCTGGGGCCACAGATTGTAGGCAAAAACACGGCTGGGGCTAGATTTTTCTAAAAAAATTTCTCTTCCATTTTTGATGTTATTTGTGGCCATAAACCATATTCCTCTATTCTAACACATGATTTAGCACATATAGCATATATATGACTTGCATGGGCTTTCAAAATATTTAAAAATTTTCAAATGGTTCTATTTTTCCATAAGTTTTGTTTTAGGCGTCGGTGAACATTTTTAAACGTTTAAAACTCTCATTTATCACTATAAACACCAAATGACTTCCAAATCGACTCTAACACATGTATTTACATAAAACTTAGTTATTTAACTTCATTTGACCTTCAAATTACACAAAATGGCCAAAAAGCACCATTTGGTGGAATTTTGTCAACTTTAACAAAATTCCCTCTTAAACACTCTTTAAATCCTTAAACTCTATACCTCATATACATTAACACATACACATTTAGCAACTTTATGTTTTAACATAACCTCTATACGCACCTTCTAAAGGACTTTACAGATTATGATTTGGTCTACATGCAAATCATAGCCTAATATTATATTTTCCTTATACAAGTCTTGCTTTTCTTCCATCAATGAACTTATTATGCTATCTATTATGAAATTTTACATGCTTTATACATGATCAACACTTCCAACTAGGTTTTCATCATTTCTATCAACATATAACACATGATCATTCTTAAATCATGCTTTCTAGCCAAAAATACATGCATGGATAGTTCACCACCCTTGAAATACAACTTTAGCACTTAGGGTTCATCATATATTAACAAAATAGCATGTAACTCATATAAATCACATAATCAACACATATATCTCAAAGATACATGTATAGCTACACATGTTCTTGCATTTAATCACATAAATGAAGGTTTTAGAGACAAAGAAACTTTTAAACCTTCTTGTAGCTATTCTTCTTCTTGCAATAAACCTTGCTAAAGATAGATTCTCTACTTTGATGACTTGTTTCACTTCTTTAGAACACTTTTTCTTGAAATCTTGCAAGCTCTTGACAAACCCTAGCCTCTTTCCTTCTTTCTCTCTTTGCACTATCTACCTAGCAACTTGGAATGAAATAAGATGAAATGAACTAAGTGTTTCTTGGCTTTATACTTACAATTATATATATACATAAGTTGTATGTATCATTCCAATAACTAACTCACCTTGGTTAGCTCAACTCTTGTATGGTTAGGGTTATTTCTGTTTTATAAATAATGGGCCAATAGGAAAATCACATAATTAGGATACCAAGGACATTTTATAACTTGTCAAGGGTATTTTGGACGCTTGCCAACAATCCTAGACATTTAATTTCTAATAATTCATAACTTGCTTGTTTTTTTTTTATCCAATTTAAGTCCCTTTTGATCCAAACTTACTTCATTAGGCTTGAATTTTATTCCACAATCAAATAATCCATACATAACTTGTCAAGCTTTAAAATTTAAATTTCATTAATTAATAATAATATTTATAATATTTACAAATTCCATGTTCTTACAGTTCCTACTTTTGATTTTAGTAAGGACGGATATATGTTGTAAATCCCATTACTTTTGTTTTGACTTGGGATAATATTAGACCCCGACTTTTGTTTGCCGTAGGGGTAGGTTGGTTTAAATTCCCTCTTGTTGTTTTTGAGGGGATAACCATTGGTTAATATTAGCATTTATTGCAGTATGCCACAAGTTGTTTTTTGATGTATTTAAAACAATGGTATATAAATATATAAATACAGTTATTTGTATTTGTTTGGGATTTTGATTGAATTGTGTTTTACTTGTTAAATGCAAGCATATTTGAAATGTGGCATGGAATGTAAAGACAAAAAAATAACAATATAAGGTTTTGTTTATATCAGACAATGCCGCCTATAAGGAGAACCCGAGTTCCACGTGTAGAGGAATTCGTTAATAATGACAGGGGTCTAATAGACCCCATGCAGGCATTTGCAGCCATGATTGCAGGGTACATGTAGAATAGGCCGTCGCCCGTGGTACCACCAATAGTACCGCCAGTAGTAGAGCAGTCAGGGGTTGTGACGCCCCCAAAATCTCTACATCTCTGTAGTAGATTAGGTGCTCACACTGACTAATTAACTATAAATATTCCATAATACATAACTTCTATAAATCTAGGTTCACAGTATCCCATAACAAATAGTAGTTCTCGTCAGAACAATTACAGTGTTTGGATACCCTCACTTGGATGTATAGATTCATGTCTCATGGATATCTATTTGATGTCAATAGTTCCTATCTATCTGAAATTCACAGTATTAGATGATAAGGTTGTTCCTAAAAGAGAGGAGCAACTCTCTATTCTTATAGAACTCCTTGAGGTATTTAGTATCCTTATTCAGATGTATCGTTCATATGGATATTGTACTAAATCAGGACAACATTCTAAATAATCTAAAAATATAAGTACAACGCAATAGATATATCAAAAGATGATAATATATTTCATAACTTTAATTTCGGTTACATAGATTTTCAAACAATGTATTGTTATTACATCAAAGTCATAAAAGACTTAAATAGTACAAGTAAAAGCAATAAACCTAATCTAACAACGTCTCTTTCCATCGGACTTCATAATCAAATAATTTGGATTATCTTTCAATACTGCAAATGAAATAATTTTTGCAAAGATGAGCTGTAAATGCTCAGCAAGTTTCAATAAAATGAATAAACTACTCATACTGTGTTTGAATTCGAAAGAAGATTTCGTTCAAAATTTTTCCATTTATATATACTGAGGTTTGTCTGTCAAACCACACATATTATGGTTTGTCAGTCATAAAGACTTAGAAACCATAGGTTGATCTGTTCAACCGGACTTAAATAATCATTCCAAGAGATCATATAGACTTAAGAATCATTGGTTCAGATATTTAACAGGAGATCAACCAGTTTATATCCTAGGAGTACGCATATCATCCTACTAGTGTTCTAAACACACTGAGGCCAGTACTTTCACTGCCTAAACCACGGTCAGTGTACAACTGCCGGTCACCACTCTTATATAAAGAGGTAAAGTTTCAGTATATATTTCATACCAAACAATATTGGTTTCCATTGATTACTTATCAAGTCAAATTCACGCAAATTATAGCTCAACACTTTAAGTTGTGCTTGAAAAATAAGCAATAACTTCCTAATAATAGATAACACGAACAATATAATTTAATGAGTTAAAAATTCGAACAATAAGTTTGTACATAAATGTACAAGGAATAGAATACTTGCTTAAAAATAAACAAGATAAAAAAGAATTATCACAATAAGTATTTCACACAATTAAGAATTTCATAAGTCAAATGAAATTGAACAGTTAAAAATATGCTATTGCACGGTGTGCAAAAGATAATAAAATTACTCAATAAAATGAGTTTGATATAGTAAACTTGCTCAATAAAAATAAATTCAAGATAAAAAACTTGCACTATATGCGAATGTCAAGAATTGATATGAAATAATTTACAATAATTAAACCACTTAGCATATATTTGAAATATAATTATAGTTTGAGTTTAGAAAACTTGCTTAATGAAAATAAATTCAAGATATGAAACTTACATTATGTGCGAATGTAAAGAATTGATATGGAGTAATTTACAATAATTAAACCACTTAGCATATACTTGAAATATAGTTCGAGTTTGAGTTTAGAAAACTTGTATAATAAGCATTTCATATTATAATGAATTTCATAATTCAAAAAAAATTCCACAATTAAAAGTCACGTTGTTGTACGGAGAACAAGAGAAAAGGAAACTTGCTTAATAAGTAGAGTATTAAAGAAAGACTTGCACAATAAAATAAGTTCAAGAAAACTTTCCTGGTTTGTTGTATGCACTATCTAGACGTATATTATCGCCTAAATATATTTATTATATAACAATAATAATTATTAGAATATAGAACAATGTATATTTAATTTAATTAATTAATTACGTTTAGGATTCAGTGTTGATTCGTCACTTTTATTGTTGTATTAAGTGTTATATAATGTTTATATAATTTACCCATCGTTAATTACCTTGTTAAAGGTTTGTATATTAAGTTTACAAAACTTGTCCGTCGCTAAAAGTCAATTTAGAAGCACACTGGATTGAATTTTAGTTAATTAACACTATATCCGTCGGTAAAAGTATTTTAATTAATTTTATTATTAAAATTTATTCAATTTGTGATTTATTGATATAGCTACGGATCCAACCCATCGCTATATGGTATTTATAATGAATTTATAAGAATTTGTCGCTAAGTCCATCGCTAAAGGTAATTAATTTTTAATTACTTAATTAAATATGTCACTGAAGCTATAACGACGGTCCTATCCGTTGCTAAAGGTGTCGCTATAAGTGTTCTTAAGCTACCGGAAGGAGGTCGTGGCTAAAGGTCTATAACGACAGGCATTCCGTCACTATAGCCTTGAATGTTCATTAGCTGCCCAGATTTTCGGTCAACGCCGAGGAAGGACTTTTACCTCAAATTAATTCCATATCATAATCTGTTTTGGCAGCCTAATTGCTTATAGCTGTTCTAAACATGGCAAACTACAACGAGATGTTTTTAATAGATCAAAACAACATCAGAATCGCTACTAAAGCTTTGGTCAAACTAGTCTAGAAAGCTGATTCTGGGTAACCCATAATTCAGTTAGTCATGGTCGGTCAACCATGTTTGACCAAGTTTAATTCTAAGGTCAGTTACTGTTTGGACATGATGATTGTTTATGTGTGTAGTAATCATGTAATACTACAACCAAAAACCATATTTGGACCAAACATACTTCAAAGATTGCTGATTCGATCTGGTCAAACCAGCCAAACAGGTTGTTCATCACGTTTCTGGCTTGAACAGAATTTTTGGGTTTTCTAGAAATCGTGTTCGAGCTGCCACTTTCCCTCATGCATAACTCTTTCTATAATGATCCGATCGAAGTATGGTTAGTCTCTATGTCTTCCCTACATGGCATACTACATCTACAAACATTAAAACACATCATACAGCCTGTAGGACTGAATCAAATCATCTGACAATACGCCATGTCAGAATGTTCTTAACTTTCTAGAATTTCCAAAAACAAAATTCGTGATCGGTCAACAAGGTTTGACCATGATTTTCTCACAGCACAGTTATCCGATTGGGGTTAGTCAAATTTCATATTGTTAACCTCATGGCATAATACAACTATAAACACTAACATGGATCAAAATAAAAACATAGTCGGATCTATATCATTCCTAAACATCAAAATATAATATCTAATAAAAGATTAAAGATCTACACTAAAATTAGGGTTTGTACCTTTATGGATAAACTTTGCTAAATTACCTCTTGATTCTGATCAATGGAAGATCCGAGGCTTACGTGACTTTAATTGTGACTGATATTGGTTGTGAATTTCGTGGGTTTCATCAATGGGAGTGCTTGCTATTTATAAGAGAGCTAAGGTTAGGATTTTATGGTCTTTTGGACACTTTTTCTTACAAGTTAAGTTTGATCAAGTGATGACGATACTATGGTCGGTTTGCAAAGCTTACAGTGGCCAGGTATTGATCAATTAATTTTGTGAAACATTGCAAATGGTGACTCATTCATTTTCAAATTCATGTGGGCAAGATTTGGTCTCATTTTTTTTGTTGAAGGAAGGAAGTAAAAGTCAATTTTGCTTCCTCCTCTTCATGTGGTTGAGATTTTAAAGGTATTTTGGTAATTTCTCAAAGTGTTTTTAGGGTACAATAGTCCATTCATAAGTTGGTTTAATTATCTAGGTTTAATTAAACACTTTAGGGTTAGCGTTTCCTAATCTTAATTAAGGTTTCCTAATTAAGATTAGGGTTTCTTAATTATGATTAGGGTTTCATAATTAGGTTTAGGATTTCCTAATTAAGTTTTAATAATTTAATTTTAGAATGTATTATTTCATTTATAAAGTTATAACAACACACATTATTAATTATATAAAGTAATTACACATAATATTAAATACAAATATGTTTACTTGTATTATTTAAAATAAAATAAAATTTCTTATTAAAAATTTGGATTGTTATATTCACTCCCCCTTATAAGAATTTTGTCCTCGAAATTAGAAGGTAATTTACAAAATAAAAGTGAGTAATCTTCTCGCATGTTATTCTCGAGCTCCTACGCAACATTTTCGATGTTCTGGTTTCTCCAGGTGACCTTTAACTGATGATAACATCTTATTCGGCAACTTGTTCCTTTCGATCAATGATCCAGACATGAATTTTCCACATATAACAAATCTTTCTTAATCTACATAGACTCGTAGTACGGACACGTGAAACATATTATGAATGACACATATCTCAGGAGATAGGGCTACCTCATAGACTACCTCTAAAATTCTCCACGATATCTATAATGGTCCAATAATTTTTGGACTCAATTTTCCTTGTATTGCCAAAATGTATCTTGCCCCTTTCAAGGGAAACACTGTCAAGAATACGCGGTTCTCGACGTTGAGTTTCTTCGTTATTTCTGTTGATCCGCATACTTCTTATGTTGGTCCTGAGATGCTTGCATTCTCTTGCGTACGATTCGTATAACTACCGTGTTCTATTGAACTATCTCAGATTCTAGCATTTGTCGTTTCCCCCGACTTCGTTCCACAAAGGTGTTTGATAATAATTCTCTCTGACACGTGAGACATTTACTTACATATTCTGTTATTGCTTCTTTCATGTTTGACCACCAAATATGTTGGCTTATAAGTCTTTACATCTTTTATTATTACCCGGGTGAACGACGAACTTAAAGCTATAAGCTTCTTTTAAGATTTCTTCTTTTAGTGCTTGTACTGAGAAAACCCAGATTTTTATCCTCATAGCTCAACACTACATCTTTGTCTATTATATTCTTGGTATAAGTGATTTCAGTTTTTACCTTTTTCACTCTTTATTTGTCTCCTGTATTTCTTTGACTCTGTACAATAAAGTCAAAACATTCTCTATAATAAATTTATTTTGGGTAGAGTTAGCTGGAACTTTTACCTAAATCTTAAATTTGTTAAAATCTTTTATCAGTACCTCGTTGTTTTGTTATTACCTTTAACGTCTTTTGACTTAACGTGTCTATAATGACACTAAATTGTGACTTTCCATTTACTATGGATAGCACCTCACACTATACTTGTTACTGTCTTTATATTGTATTCCTTACGGAGAGTTTAGATTTTCAGGGATGATATAGGATTTCATAGTCAGAATCCTTTATCAACTCTAACCACCTTCTACTACTGTTGGCTTAGTTTATTATTAGTGTTTTAACTTCCCTTAATATTTTGATTTCTAAGTTTTTGACAAAATCTAACTATGTGTTCTACTGACCTGTAATTGAAACATTTGTCATTTTATTTTTATTATGGTTTCTATTATGAGGACACTGATTGGGGTAATGCCTATGTTGTCCACAGGTAAAATAAGTGGTTTTTATACGACATACTTATTTTGTATCCCTTTTTACACATGCCACAAAGATCAAATTTTTTGTCGTTGTTGTTGGTATTATTATTACTTTCCCTATTGTGATTGTAGTTATAATTATTTTCCCTTCTATTAGAGTTATTCAAAGAAATGGCATCCCACTTCGTTTTGTTATTTTTGTATCTTCCCTTTGAACTTCTTTTTCCCTCATTGTTACCTCTCCTTTTTTTTGTGTAGAATTTTATAAACTCGCTGCTCTCTCTCGTAGTTTATGTGTTGGTCTCAACAGGTGGTGGTTTTTCTTCTTGTTTATCCCGTAATGTTCTCAATAAAATAAAAAATAGTTGTTGTGTGGGGTTTGCCTCTATTGGTTTCATATTGATTTATGTTTGTAATCCCCTTTGTGGTGTCATTTATCTAATGTCAATGGGTAAACACATAAATACAAGTACACACATATAATTAAGTAACCACTCGATTTAATAAACATATTTTGTATATCATACAATAAAAGTTACATATTCGACTACTGATATACTATCACTAGTTACAAAACGATTAGCAGCATCTCTCTCTACTTCTAACAACCTTTCAGCTGCAGCAGCTTTTACGTCTACCGCCTGAATTTCTTCTATAGTCGGGTCTGTGATTACTTGAACTACAACATCATATTCAACTTTACTTACTACTGGCTCTTCCTGCTTGTGTTCTATCTCTTGTGGATCTATCACCTCTGGTAAGTCTTCCCAACCTGAGTCAACCATCCTGTATAATTTTTTTACTTATTTAGTATTATGATGAAGCAGTTTTGCACAAAAAGATAATAAGCATTTTAGGTTATTTTCATGTGTATTTAAATATTTTAAGGACTCAAAGACTATATCCTAAGGTATCTCTACCTTAGAGCTACAATCTATAGCTCTGATACCAAATTGTGATGCCCCCAAAATCTCTACACCTCCTGTAGTAGATTAGGTGCTCACGCTGACTAATTAACTATAAATATTCCATAATACATAACTTCTATAAGTCCCAGGTTCACAGTATCCCATAACAGATAGTAGTTTTCGTCAGAACAATTACTGTGTTTGGATACCCTCACTTGTATGTATAGATTTATGTCTCATGGATATATCTCTTTGATATCAATAGTTCCTATATATCTGAAATTCACAGTATTAGATGATAAGGTTGTTCCAGGAATAGAGGAGCAACCCTCTATTCTTACAAAACTCCTTAAATCATTTAATATCCTCATTCAGATGTATAGTTCATATAGATACTGTACTAAATCAGGACAACATTCTGAATAATCTAAAAATATAAGTACAACGAAACAGATGTATCAAAATATGATAATATATTTCATAACTTTAATTTTGGTTTCATAGATTTTCAAATAACGTATTGTTATTACGTCAAAGTCTTAAAAGACTTAAATAGTTCTGTAGCGACCTCGAAACCCCATCCTTTACTAATGGCAATTTCGTGTGCTAAAACATACATTTATCCTTTAAAACCATTCATTAGAATATAATAAAGTTCATAAATCCATTTATTTGACTTACATTCTTTACCTGCCTTAGAATCACAACGTTCAATTTCCTTGCGCTAGAACTCAGATCATATACAAATAAGTTATGATTTAGTCTATTACATTTCAAAGTCATATATATTATGATTTACATGACATAACCTGTGAATAATTTCACCATTAATCTATCCATATATAACCATGCTTGCTTATACCTGTTTCATACATAATCCTGTTCCATACATATGTACCAATAATAAATTAATCTTATATCATTACACTTTTTCTCTGAATATTACATATATACAAGTCAATCCCTACAGAATTTACAAACATTCGTTGCTTTATTAACGACCAAGTTTAATATTCAAAACTATTACGTCAATACTTATACCATTGTAGGTTTACATTTATCTGGCTTGCGTGCACATTACACAAATACATATAATCAATTCCATATATCATTCTAAACATTTCTCATTCCTTACCCTTTAGCTTCACCAGAACCTCCGACCTTCTCATACTTTACCTGAAATTGTTAGTTTATAGCAAGAGTGAGCATATAGGCTCAGCAAGTCTAACAGATAACACCTTTCATGTTTGCAGTTTATAATCATGCGTCATGCATTTCTTACTTTACCATGTTGTGCATAAATATCACATATTGCATTTAACAACTAAAATACATAGTTTCACGAAGTGCACATTTTAAATCTTTTAATATCACATAGTCCACATAAAATAATTATCACATTTAAGTCTGAAAAACTTGCATGATCTGTATTTATTTACTTAACCTTTACTTCCTCAAACGCCTGTCATAATCGTCTTGTCGGTTTGTTATTCCAAGCTTTATCTGTAAACATTGCACCTATATGTTATTATAGGATCATAAAACTTTATATATAACTTGTTAAGCTTAATCCATAACCATTAATCTTTATTCATTTTACTTTTGATGTATTATACCCTATGTAGGTTAATAATACATTCTAGCTAGTTCTCAACCTTTTTCGTAATTCATATCATGCTATTCATTAGCTCATTATACCTTAACACCCTTTATTTTGACCATTATTATCAATTTTATAATTTATATAACTTATTTCTAACATTTCATATCAAAATATAGCTTTTCGGGCATTTAATTTTTTTTTAGCTACAGTACATTTCATCCCGGCGCCCTTAGACTTCACTGGCTGTGAAATCCTCTCTGCCATGAATATTAACACTTCGCCCCAGCACAGTCTGCTGAACCAGGATTCTTTATTTTTACTACTACTTTGCTGATTTTTAACTCTTTCACCATACATCCAATTAAGTCCACATTTGGAACAGAACTAGATCTTACTACCTATTATTTTAAAATATATTTGCTTGCCTCATTTAGCATCTCAAAATCATTGATACATTAGCCCATAGGAGGGCATTTCAAAACATTTTCAACCTTAAGACTATTTTTCACAAACTTTGTGATTTTTGGCCATTTGCTTTAAAACTTCATTCCAACACTTGAAAAAGTTCATATATGTCATATATGACATGTCTAAACCTTTAAAACAGTTTAATTTTGCACGAGGCGAGATTTGTCCGTAAAAATCCATTTAGGGTCGAAACGATCGATTTCGATAGTTAGAATCGCCTTTTTGTTTAAATTTTCATCCGTTGATTACCAAATCAACCTAAACACGTGTATATACATGAAACTAAGTCACTTGGCTTCATTTTACCTTTAATTACTCAAAATTGTCAAAAATCACCTATTTGTTAGATTCCTTAACTTTTTCAAAACTTTTCATTTCAATACTTAGACTCCACTTCACATCTTAAACTCCATATACCATATACACATTTAACAACTTTGTAAGTCCGTATCACTTCTATATGCACATTCGAATGCACTTTACAGATTATGATTTGGTCTACATGCAAATTATAGCCTAGTATTACAATTTCTTTTCACATATCATGCTTTTAAACCATTTAGGCGTCTAGCTTGCCATCTAGAAAAAATAATTTGCTTGCATCAAACATGATCAACCTTTCAAACTAGGTTTTCATTACATCTAGTCACATATAACACATAATCATCTATAAATCATAACTTAAAAACACACTTCCCTTAAACAAAACATATTTTTCTTTCATTTGTGCACTTAGGATGATCTTTAACATAAAAAAATGTACATGTATCACACATGCCCAACATCTTCCTCTAGAGTTTCATCAAAATTTCAACAAAGAACACATGATCATCCTTTAAATCATAGTTTTTTTGTTTGAATACATGCATAAATAGTGCACTACCTTTAAACTACTATTCTTGAGCCTAGGGTTTCATTATATATCAAACATATAGCATGTAACTCCCATAATCTTTACATCTAACCATGTATTCTTGCATGGCTACACATATTCTTGAACTTAAATATATGAAAAATGAGTTTTAAAGCTTGAACTCATTTATACCTTTGTTGTGGCTCTTCTTCTCCTTACAATAAAGCTTGCTAGAGCTTGATTCTTCACTTTGATGTTTAGTTCTCCTTCTCTTGCTCACTTTTCCAGTAATTCTTCAAGGCTTTCTATGGAACCCTAGCTTCCTTCTTCTTTTCTCTCTTATAAGCTCTTCTCAGCAACTTGGAAAAATGAAGAATGAACTAGCTAGCTTGATACATACATATTGTATATATATTACCCAACAACTAACTCATCCTTGGTTGGCTTAACTCTTATATGGTTAGGGTGATTCAAGACACTTCACACCAATTATCAATGGCATTTAGGACATTTCTCATCAAAGGATACCATGGACATAATCCAACTTGTCAAGGGAATTCATGGCATTTCACATTACCAAGCATGGACATTTTGGTCATTAAATCATTCTAGGACTCATGTGTCATTACTTAACTTGCCAAGGGCACTTTGGTCATTAGCCATAAAAATCTAGAGAATTTAATTCTCTTAAATTCACAACTTGGTCATTTTCAATCCATTTTAAGTCCATTTTGATCCAAACTTGTTTCATTATGCTTTAATTTTATTCCAACATCAATTTGTCCATAATTGACTTGTCCCATAACACTTGTCACACTTTTAAAATTGAATTTCATTAATTAATAATAATAATCACAACATTTTTCAAATTGCATAACATTACTTTCTTAATTTTTCTAGGAACCACCTTCAGTTCCCCAATCAATCAATTTCACTTTCCGACATCTCAATATAGTTGATTTGCTCATTTGTCCATAAACCGCTTTCTCTAGAAGTGAACCTCGACTGGATTACCAAAATTCATCATCATTTAACCTTTTAAGCTCATAATACTTTCATTATGACTTTACATCCCTTTACATATTTACTTAACACACATAATGCCAATTATCAACATATATGCAATCTATGTTCCTTTTACTCATTCCCGAGAGTATTACATTTGGTATCTACACGTCGTATAAACGATTAACTTCTTTCAATCCATAATTATCAATTTCTTCATATCTTCAAAACATTCAAAGTTCATTAACTTTATTATTCCTTTAATCCCTAATATACCAAATATGTCAAACTATTCCTTCTTTTTTGCGCATACTATGTCATGCCTTACCTTGCCATTCTTATACCATCGTCTCTCCATGCCTATTCATTAAACTCGCTGTTAATATTCATAACAAAAACATCAATTTAATTATGATTTTCTCATTTTCTTTATTTTTTTAACTTTTCTTTCTTTATTAGATCAAATACATATATATACACATATTCATATATTCAAGCTATTACTTGCAAACATATCATAACGTCTTACACTGATTCCTTTCAAATCACCTTATTGTAGGTATTACAGTCCATCCTTCGTCTTTAATCCATTCTATCACTTTTCAATCTATGAAATTTAAATATGTTATAATTTCATCATCCGCTACATCACTAAAGCACTTCAAATTGATAACTAGTCATGTTACGTTCTATAGACCCTTATTTACATCAGGAGTCCTTCATTAACAATTCAATCACATAGGTCATCTTTAACACATTGATTAAATAATAAATATATTTAATCACTCTTTCTACTTTTTTGTCTTTCATAACTAGGTTTTAACTGCCAACCTTTAATTAATTATCCAAGATTCTTATTTAGAAATCTTGTCATAATCCGGGATGTCACAAGTACAAGTAAAAGTAATAAACCTAATCTAATAATGTCTCTTTCCATCGGACTTCATAATCGAATGATCTGGATTATCTTTCAATACTACAAATAAAATAATATTTGCAAGAATGAGCTACAAGTGCTCAACAAGTTTCAATAAAATGAATAAACTACTTACACTGTGTCTGAATTCGAAAGAACATTTAGTTCAAAAAGTTTCCATTTATATATACTGGGGTTTGTCTGTCAAACCATACATATTATAGTTTCTGTCAGTAATAAAGACTTAGAAGCCATAGGTTGATCTATTCAACTGGACTTAAATAATCATTCCAAGAGGTTATGAAGACTTAGGAATCATTGGTTCGGATATTTAACAGGAGATCAGCCTGTTTATATCCTAGGAGTATGCATATCATCTTACTAGTGTTCTAGACACACTAAAACCAGTACTTTGATTGCCTAAACCACGGTCAGTGTAAAACTGTCAGTCACCACTCTTATATAAAGAGGTAAAGTTTCATTATATATTTTGTACCAAATAATATTGGTTTCCACTAATATCTTATCAAATCAAATTCACGCAAATAATAACTTAACACTTTAAGTTATGCTTTAATAATAAGCAATAACTTTCCACTATTAGATAACACGAACAATATAATTTAATGAATTAAAAATTCGAACAATAAGTTTGTGTATAAATGTACATGGAATAGAATACTTGCTTAAAAATAAACAAGATCAAAAAGAATTATCACAATAAGTATTTCACACAATTAAGAATTTCATAAGTCAAATAAAATTCAACAGTTAAAAATATGCTATTACACAATGTGAAAGAGGTAATAAAATTGCTCAATGAAATGAGTTTGATATGGTAAACTTGCCCAATAAAAATAAATTCAAGATAAGAAACTTGCACTATGTGCAAATGTCAAGAATTGATGTGGAATAATTTATAATAATTAAACCACTTAGCATGTATTTGAAATATAATTTGAGTTTGAGTTTAGAAAACTTGCTTAATGAAAATAAATTCAAGATAGGAAACTTGCATTATATACGAATGTCAAAATTTGATGTGGAATAATTTACAATAATTAAACCACTTAGCATATACTTGAAATATAATTCGAGTTTGAGTTTAGAAAACTTGCATAATAACCATTTCATATTAAAATTAATTTTATAATTCAAATAAAATTCCATAGTTAAAAGTCTTGTTGTTGCACGGAGAGCAAGAGAAACAAAAACTTGCTCAATAAGTAGAGTATTAAAGAAAGACTCGTACAATAAAATAAGTTCACGAAAACTTACCTGGTTTAATTAAAGAAAGACTCGTACATATTACTTAATTAAATATGTCACTAAAGCTATAGCGATGGTCCTATCCTTTTCTAAAGGCGTCGTTGTAGGTGTTCTTGAGCTACCAGAAGGAGGTCGTGGCTAAATGTCTAAAGCGACAGGCAGTCCATCGCTATAGCCTTGAATGTTCATAAGCTGCCCAAAGTTTCAGTCAGCGTCGAGGAGGGACTTTTGACCTCAAATTAATTATATATCATGATCTGTTTTGGCAACCTAATTGTGTATAGCTATACTAAACATGGCAAACTACAATGAGATGTTTTTAATAGATCAAAAGAACATCAGAATCACTACTAAAGCTTTGGTTAAACTAGTCCAGAAAGCTGATTCTGGGTTTTCTGGGTAACCCAGAATTCAGTTGGCCATGGTCGATCAACCATGTTTGAACAAGTTAAATTCTAAGGTAAGTTATTGTTTGGACATGATAATTATTTTTGTGTGTAGTAATCATGTAATACTACAACTACAAACTATATTTGGACCAAACATACTTCAAAGATGGCTGATTTGATTTGGTTAAACCAGCCGGACAGGCTATTCATCACGTTTCTGGGTTGCCCAGAATTTTTGGGTTTTCCAAAAAACGTGTTCGAGCTGCCATTTTCCCTCAAGCATAACTCTATCTATAATGATCCGATCGAAGTGTGATAATGAGATTTTATACCTATTTATTGAATATATTTAGGCTTAATTATTTGTTAGTTTTTAAGCATTTTAATTAATTTTAGGTAATTTATTTAATTTTATGTGATTTTATTATTTTTAAATTATTTTTAAGTCATTTATATTTTATTTTGTAGGAAAATAATCCTTGATGACATTGATGTAATTTTTGCAAGAAGCTGAGGGTATTGTGGTAATTACAGCAAAGTCAGTGGCAATATGGTAATTAAGTGGAAACCTAAGTGAGGCGCGCAATGCGCCTGTAAGGAGCAACTGCCTTTGCAAAACAGCAGCGTGTGGCATCGTTCGGTGTAGGAATCAGTTGTGGCCGCGCATTACGTGCAAAAGGAAGAAATAGGAAGGTACGACGTCGTTTCAGGAACACGGCTTATGATGGGGTGCGCTCAATGTACAGAGCGGCCAGGCTGACTTGGTCAGCTAGCGAGCGAAGGCTGCGTTTGACTTGCACAGAATTGTTGGAAAACGGATTATTCGCGATTTATTGCTTTAATTTAGTTCCAAATTGAATTTCTTTTCCACATTAGCTTAGGATTATTATTGTACTTCTATAAATACACTATGAGGGATTTATTTTTAGGAGAAGAATATACATTAACATAGAATAACATATTATTAGAATAGAATTAGCATAGTTATGAGCAAATATTCAATGCGAATGATTCAATAATTAAAGGCGGAGCTTGAGGATTGGAGACTGTGATCCGAGTGACAGACGGATATCAACACATATTTGATTTTCCTTCTTTTACTTTTAATTTTTGTAATTTTGAGATGTTGAATTATTTGTGGATAATTTATTATTTAGTTATGAACTAATTTTTATTTTAGATTGCAATTGAGCCCAATATGTAGTTTAATTTAATTTATTTTCTTCTTAATTATTAATTATTATATATGAGTTGTTTATCATATTTTATGCCTTCATGTATATTTATCCGCACAATAATTAATTGTGATATCTTTGAAGGAATTTTAAAAGGAATTCTAGGATTAGATCCGGATATGATAACATGTGAATTTGTTGATTCTTTCCAGGAAGAGTAGCATAATAGTGTATAGGATGAAGATATCCATATGCCACATGTAACTTTGTTGAGAGTTCGATCTTAATGAGTTTATTTCAAGTTATTTTGTATAGCAATATAGCAACTTAATTGGAATAAATTTTTTTATTAATTCTTGAAAAAAGTTAATAAATAGTTAAGAAATCTCAGTTAAAAATTATATATAATTAATTAATTAAAAATAGAGTGAAGAGATTTAAATAAAGCATTGAAAAAAATTATGATCTTAACTATTTTAATTTGATTTAATCATTTTTATTAGTTTAATTTAGTTGATAATTTTAATTAGTTTATTTTATAATTAAATTGAGATTGTTTAAATAGAATTAATTTGATATTAAATTAGTGTTTGGTAACAATTATTTTTAATTCCCTATGGGTTCGACATTCGACTTTATCATTATATTACTTGTGTGTCGCGTACACTTGCGTGTAAATTCCTAGTTAAATTTAGGCAAATAAGTTTTTGGTGCCATTGCTGGGGAATTAATTTAATAATTGTTGCCAATATTAATTTTAGTCAAATTAGTTTAAATTTAACTTGTATATTTTTATTTATTTTATTTTTATTTTATTTTATTTTTCTTTTTAGGTACGATGACTGAATTTAATTATCAATGGTATCTTTAAAGGATGGATCCATCATGTGCGGCAATATTTGAGCCAATGGTTAATCAACTTTCGATGCTTGAAAGGCGGATTGATGCATTTGAGATGCAGTCCATTCAGAATACTTACAATCAGCAGCCTAGTGACACCCCCAGACTACTATCATCTTGGTTGGCAAGATTATTTGAATCATTCATGGAATAATAATAATCAAGATCAATACTTTGTCCCAAATTATTATCATCAGGATTTTCAATACCCACCTCCACAGCAACAAGAGCAGACATTTAATTTGGAGGAAATTCTTAGTAGATTTTTAGAGCGAAATAAGACAAGAATGAATAATCAAGAATATTTTGCTCCAAATTCATCATACCCGTTAGAATTTTCATATCAAACTCACTCATACAAATTCTCATATCAAAAAGCTCCACCGCAAGAAGAGAAAAAAAATCAACTTATGAGAAAATTCTTGCGAGGATTACATATATAATGAGATGAGTACTAAACGAAATGAAGAATTAATACGAGATTGAAAAATTCAAAGGGAAGAGGATGAGAGTCGAAGGAAACAACTTGCCAATCTAGTCAACAATTGCCTTCACGAAACGTTACCTAGCAATACAGAGATAAATATTAAGGAGGAAGGTAAAGAGAAGTGTGATGTAGTTATATTAAAAAATGACAAGGAGTTTCAAGAGGCTAAAAAAATAAATCTAACGAGGTCTCATTCAGATGAGGAAGATGATGAAGAGGTTGAAAAGAAGAAGAGCAAGGTTTGGGGAGATGATGAGGATGATCAAGTCTTGAATTCTAATGGTAGTAAGAAAAATTCGATTGTACCTTTCGTGCAACAAATTCAGAATTTTGAGGAGTACTATCGGATTAACTTTATTGAAGACAATGATAGCTCAGATGAATACAAGTTTGGGGGTGGTCCGCAATTTTTTAAGGATGCCATGGAGATCAAAGAAAAGAATAAGAGGAGGCATGAAAAGATAATTTTTGCGATTAAACCTGATTGAGGAAATGGAGTAGTCAGGCTAAGACTTTAAAACAAGCGCTTATTGGGAGGTAACCCAAATTTTAATTTTTAATTTTATTTTTAGTAGTAAATTTTAGTTTATTTATTTATTATTTATTTTAATATTCTATTTTATTTTTATTTTTTGTTTAGTATCAAGTTATTTATGCATTCAAGCTTAACAGATGAGGGGAAAAAGCTACATATTCAGGGGAGTCCTTTCTTTTTACTTTTTTATTTTATTTTATACATTGAGGACAATGTCTGTTTTAAGTTTGGGGGTGTGGGTAAATTTTAAAAGAATTTTTAAATTTTTTTAGGTTTTATTTTAGTTTAAATTTTGATAATTTTGTGAGTAAATTCACTGCAAACCCTAAAGAGACACAACTCATCCGCTTGGGGGTAACCATGAGGTTTAAAAACTTGTTACACATGCTAAGTGCAATCATGTTTCCTACGAAATGGGGTAACTTAGTATTAGGTAGAGTCACTTAGGCAATAAATTAATTGAATTTAAATTATGGCCGATGATAAAAATTTTGATTTTTATTTAATAACTTTTGAAAAAGGGATAAATTTTTGTTAGTTTGAATTTTGGCATATTGTTGGTTATTATTTTATTTGAGATCCTGTAATTTTTATGCACATGTCCATTTGTTTGAACTAGTTTGAACTTATGTGAAGTTTATTTGGTTAAATGCTCTTGATAGATATTTTTGAATTCTATATTTTTATTTGATTGTAACTTGAAGCAAAATTGTGGTAAAATATAAATTAGGAGAAATGATTTAGGTAAATTTTTCTGAGATTATTAAAATTAATTTATCTTATGGAGGAAAAAAAAAAGTTAAGAGAGTTATGTGAAGAAAAGTGAGATGGAGCATAAAATGCACTCCCTAGTGAGATGGAGCATAAAATGCACTCACTGAGGTTGAAAAAAAAAAGGAGAAAGAAAAGAAAAAAATGGGATGCGGCATAAAATGCACCCATTTAATTAAAGAAAAAAACTTAAAAGAAATTAATAATTCTAGTGGTGTTTAAAAGATTAAAATTTTTTTGATCTCCTAAGTTATATTTGCATGTATTAGCTTTGAGTGATATGAAAAATAAAAATAAAGAGTTTTGTTATATATATATTTTTTATATCTTTTATGAGGTATTTAATTATGTAAGCGGATTTAAGTTTTTTTCACTAGTTTGATATATTTGGATTCACACACACATGAAAGGTCTTGAGAAGAGTAATAATAATAAATATGTTAAAATTTTAGACTTTGCATAATTTTAAAATTTTCTTTAAGTTATCATTTAAAAAATATTTGAGGCTAAAGTTAAAATTCATATTGATTCATTGCTTGAGTTGTTGAGTTAGTAGAGTCCTACTTTTTGTTTTGCTTGAGGGGCAAACAAATAGTTAAGTTTGGGGATATTTGATAATGAGATTTTATACCTATTTATTGAATATATTTAGGCTTAATTATTTGTTAATTTCTAAGCATTTTAGTTGATTTTAGGTAATTTATTTAATTTTATGTGATTTTATTATTTTTACTATTTTTATATTATTTTTAATTAATTTATATTTTATTTTATAGAAAAATAATCCTTGATGGCATTGATGTAATTTCTACAAGAAGTTGAGGGCATTGTGGTAATTACAGCAAATTCGGTGGCATTATGGTAATTAAGTGGAAACTTGAGTGACGCGCGTGATGTGCGTGTAAGGAGCAGCTGCCTTAGCAAAATGGCAGCGTGTAGCGTCGTTCGGTGTCAAAATCAGTTATGACCGCGCATTGCGCGCAGAAGGAAGAAATAGGTGGGTACGACGTCGTTTCAAGAGGATGGCTTATGAAGGGGTACGCGCAATGCGCGGGGGCGACCAGGCTGACTTGGTCAGCTAGCAAGCGAATGCTGCGTTTGGCTTGCACAGAATTACTGAAAAAGGAATTATTCATGATTTATTACTTTAATTTGTTTCCAAATTGGATTTTCTTTTTCATATTAGCTTAGGATTATTATTGTACTTCTATAAATACACTATGAGAGATTTATTTTCAGGAGAATAATATACATTAACATAGGATAGCAGATTATTAGAATAGAATTAGCATAGTTATGAGCAAATATTCAATGCGAATGATTCAATAATTAAAGGCGGAGCTTGGGGATTGGAGACTGTGATCCAAGTGACAGACAGATATTAACACATATTTGATTTTCCTTCTTTTACTTTTAATTTTTATAAGTTTGAGATGTTGAATTATTTATTGAGAATTTATTATTTAGTTATGAACTAATTTTTATTTGATATTGCAATTCAACCCAATGTGTAGTTTAATTTAATTTATTTTCTTCTTAATTATTAATGATTATATATGAGTTGTTTATCATATTTTATGCGTTCATGTATAATTATTTGCGCAATAATTAATTGTGATATCTTAGAAGGAATTGTAAAAGGAATTCTAGGATTAGATCCGGATATGATAACATGCGAATTTGTTGATTCTTTCTAGGAAGAGTAGCATAATAGTGTATACGATGAAGATACCTATATGCCACATGTAACTTTGTTGAGAGTTCGATGTTAATGAGTTTATTTCAAGTTATTTTGCATAGCAATATAACAACTTAATTAGAATAAATCTTTTTATTAATTCTTGAAAAAAGTTAGTAAATAGTTAAGAAATCTCATTTAACAATTTTATATAGTTAATTAATTAAAAAGAGAGTGAAGAGATTTAATTAAAGTATTGGGGGAAATTGTGATCTTAACTATTTTAATTTGATTTAATCATTTTTATTTATATAATTTAGTTTATTTTATAATTAAATTGAGATTATTTAAATAGATTTAATTTGATATTAAATTAGTGTTTGGTAACAATTATTTTTAATTCCCTATGGGTTCGACATTCGACTTTATCATTATATTACTTGTGTGTCGCGTATACTTGTGTGTAAATTCCTAATTAAATTTAGGCAAACAAGGGTGGTTGGTTTCTATGTTTTCCCAACATGACATACTATATATACAAACATTAAAACACATCATACAACCTATAGGATTGAATCAAATCGTCTGACAATATGCCTTGTCAGACTATTCTTAACTTTCTGGAATTTCTAGAAACAGAATCCGTGATCGGTCAACAAGGTTTAACTGTAATATCCCAAATATTTCAAAAGTGATCTAACAAGATCTAAGAAAGGTTGTCAATTCAAAACCTAAAGAAGGATTGCTCAAGCATACCTTGAGCTATCTGAAAGAATATATACGACTCAAAACTACGATCGTATACAACAAAGAGGTTAAAAATCTTTAACCTAATTTGTGTTAAGTGAATAGTAAAGCTTGAATTGAGCTTTTAAATGTGATATGTGAATTATCTATGTGTAGGATTTTGTGTTTTGGTTTGAGTAGTTAACCTTAACACTTATTAAAAATCAGAAGTCAATTTAGTACAAAAACCTACATTGGGAAAAAAGTTAAAACCTAAACCCTAAACCCTAGGGTCTAAACCCTAAAAAATAACCTAGGCTCTCGAGAGAAACGTGTAGGTCAAATTGATATTCTGTTTAAAGATTCAACATTCTCACGATTTGAAAACACGTAACAGTCAATAAAAGTTTTTTTCGAAAAACGTGTAAAAGCACTATTCACGAGATGACTTTTTCATTCGTTTGACTGTTTCTTTCATCTGTAGGACTTCTCGTATTTCACGACATAGTGTTAATATGAGGTTTAGATGACAGAGAATCAATAAAATTTTCTGGGAAAAAAGACAAAAATGTCACTATTTACGAGAAAACGTTTGTTGTCTTTTTGAACGTTCTTTTCGACATTTGGACTTTTTCTATTTCACGTCATAACATTTATACGGGGAATCGATACTAAGGAACCACTGATATTTTGTCAAAGATAAAACGTAAATCACTCTTCAAACGAAAACGATTTTCGTTTTTGATCAAACTGTTGATGGATACAGTGTTTGTATGCAACACCGATGCGTAATAAGCAATAAAAGATTTTCTCGAAAAGTGTGTCAGGAATAAGACAAAATAGGGAAAAGACAAAAATAAATATTATCTTTTACTTTTTGATCGTTTAAGCATATTCTGAGAAATGGTAATCGAAAAACTATTCACCAAAAAACGTGCAACGTCTTTTGGACTTTTCACTTTACAGAATAGTGTTTATATGGAACAAAACTCTGTAATATTAGACTTTTAAATCAGTTGAGGTCAATTTAACCGGAAGACTTAAAAATGAACTAGAATTAGTTAAGGATGAACTAATTTCGGTTAAGATGTAACTTAGTTAGATGTAACTGGGTTAAGAACGTAACTAGGAACTAAACCTAGTTACAAACTAACTAAGCTTATGAAATAGTTAACCTAATCTAGTTGATGTAAAACTAGGTTAGATAACATTTAATTGAAATGAAACTAGGTTATGTTAAACCTAGTTGGAATCAAACTAGGTTAGGGTAATTAGATTACCATTTAACCTAATTATCAATTAATTAAACTAAACATAAATATGATTATGTTTAATTAAACTAAAGATTAACCTAAATTACAAGTTAATCTAATCGATGAATTAATAACATAATCGAATAATCAAATTCCTAGGTTTATTTCTAATTAACCTAATCCTAACTAAGCTAGATTATCAAAAGGACTAAACTAACCTTGATCAAGCTTGGTAAATGACCATGACTACCCCTCAATTAAATGGCTAATTCACCAACCAAACAAGCCCTATAACTATTCCTTTGTAGGCTAAGTTGTGGACCAATTGGAAGCTAACATGTGGCAATTGTGGTGTCACCAAAATGTGATGATTTCAAGCATTAAATGGCATTAAATGGGCTGGTTTGGTCGTTCATAACAAGTGGGAAAGGGTGGTGCACTTGAAGTTAGCTTAGCATGGAAGTTTTGTACTAATGACCTTTATACCCTAGCTTTGCATAGCCTATAAATAGCAAGCAATCTTCACTTGTTTCATCATTCATTTTCAAAGCAAAAATGCTAGTATCAAAGCTATACACAATATGAGAGAGAGTTCTAGTGAGTTATGATCAAAGGAAGTGCAAAGAAATAGTTAAAGCTTGCACTTTGAGAGATAAATCGTTAGTAGTTTTTATATTCGATTAAATTTCGTAGTTTAAAAGCTCAAGAACGCGAGTCATAGCCATGTACGATTGTCGTTCTCCATATTTTTCACGTGTTCTTGAGCCTTTCTTCATTTTACAGTAGTTATAATGTTGAATTTCAATTCGTAGTTTAAAGCTCAATGAATATATGTCGTAGCTATGTACGATTGTCGTTCTCCGTGTTCTTCATATGTTCTTGAGCATTTTTATAAATTGTTATAATTAAATTTTCAAGCCGTTATAATGACCAAAAATTTTCAATTATAAAGTGTTATAATCACTTATATAAGCAGTTATAATGCCCAAATTATTTCAAGTACGAAAACCAAAAGCTCAAGAACATAGTCGTTACCATGTACGGTTTATCCGTTCTTCGCGTGTTCTTGAGCAAAAGTCATGAATCTTTCTATGAGAAAGTTTGTAATTTGTTATTTTTATGTTATAAAGTGATATTGAGTCTTACCACATGATTTTTTAATGAGTTAAAGCAAGCGGTACCATGTTTCACATGGTTAACCCTAAAAATATTGATAAAAGCAAGCTCACTGACCTTTCTGCTAAAATCCCAAAATTCTAAATTCCGAATCTTCCTTATCAATACAAATTAAAGTTGTAGATCATGAAATTATAAGCAATTTGGACTCAAGAATCACTTCAAAATATTTCCGGATAACAAAGTTATGACAGTTACCGGAAAGGAAGTCAAAGCTGAAAATTTTTAAGAGGCTATCGGGTGGAAACCCTAAAAGCACTAAATTTTATGATTTTGAGTTAGCCATTTAAAGAAATGATTCCGCCAATGTAAACAGTCTAGTTTAGTGATAAAAACACATTTAAAGAAGGAAAATTTGATGAACTAACATTCGGGTACACGTAACCCTTTGTATAGGCACTTTGAACGATTACTGGGAAATTCTAATTATGCAAAAAGGCAAGTCTTCTAACTCTTGCTATGTGCTACTTGTTTAGTATTGTTAAAATTATAAATGAGATGTGTAATGTCATGTTAAAATTATAAATGAGATGTGTAATGTCTTTAACTGATGTTTACAAGCCTTCTTATTGTTATGCGTTATGTTTACGATGTATGAACATGATTTATACACTTTGTGTGTCAATGTGATATAAATTATTGGAACGTGAGTTATATGTGATATTAAATGGAGAATTATGTTTAGTCAATGCATGTTAAAGTTTATATGAAAGCATAAACTGCGTATGTGCTGTATGTTAGACTTGTTGAGCCGTCGTGCTCATTCTTGCGAATAAAACCTTATTTTCATATTAAAGATGAACGTTAAGAAGATCATGAACGTAAAGATGAAATGTAGATTAGGTTTTCATGTTTATTACTTGTATTTGTATAAGTCATAACGATTGTTGTAATACGAACAAACAAACATGTAACCAAATATTGAATGAATGATATAAATTATTATCATCAGAATGTTGTTATGTCTTTATTTTGATATAACCAGAATTGTTAAGACTTAACATAGTATTGATAATGATTTATTTATCTAGACGAGGATCGGTAAATAACTTGTGAGTGCTGTACATCCGAGACAAAACTAAGCTATGTTGACTGGTCAAATCCATCGTTAAGGTTCCTCGGACCCAGGTATAACTCGTTATTACTATTCTAAATACCATATAAGTAGGATTATTGATATGAAGAGATATCACTATAAATAAATATGTTTCGAATGAGGGTTTTAACTTGTTGGGTAATGTTCTGTACGGAAAGAAAATTTTGCACCGAACAAAGATACAACGATTTGTCACGGATAAAGATGCAAAGATTTATCGGGTGAAGATATAAACATTCATCACGAGATTCTCTATTCCCAAGAGCCGTCCTAATGATTTAATGCCGTGGATATTGGAACATGTAAAGTTATAGAATATTTAAATCTCAAGGTTAAAATTAGACCGTTATATATGGTGTTTTCCATTTATATGGATAAACTACAAGTTGATACTTGTATAAATGATGAGACCGAGATCAAATTAAGATCCAGGGACAAAGTAAGAGAAAATTTTAATGTATAGTCTAAAATAAGACTAATTCAACCAATATGATTATGGGATCCTTGGTTAAATCGATAGATGTATGGAGTTAACGCACAAGGTCCGCCGCATAGTGAGTGCGGGGATTTTTAGGGCGTTACATTAACCATGATTTTCTCATAGCACAGTTATCTGATTGGGGTGATTCAAATTTCAGATTGTTAACCTCATGGCAAAATTCAATTATAAACACTAACATGGATCAAAATAACAATAAAATCAGATCTATAGGCCTAACAAAGTAACATGTCAGACATGAATTTTAGGGTTCTTGGCAGTTTTGGACAGAGAGCTAAAATCTATTATTTTATACATCTAGATGTTATGAAACATAAATTAAGCAACCCATATATATATATATATATATATATATATATATATATATATATATAATATCTGTCATTCCTAAACATCAAAACATAATATCTAACAAAAAATTAAAGATCTACACTAAAATTAGGGTTTGTACCTTTATGGATAAACTTTGCTAAATTGTCTCTTGATTCTGATCAAAGAAAGATCTAAGGCTTATGAGACTTTAATTGTGACTGATATTGGTTTTGAATTTCATGGATTTCATCAATGGGAGTTCTTGCTATTTATAGAAGAGCTAAGGTAAGGGTTTTATGGTCTTTTGGACACTTTTTCTTACAAGTTAAGTTTGATCAAGTGATGATGATACTATGGTCAGTTTGCAGAGCATAGAGTTTCCAGGTATTGATCAATTAATGTTATGAATCATTACAAATTGTGACTCGTTCATTTCTAAATTCATGTGGGCAAGATTTGGTCTCATTTTTAGTTTAAGGAAGCAAAAGCCAATTTTGCTTCCTCCTCTTCATGTGGCTGAGATTTTAAGGGTGTTTTGGTAATTTTCAAAGTGTTTTTAGGGTACAAAGTCCATTCATAAGTTGGTTTAATTATCTAGGTTTAATTAACCACTTTAGGGTTAGGGTTTCTTAATATTAATTAGGGTTTTTTTAATAAGGATTGGGATTTCTTAATTATGATTAGGGTTTCTTTATTAGGTTTAAGATTTACTAATTAAGTTTTAATAAATTAATTTTAGAATGTTTTATTTCATTTGTTAAGATATAACAACACACATTATTAATTATATAAAGTAATTACACATAATATTAAATACAATTATGTTTACTTGTATTATGTTAAAAAAAAAATTCTTATTAAAAATTTGGAATGTTACAGGGGCTCATTTGACTAATTTCAAGGATTTCGAATTGATAGGACCGCCAGAGTTTCACGGGACTATTGATCCCATTGAAGAATTAGAAAAAGTGTTCAAGGTCGTAAGGGTGGCCGACGAACAACATACGTCATTTGCCACCTTCATGCTAGAGGATGCGGCGAATTACTGATGGAAGGAAAATAAAAACAGAGCCGAAGAAGGAGTAATTAGGTGGGTATGTTTCAAGGAGCTATTCTTCAAGAATTATTTTTCAGAAAGCATGGAAGTGAAATTCTTGGAACTGAAACAAGGAAACATGACAATTGCTGACTATGCTAAAAGATTCAATAAGCTAGCCATATTTATGCCGAAACAGGTAGACACGGAATTTAGAAGAGCCCGAAGGTTTGAACAAGGACTGAAGCCATGGATTTATGAAAATGTAGCTGTGCTACAAATCAACACATTTTTGTCATTGTTGGAGAAATCCTAATCGCTGAGGGAGGGAATGAAGCAGTGACCAAGTATCAACAAGATCATAAGAAGAAAGGCCACGAAGGGCCCAAGGAAGGGATTAGCATTGGAAGAAGCAATCCTCACAAATAAAAATAGACCGACAGTCAAAGCTCGGGAAAGCCATCAAGTGAGGCTAAGCAAGGCAACAAGTGTAATAAGTGTGGAAAGTGTCACTCGAGGGAGTGTATGCGAGGTAAGGGAGTGTGCTTCAACTATGGACAGCCGGGGCACTTTGCTCCACAATGCCCAAAGGTGAAAAGAAAGGGACCGTTTCTATTGTAGTGCAGCTGACCATCAAAAGAAGGACTGCCCGATGAGGAAGAGTGATTCTGGTAGCGCTAATCAGGGAAACCAAAGTAAGCTAACTAGTGGAGGGCCGTCACAGCAGAACAGGCCGATGGCGTGCACTTTCAATATGACCGTCTAGGATACCATGGAATCAAAGGAAGTGGTAGCAGGTATTATTCCGATCAATAATATTAATGCATATGTATTATTTGATTCGGGTGCTACCTGTTCTTTCGTATCAGATGAATTTGCTAGCTAATTAAAATTTCCCTGTGAAAAATTAGAGAACCCAATTAATGTAGAGGTAGCAAATAAAGAAATGATCCCTATAGATTATATATATAAGAATTGCTATGCCAAGATACGAGGACATAAACTGTGTGTGAATTTAATTCCGATATGTCTAGGAGAGTTTGACGTGATCTTGGGAATGGATTGGTTGTTTAATCACAGAGTTGTGATTGTCTGTTAAAAGAAAAGTATACACTTGAAAACTCGAAATAAGTCTAAGGTCATATTTTATAGGAGTAAATCGCTAGGACAATCTTATTTTCTGACAATGATGCAAGCAAAGAGGTTGCTTAGGAAGGGTTGCATAGTTTATCTGGCCCATGTAGTTGATACTCAAAAAGCATGGGGAGAAATGGGACAGATACCTGTGGTAAGGGAATTCTCAGACGTTTTTCTGGATGAGTTGTCAAGTTTACCGCCGGACAGAGAGGTGGACTTTGTAATCGACTTAGCACTGGGGACTGCACCAATATCGAAAGCACCATATAGAATGGCTCTAGTGGAGTTGAAAGAATTGATGATACAGCTGAAAGAGTTATTAGAGAAGAAGTACATTTAGCCGAGTGTATCTCCGTGGGGAGCATTAGTGCTGTTTATAAAGAAGAAAGATGGATCGTTAAGGCTTTGTGTCGACTATAGGGAGTTAAACAAGGTCACAATTAAGAATAAGTACCCGTTGCCCAGGATCGATGAACTGTTTAATCATCTTAAGGGGGCTAAGTATTTTTTAAAAATTGACTTGATGGTCGGGTATCATTAGCTGAAGGTGAGACCGGGAGACATACAGAAGACAACCTTCAGGACTCGATACAGTCACTTTGAGTAGGAGGTGATGTCTTTTGGACCGACAAACATGCCAGCAGCATTTATGGAAATGATGAATAGAGTATTCAAGCATTACTTAGATAAGTTTGTTGTTGGGTTTATCGATGATATACTGGTGTATTCAAAGATGGAGGAAGAACACACAGAACATTTGAGGATAGTACTGGAGAAGTTAAGGAGGGAACAACTATATGCGAAGTTCTCCAACTGCGAGTTTTGGTTGCAAAGGGTATAATTTTTGGGACACGTCGTCGACAAGGAGGGTGTTTTAGTGGATCCTCTAAAGGCGAAGCCAGTTATCAACTGGGAGCAGCCGAAGACTCCAACAAAGATTAAAAGTTTCTTGGGATTAATAGGATACTATCGGAGATTCATCAAGGACTTTTCAAAGCTAGCGTCACCATTGACCAATCTGACAAGGAAGACAGTAAAGTTTGTATGGACGGAGAAGTGTGAAGAAAGCTTCAGGGAATTAAAAAAGAGACTTAGTGAAGCACCTGTGTTATCATTGCTTGATGATACAGGTGTTTCGTGGTTGTGTATCGATGCAGCATGGCAAGGTCATCGCGTACGTATTGGATTGCTCCTTTTGAAGCTAAGCGTAGTAGAACGAAGTAGTAGTGTTTTAAATCACCTATTCACTTGTGAATTTAAAGAAAACAACGAAACAATCAGAAGTTTTCCCTAAATTAAGACTTGTGTTAGTTATACATATCATTTTTGACGGCGAGAGTGACTGGATTGCTCACTTTGAAACTAAATAAAGTTGAGCAAAATAGTAGGGCTCTATATCACCTATTAATTTTTCAATTTCAAAGAAATAACAAAACAATTAGACAGTTTCATTAAAGGAAGAATTATATGAGTTGTAAGCATCATTTTGGTTGCGAGAATAATTGGATTGTTCAGTTTGATGCTAAAAAAATTAGAATGAAGTAATAGGACTTTAAATCACGTATTTGCTTGAAAATTTAAAGAAAATAATGAAATAACAATAATATTTCCTTAAAGGAAGACTTGTGTGAGTTGTAAAAATCATTTTAGTTGCAAGGGTAATGAATTGCTCCTTTTGACGATAAACAACTTAGAACGAAGTAAGAGGACTCTAAATCACCTATTTGTTTGCAAATTTGAAAGAAATTTAAAAATATTTAGAAGGTTTCGTTAAATAAAAACTCGGGGTTAGTTGTAAGCATTATTTTGATTATGAGAGTTATTGGATTGCTCCTTTTGAAGCTAAACGTAGTAGAACGAAGTGGTAGGACTTTAAATCACCTATTCGTTTGTGGATTTAAAGAAAATAACAAAACAATCAGAAGATTTTCTTAAATTAAGACTTGTGTTAGTTGTACATATCATTTTGATGGCGAGAGTGACTGGATTGCTCACTTTAAAGCTAAACAAAGTTGAGTGAAATAGTAGGGCTCTATATCACCTATTAGTTATTGAATTTCAAAGAATTAACAAAATAATTAGACGATTTCCTTAAATAAAGACATACGTTGTAAGCATCATTTTGGTTGCGATAATGATTGATTACTAGGTTTGATGCTAGACAAAATAGAACAAATTAATAGAACTCTAAATCACATATTTGCTTAAAAATTTAAAAGAAATAATGAAACAACGAGAATGTTTTCTTAAAGGAAGACTTATGTGAGTTGTAACAATCATTTTAGTTGTGAGGGTGATTCAATTGCTCCTTTTGACGATAAACAAGTTAGAACGAAGTAAAAGGACTGTAAATCACTTATTTCATTGCAAATTTAAAGAAAATTCAGAAATATTTTGAAGTTTCCTTAAATAAAGACTCGGGTTAATTGTAAGCATCATTTTGATTACGAGGGTTATTGGATTGCTCATTTTAAAGCTAAACATAGTAGAACGAAGTAGTAGGGCTTTAAATCACATATTCGTTTGTGGATTCAAAACAAATAACAAAACAATAAGAAGGTTTCCTTAAATTAAGACTTGTGTTAGTTGTACATATCATTTTGACGGCGAGAATGACTTGAATGCTCACTTTGAAGCTAAACAAAGTTAAGCGAAATAGTAGGGCTCTATATCACCTATTAGTTTTTGAATTTCAAATAAATAACAAAATAATCAGGCAATTTTCTTAAATGAAGACATAAGTTATAAGCATCATTTTGGTTGCGAGAATCATTGGATTGCTCGGTTTGATCCTAGACAAATTAGAACGCAGTAATAGGACTCTAAATTACATATTTGGTTGAAAATTTAAAAATAATAATGAAACAACGAGAATATTTTCTTAAAGGAAGACTTGTGTTAGTTGTAAGAATCATTTTAGTTGCTAGGGTTATTCAATTGCTCCTTTTAATGATAAACAAGTTAGAACGAAGTAAGAGGACTGTAAATCACCTATTTGCTTGTAAATTTAAAGGAAATTCAGAAATATTTAGAAGGTTTCCTTAAGTAAAGACTCAGGTTAGTTGTAAGCATCATTTAGATTGCGAGAGTTATTGGATTGCTCCTTTTGAAGCTAAACGTAGTAGAATGAAGTAGTAGGGCTTTAAATAACCTATTCATTTGTGGATTAAAAGAAAATAATGAAACAATCAGAAGGTTTCCTTAAATTAAGACTTGTGTTAATTGTACGTATCATTTTGATGACAAAAGTGAGAGGATTGCTCACTTTGAAGCTAAACAAAGTTGAGCGAAATAGTAGGGCTCCATATCACTTATTAGTTTTCGAATTTCAAAGAAATAACAAAATAATTAGACGGTTTCCTTCAATGAAGACATAAGTTATAAGCATCATTTTGGTTACGAGAATGATTGGAATAATCGGTTTGATGCTGGACAAATTAAAACGAAGTAATAAGATTATAAATCACATATTTGCTTGAATATTTAAAGGAAATAATGAAACAATGAGAATATTTTCTTAAAGGAAGACTTGTGTAAGTTGTAAGAATCGTTTTAGTTCCGAGGGTTATTCAATTTCTCCTGTTGACGATAAACAAGTTATAACGAAGTAAGAGGACTCTAAATCACATATTTGTTTGCAAATCTAAAGGAAATTTGGAAATATTTAGAAGGTTTCCTTAAATAAAGACTCCAGTTAGTTGTAAGCATCATTTTGATTGCAAGGTTTATTGGATTGCTCCTTTTGAAGCTAAACATAGTAGAACGAAGTTGTAAGGCATTAAATCACCTATTCGTTTGTGGATTTAAAAAAAATAATGAAACAATCAGAAATTTTCCTTAAGGTAAGACTTGTGTTAGTTGTACATATCATTTTGACTGGGAGAATGATTGGATTACTGACTTTGAAGCTAAACAAAGTTAAGCGAAATAGTAGGGCTTTATATCACCTATTAGTTTTTGAATTTCAATGAAATAACAAAACAATTAGATGGTTTCCTTAAATGAAAACTTATGTGAGTTGTAAGCATCATTTTGGTTGCGGGAATGATAGGATTGCTCGGTTTGATGCTAGACAAATTAGAACGAAGTAATAGGACTCTAAATAACATATTTGCTGGAAAATTTAAAGGAAATAATGAAACAACGAGAATGTTTCCTTAAAGGAAGTCTTGTGTGAGTTGTAACAATCATTTTAGTTGCGAGGGTAATTCAATTGCTCTTTTTGACAATAAACAAGTTAGAATGAAGTAAGAGCACTCCAAATCACCTATTAGTTTGCAAATTTAAAGAAAATTCGAAAATATTTAGAAGGTTTTCTTAAATAAAGACTTGGGTTAGTTGTAAGCATCATTTTGATTACGAGAGTTATTGGATTGCTCCTTTTGAAGCTAAACGTAGTAGAATGAAGTAGTAGCGCTTTAAATCACCTATTCGTTTGTGAATTTAAAGAAAATAACAAAACAATCAAAAGGTTTCCTTAAATTAAGACTTATGTTAGTTGTACGTATCATTTTGATAGCGAGAGTGATTGGATTTCTCACTTTGTAGGTAAACAAAGTTGAGCGAAATAATAGGGCTCTATATCACCTATTAATTTCAGAATTTCAATGAAACAACAAAACGATTAGACGATTTCCTTAAATGAAGACTTATGTGAGTTGTAAGCATAATTTTGGTTGCGGGAATGATTAGATTGCTCGGTTTGATGCTAGACAAATTAGAACGAAGTAATAGGACTCTAAATCACACATTTGTTTGAAAATTTAAAGGAAATAATGAAATAAGGAGATTGTTTCCTTAAAGGAAGACTTGTGTGTGTTGTAAGAATCACTTTAGTTGTGAGGGTGATTTAATTGCTCCTTTTTATGATGGACAAGTTAGAATGAAGTAAGAGGACTGTAAATCACTTATTTGTTTGCAAATTCAGAAATATTTAGAAGGTTTGTAGTGATCCAAAAATTTATGTAACACTGTTTATGCACCATATTGAGTTATAAAAAGTATTTATGTGTAGTATCTGACGCGGTGTACTATAATTATGAGGTGTCAGTGAATAGTGAAAAAAGAAAAAAAATTGGGAAAATTTTCTTGAAAAACACTATTCGCACGAAAACGCGTATTTCATTTTTTTGAAATTTCACATTCGCGATTAACATTTATTTGCCGGTTAGTAATATCATTACTAGTTTTAAATCCTAAAATTGAAGAATGGATTTATTCCTATTGAGACAAAATTAGGAAACGATTAACGATAGAAACCCTAATCGAGCCGATTAGGGTAATTGTTAAAATTAGGGTTAACCTAATTAAATTGTAAACCCTAATTGAAATCTAAACCCTAATTTTAGGATGATATGGATTGTAGGGTATGTTTAAAGTCTAATTGTGACACAACTAATATTAAAGTCTAATTGTGACACAATTAATATTAGGGCTAATATTGGTATTAATTTAAATTGAAGCCTAATGTAAATTAATGAGGGAATGAAATCGAAACCTTAATTAATAGTCCAAATAAATTAATTGCTTAAGCAAGTCTAATTGGATTATGTCTTTATTAATGATGTATTAAATTAAGTATTATGCTATTAAATTTAATAATCCAATCAAGCTATTACCTAGCCCATTGGATTAATTAATTAAAGGCTCAAACATTTAAATTATTGGAGTCTAATTAGAGTGTGACCAAGGCCCATGGAAATGAATTTAATTGTGGCCCAATGAGTAGCCCAAATACATGTGTAAGGGTGAATTTAATTGTGTATCAATATAGTTATTTAACTAAGCACATTTGGACATTAAATGAAAGGAAAAATAAAACAAATGTTGGACTATCTTGACCCTCAAAAAATCGACAGCATTGGTGGACTTTAGGGGGCTGATTTCTTATGTTTTTTAGAGGCTCAAGGTCTTAGTAGAATCAAGGAAAAATAGCTCCAAGTCTAGTAGGCCTATGCTTCATTAGGTGGAGGAATTGATGTGTATACTTACAAAGGTTGTAAGTATACATATCAACTAACATCAATATACTATCTCACTCTCTCTACACTTCATTTCATTAGTCATTTTTTCTTCCAATTTGCTAGAGAGAAAAATAGAAAGAAAGAAAGAAAGGTTGAGAGAAAAGAAAGCTTGAAAAGGGAAACCCTAGCTTTTCAAGGAAGATCATCAAAGGTGATAGCAAGATAGATTATCCAAGTCTAATCCCATTCTTAACAAGAAAAAAAAATAGCTACCAAGAAGTTTAGAAGTTTCCAAACCTAGCTTTCCATTTTAAACTATGTTCTAAATATGTTTAAGTGATTTTACTGGTCAAAAATATGTTTTGATGATAAAAAATCATTTTTAAAGCTCTTGATACATAAAACCATGCTAGACTAGTCTATATAGAGTTTAATGGGTTTAACATGAGTTTTGGTATTCATTTATGTTAAAAAGTTTAACAAAACATGAAAGCGATTTTTGTCGGAAAAACCCTAAATAGAGGAGTGGGTTCCCAGAGTTATTGTTCACGTTTGGTAACTTATTTTTGTGATCCTTCAATTTTTAGTGGTAGGTCTATAATATAAGAAGAGTTTCCATGTGGAACAATTGAAAAATATTAAATGAGCGATATATGGTGATTTTTCTAGCGAAACAGTGTTTGCCGGAAAATCTGCCACATGATACTGCCCATATTTTTCTTTGGGCTGTTTTGGCCATTTTTCGTGCTCCAAAAATTTTGGCCATTCTATATATGGTACTATACGGTAATAATCAGCCACTATAAACAAATGAGCTGACCTTAGATGAGTGAGTTATGACCCGACGTTTTTTTAAGATTTAAAAGAAAGTTACGGTTATAACTGTAATGATGTGCAAATATGGAGCATTGTATATATTATAATTACTTAATAAAATTTAAGTTTCGAAGTGTGACAAGTATTTTGGGACAAGCCAATTATGGACAAATTGATGATAGAATAAAATTTAAGCCTAATGAAACAAGTTTGGACCAAAATGGACTTGGATTGGATGGAAAAAAAAAATAAACAAGAAATGATTTATTGGAAATTAAATTTGTCTAGATTTTGTGACAAATGACCAAAATGCCCTTGGGAATTTAAAGAATGACTATGGTAACCTTTTGGTAAGAAATGTCTTAAATGCCATTGTTAGTTAAAGGGAATGGTCATAAATGACCTTGACTATACATGAGTTAAGTTTAACTAGTAATGGTTAATTGCTAGGAAAAATACAAGTATGTATGTATATATTTCCTAAGTATAGATAAATATTAGTTATTGTTCATTTTCATTCTTGCTAAGTGTAAACTTCGTAAGAGAAAAAGAAGAGAAGACTAGGGTTTGATCAAAAGCTTGGAAAAATTCAAGAGAAAATGTTCAAAAGAGGAAGAACTAACCATCAAGGTGGAGACTCAAACACTAAGAAGGTTTATTGCAAGAAGGAAGAGAGCTATACGAATGTATATTCATGTTTAAGCCATAAAACTTGATGTTATTTGTTTAAGAGGAAGTTAAGAGTAGCCATGCATGTACCCTTGGCTATATGTGACTTATGTGCTTCATAATTGGTATTTGATGAAACCCTAAGCTCATGTGTGCTATAACAAAGGTGGTGCACTATTCATGTTTATATTAAAAGCTAGAAAGCATGATTCATGGATGATCATGTGTTATGTGTTGCTAGAAATGATGAAATCCTAGATGAAGGTGTTGAACATGTTGAATACATGTATTAATTCTTGCTTGATAGCTTATTATAAGCCTTAAGAGGTGAAAAGCATGAGTTGTTAAGAGAAAATTGTAATATTAGCCTATGATTTGCATGTAAACCAAATCATAATCTATAAAGTGCATTAGAAGGTGCATATGGAAGTTATGTGACTACACAAAGTTGCTAAATATGTATGTGGTTGCCTATGTGGTGCATGAAGTTCAAAAACTCAAGTAAGTTTAAGTATGAAATTGTTAAAGTTGACAAAATGCCACTAATGTTTAATTTTTGGCCATTTTGGATAATTAATGATAAAATGAGGCCAAACAACTATGTTTCATGTAAATACACGTGTTAGAATCGAATTAGAAGTCATTTGGCGTCTATGGCGATAAATGCGAGTTTTAAATGTTTAAAAACGTTCGTCGATGCCTAAAATGAATATTTGGAAAAATAAGGCCATTTTAAGATTTTTAAATGTTTTGAAGGCTCACACAAGTCAAATATATGTTATATGTGCTATGTGAAGAGTTGGAATTAAGGGAATCAAATTAGGGCTAAAAATAACATGAATTTTGGAAAGAATTTTTTTTCAAACACAACAGCACTGTGTCGGGGTGGAGGTTTTTGAACTGGAGATGGCGTCGGGGCGCAGTGCGACTGAGAGGTTCTCGCTGGGGGGGGGGGGCACCAGAGCTCGCCAGGATGTAGTGTGGCTGAGAGCTTCTCGCGACCAGTAAGATTCAAGGAAGGAAACACTGCGCGAGGGCGCAATGTTCTGATTTGTAAAAATAAATTATTTTATTTCCAAAATGCAATATTTTGATACTAAATGATAGAGACAGGTGTTGTAAGCCATAAATTGATAAAAAAATATCAATATGGTAGATGTTAAGAATAAACGAATAATGTGTTATATGTTAAGGGTTATGTAAAGATAAATGGTAGCTTGTATAGCAAGTTAAAGCATGCATGTGTATGTAAATAATACATGAACCAATATTATGGTTATGTAGGATATAAACGGGATAAGATTTTAACAGTTGAGGTAAACTTGGACGAAGGCAAGTGTTCTTTTCGAACTCTCTTGTGTAGTTCTTAAATCATGATATATGTTATGCATTCATGATAAGCCATATTGAAGTTCATTCATCATTGAATTGTTATTGAAAAAGTTCGATGCCAATTTTGATTTCGGCTAGACCTATGTAATAATTTATTTTGAATTCAATTATTTATTGTTATGTGCTAAAATCCACATTAATGTGGTGCAGACTCTATAACATGCTGTAATAGAACAACCTTGATAAAAAAGGAGTAAATGATAAAGAAAAATAATTTTATAACGTGGTTGCGTTGCTATATGTTCATGTTGTGCACAATATAAAGGTATAATAGGCAAAGTACATATCTAATTTGAAAAGCAGTCTTATGACTAACCCGGGAAATATTACTCTTGATGGTTGGTATTGTTCTAAACGAGTTCTAGGTCTTGTGACCGTAAATCAAACAAATTCCATGTTTTCAGATAATTTTGCAAAGCTTATGATATATATTTCTTATGTTCAATAATTGAACTGTTATTGACATAAACTCACTGTAAATGCTTTAGACTATGGTAAATGAACCAGCTTATTTCAAAGGATTCATTCAATAGTAAATAATTTAATTTCATTATAAATGATTTTCCTTTACCATTTCGAAATATCATGTCATCATTTTGTTATGTACTTGCTGAGCTATTTTATGCTCACTCTTGCTTTTCAAACATGATATTTCTGTCAAACCTGAGTAGGTCGAAGGGTCGGGTATGGATAAAGGAAAGGGAAAGGCTAGCCAACAGTGAAGGCTTAGATATATAATTGTTATAAATGTAAATATTATCTTTTTGTAATATGTCAGATACAGATGTGTATGTATAAAGTTATGTAGAACCTAGGATAGTTATGTATGAAGGTAAATTAAGTGATTTTATTCAGAATAAATGGATGTGATGACTAGGTAAAATAGTAACGTGAGCATCGAACTCGTGGTTCAAGGGACCCGGATTTGGGGGCGTCACAATAACTTGAGTTTTATAACTCCAAATCTTATTAAATGTTTACTAGAGGTTGTCTATGGTGGCAGGAGGTTGTCATACAAATTTCAGCATTTTTGGATAAAAACTCAATTTTTAATAAATCCTGCAAATTTTGGATAGTTGGCTTTTTGAAAAATAGCAAATTAAGTTGGAAAACTAAAAGAAAATTATTTTGTATATACAATTAAATACACTAAAGATATCCAAGAGATAAAAAATAATAATAAGTCAATTAAGTATTTTTAATAAATACAATTGACTTAAGAAAAATAAGGATAATTACATAAAATAATTATGTATCATTTAATTTTAATTAAATAATACATAAAAGTACTTATTTATTATTTATCTAATATTAAATAATAATTAAAGTAATTAAAAATAATTAAAGTTATTATTTATTATTTAAATGCTAAATAATGAATAATGTAAATGAATAAAGAAGTGACTAAAATAATTAAACAATTTAGTTTTAATTATTCAAAGTTTTTAAATATTATTAAATGATTGAAATATTATTATATAATAATATTAGTTAAGTTATTATTAAATTATTATTAAATGATTAATAATAATAGTAAATTATTAAATTATTATTAAATTATTAAATAATAATAATAATAATAATAATAAAGGATTAAATTATTGTTAAATGATTAATAATAATAGTAAGTAATTAAATTATTATTAAACGATTAATAATAATAGTACCTCATTATATTATTATTAAATGATTAATAATAATAGTAAGTCATTAAATTATTATTAAATGATTAATAATAATAGTACCTCATTAAATTATTATTAAATGATTAATAATAATAGTAAGTAGTTAAATTATTATTAAACCATTAATAATACTAGTAAGAAATTAAATTATTATTAAATGATTAATAATAATAGTAACTCATTAAATTATTATTAAGTGATTAATAATAATAGTAAGTAATTAAATTATTATTAAATAATTAATAATAATAGTAACTCATTATATTATTATTAAATAATTAATACTAATAGTAGGTAATCAATTAAGTTATTATTAATTAATTAATAACTTTTGTAAATGAGCTTGATATTAATAATATTATAATAATATTATTTAGTAATTAAAATGATATCCAATTGTGATAATATTTATCGTGTAAGCTATGTATTGTTAAATAGAGGATGATGTGCTTAAGTAGCAGTCTGTATGACAGTAATATATGGATCTCTATGTGCTATGCTAATTGAAAGATAAACCTATTTAATATTAGGTCTTTCAAATGCTGTAATTTAAGTTGTGTGAGCTGTAGTCAACAACTGATATAAGTTTCCTAACTCAAACTCGAGCTATTATTTTTGAGCATGTTAATGGTTTAATTATCGTTAATTATTCCATGTAAATGAAAGTATTGATATTCACACATTGGTGTATTTGAAATTTATGTTCTATTATTGAACAAGTAAATTATTTAAAGTTCTATATTTCATAAACTGTTCAAGAATTAGTCTACGCCATTTGTTTCGGCTAGACATATAAAGTAAATATTTTAAAAGCTATTCCAAAGTAGTTAATTGGTACGAAAGTCTTGAATTGAGAGAATAACCCCTAAATGGGGAATTATAAGTGTCGTTGTCTGACACGGTCATAGTTAAATATTATGCATACATATAGTGTACAAGAGGCTAATCCACTCAAGTACAAACTGATTTATAAAAAGATAAATCGAAAGATTAATTTCTTAAAAATGTTCATGGTCAGTTGAACCACTCAGTAATAAATAATCATCTTTCATTCTTTCATTTCAATTTTGATTATCTTATCAGTTATTTCATTAACTTCTATAATTGTTGAGCTTTCACTTTACTCACAGTTATTCATGATATGCCTGTATTATTTATTTCTAAACTTGCTGAACATATTAGTTGTTCACTCTTACTATATATCATAAACTAATTGCAGTTAAGCTTGAGCACTCCAAGAAGGACAAAGGCAAGGGTAAACTTTAAGAAAAGTTTAAATATTTCTATTTCTGTTTTGTAAATCATGAAACCCTGTTTATATTAATAGGGTCGTCATGATGTATTTTATTAAGGTTGAGACCTTGTGACCATAGTAAACCTTTTGAAATGAACAACTTATGTTTATTTATTCTACATTTATTAATGTATGTTGTTTAGAGGTGATGTATATATTTGATCGTGGACACTAAATACGAGGTTGAGAATAACCTAGATTTGGGGGGTCACAAGGTTTTCTTAAATAAAGACTCAGGCTAGTTGTAAGTATCATTTTGATTGCGAAAGTTATTGGATTGCTCCTTTTAAAGCTAAGCGTAGTAAAACGAAGTAGTAGGGCTTTAAATCACATAGTCGTTTGTGGATTTAAGGAAAATAATGAAACAATCAAAAGGTTTCCTTAAATTAAGACTTGTGATAGTTGTACGTATCATTTTAAATGCGAGAGTGACTGGATTGCTCACTTTGAAGCTAAACAAAGTTAAGCAAAATAGTAGGGCTCTATATCACTAATTAGTTTCTGAATTTCAAAGAAATAACAAAATAATTAGACGGTTTCCTTAAATGAAGACTTATGTGAGTTGTAAGCATCATTTTAGTTGCGAGAATGATTGGATAGCTCGGTTCGATGCCAGACAAATTAGAATGAAGTAATAGGACACTAAATCACATATTTGCTTAAAATTTTAAAGGAAATAATGAAACAACGAGTATGTTTCCTTAAAGGAAGACTTATTTGAGTTGTAAGAATCATTTTAGTTGTGAGGGTGATTCAATTACTCTTTTTGACAATAAACAAGTTAGAACAAAGTAAGAGGACTCTAAATCACCTATTCGTTTAGATATTTAAAGGAAATTCAAAAATATTTAGAAGGTTTCCGTAAATAAAGACTCGGGTTAGTTGTAAGTGTCATTTTGATTACGAGAGTTATTGGATTGCTCATTTTGAAGCTAAACATAGTAGAATGAAGTAGAGTTTTAAATCACATATTCATTTGTGGATTTAAAAAAAATAATGAAACAATCATAAGGTTTCCTTAAATTAAGATTTGTGTTAGTTGTAAGTATCATTTTGAAGGCGAGAGTGAATGGATTACTCACTTTTGAAGCTAAAAAAAGTTGAGTGATATAGTAGGGCTCTATATCGCCTATTAGTTTCCAAATTTTAAAAAAAAAAATTAACAAAGCAATTAGACGATTTTCTTAAATGAAGACTTATGTAAGTTATAAGCATCATTTTGGTTGCGAGAATGATTGGATTGCTCAGTTTGATGCTAGACAAATTAGAACGTAGTAATAGGACTCTAAATCACGTATTTGCTTGAAAACTTAAAGGAAATAATGAAATAACGAGAATGTTTTCTTAAAGGAAGGCTTGTCTGAGTTGTAAAAATCATTTTAGTTGCATGGGTGATTCAATTGCTTCTTTTGATGATAAACGAGTTAGAACAAAGTAAGAACACTCTAAATCACCTATTTATTTGCAAATTTGAAGGAAATATGAAAATATTTAGAATGTTTCCTTAAATAAAGACTCGGGTTAGTTGTAAGCATCATTTTGATTGCAAGAGTTATTGGATTACTCCTTTTTAAGAGAAACGTAGTACAACGAAGTAGTAGGTCTTTGAATCACCAATTCGTTTGTGGATTTAAAGAAAATAACGAAACAATCAGAAGGTTTCTTTTAATTAAGAATTGTGTTAGTTGTACGTATCATTTTAATGGTGAGAGTGACTGGATTACTCACTTTGAAGCTAAACAAAGTTGAGCAATATAGTAGGGCTCTATATCACCTATTAGTTTCTGAATTTCAAAGAAATAACAAAACAATTAGACGATTTCCTTAAATGATGACTTATGTGAGTTGTAAGCATCAGTTTGGTTGCAAGAATGATTTGATTGCTCGTTTTGATGCTAGACAAATTAGAACGAAGTAATTGGACTCTAAGTCACAAATGTGCTTGAAAATTTAAAGGAAATAATGAAACAACAAGAATGTTTCCTTAAAGGAAGTCTTGTGTGAGTTATAAGAATCATTTTAGTTGCGAGCGTGATTCAATTGCTCCTTTTGACGATAAACAAGTTAAAACAAAGTAAGAGTACTATAAATCACCTATTTGTTTGCAAATTTAAAGGAAATTCAAAAATATTTAGAAGGTTTCGTTAAAAAAAGACTCGGGTTAGTTGTGAGTGTCATCTTGATTGTGAGAGTTATTCGATTGCTAATTTTGAAGCTAAACATAATTGAACGTAGTAGTAGGGTTTTAAATCACATATTCGTTTGTGGATTTAAAGAAAATAACGAAACAATTAAAAGATTTCCTAAAATTAAGACTTGTGTTAGTTGTACGTATCATTTTGACAATGAGAGTGACTCAATTGCTCACTTTGAAGCTAAACAAAGCTGAGCGATATATTAGGGCTCAATATCACCTATTAGTTTCCAAATTTGAAAGAAATAACAAAACAATTAGACGATTTCCTTAAATGAAGACTTATATGAGTTGTAAGCATCATTTTGGTTGCGAGAATGACTGGATTGCTCGGTTCGATGCCAGACAAATTAGAACGAAGTAATAGGATTCTAAATCACATATTTGCTTGAAAATTTAAAGGAAATAATGAAACAACGAGAATGTTTTCTTAAAGGAAGACTTGTGTGAGTTGTAAGAGTCATTTTAGTTGCGAGGGTTATTCAATTGCTCCTTTTAATGACAAACGAGTTAGAACGAAGTAAGAGGACTCTAAATCACCTATTTGTTTGCAAATTTAAAGGAAATTCAAAAATATTTAGAAGGTTTCCTTAAATAAAGACTCAGTTTAGTTGTATGCATCATTTTGATTGTGAGAGTTATTGGATTGCTCCTTTTAAAGCTAAAAATAGTAGAACGAAGTAGTAGGGCTTTAAATCACATATTCATTTGTGGATTTGATGAAAATAACGAAACAATTATAAGATTTTCTTAAATTAAGACTTGTGTTAGTTGTACGTACCATTTTAATGGCGAGAATGACCGGATTTCTCACTTTGAAGCTAAACAAAGTTGAGCGAAATAGTAGGGCTCTATATCACCTATTATTTTCTGAATTTCGAGGAAATAATAAAACAATTAGATGTTTTTTTTAAATGAAGACTTAAGTGAGTTGTAACCACCATTTTGGTTTCGAGAATGATTGGATTGCTCGATTTGATGTGAGACAAATTAGAACGAATTAATAGGACTCAAAATCACTTATTTGCTTGAAAATTTAAAAGAAATAATGAAACAAAGAGAATGATTGTGATGCCCCAAAATCTCTACACCTGCTGTAGTAGATTATGGTGCTCACGCTGACTAACAAATCATAAATATTTCATAGTACATAACTTCTATTAATCCCAGGTTCACAGTATCCCATAACAGATAGTAGTTCTCGTCAGAACAATTACTGTGTTTGGATACCCTCACCTGGATGAATAGATTCATGTCTCTTGGATATCTCTTTGATATCAATAATTCCTATCTATTTGAAATTCATAGTATTAGATGATAAGTTTGTTCCTGGAACAGAGGAACAACTCTCTGTTCTTACGGAACTCCTTAAATCATTTCACACCCTCATTCAGATGTATAGTTCATATGGATACTGTACTAAATCAGTACAACATTCTAACAATATAGGTACAACGCAATAGATGTATCAAAAGATGATAATATATTTCATTACTTTGATTTCGGTTACATAGATTTTTAACAACATATTGTTATTACATCAAAGTCTTAAAAGACTTAATTAGTACAAGTAAAAGCAATAAACCTAATCTAACAACGTCTCTTTTCCTCGGACTTCATAATCGAACGACCTAGATTATCTTTCAATACTGCAAATGAAATAATATTTGCAAGGATGAGCTACAAATGCTCAGCAAGTTTCAAATAAATTGAATAGACAACTCACATTGTGTTTGAATTTAAAGAACATTAAGTTAAAATGATCTTTCCATTTATATATACTGAGGTTTGTTTGTCAAACCACACATATTATGGTTTCTGTCAGTCAAATGACTTAGAAATCATAGGTTGGTCTGTTCAACCATACTTAATAATCATTCCAAGAGGTCATGAAGACTTAGGAATCATTGATTTGGTTATTTAATAGGAGATCAGGGTGTTTATAACCTAGGAGTATGCATATCATCCTATCAGTGTTCTAGACACACTGAGACCAGTCCATTTGACTGCCTAAACCACGAGTCAGTGTACAACTGCCCGGTAACTACTCTTATATAAAGAGAAAAAGTTTCAGTATATATATATTTGGTACCAAACAATATTGTTTTCCATTAATATCTTATCAAGTCAATTTCACGTAAAGGATAGCTCAACACTTTAAGTTATGCTTGAACAATAAACAATAACTTCCCAATAATAGATAACACGAACAATATAATTTAATGAATTCAAAAACTAAATAATAAGTTTGTACATAAAAGTACAAAGAATAGAATACTTGCTTAAAAATAAACAAGGTCAAAAAGAATTACCACAATAAGTATTTCACAAAATTAAGAATTTCATATGTCAAATAAAATTCGACAGTTAAAACTATACTATTGCATGGTGTGCAAAAGACAATAAAATTGTTCAATGAAATGAGTTTGAGATAGTAAACTTGCTCAAGAATGCAAATGCACTATGTGCGAATGTCAAAAATAATTATCGATGTGGACTAATTTACAATAATTAAACCACTTAACATATACTTGAAATATAGCTTGAGTTTGAGTTAGAAAACTTGCACAATAAATATAAGTATTGAAGAAAGAATTGAACAATAAAATAAGTTTAAGAAAACTTGCTCAATGAGAATAATTTTAAGAAAGAAAACTTAACTGACAATCGTACGTGCTATTTAGACTTGTATTTATAGCCTAAATATATTTATTATATAACAATAATAATTGTTAGAACATTTAACAATGAATAATTAATTTAATTAACTAATTACGTTTAAGATTCGGTGTCGATTCGTCACTTTAATTGTTGTATTGAATGTTATATAGTATTTATATAATTTATCCATCACTAATTAATTTATTAAAGATTTATATTTTAATTTTATAAAGCTTGTCCGTCGCTAAAGTCAATTTAGAAGCACACTAGATTGATTTTTAGTTAATTAATATTAAATCCATTGCTAAAAGTATTTTAATTAATTTTATTATTAAAGTTTATTAAATTTATGATTTATTGATATAGCTACGGCTTCAATCCGTCGCTATATGTGAATTATAAAGAATTTAAAAAAAAATCTTTCACTAAGTCCGTCGCTAAAGGTATTTAATTTTAATTACTTAAAATAAATTGTCACTGGGCTATAGCGGCGGTTTTGTCCATCGCTATAGGGTCTGTTCTTGGTGTTCTTCATTGTCGGATGAAGATCGTCGCTAAAAGCCTATAGCAATAAGTAGTCCGTCGCTATAGCCTTGCATGTTCATAGGTTGTCCAGAACAGTCGGTCATAATCGTGGAGCATGGTTTGACCGGTTCTAACTCACATATCATGTACTGTTTTAGAAGAATAAGGGTATCTCGATGTAGTACACACGGTAGGGTACACATATATGCCAAGATTACATCCTAACAACATCAAAGTTGGAAGATGATTCTCGATCAAACTAGGCAGTTAGGCAGATTCTGGGTTTCTGGGTAACCCAGAATTCTGTTGGTCAAGTTCGGTCAACGCTTTTTAACCAATAATTCCTTCCAACACAGTGATCATCTGAGCGTTTTATTTATTTTTGTGTATAGCCTGTATGGCAAGGTACAAGTGTAACTCTTAAAACACAATAGGAAACTAACAGGGTAGGATTAAACCGTCTGACAAGGAGGCTTGTCAGACTGTTCTTCATTTTTCTGGGCCGAGAAAATTTCTGCAGTAAAGTGTGATCGAGTAGGCACTTTCTAGGCCTTATAACTTACGGACCCGTGATCCGATTGAGGTGATTAATATCTCTATCTCTTAAGCTCATAGCATACTACAATTATAGATTTTAAAACACATTAAAAAGATACATTAAGTCAATCAAAATCTTTGACAAAATGGCTTGTCAGACGGCTTTTCTAGGCAGTTTTAACGGTGAGCTAAAATCTATCATTTTATGTATCTAAGTGTTATAAAACCCAAATTAAACAACCGAGATCAAATATACATATATTATCAGTCATTTATAAACATTAAAACATAACAATTAACAGAAGATTAAAGATCTACAAGAAATTTAGGGTTTTACCTTAAAAGAGCAACTTTGCTTAATTCTTCCTAGATTTTGATCTAAGGATGATATGAGGCTTATGGGGATTGATTTATGACTGATCTAAGGAGTGTATTTCGTGGATTTTACCATAAGTGAAGCTCTCTATTTATAAGGAAGCTTAGGTTAGGGTTCAATGGTCTTTAAGCCACTTTTCTTTGTTGCTAAGTTTGATCTTGCAATGATGTAGCTATGTTCGGTTTGCAGAGGCTAGGGGGCTTAATTACAACTGGTTCATGCATTTGAATCATTACAAGGTGAGTCATGGCTTTCCAAAAATCAAGTGGCAAGCTTAGTCACCATTTTGCTTTAAAGAAGCCAAATCCTATTTTGCTTGCTTGATCTTTTGTGTGGTTGAGATTCTAGGGTTGTTTTAGTCATTTTACATGTCCATTTAGGGTTTTGGATTTAACCCTTAGGGTTTAGCCATTAGGGTTTATAATTTAGGGTTAGAGTTTAATAATTAGGATTAGTGTTTCCTAATTAGGGTTAGGGTTTTATAATTTTAGATTAGGGTTTCCTAATTAGGTTTAGAGTTTTATGTTTCAATAATTTAATTTTTGAATGTTTTATTTCGTTTATTAATATACAACAGCACACAAAATTAATTACATAAAGTAATTATTCATAATATCAAGTACAAATATGTTTACTTATATTATAAGAAAAAATTCTTAAAAATTCTTTAAAAATTCGAATTGTTACAATGATTCCTTAAAGGAAGACTTGTGTGAGTTGTAAGAATCATTTTAGTTACGAGGGTAATTCAATTGCTCCTTTTGACGATAAACAAGTTAGAACGAAGTAAGAGGACTCTAAATCACATATTTGTTTGCATATTTAAAGGAAATTCGTAAATATTTAGAAGGTTTCGTTAAATAAAGACTTGGGTTAGTTGTAAGCATCATTTTGATTGTGAGAGTAGGATGGCTCCTTTTAAAGCTAAACGTAGTAGAACGAAGTAGTAGGACTTTAACTTGTGATGACCCAGAATTCGGGTCCCTTTAACCTCGAATCCGGTTCATTACTGTACAACATTTTCCTTATCGTTCACGACTTACAACAATATTATAGCTGCTATATAATCATTTATTTAAAACTTTACAACATCTCTTTCTATTCCAGAATCATAATCTTTATAAATTCCTAGTATGTTTCATTATTATACATGATATGACATTCTATTACAATTAATTTGAGTATTTAAACACTCACCATATACACTAACCATTTATTTAATTACACAATCAGTTTACCTGTTCAAATCCAGACTCATAACTAAAACAATCACTTAAACTTTTGGTAAAAGTAATATGCATTCTTGATCCCTGATTTTTAACGAAATCTTTAGATATCTTGCACTTATCTAAAAGTGTTGATTTTATAGCAAGAGTGAGCACGTCGGCTTAGTAAGTCTAACAATTACACATAACACATTATATGCTTCACATGTTATACATATTCTGCATTCTATTCATATATCATGCATTTCATGCTTTTCATTTTATGAATACTTCATACTTCTCATGCATTACATATAATAAACAAATAGTCTCAGGCAATTCATGCTTCATACTTTGTATATATTTCACATGTAATCATACCTCATGCTTTTCACATATCACAATTATCATCAATATATCTTAATATCAATAATTTAATATCACGTTGTAACATAGCAATACACATTGGATCAAGTTCTGAAAAACATGTCTGGTTCGCTTCTACCATTTACGTTTATTTTGTGTCTTTCGTTCTACCTACAATTTATATATGAAATTGACATTATCATTAGTTTTAATGATTATTACTTAGTCTTTATATAAGACTCTAACTTCAAATTATTAACTCTTAAGATGTCCGATAAATGAACTCTTAAGTTTCGGACAAAAACCCTAGCCCAAATTATAGTACGGACATGTCAGGTACGCTTAACCAACTTAGGTTTTCACTACACGTTCTTCGTAAGACCCGCTTTTAATAAGTTGTCTAAATTAGTTATAATTGGACTATTTATATTGGTTTAATTCAATTAAACTTTCTTCTTTTACATAACTTAATGATTTGGACATTTAATAATGGACCCAAATACCTCAAAATATTATCTAACTTGGATAATATAAAACTACATTCAAATATTATTAACCATTTAATAATATTTTAATCACTTATTAATATTATTAACTATTTAATAATATTTTAATCAGTTATTAATATTATTAATCATTTAATAATATTTTAATCTCTTATTAATATTATTAATCATTTAATAATATTTTAATCACTTATTAATATTATTAACCACTTGCCATTAATTATAAATTATTTAATGATAAATTACAACATTGATAATAATTAAAGACTTAAACAATTAAATGCATATTGTTTACTCACTTTATTATCCGTAATTCCTTCACATTATTTATTTAATATTAATTAAATAAATAATTAACTCAATTAACTTTACTTTTTATTTAGCATTACATAAACAATTATCTCATTAACCATAATTCACTTTACTTATTAGTTAATATCAATTAAATAATAATTAATTAATTAACTAACCTCATTTATTATTTAATATTAATTAAATAATAAATTATCATTTTATTCACTTGATCTCCTTTTAATTATTATTTAATGTCCTTTAAATAATAATTAAATAATTAAATATCGCCTTCAATTGTACGACTTACAAGGTATGTGAGCTTAAATAACCATTAGTCATAACAAAGACTCTTTACATAAACATAAGACATTGATTTTGCAAGTTTATCTTAGGTTTTAAGTCCCTAACGGTGTTTTGTTTAGACTTTTCATTAACCGACAAGTTAAACCGAAGTTCCGACTTGATAAAACTTTAAAATACCAAAATTTTAACTTTTTCAAAACTGGACCAACGCTAGCGGCATTGGTCTTAGGCTTATTCGAGCGCTGATGGCACTCAAAACAGAATGTCTGAGCACTGACAGTGCTCGTTTTGGCTACTCGGACCTCTTTCACTAAAATTGTCATAACTTCTTCATTTTAAAATATTTTGGGGTGATTCTTTAGTCCTGTTTCATCAGAATTTCTCCCTCTACAACTTCTCTTTAAGTCACAAAACCAAATTCCAAATGAAAATGGACTCAAAATTTCTCACAAGGATAAACTAAAAACTAACTACACAAAATCTTGGTTCGATTAGTTCAAACATAAAGCTACAAGCATTATTTGCTTATCATACATCATATATATGACTCTACATACATCATATGCTTATCATACATCATATATATAACTTTCTAGCCATATAAATCAATTATCCAACTTATATATTTCAAACTGCAACAATAATTAGCACCTAGCTAACTATGGTTTTACCAGTAAAACTCTATATGACATTTTCTTCAACTTATTTGCATACCTCACATATCTAGTATTAAACATACAACACCATGAATCTACCTATATATCATAGATTTAAACTTATAGATCATCAAAATAATTTTTGATCGGTTAAAAACATATTTTGACCATAGAAATGAAAAGATAAAGGTATAGAGCACTTTTAAACCTTTTTGACTTAGATGCTCTCCTTCTCTTGGCTATGAACTTTGCTAGAGACTCCGCCTTGGCTCCTATGTAATATCCCAGATATTTAACAAGATCTTTAAATATGATCTTAGATGATGAAATAAAGGTAGAAGTTAAAACCTATATTCAAAGAAGTAAAAGATATAGAAATTGAGTACACATTTTACCCTAATCTTTGTATTAAGATTTGAATGTGAGTAAATGAGGGTTTTTAAAATTTAAAACCTATAATTTTATTAATATGTATACTTGGAGGTATATTAAAAGTAAGGTAATATGATACCTTTAAAACTCGATGAACTATTCGACAAATAAGATTATGTAAGAAATTTTATAATGAGGTATGTGAAAATTTTAATAAGTAAATAAATTTCAAATGGAGAAGTTATTGCTATGGAATTTTATGTATAATGATACGAGTATATTTGATGAAAGTTATCAAGTAGTTAATTTAATTAATTTAAATTAACTAAATGATGAAAATGAAAAACAAGATAAGACTATGTTACAAATTAACATGTCTTAGAAGTTGACCTTAAATGGAGAATGAGAATATTGATAATTATAAAGTAAATATAGAATTACCATGACATGCATAAAATATAATTAATTTATTTAATTATATTTGTGTAAGGTTAAATTATTTAACTAATGTGAATGATAGCCTTGATGGGCTAAATTATATATATATTTAAGTGAGTAACTTAATTAATGTGTTAAGGAATAATATTAATTATTATTGGATAAACAATCCAAGTTATTTAATTAACAAGAGATTGTGTATAATGTGAGATTATACAAGTAATTTAAATTACTTTATGGTATGATCTAAATTATTGAAACATTATAATATTAGATAATTATTTTGATGACCCAAATTATTATTTTGGAAGGATAAGGAAAGTTAAAGGATTAAATGCTCATGAGTTAGTTGGTGGAAAATCATGTTTTCAAGCCACGTGAAAGTCATGGAGAGTTGTGTTCTCGAGTCACATGAAAATCATGGAGAGTTGTGTTCTCGAGTCTTGTGCTCCTTTAAGTGTGTGATGCGTAGAACTTTATACTCATTGAGTAATATGTGATATATATATATATATATATATATATATATATATGCTAAATAATTTAAGGGATGTTTTAATAAACTAGCTATGGTTAATATAACCATACTTGGGTTAAGTGTAGAAATTGAGAGAAAAAAGAAGTGATGTGGCCCTAAGGTGTCATTAATGATAAAGTGATGCTTGCATTGGTAGGAGCAAAAAGGTGATGGAAGTGACTAGTTGGTGATGTGTGTAAGTAGTGTAAGAGATGTGAAGGCTATGAAACTGTGATTAGGGGCTATATTGTAGCTTGTGTGGGAGAAAAGAAGGATTGATGAGAGTTAACCATTTTATGATTTAAATGGTAGAGAGTTAACCCAACATGAGTTATGTATTGGATAAATGAAAGATAAAATAGGTAGGTTAGCACAAAGCTCCAAGCACTCTCCTTTAAAACACAAACCCACAAAATACTACCCAATGTAAGTCGAGTCCCTTAAATTGTGGATCTTGTTCCCTCTAGGTTTAGTGCTCTTAATTAACTATGTAATAGCTAATTAGAGAGACTAAGTATTTTTACCATTATTCTATAAATAGAGGACATCTCCAAGCCTAGTAAATGTTGGTTTATTTGTTAGAACTTTCAAGGATTGAGAGAGAGAGAGAGAGAGAGAGAGAGAGAGAGAGAGCTTTAGAGAAAAGGAAAAACAAAGAGAAAAAACTAGATCTAGTGAGATTGAATGGATGGATGATCTTGAAGAAATAATCAAAGATGGAGACCTCTTGATGGTGAATCTTTCTATCTATGCAAGTGAATCATCTATGAAGGTTAAAAGTGCTTCAAACCCTAGCTTTCCTTTAATCTTTGTGTTTTAGATGTTTGGACTGTATTGAATGGCCAAAATTGTATTTAATGGTAGAAAACTATTTTCAAAACTCTTGATGCTTAAATACATGTTAGACTAGTATATCTAGGGTGTAATGGGTTTAACATGAGTTTTGATAGGCATCTATATTGGAAAGTTTGACAAAAACATGAAATCGATTTTTGTCGGAAAATCCAAAATTGGGTAGTCCATTCCCGGGTTTACTGTTCACGTTCCGTAAGTCATATTCATGATCCGTAAATTTTGGGTGGTAGTAATATGAGATAAGAAGAGATTTCAAGTAGAACGACTGAAAAATATTAAACGAGCTATCCGTGGTGATTTTTCTCGTAACACAGTCCACTGTTAGAAAGTACACGAAAACATTTTGCCTAGAAATTTGCATAGCCTGTTTTGGCCACCTATACTATTCTAAAAGATCCTAAACTTTTATACATGATTTTATATGGGATAAAGAAGCCATTTTCCAAAAACGAGCTCCATCTGACCCGGGATGAGTGAGTTATAACCCGATGTATCTTTACGTTTTAAAAGAGAATTATAGTTATAACTTGAAATGTATAACTCTGAAAATTATGAAATTTTTACTAGAGGTATTCTAAGATGACAGGAAGATACCATATAAATTTCAAAAGTTTCTAGTAAAAAATCAATTTTTAATAATTACTGCCATTTCTATACAGAAATGTACTATTTAAAAACAGTAAATAAAGTTGGAAAATTAAACAAAAAATATTTTGTGTATGGAATGAAATATAATAAATATATCCAAGAGTTATAAAAATAATAAGTCAATTAAGAATTTTTTTTATAAATACGAAGGACTTAAGAAAAATAAGGATAAAAGAATAAAATAATTATGTATTATTAAATTTTAATTTAATAATACATAAAGGTTATTATTTATCATTTAAATAATAAATAAAGTAAATAAAAAGAATTTAATTAATTATTTATTATTTATATGCCAAATAATAAATAAAGTAAAGGAGTATATGAAGTTGATAAAATAATTATTTATTATTTACTTAATATTAAATAATAAATAATGGTGATTAGTTATTTAATTATTATTATTAAATAATAATTATAGGGAGATAAAGTTAATAAGGTAATTATTTATTATTTAATTAATATTAAATAATGAATAAGGATAATTAGTTAATTGATTATTATTTAAATGATATTAAATAATAATTCAAGGAAGATAAAGATAATAGGGTAATTATTTATTAATAAGGATGATTAATTATTTAATTATTGTTTAAATGATGTTAGATAGTAATTAAAGGAATGTAAAGTGAATAAAGTGGTCATTTGTTATTTAATTAATATTAAATAATAAATAGAATTAATTAATTATTATTTATATTAAATATTAATTAAAGGGAAATGAGGATAATTAATTAATTATTATGATATTAAATAATAATTAAAGTGAATTAAGGTTAATAAAATAATTGTTATGTAATGCTAAATAACAAGTTAATTATTTATTTAATATTAAATAAATAATGTGAGAGAATTGAAAAAATAATTGTTTATGCGAAGATAAATAAACAAGTAAAGTTAAGTGAGTTAATTATTTATTTAATAAATAATGTGAAGAAATTAAAGGAATAAGGAGGTAATTAAATAATGTACATTTAATTGTTTAAGCCTTTAAAGATTATAAAAGGAGTAAGTGATAATAGCAAGTGATGAAATATTATTAAAAGATTAATAATATTGGTAACTGGGTGAATATTATTAAGGGCTTAATAATATTAGTAACCAATTAAGGCGTTGTCCAGTAATTTGGGTAGCGCTGGTAATTTAGTGATGTATTATTATTGAATAATAATGTTAATTGGTTTTTAAAATATTATCCAAGGAGGATAATATTGTCTTATAAATTATGAGTTGATAAATAGAGATTTTCGTGTTGTAGAGTCAATTCATTTATGAATGGCAGCAGAGTTCCAATGCGTTTTACTGATTGACAGATAAGCATATTAGGTCTTTTGGATGTGATAATTTGATTTGTATGAACATTAGTGATGGAACGCAGATTTCAGACTGGTAGCGTAAATCAATGCGCATATCAGCCAAGTTTTTCAGTACTATGTGCTATTCTTGCAAACCTGTTACTATATGCATAAATTATTATGTGTGCACTTATTGTATGTGCTAACTGATTTTTAAATGTGCATGTGTACAGTCATATGATATTAATAGTTGTTATAAAATTAATGCTATGAGTTGAAATGTGTTATATGAGTTATATAACCTGTAAATATTAGCATTCATGGTAAGCATGGGTTAATTGTATAAATGCAAAGCATGATAAGCATGATGCCTATATAAATATAAAGCATGGAGCATAAAGCATGAATTAAATGTGACCTACATGTTATGTGTTAGCTGTTAGATTTGTTGAGCCGTCATGCTCACTCTTGCTATAATTAAACATTTTCAGCAAAGTGCGAGGAATTTGAAGATCACAATAAACGCAAAGGAAATGATTGAAGCTATAATTACTATAAAACCTTGTTGTTAGAGCTGTTTAAATATTTTGATTTAACATGTTGGAATAATTACAAATTGGTATTATTCTTGAGTTAAGGCCTTATAATAGTAGTGAAAGGTAGTTGTATATTAAAGCGAGTGTTAATACTTATGAACTCGAACAAATTAGAGAAGTTTGTAAATAGACTAAATATTTATTGTTAGATTGTGAGCTTTTGGTTACTCACAATAGTTGTAATACACTAGGTCATGAAATATAAATGATCCGAGTTGTAAGATTTATGCAAAAATTGTTATTCTGAGGCAAAGTTTAAGTAAATGTTATAAAATTTTAAATTTACTAAGTTTTCAATAACATGATTTTACTTAATGATTGTGTATAATAATGAGAAGATTATTCGTTAACGACCGAAGATCGCTCGTGGCCAGTGTAGGGATTCTCGGGGCGTTACAAGTTAGTATCAAAGCTGATAGGTTATAGTTCTTAGGTAGCAATACCTTAGGCTATAATCGTAAGTATATATTGAAGGCAGTGAAAGGATGAACTCATATAGAGTTTAAGCAATAAGAGCTGAATATATGAAATTCATAAAGAAGAAAATAAGGTATATTTGAGGAGATTCAAAGGAGGATCTTCAAGGATATGATCAAAATGAATGAAAAAGAATTAGGGAACACCTTATTTAAGAATTTAAAAAGAGAATGATCGTATAGTAAAATGATCAAAGATGAGTGAGAATATTGTAAAATTAAACGATCCTAGCGTAAACGAGAAATTGTAAAGTGAAATCAGTTGTAAAATAAGATCATGGTCATCATAGTACAATCATGAAATGTAGATGGTTTGTTAAATGATTACGAGAATGTGTAGATAGCATGGTGCTATAAAAAGAAAGATAATATGGAATAGTAAGAAGTGAATTCGTAAAGCATTGAATGTCATAAGGTATGAATTGAGAAAATTCATATCATGATAAGAAGCAGTTAGAGGTTTGTGGGTTTTAATTGAGAACTCATATTAGTGGCTGAGTTGTATAATTCCTTGTATGACCGGGGAATTTGTGCTTGGTTTGAGAACCCGCTTAGCTTCCTATATTGATTAATGGTTGAGTTGACTAATTTCTTGTATGGGCAGTGTAACGCCCCCAAATTTAGATATATGTACCTCGAATCTGGTGCATCACGATCCAACTCATAAAAACAGCTAATATCATATCATCTAAATGCGGAATAATAAGAAATATTTATATTGAGATAACATAAATATTTGCATCCCAAGTCTCGCAACCGTTACTAATGCAACATCACTTAAAATATTCAGTACAAACATAAGTCTTAATACAATACCAAATAAGATTGACTACAACGTCTAGATAAAGCTACTCAGCAACTTTGACTTTGCCTTTGTCCATTCCTAAAGCAGTTCCTTGCTCAGACTTAACTGTAATGTTTAAGGGAAGCAAGGGTGAGCAACAAGTTTGCTCAGCAAGTAAACAAACAATAGTAGTAAGCATTTATGTACCGAGATTCATATATCAATGTATATAACAATAAATAAAATCTCAAAAATTGAATAAATGAATTTTGAATAATGAAGTGTCAAAAGTTCCAATTCTGATCATTTATATTACTGGGAAGTCACTATGGACTGAAGGATATATATGAAATCAAGAATTTTAACATTTTCAGATAAATAAATAATTGAACAGATTGGTCACTATGGACCGTGAACACATGCTTGAATTAACAGTATTTTACTGAAAATTCACAATAATAAACAAGTACAATAGGTAATCAGCCTAAAGTACCCTATGTTATGCATAACACTCAAACATGCTATTCGCGCACGTGTTGGTTCCTCGACGTAAAGTAGTTGTTCATCTCAGCATATTATAAGAGTCATCACCAAGGCAATTGGTTTGGATAGTTTTCTCAAGAAAATATGATTGATTAACAATCGATCTTATCATTGGTCTAGCCGATACAAATGGCATAGATGTACTTCTCAACACCATTAGAAATAATTGATACGTTCAATGTTCGCAACTAGGGTTCGAATAATCGTTCAATGATATAATTATGATATTAAGTCAAATTTCAAAGATAATAATTTAATCTTCACAATATAGATAAACAAAAATTGATTTATCAATTAATTCTACTTGTACAAATTGATAAAAATACAAGTTAAAGTACTCTCCTGAATCGTCGACTCTATTTGACCGTAATTCCTTACCCTTTGAACAACCTATGTTCAACATATTCGTCTAACGGTTAAACTCTATTAACCTTCATATAACAATTTTACAAGTTCTATATAACATGGACACTCGAATTATAATATCAAATAAAATTACATATATATGCCTTATTCTCTCTCACATTCCTTATGTAATTCATTAAGTAATTATTACAAATAAAATAACACTTCGTTTTATTCTATTTGTTCACTACTCTTTATCATCTCTCAATAATCCTATTTTATTTTCTTATGACTCATTATTTTATTATCTGAATATCATTTATAAAATAATTTAAGTTATCATTTTATGTGCTCGATTTCCCAATTAGAGTAACCTTTACTCTTATTTTAATTTAATTATGCCTCATTAGTACACAATTAAAATAATTCTTAATATTATTTTAATTGTTCATCTTTTAATAATTCACAATCAAAATAATTGTTAACATTATTTAATTACATATTCTTTATGGATTTACAATTAAAATAATTCTTAACATTATTTAAATTGTTTACTTTTATTAATTCACAAATAAAATAACTCATAATATTATTTTAATTGCTTATGTATTATGAATCCATAATTAAAATAGTTCTTTAATACTATTTTAATTATGTAAATAATCATTATTATTAACTCACAAATAAAATAATTTTAAAGTATTATTTTATTTGTTTAATATTATTTAATCAACTCACAAACAAATAAAATAATTATAAAGTATTATTTTATTTGTTTAATAATATTTAATTAACTCACAAATAAAATAATTATAAAGTATGCTTTTATTTGTTTAATAATATTTTAATTAAATTATAAATAATTTTTAATTATTTTATATGTTTATTATTATTTTTAATTATTATTATAATTAAAAAGAAAAAAAAATTCGCGATCGGACCGGGTTTGACTAGTCAACCTAACCGGTTTGACCGACGTGGGTCAACTGAAAAACTTGACCGGCGCTGTAGCGCCCGGTTTTATACTGCGGGCCAACACTGAAATGAATTTTTTTTTTCTTCAATTTTTGTTTTCCTTCCCTTTTTGATTCAATCTTTCATATCTTGCTCATTTTAAATCCAAATTAGCTCAAATCAGTTTTGTTGACTCATAAACTTATAACTCTTCAACATTCCAAATTTTTTATTATTTTTAAAAATATGTATTTAACCAAAATTATTGGTTTTTCAAGCTAGACTTCTATTTTGACATCCTTTACAAGAAAATTCACCATAAATTCATTTTAGCTCCGTTTTTGTTCGTTCCACTTGGAAAATCTTCATATTTCATAGAATTACAGCTTACAATTTTTAGCTCATACAAAGGAGTTACACATTTTATTCATTTTTACCCAAACCACATGTTTTCACTATGACGCTTAGGGTTTTTCATGCCTATGTGCATTATCCTTGATCACCTTCACATAAAACACATACAAACCCATTATAATCATATATACCCCTTCACAAACCCTTTCTCATGCATTCGGAATCCACCATGATTTCCACACACAAAATCTCTCACACCCAAACATAAGTGTTCCAATATACAATAATATATACACTTAACTTATAAAATCAAAACTAGGTTAGGATTACACCTCTTAGATGCTTTCTTTCTCTTAGATATGAACTTGTAGTAGGCCTCTACCTTTTCCTTCCTTGCTAGACCTTGCTAGAATCACCCACTTGCAAGAGTTTCCCTAGCTTTTCTTACTTTATCTCAATTTCTCTCTTTAGCTCACTTTCTTAATAAATTTTATGTAACCTTCTAAAATGAATGGAGATGAACCTATTGTTGGTTTGTAATATTCATAGACGCAATCAAATTACATAAAATTAGCGGAAGCATGGTAAAATCAAATTTAAAATTTTACAAACCATAATCCAGGATCGACCTTTATGCGCAATTATTAATTAATAAAGAAGAAGTTAGAGATATACCCTTGTAGAACTCAAAGCTTCAACGGGTACAAGTTCACCTTCAAATCCTTCACGATCTCCTTGAATTTCACCGATTGGATTCCAACGATCAATGTTAGCCACCCAAGTGTTTGGCCTCTAAAGGTGATCCACCAAGGAATAACAATAATTCAAGAAGTGGGTGATGGCAAACCTTAGTTTTCTCTCTCTAGAGAATATGTGAGTACTCTCCCAAAACTTGTGGAAGTGTATGTGTGTAACCTTAATCCATAATAAGAGTTCTCTTATTTATAGATTTAGTAAATCCTCCTAACACCTTTAGGAATAGGGTTTTTAATTAAACTTCTAATCTAATTAGGAACTTAATTGATTTAATATAACAATTATAATTCCTAAACTATTTAGGAACTTAATTATTAATTATGAGAGTACTCTTATTAATTAATTCCTAAACCATTTAGGAACTAAATAATAATAATAATAATAATAATAATAATAGTAATAATAATAATAAAAAGACTCCTCTTATTAATTTATAATTAGTATTTCCAAAATACTAAATAATAAATATTAAGCTATTTAATTTATTCAATCCACATAGTATAAATTAAATATACTTAATTCATTATTACAATTATGCCATTTACTTCTTAAATAATTATTTTCCTTTTTGCGGTGTGGCCCTTTAGGTTCTCCATATTAAACCGGTTATAGAATAAATTAATTAGAACTATTCTAATCGTATTTATTAAATAAATTAAACTATTTAATTCATTTAAATAAATAATATTTATTCTATAATAAGGGTAAGCCCCCTTAGCGATCAACGACTTTCCAGATAATATAGATTTCAACATTTAATCACAAAAGAACCTATCCAGCGAATAGTTACCGTACAATTCAATCCTTATACCTCACAACGTCCCAATCAAATATAAGACATGGTATAACTGTCAAGTCTTATTTTATTTGATTATATGCATTTCGATCCTTAAATGAATAACTCTAATTAATTTAAATTAGAAACTACTTTCTAATTTTCATTCTGCCTTGGCCAAGGACTACTGAGTTGTCATTTATCGAATCGCATAGGACATTCTCTTCTTTTACTAGAAGTGGTAGATTCTTTATTGATCACTCACCTATCTCCATGTATGACTTATTATATCCAATCATACCCTTTGATACACCCTAAAGGTTTTAAGGAATATGTCAAAATATAATTCATCATACACAAGATACTATGATGATCTCAAGTCCAATGATCACTTGTACTACTATCACAAAAGGAACTCCTATTAACAGGCAAGTAAGACTCCATTAGGTGTTCCTTGAGCGAGTCACGTTCAGTGAACTTATTCTCTAATAAGCACCTACATACTTGCTTTAGTGTCTCTACACAAATGATTATGAGATCAATCATCCTCTTCATAAGAGCAAGCATATTATGTACTAATCTATCCGGATTCACTAATCCCCATTTTAGTGATCCCACGATTAGGAACAATTTTAGTTTTGAGCTATCTTGAATTTAGATCTCATTAGCATGATCATCATCATGATTCTAAAAGCATTGCTCAACAACTATGGGTTTATCACAATTAATATTATCTTATTAAATATGGATAAAGAAAATGCCTTTGTATAAATAAACTTTTATTAATAATTGAATAAGATTACAAAGTACATGCTACATCATATTAAATATGATTGGCTTGTGTGCATACTACTTTCAATCTCCCCCTTGCACTAAAGTCAATCGCCATGGTATCTAATACCCGTCTTCTCTAAGTGACGATCAAACTGCTTTTGAGTTAAAACTTTAGTAAATGGATCTGCTATGTTGTCAAGAGAGTCGACACGCTCCAAGGTGACATCTCCTCTTTCAATGATTTCTCTAATCAAATGAAATCGCCGCAATACGTGTTTGGATTTCTGATGAGACCTGGGTTCCTTGGCTTGTGCAACAGCTCCCGTGTTGTCACAAAATAAAGGCACTGGTCCTTGAATGCTAGGAACCATTCCAAGTTCTGTAATGAACTTCTTCATCCAAACAACTTCCTTTGCAGCTTCACTTGCAGCTATGTACTCTGCCTCTGTCACTGAATCAGCAACTGTTTGCTGTTTGGAACTTTTCCAACTCACTGCACCACCGTTTAGGGTAAACACATAACCCGAAATAGATTTACAATCATCTCGGTCAGTTTGAAAACTTGAGTCTGTATAACCCTCTAGTTTTAAATCAGACCCACCGTAGATAAGAAATGTATCCTTAGTCCTTCTTAAGTACTTTAGGATATTTTTCACTACCTTCCAGTGTTCTTCTCCAAGATTAGACTGATAACTACTTGTTACACTAAGTGCATGAGCAATATCAGGTCTTGTACATATCATCCCGTACATGATAGATCCTATTGCCGAGGTATAAGGAATTTTACTCATACGGTCTCTCCCTTCAGGTGTCTTTGGGGCTTGCTTCTTTGAGAGATGTATTCCAGAACCCATCGGCATGAGCCCTTTCTTGGAATCTTCTATGCTAAACCTTTTTAGCATAGAATCAATGTACATTCCTTGGGACAAGCCAAGCATCCTTTTAGATCTATCTCTATAGATCTTTATCCCCAAAATATAGGATGCTTCTCCCAAGTCTTTCATGGAGAAGTGTTTAGATAACCAAATCTTGATCGACTGTAGCATTGGAACATCATTCCCTATTAGTAATATATCATCAACATATAATACTAGGAATGTGACAGCGCTCCCACTAAACTTCTTGTACACACATGGTTCATCCTCGTTTTTGATAAAATTAAACTTTTTGATTGTTTCATCAAAACGGATGTTCCATCTTCGAGAAACTTGCTTCAATCCATAGATGGATCGTTGTAGCTTACAGACTTGATTTGTTCCAACCTTTGAAATAAATCCCTCTGGCTGTATCATATATATATCCTCTTCTAGTTTCCCATTGAGGAAGGCCGTTTTCACGTCCATTTGCCAGATCTCATAGTCATGATAAGCTGCAATTGCAAGCAAAATCCGAATGGACTTGAGCATTTCTACTGGTGAGAAGGTTTCATCATAGTCAACACCTTGTCTTTGTCTAAAACCTTTTGCAACCAATCGGGCCTTATAGGTCTCTACCTTGCCGTCTGCTCCAGTCTTTCTCTTAAAGACCCATTTGCACCCAATAGGTTTAATGCCCTCAGGTGGAGTAACCAAAGTCCATACTTGGTTCTCATACATGGAGTACATCTCGGATTTTATGGTTGTTAGCCATTTCTCTGAGTCTTTACAACTCATTGCCTCTTCGTAAGTCCATGGATCATCATTATCTATGATGCGTACCTCATCATCATCTTTTATGATGAATCCATACCTTTCAGGTATCTTCGGTACTCTTCCAGATTTACGAATAGGTTGTGGTACATTAGGTTGTGTTACTTCGTTAGGTACCTCGCTTTGATCTATAGTGTTTTGTGGTTCTTGAATTTCTTCAAGCTCGATCTTAGTCCCCCTGACCCCTTCGAGGATAAACTCATTTTTCAAGAAGGTAGCATGTTTTGCGACAAACACCTTTTGCTCAATAGGATGATAGAAATAATACCCTGCAGTTTCTTTAAGGTATCCCACAAATTTACACTTATCAGATCTTGTCTCTAGCTTATCATGTTCAAACCTTTTGACATAAGCTGGAAAACCCCAAATCTTAACATACTTAAGATTCGGTTTCCTTCCTGTCCATACTTCATATGGAGTCTTTGGAACAGATTTAGAAGGTACTTTGTTAAGTAAGTATGTAGCCGTTTCTAGGGCATAACCCCAGAATGAAACTGGAAGATCGGTAAAACTCATCATGGAACGAACCATATCCAACAATGTTCGATTTCTCCTTTCAGATACACCATTCATTTGTGGAGTACCTGGTGGAGTCCATTGTGAGATTATACCATTTTCTTTGAGATAATTTAGAAACTCATTGCTTAAGTATTCACCACCTTGATCCGATCGAAGAATCTTAATACTCTTGCCAGTTTGTTTCTCTACTTCACTTCTGAATTCTTTGAACTTTTCAAATGATTCAGACTTGTATTTCATTAAATACACGTATCCAAATCTTGAATGATCATCAGTGAAAGTAATAAAATATGAATACCCTCCTCGTGCATGCGTTGTCATAGGTCCACATACATCTGTGTGTACCAACTCTAACAACTCTGTAACTCTTTCTCCTTTTCCACTAAAAGGAGATTTAGTCATTTTACCCATGAGACAAGATTCACAAGTTGGATATGATTCATAATCAGATAGCTCTAAAAGCCCATCTTTATGCAACTTGTTTAATCTTGTTTCATTAATATGACCAAGTCTCCAGTGCCACAAAAAAGTATAATTTACATTATCTCTTTTCCTTTTCTTAGATTGTTCAATTTGCAATATATTTTCTTGTAAGTCAAGCAAGTAAAGTCCATTCAGTAAATTGCCAATACCATATAAAACATTATTTTTATAAATAGAACAACCGTTGTTCTTTATTATAATTTCAAAACCATCCTTGTCTAACATAGGAATAGAAATAATGTTTCTAATAAGTACTGGAACATAATAACAATTATTTAAACTAATGGATTTGCCCGTAGGCAACACTAAACAATAAGTTCCTACAACTAATGCAGCAACCTTTGCTCCATTCCCCACGCGCAGGATGACTTCATCTTTGTTTAGCTTTCTACTTCTGCTTAGTCCCTGCATAGTATTACATATGTGAGAACCACAGCCGGTATCTAATACCCAAGTAGAACTTTGACTTACAGAAAGATTTATTTCAATCATGAACAAACCTTGATCTGCGGTTGAAGCTTCTCCAAGCTTCTTCTGCTTTAAACTTGCAATATACTCTTTGCAGTTTCTTTTCCAGTGACCCGGCTTATTGCAATGGAAGCATATTCCTTTGCTATCTGGATCTGCCTTCTTATTATCCTTTACTTTCGCCTTGCCCTTAGCCTTCTTGGATTTCTTCTTTTGGGAAGTTCCCTTGGGCCTCTTCCTTTTCTTGGAAGAATCATCTACCAACAATTTTTTTTTATTTTTAGATGAGAAGTGACCCTCCACAGTTTTCAACATGTTTAGTAACTCAGACAAGCTGATGTCCAACTTATTCATGTGAAAATTCACAACAAATTGTGAGAAGGTGTCCGGGAGTGACTACAAGATCAAATCTTGGCTCAACTCCCCATCCATCACAAAACCTAACTATCCAAGTTGTTCAATCAGATTGATCATCTTGAGGACATGAGTCTCAACGGCAGTGCCCTCGGTCATCTGAGATCGGAAGAGCTCCTTAGATATCTGATATATGGCAGTCCTACTTTGCTCACCATAAAGATCTTTAAGGTGTAGCAGTATAGTAGGAGCATCCATTTTTTCGTGCTGACGCTGAAGCTCGTTAGTCATGGATGCGAGCATGATGAATTGAGCCACAACTGCATCATCTTGCCACTTCTTAAAAGTAGCAACTTCTTCCTCAGAGGCATTTACTGCAACAGTTGCAGGGACAGGCAAATTTAGGACATAGGAAAGCTTTTCAGCAGTGAGAACAATTCTCAAATTCCTTAACCAGTCCGTGTAATTCGGTCCGGTCAGTTTGTTAACATCAAGTATGCTACGCAGTGATAGTGAGTTTAACATTTGTAAAATTCTGCATGTGAAAAATAGATAACATTTTAGCATACATTCATTTTATTAATTACCAAAATAAATTAGGTCTTTATTTAAATTGGTATCTCCCACTATTTTTCATCAAACTATATTACCCTCCTTATATAGTTCGGCAAATCTAGTTAAAGATTTGCTAGTGAGAATAAAGATCCTATTTCAAATGTATATAGCATTGTGTGATACAACAAACGATATACAAATAAATAGGTAGAAAACTTCTTGTCAATTACATCAACATGTAACTCCTTGTATTTTGCCTCTTAGATTATTATGATCATGTGTGACACATCCAAATCAAAATTATCTAAGTTAAGTTCAACCTAGCATTTTCTTATATTAGAAGAGAAAAAGACCGTCCTTGTGTGACACAACAAAACAGTAATGTTCAATTCTTTTATAAACATCAAATGTGATAAAACAACATCTCAAAAAATTAATATAAGTCTTGTGTGACACAACAAACTTATAATGATTATTTGATACTCTATCGTTTTACCATGTTAGAAGGCGACGTTCGATATTTTAATAAATATCTTTGAACGTTACAACTTAATATTATGAGTAGTAGAATAAATAAATTAGACTCATTCTAATTTTATTTAATTGAATTAAACTCCTTTAATTCATGAATTAAACATTTTAATTCATTTTATAAATAATATTTATTCTACATCATGAGGGGTTTGTTAATATTAATTGTCTCATCTTATTTAGCGCGCATGCACATATATATATAAAATACGCGTCATATTATTTAACATGCGAAGCATGTTTGGATAATATATAATATATATAAACAAGCATGCACATATAGAATACTATATTCTATTTAGATTGATTATGGACTTTTATTCTAGTTTGGTTCACTAGAGCCACCAAGTGAACCAAAAGGTCAAACCTAGGGTGCAAGAATAAATTAAATTAAATGTAACTATTACATTTAAATTCAGACTCCATTACAAACGGGTCTTCATGCGCTTCTTGGCTCTAATTCTTCAAAATAATTCTAACTAATCCTATTACAAATTATTTATAATAAATAAGAAACCTTGATCAACAGTCAAGGGGAAGTACATAGGAGGGAGATAGAATTATACATAAGAAAAATTAGAAAGACGAGGTACGCAGACCTCATTTATAAAACTCATTCATTCATGCATCCATTTAAAATTAAATCCAATCACATTGGTCAAATAGTCCATAATCAATCCCATTTATTATCATATATATCAACATATATATCAATAAATAATATTCATCACATGAATTAAATAAAACATTCCATATATGTATTGGTATCATTTCATGAGCAATTAAAGTTGCATGAAATCTAATTTCATGTTTAAAATAAACCTTTTATTTTAATTATAAAATTATTTTAAAATAAACTATTTATTTTTTATTATTTTAAAATTACCCAAAATAAACTCTTTTATTTTGAAATTTTAAAATTTTCACAAAATTACCAAACTGTTTGGCTAATTAATATATATATATATATAACCCGTGGGCTGCTTTATTTATTTGTCGGCGACAATCAATTCGGGACAAGGATGTAATCAATATATCATATATATTATTTCCGAAAACCGTGGCTGCTTTGCACAAAATCCGGCTGCTTTTGAATTCACCAAATCCGGCTGCTTTTGTGCCATCACTGAAAAAGACTAATATATATATATATATATATATATATATCCGAAACCTTTGATTCAAAGTTTGCTTTATATATAATATATATATATAACCTTTGTTGCCTTTTGAAATACAGTTTACCGAAATAAATTAACCAAAACCGTGGGCTTCTTTACTTCACCAAAAAAAAACGAAACATACAGGCAAAACTTTTCCAATTGGTAATCACACGACACACAATTCCGTAATGTTTCTTGCGGATTTGGTAATTGCTGAGACAGTAGATTTTGGTAATAATATATATACATATATACAGTCCGAAATCTTTTTAATAAAATAAAATATATATAATTTTATACAACAATTTATGCCCAATAAATTATTTTAAATACATACCCATACATATATGGAATCAAAATAATTAATAATTCGCATAAAGTTTGGCTCTTGATGCCACTGTTGGTTTGTAATATTCATAGACGCAATCAAATTGCATAAAATTAGCGGAAGCATAGTAAAATCAAATTTAAAATTTTACAAACCATAATCCAGGATCGACCTTTATGAGCAATTATTAATTAATAAAGAAGAAGTTAGAGATATACCCTTGTAGAACTCAAAGCTTCAACGGGTACAAGTTCACCTCCAAATCCTTCACGATCTTCTTTATTAATTAATAGTTGCGCATAAAGGTCGATCCTGGATTATGATTTGTAAATTTTTAAATTTGATTTTATCATACTTCCGCTATTTTGTGCAATTTGATTGCATCTATGAATTTTACAAACCAACAATTATGCCACACAAGGCATATTACATAAGTTTTAATTAATTAAGTTCATCATCATCATCACTTACTTATTATCTATCACATATTTAATTGAATTACAAATGATTACATATATGTATGAGCACACAATTAATTTTCAATCAATTAATTTCATTAATATAAACATTTAGAATTTCTTTGATATTACATTCTTTCCCCCTTATAAAGATTCCGTCCTCGGAATCAGTACAAGGTTACACAAACAAATGGGGGTAATCCCTTTTCATTTTATCTTCTAACTCCCACATAGCCTCCTCGACATTGTGGTTACGCCATATTGCCTTTACAGAAGGTATAACTTTATTCCTTAATATTTGTTACTTTCTATCTACTATTTGCATAGGGATTTCCTCATATGTCAGATCTTTCTCTAGTTGAATGGGTTCATAGGATATTACGTGCTTATAATCAAGCTTGTATGGTCATAACACTGAAATATGGAACACATTGTGAATATGCTCCAGTTCATGAGGTAAAGCCACCTCGTATGCCACTTCGCCTATTCGCTTTAGTATCTCGAATGGTCCTATGAACCTTGGGCTTAACTTTCCTTTCTTTCCAAACATTATCTTCCCTTTCTAGGGAAATACTTTCAAAAACACAAAACTACCAACTTCAAAATTTTGACCCATATATTTCTTTTGTTGATCCTGAGCTACAACTAGTTGAGCTCTTATTATCTTTACTACCTCAGCAGTTTATTGAATCAATTCTAGCCCCAAGAGTCGACGTTCTTCTACCTCATCCTAACATAAAGGCGTTCTTCATTTCCTTCCATAGAGAGCTTCATACGGTGGCATGCCAATGTTCGCATGGTAACTGTTGTTATAAGCAAATTCAACAAGAGATAGGTGACCATCCCAGCTTCCTTTGAAATCCATCACGCAAGCACCTGAGCATATCTTCCAAAGTTTGAATTATCCTTTCACTTTGTCCATCAGTCTGCGGATGGTAGGCAGTACTCAACCTCAGTTGTGTTCCCATTCGCCCTTGTAAACGTCTCCAAAATTTTGACGTGAAGCGCGGATCTCGATTGAAAATAATCGATACCGGTACCCCGTGTCATGAAACGATCTCTTTTATATATAATTTCGCTAATAGATTTAGATTAAATCGGATCTAGATTGGCAGAAAATGTGCTGACTTTGTCAATCTGTCCACGATGACCCATATCGCGTCATAACCCTTCTGAGTGACTGGAAGTCCCACCATGAAGTCTATCGTAATGTGCTCCCATTTCCATTCTTGTATTTCCAATGGTTGAAGTAGACCACTCGGCCTCTGATGTTCTGCCTTTATTCTTTGATAGGTTAGACATCTACTGACATACTCTGCAACTTCCCGCTTCATATTAGGCCACCAAGAATGTGGGCGAAGATCTCGGTACATTTTCATACTTTTGGGTGAATTGAGTACGATGAATTGTGTGCCTCTTGCAAAATCTCCTCTTTTACTATGGGCTCTGCTGGCACTCACACCCTTCCTTCGAACCTTAAAATTCCATCATTATCCACTTGAAATTTCTCTTCCTCCTTTTCTGCAATTCTTCTCCTTATTTGTTTACATTCCTCATTTCCCTCTTGAGCTTCCTTTATTCTGTCCAACCATGTTGGACGAGCTTCCATAACAAATAATCTTTCTCTTGACTCTGTCAGATCTCTTACCTCTATTTCCAACTTTGCGATCTCCCTTATAAGTTCTTCCTGAGCTGTCAACATTAACAGTTTTTCCCTCCCTTTTCTACTTAACGCATCTGCCACTACATTCGCCTTTCCCGGATGATAAAGAATTTCGCAATCGTAATCCTTAATCAACTCTAACCACCTTTTTTACCACATGTTCAGCTCTTTCTGTGTGAAGATATATTTTAGACTTTTATGGTCTGTATATATCTCACATTTCTCTCCATAAAGATAGTGTCTCCAAATTTTTAATGCAAACACCACCGCCGCTAACTCCAGGTCGTGAGTAGGGTATCTCTTCTCATAATCTTTCAGTTGACGTGATGCATACACAATGACCTTGTTGTATTGCATTAACATATTACAAAGACCCTTATGTGATGCATCACTGTATACCACAAAACCTCTCGTACTATCCGGTAATGATAATACAGGCGCTTCGTTCAACCTCTTCTTCAACTCTCTAAAACTTTCTTCACATTTCTCCGTCCAAACAAACTTCACTGTGTTCCTTGTTAGATTGGTCAATGGTGATGCAATCTTTGAAAAGTCTTGAATAAATCTTCGGTAATACCCAACTAAACCTAGAAAACTTCGTATTTTTGTTGGTGTCTTCGGCTGCTCCCAATTAATCACCGCCTCCACATTTGTAGGATCCATCGATACGTCATCCTTATCAATCATATGACCCAAAAACTGTACCCTCTCCAACCAAAACTCACATTTGGAAAATTTCGCATATAATTTCTCTCTCCTCAATGTCTCCAACACCACTCTTAAATGTTTCATGTGTTCCTCCTCTGTTTTTGAATAGATCAAAAAATCGTCAATGAAAACTACCACAAACTTATCCAAATATGGCTTGAAAACTCGATTCATCAAGTCCATAAATGATGCTAGCACATTGGTCAATCCGAAAGACATTAATAAAAATTCGTAGTGTCCATATCGGGTTCTGAACGCCGTCTTCGATACATCCTCTGTTCGCACTTTCAACTGATGATAACCCGTTCTCAAGTCAATTATTGAAAAACACCTCGCTCCCTTTGACTGATCAAAAAGATCGTCAATTCTTGGTAATGGATATTTATTCTTGATCGTTACTTTGTTCAACTCTCAGTAGTCTATTCAAAGTCGTAACGATCCTTCCTTCTTTTTAACAAACAAAATTGGTGCTCCCCGTGGAGATACACTCGGCTGTATATATCCCTTGTCTAGCAACTCTTGTAATTGTATCATCAATTCCTTCATCTCAACCGGCACCATTCGATACGGAGCCTTCGAAATCGGTGCCGTTCCTGGCACTAAATCTATTACAAACTCAATTTCCTTGTCTGGGGGTAGACCAGGCAAATCGTCTGGAAATACATCCGAAAATTCTCTTACTACCAGTATACTATTCATCCCTGCTCCCACTTTCTGAGTATCTACAATATGGGCTTAATACCCCACGCGTCCCTTCCTTAATAATTTCTTAGCCTACATCATCGTCAGACAGCTATATTGCCTAGGCGATGTACTACCATAAAATACTACCTTAGACCGATTTGGGATCTGAAGGTTCACACTTTTCTTCTGACAATCAATTACTACCCCATGATTATATAATCAGTCCATTCCTAGTATTATGTCAAACTCTCCCAATCTTATAGGGATTAGATCTATCGACAACTTATGTCCCCAAATTTCTGCGCAATAATTTCTATATACAAATTCTACGGGGATTACTTCTTTATTAGTGACTTTTATATTTAATGGATTTTCCAACCGTTCTCGAGGTAAATTTAAGTGTCGAGCAAATTCATCAGACACAAAAGAACATGTAGCACCCGAATCAAATAATACATAAGCATTTATATTATTAATTGGGATAATACTTGACACCATGTCCTTGGACGCTACTGCGTCCTGGACCGTCATGTTGAAAGTTCTGGCAGTCGGTCGGTTCTGCTGAGTGGGTCCTCCAATCATTAGCTTACTTCCTCCACCTTTGTTGCCACTTCCTCCATTGTTTCCCCTTTTTGGGCAGTCCTTGATTTGGTGGTCGGTTGCCCCACAAGCAAAACATCCTCGAATCTTCTTCGGGTTTGGGCAATTCTGTGAAATGTGCCCTTCTTAGCCACAGTTATAGCAGACATTTCCCCCCTTCCAACACTCTCCTTGATGACTATTTCCACATTTTGGATACGCCTCATTTTTCTTCTTAAAATTTCCTTGCCTACTACCCGACTGATTGTTGTTATTGTTAGTGTTGCTGTTGTTACTGTCCCATATTCTCTTTCCAAGATTACTTCCATCGCTACTACTACCTCCTCCACGATTATCTCCCCCCACTTTTCTTATTCTTCTTCTCTTTATTGTACTGACTCAAGGCCTCGCTTCCTCCTTCAGCTATGATGGTCTTTTCCAACAAACTTCCAAACGAATCAATTTGAAAAATAGATACCTAGCTATACAACCAAGGTTTCAATCCTTGCTCGAAACATCAAGCCTTCCTCTCCTCAGTATCTACCTGATGCGATGCAAAACGCGCGAGTTCATTGAATTTGGCAGCGTACTGTGCCACCGTCATTTCTCATTGCTTCAACTCTAAAAACTTAACCTCCATCCGGTTCTTCATGCTTTTCGGAAAGTAGTTTTCGAAAAATAGTTCCTTAAATCGATCCCAAGATATGACCCCTTCTACAGCCCTCTGTTGATTTACTTCCCACCAGAAATTCACTTCTCCCTTCAGCATATACGTAGCAAATGCAGTCTTCTGATCGTCTCCTACCCTTGCGATTTCAAACGCCTTTTCTATCTCTTTGACCCAGAATTGGGCCTCGATCGGATCAGTTGTCCATTTAAATTTCGAGGGTCCTACATTCTTAAAATCTTTGAAATTTTCCACAGAAACTGTTAGGGGGTTCGGATTTATTGGTTCTGGGTTTCTCCCCTGAAAGGCACCTTCTAGAAATTCTGCCAACCTTTGCACCGGGTCTCGTTAACCTCCTTCATTGTTTATAGACTCTTCTTGTGTAGGTTGTACTGGTTGTATACATCGTGGCGGCATTTTCTGTATATTAAAGAAAGCTTAATATTATATCTCATTACATTCTTTTAAATTTATCTTTCAATGCACAATGCAAATAACACAGTTTAATAGAGACGTTTATATTCATATGCCAATAAATAGTACATCATACATGAAACACCTATAGCATACTGCTATAAATGCCAGCATATATCCCCTAATATAACAAAAAGTGGGGATATAAAAACATGTTACCCCGCTGACAAATACAAAAGTTGGGGTTTACACATACCATCCCATATAAGAGTTCGAGATTCACAATACATCATAAACAAAAGTAAAGATCGTCCTAAGTACATTGAATACAAAATACATCAAGTAACTAGCCCATCAACGCATGCCACGCTCCATAGCACTTTCATACTCCATCTGACCCATATAAATCGCCAACTCCCTGCTAATAGTATGATGAGTCCATCCCTCCACAACTGGAAAATGACGAATACCATCCACCCATCTCCCAAATGCGGTGCTAAAAGCATAACTAATCCTATTCATCTTCCTTCTTTTGCCTCTCACCTCATCCTCGAGGTCACCAACTCTCTCTCTAAGGTTCTCTGTCATTTCCTCCTGCTAGATCCGATCATCCACTTCTTTTTCGAACTGTGCTCGTAGAGCCTCCTTCTCAGCTCTCTCAATCTGTAGTTGATACTTTGCCTGCTCTAACTTTCCTACCAACTCCCCATTACGAGCCCACAATTATTGCAACATAGCCCCAATCTGTGCCCCGGCCTCTTGGCGCCCATGCACCTCCGCTTCTAACTCCTGAATCCGCTCCTGGTGCTTCTTAGTCTCAACCTCAAACTCATGTATCCTATGCTCCTGCTCTATGATGCGATCAACATAATCTCCCATCAAATCATCCTCAAATGTATGGAACACTAGGGATCCTCCATCTGACCCCTCTATTGGCACAGTTTCTACAGCGGTATCACCCTCTGCAGACTACTCCTCCTGGTCCTCCTCTGGTTCTGTCTCTACAGCTGTAAAGGGCTCTACTTTGGGCAGTGACTTTGGGACTTTGTGGATGTCTCTCAGCTCATCCTCCATCAATCTACTGGGCTCGCCTATCTCCGACATCCTACAACCAAAAACACGGACAAACAAAGTCTATCAGTATCTTGAGATAAAATATAAATTCAATGTATGGAATTAAAATATATTTCATAACACTACAGACTCTCTAAAAAAAGTCTAATAACACGTAAAACTCTACATGAGTTTTACCTCCTTTTATTCTAACTCTCTTTTATAAGGTTATATCCTAAGGATCTTTTTTCTAAGGTTTATAACCTACGACTCTGATACCAACTGTAACGCCCCCAAATTCAGATTCCTGTTCCTCGAATCGGGTGCATCACGATCCAACTCATTAAACAACTAATATCATCTAAATGCGGAATAATAAGAAATATTTATATTGAGATAACATAAATATTTGCATCCCAAGTCTCGCAACCTTTACTAATGCAACATCACTTAAAATATTCAGTACAAACATAAGTCTTAATACAATACCAAATAAGATTGACTACAACGTCTAGATAAGTCTACTCAGCAACTTTGACTTTGCCTTTGTCCTTTCCTGAACCAGTTCCTTTCTCAGACTTAACTGTAATGTTTAAGGGAAGCAAGGGTGAGCAACTAGTTTGCTCAACAAGTAAATAAACAATAGTAGTTAGTATTTATGTACCGAGATTCATATATCAATGTATATAACAATAAATAAAAGCTATGAATTGAATAAATGAATTGTGAATAATGAAGTGTCAAAAGTTCCAACTCTGATCATTTATATTATTGTGAAGTCACTATGGACTGAAGGATATATATGAAATCATGAATTTCAACATTTTTAGATAAATAAATAATTGAACTGAGTGGTCACTATGGACCGTGAACACATGCTTAAATTAACAATATTTTATTAAAAATTCACAATAATAAACAAGTACAATAGGTGATCAGCCTAAAGTACCCTATGTTATGCATAACACTCAGACATGTTATTCGCGCTCGTGTCGGTTCCCCGACGTAAAGTAGTTGTTCATCTCAGCATATTATAAGAGTCCTCACCAAGGCAATTAGTTCGGATAGCTTTCTCAAGAAAATATGATTGATTAACAATCGATCTTATCATTGGTCTAGACGATACAAATGACATAGACGTACTTCTCTACACCATTAGAAACAATTGACACGTTCAATGTTTGCAATTAGGGTTCGAATAATCGTTCAATGATATAATTATGATATTAAGTCAAATTTCAAAGATAATTTAATCTTCACAATATAGATAAACAAAAATTGATTCATCAATTAATTCTACTTGTACGAATTGATAAAAGTACAAGTTAAAGTACTTGTCTGGATCGTCGACTCTATTTGACCGTAATTCCTTATCCTTTGAACAATCTATGTTCAACATATTTGTCTAACGGTTAAACTATATTACCCTTCATATAATAATTTTACAAGTTCTATATAACATGGACACTCGAATTATAATATCAAATAAAATTACATATATATATGCCTTATTCTCTTTCACATTCCTTATGTAATTCATTCATTAATTATTACAAATAAAATAACACTTTGTGTTATTCTATTTGTTCACTACTCTTTATCATCTCTCAATAATCCCATTTTATTTGCTTATGACTCATTATTATATTCTCTAAATATCATTTATAAAATAATTTAAGTTATCATTTTATGTGCTCGATTTCCCAATTAGAGTAACCTTTACTCTTATTTTAATTTAATTATGCCTCATTAGTACACAATTAAAATAATTCTTAATATTATTTTAATTGTTCATCTTTTAATAATTCACAATCAAAATAATTGTTAACATTATTTAATTACATATTCTTTATTGATTTACAATTAAAATAATTCTTAATATTATTTAAATTGTTTACTTTTATTAATTCACAAATAAAATAACTCATAATATTATTTTAATTGCTTATGTATTATGAATCCATAATTAAAGTAGTCCTTTAATACTATTTTAATCATGTAAATAATCTTTATTATTAACTCACAAATAAAATAATTTTAAAGTATTATTTTATTTGTTTAATATTATTTAATCAACTCACAAACAAATAAAATAATTACAAAGTATTGTTTTATTTGTTTAATATTATTTAATTAACTCACAAATAAAATAATTATAAAGTATTATTTTCTTTGTTTAATAAAAGTATTATTTTATTTGTTTAATAATATTTTAATTAAATTACAAATAATTTTTAATTATTTTATTTATTTATTATTATTTTTAATTATTATTATAATTAAAAAGAAATATTTTTTTTTCTTGGGCAGATCGGGTCAAACCGGGTTTGACCGGTCAACCCAACCAGATTGACCGACCCGGGTCAACTGAAAAACTTGATCGGCGCTGTAGCGCCCGGTTTTATACTGCGGGCCGGCGCTGTAGAGCCGCTGGGCAGAATCAAAAAAAAAAATCTCTTCAATTTTTGATTCAATCTTTCATATCTTACTCATTTTAAATCCAAATGAGCTCAAATCAGTTTTGTTGACTCATAAACTTATAACTCTTCAACATTCTATTTTGTTTTAAAATATTTATTTAACCAAAATTATTGGTTTTTCAAGCTAGACTTCTATTTTAACATCCTTTACAAGAAAATTCACCATAAATTCATTTTAGCTCTGCTTTTGTTCGTTCCACTTGAAAAATCTTCATATTTCATAGAACTAAAACTTACACTTTTTAGATCATACAAACAAGTTACACATTTTATTCCATTTTTACTCAAACCACATGTTTTCACTATGGCGCTTAGGGTTTTCACACCTATGTGCATTATCCTTGATCACCTTCACATAAAACACGTACAAACACATAATAATCAAATATACCCCTTCACAAACCCTTTCTCATGCATTCGGAATCCACCATGATTTCCACACACAAAATCTCTCACACCCAAACATAAGTGTTCCAATATACAATAATATATACACTTAATTTATAAAATCAAAACTAGGTTATGATTATACCTCCTAGATGCTTTCTTTGTCTTAAATATGAACTTGTAGTAGGCCTTTACCTTTTCCTTCCTTGCTAGACCTTGCTAGAATCACCCACTTGTAAGAGTTTCCCTAGCTTTTCTTACTTTCCCACAATTTCTCTCTATAGCTCACTTAATTAATAAATTTAATGTAACCTTCTAAAATGAATGGAGATGACCCATATACCCATACATATACAAATACATGTGTAAAATATACCCAAATAGGTAATAACCATTCACCAATTTATTAACCATAGGGTATTCAAAGTTTAGTAACCTACTCCACCTTAACCATTCCTTCCTTCATGATGGCCTAAATTGCTAAAAAAAAAAAAAAAAAAAAAAAAAAAATACATATAGGATATATAGGTCATGATGAGAGTACTTATTATTTATTTATTTATCTATTTAATTTATTTATTTTGTGCAAGCATTCTAGAAAATTGGTCATTAATTTGGGTCACTCAATTGGATCATGGTTTGGACTTTTCATTGGACTTATAATATTCCAACTTGGGCTAAATACATGGACCATCAATGATTCTCTACAATCCACTTAGTGGTCTTAATATCAATTTCAAGTGTTGGGCCAATTAATTTAAATCTAGCAATTCTACACATATGGACTTTTAATTTATAACATATTGGACCATGTCACATTAATTCATGTGACCTCATAATATTCACATTGGGTTTAATTTAATTACCCTTATTAATTCATTACATTATTTAATCATCTCACAATTAATTAATTAATTAATTGATCCATCTTAATCATTATGCCACACAAGGCATATTACATAAGTTTTAATTAATTAAGTTCATCATCATCATCACTTACTTATTATCTATCACATATTTAATTGAATTACACATGCTTACATATATGTATGAGCACACAATTAATTTTACCATTTAATAATATTTAATCACTTATTAATATTATTAACCATTTAATAATATTTTAATCACTTTTTAATATTATTAACGATTTAATAATATTTTAATCACTTATTAATATTATTAATTATAAATAATTTACTCCTTTTGCCATATTTAAGATTTAAACAACTAAATGTAAATTGTTTAATTACTTCATTATTCCTTTAATTTCTTCCTATTTATTTATTTAATATTAATTAAATAAATAAATAATCTAATTAACCTTAATTGTTTATTTATCTTTGCATAAAAAACTATTTACATAACCTTATTTCTCTTTAATTATTATTTAATATCATTGAAATAATAATCAATTAATTAATTATCCTCAAATCCTTTAATGATTATTTAAATAATACTCCCTTAATTAATTAACCCCATTTAATATTCATTAAATAACAAATGATCATTTTATTCACTTCATCTCCTTTTAAATATTATTTAATATCCTTTAAATAATAATTAATTAAATAATTATCCTTATTTATTAAAATAATAAATAAATACCTTATTAACTTCATCTTTCTTTAATTACTATTTAATATCCTTTAAATAATAATTAATTATCTAATCATCCTTGTTTATTATTTAATATTAATTAAATAATAAATAATTTATTTATTAACTTTATATCATCCTTTATTTATTATTTAATAATAAATAATTAGCTATTATATTTATTTGCTTTAATTATTATTTACTATCAATTAAATAATAATTAATTATAATAATGGTTTTATTTACTTTATTTATTATTTATTATATAAATAATAAATAATAATTAAACTTGGGTCCCAAATTAATTATATAATTTTTAAACATTTTTATCTCATTTGGACTTCAATGACCCGACCCGAATGGCCCGACCTGACCTGAAACGAAAAATGCACTGTCTATGAACAGTGACGAGGGCCCCACCCCTTCTTTTTAGTGCAAAACTAGGGCCCCGACCCTAGTGTTGTAGAAACTTTTTAAAATTTTGTTAGCTCCTGCGACGCTCCGACAGCCATAACTTCTTCATTTTAAAATATTTTGGGGTGATTCTTAAGTCTATTCTCATCAGAATTTCCCCCTCTACAATTTCTCTTTAGATCACAAATCCAAATTCCAAACGAAACTAAACTAAAAACTGCTCACAAGGACAAAGTGAAAACAAAAATCACAAATCCTTGGTTTTAATTGTTCAAACTTGAATAAAATAAACTCTACACATCCAAATGACACCAACTTAGTGTTGTTGTCTTCCTAACTTTTTGTTTTACAACATTTCATGGTTCAATCATATTTTTGAAAATGTTTTGACAAGAAATTTAAGATCGAACCATCTAGGGTTTTATCGACAAATCGTAATATGATATTTTCTTCCATTTATTTGCATACCACACATACCAATACTTGTTTTAAATATACTAAACCATGAATCTACCTATATATCATAGATTTATACTTCTAGAACATCAAAATAATTTTTGATCGGTTAAAAATATGTTTTAACCGTTTAAAACATATATAGACTATAAAAATGAACTAAAGAAAGTTCAGAACACTTTTTAACCTCTTGGACACGGATGATCTTCTTCTTCTCCTTCCAAAGTATGCTATGAAGCTATGTGCCATCCACCAAGCTCATCCTCTAGCAAACTCCTTCAACTCACAAGTGTTTGCTTACTTTTCTCTAGAATGCTCTCTATTTTCTCTCTTGAATGCTCTAGTAAATGACCAAACAAACTCATCTAAGGTGTGGAGCACTCTATTTATAGAGTCTCCTTAATTACTGTGACACCCCAGGATTTTACAGGGATTCCAAATAGGATTTTGATGAATTAAATAAAGGTTTTGCGATAAAATGTGGTTTAAATGATAGAATGTATTAAGGAATGATTACATAGGAATTATTGTGTGATCAATGTGATATAAATGATATATGTGATTAAGTTGATGTTTAAAAGGGACTCTTGGTATAATAAGGGTCTACAAAATATTTATGGATCAGTTAGCTATTTAAGATGCATGAGAGATTTGAGTGATGTAGGAATTATAATGAAAATGAATTTGAAAGATTTAGTGGTAATATAAATGATTATTTACGAATGATTGATGGTAATGCCTATATTAAGGCAATTTAAGAGGAATTATTGTAAGATACGATGTCATGTGTCAGCAGGTAATAGATTGAATATGTGTATATGTTTATGTGATCGAGTATATAAAATGTGTATATGTTTATATGATCGAGTATAGAAAGAAGAATTAAGTTAGAGAATGAAAAGGAATGATGAAGATGAGTAGGGCATATGTGAATTGATGTTTACATTTTGAGAATTAAGAACGAGCTTAATGAACAGGCCTGAAGAGGCGAGAGTAAGAGAAGGATAGGTTAAGATATTTATGTAAGTGCAGTAAAGAAGAAATCGTATGACCTAATCGGTTTATTGAGGATTAAAGATAATGATTTGTGAACATTGGAAATTGTTAAGAAATTGAGGTTAATTGATTAAAATAAAATAATCGTGATATGATGTGTAATTACAGAAGGTAATACCCCTGATGATGGGTAGAAAGAATGTGATGAGCAAGTACGATGTAAATATGGGCATTGTGTGCGAAGGTAATGACTTAGAGGTCGTAAATGGTTATATGAGTTTAAAAGGATAAAAGACAATGGATTTTCGTAAGCCGATCGGGGTTCACTTCTCGAGGAAGCGGTTTATGGGAAAAGTGAGTAATCAGACTATTTGAGATATTGGGAATTTAAATGTGTGAATTATGGAACCGAGACAATTCCTAAAGAATTAAGTATGAAATAATATGTAAATTGCATTTATTAAAAATGATTATAATGGATGGATGAAATTAGTATTTGGAAGTGTGACAAGTGTTATAGAAAAAGCCAATTATGAGGTAATTAATGATGGAATAAAATTTAAGCATGATGAAACAAGTTGGGATCAAAATAGGATTTTTTTTGGATGGAAATAAGCAAAGTATGAATTTTAAGGAAATTAAATCTCTAGATTTTTGGAGGAAAGACCAAAATGCCCTTGTGAAGTTATTTAATGATCATGGTGCCCCAACTTGGTCTAATGACCATTGTGCCCTTGCTTGGACAAGTAAAATGTCTCATATATCCTTAACCATGCAAGAGTGTACTTAACCTATAATGGTTAAGTGTTGGAAAGTTGATATTATATATGTGTGTATATGTTTTAAGTATCCAACTTGGGATCATTTTCAGCATTTCGAAAGTTCTAGCAAGAGAGGGCAAGAGAGCAAGAAAGCAAGAGATAGAGTTAGGGTTTGTAGAAACTATGAAGGATTCAAGAGGAAAAGGTTCAAGCCAAGTGAGAAGTAGTTAGTAAGGTGAAGGATTCAACCTTTAGAAGCTTTATTTCAAGAAAGAGAAGAACTCAAAGAAGGTATGAAGAGTTTTTGTTTTGAAAGTTTAGCACCTAAGTGTGTAAATTTAAGGAATAGAGTAGCCATGCATGTATCTATGGAGATACATGTTGATTATGTGATTTACATGTTATGTATGTGATTTATGCAGGAACCCTAAGTGTTCATGTAGTAGAAAAGTTGATGGACTATTTATGTTTATGTTCAAAGCTAGAAATCATGGTTTTGTGGATGATCATGTATTAATTGTTGAAAGATTTGATAAAAATCTTGATGAAGTGTATGAACACGTCTAAAGCACATGAAATTACTAGCCAGATAGCATCATGAGTAAGTATGGGTTGAAAAGTATAATTTACAAAATGAAATTACAATATTAGGCTATATTTCTTATGTAGACCAATTCGTAATCTGTAAAGTGCATTAGAATGTGCAGTTAGAAGTTATATGGACGGATAAAGTCATTAAAAGTGCATGTGGTAGCTTATGTGGTACGTGGAGATTAATGTTTCAAGTTGAGTTGAGTTTTAAAATTGAAAACCTTTTAAAAGTTGTTAAAATGGCATTAAAAGGTTATTTTTGGCAATTTTGAGGAATTAGAGCTGAAATGAAGTTAAATGACTCATGTTTATGTGATTACACGTGTTTAGGTTGATTTGGGAATCAACGGATTTAAATTTGAATAAAAAGGTGATTCGAACGATCGTTTCGATTCGAAACGGATTTTTATGGACAAAAGTCGTCTCGTGCGAAGTTTTGTGGTTTTGAAAGTTTGGACATGTCACATATAGGTTATGTGAACTATGTCAGGTGTTGAAATGATGTTTTGAAGCAAATGGCCAAAAATCACCAAGTTGCAAAAGTGTGCCAAATGAGTTGAACAACCCTCCTAGGGGCTAGTGTATCTCTATTTTTGAGAAGCCAAATGAGTCAAGTGGTATTTTTGTAAAATAATAGGTAGTAAGGTCTAGATGTGGTCCAAATTTGAGCTTAATTGGATGTAAGATGAAGGAATTAAAAATCGGCAAAGGTAAGGCAAAAATCAAAATTCTGCTGGAGCAGGACTGCGCCAGGGCGTAGTCTATTACACTAGACATTACGCGGGGGCGCAGTGTCACTGTTCATGGCCGAGAGCTTTTTGCGGCCAGCGAAGTCTGGAAGAAGAAACTTGGCGCCGGGGCACGATGTACTGTAGTAGAAAAATAATTTAATGTCCGAAAAGCTACGTTTTGATACAGAATGATGAGAATGGGTTATATAAACCCTAGAGTTGATAATAATGGTTAAGTTAAAGGATGTTATGGTATAATGATATGATGATTGACATAATATAACATGTCTAAAGCTAAACCAAACCATGTTAGTGTTATGAAAAATGTCGGTAACAAGTTAGGATGTATTATTAACCTACATAAGGTTTAATACATCACATGTGAAATGATTATAGACGAATGGTCATGTATTTATGGTTTATGTATGATAAGTTATATAGAGATATATGATCCTATAATGATGCTTATAATGCAATGTTTACAGATAGCGCTCGATGTAGCAACCCGATGCAAAGAAGGATAGAAAAGTCTATCGTAGATGTAAAGGTTAAGTAAAAAAAATGCGTACCAGACATGTTTTCAAACTAAATGTGCTATTATTCTATGTGAAATAGGTGGTAATGAAGGATTTGAAATGTGCCCTATGTGCAACTATGTGATTTAATTGTTAAGTGGAATACGTGGCATTTATGCATGACATGATAAAGTAAAGAGGCATGAAGCATATTATAAATTGTGAGCATGAAATATGATTATCTGAATTACTTGCTGAGCCTATGTGCTCACTCTTGCTATGAACTAACGTTTCAGGTAAAGTACGAGAAGGCCGGAGGTTCCGGTGATGCTAGGGTAAAGAATGTGAATAAATTAATAAGCAGGAAGCAAATTTGATATATGTAAAAACTAGAATGTGTATGTAAAGCAGGTTAATATAAAGTTGTTTATATGTGAGTTATGTAATAGTTGCTTAAGTTATGTATTGAGAAAGGATGATTGTAATAACTATGATTAATTGAGTTTTACTTGATTTAAACTCGTAGGTATGATACAGACATATGATAAACTCGTATGTATAGTACAAATGTATGGAACCGGATATGTATGATATAGATGTATGTAAACAGGTACAAGCAAACAGGAATAGGTATATATGTAAACAGAGCCATGTGTAAATAGGTCATGGCGAAATTTTTATTTACAGATTAAGTTAAATCATAATATATATGATTATAAAATGTAATAGACTAAGTTATCACTTGTTGTATTTGATCTAAGTCTAGCACAAGGAGATTGAATGTTGAGATCCTGAGACAGGTAATAATTGTAAGATAAATAAGATAAAGTTTTTTTAAAAAAAAATATGGACCAAATTACGGTCAATTAAAGGTTATAAAGGTTTAAGATTAAGTTTTTAATGCACGAGATTCTGGTTAATGTGATTTAAAGTCAATGCTTATGTAATCCAGGTATAAATGGATAGAATTAAGGAAGGTCGGGATCTCGGGGCGTCACAATTACCATCAACTCTCCCTAATTCACCAACACAGTCAAATTAGTGCTAATTAGGATACTATTTGATGGATGGACATGTTGAATGACTAGAGTGGTTGAGTAACCTTTTCCTTTAAGAGATTTTCCAAGCAACCTCTTGCAACACTCCACCCCCTTGTGGGGCCCCTTAAATCTCAGCAAAATGAGATTAAATCCCCCATTTTTGCTTTATTTTTATAGCTTTTATATATATATATAACCATTGACCAACATTTTGACTTCCTATTGGGCTCCACTTTGGACTTAGGAATTAAATAAGTTGGGCTCATTCATTTAATTTGCTTGGGCTTAATTTTATTGTTACATTGGGCTAACATTAAATGTCATATGTTACATTTAATTAAAACAAGCATTGAGCTAGTTTAATTATTACATGGATCAATGTTTAATTAATTACATAAACTACTAGGTTAATTTATTTAACTTAGTTTAATACCTCATGTGGACTTATAATATAATTCAATTAGACTTGCTTTAAATTATTTTACCACCTTGGGTTACTCAATTAACTCATCCATAGTTAATTCTCATCATCATATTTACTTACCTAGCAATTAACCAATGTTTGGTTAATGCTCTCTCTTGTCTTCCAACTAGGTTTATTCAATTAACCCTACATTAGTTAATTCTCTACACTCAACCAAATTTCCCAATACTTTGACCATTAATTGACTTTTTAAATTTTTGGCTACATAGTTTACCTTACATTGGGCTCTCTTATTTAATTACTTGGGCTACCCAACACAACTCACACATCTTCCATAACTTGGGCTATATAATTTATTTAATTGGACTACCACCTCATTATATACAATACTTGCCAATATTAATTAATTGGACTTATATTAATTACCTCTTGGACTATTAATCAACATAACATTTTGGCGTATTATTTAATTACCCATCTTCAAGCAAATATTCCCATATTGGGCCTGTTTTAAATCCATTAATGGACTCTATACAACAACTTAATAATTAAGTTCATTACTTAATTAATTAACTTCCTAATATTGTCATTCTAGACAAACATTCGAGTTTTTCTATAACTTTAACTCATAACTAATATAATTAATCTAATTAATTATATTTCATGACTTTCCTTCTTGCTTCATATTTAAACTAATTAATTTATTAGTTTAATTGAGTATTAATTTACTCATCTTCTTATTTGGCTAACAATCACACTTTAGGTATATATGTATATTAATATAACCACATTCACTTCTCAATTGAATTTATTTTCTTAATAAATTCTCTACATGCATCATTATAGTATTCCTACATTTAATTTCTAACAAATAAATTATGTTAAAAAAAATGTTCACCCATTTTACTTTGACAACTCTAGGTTTTAAAACATAACATTTAATTAATTATTTTAAATCTTATTTACAATTCTTGTAAATATCTAGGATATTACAAGATCTATGCCAATTGTTTTGGCTAGATATTGCACGTGTTAATATGATTGTTCTTATTATGAACTATTTAAAAAGAAAGATCTCTGTCAATTGTTTCGGCTAAACATTTGCATGTATTCATTCATTACCTTGAATATTGTTAAAAGGCTATCCAAACCAGTAGCTGGTGCGGACTTTTATGGTAAGACTGAGTAGAACAACCCTTATAAGGGAGTATTCTCTATTAGAAGCGAAATCTTTGCGCACACAAATACTGAATGTTATGCATATACATCAGATACAAGAGGTATGATCCCCTCAAGTGTCCAGTTTGAGTATTTACATTTTTATAATTGTTAAATACTCCCGAGGTAGTCAAATATGCCCTGGCAAGCCCTCCTTACTTCTGAGATATTTAGTTCAGAGCTGAAAAGTTCTCATGTACGTTCTTGGTTCTTTTGACCAACTCAGCAGTAAATATTCTTCAAACTCTTTTTATTGAATATAGTACGTACGTTACATGCCTTCACAATTTTTATATATTGTTGACGTTCCAAAAGAGTAATTCTTTTTCATTCATGATATATCTTCCTTGATTATTTAAACTTGCTGAGCAAAGTAGTTGCTCACCCTTGCTATATCATAAACTATTTTGCAGCGATGCATGAATGTTCTAAGAAGGACAAAGGCAAAGAAAAGACAACCGAGTAGATTGGATGCAAGCAAGTTTTATTATTATTATTATATATCTTATGTAACTCTTTTATTTATAGAGATAGAGTATGTATTTAAGGTTAGTGGAACTTGGGACGATGGTACGTTTTGTAATGAAATTTATATATATTTTCCGCGAGTTATTGAAGATTTAGATTATGGATGTTTGTCAAGTGATGAATAGTGAGCACCGAACCCAAGGTTCGAGGGACCCGGATTTGGGGGCGTCACAGCAGGGGCAATGGTGTGGCCAGAATCAGAATAAGGGTTATCAATCATTGCCTTAGCAATGCCAGAATCGTCAACTTCAGCTACTTCATCAAGGTCAGAATCGCCAGTAGGGGCAAAATCAAAGTCGTTACCCAGGGCCAGTTGGTGGGGTAACCCTAACCCTAATCTTATTCCTATTTCTCTTTGTACTAGTTGTTGGGCAAATCATCTGGGGAGACAGTGTCATAGAGTTACCGGTGCATGCTTCTTGTGTGGACAGATGGGTCATATTGCTAGAGATTGTACTGGGCCACGTGGTAACGGTGGAGGTGGTGTTAATAGTGGTAATAGAGGCCAGCGTCAGGGTGGTCGAGTATTTGTATTGACATTTAACAAGGCAGTAGGTGTGACAGGTACTGTGCCTGGCACTCTTTCAGTTGGTAGTCGTGAGACTTTTATTTTATTTAATACTGGCTCTACTCATTCTGTTGTTGCCCAGTCTTTTGTTCGGCACCTTGGTGTGTCATCTCATTCCTTAGATTATGTTATGTTTATTGTTACCCCGATGGGGACTTCTGATGCCTTTTCTGATTTGTATCGAGAGTGTCCAATTAGTTTTGGAGATAAGATTCGTAGGGCTAATCTTCTTCCAATGGGTATGCATGATTTCGATGTTATTCTTGGGATGGATTGGTTGGATAAGCACCAGGCCAATATCGATTGTTTGGCGATAAAGGTTATATTTAGAGATGTGAAATCTCCAAAGTTCGTATTTCAGGGTTCACGACCGAGTAAGGTGGTGAACTTGATTTCAGCTTTCAAGGCTAGGAAGTTTGTGGTAAAGGGTTGTAAGGGGTATTTGGCATTTGTGAAGGATAACTCTATAGGTGAGTCTCGTATTGAAGATGTTCCAGTTGTTCGTGATTTTCCCGATGGGTTTCTTGATGGATTGTCTGGGTTGTTACCGCAGCGGGAAGTTGAGTTCACTATTTAGCTTATTCCTGGTGCGGAGCCTATCTCTAAGACGTCGATTAGAATGGCACTGTTGGAGTTACAGGAGTTAAAGGAGCAGTTACAAGAATTGCTAGATCGTGGTGTGATTCGGCCAAGTGTTTCGCCGTGGGGTGCTCCAGTTTTGTTTGTAAAGAAGAAAGATGGGTCTATGAGGTTATGCATAGATTATAGGGAGTTGAACAAGATTACTATCAGGAATCGGTATCCATTACTGAGAATTAATTACTTGTTTGACCAACTTCAGGGGGCGAAGTATTTTTTGAAAATAGACCTGAGGTCGGGTTATCATCAGCTGAATGTGAGGGATGAGGATATCTCTAAGATAGCTTTTCGCACTCGCTATGGACATTACGAGTTTCTAGTGATGTCATTTAGGTTAACTAATGCTCTGGCGGTGTTTATGAATTTGATGAATCGAGTATTCATGGAGTATTTGGACCAATTTGTTATTGTCTTTATTGATGACATTTTGATTTACTCCAAGTCTAGGGAAGAGCATAAGGAGCATCTTCGCACAGTTTTGAAGATTTTGTATAAAGAGAAGTTATATGCTAAATTCTCTAAATGCGAGTTTTGGTTGGAGCAGGTTGCATTTTTGGGCCACGTTGTGTCTGTTGAAGGAATTAAGGTGGATCTTGAGAAGGTTGAGGCTATCACTAAATGGTCGAGACCTACTAAAGTGATTGAGGTTAGGAGTTTCTTGGGTTTGACAGGGTACTATAGGCGATTTGTGGAAGGATTTTCTTTGCTTACATTGCCATTGACTCAATTAATGAGGAAGGGCACGAAGTTTGTGTGAAATGAGGAGTGCGAGAAGAGCTTTGAAGAATTAAAGAAACGACTTGTGACAGCTCCAATACTTACATTGCCATTAGCCATAAGAGGTTACCAAATTTTTAGTGATGCTTCTAAAAAGGGCTTAGGGTGTGTGTTGATGTAGCATGGTAAATTGATTGCTAATGCTTCTAGGTAGCTTAAACGTTACGAGGTGAACTACCCCAATCATGATATAGAGTTGGCAGTAGAAATCTTTGCCTTAAAAATTTTGAGCCACTATTTGTATGGAAAGACTTGTGATATCTTCACCGATCACAAAAGTCTTAAGTACATTTTCACTCAGAAGGAGCTCAACATGAGGTTGAGGCGTTGGTTGGAGCTTCTACAAGATTATGATGCGAGAATTCAGTATCACTTGGGAAAAGCAAATGTGGTTGCAGATGCTCTTACTCGAAAGAGTTCAGGGAGTGTAGCAGCAATTATTACACAACGTCAGCTTTATTACAGATATGGAGCGACTAGAGTTGGAGTTGTCTGCTCAAGGTTCAGATTGGCATTTTGTAGGTATAAAAATGGAGCCCTCTCTTATCTTACGGGTTAAAGAAGCTCAAAACGAAGATGTGGAGTTGTGGGCAATGGCGCATAATTTAGAGGATAACCCGAGTTTCATATTGATGACCATGGTGTGATTTGGTTAGGTAAATGGTTGTGTGTGCCGTTAGATTCAACTATTCGGGAAGCAGTACTGGCTAAAGCTCATAGTTCACCATTTTCTATTCATCCGGGTTCTTCAAAGATGTATAGGGATTTAAAGGAACATTTTTGGTGGAATGGGATGAAGCGAGATGTGGCTAAATATGTTGGGAAGTGCCTCATCTGCCAACAAGTGAAGAGAGAACATCAACGAGCTAGCGAATTGTTGCAACAGTTAGACATTCCAGTTTGGAAGTGGGAGAATATCACAATGAATTTTGTGACTGGTTTGCCAAACACTTTCAAGAAGAATGATGTCATTTGGGTTGTGGTGGATCAGTTGACAAAATTGGCGCACTTCTTAGTTATCCATGAAGGTTACTTGGTGGACAGGTTGGCATAGATCTTTCAGCAGGAAATTATTAGACTTCATGGTACTCCAGTGTCTATTGTTACAGATCGAGACCCACAATTCACTTCACGGTTCTAGAAAGGGTTTCAACGAGCTTGGGACACTCGGCTCAACTTTAGTACTTCTTTCCATCCGCAAACTGATAGGCAATCTGAATGGACTATTCAGACGTTAGAGGACATGTTGAGGTCTTGTGCACTTGAGTGGTCAGGTAATTGGGATGATTACTTGAGCCTAGTTGAGTTTGCTTGTAATATCCCAAATATTTCAAAAGTGATCTAACAAGATCTAAGCAAAGGTTGTCAATTCAAAACCTAAGAAGGATTGCTCAAGCATACCTTGAGCTATCTGAAAGAATATATACGACTCGAAACTACGATCGTATACAACTAAGAGGTTAAATTCTTTAACCTAAACTACATGTTATGTGATTAGTAAAGCTTGAATTGAGCTTTTAAATGTGTTGTATGAATTATCTATCTATAGGATTTTGTGTTTTGGTTCAAGTAGTTAACCTTAACACTTATTAAAAGTCAGAAGTCAATTTAGGGCACAAACCTAAATTGGAAAAAGAGTTAAAACCTAAACCCTAAACCCTAGGGTCTAAACCCTAGGAAATAACCTAGGCCCTTTAGCAAAATGTGAAGGTCAAATTGACATTCCGTTTCAAGATTCAACCTTCCCACGATTTGAAAACACGTAACAGTCAATAAAAGTTTTTTCTCGAAAAACGTGTAAAAGCACTATTCAGAAGGTGACGTTTTTCATTCGTTTGACTATTTCTTTCATCTGTAGGACTTCTTGTATTTCACGATATAGTGTTAATATGAGGTTTAGATGTCAGGGAATCAATAAAATTTTCTAGAGAAAAAGACGAAAATGTCACGATTTACGAGAAAACGTTTGTCGTCTTTTTGACTGTTCTTTTCAATATTTTGATATATCGTATTTCACAAAATAGCATTTATATGAAGTATAGATATTATTTAGCCAATAAAAGTTTTACTCGAAAAACGTGTTAAACACTATTCATTTGGAAATTTTTCTTCCGAATTTTGAAAATTCACATTCCTGAATAGCATTTTTATTGACAGTAGATGCATTTTGACCAAAAATTTTTTTACCCAAAATTATTTATGGAGATTACTATTCACGTATACGGGATGAATACGTAGCGAATACGAAAGGAATACGAGAATAATAAAAGTATATTGTAATGTATAATACGATAATTATACGAAAGATTATACAAGATTAATACGAGAATAATACGAGGTATTATACCAGTAGAATACGAATATTATACGATGTATTATACAAAAGAAATACGTATAAATACTAATGTATTATACTATTTAATTAATTAGTTGAAATCAAACTAGTTTATGTGTAACTAAGTTAGTGTAACTAAATTAGGGAGAAATAGCATGATTACACTAATTGAAAAAGAACTAGCACGATTTGTTTTGAACTAAATCCAAGTGAAAATGAATCGACCAATTAGAAGAAGGGTGATGTAAGCGATGATGCAAGCGCTAGGGAGAAATGACTAAAAGGCCCTTGGTCTTTTAAACTAATGACCAAACTACCCCGACCCTTGGTTTTCCTATAAATAGAAGGCTTAAGTTCATTAGTTCTTTACCATTTTGAAAGCTAAAGAGCAAATATAGAGAGAGTTCTTGTGAGACAAGAATCGATTGCAAAGAAATAGTTAAAGCTTGCAATAATAAAAGGTACGATTCTTAATCGTTATTATGCTTAAAGTTTTATTTTATCGATGAGGCTCAAGAACATAAGTCGTAGCCATGTACGATTTTTCGTTCTCCGTGTTCCTTATGACTTGAGCAAGCCGTTGTTATGTCAAATTTCATTCAATAGTTTAAAGTTCAAGAACATACGTCGTATCTATGTATGGTTTATCCGTTCTCCGTGTTCTTTGTATGTTCTGGAGTATTATTATAAATTGTTATAATTAAGTAAACAAGTCGTTATAATGACCAAATTTTGTCAATTATAAGGTGTTATAATCACATATGTAAGCAGTTATAATGCTCAAATTATTTCAAGTATGAAATCCAAAAGCTCAATAACATAAGTCGTTACCATGTACGATTTTTCGTTCATCGTGTTCTTCGTGTGTTCTTGAGCAAAAGTCATAATTTCTACATAAGTAGGTTTATGATTTGGTAATTTAGTGTTATGGGATGATGAAACATGAGCCACTTGCTAAATAATGCTTGTGGCATTAAGTTTTAGTAGTCGAAATGAAGAACGATGAAACTTTGTTCTTCGTGTTCTTCGTGTTCTTCGATTCGTTCTTCGTGTTCTTGAGAAAAAGTCATAAAATCTTATATAAGTAGGTTTATGATTTTGTTATTTTTATGTTATGAAGTGATACAAAGTGTTATAACATGTTATCTTAGCAAATTAATGCTTGAGGTATCGTGTTTTACCAATCGGATCAAAGAAAGTTAAGTCTAATATAGTCGCAGAATATTTTTGCAAATTTTTGAAATTTTAAAGTCTGAATCTGCCTTAGCAACCTGAATTAAAGTTGTAGATCATGAAATTCTAAGCAAGTTAGACTCAAGAATCACTCAAAAATATTTTCGTATGACAAAGTTATGGCTATTGCAATAAAATAGGTCGAAGCTGAATTTTTTTAAGGACCATTCGGATCCTAGCACTAAAAAAATAAACTTTTGAGTTCGCCACTTAACGAAATGATTCCACCTATGGAAATAGTCTAGTTGAGTTATTCTAAGACTTATTCAAAAGGAAAATTTGATAAACTAACGTTCGGGGTCGCGTAATCCTTTTTGTAGGCGTTTAACGATTTCCCGGGAAAACCCTAACATGGTTTCAAGGCAAGTCTTCTAACTCTTGCTATGTGCTACTTGTGTAGTATTGTTAAAATGATAAATGAGATGTGTAATGTTATGTTATTATGTAATAGATGATATGTGAAGTCTTTAACTGATGTTTAAAAAACCTTCTAACTGTTATGTGATATGTTTACGAATTATGAACATGATTTATACACTTTGTGTGTCAATGTGATATAAATTGTTAGAATGCGAGTTATATGTGATATTAAATGGAGAATTATATTCAGTCAAGGCATGTTAAAGTTTATATGAAAGCATAAACTGTGTATGTGCTGTATGTTAGACTTGTTAAGCCGTCGTGCTCACTCTTGCGAATAAAACCTTATTTGCAGATTAAATATGAACGTTAAGAAGATCATGAACGTAAAGTTGAAGCGTAGATTAGGTTTTCATGTTTATTACTTGTATTTGTATAAGTCATAATGACTGTTGTAATACGAACAAACAAACATGTAACCGAATGTTGAATGAATGATATAAATTATTGTCATCAGAATGTTGTTATGTCTTTATTTTGATATAACCTAGAATTGTTAAGACTTAACATAATAGTGATAATGATCTACTTATCTGGATGAGGATCGGTAAATAACTTGTGAGTGTTGTACATCTGAGACAGGACTAAGCGATGTTGACTGGTCAAATCCATCATTAAGGTTCCTCGGACCCAAGTATAACTCGTTATTACTATTATGAATACCATATAAGTAGGATTATTGATATGAAGATATATCACTATAAACAAATATGTTTCGAATGAGGGTTTTAACTAGTTGGGTAATGTTCTGTACGGAAAGAGAATTTTGCACCGGACAAAGATACAACCATTTGTCACGAATAAAGATGCAAACATTTATCATGGGTGAAGATACAAACATTCACCGCGAGATTCTCTGTTCCCAAGAGCCGTCCTAATGATTTAATACCGTGGATGTTGGAACATGTAAAGTTATAGAATATTTAAATCTTAAGGTTAAAATTAGACCGTTATATATGGTTTTATCCATTTATACGGATGAAATACAAGTTGATACTTGTATACTATGAGACTGAGATCAAGTTAAGATCCAGGGACAAAGTTAAGAAAAAAAAATTTAATGTATAGTCTAAAATAAGACTAATTCAACCAATATGATTATGGGATCATTGGTTAAGTTGATAGATGTACGAAATTAACGCACAAGGTCCGCCGCATCGAAAGCGCGGCGATTTTGGGGGCGTTACAGTTGGTATCAGAGCTATATAAAAAGAACCCCGAGCCTCTCGCTGGTGACCGCCCATAGAAGGGAGGCACCGAAGCCAGACTCTCCGTAGGGGACGCCGCATGCGGTGGCAAACTGATAGGTACCATTGTAAGGTGCTATTGAATGATGGTTACAGTTGGTATCAGAGCAGTGGATTATAGTTTTGAGGTAACAAATACCTTAGAGTATAATCTGATGGATTAAAAAGAAATAGACTTGTGAAGAGTCCGTATATGATTAAAAGATATGCATAAATCTTATTAAATCTTAATACATAAAAATTATTATGTGAAAAGAAATATAATGAATAAAGATAAACTCTTTACGAGAATATCTGAAGTTAAATAGACTCATAAAGAGTTCTCAAAGCAAGCAATAAGATAAAATAATCTTATTAGTTTTTGTGTAAAACTGTTTCATAAAAATGAAATGGTGTGTATAGTATGTTGTGTGATTATACCTAAGAAATGAGATGAGTAAACTCATAGAGAGATGTTAATGAGAAATTTATTTGGAGATTGTAAGAATTAAGCTTATAATAAGTTGTAAATGATAAAGCAATGAATTCAGGAAATTCATAAGATAGTTAAAGAACGATTAGGGATTTCAATTGAAAACTCATATTAGTAAAACTGAGTAGGACAACTCTCTTGTATGGGAAAGAGTTTAATATGCTTCAGAGAACCGATCTAACTATACTGTTGGTATGAATGATTCATGGTCAGTGTTCTCAAAGCGGGTTACACACTGAATGGAATCATTTGAGGATAGTGTTGATGAGACGGGGAACTGATTCATTAGTTCTTGGGTAGAGGAATAACTCAGTTTGCTATATTGATAAGTAAATTAAAATCTTGTGTTAAACTCTTCTTTGTATATATTTTGAGAAGGTGATTCTTTTCTCATATGTATATTGACTAGTTAGTAGTTGTTACGTCATAACTATAGTTTTAAAAATATTTGTATGATAGTTACTGAGCGAACGAACCCTTGTTATGAACTTGGGCTATGATATGTTAGTTGAACTGACTTGTGAGATGCGGCTACGATTTGTCTATTCAGTGCGATATTGATCAGTACCAATGTGCACTGAGACATTTCAATTCCGTGTTGATGAGAAGGGGAACTAATATATTTGTTTGTACTTGGTTTAATACAACCAATCATTTTACTATATTATTATATATTTGCAAAACTTGTGTTATGGTTAGAGAATAATGGAAAAGATAGAGGATTGAGGGTATTTCAAAAATCTTCTAGCTATGCTAGATCTTCATGGTTATATTCGCACTTGTGTGCCTTTGAAAAAAGTGGTTCACTAGTTGAACAGGAAAATTTTGTTAGTTCTTCACTAGCTATGTTATTCATATGTCTATGCTAATTGTTTTGGCTAGACGGATTTAATGTGAAGAATAAAAATGATTTATTGATCAACACCCCATTTAACCTGGCGTGAAGATGATACATGATGAGTCATCAACGCACTTTGCAAGGTGCGGTATACAGTCATAAAATTGCTTTTCAAAAAGTTTGAATGGTTTAAATATGAGTCAATGCCAATTGTTTCGGCTAGACACCTTTGGGTTATGAAAAAAAAAGAACGGACGTAGGAATTCAATAGACGCAATAAACCGCGTCTTTAAAGATAATATGGTACGACAGGCTGATCACCTAAAGTACAACGTATGGTGTTCTCAATCTTAATTGATTGCTACACAAAGTATGAAGTGTTCTCAATCTTAATTGATTGCTACACAAGATATGGTTTCCCAGTCCGGATGATGATTTAAAAATTATGGGTTATATAGTATTCATAGTTTTTGAATAAGGTAAAGGTCTTGATTGACCGCTGTATAAGTGAGAAGAATCCAAGATAAAGGAAGAATGAGACTGAATGTCGAGTATGAAAAGAGGTTTAAAACCTAGAGTTATGAAAGGAAATGTGTAGAGATAAGTGAACATTGTTCAGACCTAATCAAAGTATTGGAGGTTTAATGTGAGTAAAAGATGAATTTAGAAAATTCATATTGAAGAGTAAATTGGAGATGATTATATTATAATTTCGAGGACGAAATTCTAATAAGAAAGAAAGAATGTAATATCCTGAATATTTATAGCACTTATAAATATGATATTAAATGACTAAAGTGAATTGTAAAGTTAATTTCGGGGACGAAATTCCTGTAAGTTGGGTTGAATGTAATATCCCAAATATTTCAAAAGTGATCTAACAAGATCTAAGCAAAGGTTATCAATTCAAAACCTAAGAAGGATTGCTCAAGCATACCTTGAGCTATCTGAAATAATATATACGACTCGAAACTACGATCGTATACAACTAAGAGGTTAAATTTTTTAACCTAAACTATATGTTATGTGATTAGTAAAGCTTGAATTGAGCTTTTAAATGTGTTGTATGAATTATCTATCTGTAGGATTTTGTGTTTTGGTTCAAGTAGTTAACCTTAACACTTATTAAAAGTCAGAAGTCAATTTAGGGCACAAACCTAAATTGGAAAAAGAGTTAAAACCTAAACCCTAAACCCTAGGGTCTAAACCCTAGGAAATAACCTAGGCCCTTTAGCAAAATGTGAAGGTCAAATTGACATTCCGTTTCAAGATTCAACTTTCCCACGATTTGAAAACACGTAACAGTCAATAAAAGTTTTTCTCGAAAAACGTGTAAAAGCACTATTCACAAGGTGACGTTTTTCATTCGTTTGACTGTTTCTTTCATCTGTAGGACTTCTTGTATTTCACGATATAGTGTTAATATGAGGTTTAGATGTCAGGGAATCAATAAAATTTTCTGGAGAAAAAGACGAAAATGTCACGATTTACGAGAAAACGTTTGTCGTCTTTTTGACTGTTCTTTTCAATATTTTGATATATCGTATTTCACAAAATAGCATTTATATGAAGTATAGATATTATTTAGCCAATAAAAGTTTTACTCGAAAAACGTGTAAAACACTATTCATTTGGAAATTTTTCTTCCGAATTTTGAAAATTCACATTCCTAAATAGCATTTTTATTGACAGTAGATGCATTTTGACAAATAAAATTTTTACCCAAAATTATTTATGGAGATTACTATTCACGTATACGGGATGAATACGTAGCGAATATGAAAGGAATACGAGAATAATAAAAGTATATTGTAATGTATAATACGAGAATTATACGAAAGATTATACAAGATTAATACGAGAATAATACGAGGTATCATACCAATAGAATACGAATATTATACGATGTATTATACAGAAGAAATACGTATAAATACTAATGTATTATACTATTTAATTAATTAGTTGAAATCAAACTAGTTTATGTGTAACTAACTTAGTGGAACTAAACTAGGGAGAACTAGCACGATTACACTAACTGAAAAAGAACTAGCACGATTTGTTTTGAACTAAATCCAAGTGAAAATGAATCGACTAATTAGAAGAAGGGTGATGTAAGCGATGATGCAAGCGCTAGGGAGAAATGACTAAAAGGCCCTTGGTCTTTTAAACTAATGGCCAAACTACCCCGACCCTTGGTTTTCCTATAAATAGAAGGCTTAAGTTCATTAGTTCTTTACCATTTTGAAAGCTAAAGAGCAAATATAGAGAGAGTTCTTGTGAGACAAGAATCGATTGCAAAGAAATAGTTAAAGATTGCAATAATAAAAGATACGATTCTTAATCGTTATTATGCTTAAAGTTTTATTTTATCGATGAGGCTCAAGAACATAAGTCGTAGCCATGTACGATTTTTCGTTCTCCGTGTTCCTTATGACTTGAGCAAGTCGTTGTTATGTCAAATTTCATTTCATAGTTTAAAGTTCAAGAACATACGTCGTATCCATGTACGGTTTATCCGTTCTCCGTGTTCTTCGTATGTTCTGGAGTATTATTATAAATTGTTATAATTAAGTAAACAAGTCGTTATAATGACCAAATTTTGTCAATTATAAGGTGTTATAATCACATATGTAAGCAGTTATAATGCTCAAATTATTTCAAGTATGAAATCCAAAAGCTCAATAACATAAGTCGTTACCATGTACGATTTTTCGTTCTTCGTGTTCTTCGTGTGTTCTTGAGCAAAAGTCATAATTTCTACATAAGTAGGTTTATGATTTGGTAATTTAGTGTTATGGGATGATGAAACATGACGGCCTTGCTAAATAATACTTATGGCATCAAGTTTTAGTAGTCGAAACGAAGAACGATGAAACTTTGTTCTTCGTGTTCTTCGTGTTCTTCGTGTTCTTCGATTCGTTCTTCGTGTTCTTGAGAAAAAGTCATAAAATCTTATATAAGTAGGTTTATGATTTTGTTATTTTTATGTTATGAAGTGATACGAAGTGTTAGAACATGTTATCTTAGCAAATTAATGCTTGAGGTATCATGTTTTACCAATCAGATCAAAGAAAGTTAAGTCTAATATAGTCGCAGAATATTTTTGCAATTTTCCGAAATTTTAAAGTCTGAATCTGCCTTAGCAACCTGAATTAAAGTTGTAGATCATGAAATTCTAAGCAAGTTAGACTCAATAATCACTCAAAAATATTTTCGTATGACAAAGTTATGGCTGTTGCAATAAAATAGGTCGAAGCTGAATTTTTTTAAGGACCATTCGGATCCTAGCACTAAAAAAATAAAATTTTGAGTTCGCCACTTAACGAAATGATTCCACCTATGGAAATAGTCTAGTTGAGTTATTCTAAGACTTATTCAAAAGGAAAATTTGATAAACTAACGTTCGGGGTCGCGTAACCCTTTTTGTAGGCGTTTAACGATTTCCCGGGAAAACCCTAACATGGTTTCAAGGCAAGTCTTCTAACTCTTGCTATGTTGCTACTTGTGTAGTATTGTTAAAATGATAAATGAGATGTGTAATGTTATGTTATTATGTAATAGATGATATGTGAAGCCTTTAACTGATGTTTAAAAAACCTTCTAACTGTTATGTGATATGTTTACGAATTATGAACATGATTTATACACTTTGTGTGTCAATGTGATATAAATTGTTAGAATGCGAGTTATATGTGATATTAAATGGAGAATTATATTCAGTCAAGGCATGTTAAAGTTTATATGAAAGCATAAACTGTGTATGTGCTGTATGTTAGACTTGTTAAGCCGTCGTGCTCACTCTTGCGAATAAAACCTTATTTGCAGATTAAAGATGAACGTTAAGAAGATCATGAACGTAAAGTTGAAGCGTAGATTAGGTTTTCATGTTTATTACTTGTATTTGTATAAGTCATAATGACTGTTGTAATACGAACAAACAAACATGTAACCGAATGTTGAATGAATGATATAAATTATTATCATCAGAATGTTGTTATGTCTTTATTTTGATATAACCTAGAATTGTTAAGACTTAACATAGTATTGATAATGATCTACTTATCTGGATGAGGATCGGTAAATAACTTGTGAGTGTTGTACATCTGAGACAGGACTAAGCGATGTTGACTGGTCAAATCCATCGTTAAGGTTCCTCGGACCCAAGTATAACTCGTTATTACTATTATGAATACCATATAAGTAGGATTATTGATATGAAGATATATCACTATAAGCAAATATGTTTCGAATGAGGGTTTTAACTAGTTGGGTAATGTTCTGTACGGAAAGAGAATTTTGCACCGGACAAAGATACAACCATTTGTCACGAATAAAGATGCAAACATTTATCATGGGTGAAGATACAAACATTCACCGCGAGATTCTCTGTTCCCAAGAGCCGTCCTAATGATTTAATACCTTGGATGTTGGAACATGTAAAGTTATAGAATATTTAAATCTTAAGGTTAAAATTAGACCGTTATATATGGTTTTATCCATTTATACGGATGAAATACAAGTTGATACTTGTATACTATGAGACTGAGATCAAGTTAAGATCCAGGGACAAAGTTAAGAAAAAAAAATTTAATGTATAGTCTAAAATAAGACTAATTCAACCAATATGATTATGGGATTATTGGTTAAGTTGATAGATGTACGAAATTAACGCACAAGGTCCGCCGCATCGAAAGCGCGGGGATTTTGGGGGCGTTACATTGCTTATAATAACAGCTGGCACACAAGTATTGGAATGGCTCCGTTTGAGGCATTGTATGGTAGGAAGTATCGGGCACCAACTTGTTGGGATGAGGTTGGTGAGAAGACCATAGAAGGGCCAGAGTTAGTTCAAATTACTACGGAGAAGGAAGCGGTGGCTAAGGAGAAATTATGGTCGGCTCGATCATGACAGAAGAGTTATGTTGAGAAGCATAAAAGGACGTTAGAGTTTGAACCTGGTGAACATGTGTTTTTAAAAGTTTCTCCTTGGAAGGGCATTCAACGATTCGGGTTGAAAGGGAAACTTAGTCCGCACTATATTGGCCCATTCGAGATTTTAGAGAAAGTTGGTGAGGTTGCATATCGGTTAGCTTTGCCTCCACAGCTAGCTCATGTGCATAATGTGTTCCATGTTTCGGTGTTGAGAAGTTATCATTATCATCCGTTGCATGTGGTACAATGTCCGTTCGATATAATTCAAGGTGATCTTGTGAGGAGCAAGCCGAGGCAATTTTGGATCGTTAAGAACGATTATGAGGAGAAAGACAATTTCGTTTGTTAAGGTTTTGTAGAGGAACAATTTGGAGCGGGAAGCTACTTGGGAGATGTAGGAATCTATTCGAGTGGAATATCCACATCTTTTTGATAATTAGGTACATTTTTTTTTCTTTTGATTCCGTGGACGGAATCCTTTTTAAGGGGGAGGTAATGTAATACACGGTTCCTTTGTTGTCCCACATCGCCCATTTTCAAAAACTCCTTCCATTCCTTAGCCTATATATATGAGATTACCCTATTTAGTTTTTAATCACCCAAACATTAAGGTTTTACCCAATTTGAGGAAACCTTTTTGTGTGAGGACCTTTTTAGTAAGGACTTCCTTAGTTAAAATATTTTTTCAGTGTCGAGGACGTGAGCAGACTACGAACCTCATAATTTCGGGTATGTCTATTTTCTTTCTTTGTGTAATTATTTAATTTTTTGTATTAGTTTTAATTTTGTAGTTTTATTTTTTGTATGCTATTTAGTTTGTTAGTTAATATATTTTGGTATATGTTTGTTAGTAATTAACATTTTGAAATATTAAATTAGTATTTTTGTAATTTTAAAGTTTTGACAGAAAATAAAAATAATAATAATAATAATAATAATAATAATAATAATAATAATAATAATAATAATAATAATAATAATAATAATAATAATAATAATAATAATAATAATATATAATATAATAATAATAATATTTGTTTGTAATAGAATTAAAAGTTGAAAGAATATTTTTTGTAAATATGCTTATATGTATTTCGGAAGGAACAAGGAAACTATAATTTATTAATATATATACGTTACCATGATCAGAATATTTATATATGTTGTTTAGAATTAAATTATTTCAGATTCGCCTAAGAGAAAGAAAATGTGTAAAACTTAATCAATTGATTAATTTTGTTATTTATTTGTTCCTTAATTAGTTCTAACGGATGGAATTTAACGAGTCAGTTTTGCAATATAATTTCGGGTATTACATTTCTTATTCCAGGTAAGGATTCCGTACCCCTTCAGCGATATTTCTTTAATTTTAAATTTGTTCATTTTTTTTCTCAATTAAAATTCAGATATTATTTCGATATATTATTCATAGTCAAATGCTTATGATAGAATTGTTTGGTTTTAGATATTCAAAAATTCATACCCTGTACTCTTTGGACAGAGTGAGTATGTCTAGTATTTATTCTGATTCTGTAGAAATGTACATGCTAATATATTTTGAGGACTTTATGTTGATTTGTTTCGGTTTAAAATGTGCGTATTAGAACCCTTATTGTTTGTATTGTGTCACATATATTATCACATGATATTTTTGTTAGAATGTACCGTAGGGTATACCTGAGCTATAACCACCTGTAGGGGTACCTGTGATGACCCCAAATCCGGGTTCTTTTAACCTCAGATCTGGTTCAACACTAGTACTATATTTTCTTTATTGTTCATGAATTACAACAATATTATAATTGCTAACTAATCATTTATTTACAATTTTACATCATCTCTTTCTATTCCAGAATCGCAATCTTTATACATTCTTAGTCTGTCTTAATATCATACATGATACGATATTCTATTACAATCAATTTGAGTATTTAATACTCATATAACATACCAACTAAGTCTTATACTACAAAATCGTTTACCTGTCCAATTCGGACTGATATCTACAACAGACATTTAGATCTTCAGTAAAAGTAATATGCTTTCCTGTTCCTTGATCTTTATCGAGAACTTCAAATAATTTGCACTATCTGAAAATGTTGGTTTAAGCAAGAATGAGCACGACGGCTCAGTAAGTTCAACAGTTACACATAACACATTACATGCTTCACATATTATACATGCTCTGCATTTTATTCTTACAGCATGCATTTCATTTTATTAATGTTTCATACTTCTTATGCATCACATATAATAAACAACTAGCATCTAGCAAATCATGCTTCATATCGGTACATATTTCACATGTAACCATATCTCATGTTATTCATATATCACAAATATCATCAAAATATCTTCATGTTAATAAATATAACATCAAATTGTAGCATATTAATGTACATAGGAGCAAGTTTTGAAAAACTTACCTGATTCACTTCTGCCATTTACACTTTTTTACGTCTTTCGCTCAATCTACAATTTATATAACAAATTGACATAATCATTAGTTATAATGATTATTAATTAGTCTTAACTTAAGACCTTAACTTCAAATTATTAATTCTTTAGTTGTCTAAGAGATGAACTTTTAAGTTCTGGACAAAAACCCTAGCCCAAACCTAGTTTAGACATGTCGGGTACACTTTAACCATCTTACGCCTTCACTACACGTTTTTCTTTTACATAACTTAATGATTTGGACATTTAATAATATATCAAATATCTCAAAATATTATCTACCTTTGATAATATACAACTATAATCAAATATTATTAACCATTTAATAATATTTTAATCACTTATTAATATTATTAACTATTTAATAATATTTTAATTATATATTAATATTATTAACCATTTAATAATATTTTAATCACTTATTAATATTATTAACCATTTAATAATATTTTAATCACTCATTAACATTATTAACCATTTAATAATATTTTAATCACTCATTCATATTTTTAACCATTTAATAATATTTTAATCACTTACTAATGTCATTAATTATTTAATATCATTTTCATCATATACTAATGTTAGTACTCATTTCATAACATTTTAGTTACTTACATATTTAATCATTTAACAATATTTTAACAATTCTCAAATCCTTTAATGATTATTTATATAATAATCTCTTAATTAATTAACTCCATTTATTATTTAATATTCATTAAATAACAAATGATCATTTTATTCACTTAATCTCCCTTTAATTATTATTTAATATCCTTTAAATAATAATTAACTAATTATCCTTATTTATTAAAATAATAAATAATTACCTTATTAACTTCATCTTTCTTTAATTACCATTTAATATCCTTTAAATAATAATTAATTAGCTATTTATTATTTAATATTAATTAAATATTTATTATTTAATATTAATTAAATAATAAAATAATTATTTTATTAACTTCATATCCTCCTTTATTTATTATATAATAATAAATAATTAGTTATTATATTTATTTGCTTTAATTATTATTTACTATCAATTAAATAATAATTAATTATAATAATGACTTTTATTTACTTTATTTATTATTTATTATATATTATATAAATAATAAATAATTACTAAACTTGGGTTACAAATTAATTATATTAATTTTTAAGTATTTTTATCCATTTTTGACTTAAATGACCCGACCCGACCCGACCTGACCCGGAACAAAAAAACATAGTCTGTGAACAGTGGCAAGGGCCCCAGCCCTTGTTTGTAGCATAAAACTAGGGCCCAGTCCTAGTGTTGCAGAATCTGCAGCAATGCTATTTTCAGATTCTTCAACTTTTGCTCCTTTGATTAAAACTTGCATAACTTCTTCATTTTAAAATATTTTAGGGTGATTTTTGAGTCCATTCTCATTCAAATTTCCCCCTCTACAACTTCTCTTTAGATCACAAATCCAAATTCCAAACAGAACTATACTCAAAACGGCTCACAAGGGAAAAGTGAAAACTAACTTCACAATCCTTAGTTTTAAAAATTATATCTTAACCATAACAACTCATATGAACATTATACCAACTAGGTTTTTGTAATATCTCAGATATTTACAAGATTTGTATATAAGATTTTTAATAATTAATTAAAGGTTATGATTTAAAACCTAGAGTTGTCGAAGTGAGATGTGTAGAAAATGGGTGAACATTTTTTTTATTACATAATTTATTTGTTAGAAATTAAATGTGGGAATATTGTAATGATGCATGTAGAGAATTTATTAAGAAAATAAATTCAATCGAGAAGTGAAGGTGGTTATATTGATATACATACTAAAGTGCGCTTGTTAGCCAAACAAGAAAATGAGTAAGTTAATACTTAATTAAACTAATAAATTAATTAGTTTAAATATGAAGTCATGAAATATAATTAATTAGGTTAGTTATATTAATATGAGTTAAAGTTGTGGAAAATTTAGGATAATTGTCTTGGATGACAATAATGTGAAGTAATTAACTTAATTATTAAGTTGTGGTATATAACCCAATATTGATTTAATTGACTAGTACAATGAAATGGTGTAGCAAGCCCAATGGAGATGTAGAGAAACTCAATGGTGGGATTTAATTTCCAAGCCAATGATCTAATTAAATTGTGTCAAACTCAAGCTCAATAAATTAATTACGGTAGCCCAACTTAGAGTTTAATTATTTTAATTGTTGGGAGCCCTAAAGGAATTAATCTAGTAGATTAAATTTAAGGAAATTAAAGTGTGAATTGGATTATATAATTTGTCCGAGGAAGTTATTGAATTAAGTTTAATAAAGGAAGTCCGATTAATGGATTTATTAACAGACTAATTTAAGATTATTTTGTGAGAAACCCTAATTAAATATTCAATTAGTATTGAATATGGCAAGTCCAATTGGATTACGTAAATTAAATTAAATTTGATTATTAAATTGTTCCTTAATTATTTAAACAAGCCAATTAATTAAATTAAGTAATGGACTTGTAAAAAATTATATGTGATTGGGTATTTTATTAATCTAGCTCAATGTTTTAATTAATGGGGAGCCTAGTAAATTAATCTAGTTGCCCAACATTTTAATGGATCAAAGGAGTATAGTAAGCCCAAACAATTAAATTAGTAGCCCAAACTTGGACCCAATGTGTAAAAGCTTCTAGAAGGTTAATTAAATCAATTTTGGCAAGAAAAATAAAGGGAAATTGGGGCAATATAGGGAGTGGCCGATAGAGTGTTGAATGAGGGAGTACTTGATTTGCAAAATTATTAAATATGATGGTTGAGGTAGTGTACGGAACACTCAAAAGTATTGCTAGAGTTTGGAAGAAAGGATGAGGTCCATTATATACATATATGTGATATATGTATAGATTTTCTCCCCTATAAATAAGCATATCAGTTTTCACTTGTGAGGGTTACCAAAAATATTGCTAGAGAGCCCTTTTTATTGTGAGTTAATAAGGAATGAGTCAACTCGGTGAGTTTAAGAAAAAGAGAGTGAGTTAGTGAGTTCTTTAGTGAGTTCATTACCGAGTCAAGCCATTATTAATTAAGGAGGTGATCTTGGATGTCATCACACTTCATAGCATATGTTGTGGAAGCAAAGAAAGCAAGCCATCAAATTTAAGAGGTATAAAACTCTAGAACTCTAGTTTATACCTTCTATGTAATTTAAAATATGATTTAAATGGTAAAAATGCCATCTTTGTGATCCTTATGCTTGGATCATGGATAAACATGTTCATGAAATGTTTCATGAAGTTTAAATGTATATTCATATACATCAAAGTAGAAATAGTTAGTCAAAAGCATGAAAATAGATTTTTCCTGTAAAACCTAGTTGAGCCTTGTGATTTAAAACCTTTCATTTTGAAAGCTAGAGGTTGTGTATGAGATTTTCTTCTTTGATATGGTAAATATATAAGTTAAGAACAAAACCTAGTTGGTATAATGTTCATATGAGTTGTTATGGTTAAGATATGATTTTTAAAATTAAGGATTGTGAAGTTAGTTTTCACTTTTCCCTTGTGAGCCGTTTTGAGTATAGTTCCGTTTGGAATTTGGATTTGTGATTTAAAGAGAAGTTGTAGAGAGGGAAAGTTTAATGAGAATGGACTCAAGAATCACCCCAAAATGTTTTAAAATGAAGAAGTTATGCAAGTTTTAATGAAAAGAGCAAAAGTTAAAAAATCTGAAAATGGCATTTTAGCAGATTCTGCAACAAAAGGGCCAGGGCCCTTGGTAATGTTCATGGGCAGTGTGATTTTTCCTCCGGGTCGGGCCGGGCCATTCGGGCTATTCGGGTCGGGTAGGTTCGGGTCATTTAAGTCCCAAATAGATAAAAATGTTTAAAAATTAGTATAATTAATTTGGGACCCAAGTTTAATAATTATTTATTATTTATAATAAATAATAAATAGAGTAAACAAAAGCTATTATTATAATTAATTATTATTTAATTGATAGTAAATAATAATTAAAGTAAATAAATACAATAACTAATTATTTATTATTATATAATAAATAAAGAAGGATATGAAGTTAATAAAATAATTATTTATTACTTTATTAATATTGAATAATAAATAGTTAATTAATATTAAATAATAAATAGCTAATTAATTATTATTTTAAGGATATTAAGTGATAGTTAAAGACAGATGAAGTTAATAAAGTAATTATTTATTATTTTGATAAATAAGGATAATTAGTTAATTATTATTTAAAGGATATTAAATAATAATTAAAGGGAGATGAAGTGAATAAAATGATCATTTTTTATTTAATGAATATTAAATAATAAATGGGGTTAATTAATTAAGAGATTATTATTTAAATAATCATTAAATGATTTGAGAATTTTTAAAATATTGTTAAAGGATTAAATATGTAATAACTCAAATGTTATGAAATGAGTACTAATATTAGTAGATGATGAAAATGTTATTAAATAATTAATGACATTAGTAAGTGATAAAAATATTATTAAATGATTAATAATATTAATAAGTGATTAAAATATTATTAAATGGTTAATAATATTAATAAGAGATTAAAATATTATTAAATGGTTAATAATATTAGTAAGTGATTAAAATATTATTGAATGGTTGATAATATTAATGAGTGATTAAAATATTATTAAATGGTTAATAATATTAATGAGTGATTAAAATATTATTAAATAGTTAATAATATTAATAATTGATTAAAATATTATCAAAAGGGGAATAATATTAGTAAGAGATTAAAAATATTATTAAATGGTTAATAATATTAATAAGGGATTAAAATATTATTAAATGGTTAATAATATTTGAATGTAGTTATATATTATCAAAGATAGATAATATTTTGAGATATTTGGTACATTATTAAGTGTCCAAATTATTAAGAAGAAAGTTTAATTGACTTAAACCAATGTAAATAGTCATTTGTGACTAATTTAGACAGCTTATTAAAAACGGGTTTATGACAACCCCAAATCCGAGTTCTTTAACCTCGGATTTAGTTCTCATTGTACAATACTTAACAATAATGAAATACATAAATTGTATTCAAACTTCGCGGAATAATACAAAAGGTTACACTTCCCAAGGTCTATTACCTTAATCTTAACATTACATATCTTAAGGGAAAATACAAAAGATTTACAACAGTAATTACCTAACAGTAATTTAAACTAGTATGCAACTACTAAAATTAAGCATTCGCTTTCCCCTTGCCTTTGTCCGATTTAGAGCTTTCAGGATTGGTTGAATATAGTCATGATATAGCAAGAATGAGCAACTAAATGGCTCAGCAAGTTTATAACCAACAATCATACGATATATCATGATGAAGGAAAATAACTTTAAGGTTTTCAACAATAGCAATTTGTGAAAGATATCAGGAATCAATGTTCAATAAAAGAATGTATTGACTCTTTACTGCTGAGTGGTCTTTAATGACCGTGAACTGCTACTAAGGTAGAACAGACATACAATGACTGACACCTTGTTAAAAATAACGGGACACTTGAGGGGATCAGTCCTCTCATGTCCTATGTATATGCATCACATTTAGATTTCTTGCGCGCTGTCGGTTTTCCGACAAATAAAAATCCCCTTTAACTAGGGTTGTTCTTTCTCAGTCTTACGGTAAGAATCCGCACCAGCCAATGGTTTGGATAAGCTTTTATAATATTCAATTCAATGAATTAACATACATTTGTCTAGCCGAAACAATTAGCTTATACATCTTAAACAGTTGCAAAAGCACTATGTGCGAATACAATAATCAATAATGATGTGAAGAAATTTTCGATAATTAATTCACTCAAGGGTCTGTCAAATATTTACGAGTGTAGATACTTGCTCAACGATAAATGAATTGCTCAATGTAATTAAGGTTGAATAATAATTGCAATAATAAGTACAAGTTAAGGGGTAGAAAACTTGCCTTGTGCGTCGTCTACGGCTAACCAACTTAATTTAATAATCCTTGAACGGACCTAACAACTAAATCAGTTTTATCTTAAATTAGTATAATATACACATTAGTATAATGACCTTTATAACTCTTACGAACCACATAATTATATAATTACGGGTATACAATCACTTAGGAAATATTATCACTACTTGATAATATTCCGAACACAAAGAACCTATATTAATTATTTAATATAGTCCAGATACTTATCTAATATTATTAATAATTTAATAATATTTTATTAGTCTTATAGTATTATCAATCATCTAATAATACCTTATTAATCTTCTTATATTATTAATCATTTAATAATATATTAACAACCTTATAATATTATTAGTTATTTAATAATATTTTATTCATCTTTTAATATTATTAACTATTTAATAATATTTTATTAATTATCTAATATTATTAATCTTTTAATAATATTTTAATCATTATCTAATATTATTAACTATTTAATAATATTTTATTAATTATCTAATATTATTAATCATTTAATAATATTTTATTCATTATATAATAGTATTACGTATTAATAATATTTTATTTCTTTTCTAATATTATTATTCATTTAATAATATTTTATCTAATTATTAATATTATTAATTATTTAATAATATTTTATTGACTTATTAATATTATTACTCATTTAATAATATTTTAATCTCTTACTAATATTATTAACCATTTAATAATATTTTAACCAATTGTTAATGTTATTCATCATTTAATAACTTTTTAATTATATACTAATATTATTAATTATTTAATAATATTTTAATAAAAATCTTTAAACCCCACCAATAGTTAACTTTTTAATGGTGTTAACATTAATCTTTATTTTAAACATTTTGCTACCCATTAATTACAAATAAATTCTATATATTGGTTCAATACACAAATACCTTCATTTTACACTTAGTTATACCTAAATTTTTCAAAGAAAACTCAACCCGGATCGACCCGACCCGACCAGACCCGGACTGCCCAACACTGTCTGGCAGCGTGTTCTGACGCAGCTGCGTCAGTTTTGACGCAGGTGCGTCAAGACATTTTGTCCGGAAATTAATTTTTTTGACTGCTCGACCCTCCGACGCTCCGACAGCCATAATTTCTTTATTTTAAAACAGTTTGGGGTGATTCTTGAGTCCATTCTCATCAGAATTTCATGATCTACAATTCCTCTTTAGATCATAAATCCAAATTCCAAACGGAAGTATCCGTAAAATCACTCACAAGGACAGAATGAAAACTAGTTTCATAAATCCTTGATTTTAATGGTTCAAACCTGAAATAAATGAACTCTACACATTCAAATGACACCAACTTAGTGTTGTTGTCTTCCTAACTTCTTGTTTTACAATATTCCATGGTTCGATCGTCTTTTTGAAAACGTTTTACACGAAATTTACGTATCGAACCACTTAGGGTTTAAAAACGACATCGTTTTTGGTAAAAGCTATAACTTCTTTGTTATTCATTATTTTTGAAAAGTTCAAAAAGAGTTTTTCTTTAAAACTTATAGATCTAGCTTTCTAGCCATAAAAATCCAATTTTTGATTTGTACATTTCAAAATACAACGTTAAACATAGCATGCATGGTTAGGGTTTTACCGATAAAACATGTTATGAACTTTTCTACAACTTCTATGCTTTTTTCATATACCAAATCATGTTATAAACACATAGAGCTATGAATATACATATATTACATAGTTAAATACATCTAGCTAATCAAAACGAGTTTTGATCAGTTAAAAATAGATTTTAACCGATCAAAAGCTATCTAGACTACAAAAACGAAATAAGAAGAAGTTGAGAGCACTTTTAAACCTTTGTGATTTGTTTGCTCTCCTTCTTCTCCTACCAAAGTATGTTGTGTAGCTTGAGGACATCTACCAAGACCTTCCTTAGCTTTTTCTCTCAACTCACAAGTGTATTTTTCCTTTCTAGCTAACAAATGCTCTCTCTTTTCTCTTTGGATGTGTCTAGCAAATGAACTAACAACCAAAACAAGAGTGTTGAGCATCCTATTTATAGCCAATCCTTAATCTAGCATTAATTCACTAATCAAGCTATGTTGGTGAAATTAAATGCTAAGTATGCTTACTATTCCATTGATTGACTAGTTGATAGACTTTTGGAATGACTAGAGTTGTTGGCCAACTTATGACATAGAGTAAATTAGAAGCAATCTAGGAAATCAAGTCATCCAAGTGGGGCCCTCCAAAAATTCAGCAAAATGGCTTTTCCAAGCCATTTTTCCTTTATTTTTAATGCTAAATTGTGCATATATACATTATATATATATATATATATATATATATATATATATATATATATATATATATATATATATATATTGACCAAAGTTTGACCTCCTATTGGGCTCCACATTGGGCTTGGGAATAACTTCTATTGGGCTCATTCAATTAAATTGTTTGGGCTCAATTTAAATAACACATTGGGCTTACATTAATTATTCTAGGTTACAATTAATTAAATCAAGCATTGGGCTTGTTTAATTAATTACATGGGCTAGTAATTAAATTAATTACATGGCTACTAGGTTAATATCTTTAACCTAGTTTATCAACTCATTTGGATTTAAAATATAATCCAATTAGATTTGCTTTAATTAATTATACACATTGCTTTAATTCTTTAAATAAATATACAAGCACATAAGTACATTTATTTAATTCTCTAATGCACAATTAATTAATGCAAAAAGTTTAAATTCATTGCTAAATATTTATTAAGTATATTTACAATGACTAATGAAATTCGTGGTCATTACATTCTCCTCCCCTTATAAGAATTCCGTCCCCGGAATTACAAATTTAAACTACTCAAAAAGATGCGGATAGTTAGCCCTCATCTTTTCTTCAAGCTCCCACGTAGCTTCCTCAGCGTTGTGGTTCCTCCAAAGGATTTTGACATAATGTATAACCTTATTTCGTAATTTCTGCTATTTCTTATCTAGAATCTGGACAGGAATTTCCTCGTATGATAAGTCTTTCTCGACTTGTATTGGCTCATAGGATACGACATGTTTGTAGTCCGGCTTGTATGGCCGCAACACTGATACGTGAAACACATTGTGAATATGCTCCAGTTCAGGAGGTAAAGCTACCTCGTACGCCACTTCACCCACTCTCTTTAATATCTCGAACGGTCCTATGAACCTCGGACTCAGCTTCCCTTTCTTTCCAAATCTGATCTTCCCCTTCCAGGGAGATACCTTCATAAACACAAAACTCCCAACTTCGAAGTCTCGCTTCTGTCGATGTAAATCGGCGTATTTCTTCTGACGGTCCTGAGCTGCTACTAGCCGAGCTCTTATTACTTTGATAATTTCTACCGTTTGTTGAACCAATTTTGGCCCCAACAATCGGCGTTCTCCTACCTCATCCCAACATAGAGGTGTCCTGCACTTTCTTCCGTACAATGCTTCGTAAGGCGGCATGCCTATGCTTGCATGATAACTGTTGTTGTATGCAAACTCAACTAGTGGCAGATGGTTTTCCCAATTGCCCTTGAAATCCATCACACAGGCCCTGAGCATATCTTCCAATGTCTGGATTGTTCTTTCACTTTGCCCATCGGTCTGCGGATGATATGTTGTACTCATTCTCAACTGTGTCCCCAATCTCTCCTGAAGACTTCTCCAAAATTTTGACGTGAAGCGCGGATCTCTGTCTAACACAATCGATACCGGAACCCCATGTCTCGAAACTATCTCCTTGATGTACAGTTTAGCCAATTGATCCAAACTGAACTTAATTTTGATCGGCAAAAAGTGCGCTGACTTTGTTAGTCGATCAACAATCACCCATATTGCGTCATATCCCTTCTGTGTTGCTGGAAGTCCTACCACAAAATCCATTGTGATATGCTCCCATTTCCACTCAGGAATTTCTAACGGCTGTAATAATCCACTTGGTCTCTGATGTTAGACCTTTACCCTTTGACAAGTTAGGCATCGGCTAACACATTGTGCGACCTCCTTTTTTTAACTTCGGCCACTAAAAATGCTGACGCAGATCTTGATATATCTTCATACTTCCCGGATGTATCAAATATCTCATACTGTGGGCCTCTTGTAAAATTTCCTCTCGTAGGTTCAAGCGCTAGCTGTACCCAAACACGATTTTCAAACCTTAGCAATCCCATGCTATCCTCCTTGAATTTGACCTCTTCCCCTTCGGTCATTCTCATCCTTATTCTGACACACTCTTCATCTTTGTCTTGAGCCTCTTTCACCCTATCTAATAAGGTTGGTCTTGCTTCTATTTTCATTGACTCATTTGGATTTCTCACCTCCAACTCCATTCGAGCCATTTCTTGAACCAATTGTTCCTGATCTGTCAATATGAACAATTTCTCCCTGCTCTTTCTACTTAGAGCATCTGCTACTATGTTGGCCTTGCCGGGATGGTATAGAATTTCACAATCATAGTCTTTAATCAACTCTAACCATCTCTGTTGCCTCATATTTAGCTCCTTCTGTGTGAAGATATACTTCAGACTCTTATGGTCTGTGAATATCTCACATTTCTCTCCATACAAATAATGTCTCCAAATTTTAAAGGCAAACACTACCGCTGCTAGCTCCAAGTCGTGGGTAGGGTATCCTTTCTCGTAATCCTTCAACTGTCTGGACGCATACGCAACAACCTTGCCGTTTTGCATAAGCACACAACCAAGTCCCTTGTGCGATGCATCACTGTATACCGTAAAACCTCCCGTATCGTCCGATAAAGTCAATACAGGTGCTTCACTAAGTCTTTTATTTAGCTCCTGAAAACTCTCCTCACACTTCTCCGTCCATACATATTTCATTGTCTTCCTTGTTAAATTTGTCAACGGTGTTGCTATCTTTGAAAAATCTTGAATGAATCTCCGATAGTACCCCGCTAACCCCAAGAAACTTCTTACCTCCGTCGGCGTCCTCGGTTGTTCCCAATTCATCACTGCTTCTACCTTCGCTGGATCCACTGAAACTCCCTCCTTGTCAATAACGTGACCTAAAAATTGAACTCTCTCCAACCAGAATTCACACTTTGAAAACTTAGCATACAACTGCTCCCTCTGTAAAATCTCCAACACCAATCTTAGGTGTTCCGCATGCTCCTTCTCCGTTTTAGAATACACCAAAATATCGTCAATGAACACGACTACAAATTTATCCAAGTACTGCTTGAATATTCTGTTCATCATGTCCATAAATGCGGCTGGCGCATTTGTCAGTCCAAACGACATCACCAGAAACTCATAATGCCCATATCGAGTTCTGAATGCCGTCTTGGGTATATCCTCCTTCCTGACTTTCAACTGATGATAACCAGTCCTCAAGTCAATCTTTGAAAAGTACTTCGCCCCTTTCAATTGATCGAAAAGAACGTCAATTCGTGGCAGCGGGTACTTGTTCTTAATTGTTACCTTATTCAACTCTCTATAATCCATACACAGTCTCATTGATCCATCCTTCTTCTTTACAAACAACACAGGTGCTCCCCATGGAGAAACACTTGGCTGAATGTACTTATTATCCAACAACTCCTGTAGTTGGATCATTAACTCCTTCATTTCTATCGGAGCCATCCTATATGGTGCCTTTGATATTGGTGCTATCCCCGGTACCAAATCAATTACAAATTCTATCTCCCTATCTGGCGGTAAACCTGTCAGTTCGTTTGGAAACACGTCCATGAACTCCCTAACTACTGGTATTTGCTCCATCTCGGGATTCACCATCTGTGTGTCCACTACGTGAGCCAAATGCACAACCTTTCTTTAACAATTTCTTGGCCTGCATCATCGTCAGACATGCAGATTGTCTAGACGACTTGCTGCCGTAAAATACGACCTTAGACTTATTCGGTGTCTTAAGGTGTATGCACTTCTTTTTACAATCAATTATCGCTCCGTGGTTAAACAACCAATCAATTCCAAGTATAACGTCAAACTCCCCCAAACGTATCGGAATTAAACTTACACTCAATTTCTGACCCCTGATTTCATCACAACAATTTCTATGTATATATTCTACAGGAATCACTGCTTTATTTGCCACTTCTATGTTCATTGGGTTCTCTAGTTTTTCTCTAGGCAATTCTAACCGTCTAGCGAATTCATCAGACACAAATGAACAGGTAGCACCCGAATCAAATAATACATAAGCATTCATATCATTGATCGGAATAATACCTGACACCACGTCTTTTGATTCAACGGCATCCTGTACCATCATGTTGAAAGTTCGTGCCGTTGGTTTGTTCTGTGGCGCCGACCCTCCAATGGTAAGTTTGTTGTTGTTGTTGTTGTTGCTTCCCCTAAAGCCCGAACTTCCCCCGGTATTCTTCTTCTTCGGACAATCTTTAAACTGATGGTTCATGGCCCCGCAGGCGAAACAACCCTTCCTCTTTAGTGTGGGACAATTAGGAGCGATGTGCCCCTCTTGCCCACAGTTATAGCAGACGTTCCTTCCCTTCATGCACTCCCCTGTGTGGTTCTTTCCGCACTGACTGCATTTACTTGCTTTCTTTGACTCGCTTCCCTGGGGTATCCCCGAACTGCTGTTGTTATTCCACTTACGTTTGTTCGAGTTACTGCCCCCGCTGCTACCCTCTCGGTTTCCCCCATCGCTTCTCTTCTTATTCTGTTCTTGGTTGTGCTTGTTCAAAGCTTCATTTCCACCCTCAGCTATGATAGCTTTCTCCAGCAATGTTGCGAAGTTTGTAATCTGGATAACAACTACTCGACGGTAAACCCACGGTTTCAGCCCCTGCTCAAATCTTCTGGCGCGTCTCGCCTCAGTGTCCACCTGATGTGAAGCAAATCTTGCCAATTCATTGAACTTGGCGGCGTATTCTGATACGGACAAGTTTCCTTGCTTAAGCTCTAGGAATTTAATTTCCATCCTAGCCTGTGTACTCTCTGGAAAGTAGTTTTCCAAGAATACCTCCTTGAATCGCGCCCACGCGATCGTTCCCTCCCCTGCTCTACTTTTATTGGCCTTCCACCAGTGGCTGGCCTCCCCTTTCATCATGAAGGTAGCAAATGAGGTCATTTGCTCCTCCGCTACTCGTGCGACCTCGAAGACTTTTTTCATCTCCTCTATCCAGGTCTGTGCTTCTATAGGATCCGTGGTTCCTTTGAACTCGGGTGGTCCTATTAGTTTGAAATCCTTAAAGCTTGCTAGTGGAGCGGCAGGGTTTGCTGCTCCAGTAGCCTCTGCGTTGTGTCTGCGGAATGCTCCCATTAGCATTTCCACGAACTCTTGGACAGGGTTTGGTGGTACCCCTCCTGCATTGACTGACTCTTCGGGTGGTGGTGGGGGTAGTCGTTGATTTCTTGTCTGTGGCGGCATTTTCTGTATAACAAAATTTAATTTATTAAAGTTGTTTCAATCTTTTTACTTTCGTTTTGTAGCTTAAGTAATTTAAACTAAAGCACCAATAATTTTCTCGACACATATAAACATAAACGGAAATGCATTTATATTCATATGCTAAAACACAGTGCATAGCACTTTTAGTAAGTCTGAGAAATAAACAACCCTAGATAAAGGGATTATGTGTCGAGAAACCAACTTTTGCGCAAGATGACTAAATGTAATACATATACAGCGGGTTGAATAGGCTGATCCCCTTGAAAACCAAATTACTGAAAGGGTTAAAGGAAACTCCGGTTTTCCCTTGTTAGTTTAGAGTCCTTGGTGACTACTCAACAGTAAAGATTCAATTATTTTTGTTCATTTGAAATTTGATTCTTGTTCTTTCACAATTGTTTTACGTTGTTAAAAACCCTGAAGTTAATCTCATTTACTCATGATATATCAATCCTTATATTCACTATTTTTAAACTTGTTGAGCAAGCTAGTTGCTTACCCTTGCTATAGTATGAACCATTTTCAGCTAAGCCCGAATTCTCTAAGAAGGACAAGGGCAAGGGAAAAGCCAGAGCTTAGATTAGATTATGGCATGTTAATTTATTATTTAAATATGTAATTACAGTTTATAAATCTTTTGTAATCCCTTAAGATATGAACTGTTTATGTTAAGGTTTGTAGACCTTGGGATTATAGTCCTTTTTATAAGGAACCTTTATGTATTATTCCGCGAAGTTTAAATGAATATTATGTATTTAGTTATTATTATGTTTTGGATAGTGAGAACCAAACCCGAGATTATGGAACCCGAATTTTGGGTCGTCACAGGTTGGGTCATCCTGGCAAAGCCAACATGGTAGCAAATACTCTAAGAAGAAAGAGAAGATAGAAGTTATTTGTATTGACAGACCAACAAGAACTGGTAAAAGAAATGGCTTGAATGGAGTTGGAGGTGAAAAATCCGAATGAGTCAATAGGGATGGAAGCGAGCCCAACCTAATTAGACAATGTGAAAGAGGCTTAAGATAAAGATGAAGAATGTGATAGGATAAGAAAGAGAATGACCAATGGAGAAGAGGTCAAGTTCAAAGTGGATAGCAAAGGATTACTAAGATTTAAAAATCGTGTTTGGGTACCATTAGTGTCTGAATTACGAGAGGAGATTTTGTAAGAGGCCCATAGTACGAGATACCCGATACATCTGGGAAGTACAAAGATGTATCAAGATCTACGTTAGTACTTTTGGTGGCCAAATATGAAAAGAGAGGTTGTAGAATGTGTCAGCCGAAGCCTAACTTGTCAAAGGGTAAAGGCAGAACATCAGAGACCAAGAGGGTTATTATAGCCATTAGAGATTCTTGAATGGAAATGGGAGCATATCACGATAGATTTTGTGGTAGGACTTCTAGCAACACAGAAGGGATATGATGCAATATGGGTAATTGTGGATAGACTAACGAAGTCAGCGTATTTTTTGCCGATCAAGATTAAGTTCAATTTGGATCAGTTGGCCAAGTTGTACATAAAATAGATAGTTTCAAGGCATGGAGTGTCGGTGTCAATTGTGTTAGACAGAGATCTGCTCTTCACATCAAAATTTTATAGGAGTCTTCAGGAAAGAATAGGGACACAGTTAAGAATGAGTATAGCGTATCATCCGCATATTGATGGGCAAAGCGAGAGAACAATTCAAACATTGGAAGACATGCTCAGAGCTTGTGTGATGAATTTCAAGGGCAGTTGGGATGACCATCTACCTTTAGTAGAATTTGCATACTATAACAGTTATCATGCGAGCATAGGTATGCCGCCTATGCTCGCATGATAACGTAGAACACTTCTATGTTGGGATGAAGTAGGAGAACGTTGACTGTTGGGGTCGGAATTGGTTCAACAAACTGTAGAAATTATCAGAGTAATAAAAGCTCAACTAGTAGCAGCTCGAGACCGCCAAAAGAAATATGTAGATCTACATCGACAGAAGCGAGATTTTAAAGTAGAAAGTTTTGTGTTTATGAAAGTGTCTCCCTAAAAAGGGAAGATCGGGTTTAGAAAGAAAGCAAAACTGAGTCTGAGGTTCATAGGACCGTTCGAGATATTGAAGAGAGTGAGTGAAGTGGCATACGAGGTAGCTCTACCTCCTGAACTGGAACATATTCATAATGTGTTTCATATCTCAGTGTTACAGTCATACAAGCCTAATTACAAGCATGCCATTGCTTATGAGCCGATTCAAGTGCAAAAAATATTTATCCTCTGAAGAAATTCATGTCCAAATATTAGATAGGAAATAACAGACGTTACGAAATAAGGTTATACATTCTGTCAAAGTGCTTTGGAGGAACCACAATGCTGGCGAAGCTATATGGGAACTTGAAGAGAAGATGAGGAATAATTATCTGAATCCTTTTGCGTAGTTTTAAATTTGTAATTCCGGGGACGAAATTTTTATAAGAGAGAGATAATGTAATAACCACGAGTTCTAAGTCCATTGTAATTATGATTATTAGATAATTATCAATGAATTAAAAATTTTGTACGAATTAACTGTGCATTTGAATGATTGAATATATGTGTGTGTGTGTGTGTGTGTGTGTGTGTGTATATAAATCAAATAATGTAGCATTAATTAAACTAAATCTAATTGGATTATATTATAAATCCAAATGAATTATTAAACTAGGTTCAATAAAATAAACCTAGAAGTCCATGACCATAGTTAATTTAATGGTCCATGAACTAGCCCAATACTTAGTTTAATTAAATGTAGCATTAGTTAGTTAATGTTAGCCCAATGGAAGGAATAAATTGATGACAAATAAATTAAATGGATGAGCCTAATAGATTAAATTCTAGAGTCCAATGTTAAGCCCAAATTGAGGTTAAAGATTGGTCAATACACACACACACACACACACACACACACACACACACACACACACACACACACACACACATATATATATATAATGATAAAATTAAAGAAAAAATGGACCATAAAATGGCCATTTTGGCCGGCACATGGGGGTGAAGTGTTGCTCTAAGTTGCTTCAAGTTCACACAATACTTTAGTTGCTCAACCACCCTAGTCAATCAACATGTCAATCCTTATGTCAATCAATCCAATAGTAAACCTAGATTAGCTTCTAATTTGACCAATATTAGTTGTTTAGTGGATGTTGATGGTGATTAGGGAGGTTCTATAAAAAGAATGTTCCACTCGTTTGTTATGTTTGTTAGTCATTTCCGAGAATCACCAAGAGAGAAAAGGAAGAGCTTCTTAGAGAGAAAAGTGAGAGAACTCTTTAGAACTTGTGAATCCACCAAAGAAATTGTTAGAGAATATTCAAGGTGGAGTCCTTAGCCAAGTTCATCTCAAGAAGAAGAAGAGTATTCAAATCTAGAAGGTTGAAAAGTGTTCTATACCCTCCTTAGTTCATTTCTATAGTCTTTATAGATACTTAATGGTCAAAATATGTTTTTAACAGTTCAAAACCTATTTTGACATTCTATAATGCTAGATCTTATATATATATATATATATATATATATATATATATATATATATATATATATATATATGAAGATTCATGGTTTAGTATGTTTAATATGTGTATTTGTATGCTTGGTATGAAAATTAGTTGTAGAAATGTACATATAAAGGTTTACCAGTAAAACCCTAACTAGCTATGTGCTATAAATAGATTTAGTTTACAATGTACAAGTTGGTAATTTGATTTTGATGGCTAGAAAGTCACATTTATGAGTTATAAAGATAACCCAACTTGAATCTTTCAAAAATATAGAAAAATGAGCAAGTTACGGCTTTTACCGCAAACTATGTTGTTTTGAAACCCTGGAGTAATTGATCTCAAATATTATGTCAAAAACATTTTTGAAAACGAGATCGAACCATGAAATGTTGAAAAACAAGAAGTTAGAAAGATACCAAAACTGATTTAGTGTATTTTGGACATGTATATCTCATTTTATAAAAGATTAAACCAAAGAAATCAAAACCCTAATTTTTCAACTTTGATTTCTTTGGTTTAATCTTTTATAAAAGGACATATACATGTCCAAAATGCAAACACTCTGAAAATTAGGGAATTGAAAATTTAAGCTACCGCCGCAGCGGTATATCTCACCGTCACTAGGGGTGTTCATCGGATTCGGTTTTTTCGGTTTTTTACCGAACCGGTCCAAACCAGTACCGGCGGTACCGATTTTTTTCGGTTCGATTTTTTTGTAATAATCGGTACCGGTAAAGGTTTTGGGTTTTTGTAAATTCGGTACATTTCGGTATACCGAAAAAATCGAAATAAATAATTATTATTTATAAATAATAATTATTATAAAAATGAATTAAATAATAATTATTATTTATAAATTATTATTATTATTTAAAAATAGGTAATTTTTAATTATTATTTATAAATTTTAATTATATATAATATATGCGGTTTTACCGAAAAACCGAACCGATTTTGTACCGAACCGATAATTCGGTACCGGTATCAGTTCTTGATTTAGCGGTATTTTCGGTTCGGTACGGGTTTGGTTTTTTCGGTTCCGGTTCGGTTAAAAACCGATGAACACCCCTAACCGTCGCGACAGTGAGACTTTATGCAAACACTCTGAAAATTAGGAAATTGAAAATTTAAGCTACCGTCGCAACAGTGTAGCTCACCACCGCAGGGGTGACCAGCGGTGCAACTTTATACAAGTCACCGCTGCAGCGGTGGTCCTCACTGCCGCAGCGGTGAACCAGACAGTTTGAAAATGAAGTGTTTATTAACCAGGTTGGGTCAGACCAAATAAAAGGGGTCGGGTCGGATCTTTTGAAAATAAAATGGGTTAGAAAATGTAATTTTATGTAACATTAATATTTAACAAGTTTTAAAGGATTAAAATATTATTAAATGATTAATAATATTATAAAATGAATAAAATATTATTAAATAATTAATAACATTATTAAATGATTAATAATATGAAGTAACGAATAAAATATTATTAAATGATTAATATTATTATAAAGTAATAAAATATTATTAAATGGTTAATGATATTATATAGAAGTTTTAAACTGTATTAATGATTAATATAAGTTTTATGTGATGGAAATGTTATCAAATAATGATAATATTTCTTAAGTGTTTGATATACCTTTAATTATTAAATTATGTGATTAAGGGTTAGTAAATTAAGATGTACAAGGGTTATTATATTAATCTAGATATGATACTAAATTAAAGATCAAGTTGATTAAATTATTAGGTCTTTTCAAAGGATATTAAGTTGTGTTGGTTAGCAGTAATCAACAATCAAGGCAAGTTTCCTAACCTTACTCAAGTTTACATTGAGCAAGTTTTATGTACCTGAACTTGTAATTAATTTTACAAGAGTTTAAGTGGTTTAATTATTTAAAGTTAATCCACATCCATAATATTTATGAATTCACACATAGTGTATTTAAAGCTTTATAGTTCTTTGATTCATGAACTGTTTGAGAATGTCTAAGCTAATTGTTCAGCTAGACACTGCATATATAAATTCAATAACTTGAATACTTCTAAAAACTTATCCAAATCATTGGTTGGTGCGGAATCTTATCGTAACTATGAGAATTAAACAACCCTAGATAAGGGGATTATATGTCGAGAAATCGACTGTTACGCAAGATGACTAAATGTAATGCATATACAACGGGTTGAATAGGCTGATCCCCTTGAAAACCAAATTACTAAAAGGGTCAGAGAAAACTCTATTTTTCCCTTGTTAGTTTAGAGTCCTTGGTAACTACTCAATTGTAAAGATTCAATTATTTTTGTTCATTTGAAATTTGATTCTTGTTCTTTCACAATTATTATATATTGTTGAAAAACCCTGAAGTTATTCTCATTCACTCATGATATATTAAACCTTATATTCACTATTCTTAAACTTGCTGAGCAAGCTAGTTGTTCACCCTTGCTATATCATGAACCATTTTCAGCTAAGCCCGAATGTTCCAAGAAGGACAAGGACAAGGGAAAAGCCAGAGCTTAGATTAGATTATATCATGTTAGTTTATTATTTAAATATATAATTATAGTTTGTAAATCTTTTGTAATCCCTTAAGATATGAACTATTTATGTTAAGGTTGTAGACCTTAGGATTATAGTCCTTTTTATAAGGAACATTTATGTATTATTCCGCGAAGTTTAAATGAAGATTATGTATTTCGTTGTTATTATGTTTTGGATAGTGAGAACCAAACCCAAGGTTATGAAACCTGAATTTGAGATCATCGTAGTCATACATAGTATTTAATTAATAATAATAAAAAATTAAGGCTCGTATTTTTTCTCGATCATTACATTATCCCCCCTTATAAAAATTATGTCCCCAAAATCCTCGTTATAAGGTTACTTGAGAATGCTTATAAACTTTTACTTTCTTTTATCATTTTCTCGATTCTATAAAATAACTTACAGACAGTTTATTCATTACCAGCTTTGTACCACCCTTCGATGTATGCACACCACCAGTGCTACTTAATTAATCACGACCTCTATTTTTATAAGGTACTTTAGCTCTTCTCCAAGTAATTCTAATCATTTTAGTGGAATCTTTAGACACACTCGAACAGATAGTACCCAAATCAAGTAATACAAAAACAACCATATTATAGACTAGAATAATACATGTGACCCTGCCTTTTGACTCCACCGCTCCTTGCATCGTCATATTAAATGTTCATGCCATTGGCCTTCTTGGCTGAATGGATCCCCCAATCACCAGTCTATTATTACCACTCTTATTACCTATTCCTCCATCATTTTCCTTTGTTGGACAATCCTTGACTTGATGATTTGCATAACCGCATGCAACACATTCCTTACTCCTTTTTGGGCTAGAATAGTTAGAAGCAACGTGCCCCTCCTGTACGCACCTATAACAACTATTTATCCCTTTAAAATACACCTCTTGGTGACTTTGTCCGCAACTCCCACACTTTTCTATCTTATTCTTTGTTCCTCTCGATTTATCTTTCATACCGATATTGTTGTTCCACTTGCTGTTGTTGGAATTACTACCACCACTACTTCCATCCTTGTTTCTTCCATCGTGTATATTCCTTCTCTGCTCTTAATTATACCCAGTTAGGGCTTCGTTTCCTCCCTCTGCTATGATGACTTTCTCTAATAATTCTGAAAATGTATTGATTTGCAAAATAGCTACTTTTGTAATATCCTAGATATTTATAGGAATTGTAAATAAGATTTGAAATAATTAATTAAAGGTTATGGTTTAAAACCTAGAGTTGTCGAATTGAGATGCATAGAAAATGGGTAAACATTTTTTTTTACATAATTTATTTCTTAGAAATTAAATGTGGGAATATTTTAATGATGCATGTAGATAATTTATTAAGGAAATAAATTCATTTGAAAAGTGAAGGTGGATATATATATATATATATATATATATACCTAAAGTGTGCTTGTTATTCAAATAAGAGGATGAGTAAGTAAATATTCAATTAAACTAATAAATTAATTAGTTTAAATATGAAGTCATTAAATATAATTACTTAGGTTAATTATATTAGTATGAGTTAAAGTTGTGGAAAATTTAGGATGATTATCTTGGATGGCAATAATGTGAAGTAATTTATATAGTAATTAACTTAATTATTAAGTTGTTGTATAGAGTCCATTAATGGATTTAAAACAAACCCAATATGGGAATATTTGCTTGAAGGTGGGTAATTAAATAATAAACCCAAATGTTATGTTGATTAATAGTCCAAGAATTAATTAATATAAGTCCAATTAATTAATGTTGGCAAGTATTGTATATAATGGGGTGATAGTCCAATTAAATAAATTACCTAGCCCAAGTTATGGAAGATGTGTGAGTTGTGTTGTGTAGCCCAAGTAATTAAATAAACGAGTTCAATGCAAGGTAAACTATGTAGCCCAAACATTTAAAAAGTCAATTGATGGTCAAAGTGTTGGAAATTTTGGTTGAGTGTAGAGAATTAACTAATGTAGGGTTAATTGAATAACCCTAGTTGATAGACAAGAGAGAGCATTAACCAAAAATTGGTTAATTGCTAGGTAAGTAAATATGATGATGAGAATTAACTATGGATGAGTTAATTGAGTAATCCAAGGTGGTAGAATAATTTAAAGCAAGTCTAATTGGATTGTATTATAAGTCCAAATGAGGTATTAAACTAAGTTAAATAAATTAACCTAGTAGTCTATGTAATTAATTAAACCTTGATCCATGTAATAATTAAAGTAGCTCAATGCTTGTTTTAATTAAATGTAACATATGGTATTTAATGTTAGCTCAATGTAACAATTAAATTAAGCCCAAACAAATTAAATGAATGAGCTCAACTTATTTAATTCCTAAGTCCAAAGTGGAGCCCAATAGGAAGTGAAAATGTTGGTCAATGGTTATGTATATATATATATATATATATATATATATATAAACATAGATGTATATATGTATATATAAGCTATAAAAATAAAGCTAAAATGGGGGATTTAATCTCATTTTGCTGAGATTTAAGGGGGCCCACATGGGGGTGGCTTGTTGATCCATGTTGCTTAAATCACACACTTGGTGTTGATGGTTCAACCACCCTAGTCATCCGTCATGTCAATCAACCAATCAATCCATCAAATAATAATCCCAATTAACCTCTAATTTGACCAATGGTAGTTGATTAGTGGATGTTGATGATGATTAAGGGAGTGTTATATATAGAGTGTTACACCAATGGTTTGTGTTGGTTAGCCATTTGTCCAGGAATTCTAGAGAGAAAATAGAGAACATTCTAGAGAAAAACAAGCAAACACTTATGAGTTGAAGGAGATTGCTAGAGGAGGAGCTTGGTGGATGGCATATAGTTTCATAGCATACTTTGAAAGGAGAAGAAGTGTAACGACCCCGAAATTCGACCAACCTTATTACCTTAAATTAAACATTATTTCCTTAACGTCCAAATTTCGGTTCGTTAATAAATCTTTGATCACCTTCTTTAATCTATTAAATTGACTTTAAATTATCACTTACCAAATTTTTTGGTATAAATTTTTTTTCCTTTATATTTAACATTTAAAAATTCTTACATTTCAATCTTAGTCCCTAGATAGCAACCTTTACTTTTTCTTTCTATTATCAGTATCATAAAACTCAATAAGGCTTAACATTCATAATTTAATATTTTTATATCCATACAATATTCTTTGTTTCATGATTCATAATTAGACATAGCATAGTTTCTATCATAACCATTATATTGAACTATTACAGTTCATACATTAAGGATATTTGTCCCATCCGAATCCAACATATATGTACATACAAAACATCAATATAAACTTTGCAATTTAACCACGTTGAGTTATACTACTGAAAATATAACAATTATATTCATAACCTTTTATGATAAATCGTCTCAACATAATATGATATTCTTGAAATTTATTTTGTTACCTACAAAAATGTATATTAAGCAAATAATGAGCATAACGGCTCAGCAAGATCAACAGTTAACACCTTTCATGCTTCACGTAGCATATACCTTAACATGTTCGGTGTGTGTTATACATCATGTGTTGTGCTTCTACTCAGGCATTATATCTCAAATATATTCATATCATTTCACAAAGTACGCATTGTTGTCACATTAATCACGTATCACATAGCACATAATTTGTATGCATTTAAAACAAGAATTACATATCATAACAGTCCAACATTTAACATAAAAGTACTGAAGAACTTGCCTGGATTGTGGCATTAAATAATAAATACCCTTTTTATATTGCTCCTCGTACAACCTATGATCATAAAATAATCAATTAATAATTATTTATCTCTTTATAATATTAATGTACTTAATTAATATCATTTACAATGTAATTAACCCTTACATTACGATTTATTTTGGGGTACCGGGTCAATTAATAAATAATATGGTTAATTATATGAACATCGTTCCTTAATATTTTAATTTAACATAATATCAAACACCTTCGATACGGATAACCCGGCTTATCGAATAAATTTTTAGCGTATTCGGTTGTCCGGATTTTCATTTATTCATTTTATAAATTTTTAAACTTATTAGATTAATATTTAAAATATTTAAATATTAATCACCAATATTTAATATTTTTACAAAAAATTTAAATTTAATGCTCAAATATCATTTTGATAGTTTTAGTAATTTTCTATAATTTTTAAACATTTATTTAATTAAAAATAAGTTATGGGGGCATTTTCGTAATTTTTACAGCTTTGGGGACACACTGGTCATTTCCTTAAAAGTTTAGGGGTACGCGCATCATTTGCCAAGGGCTACGACACGCTCGGTATTTCCTTAAAAGGTCAGGGGCACACTAGTAATTTTCAGTGTGCCGACCGCGCATTTCGCGGCCCCGACTTCCGCTTACGCCAGCCAAACGACGTCGTTTGGACTGACATTACAAAATCTAAGTCGCGCATGGCGCGGCTTCCCCTCCGTCCCCCAAAATGACGTTGTTTATATGCGCGCGTCTGAAACAAAATTGGCCGCCGGGCAATGCGCGGGCGACCATTTTTTTTTTCTTCTTCAGCTTCCTTTAACAGTAAACCCAAAAAGAAAACAAAACACCATTTTTGCTCCACTTTTGATCACAAAATCCATAACATAATTACTCTAACATCATAAAATTCATATATACACATCCATGAATTATTTAGAATCATTATTCTAATTATTTTCTAATTTTTCATAAAATTATTTTACTACTAAAATACTAAATAAAACACCAAAAATGATTTATACCTTCCTTGAAGCTTCTCTATACTTGGATGACATAAATATTTTCTCTCTTCTTGATGGCTCATGGAGGTTTCCGGTGAAGGTGGTGGTGTTCTCGGTGGAGGAAAGAAATGGAGAGTATTATTTTTGTTGCCTTTGTTTTTCTTTTCTTTTTCCTTTCTTTTTCTTTCCTTTTTATAATAAATGATTTAACCACTTTTGAAAAAGAAAACAATTCCACCGCCATTCATGCAACTGACTTTTCCTTTCTCGAAAATTCCAAAAGCATGCAATATTAATTTAATACATTACGTAATTATTTCGTGTAATAAATATTTTATATAATGTATATAAAATATTTATTTTAATTCACTAAAAATCATAACATGATTTATAAATAATATTAACACATTTTTTAGGTATTTTACTTGACAAATCTTATACACGCATAATGATATGCATGTACTTATATGAGGTAATTTATACCTCCAAAATTCATAAATAATTCATACAACTTATAAAAATTATTTTTCATAATTTTTCACTTCGTTACTTGGACAACATGTTTCATTAACATGTTCACATTTCCGAAATATTATCCTTCATAAAAATCATAATAATTCCATTATACATAAATATAATTTTTAATAACTTAAAACATTCATTTTTCTCATTTATTTTCATTTCTTTACAATTTACAATAACTTTTTTTGTATAAATTATATAATTTATTATTATATAATTTATAGAATTACCTTACTTTCATTTTACACAAAGCACAATTATAACATTTTTCTTCCATCTTTATTTAATTTAATCCTCTTATATAAATTATATATTTATTCTTATATAATTTATATAATTATTAATTTCTTCATACTTTATTTTAATTTCCTTATATAAATTATATAATTATTTTTCTTCTCAATTAAGCTTTTAAACTTCCTCCATAATTCTTGATTGAATCTAAAATCCATCATTACAATTTTACTAACTCCCTCATTACCTTTTTATAAATTTTTAGATTAATTTAATTATTAATCCCTTTATTTTTATAATTAATAAAATTTATAATTATTAATTAAATATATATATATATATATATATATATATATATATATATATATATATATATATAATTTCTATATTTCACAATACCACATCAAACTATTTGAATAATAATTTCTGCTCCTCTATAATCATTTAATTGTACAATTTCATTGTACCATTAGATGTAATTTTTCTTATTCTTCATAAATTATTTTTAAACAATTTATTTACTTTTCAATTATTTTTAATTCCCCACACTTTATCATCATTTTTGTACATATTTAAATTATCAATTAAATATCATCCATACTTTAAATCACATAATATCACAAATAATTTAAACAATCTTGATACTTCTGTTAATTAAATTCTCATTTAATATTATTAAAGAAATCCTGAAAATTTGGATCCTCACAAGAAGAGCATCTATGTCCAAGAGGTTAAAAAGTATTCTAAACTTTCTTTAGTTCATTTTTATAGTCTATATATGTTTTAATTTGTCAAAAAGTATTTTTAACCGATCAAAAGTTATTCTGATGCTCTAGAGGTATAAAACTATGATATATAGGTATATTCATAGTTTGATATAGTTAATACATGTATTTGTATGGGTGGTACGCAAAGAATTAGAAGGAAAGTCTATATAACGATTTACCGGTAAAACCCTAGAGGGTTCGATCTTAAATTTCTTGTCAAAACGTTTTCAAAAATATGATTGAACCATTAAATATTGTAAAACAAGAAGTTAGGAAGACAACAACACTAAGTTGGTGTCATTTGAATGTGGAGAGTTTATTTTATTCAAGTTTGAACAATTAAAACCCAGGATTTATGATTTTAGTTTTCATTTTGTCCTTGTGAGTAGTTTTTAGTCTAGTTCGATTCCGAATTTGGATTTGTTATATAAAGAGAAATTGTAGAGGAGGAAATTATGATGAGAATGGACTCAAGAATCACCCTAAAATATTTTAAAATCAAGAAATTATGGCTATCGGAGCGTCGAAGGGTCGAGCGGACAAAATTTTAAAGAATTTCTGCAACACTGGGGCTGGGACCCTAGTTTTGCACTAAAAAGAAATGTCGGGGCCCTTGTTACTGTTCATGGGCAGTGTATTTTTCGTTCCTGGTCGGGTCAGGTCATTTAAGTCCAAATTAGATAAAGATATTTAAAAATTAATATAATTAATTTGGGACCCAAGTTTAATAATTATTTATATAATAAATAATAAATAAAGTAAATAAAGTCATTATTATAATTAATTATTATTTAATTGATAGTAAATAATAATTAAAGCAAATAAATATAATAGCTAATTATTTATTATTAAATAATAAATAAAGGAGGATATAAAGTTAATAAATAATTATTTATTATTTAATTAATATTAAATAATAAATAAGGATGATTAGATAATTAATTATTATTTAAAGGATATTAAATAGTAATTAAAGAAAGATGAAGTTAACAAGGTAATTATTTATTATTTTAATAAATAAGGATAATTAGATAATTAATTATTATTTAAATGATATTAAATAATAATTAAAGGGAGATAAAGTGAATAAAATGATTATTTGTTATTTAATTAATATTAAATAATAAATGTGACGACCCCAAATTCGGGTTCCTTGAACCTCGGATCCGGTTCAACACGAGTACACTATTTTTCTTATTGTTCATGAATTACAACAATATTATAATTGGTAAATAACCATTTATTTACAATTTTATAACATCTCTTTCTACTCCAGAATCGCAATCTTTATACATTCCTAGTATGTCTCAATATCGTACATGATACGACATTTTATTACAATCAAATTGAGTATTTACACTCATATAATATACCAACTGAGTATTATACTACACAATCATTTACCTGTCCAATTCAGACTAATATCTACAACAAATATTTAGATCTTCAGTGAAAGTAATATGCTTTCATGTTTTTTCATCTTTATCGAGAACTTCAAATAATTTGCACTATCTGAAAATGTTGGTTTCGGCAAGAGTGAGCACGACGGCTCAGTAAGTCTAACAGATAGCACATAACACATAGTTCATGTTTATACATGCTTCTCATGATTCATGCATTACATTATATGAATGCATCATGCTTCTCATGCTTTGCATTTATTCATGCAACATACTGATCATGCATTGAAATAAATATATGACATACAGTTCAACTTATTCAATTAATTCATGCTTTCTATCATATAGAATCAACAAACCTCATATGGTCTCACAAAAACTTATTTAATTCAAATTCTCACATGCTTCAAGTGCACACACAATAGTTATACACATAGCAACAATATCTGAAAAACTTGTCTGGTTCGCTTATACCAGTTATGCTTATTTGCGTCTTTCGTTCAAACTACAATTTATATAGGAAATTGACATAATCATTAGATGCAATGAATATTACTTAGCATTTATATAAGACTCTAACTTTAAATTATTAACTCTTAAGATGTCCGACAAAAGAACCCTTAAGTTCCGGACAAAACCCTAGCCCAACCCTAGTTGGACATGTCGAGTATGCTCATCTAACTTACACCTTCACTACACGTTCTTCGTACGACTTACTTTTAATAAGTTGTCAAAAATTTAGTCATGAATTGACTATTTACATCTGTTTAATTTAATTAAATATTCTTCTTTTTCATAACTTAATTATTCAGACATTTAATAATGTACCAAATACCTCAAAATATTATCTACCCTTGATAATATACAACTACATTCAAATATTATTAACCATTTAGTAATATTTTAATCACTTATTAATATTATTAATTATTTAATAATATTTTAATCCCGTATTAATATTATTAACCATTTAATAATATTATAATCACTTATTAATATTATTAATCATTTAATAATATTTTAATCATTTACAAATATTATTCACCATTTGATAATATTTTAATCTCTTATTAATATTATTAACCATTTAATAATATTTTAATCACTTCTTAATATTATTAATCATTTAATAATATTTTAATCACTTACTAATATTATTCACCATTTAATAATATTTTATTCACTTCTTAATATTATTAACCATTTAATAATTTTTTAATTATTTATTAATATTATTAACCATTTAATAATATTTTAATCACTTATTAATATTATTAACCATTTAATAATATTTTAATCTCTTATTAATATTATTAACCATATAATGATATTTTACTCATTTACAAATGTTATTCATCATTCAATAAATTTGTAATCATATACTAATATTATTGATCATTTAATAATCTTCAAATAATACCAATAGTTAACTTTTTAATTGTGTTAACATTAGTCTTTATGTTACATATTTATCTACCAATTAGTTACTAATAAACTTTATATATTAGTTACTAATCAACTTCTCTTTAGATCAAAAATCCAAATTCCAAACGAAAGTAGACTAAAAACTGCTCACAAGGACAAAGTGAAAACTAAAATCACAAATAATTGGTTTTAATGGTTTGAACTTGAATAAAATAAACTATACACATCCAAATGACACCAACTTAGTGTTGTTGTCTTCCTAAATTCTTGTTTTATAATATTTCATGGTTCAATCATATTTTTGAAAATGTTTGACATGAAATTTAAAGATCGAACCACTTAGAGTTTTACCAGTAAATCGTTATATGGACTTTCCTTCTAATTCTTTGCGTACCACCCATTAAAATACATGTATTAACTATATCAAACCATGAATATACCTATATATCATAGTTTTAGACTTCTAGATCATCAAAATAACTTTTGATCGGTTAAAAATATATTTTAACCGTTCAAATCATATCTAAACTATAAAAATGAACTAAAAAATGTTTAGAGCACTTTTTAACCTTTTATACATGGATGCTCTCCTTCCTCTTGACTTGATCTTGGCTTGTGACTCCCTCTTGTCCATTCTCTAGCAAATTTTCTTGGTGAATCATCAATCTCATAAGAGTAACTCTTTATATCTCTCAAGAAGCTCTCCCCTTTTCTCTCTAGAAAATACTACAAATGACCAACCAACCTCACCAATGAGTGGAATACTTCTATCTATAGCACAATGATAATCATTCATTAACCTCATAATCAAATAGTGTTGGTGAAATTAAAAGCTTAAACTAAATTATTATTGCAAGGAATGACTACCATGAATGACCATTGGTGTGACATACATCAAGGTTGCTTGTAAGCAACTTTTGGAGTGTAATTGAAGCCATAGGAAGTCAAGACTCAACATTTCCATGTGGGGCCCCCTCAAAATTCGGGACTTGCAATTTATTACACTAATTTGACTTTATTTTTATGTCTTATATCATTATATAAGAATCTATATATATATATATATATATATATATATATATATATATATATATATATATATATATACACCAATACATGTATACATATTTGCCTATACTTGTACATTGGGCTCCACTTTGGACCTTAGAATTAAATATATTGGGCTCATTCATTTTATTTGATTGGGCTCAATTTAATTATTCTATTGGGCTAACAAATAAATAACATATGTTACATTTAATTAAAAAAAACATTGAACTTGATTAATTATAACTTGAATCAAGGCTTAATTAAATACATGGACTATTAGGTTAATTAATTTGACCTAGTTTAATACCTCATTTGGACTTATATCATAGTCCAATTAGACTTGCATTAAATTATTCTACCACATTGGGTTATATAATTAACTCATCCATAGTTAATTCTCAACACTACCTTCATTTCTCTACCAATTAACCAATGTTTGGTTAATTCTCTCTCTTGTCTACCAACTAGGGTTATTCAATTAACCCTGCATTAGTTAATTCTCTACACTCAATCAATACTTAAAAAAAAAATATTCTCCCAACACATTGATCATCATTTGACTTTAATGTGTTTGGGCTACATGGATTACTTTGCATTGGGCTTTCTTATTTAATTACTTGGGCTACCCAGCACAACTCACACATCTTCCATAACTTGGGCTAGGTAATTTATTTAATTGGAATACCACCCAATTATATACAATATTTGTCAACATTAATTAATTGGACTTATATTAATTACCTCTTGAACTATTAATCAACATAACATTTGGACATCTATAATCCTTTTGGGCTAGTCCACTAGTAGTAATTAAATTACTTGGACTCTATACAACAACTTAATAATTAAATTAATTACTTCTTAATATTGTCATTCTAGGCAATATTCCACTTCTCTACTTGTTACTCATAACTTTAATTCATAACTTAAATAATTAACTCAATTAATTATATTACATGACTCTTTTTTTTTTAATCCATACTTAAACTAATTAATCATATTAGTTTTATTGAGTATTTAATTTACTTCACACATCATCTTGTTTGATTAACAAACTCAACTCTAGGTATATATATAAATATTAATATAAACACATTCACTTCTCAATTGAATTTATTTCCTTAATAAATTCTCTACATGCATCATTACAATAGATCCACATTTAATTTATAACAAATAAATTATGTTTAAAAAAAATGTTCACCTATTTTCTATACATCTTACTTCTCAAATTCTAGGTTTTAAACATTAATCCTTAATTAAATCAATTAAGATCTTATATAAAATCTTGAAAATATCTGAGATATTACATTCACCCCTTTTTATAAGAATTTCGTCCCCGAAATTTCATCATACTCATTTCTAACAAATTTTCATCTCTGAATATATATCTTCACTCATCACATTCTATTACCACCCTTTTCTAGGAAGTTCATATTTTTCACAATTCCAGAACAATGGAATATCTTGCAGAAGAATAAATTGAAAATCAATATCTTACAAAAAAATAAATTGAAAATCAAAATATTCATTAAAACTTTCATACTATTCTGAGGGGTCATAAAGACTGTGAACATACTGCAAGAATGTTTATCAATCACAAAGACTGAAGACATATCACAATGGTTTCGTACACTAGGTGATCAGCCTATCGTACTCTAGCGCTGTGCACAACGACTTCTCTGGGGTCGAACTCTTTGGATTTACCAACCCATATCAGCATGCCACCACTGTTGGGCACCCCCTCGTGGGTTCTTTATTCAATGCTCTGACATAACCCCCATTATGGGGTTGTTCACCTCAAACTTACTACAAAATTCCACTCCAGCATAAGTTGGATTGGAAAATAAAACTTGAATCATTTCTGACCAAAAAGTGTCCAGTCAAAATAAATGACATAGACTCACGTCATTGAATTGTTCGTATATTACGATTCAAAAATCATTTCAGATTAGTTAAAGTAACTAAAATTCATTTATAGGACTTCATGATACTTCACCGTTGCAACAGTGCGTTGAGGATTCCGTCTTTTTCATCTTTGCACCATGACTTTTATAGCGTGTGATGATTTTATAAATACATTTTGATATTTTTAAATCAATTTGTCTAGCCGAAACAATTAGCATAAACTCTTCTTTAAACATTTCAAAATACTAAAAATTTATTTTGACTTTCTCATATTACATCAGTGGGCTTAAAAATACATCCAACACCAGGTTACTCTGCATTGATAACTCCATCGTTTATCATCTCTGCACTAAGTGCATTAATGATCTCTAAATTATATTTGTCTTTTCAAAAGCACAAAGTGTGATTTTTGGCACGATTTTTAAGAATTTCAAAGTCTAGCATAGCTAGAAGATTAGGAATATCCTAAAACCTTAAACACCTCAAATTTTCCCTCCACATTTTTTTCCAGCTTAATAACTATATCTAGTATAGCTTTAATCTTGCTACTTAACTCTACCCATACTCACTGTTCGTCGAACTTACCACATATTTGGGCTCAAGAACTTACCACAATCATATGGTTTGAGGAGCTTGTCCTAGTCAGGCCAAAGTCGCCCATTCGCTGAGGGGTTTCACCATACAATTATGAGTCACGAACTTACCATACGTGTCGGTTCTCAGAACACGAACTTATCTTAACATCATCTACTTATCCGTTATACAAATGAGAAAAGAATCACCTTCTCAACATACATATAACGAATAGTGCGACACCAGGTTTCAATCGATTATCACTATAGAAAGTTAAGTGGTCGTCAAACCAAATACAATCTCCTGCCCATACAAGAAATTGGTCAACTCGACCACTAATCAATATAGGAAGTCAAACGGTCGTTAAACCAAGAACAAATACATCAGTTTCCCAACTGTTCAACACTGTAAGGAAACACATGCCACCAGTGCATATCTTTCTGCTTCAATACACACTGATCGTGCAAGTTTCGCAGCAACATCTCCCAAATTGGTTCGCTGACATATCATAGCTCCCGACCATACAAGCGTTCGTTCAACTCAATCACTATATTAATATAGGAAGCTAAGTGGCTCAAAAACCAAGCACAAATTCCATGCCCATACAAGGAATCGTACAACTCAGCCATTAATATTAGTTCTCAATTAAAAAACCCACAAACCTCTAACTTTTCTTCTTAACTTAATACGAATTTTATCCATTCATATTTTAACACATCTGCCTCATTACGAGTTCATCTCCCTAGATCATTTCATGACCTTATTAGCAATTTTCTTTATGCTTCTCAAAATCTTATTATAAGATATCTTCTATCATTTCTTTAAATTAGGTACAACATGACCCTTTTTATTTCTATTATATCTTCTCAAATCCATCATTGGATAATCTTCTATATATGAATTTTCCAAATTCATCTTTTATTACTTAAACTCTACCTGAGTTTATTACTTTATTATTTTACTTATCTTCTACTACGGTTATAGCCTAAGGTACTCTTACCTAAGGTTTTTAACCTATCAACTCTGATACCAACTTGTGACGACCCCAAATCCGGGTTCCTTGAACCTCAGATCCGGTTCAACACAAGTACAACATTTTCCTTATTGTTCATGAATTACAACAATATTATAATTGGTAAATAACCATTTATTTATAATTTTACAACATCTCTTTCTATTCCAGAATCACAATCTTTATACATTCCTAGTATATCTCAATATCATACATGATACGACATTCTATTACAATCAAATTGAGTATTTACACTTGTATAATATACCAACTGAGTATTATACTACACAATCATTTACCTATCCAATTCGAACTGATATCTACAACAAATATTTAGATCTTCAGTGAAAGTAATATGATTTCCTGTTCCTTGATCTTTATCGAGAACTTCAAATAATTTGCACTATCTAAAAATGTTGGTTTAGGCAAGAATGAGCACGACGGCTCAGTAAATCTAACAGATAGCACATAACACATAGTTCTTGTTTATACATGCTTCTCATGCTTCATGCATTACATTATATGAATGCATCATGCTTCTCATGCTTTGCATTTATTCATGCAACATACTGACCATGCATTGGAATGAATACATGACATACAGTTCAACTTATTCAATTAATTAAGGCTTTCTATCATATAGAATCAACACACCTCATATGGTTTCACAAAAACTTATTTAATTCAAATTCTCACATGCTTCAAGTGCACACACAACAGTTATACACAAAGCAACAATATCTAAAAAACTTGTCTGGTTCGCTTCTACAAGTTATGCTTATTTGCGTCTTTCGTTCAACCTACAATTTATATAGGAAATTGACATAATCATTAGATGCAATGACTATTACTTAGCCTTTATATAAGACTCTAACTTTAAATTATTAACTCTTAAGATGTCCGACAAACGAACCCTTAAGTTCTGGACAAAACCCTAGCCCAACCCCAGTTGGGCATGTCGAGTATGCTCATCTAACTTACACCTTCACTACACGTTCTTCGTATGACTTACTTTTAATAAGTTGTCAAAAATTTAGTCACGAATTGACTATTTACATCTGTTTAATTTAATTAAACATTCTTCTTTTTCATAACTTAATAATTCAGACATTTAATAATGTACCAAATACCTCAAAATTTTATATACCCTTGATAATATATAACTACCTTTAAATATTATTAACTATTAATAATATTTTAATCACTTATTAATATTATTAATTATTTAATAATATTTTCATCTCGTATTAATATTATTAACCATTTAATAATATTTTAATCACTTATTAATATTATTAATCATTTAATAATATTTTAATCATATACAAATATTATTCACCATTTGATAATATTTTAATCTCTTATTAATATTATTAACCATTTAATAATACTTTAATCACTTTTTAATATTATTAATTATTTAATAATATTTTAATCACTTACTAATATTATTCACCATTTAATAATATTTTATTCACTTCTTAATATTATTAACCATTTAATAATATTTTAATCACTTATTAATATTATTAACCATTTAATAATATTTTAATCACTTATTAATATTATTAACCATATAATGATATTTTAATCATTTACAAATGTTATTCATCATTCAATAACTTTTTAATCATATACTAATATTATTGATCATTTAATAATCGTCAAATAATACCAATAGTTAACTTTTTAATTGTGTTAACATTAGTCTTTATGTTACATATTTATCTACCAATTAGTTACTAATAAACTTCATATATTGGTTTAGTATTCAAACCCATTCATTATACACTTATTTCAACTTAAATTTTCATTAAAAACTCGACCCAGACCGACCCGACCCGACCGGGACCGAACCGACCGACCCATAAAACATACACATTCTGTTTTGAAAGCCGGGGAGCTCAACTGGGCGCCGGGGCGTACAAAACAGAAACAAAACCCTAAAAATGGGTTGTTCGACCCTCCGACGTTCCGACAGCTATAACTTCTTCATTTGAAAACCTTGTGGGGTTATTCTTGAGTTTATTCTCATCAGAATTTCCCCCTCTACAACTTTTCTTTAGATCACAAATCCAAATTCTAAACGGAAGTGGACTAAAAAGTACTCACAAGGATAAAGTAAAAATTAAAATCACAAATCCTTGGTTTTAATGGTTTGAACTTGAATAAAATAAATTATACACATCCAAATGACACCAACTTAGTGTTGTTATCTTCCTAACTTCCTGTTTTATAATATTTCATTATTCAATCATATTTTTGAAAATGTTTGACACGAAATTTAAAGATCGAACCACTTAAGTTTTACCGGTAAATCGTTATATGGACTTTTCTTCTAATTCTTTGGGTACCACCCATAAAAATACATGTATTACCTATATCAAATCTTGAATATACCTATATATCATAGTTTTAGGCTTCTAAATCATCAAAATAACTTTTGATCGGTTAAAAATATATTTTAACCGTTCAAATCATATCTAAACTATAAAAATGAACTAACGAAAGTTTAGAGCACTTTTTAACCTTTTATACATGGATGCTCTCCTTCCTCTTGACTTGATCTTGGCTTGTGACTCCCCCTTGTCCATTCTCTAGCAAATTTTCTTGGTGGATCATCAATCTTATAAGAGTAACTCTCTATATCTCTCAAGAAGCTCTCCCTTTTTCTCTTTAGAAAATGCTACAAATAACCAACCAACCTCACCAATGAGTGGAACACTTCTATTTATAGTACAATGTTAATCCTTCATTAACCTCATAATCAACTAGTGTTGGTGAAATTAGGAGCTTAAACTAGATTACTATAGCATGGAATGGCTGCCATGAATGACCATTGGTGTGACATCCATCAAGGTTGCTTATAAGCAACTTTTGGAGTGTAATTGAAGCCATAGGAAGTCCACACTCAACATTTTCATGTGGGGCCCCCTCAAAATTCGGGATTTGCAATTTATTACTCCAATTTGGCTTTATTTTTATGTCATATATCATTATATAAGTATCCATATATATATACACCAATATATGTATACATATTCACCTATACTTGTACATTGGGCTTCACTTTGGACCTTAGAATTAAATATATTGGGCTCATTCATTTTATTTGATTGGCATCCATAGTTAATTCTCAATACTACCTTCCTTCCTCTATCAATTAACCAATGTTTGGTTAATTCTCTCTCTTGTCTACCAACTAGGGTTATTCAATTAACCCTACAGTAGTTAATTCTCTACACTCAATCAATACTTAAAAAAAAAAAAAAAAAATTCTCCCAACACATTGACCATCATTTGACTTTAATGTGTTTGGGTTACATGGATTACTTTGCATTGGGCTTTCTTATTTAATTACTTGGGCTACCCAACACAACTCACACATCTTCCATAACTTGGGTTATGTAATTTATTTAATTGGACTACCACCCAATTATATACAATAGTTGTCAACATTAATTAATTGGACTTATATTAATTACCTCTTGGACTATTAATCAACATAACATTTGGGCTTATTATTTAATTACCCACTTCATACAAATATTCTCATATTGGGCTAACATTTATAATCCTTTTAGGCTAGTCCACTAGTAGTAATTAAATTACTTGGACTCTATACAACAACTTAATAATTAAATTAATTACTTCTTAATATTGTCATTCTAGGCAATATTCCACTTCTCTACTTGTTACTCATAACTTTAATTCATAACTTAAATAATTAACTCAATTAATTATATTACATGACTTTCTTTTAATCCATACTTAAACTAATTAATCATATTAGTTTTATTGAGTATTTAATTTACTTCATACATCATCTTGTTTGATTAACAAACTCAACTCTAGGTGTATATATATAAATATTAATATAAACACATTCACTTCTCAATTGAATTTATTTCCTTAATAAATTCTCTACATGCATTATTTCAATAGTTCCACATTTAATTTCTAACAAATAAATTATATTAAAAAAAATGTTCACCTACTTTGTATACATCTTACTTCTCAAATTCTAGGTTTTAAACATTAACCTTTAATTAAATCAATTAATATCTTATATAAAATCTTAAAAATATCTGGGATATCACAATAAATGGGGTTAATTAATTAATAAATTTTTATTTAAATAATCATTAAAGGATTTGAGGATAATTAATTAATTGATTATTATTTAAATGATATTAAATAATAATTAAAGAGAAATAAGGTTATGTAAATAATTGTTTATGGAAAGATAAATAAACAAGTAAGGTTAATTAGATTATGTATTTATTTAATTAATATTAAATAAATAAAAAGGAAGAAATTAAAGGAATAAGGAAGTAATTAAATAATTTATATTTAATTGTTTAAATCTTAAATACGGCAAAAGGAGTAAATTATTTATATTTAATAATATTAATATGTGATTAAAATATTATTAAATGATTAATAATATTAATAAGTGATTAAAATATTATTAAATGGTTAATACTATTAACAAGTGATTAAAATATTATTAAATGGTTAATAATATTAATAAGTGATTAAATATTATTAAATGGTTAATAATATTAATAAGTGATTAAAATATTATCAAATGGATAATAATATTTATAAGTGATTAAAATATTATTAAATAGTTAATAATATTAATAAGTGATTAAAATATTATTAAATGGTTAATAATATTTGAATGTAGTTGTATATTATCAAATGTAGAGAATATTTTGAGATATTTGGTACATTATTAAATGTCCAAATCATTAAGTTATGTAAAAGAAGGAAGTTTAATTGAATTAAATCAGTGTAAATAGTCTGTTTATGACTAATTTAGACAACTTATTAAAAAGTGGGTCGTACGAAGAATGTGTAACGAATGCATAAGTTGGTTAAGTGTACCCAATATGTCTAACTAGGTTTAGGCTAGAGTTTTTGTCCGGAACTTAAGTAAGGGTTCGTTTGTCAGACATTTTAAGAGTTAATAATAATGAAGTTAGAGTCTTATACAAAGACTAATTAATAGTCATTGTATCAAATGATTATGTCAATTTTATATATAAATTGTAGGTAGAACGAAAGACGCAAAATAAGCGTAAATGGTAGAAGCGAAATAGGCAAGTTTTTCAGAACTTGCTCCTATGTGCATGAATATGGTATAATTTGATATTATATTATTTATAAGGAGATATATTGATGATATTTGTGTTATGTGAAAAGCATGAGGTATGATTACATGTGAAAATATGAAGCATGAATTGCTAAATGCTAGTTGATTATTATAAGAAGTATGAAGCATTCATAAAATGAAAAGCATGACTTACGTATAAAATGCAGATTGTGTTTAATATGTGAAGCATGCAAGGTGTTATGTGTAGTTGTTAAACTTTCTGAGCCGTCGTGCTCACTCTTGCTTGAAACCAACATTTTCAGATAGTACAAGTTATTCGAAGTTTTTGATAAAGATCAAGAAACAGGAATACATATTATATTTACTGAAGGTCTAGCACGACTATTGTAGATATCAGTCCGAATTAGACAGGTAAAATGATTGTGTAGTATAAAAATCGGTTGGTATATAATATGAGTGTTAAAGACTCAAATTAATTGTAATAGAATGTCGTATCATGTATGATATTGAGACATACTAGGAATGTATAAAGATTGCGATTCTGAAATAGAAAGAGATGTTGTAAAATTGTAAATAAATGATTATTTATCAATTATAATATTTTTGTAATTCATGAACAATAAGAAAAATGTTGTACTCGTGTTGAACCGGATCCGAGGTTCAAGGGACCCGGATTCGGGGTCATCACAAGTTGGTATCAGAGCTGATAGGTTAAAAACCTTAGGTAAAAGTACCTTAGGCTATAACCGTAGTAGAAGATAAGTAAAATGGTAAAGAAATAAACTTAGGTAGAGTTTAAGTAATAAAAGATGAATTTAAAAAATTCATATATTGAGGATTATCCAAAGGTGGATTTGAGAAGATATAAGATAAATGAAAATGGTCATGTTGTACCTAATTTGAAGAAGTAATAGAAGATATTTTATAATAAGATTTTGAGAAGCAGAAAGAAAATGCTAACAAGGTCATGAAATGATTTAGAGAGATGAACTCATAATGAGTCAGATGTGCTAAAATATGAATGGAAAGAATTCGTATTCAGTTAAGAAAATTAGAGGTTTGTGGATTTTAATTGAGAACTCATATTAGTGGCTAAGTTCTATGATTCCTTGTATGGGCGGGGAATTTGTGCTTGGTTTTAGAGCCACTTAGCTTCCTATATTAATATAGTAGTTGAGTTGAACAGTTCTTTGTATGGGCAGGGGATTTGTCCTTGGTTTAACGACCGCTTAACTTTCTATATTGATTAGTGGCTGAGTTGACCAATTTCTTGTATGACCAGGAGATTGTGTTTGGTTTGACAACCACTTAGCTTCCTATAGTGATAATCAATTTGAACCTGATGTCACACTATTCGATGTATATATGGTGAAAAGGTGATTCTTTTATCATAATATATTGGATAGGTAGAGAATATTAAGATAAGTATGTATTCTTAAAACTCATGCTGATGGTAAGTTCGTGACTCATAATCGTATGTTGGAACCCCTCAGCGAATGGACGATGTTGGTCTGACTAGGATAAGTTCCTCAACCCATATGATTGTAGCAAGTTCCTGAACTCCTAAAGTGTGGTAAGTTTGACGAACAGTGAGTATGAGTAGAGTTATGTAGCAAGATTAAAGCTATACTATATATAGTTATTAAGCTTGAAAAGAATGCGGAGGAGAAATTTGACGTATTTTGAGATTTAAGGATATTCCAAATCTTCTAGCTATGCTAGACATTGCAATTCTTAAAATCATGCTAAATTCGCACTTTTGTGCTTTTGAAAATATCAAAATGTGTTTTACTAATCATTAATGCATTTAGTGCAGAGATGATAAACGATGGAGTCATCAATGCAGAGTAACCTAGTGTTAGATGTATTTTTAAGCCCAATATAGTATGATGTAGTATGACAAAGTTATAAAATGATTTTCAGTATTTTGAAACGTTTAAAGAAGAGTCTATGCTAATTGTTTCGGCTAGACAAATTGATTTAAAAATATCAAAATGTATTTATAAAATTATCACACGCCATTAAAGCCGTGTTGTGGAGATGAAAAGGACGAAATCCTCAACGTACTGTCAAGATGTGCGGTATCATGAAGTCATGAAGTAATGACGGAATCCTCAACGTACTGTTAAGATGATGCGGTATCATGAAGTCCTATAAATGACTTTTAGTTATTTTAAATAATCTAAAATGATTTCAATTCGTAATATATGAACAGTTCAATGATGTGAGTCTATGTCATTTATTTTAACTAGACATTTTTGGTCCAAAATGACTTAAGTTTTATTATCCAACCCAAATTATTTTGGAGCAAAATTTTACAATAAATCTAAGGTGAACAACCCTATAATGGGGGATATGTCAGAGCTATGAATAAAGAATCCACGAGGGGGCGCCCAAGAATGGTGGCAGACTAATATAAGCAATGTATAGGTTAGTAAATCCAGAGGGTTCAATCATAGATGTTCACGATCTTTATGACTCCTCAGCGTAGTATGAAAGTTTTAATGAATATTTTAATTTTTAATTTATTATTTTGTAATATATTGATTTTTTCAATTTATTCTTCTGCAAGATATTCCATTTTTCTGGAATTGTGAGTTTAGAAGTATGAACTTCCTAGAAAAGGGTGATCATAGAATTTGATAAGTAAAGAGATATTCTCAGAGATGAAAATTGGTAGAAATGAGTATGATGAAATTTCGGGGACGAAATTCTTATAAGAAGGGGTGAATGTAATATCCCAGATATTTACAAGAATTGTAAATAAGATTTGAAATAATTAATTAAAGGTTATGATTTAAAACCTTGAGTTGTCGAAGTGAGATGTGTAGAAAATGGATAAATATTTTTTTATATATAATTTATTTATTAGAAATTAAATGTGGGAATATTTTAATGATACATGTAGAGAATTTATTAAGGAAATAAATTCATTTGAGAAGTGAAGGTATATATATATATATATATATATATATATATATATATATATATATATATATATATACACACACACACACACACACACACCTAAAGCGTGCTTATTAGCCAAATTAGAGGATGGGTAAGTTAATATTCAATTAAACTAATAAATTAATTAGTTTAAATATGAAGTCATGATTGTCTTGGATGGTAATAATGTGAAGTAATTAATTAAGTAATTAACTTAATTATTAAGTTGTTGTATAGAGTGCATTAGTGAATTTAAAACAAACCAAATATGGGAATATTTTCTTGAAGGTGGGTAATTAAATAATAAACTCAAATGTTATGTTAATTAATAGTCCAAGAGTTAATTAATATAGGTCCAATTAATTAATTTTGGCAAGTATTGTATATAATGGGGTGATAGTCCAACTAAATAAATTACCTAGCCCAAGTTATGGAAGATGTGTGAGTTGTGTTGGGTAACCCAAGTAATTAAATAAGAGAGCTCAATGCAAGGTAAACTATGTAGCCCAAACATTTAAAAAGTCAATTGATGGTCAAAGTGTTGGGAAATTTGGTTGAGTGTAATATAGGGTTAATTGAATAACCCTAGTTGGTAGACAAGAGAGAGTATTAACCAAACATTGGTTAATTGCTAGGTAAGTAAATATGATGATGAGAAATAACTATGGATGAGTTAATTGAGTAACCCAAGATAGTAGAATAAATGAAAGCAAGTCTAATTGGATTATATTATAAGTCCAAATAAGGTATTAAACTAAGTTAAATAAATTAATTTAGTAGTCTATGTAATTAATTAAACCTTGATCCATGTAATAATTAAACTAGCTCAATGCTTGTTTTAATTAAATGTAACATAAGGTATTTAATGTTAGCCCAATTTAACAATTAAATTGAGCCCAAATAAATTAAATAAATGAGCCCAACCTATTTAATTTCTAAGTCCAAAGTGGAGCCCAATAGAAAGTCAAAATGTTGGTCAATGGTTATATATATATATATATATATATATATATATATATAAGCTATAAAAATAAAGCAAAAATGGAGGATTTAATCCCATTTTGCTGAGATTTAAAGGGGCCCACATGGGGGTGGCTTGTTGATCCATGTTGATTAAATCACACACTTGGTGTTGGTGGTTCAACCACCCTAGTCAGTCACCATGTCAATCAGCCAATTAATCCATCAAATAGTAATCCCAGTTAACCTATAATTTAACCAATGCTAGTTGATTAGTGGATGTTGATGATGATTAAAGGAATGCTATATATAGAGTATTACACCAATGGTTTGTGTTAGTTAGCCATTTGTCCAGGAATTCTAGAGAGAAAATAAAGAGCATTCTAGAGAAAAACAAGCAAACACTTGTGAGTTGAAGGAGATTGCTAGAGGAGGAGTTTGGTGGATGGCACATAGCTTCATAGCATACATTGGAAGGAGAAGAAGAAGAAGAAGAAGAAGAAGAAGAAGAGCATCCATGTCCAAGAGGTTAAAAAGTATTCTAAACTTTCTTTAGCTCATTTTTATAGTCTATATATGTTTTAATCGGTCAAAAAATATTTTTAACTGATCAAAAGTTATTATGATGCTCTAGAGGTATAAAACTATGATATATATAGGTATATTCATAGTTTGATATAGTTAATACATGTATTTGTATGGGTGGTATGCAAAGAATTAGAAGGAAAGTCCATATAACAATTTACCGGTAAAACCCTAGAGGGTTCGATCTTAAATTTCTTGTCAAAACATTTTCAAAAATATGATTGAATCATGAAATATGGTAAAATAAGAATTTAGTTAGATAACAACACTAAGTTGGTGTCATTTGGACGTGTAGAGTTTATTTTATTAAGGTTTGAACAATTAAAACCAATGATTTGTGATTTTAGTTTTCACTTTATCCTTGTGAGCAGTTTTTAGTCCAGTTCCGTTCGAAATTTGGATTTGTGATACAAAGAGAACTTGTAGAGGGGGAAATTATTATGAGAATGGACTTAAGAATCACATCAAAATATTTTAAAATCAAGAAGTTATATCTGTCGGAGCGTCGGAGCATCAACCAGACAAAATTTTAAAAAGTTTCTGCAACACTAGGGTCGGGGCCCTAGTTTTGCACTAAAAAGAAGGGTTGGGGCCCTCGTCACTATTCATGGGCAGTGCATTTTTCGTTCTGGGTCGGGTCGGGTCATTCGGGTAGGGTCGATTCGGGTCATTTAAGTCCAAATTGGATAAATATGTTTAAAAATTAATATAATTAATTTGGGACCCAAGTTTAATAATTATTTATTATTTATATAATCAATAATAAAAAATTAAATAAAGCCATTATTATAATTAATTAGTATTTAATTAATAGTAAATAATAATTAAAGTAAATAAATATAATAGCTAATTATTTATTATTAAATAATAAATAAAGGAGGATATAAAGTTAATAAATAATTATTTATTATTTAATTAACATTAAATAATAAATAAGGATGATTAGATAATTAATTATTATTTAAAGGATATTAAATAGTAATTAAAGAAAGATGAAGTTAATAAGGTAATTATTTGTTATTTTAATAAATAAGGATAATTAGTTAATTAATTATTATTTAAAGAATATTAAATAATAATTAAAGGGGGATAAAGTGAATAAAATAATTATTTGTTATTTAATTAATATTAAATAATAAATGGGGTTAATTAATTAATTAATTATTATTTAAATAATCATTAAAGGATTTGAGGATAATTAATTAATTGATTATTATTTAAATGATATTAAATAATAATTAAAGAGAAATAATGTTATGTAAATAATTGTTTATGTAAAGATAAATAAACAAGTAAGGTTAATTAGATTAATTAATTATTTAATTAATATTAAATAAATAAAAATGAAGAAATTAAAGGAATAAGGAAGTAATTAAATAATTTATATTTAATTTTTTAATTCTTAAATATGGCAAAAGGAGTAAATTATTTATATTTAATAATATTAATAAGTGATTACAGTATTATTAAATGATTAATAATATTAATAAGTGATTAAAATATTATTAAATGGTTAATAATATTAACAAGTGATTAAAATATTATTAAATGGTTAATAATATTAATAAGTGATTAAAATATTATTAAATGGATAATAATATTTATAAGTGGTGAAAATATTATTAAATGGTTAGTAATATTAATAAGTGATTAAAATATTATTAAATGGTTAATAATATTTGAATGTAGTTGTATATTATCAAATGTAGAGAATATTTTGAGGTATTTGGTACATTATTAAATGTCCAAATCATTAAGTTATGTAAAAGAATGAAGTTTAATTGAATTAAACCGGTGTAAATAGTCTGTTTATGACTAATTTAGACAACTTATTAAAAAGTTGGTCGTACAAAGAATGTGTAACGAATGCATAAGTTGGTTAAGTCTTTCAACAATTACATAATGGGCTTGTTTTAAATTCACTTTTTAATTCTATACATCAACTTAATAATTAAGCTAATTACTTAATTAATCACTTCTTATTATTGCCATCCTAGGCAATAATTCTAGCTCTTCTATAACTTTAACTCAATAATTAATTATATTTCATGACTTTCCTCTTTACTTCATATTTAAACTAATTAATTTATTAGTTTTATTGAGTATTAATTTATTCCTCTTCTTATTTAGCTGACAATCACACTTTAGGTTTATATATTAATATAACCACATTCACTTTTCAATTGAATTTATTTCATTAATAAATTCTTTACATGCATCATTAAAATATTCTCACATTTAATTTCTAACAAATACATTATGTTAAAAAAAATGTTCACCAATTTTTCACGCATCTCACTTCTACAACTCTAGGTTTTAAACCATAATATTTAATTAATATTTAAAATCTTATTTACAAATCTTGTAAATATCTGGGATATTACATTCACCACTTCTTATAAGAATTTCGTCCCCAAAATTTTATCACACTCATTTCTACAAATTTTCATCTTTGAGAATATCTCTTTACCACCCTTTTTTAGGAAGTTCATACTTTTAACTTACAATTTCAGAACAATGAAATATCTTGCAGAAGAATAAATTAAAAATCAATATCTTACAGAAGAATAAATTGAAAATCAAAATATTTATTAAAACTTTTATACTATGCTGAGGGGTCATCAAGACCGTGAAGATCCGAAAGGAAATATCAGTCATTCAACTGAATTCCATATAAAAAGTATTTACCCCTCTAAATACCTATAAACAGAATGTTTATCAATCACAAAGACTGAAAACACTCTATAAGTGTATGCTAGGTGATCAGCCTATTGTACCATACGTCGTGCAGAACGTCTTGGTCATTGGGCGCCAGTCGGAACTATATGCTGACGAAAATATATCTGTTTTAGCCCACAGAATATACTTATTTCTTGCACTTGTTCACCTCAGACTTACTACCAAATTTCGCACCAGAATAATTTGGATTGGAAATACAACTTGAATCATTTCTGACCAAAAGTGTTTAGTTATAATAAATGACATAGACTCACATCATCGAACTGTTCGTATATTACGACTGTCTGAAGCACCTTCAGCTAATCAACAAGAAGGACAAGTCCAACCAAAAGAAGTGGCTGGCAAAAGCGATTTACGAGGACGAATCCTAAGGAGGCTCCACAAACTAATCAGGTACGCTTTCCTTTTAAATTTCCTCAAGAATTATTGCATTTTTTATGATGTACAATACGATGCGAGTCCATTTGGGACAATACACAGCGATTCCAGAGACGAGACCCGGCAATTACAAAAATGACCAGTCAGTGAAAACCCCTGACCGTCCAAAATGACCCGTCAGTGTAAAACCCCTGACCGTCCAAAAAGACCAGTCAGGGTTTTCCTGACCGTCCAAAATGACCCGTCAGTGAAAACCCCTGACCGTCCTAAATGACCAGTCAGTGAAAACCCCTGACCGTCCAAAATGACCAGTCAGTGAAAACCCCTGATCTTCCAAAATGACCCGTCAGTGAAAACCCCTGACCGTCCTAAATGACTAGTCAGTGAAAACCCCTGACCGTCCAAAATGACCAGTTAGTGAAAACCCCTGATCGTCCAAAATAACCCGTCAGTGAAAACCCCTAACCGTCCAAAATGACCCGTCAGTGAAAACCCCTGACCGTCCAAAATGACCGGTCAGTCAAAACCCCTGATCGTCCAAAATGACCGGTCAGTGAAAACCCCTGACCGTCCAAACATGACCCGCCAGTCAAAATACCTGACCGTCCAAGCATGACCCGTCAGTGAAAATTCCTAATCGTCCAAAAATGACCCGTCAGTGCAAAGTCTTGACCGTCCAAAGCGACCCGTTGGAAAGAGATCCGACGATGACCGTTGGAGAAAGATCTGACGAGGACCGTTGGAGAAAGATCTGACGATGACGAGACGACCCGTTGGAGAAAGATCCGACGATGACAATGCGATGACCGTTGGAGAAAGATCCGACGATGACTAAAACAATGCGATGCGATGCGACGTGCGAGGCGATGTGCGATGCGATGAGACGTGCGAGGTGATGTGCGATGCGATATGCGATTTGGGATACATCATATGAGAAGCAGTGCGATATGCAATTTCATATGCGATTTGATATGATATGCGATATGCGATATGCGATAAGCAAGAGAAGTAGTTTTCTTTGACGAATATGCTATGCGAGTCCATTTGAGACAGTAACCGGTGATATTGGTGTTGCACCATTAATATGTATATGTTGCATCATTGATATATATGTTGCATCATTAAAATATGTACTGTCATTTTCATTCATTGGGTGCCTACTTCTTTATCATGTTCATTTCATATTGCATTCCATAAACATGATAAAGAGGGGCAGTTGTAGACACCCAAATTTTGCACTTCTCTACTAACCCTGGCAGGAGGGTAAATTTGTCACTTGACCCAACATGCGAAAAGGAAGGTGGACCCCAACACGAAGCCACCCCAACGACTTACGGTCAAAGTCGCCACAACGAACAACGAGCATCAGGTTACTTGAGTCAAGGCAAACAGTTGATCCAGAAGAACCTGATTTGATCACAAAAGACGACTAATGACCACTACGCTTATGATGTTCGGGGGTCTCGCTCCCCGGTTAGCGAGCGGCTGCCCAGCTCGCCGGTGAGCTGGCGGGGGTGGAAGGGGGCAGCGCCCCCTGGAAGCCAAGCACAAAGAGCAATTTATACATCAGGTAACAGCCTTCCAAAATAATACCGCAGAAATTGGCGAATTAAGACCGCGTGGCACAAAAATCGAGAAAAGAGAGCCGGACAGCCGCGGATGCACTTGCGGCCACCGACAAAGGGGACAGTGCGCGGCTCGAGGAGACAACCCGGCAGCCGAGGATTCGGCGCGGGCGGCTAGCAGGCCTAGCCGCAAATGCACCTGCGGCTGCCAGCGAAGCACTATACAGCGGCCATTTCCACCCGAGAAGAAGAAGAAGAAGAAAAATGGCGAAAAATAGAGAGAAAAAGTGAGGTTTTAGAGAGAGAAAGCTTCGGGTTAGGCATATAATGGCTTGATTTTGTCTTGCTTTTACTCCAATCTCTCCCATATCTTGTGTATTACCTTGTTATTGAAACATCAAAGAGTTCTAGAGAGCTTTGCAAGGTTGAAATCCCATTTTTATAGCATTTTATTGTGTTTTCCTAATATTGATTTTGTTGCTATTGGATAGATTAAATGTAGTTTTCTTAGCGGGTTTGCATAGATCCTTGGATTAAGGTGATTAGTGAAGGTTCCTAATGAACGATGTGCCCTCATAATCACCCGAGGATGTCCATTTTGCGTTATTTGGGATCTATTGTTAGTTTAGATTTTCATTATCATTTATTATCATTTTGGGTGTTAAACTAGTTTATTATGTTTTCCCGTTAGATTTATTGTTATTTCTTGCCTTGTGACGTTTTTTTTTGGGTTGTGAGCCTAGGAGAGAGATCATTTTGATCAAATTCCGAAGATGGACGATTTTGAGCTTATGTAGTCATGGCGATGCATTTGTATTGTAATTATGTAATATCAGGGCCTGAAAACGATGTCAAATCGAAATCGGGTTAAGGCCCTATAATAGTGAAATATGTGATTGTGGGCGTTTGGGGTTATTTGGATGGCTCACATGCCCATGAATAGCCTCAACGTTATTTTAATGCTTGATTTTCCCTTTCGACACGGAAAAAGAATTTTGGAATGAAAGGATGAAGATTTTCATAAAATCAATCAAACTAGGATATTAGATCATCCGTAGGCTAAAATAAAATTGTAAGTGTCGGATGAGCTCTATTCCTATTTGGCGAAGGATTTGAAAAAATATGTTTTACAAAATATCATCGGTTTTATTATCGAAACAAAAACAATAAAATTGAACTCTTCGATTAAATCAAATCCTTCGTGCATAGGGTCAACGAGATTTCTGAAGCACTTTCAAAATAAAGTATTCCAACAACATTCATTTAGGCGCGCGCGCACACACACACACACACACACATGTTTTAGGATTTAAAAGGATAAGAAAACATCGAGATTGCGGTAACCGTGTTTCACGGATGTCGGGGGGTGCCTAACACCTTCTCCTCGCTTAAGCAAGCCCCCGAACTCTATGAATCTCGGTTTGCGGACCAATTAACTCGGAGTCACACATGAGCCAGCGATTACGAAAACAAAATTCGGATGAGTTGGTACATCCATTTTAAATATACCAACTGGCGACTCTGGTCAATTGGCTCATTATAAAATCGACCTTTCGAAACCCCGTCGACACTTAAGCCGACCCTTTTCAAAAATCACATCTTAAATCCAAAAAGGCTAAAATTGGAAAGGGCTTTTTAATAATAATAAAAAAAAAACGAAACGACAAAAAATAGTGAAATATGTGATTGTGGGCGTTTGGGGTTATTTGGATGGCTCACATGCCCATGAATAGCCTCAACGTTATTTTAATGCTTGATTTTCCCTTTCGACACGGAAAAAGAATTTTGGAATGAAAGGATGAAGATTTTCATAAAATCAATCAAACTAGGATATTAGATCATCCGTAGGCTAAAATAAAATTGTAAGTGTCGGATGAGCTCTATTCCTATTTGGCGAAGGATTTGAAAAAATATGTTTTACAAAATATCATCGGTTTTATTATCGAAACAAAAACAATAAAATTGAACTCTTCGATTAAATCAAATCCTTCGTGCATAGGGTCAACGAGATTTCTGAAGCACTTTCAAAATAAAGTATTCCAACAACATTCATTTAGGCGCGCGCGCACACACACACACACACACACATGTTTTAGGATTTAAAAGGATAAGAAAACATCGAGATTGCGGTAACCGTGTTTCACGGATGTCGGGGGGTGCCTAACACCTTCTCCTCGCTTAAGCAAGCCCCCGAACTCTATGAATCTCGGTTTGCGGACCAATTAACTCGGAGTCACACATGAGCCAGCGATTACGAAAACAAAATTCGGATGAGTTGGTACATCCATTTTAAATATACCAACTGGCGACTCTGGTCAATTGGCTCATTATAAAATCGACCTTTCGAAACCCCGTCGACACTTAAGCCGACCCTTTTCAAAAATCACATCTTAAATCCAAAAAGGCTAAAATTGGAAAGGGCTTTTTAATAATAATAAAAAAAAAACGAAACGACAAAATCTCGGCGTCGACAGACGTGTGATGATTTTACAAATATATTTTGATATTCTTAAATCAATTTGTCTAGCCGAAACAATTAGCATAGACTCTTCTTTAAACGTTTTAAAATACTGAAAATCATTTTATCACTTCGTCATACTACATCATACCATAGTGGGCTTTAAACATCCAACACTAGGTTACTCTACATTGATGACTCCATCACTTATCATCTCTGCACTAAATGCATTAATGATTACTAAAATATATTTTGACATTTTCAAAAGCACAAAAGTGCGAATTTTGGCACGATTTTAAGAATTTCAAAGCCTAGCATAGCTAGAAGATTTAGAATATCCTAAAACCTCAAAATACCTCAAATTTCTCCTCCACATTCTTTTCCAACTTAATAACTATATCTAGTATAGCTTTAATCTTGCTACTTAACTCTACCCATACTCACTGTTCATCAAACTTATCACGTATTTGGGCTCAGGAACTTACCACAATCATATAGTTTGAGGAGCTTGTCCTAGTCAGGCCAAAGTCGCCCATTCGCTGAGGGGCTCCACCACATGACTATGAGTCACGAACTTATCATACGTGTCGGTTCTCAGAACACGATCTTATCTTAACATCATCTACCTATCTGTTATACATATGAGAAAAGAATCACCTTCTCAACATACATATAACGAATAGCGTGATACCAGGTTTAAATCGATTATCACTATAAGAAGCTAAGTGGTTGTCAAACCAGACACAATCTCATGCCCATATAAGAAATTGGTCAACTCGACCACTATCCAATATAGAAAGTTAAGTGGTCGTTAAACCAAGAACAAATACATCAGTTTTTCAATTATTCAACACTGTAAGGAACATTTGCCGTCAGTGCATATCTTTCTTCTTCGATACACACTGATCGTACAAGTTTCGCAGCAGCATCTCCCAAATTGGTTCGCTGACATATCATAGCCCCCGCCCATACAAGGGTTCGTTCAACTCAACCACTATAAGCTAAGTGGTTTTAAAAGCAAGTACAAATTCCCTGCCCATACAAGTAATCGTACAACTCAGCCACTACTACGAGTTCTCAATTAAAAACCACAAACCTCTAATTTTCTTAACTGAATACGAATTCTCTCAATTCATATTTTAGCACATCTGAGTCATTATGAGTTCATTTCTCTAAATCATTTCATGACCTTATTAACATTTTCTTTATGCTTCTCAAAATCTTATTATAAGATATTTTCTATCATTTCTTCAAATTAGGTACAACATAACCCTTTTCATTCCTCGTATATCTCCTCAAATCCACATTTGGATAATTTTCTATTTATGAATTTTCCAAATTCATCTTTTATTACTTAAACTCTTCTTGAGTTTATTCCTTTATTATTTTACTTATCTTATACTACGGTTATAGCCTAAGGTACTCTTATCTAAGGTTTTTAACCTATCAGCTTTGATACCAACTTGTGATGACCCCAAATCCGGGTCACTTTAACCTTGAATTTGGTTCAACACTAGTATTACATTTTCCTTATTGTTCATGAATAACAACAATATTATAATTGCTAAATAATCATTTATTTATAATTTTACAACATCTTTTTCTATTCCAGAATCGCAATCTTTATACAATCCTAGTATGTCTCAATATCATATATGATACGACATTCTATTACAATCAATTTGAGTATTTAACACTCACATAACATACCAACTAAGTCTTATACTACACCATCAATTACCTATCTAATTCAGATTGATATCCACAACTGACATTTATATCTTCAGTGAAAATAATATGTTTTCCTATTCCTTGATCTTTATCGAAAATTTCAAATAACTTGCACTACCTGAAAATGTTGGGTTTAAGCAAGTGTGAGCACGACGGCTCAACAAATCTAACAGTTACACAACACATTACATACTTCACATATTATACATGCTTCGCATTTTATTCTTACATCATGCATTTCATGCTTTTTATTTTATGAATGCTACATACTTCTTATGCATCATATGCAATAAACAACTAACATCTAGCAAATCATGCTTCATATCTGTACATATTTCACATGTAACCATATCTCATGTTGTTCACATATCACAACTATCATCAATGTATTTTCTTATTAACAATTTAACATCATATTATAGCATAGCAATGCACATAGAAACAAGTTCTAAAAAACTTGTCTGGTTCGCTTCTACCATTTACGCTTATTTTGCGTTTTTCGTGCAACCAAAAATTTATATATAAAATCGATAAAACCATTAGTTATAATGACAATTAATTGGTCATAACTTAAGACCTTAATTTCAAATTATTAACTCTTAATATGTCTGACACACGAACCTTTAGTTCTGGACAAAAACCCTAGCCCAAACCTAGTTAGACATGTCGGGTACGCTTAACCAACTTACGCATTCACCACACATTCTTCGCACGACCTATTTTTAAAAAGTTGTCTAAAATTTAGTCACAATGGATTATCTACATTGGTTTAATTCAATTAAACTTTCTTCATTTACATAACTTAATGATTTGGACATTTAATAATGTACCAAATACCTCAAAATATCATATACCTTTGATAATATACAAGTATACAACTACATTCAAATATTATTAATCATTTAATAATATTTTAATCACTTATTAATATTATTAACCATTTAATAATATTTTAATTACTTATTAATATTATTAACCATCTAATAATATTTTAATCACTTATTAATATTATTAACCATATAATAATATTTTAATCATTTACAAATATTATTCACCATTTGATAATATTTTAATCTCTTATTAATATTATTAACTATTTAATAATATTTTAATCACTTCTTAATATTATTAATCATTTAATAATATTTTAATCACTTACTAATATTATTTACCATTTAATAATATTTTATTCACTTCTTAATATTATTAACCATTTAATAATATTTTAATCATTTATTAATATTATTAACCATCTAATAATATTTTAATCACGTAATAATATTATTAACCATTTAATAGTATTTTATTCACTTCTTAATATTATTAACTATTTAATAATATTTTAATCATTTATTAATATTATTAACCATTTAACAATATTTTAATCACTTATCAATATTATTAATCATTTAATAATATTTTAACCACTTATTAATATTATTAACCATTTAATAATATTTAATCATTTACAAATGTTATTCATCATTCAATAACTTTTAAATCATATACTAATATTATTGATCATTTAATAATATTTTAATAATCTTCAAATAATACCAATAGTTAATGTTTTAATTGTGTTAACTTTAGTTTTTATGTTAAATATTTAGCTACCAATTAGTTACTAATAAACTTTATATATTGTTTTAGTATTCAAACTCATTCATTTTACACTTATTTTAACTTATATTTTCATTAAAAACTCGACCCAGATCGACCCGACCCGACCTGGATCGAACCGACCCGATCCAAACAACTTGCACATTCTGTTTTGAAAGCCGGGGTGCTCAACCTAGGCCAAATTTGGGCGGCGGGGGGCTCAACACAAAATTCTAATATGGACTGTTTGACCCTCCGACGCTCTGACAGCCATAACTTCTTCATTTTAAAATATTTTGGGGTGATTCTTGAGTCCATTCTCATTAGAATTTCCCCCTATACAACTTATCTTTAGATCATAAATCCAAATTCAAAACGAAACTACACTAAAAATGGCTCTCAAGGACAAAGTAAAAACTAAACTCACAAATTCTTGGTTTTAATGGTTTAAACTTGAATAAAATAAACTCTACACATCCAAATGACACCAACTTAGTGTTGTTGTCTTCATAACTTCTTGTTTTACAATATTTCATGATTCAATCACATTTTTGAAAATTTTTGAGAATAAATTTAAGATCGAACCATCTAAAGTTTTACCGGTAACACAATATAGAATTTTCTTCCATTTATTTGCATACCACACATACCAATACTTGTATTAAACATACTAAACCATGAATCTACCTATATATCATAGATTTAGACTTCTAGAGCATCAAAATAACTTTTGATCGGTTAAAAATATATTTTAACCCTTCAAATCATATATAAGCCATAAAAATGAACTAAAAGGGGTTTAGAACACTTTTTAACCTCTTGGACATGGATGTTCTTCTTCTCTTGGACATGAAGATGCTAAGGACTCCTCCTTGACTATTCTCTAGCCTATTTCGTTGGTAGATCTTCAAGTCACAAGAGTTTACTTGTTCTTCTCTCAAAGAACGCTCTCTTTTCTCTCTAGAATTTTCTAGCAAATGAACTAACAAATTTGGCAAAAGTGTGAGATGTCTTATTTATAGCCCTCCACTAATACCTCACTAACTTTCCTAATTCACCAATGTTGGTTAAATTAAGGCTTAATTGAGCTTACTATTACATAAATGACCATTTGGAATGACTAGCTTGATTGACCATGGTGTGACATGGTACTTGCAAATTTTTCAAGCTAGCAAAACAAGTAACCAATTGAGTATATAACACTCAATCACCAAACTCACCAACATTTAACCTTGGTTACATAATACTTAACCTTAGTTAAGGCTCATATTATTTATATATATATATTCATATATATCTCACAACAACTAACCACAATGTGGTTAACTCTTTATAGTAAAATGACCTAGGTTGGTCCACACACCCAACTATGGTCTAAACTCATCATATAAATTGATATACCTATTTTATCATTTCCTCAATTAACCAAGGTATGGTTAATTCTTTACAACATCCAACCCAAGGTTACCTACCAATTCTACCTTGGTGAATTATATACATACATAATTGTATCTATAATATTCTTCCTACACTAACTCATGCATAGTTAAATGTTTAATTTATTTACTACCTATGGTTACTCAATTAACTCATCTATAGTTAATTCTCAACATCACCTTTATTTACCTAGCAATTAACCAATGATTGGTTAATGCTCTCTCTTGTCTACCAACTAGGGTTATTCAATTAACCATACATTAGTTAATTCTCTACACTAAATCAATACTTGAAAATATTTTCCCAACACATTGACCAACATTTGACTTTTAATGATTTGGCTACATAGCTTACTTTTTATTGGGCTATCTTCTTTAATTACCCATTTCATGCGAACATTCTCATATTGGGCTAACATCTATAATTCCTTTTGGGCTAGTCCACTAATTAAATTACTTGGACTCTTAATGAGGTTAAAGGTTTAAATTTATTTAAACCTCTCTGTAATTATCAACAAGTCTTTCAACAATTACATAATGGGCTTGTTTTAAATTCACTTTTTAATTTTATACATCAACTTAATAATTAAGCTAATTACTTAATTAATCACTTCTTATTGTTGCCATCCTAGGCAATAATTCTAGCTCTTCTATAACTTTAACTCAATAACTAATATAATTAAATTAATTAATTATATTTCATGACTTTCCTCTTTACTTCATATTTAAACTAATTAATTTATTAGTTTTATTGAGTATTAATTTACTCCTCTTCTTATTTGGCTGACAATCACACTTTAGGTTTATATATTAATATAACAACATTCACTTTTCAGTTGAATTTATTTCATTAATAAATTCTTTACATGCATCATTAAAATATTCTCACATTTAATTTCTAACAAATACATTATGTTAAAAAAAATGTTCACCCATTTTTCACACATCTCATTTCTACAACTCTAGGTTTTAAACCATAACCTTTAATTAATATTTAAAATCTTATTTACAAATCTTGTAAATATCTGGGATATTATAATATGTCCAACTAGATTTGGGTTAGGGTTTTTGTTCGGAACTTAAGGGTTCGTTAGTCGGACATTTTAAGAGTTAATAATTGAAGTTAGAGTCTTATACAAAGACTAATTAATAGTCATTGTATCTAGTGATTATGTCAATTTTATATATAAATTGTAGGTAGAACGAAAGATGCAAAATAAGCGTAAATGGTAGAAGCGAACCAGACAAGTTTTTCAGAACTTGCTCATATGTGCATGAATATGGTACAATTTGATATTATATTATTGATATGGAAGTATATTGATGATATTTGTGTTATGTGAAAAGCATGAGATTTGATTACATGTGAAAATATGAAGCATGAATTGCTAGATGCTAGTTGATTATTATAAGAAGTATGAAGCATTCATAAAATGAAAAGCATGACTTACGTATAAAATGCAGAGTATGTTTAATATGTGAAGCATGCAAGGTGTGACGACCCCAAATCCGGGTTCCATAACCTCGGCTTTGGTTCTCACTATCCAAAACAAAAACAACACTAAATACATAGTCTTTACATAACATTGCGGAATGATACATAATGTTCCTTATAAAAAGGCTATAATCTCAAGGTCTAACAACCATAACATAAACAGTTCCTATATTAAGGAATTACAAAAGATTTACCAACAGTAATTATATTTTTACGTATTTAATTAACATGCACAATTTAATTTAAGCTCTGGCTTTCCCTTTTCCCTTGTCCTTCTTGGAGCATTCGGGTCTAGCTGAAAATGGTTCATGATATAGAAAGGGTGAGCAACTAGCTTGCTCAGCAAGTTAAGAACGATCATAGAGATTTAATATATCATGAATGAATGGGAAATAACATCAAAGATTTCAACATTAGATATAACAATGGAAGAAACAAGGCTCAAGTCTCATTTGAATAAGAATACTTGAGTCTTAAATGTTGAGTGGTCACCAAGGACCCTGAACTAACGAGGGTATAATAGAGTTTCCTCAGACCCTTTAAGTAGTTTGCTTTTTAAGGGGATCAACCTATTCAACCTGCTATATATGCATTACATTTAGTCATCTGGCGCCAAAGTCGGTTACCCGACAAAAATCCCCTTATTTAGGGTTGTTCATTCTTAGTTTTACTATAATAATCTATATCAACCAATGGTTTGGATAAACTCTTTTTAAAAATATTCACATTGAAGAATTTATTAATGCAAGGTCTAGCTGAAACAAATAGGTTAGACCGCCTTAACAACTCTTGATTTAAATAAATCATAAGTTTTGCAAATGCACTATGTGCGAGTACGATAATAATAAGGATATGGAATAACTTTAAATAATTAAACCACCTAAAGCTCTTGCAAAATAAACACCAGTGCAGATATAGAAAACATTGTTCCATATAAAGTTGAGTAAGAAAACTTGACCCGTGCGTAGTCTACTGCTATTCAATTCAATTTAATTCTCTTTAGACAGACCTAATAATTAATCAGCTTGATCTTTAATTAGTATCATAACACATTTATATGATAATCTCTATAACCCTTACTTAACCACATACTTATATAATTGCGGGTATATAAACACTTAGGGGAATATTATCATTACTTGATAATATTTCAATCACATAAGACCTATATTAAATATTTAATATAGGTCACACACTTATCTAATATTATTAATAATTTAATAATATTTAGTTGGTCTTACAACATTTTTAATCATTCAATAATATTCATTATCCTTATAATATTATTAATTATTTAATAATATTTTATTAATCTTATAATATTATTAATTATTTAATAATATTTTATTCATTATCTAATATTATTAGTCATTTAGTAATATTTTATTCATTATCAAATATTATTAGTCATTTAACAATATTTTAATCATTATCTAATATTATTAGTCATTTAATAATATTTTATTCATTTTCTAATATTCTTATTCAAATAATAATATTTTATCTTTTTATTAATATTATTACTCATTTAATAATATTTTATTGACCTTATAATATAATTATGTTTTCAATAATATTTTAATGATTTTCTAATATTATTATTTATTTAATAATATTTTATTAACTTAATTATATTATTAATTATCTAATATTATTAATCATTTAATAATATTTTATTCATTTTCTAATATTCTTATTCAAATAATAATATTTTATCTTTTTATTAATATTATTACTCATTTAATAATATTTTATTGACCTAATAATATAATTATGCTTTCAATAATATTTTAATGATTTTCTAATATTATTATTTATTTAATAATATTTTATTAACTTAATTATATTATTAATCCTTTAATAATATTTACACCTTTTTAATTATTAAATCAATTATCTACAACTTTGAAAATACATTTATTAAATCCAAAAATACTAAAATGATTTTTGGAATATTTTTTATTTTCTGACCCGGACTGATCCGACCCTGTTCGGATATTAATTTCTTTCTGGAACAGTGCGCGGTGCCCCGACGCAATGTTTTATACTACAACACTGCGCCCCGGTGCTGTACTGCAGAATGAAATTCCAATTTTTAGATTTTTGACAATTTTGACACTTTTGATTCAAACCTTGATAAAATAAAATCTACACATCCAAATGACACAAAATTAGTGTTGATGTGTTCCTAACTTCTTGTTTTACAACATTTCATGGTTTGATCGCATTTTTGAAAACGTTTTACACGAAATTTAAAGATCGAACCACTTAGGGTTTAAAAACGACATACTTTGCGATAAAAGCTATAACTTCTTTGTTTTTCCATATTTTCGAAAGCTTCAAGTTGAGCTTTCTTTAAAACTCATGTATGTAACTTTCTAGCCATCCAAATCCATTTTTCAACTTGTACATTTCAAACTACAACATAAAACATCACATGTTTCGTTAGGGTTTTACCTGTAAAGATTGTTATAAACATTTCTTCTACATTTATGCTTAACACACATTCCAAATCATGATATAAACATGTCAAACTATCAATATACATATATTACATAGTTAAAGACTTCTAGATCATCAAAAAAAGTTTTGATCAGTTAAAAATAGATTTTAATCGTTCAAAAACTATCTAGACTACAAAAATGGAACTTAAGAAGGTTAGAGCATTTTTAAACCTTTAAGACTTTGGTGCTCTTCTTCTTCTCCTACCAAAGTATATGATGATGCTTGTGGACATTCACCAAGACCTTCGTCTAGCTTTTTCACACAACACCCAAGAGTATTCTCTATTTTCTCTCAAATGCTCTTTATTTTCTTCTATCTAGAATGCTTACAAATGAACTAACCAACATAACACAAGTGTAGAGAACTCTATTTAGAGCACTTCACTAATCTATCATTAACTGTCCTAATTCACCAACATAGTCAATTTAGTAGCTAGATTTGGATTACTATTGGATGGATGGACAATGTGATTGACTAGGTGATTGATTAGAGTTGTTCACCTACTATGACATTGTGTAAATTAGAAGCAACATTGCAAAAAAAGCCACCTTTGGTGGGTCTCACTTTGGCCAGCCAAATGGGGTATTTTCCCCCCATTTTTGGTTTAATTTTATTACTTTATATATATATATATATATATATATATATATATATATATATATATATATATATATATTGACCAAAGTTTGACTTCCTATTGGGCTCCATATTGGACTTAGGAATTAAATATATTGGGCTCATCCATTTAATTTGGTTAGACTCAATTTAAATGTTCTATTAGGCTAACATTAAATCACTTATGTTACATTTAATTAAATTAAGTATTGGACTCGGGTTTAATTAATTACATGGACTATTAGGTAAATTTAATTGACCTAATTTAACAACTCATTTGGATTTAAAATATAATCCAATTAGATTTGCTTTAGTTAATTATAACATCTTGCTTCATTGCTTTAAATAAATATACACGTACATTGTACTCGTGTTGAACCGGATCCGAGGTTCAAGGGACCCGGATTCAGGGTCGACACAAATACCCATGGCTTTAATCCCTGTTTGAACCTTCTTTCCTAATGCACTTCCATTCCAATTGTTATGGAGAAAATCTTGCAAGTTCATTGAACTTGGCGGCATAATCTGCTATCGTCATGTTCCCCTGTTTGAGTTCTAAAAATCTCACTTCCATCCTTGCCTGCGTACTCTCCGGAAAGTAGTTTTCAAAGAACAATTCTTTGAAACGAGTCCAAGTGATATTCCCTTCTCTTGCTCGATTCTTGTTAGCCTTCTACCAGTAATTAGCCTCTCCCTTCATCATGAAAGTGAAAAAGGCTATCTTTTGCTCCTCCGCAAAATGCGTAACTTTGAACATTTTATCCATATCTTCTATCCAGGTTTGAGCTTCGATCGAATTCATCATCCCTAAAACTCCGATGGTCCTACAACTTTAAAGTTCGCCAAATGATTATCTGGATGATTCCCCATGGCTAGGGTGCTATTTTGCACAACTTCTGCCAACATATCAGCAAAAGCTCGCATCGGGACTCCCTGACCTCCGTCATTATTCACCAATTCTTCTGCCCTTGCATTCCGAGTTTGTCTACGTGGTAGCATGGTTTTATGTTTTAGATAAAACCTTACATTATTATTTCGCATTTTATGTCTCACATAACAATTTACTGATGTCAATCACTCAAAACTAATGCACAAAACAGGCATTTTAACATATAACACATTTATATTTCATAACTTACTTGTGCCTCACGCATTACATCTAGCACAATATAACATCTATCTTGCTATCTCACTATTATAACAAAGGTTGAGATAACAATTACATATCCCATATATTTCTAGAGTTAGGATTAACTCTATAACCCTCCTAAAAATAAAGGTCGGGCTTAAACAAAACATATCCACATACTCCTAGGGTTGGAATTTACTAACACATTATACCCCTTTTTAGATAAACAAAAGTTGGGGTTAAGTTATGATAATACACATACGATGGCTTAATAGGCGTATAACTAATACATAGCTACTATTGAAGCATGCCACACTTCATCAACGTCACAACACACCTCACCCTCCTTCATAATTATCAGTTGCCGACCTATTGTGTCGTGTCTGAACTTCTTCCGACTACCTTCTTCCTCTTAGGGCAATCCTTCTTTTGGTGATCATGTGCTTCTCATGCGAAAAATCCACTTCTCTTAGGGTAACTAGGAGCCATATGTCCACCTTGCCCACAAATATAACATGCTCCCAGGTGCTTCTTCTGACAATTAACACAATTTGACGTCTTTATCTTTTTTAAATGACTTCCTTCAAGTCTATATTTATCATTCTTCCATTTCCTTTTGAAGTTCTTACTACTGCCACTGCTATCTTCTCCAGCTTGGATTTCTTTTAGCTTTGATACATGATCCAAATTTCCTTCGTTCCTTGGAGTACTCTCTGTTTTAATCTCCTCGTTCTCCATCAGAATTTTCTTCCCTTCATTGATACCTTCTTCATAGGCTCTTACCACTAACTTCACCAATTGTTGAAAATGATCTTGATTTAGGTCCTCAAGTTCATTTCTTGCATTTTTTACTCCTTGCTACGCTTGGTTTCTTTTTCAAGGCAGCATTCTAAACATAAGACAACCACAAAATAGTTTAATTCATTCTTTACTTTACATCAAGCATAAGTTATTGTTGTCTTAACTTTTAATCATTCATCTTTTAATCATATTATTCTTCCCTCGATTTTCTCAATATTCTTTAATATAATTTAGTCATCACAAGCACATTATAAAAATACGTTATATTAATATGCTTCGCAAAATACATTACACATCTTATAGCATTATGCTATCCCTTTCACATACATTTCCATTACTTAGGGATTACAAAAATATATCACATACCCCAAAATTTTGACTTACCAAAAGTTATCTAACATGCTACCCAAAAATTAAAAGTTACCTAAATCCCTTCTTACATACCATATTATATCCTACATACCTTAATAACTATATATATAATTATGGCCACATCATCAAGACCTCATTTCTTCAAATGGCTACAGCTTGCTCTTCTTCTTCTTCGACTCTTCCTTTAGAGTCTCTCCCATCTTCTTAAACTTTTGCAATTCTCTCTCCAACTTAGCAATTCTAGTTATCAGACCACTCAATTTTACCATGTTGTCTTCCAATTCTTCTTCAGACTGAACCACATTCGAAGCTACCTCTTCTACTAATTCTTCTTCTATCAGTTCCTCACCCACGGGGGCTACTATAGCCACATGCTCGGGTGCTACAACCATTCCTCCCAATTTAATGGGAACATCTCCGCGTCCACTTTCTTCAGACATTTTATAATTACCAACATCAACAACATACTTAATTAGTATCCCACGCGGAAATATAATTATCACATAGAACAAATTTTTTATTTTTTTTTCTTGAAGAATTTTCATAATCCATCTTCTAACACTCGAAGTAAGTTAAATCAACTAAGGTTTTAGCCTAAAGGTTTCCCTCCACCTAAAGTTTATAACCTATAGCTCTGATACCAACCTGTGACGCCCCCAAATTCGGGTTATCTCAACCTCATATCTGGTGCTCATGATACTACACATATCTCATGTTTAACTACCCATCAATAATTTGGAATAACAAAACAATATTATTGTAAAATAGTCTTACATTGTTCCCAGGTTTTCTAACCTTAAATTCAACATAATACTCCAAAAGTTTACAAAATAAAGTGAACACATTGAAGTACAGCTTGAATTACTCGCTAGCTTTTTCCCTACCTTTGCCTCTCTTAAAACATTCGGATTATGCTAAAAAATAGTTCATGATATCGTAAGGGTGAACAACTACTTTACTCAACAAGTTAAAATAAACAATACAGATATATCATGAATAGAACATAATTAATCTTGAGAACTTCAACAATATTCAATTATTGTGAAGGCATGCACGTTAGAATAACAGTATATCATTTGATTTAGCATTTCGCTTTTCTTGCTGAAAGGTCACAAGACCGTGAACATGCGTTTCGAATATTAATAATATCCAACTATATAAAATCATGTTTTTCATTTTGAATATTAGTAATCATGTCAATTCTAATATCCAAAGATGAGTACTCTATGTGATCAGTCTATCGTATGTATATATTGTGCACAACATAACCACATGCATCTCGTTTCGAGTATATCATACCTATAATAATTAAAATGTTTCCCCTACTATGAGGGTTGTTCATTACAGCTATTACCGTCGATTCCGTAGCACAACAATATGGTTTGGACTAGCTTTAACAATATTCAAGTCAATAATTTTTTACATACAAATGTCTAGCCGAAACAATTGGCATAGACTACTTTTCAATTTTCATTTAATGTCTAGCCGAACAATTGGCATAGACCTATTTCTTTAAACAGTTCTTAGTAAGAACATGACTTGCAAATGCACACATGTGCGAATAACAATAATTCATATGATATGAAATAATTATCAATAATTAATCCAGCTTGAACAATAGAACAATTCTAGGTTTAACAATAACTTGCACAATAAAATAATTTCAATTTAAGATACTTGCTCAAAATAAACTTGAGTAATGTTAGGAAACTTGCCTCAGTGGTTGACTACAGCTCACACAACTTAAATTACAACCTTTGAAAAACCTAGTATTAAATAGGTTTATCTTTCAATTAGTATAGCACATAGAAATTCATATATTACTATCATATAGACTGCTACTTAAGCACATCGTCCTCTATTTAACAACACATAGCTTACACGACAATATTATCATAATTGGATAACATTTTAATTACCAAATAATATTATTATTAATATGAAGCTCATTTACAAATGTTATTAATTAATTAATTAATTAATAACACCTTAATTGATTACCGACTACTATAATTATTAATTATTTAATAATAATTTAATGATTTACTATTATTATTAATCATTTAATAATAATTTAATTACTTACTATTATTATTAATTATTTAATAATAATTTAATTAGGTACTATTATTATTAATAATTTAATTACTTACTATTTTTAGTAATCATTTAATAATAATTTAATAAGGTACTATTATTATTAGTCATTTAATAATAATTTAATGAGTTACTATTAATATTAATCATTTAATATTAATTTAATCCTTTATTATTATTATTTAATCATTTACTATTATTATTAGTCATTTAATAATAACTTAACTAATATTATTATTTAATAATATTTCAATCTTTTAATAATATTTAAATACTTTAAATAATTAAAACTAAATTGTTTAATTATTTACTCACTTCTTTATTCATTTACTTTATCCATTATTTAGCATTTAAATAATAAATAATTACTCTAATTATTTTTAATTACTTTTCTTATTATTTAATATTAGATAAATAATAAATAATTATTTTTATGTATTATTTAATAAAAATTAAATAATAAATAATTATTTTATACAATTATCCTTATTTTTCTTAGGTAAATTGTATTTATTAAAAATACTTAATTGAATTATTATTTTTTTATCTCTTGGATATCTTAGGTGTATTTAAGTTTGTAGAAAAACTAATTTTCTTTTAATTTTTCAACTATTTTGCTATTTTTCAAAAAGCCAAACTTTCCGAAATTTGCAGGATTTATTAAAAATCAAGTTTTTATCCAAAAAATGCTTAAATTTGTATGGAAGGCTCCTACCACCATAGAAAACCTCCAGTAAACATTTCATAATATTTGGAGTTATAAAACTCAAGTTATAACCGTAACTTCCTTTTAAATCGTAAAGAAACGTCGGGTCATAACTCACTCATTTGATATTGAAATGAGCTCACTTTTTTACAGTGGCTGCTTAATACCATATAGTATCACATATAAAATGTCCAGAATTTTTGGAGTAATAAAAATGGCTGAAATAGCCCCAAGAAAATTCTGGGCAGTAGCGTTTGACAGATTTTTCGGTAGAAACTGTTTCGCTAGAAAAATCACCATAAATCGTTTGTTTAATATTTTTCAGTTGTTCCACTTGGAATCTCTTCTTATCTGATAGACCTACCACCCAAAACTAGTAGATTGCAAAAATAAGTTACGAAACATAAACAGTAACTCCGGGAACCCGCTGCTCAATATAGGGTTTTTTGGGTAAAAATCATTTTCATGTTTTGTTAAACTTTACCACAAAAATGAATACCAAAACTCATGTTCAAACTCATTAAACACTATATATACTAGTCTAGAATTATTTTAAGCATCAAGAGCTTTAAAAATGGTTTTCTACATCAAAACACATTTTTGACCAATAAAACCACTTAAAACATACATAGAACATAAATTAAAGAAAAGTTAAAGTTTAGAACACTTTTAAATCTTTTTGTTGCTTTCTTGCTTCTAGATATGTACTTGACCAACCTAGGATGATCCACCTTAGTATGGTTGATGATCTTCCTTCTTGCTTGATCTTGATTTTTTAGGGTTTTCTCTTCCTTTCCTTACTTTCTCTCTTTTGCTTTCTATTTTTTTTTTCTAATTTCCTCTCTAGAACTTGGTAGATGAAATGAAATGAAAAGATGATGGAATGAAAGAGTGATAGAGTAATAAGGGTGTTAGTGAATATATATACTTACAATATATCTAAGTATACACATAACCTACCACATCAAACATAGGCCTATTTGGTTATGCATCATGTCTTGCTCTTCCCAAGGTCTTGAGCCATTAAAAGAAGCTACAAATTAGCCCCTTAAAGTCCAAGATGGCTGCTGAAATTCTAGGGGCAAAATGGTCCAATAATTATTGTAATTCCCCCTTTACTTTATGTAACACCCCCTTCTCGACTAGTGGAAAGGGAGGCTACACAGAAACGAACTCTAAGTAAAATATCAAAACAAAAAGGAACTCTCTTCACACTTGCCCTTGAATCCCTTTCCAAACCTATCAGAAGAAAAACTCAGCATGAGCCAAATGCCCAGTATGGATAAAGAGTGAAAAAATAAGAACTGAAATTGAGTAACAAAATCAACTAAACTGAATAACATAATCTTACTGAACTGAACTGAACTGAAACTGATTATCTGAATTGAATTGATTTACTGAACAACATAAAACGCTGAATTGATTGGCTGTTTGTATTTCATACCGAGCTCAGAGCAAAATAGAAATTTACCTTGTTACAAAGACAAGTCAAAATACTACCAAACAGGCAGGCACATATTGGACTGCAGATCTAAATGTATGCAAAATCGGAAAGGTGTGCTTAGCACTACAAATAATACCAGACCGCGGAACAGAATGCTAGGGCCAACTCATACGCCTCCCACACCAAAACACCAAATGTCCACAAAAACACAAAATGGAGACGTCGTGGACTGATCACACCGCCACGGAAGGTGTCATGCCTCAGTGCCTAAAGACATGTCTGTGGCACCCCCACAGGTAGTTATAGCTCAGGTATACCCTACGGTACATTCTAACAAAAATATCATGTCATAATACATGTGACACAATACTAACAAAGGGGTTCTAACACGCACATGCTAAATCGAAACGAATTGACATAAAGGCTCCCAAATATATTAGTACGTACGTTTTTACAGAATCAAAATAAATACTAGATGTGCTCAAAAAGTTTCAAGAGTACAAGTTATAAATTTATGAATATCTAAAATCAAGCAAAATGATCATATGAATTCAACTAATACCAAAGTATTAAAACAATATCTGAATTTCTAAATAAGGGGCAAAACAAATGAATTAAAATTAAAGGAATATCGTTGAAAGGGTACGAAATCCATACCTGAAATAAGCAATGTAATAACCAAAATTATAATGAAAAACTGACTCGTTAAATTTCTTTCGTCGGAACTAACAAAATAAAGGAATTGATAAAAAAATAGTTAATCAAATGATTAAGTTTTACACATTTTCTTTCTCTTAGGCGAATTTGAAATAGTTTCGTTATAAAAAATATTCTACCTAAAGTTATACATACATAAATATTCTAATTATGGTAACGTATATATTAATAAATAATAGTATTCTTGTTCCTTCCGAAATACTTACAAATATATTCACCAAAATATTCTTTCTATTTTTAAATTTATTACAAACAAATATTTTACTATTATTATTATTATTATTATTATTATTATTATTATTATTATTATTATTATTATTATTATTATTATTATTATTATTATTTTCTGTCAAAACTATAAAGTTAGAAAAACACTAATTTAATATTTCAAAATGCTAATTACTAATAAAGATGTATCAAAATATATCAACTAACAAAATAAATAGTATACAAAAATTAAAATTAATACAGAAAATTAAATATTTACACAAAGAAAGAAAAAGAGACATATCCAAAATTATGAGGTTTGCAGTTCGCCCATGTCATCGACACCAAAATTTTTTACTAGGGATGTTCTTACTAAAAAAATCATCACACAAAAAGGTTTCCTCAAATTGGGTAAAACCTTAATGTTTTTATAAAATAAAATAAAAAGGTGGTTTTTCATATATAGGCTAAAGGAATGGAAGAGTTTACGAGAGTGGGCGATGTGGGAATCCAACAAATGACTGGATATTACATTACCTCCCCCTTAAAAAGGATTTCGTCCCCGGAATAAAAAAAATGAAAAGGGACGAACTTAATTATCAAAAGAGGCGAATACTTTGCTCGAATAGAATTTTCACAAACTCAACGAAATGGTTTCTTCTAGAATCATATCAAAATGGACAGTGCATGTGACGCCCCAAAATCGGAGTCCCTTGAACCTCGTATTTGGTGCTCACTATTCATTACTAAACAAACATTCATAAACTAAATCTTTAATAACTCGCGAAAAATATACATAATTTTATTACAAAACGTACTTTCAATCTCAGGTTCCACTTCGGTGCTCACTATTCATTACTAAACAAACATTCATAAACTAAATCTTCAATAACTCGTGAAAAATATACATAATTTCATTACAAAACGTACCTTCAATCCCAGGTTCCACTAACCTTAATACATCATCATTACCTTATAATACAAAAGGTTTACACATAAAGTAAGAACTAAATTACTTCTACTTGTTCACCTTTCCTTTGCAGTTACACTCCTTAGATCACTCGGCTTAATTGAAAAATAGTTCATGATATAGCAAGGTTGAGCAACTACTTCGCTCAGCAAGTTTAAATAACAATAAAGGATATATCATGAATGAAAAAGAATTAGCTCTTGGAACTTCAACAATATACAATAATTGTGAAGACATGCAACTTTGAGTAAACATTCTCAATTTATTTAACATACTGCTTCTCATGCTGAAAGGTCATAAGACTATGAACGTATGTTTTGAGTATTTACAATACCCTATAGACAGAAGACTGTCATTTCGTTTTGAATATTAATAATCATTACAATTATAATATCCAGTGATGGGTACTCTAAGTTATCAGCCTATTGTACGTTTATATTGTGCACACTATAACCATCAAATATCGTTTTGACCGGGTTTTTTTCATCCAATCCACATTTCATCTTTTCATAATAATTTGTTCATTTTAGCTTTTCCCATCAGATTTCGCATCATAGCAATATGTGTAACGACCCCGAAATTCGACCCTTATTCTTACCTTAAATTTTGTATTTATTATACATTATCTTCCTTTACGTCCAAATTTCGGTCCGTTAATAAATCTTTAATCCCTTCTTTAATCCAATAATTGATTTTAAAATCAACAATTACCCAATATTTCGGTATAATTTTTTTTTTTCAATTCAATAATTGTATTAAAATATTTGGATATTTAAAATTCTTACATCTGGATCCTAGTCCCTAGATCGTAACCTTTACTTTTTCTTTCTATTACCATTATCATAAAGCTCGACATTCAAATTTTAATATCATTCATGTCCATACAAATATTCTTTGTTTCATGATTCATCATCAAATATATAATAGTCTCTATCATAATATTCATATTGAACAACTTCAGTTTACAGTTTAACTATACGCATCATATTCAGATCCCACTTATCTGTACATATATCATATCAAAGTAACTTGGCAAATTTATCCACATTGATTTATAATATTAAAATATAATAACAGTCACAACCTTCCTTGGTAAACCGCCTTTACATAATCTGATATTCTTGAAATTTATTTCTTTCCTACAAAAATGTATATTAAGCAAGTAATGAGCACAACGGCTCAGCAAGTTCAACAGTTTATGTTTCACGTAGCACATACCTTAACATGCTCAGTGTGTGTCATACATCATGTGCTTGTGCTTCTACTATAGACATATATCTCACATTATCGCACAAAGTACACATAGTTGTCATATTAGTCACAGATCACATAACACATAATTTATATGCATTTGACAAGTTTTAACATATCATAACAGTTAAACATTTAACACAAAAATACTGAAAAACTTGTTTCGGTCCGTAGTTCACTGACAGTCGTAACTCGAACAAAAACGTATTGCACGACCTATAATTATTTTAAATATAGTCAGTTACAACAACAACACGTCATTTTGTTAATAACATATACTGTACATGTCAATTGACATGCCGGATATAACCTAAGATATTCGTTCGCTCGTGCTTATTTTTTTCGATAATTTATTTCGATTCGTACATTAATGGTTTAATATTTAAAAGAGGTAAATATAATCCCAACATCACGTTCGTCCAATAAACCTTTTAAAATCTCTAGAATATCATCCTAAACTTTTCAACCAATTTTTCATTATTTCTGGATAATCCGACAATTTCTGTATAAAAACTATTATTTAATAGCCTTTAAAATATAAATAATCACTTAACATACTTTTGTATCCCCCAAATACCATCAATATTTATCTTATATTATTATAAAAATTTCCACAAAGTTTCGTAATTTTTCAACATTCATAAAATTTTCCATGAATTTTCACTTATTTTTACATTAACTTTAAATAGCCTTAAAAATACAATAAATACTATGCTCTTCAATAAATTACCAAATTTTTTAACAAAATCTGGAATAATATAACAATAATGCTGTCCAGAACAAATTTCAGCACAAAAATATTTTTAGTAATAAAATTTTAATTTTAATGCACTGAACTTCTGAAATTCACAGTAATTAGCACGTTTATCCGAAAATTACGAATCTTAAGTCCATTCCAGACGAAATTTAATTATCTACAACTTTGTAGAAGTAAATGTTTCCAGATTCTGCACCAAAATGGACAGAATTGCCCCTGTTCGGACTGTTTCCTATAATTTATATAATTTAATATTTTAATCCAATTTTTCCACAATAATTACTCTAAACATCATATAATCCATAAATATACCTCTAAAAATTATCTAGAATAATTATTCTAATTCTTCACTAATTTTTCACAAAATTATTTTATTACCAAAAATATTAAAATAAATCAAAAATTTAATTGCTATACCTTCCTTTGAAGTTTATTTCTTGCATGGATGGCATCAAATATTCTTCTTCTCCCTCTTGGTAGCCATGGAGATCTATGGGTGGCATGGTGGTGGTGTCGGGTGGCATGAAGGTGGTGGAGGAAATAAAATGGGTTGTGTTGTTTTTGTTTCTCTTTTTTTTCCTCCTTTATTCCTTTTTCCCTCATCCTATATAAAGCTTTAATATGTGAATTACTTTTAAAAACTCCTCACGTCCACCGACCTACCAAGCAAGCCACCGACTTTAGATGTTTTTCGGTAAAAATCATGTACAACTTTTTTCCCTCATTACGTAATTATTTCGTGTAATAAATATTTTATATAATATATATAAAATATTTATTTTAATTCACCAAAAATTATAACTTGATTTATTATTAATTTTAATACCTCTTTTGGGTACTTTACTTGACAAATTTTGTACACACATAACGTCATGCATGCAATTATATGAGGTAATTTATACCCCCAAAAATCATAAATTAATTCATAGGACATATAAAAATTATTTTTCATAATTTTTTACTTCATTACTTGGACAACATATTACACTAACATGTTCATGTTTTTAAAATATTATCCTTCATAAAAGTCATAACAATTCAATTATGCATAAACATAATTTTTAATGAATTAAAACATTCTCTTTTCCTTATTTAATTTCATTTCTTTACATCTCACATTAATTTCTTTATATATAAATTATATAATTTAATATTATATAATTTATATAATTACATTCTCCTTTTAAATAATTTCTTAAATTCCTCCATAATTATTAATTAATTATATAATCAATAATTATACATTCATTAACTCTCTCATTATTTTAATACTCTTATATAAATTATATAATTATCCTTATATAATTTATATAATTATAATTTCCTTTATACATCACTTTAATTTTCTTATATAAATTATATAATTTATATAATTATAATTTCCTTTATACATCACTTTAATTTTCTTATATAATTTATATAATTACATTTCTTCTTAATCAATTTCTAAATTTCCACCATAATAAAATCAATAATTACAATTTTATTAACTTCCCCGTTCGCTTTTCATTTAAAATTGGATTAATTTAATTATTAATCCCTTAATTTTCATAATTAATAACATTTATAATTATCACTTAAACATATACATTTATATATATATACTGTAACGTCCTCGAAATTCGACCCACTTTATTCCCTTAAATCTTATATTTAATAAACATTATTTTCTTTACGTCCAAATTTCGGTCCGTTAATAAATCTTTCATCACCTAATATGATCCATTATTTAATTTCAAAATCATCAATTACTAAATTTTCGGTATAAATTTTTTTTCTTTTTCTCAATTCAATCATTATAATAAAATATTTGGATATTTAAAATCCTTACATTTGGATCCTAGTCCCTGGATCGCAACCTTTACTTATTCTTTTCTTTCTATAACCCGTATCATAAAGTTCAACATTCAACATTTAATATTATTTAAATCCATACAATATTCTTATGTCGTAATTCATAGTCAGACATATAATAGTCTCTAACATAATATTCATGTTGAACAATTACAGTTTACAATTTAAGTTATACTCGTCATATTCGGATCCAACTTATCTGTATGTAGACACCCAAATTTTGCACTTCTCTACTAACCCTGGCAGGAGGGCAAAGTCGTCACTTGAGCCGGAATGCGAAAAGGAGGGTGGACCCCAAAACGAAGTCACCCCAACGATTTACGGTCAAAGCCGCCACAACGAACAACGAGCATCAGGTTACTTGAGGCAAGGCAAACAGTTGATCCAGAAGAACCTGATTTGAGCACAAAAGACGACAAATGGCCACTACGCTTACGATGTTCGGGGGTCTCGCTCACCGGTGAGCGAGCGGCTGCCCAGCTCGCCGGTGAGCTGGCGGGGGTGGAAAGGGGGCAGCGCCCCCTGAAAGCCAGGCACAATTATCAAATTCTATATCAAGTCACAGCCCTCCGAACTAGCCTCCCAGAACAATATGGCACGTTTCCCAGGGATTTCCGGATTGCAAAAATACAGCCTTCCAAAATAATATAGCAGAAATTGGCCATTTAAGACCGCGTGGCATAGAAATCGAGAAAAATGAGCCGGACAGCCGCGGATGCAATCGCGGCCACCGACAAAAAGTACTTTCGCGCGGCTCGAGGGCGGCACTCGGCAGTCGAGGATTCGGCGCGGACGGCCACAGCAGGCAGCCGCAGATGCATCTGCGGCTGGCCGCAGATGCATCTGCGGCTGGCCGCAGATGCATCTGCGGCTGCCTGCTGAACCACTATAGATCGCCATTTTCGCGTCCGAGAGAAAGAGGAGAGAAAAATTTGGAAGGTTTTAGAGAGAGAAAATGGCGGAAATAGAGAGAGAAAGCCTTCGGGTTAGCCAAAAAATGTGAGGATTCATCTCCTTTCGTTCAATCTTCATGCTATACATTGTATTCTACATTGGATTTGAGTGCTAGTGCGTGATTTCTATCAATATCAAGGCAAAATTTCGATATCTTTCTTAGTGTGGTGCTCGTTTTGTAGATCTATTAGATGTAATATTTCATCTTGCTTTAGTAGTGTAATCGATAAATATTTGTGTATTTGTGCATTTGTTGGGTGGATCTACTGTTAGATCCGAAAATATTTGGTGCATTGCTATTTAAGTAGTTTGATTCGGTGTATTTTGAAGTTAGATCCAATGTAGTCAATATATTGTAGATCTATGGATTAGGGACGGTTAGAGAGGATTTATGGCGGATGGAATCTCCTCCTAACCTCCCGATGATATCCCTTTAGTTTATTTTATATTTTTTACGCATGTAGCGATGACGATGCATTTGTATTGTAAATATGTAATTTTCGGGCCTTAAAGCGATGTCGGATCGAAAATCGGGTTTAAGGCCCCGTAATAATGAAATGTGCGATTGTGGGCGTTTGGGGTTATTCGGATGGCTTACATGCCCGTGAATAGCCGCAACGTTATTTTGATGCTTGGTTTTCCCTTTTGACACGAGAAAACGATTTTGGAATGAAATGATAAAGATTTTTATAAAATCAAGCAAATTAGGATATTAGATCCACGAGGATTAAAATTAAGAGTTTTGGCGAACTTAAATCCATGTTTGACGAAAATGCTACATTTGGGTTTTTTTAAAAATGTCATAAAAGATGTTTGCGTAAAAAATAAATAATCGTTTTCATTAAACTTTGTGCATAGGGTTAAAGAGTTCTAGAAGTTGCCCTCATTTTATTTATATTAACTGTTAGAAGGCAATGTATAGTCTCGATTCCTATTTGACAAAAGTTTAAAACTATTGTTTTCTAAAATGACATCTAATAAAAAATCCTCAACGTTTTCAAAATTAAAATCAATCTTTCTTATAAAAAAGCAAAACCTCGTCATTTGGGTCAAGAGACGCCTAAACGCTTTCCAGATAAAGCACATTTGCCATACAAAAATCCAAACAAAATTCACCACAAACATTCACCTAGGCACACACGCACACACACGCAACTCACACATTTTAGGATTTAAAAGGATAGGAAAACATCGAGATTGCGGTAACCGTGTTTCACGGAAGTCGGGGGGTGCCTAACACCTTCCCCTCGCTTAAGCAAGCCCCCGAACTCTATGAATCTCGGTTTGCGGACCAATTAACTCGGAGTCACATATGAGCCAGCGATTACGAAAATAAACTCGGATGAGTTGGTACATCCATTTCAAAAATACCAACTGGCGACTCTGGTCAATTGGCTCATAAAAAAAATCGATCATTCAAAACCCGTTGACATTAAGCCGACCCTTTTCAAAATCACATTTAATTCAAAAGGCTAAAAATTGGAAAGGGACATTTTAATAATAAAAAACGAGACGACGAAAATCCCGGCGTCGACACTGTACATACAACATATCAATATAACTTTGACAAATTATTCACCTTGAATCATAATACAAACATTTAATAATAACATTTACAACCTTTTTGAAAAATCCGTCTTTACATCATCTGATGTTTTTGAAATTTATTTCTCTCCTGCAAAAATGTATATTAAGCAAGTAATGAGCACAGCGGCTCAGCAAGTTCAACAGTTCATGCTTCACGTAGCACATACCTTAACATGCTTGGTGTGTGTCATATATCATGTGCTTGTGCTTTAACTATAGCAATATATCTCATATCGTTGCACAAATAACACATTGTAGTCATATTAAACACGTATCACATAACACATAATTTTTGTATGCATTTAAAACAAGAATTGCATATAATAGTTCAACATTTAACATAAAGGGGACTGAAGAACTTGCCTGGATCGTAGCATTAAATAATAAATACCCTCTTTATACCGCTTCTCGTACAACCTATGATCATAAATTAATCAAATAATAATTATTCGTCTCTTTATGATATTAATTTATTTAATTAATATCATCTCCGGATTAATTTTCAACCTATACGGTTAATTATATTAATATCGTCCCTTAATATATTCATTTAACTTCATATCAAATACACTCACTACGGACAACCCGGCTTATTGGATAAATTTTAGCATATTCGGTTGTCCGAAAAATTTATTAAATCATTTTCTAACTTGTAACCTTATTAGATTAATATTTAAACATTTAAATATTAATCCCCAATATTTAATATTTACTCAAAAATATTAAATTTAATACCCAAATATCATTTCTATATTTTTAGTATTTTTCTATAATTTTCTATGATTTTTAAATAATTTTTAAACATTTATTTCATAAAAATCAATTTCTGGGGGCAATAGGGTAATTTCCGCGCCCTTGGGGACACGCTGGTCATTTTCTGGAAAGTTCAGGGGCAATCCGGTCATTTTGCAAAGTTAGGGAGACAATCGGAATTTTCCCGAAAAATCAAGGGCATTACCGTAATTTTCTTGGTCAGGGACACGGTCGGTATTAACCGAAAAGGGCAGGGGCACGCTGGTAATTTCCAGCGTTGCCGTCGGTCGCGCCATGCGCGACCCTGGCTCTGCCGACGCCATCAAAACGACGTCGTTTCACAGCCCGTTTCTGGGCTTCCGCGCGATGCGCGGCCTGTCCCCTCTCGGCGCCCAAAACGACGCCGTTTAATACCCTGCGGCTGAAAAAAAATTGGCTGCCGCGCATTGCACGATAGCCTTTCTTCTTCTTCTTCTTCTTTCTAATGCACGACAGCCTTTCTTCTTCTTCTTCTTCTTTCTTCCAACAGTAGCCCAAAAAGAAAATAAAATACCATTTTGTTCACAATAACACAACATAATCACTCCCAAAATTTGTATAATTCATAAATATACATTAGAAAATTATTTAGAATAATTTTCTTAATTAATTACTAATTTTTCACAATAAGAATTTAACACCATAAATACCCAAAATAATTAAAATAAATTCATGTTTATACCTTTCTTGGCTTAGAAATCCTTCCTTCCATGAAAACTCCAATAAATTCTTTCTTCTTGGTCGGCTATGGAATTTTTTTTCCGGTGGAAGGTGGTGTTCGGGTGAGGAAGAGAACTTGGAAGAGTTGTTTTATATATTTTTTTTTCCTCTCCTTATTCCTTTGTTTTGCTTTTCCTTTTATAACCATGCACTCAACCAATTTTGGAATAAAAAAAACTTCACCGACTTAGCCACGCCAGCCAACTTTTTTTTTCTTCTCCTCTCGAACGTTCCAAAATTAGCATGCAATTTAATTAATTTAATACATTACGTAATTGTTTCGTGTAATAAATATTTTATATGAAATACATAAAATATTTATTTTAATTTACTAAAAATCATAATATGATTTATGAATAATATTAATACCTTTTTCGGTATTTTACATGACAAATTTTGTACACGCATAACGACACGCATGTAATTATATGAGGTAATTTATACCTCCAAAAATCATAAAATAATTCATAGTACATATAAAAATTATTTTTCATAATTTTTTCACTCCGTTGCTTGGACAACATGTTACATTAACATGTTCACGTTTCCAAACTATTATCTTTCATAAAAGTCATAATAATTCCCTTATACATAAACATAATTTTTAATAACTTAAAACATTCCTTTTTCTTATTTATTATTCAATTCTTTACATTTCACATTACTTTCCTTATATAAATTTTATAATTTATTATTATATAATTTATATAATTAAATTATCCTTTTTTATAATTTCCATTTCACACAAAATATAATTTATAAAATTTCTTCCATCCTTATTCAATTTAATCACCTTATATAAATTATATAATTATTCTTATATAATTTATATAATTATTATTTTCTCATATTTTACTTTAATTTCCTTATATAATTTATTATTATATAATTTATATAATTACATCTTTTCTTTATAAATCCTAAACTTTCTCCACCATTCTTGATAACATCTAAAATCCATAATTATATTATTACAATTCCCTCATTAACTTTCCATTTAAAATTAGATTAATTGGACTAATTTAATTATTAATCCCTTAATTTCCATAATTAATGAAATTTATATTTATCACTTAAACATATACACACACATATATAAAAATGTATATATATAAATATATACATATTTAATTCATGCCTTTCACATTAACACATAACCTCATTTAAAATCATAATTCCTGTACTTCTATAATAATTTAATTGTACAATTTATTGTACCTTTACATGGAATCTCTCTTATTTTTCATAAATTGTTTCCAAACAATTTATTTACTCTTTTTTTTTTTTTTTAAATCCACACAATTCATCACCATCTTGATACATATTTAATTTTAACTATTCAATTCCTTCACACACTTTAAATTACTTATATCATAACTAATTTAAACAATTTTGATAATTTTATCAATTAAATTCTCATTTAATATTATTAAATAATTCTGAAAATTCGGATCCTCACATTCTTCCCCCCTTAACAGGATTCCGTCCTCGGAATCATAATTACCGTAATAATCATACGTAATTTATTTGTAGTACCTTGCAATATCTTTATCTTGGTGAATAACAACTAATTCCATAATAATTATATTTTACCTCTTTAACTTACACGAATAACACCATAAAATCATAATTGTCAGAATATTCAATCCTTAAATCACATTCACAATTTCTTTGTGACTATAAAGCCTTAGCTCTTTTCTTGATGTATTTATCAAGATATGTTCTCATTTTTCGAAAACTTTCTTTTTCTCTAATCGTACTTATCCTTACTTAGCCAACTTATTTCACACCTTCTATTACACCTCATTTATACTCTGTACATTCATCATTTTCTTCTTAATTCACATTCATAATCTTCTTCATATATCATAATTCATTCTTTAATACCTCCATTATTTGACATTAGATTTTAAATACTAACCTTTACTTGATTTATCATAATCCTTATTTGGAATTATTTTAAAATTCCTGGGGTATCACATATACAAATGTATATATATACATATCTAATTTCATATATTTCACATTACCACATAACCTCAATCAAATCATAATTTCTACATTTCCATAACAATTTAATTGTACAATTTATTGTACCTTTACATGGAATTTCTCTTATTCTTCATAAATTGTTTCCAAACAATTTATTTACTTTTTCAATTATTTTAAATCCACCCAATTCATCACCATCTTGGTACATATTTAATTTACCAATTAAATTCTTTCACATACTTTAAATCACCTACGGCATAACTAATTTAAACAACTTTGATAATTTTATCAATTAAATTCTCATTTAATATTATTAAATAAATCTTGAAAATTCGGGTCCTCACAATATGGTTCGGACTAGCTTAAAAAATATTCAGATTAATGATTTTAAAACATACATGGTCTAGCCGAAATAATTGGGCGTAGATCCTTCTCTTTAAACAGTTCATAATCAAAACAGTCATAAGAACACATGTTATATCTAGTCGAAACAAATAACATAGATATTTCTCTTTAAATATTTCATAACGTGAACAGTCATGCAATTGCACATAAGTGCGAATATCAATAATATTATCGATGTGGAATAATGTTTGATAATTAAACTACTTAAAGCTCTGACAATAGAATATAAGTTTAGAAAACTTGCTCAACAATAATTGAATAGAGTTAAAGGACTTGCAAAATAAATACAAGTTAGGGTTCAGAGAACTTGCCTATTCCGCTGACTACTGCTATTCAACTTAAAATAACTTCTTTTGAATGACTTATCATTTAACAATATTTATCTACCAATCAACATAACATATAACTATATTGTACAATACTTAAATCATTTATCACTTAAGCATAACCTTAATCACTTAATAATATTATCAGCCATTGATAATATTTTAATCACATAAGTGTTCTTTAAGAACATAACCATCAATTCCTAATATTATCACCACTGATAATATATTATCCTCAAATAAAAAATAATATTCTTTTAATAATATTTTCAACGATTACGAATACTATTAACTATTTTAATAATATTTTATTCATATTATGATCATTTAATAACATCCCAATCACAATCTAACATCATTAATAATTAATAATGTCTTACATTTCCTAATAATATTATTTATTAAATAATATCTCCCATCACTCATAAATATTATTAACCATTTAATATTATTTAATATTTTACACTCAAAATAATATTATTAATCCTTTAATAATATTTTAATCCTTTGTTAATATTATTAATCATTTAATAATATTTTCTTATCTTATTAATATTATTAATCATTTAATAATATTTTATTTATCTCTTAATATTATTAATCATTTAATAATATTTTATTACTTCCTTAATATTATTAATTATTTAATAATATTTTACTCTTTTTCTAATATTATTAATAATTTAATAATATTTTATTCATAATATTTAATCTATTTCTTAATATTATTAATCATTTAATAATATTTTATTCCATTTCTAATATTATTAATCATTTAATATTATTTTATTCATTATCTAATATTATTAACCATTTAATATTATTTTACTACATTATTAATATTATTAATCATTTAATAATATTTTATTAATTTTCAAATATTATTATCCATTTAATAATATTTTAATAATTTTCTAATATTATTATCCATTTAATAATATTTTAATCTGTTACTAATATTATTAGTCATTTAATAATATTTTGATCATTTGCTAATGTCATTAATTATTTAATAGCCTTTTTAATCATATTCTAATGTTATTAATCATTTCATAACATTTTAGTTACTTACATATTTAATCCCTTAACAATATTTTAATAATCTTCAAACCATACAAATAGTTAACTTTTTAATAGTATTAACCTTAGTCTTTATTTTATACATTTAACTACCAATTAGTCACTATTATACTTTATATATATATATATATATATATATATATATATATATATTGGTTTAATGTTCAAGCACATTCATTTTACAAGTTTATCTTAGATTTTAAGTCCCTAACGGTGTTTCATTTAGACTTTTCATTAACTGACAAGTTAAACCGGAGTTCTGACTTGATAAAACTTTAAAATATCAAAATTTTGACTTTTTAAAATAGGACCGGCGCTGGCAACGCTGGTCTTAGGCTTATTCTAGAGTCGGCGGCGCTCAAAGCAGAAGGTCCGAGAACTGGTGGCACTCGTTTTGGCTGCCCGGACCTCTTTTACTAAAACTATCATAAATTTTTTATTTTAAAATATTTTGGGATGATTCTTAAGTCCATTCTCATCAGAATTTCCCCCTTTACAACTTCTCTTTAGATCACCAATCCAAATTCCAAGTGGAACTATACTTAAAACGGCTAACAAGGATAACCTAGGGTTTTAAAATCAACATGTTTTGGGGGAAAATCCATAGCTTCTTTATTTTTTCATATTTTTGAAAGATTTAAGTTGGTTTTCTTGAAAACACATAGAGGTAACTTTCTAGCCATAAAAATTAATTTTTCAACTTGTACATTTCAAACTACAATATTAAATAGCACATAGCTACCTAGGATTTTACCGGTAAAGTTCAATATGAACATTTCTTCTATTTTTATGCATGACACACATACCAAAACATGATTTAAACATATCAAATCATGAATATACATATATAAGATAATTTAAGACTTCTATACCATCAAAACAAGTTTTGATCGGTTAAAAATATATTTTGACCATACAAAACATATTTAAACCAGAAAAATGAACTATGGAAGATATAGAACACTTTTTAACCTTTAAGGGAGATCTTCTTCTTATTAAAGCTAGAACTCTTCTTCTTCTTCTCTTCTCCAAAATGAGTAGCACACTTTCCACTCTACAAAATTCTCTCACAAAATCTCTAGCTTTTCTCTTGAACTTTTATCTCTATAGTTTAGTGAATGGAGCAAATAAGCAAACAACCTATACAAGCCTTTGACCCTTCTTATTTATAGAAGTCTAGGATCCTCCTAATTAAGCTCCTAATCAACCAACACTAATCAATTAAAGCTCTAATCTTGCTTACTATGCATGAAATGACCACCTGATAGACCTTTTGAATGACCATATGAATGACTAGGGTGGTTGGGGGTTGCTTGAACCACTTTGCACTCAAAAATCAACCAACAAGCAAGCTTCACATCCTTGTGGGCCCCAAAATTCGGGATTGCTATTTTATTAATCCAATTTGGCTTTATTTTTTTATGTCTTATATAATTATATAAGCATCCATATGTATATACACCAATATATGGATACATATTCACATATATATGCACATTGGGCTCCACTTTAGACCTTTGAAATTAAATATATTGCGCTTATCCATTAAATTTGGTTGGACTCAATTTAATTGTTACATTGGGCTAACATTTAATATCCTATGATACATTTTATTAAATCAAGCATTGGGCTTGTTGAATTATTACATGGATCAAAGCTTAATTATTGGACCTAGTTTAAAACATCATTTGGACTTATAATATAATCTAATTAGACTTGCTATTTATAAGTTCATTGGACTCCTTAATTAAGATAGCTTACATAACACAATCACTTATAAATTCTTGGGTTTATTTTAATAAAACTCTAACACAAATTAATAAAAGTACTTTGACTTGATTAAATTAATTCATTGACTTTATCTTATCATCAAATTGAGTTTATAATACCGCTATCCATACACATACAATTGTTCTCACATTGAGTTATGTTTAATAATTTACTTATTTCTTCTTTCTCATTAATTCTACAAGTAATTCACTTGTTTATTATAATTCTTCTTATTTGCCATTTAAGGCCAATATACAAGCTTTGTGATCTCATCGCATAAGCTTCTATTGCATTCCTTTTTCCTTCTTTAGTTAATTCAAATAAATTTAATTAACTAATTTACTACCTTTCATCATACTATTTAACACATACACACATACTTCATTCATCCTATTTTCTCATGAATATAAAAAAAAAATTAAAAAAAATTGGGTTCGTAATTTTCTCGGTCATTACATTCACCCCTCCTTATAAGGATTTTGTCCCCAGAATCACTGCTACAAGATTACTTAAAATTTTCTTATAATCTGTTATTTTCTTGTCTCTTTTTCTCGTATCTCCGAATTAATTTTACGGACAACTTACTCTTCCTCTTTCTGACACAATCCTTTGATTTAATGACAATTTATATTAATAAAGTATTCTAACTTTCTTCAAGTAATTCTAATTATTTAGTGAAATTCTCAGACAGATAGTACCCGAATCAAATAATACCTAACAATTATATCATTGATCGGAATCATCCCTGTCACTATGCCTCTTGACTTCCTTAAATAGTTTCCCTTGATTCTACTTCCTGCCTTGCTTTCCTACTTCGGGCAGTCCTTAAACAGATGACTCATTCCTCCACAAATAAAACACTTTCTACTCTTCTTCGACCAGGACAGTTCGAAGCAACGTATCCTTCCTATCCACATCTATAACAATTATTTGTCCCCTTTAGACATACCCCCAAATGGTTCTTTCCACAACTTTCACAAATTTCTATCTTTCGCTTGATCTTTCTCTGACCATCTTTACTATTTTCATGATTCCACTTTCGTTTTGGCATGTTACTACCTCCGTTATTACCTTTACCATTTCCTTCTTCACTAATCTTTCCTTTCCTCTCTTGATTATATTTTGACCAAGATTCTCTCCCGCCTTCTGCTACGATTGCCTTCTCCAACATTGTTGAAAATGTGCTGATCTGAAGAACTGAAACCTTACTATAGATCCAAGGATTCAATCATTGTTCAAACCTTCTTGCCTTTCTTTCTTCCGTGTCCACTTGATGCAAAGCAAATCTCGCTAGTTCATTAAACTTGGCGGCATATTCTGCTACCGTTATGTTCCCCTGTTTGAGTTCTAAAAATTTCACTTCCATTCTTGTTTGAGTACTATTTGGAAAATAGTTTTCAAAGAATAACTCCTTGAAATGAATCCACGTAACAATCCCTTCTCCTGCTCGATTTTTATTAGCCTTCCACCAATAATTAGCCTCTCCCTTCATCATGAAGGTGGAAAATGTTGTCTTCTGTTCCTCCGCAACACACGCTACTTCAACCACTTTCTCCATCTCTTCCATCCACGTCTGAGCTTCGATCGGATCTATTGTTCCTCGAAACTCCAATGGTCCTACTATTTTAACATCTTTAAAATTCACCAATTGATTTTCTAGTAGACTTCCTACTGCTGGAGTTCGGTTTTGCATTACTTCTACTAACATATTAACAAAAGTTTGCATCAGGTCTACTTGACCTCCTTCATTATTAACTAATCCTTCTACTCTCGATTTTCGGGGTTGTCTATGCGGCGACATTGCCTGCTTTTAAGATAAAACTTATGTTATTATCTTACTTTTTGCTTATTACAATCATTCTTATAACATTTACTATTTAATGCTCACATTAATCACTTCAAAGCATATCAACATTACGCATTTATACTTATAAGCAAACAGTAGTGTCTTAGCACTTTGCATACATAAATAAATAATCATATCCATATAGACCACAAAGGTCGGGATTTAATCTAACCACATAACCTATATACTCCTAGAGTTGGGATTTACAAATACATGATGCCTCTTAATCTTCTTATTCACTTCTTCATCTTTTTCATATAACATATTTTACATTACTCACCAAGGATCTTAATAATTTGAATGTCATCTTCTTTTTATGTTTCTTACACGTACTTGATTGTTAAGTAGTGTATCACTATTCTTCTTTAATTCCTCATCATCTAGTAAAATTTACTACCATGCTAAACATTGTTATTTATTCCTCAATATCTCCTTCATTAATCTTATCAACATATCTTCATACTCTCGAAATTTTTCCATGCTATATATCAGTTTCTTCCTTTCTTCTTCTCTCTGAAATTTCTGTATCTTTAAATCATATACTCACCCCTTCTCTGATAATCCTACTTAAAATGATTTTCTTTAGAAATTGATAACTATGTTAACACATACACAATCATCCACCTTATGTTGTTTCTGATCATAACCTAATCCTCGATGCGAAGCATTGCTTTATATTACAACCTACCGGTAATATTTAGGAAAATAATATTGGGTCGTACACAATTTCTATTAATTTTCTCAAATCAATGAAAACTCTCAAATCTCTATCTATGACTTTCTTCTAACCTTCACCACCTATTGTTCATCGAACTTACCACACAATATGAGTTTAGGAACTTGCCACAATCATATGGTTTAAGGAACTTATGCTAGTCAGACCAAAATCATCCATTCGCTGAGGGGCTCCACCATACGATTATGAGTCATGAACTTACCATACGTGTGAGTTTTAAGAACGCGCACCTACTTAACATCCTCTACCTATCCGTTATACATATGAGAAACGAATCAACTTCTCAACATACATATAACGAATAACGCGACACAAGATTTCAATAATTATCATTATAGGAAGCTAAGTGGTTGTTAAACCAAGCGCAATCCCCTGCCTATACAAATGAATGTTCAACTCAACCACTAATATGAGTTCTCAATTGAAATCAACAAACCTCTAACTTTTCTTAACTTAATATGAATTCACTTAATTCATACTTTAGCACATAACTCTTTTACGAGTTCATCTTTTTAGATCATTTAACGGTCTTATTATCGTTCTTTCTGCTCCTCAAAAATCTTATTGTAAGATGTCTTCTATCATTTATTTGATAGCTTCCTTTAGATCTTGCTTATAACTATTTTAATTTCTTCTTTACCTCTAAATTTATCCAATTCATTAATCATTTTCTCAAAAGCCTCTACTATTAGACTCATCAATCATTTGTAAGGAATTATGGTCTAATTCCTTAACTTTCTTCCTTATTGTCTAGGGTATTCCTTCCTACGACATTTCTCTTGACATTTTTCATTTGGCATAATACGGTAGTATTATTATCACTATATTGATTTTAGGCATGTACTATTAATGCCAACACATAATCAATATTAAAACATATAAAATTTATTAACATGTTCTTCCTTGGTACGTAGTACCCCAACATTTATACCGATACGCTCTTTAAAGAATTCTTTCGCTTAGTAACCATATGCACCATTTATTAATCACATATCCTTAAATCGTTTGATAAACTAATTGCTATACCCCAATTTTCTCATTCACCCTACATTCCTTCAAACGTCCATTATATCATCTCATTGCACAATTAAATAAATATTTTTATGCATCATATTAGCACCTAGTACCATACTTTTCCTTAACACCATGCTAAATACTCAACATAACCCGTGCTTAACTCCAAAGTTGGGATTTTCACAATTTTATAACTTATTTCAACATCCTTATAGATATGATTCAACTTACAGATTAGAAAATCATCTGATTTTTAATCTTCTAAAAATATCTTTCGAAAACATAATTCTTCAAACATATGCTCCAAAGTCAAACTCCCAAAGATATATACTTCCAAAGTTAGACTCTTTAATATGCACTATTATCATTCTTATGTAATTCTTCATCATGCTTATCTCCTTTTACGATCATTCTATTCTTCCTCCATCACTTTATCATTTTTTGCTTTTATGATTGTCTCCAAAATCTTCTCATTCTTCTATGATTCTTTAACTTTTCAACAACATATCTGTTTATCCCATCATTTCATCTTTATTTACTCCGATCAACTTTACTACTACCGATCTATCTAGATCAATCTCCTTAAGATGTCATCTATATCCTCAAAATCATTACTTTATACATTAACATCACTTCCTTCTATTTAACCTTAGCCACCTTTACAAATAATCACTTCTTATTATCTATCCTTCATAGATTCAATATCTCTCAATCGCTTTTCTCTTTTCTTCTTTCTTTTTTTCTAAATCATTGCTTAATTCTAACTTTAGGATCATCTTCCAAATCCTCATACTCTTTCGATCTAATATCAGATCATTTCTTACATACACATAACTTTTCTTAATTGATTAATTTCCACAATCCATCTCCTAAACTCTTTATGAGTTTTCTTATCTTCTCTACAGCCATAATCCTAAGGTTTTTCCCCCACCTAAGGTTTATAACCTACAGCTCTGATACCAACCTGTGACGCCCCCAAATCCGGGTTCCTTGAACCTCGGGTTCGATGCTCACTATCCATTACTAAACAAACATTCATAAACTAAATCTTCAATAACTCGCGAAAAATATACATAATTTCATTACAAAACGTACCTTCAATCCTGAAAGTAGTATGCCCTCAAGCCAATCACATTTGATGTGATAAGCATATACTTTGTAATCTTGTTCATTTATTAATAAAAGTATCAAGGCATTTCCTTATTCATGATTAATTACTTGAAATAATCAAATGGATAAACCCATAGTTTTCGAGCAATGCTTTTAGAACCATGATGAGGATCATGCTAATGAGATCTAAATTCAAGATAACTCAAAACTAAAATTGTTCCTAATCGTTGGATCACTAAAAAGGGGATTAGTAGATCCGGATAGATTGGTACATACTATGCTTGCTCTTATGAAGAGGATGATTGATCTCATAATCATTTGTGTAGAGACACTAAAGCAAGTATGTAGGTGCTTATTAGAGAATAAGTTCACTGAACGTGACTCGCTCAAGGAACACCTAATGGAGTTTTACTCGTCTGTCAATAAGATTTTCTTATGTGATAGTCGTACAAGTGATCCTTAGACTTGAGATCATCTTAGTATCTTGTGTGTACTAAGTTATACTTTGACATATTCCTTAAGACCTATTAGTATATCAAATGATGTGATTGGGTATAATAAGGTAAACATGGAGATAGATGAATGATCAACAAAGGATTTACCACTTCCAGTAAATGGAGAGAATGTCCTATGCGATTCAATAAGTGACAACTCAGAAATCCCTGGTCAGGGTTGAATGAAATTAGAAAGGAGTTTCTAATTTACATTAACTAGAGTTGTGTATTTGTGAATTGAAATGCATATAATCAAATAAATAAGACTTGACAGAAATTCCGTATCTTATATTTGATTGGGACATTGTATGGTAGAAGGATTGAATTGTACGGTAACTATTTGCTGAAAGGTTCTTTTACGATTAAATGTTGAAATCTATATTATCTGGAAAGTCGACTAATCGCTAAGGGGGCTTACCCTTATTGTGGAATAATTATTTATTCTGAATTAAAGAGTTAATTCGTAATAAATGAATTAGAATTGTTCTAATTTATTTATTATACAACCGGTTTAATATGGAGAACATAAAGGGTCACACCGCAAAAGAGTAATACTTATTTTAGAAGTGAATGACATAATTGTAAGAATAAATTAAATATTTTTAATTTATACTATGATGATAAAATAAATTAAATAGCTTAATATTTATAATTTAGTATTTTAGAAATACTAATTATAAATTAATAAGAGGAGTCTTATTATTATTATTACTGTTATTTTTATTATTATTATTACTGCTAGTATTATTATTTAGTTCCTAAATGGTTTAGGAATTAATTAATAAGTAGTAATATTATTATTAAATAATTAAGTTCCTAAATAGTTTAGGAATTATAATTATAATAATTAATTAAGTTACTAAATGGTTTAGTAATTAATTAATAAGAAGTACTCTCATTATTAAATAATTAAGTTCCTAAATGGTTTAGGGATTGTAATTAATTAATTTAGTTCCTAATTAAATTGGGAATTAAATTAAAACCCTAATCCTAAATAGTTTAGGAGGGTTGACTAGATCTATAAATAAGAGGAGTCTTATCATAGATCAAGGTTACACACTCTTTCATAAGAGAGGGAGGGTACTCCATAATTCTCTAGATCTAAGAGTTAGAGAGAGAAAGAGAATTAGGTCTAGCCACCCATGGTTTGGAGAAACCATAATCCACTTCTTTAATTCATAGATCTCTTGGTGGATCACCTCTAGAGGCTCAACACTTGGAGAGCTAACATTGATCCGTGGAATCTAATCGGTGAATTTGAAGAAGAACGTGAAGGATTAAAGGGAGATGAACTTGTACCCGTGGAAGCTTGGTTCTACAAAGGTATAAATTCTTTTATCATTCCTCAATTAATAATAGTCGCATAAGAAAGATCCAGGTTATTGGTTTGTACAAAAATTTTAAAATATGATTTTTTGCTTCCGTTGCGCTTATATAATTTGATTATATGTATACCATAATTTTTGCAAACCAACAGTGGCATCAAGAGCCAAACTTATGCGAATTATTAATTGTTTTAATTTTATATATGTATGGGTATGTATTTAGAATAATTTGTTGGGCATAATTTATTATACAAAATTATTATTTTTATATACCGAAATTGATTACCGAAATTAGATTCTCGGTTGGTTATTTCGTCACTGTTCGGCTTTATCGTGACTGCTTTCGGATTATATATATATATGATATATATGGTATTTTGCCCCAAAAATGTGTCATTACCGAAACAGTGAGGCACCAACGTAGCAGCCATATTCGTAATATATATATAAATGATATATATAAGTTTCGGTAATTCGGGTTGTTAAGCAAAAATTGTGCACCCACTGTTTCGGAGATATATATATTACATATGCTGCCATGTTGCTTTATTGCATTCAAGACTTTAATTTCGGGACAAGCATAAAGTGGATTGAGAAAGCAATGTTTCGGCATATGTAATCAATGAAGTCACCAAAGTAGTTCGGTTTATATTAATATATATTATATATATTTAATTAACCGACTAGTAATATATATATTATTAATATATATGATATATTTATAATATATATTAATTCCCCAAACAGTTTGGTAATTTTGTACAGATTTTAAAATTTCAAAATAAAAGGGTTTATTTTGGATAATTTTAAAATAATAAAAAAAATAAATAGTTTAATTTTTTTTAAAAATAATTTTATAATTAAAATAAAAGGTTTATTTTAAATATGAAATTGAATTTCATATAACTTTAAATTGCCCATTAAATGATACCAATACATATATGGAATGATTTATTTAATCCATGCGATGAATATTATTTATTGATATATATGTTGATATATATGATAATAAATGGGATTGATTATGGACTATTGACCAATGTGATTGGATTTAATTTTAATTAAATGCATGAATGAATGAGTTTTAATAAATGGGGTCTGCGTACCTCGTCTTTCTAATTTTTCTGATGTGTAATTCTATCTCTCTCCTATGTACTTCCCCTTGACTGTTGATTAAGGTTTCTATTTATTGTAAATATTTTGTAATAGGATTAGTTAGAATTATTTTGAAGAATTGGAGCTAAGAAACAAGGAACGTATGAAGACCTATTTGTAATGGAGCCCGAATTTAAATGTAATAGTTACATTTAATTTAATTTATTCTTGCATCCTAGGTTTGACCATTTGGTTTATTTGGTGGCTCGAATAAACCAAACTAGAATAAAAGTCCATAATCAATCCAAGTAGAATATAGTATTCTATATGTGCATGCTTATATATATATATATATATATATATATATATATATATTATATTATCAAACATGCTTCGCATGTTAATTAATATGACGCGTATTTTATATATATATATGTGCATGTGCGCTAAACAAGATGAGACAATTAATATTAATAAACCCCTCATGATGTAGAATAAATATTATTTATAAAATGAATTAAAATGTTTAATTCAATTAAATAAAATTAGAATTGTTCTAATTTATTTTTTCTACTACTCATAATATTAAGTTGTAACGTTCAATGATATTTATTAAAAATATCGAACGTCGCCTTCTAGCATGGTAAAACGATAGAGTATCAAATAATCATTATAAGTTTGTTGTGTCACACAAGGCTTATATTAATTTTTTGAGATGTTGTTTTATCACATTTGATGTTTATAAAAAGAATTGAACATTACTGTTTTGTTGTGTCACACAAGAACGGTCTTTTTCTCTTCTAATAGAAGAAAATGCTAGGTTGGACTTAACTTGGATAATTTTGATTTGGATGTGTCACACATGATCATAATAATCTAAGAGGCAAAATAAAAGGAGTTACATGTTAATGTAATTGACAAGAGTTGTCTACCTATTTATTTATATATCGTTTGTTGTGTCACACAAGGCTATATACATTTGAAATATGATCATTATTCTCACTAGCAAATCTTTAACTAGATTTGCCGAACTATATAAGGAGGGTAATATAGTTTGATGAAAATAGTGGGAGACACCATTTTAAATAAAGACCTAATTTATTTTGGTAATTAATAAAATGAATGCATGTTAATGTTGTTATTAATTCACTTAAAGAATATTGCTATGTTTAATTCACTAACACTGCATAGCATAATGTATGCTAATAATTAATCGAATCGAATTGTTCGGATTGATTAAACAAATTTGAGAATAGTTCTCAATGCTGAAAAGCTAGCAAATGTCCTTAATTTGTCTATTCCTGCAAACGTTGTAGACTAAGCCTCTGAGGAAGATATTGCTATTTTAAATGGCAAGATGATGCAAAGGTGGCTCAATGCATCATACTCGCATCCATAAGTATCGAGTTACAGCGTCAACGAGAGAAAATGGATGCACCTACTATATTGCTGCACATCCAATAGTTGTATGATGAGCAAAGTAGGTCAACTAGATATAAGATATCTAAGGAGCTCTTTCGATCTATAATAATCAATGGTACTACAGTAAAAGACACATGTTCTAAAGATGATTAATTGGATTGATCAATTAGGACAACCAGTTTTGTCAAGGATGGAGAGTTGAGTCAAGATTCGATCTTGCAGTCACTCACTGACTCTAATTCACAATATGTTGTGAACTTCAAACATTAATAAGCTAGAAGTCAGTTTAACTGATTTGCTTAAATATGTTGAAGACTATTGAGAGTCACTTTCCTTCCTAGAAAAACCAAGTTTTACTTGTAGATGAATCTTCTAAGCGGAGGAAGATGGCCAAAGGTATTTCTGAAGAGTCAGAAAGAGTAGAAGGCAAAAGAAAGGCTAAACAAAGACATAAATAAAAGTGATCCCGAGGGCAAAGGAGTTTGCTTTCATTGCGATAAGCTGGGACACTGGAAGAACAACTGCAAGAGAGTTGTAGCAGTTAAGTAGAAGAAGTTTAGTGAAACTTCAGCTACAGATATAGATTTGTTCATAATGAAATAGAATTTTCTATAAGTCAAGTTCTACTTAGGTATTAGATACCGAATGGTGGTCTCACATATGCAAGTCGTTGCAGAGACTAAGCAGAAGTAGAAAGCTAAATAAATGATAAGTAATCATGTGCTGGGGAATTAAGTAAAGGTTGCTGCATTAGCCATGTGAACTTATAATTTAGCACTGCCTACGGGCAAGCCTATTAAGTTAGTAAGTTGTTACTATGTTCCAGTTCTTAGAAACATTATTTCAGTTCCATGTGATGACAAGGAATGTTTTTTCGACATTATAATAATGAACAATCGTTGTTCTGTTTATAATGATAATGTTTTATTTAGAACTGGTTGATTACTTAATAGATTTTGTATACTTGACTTATATGAAAAATATTCCAATTTGAACAAACTAAAAGCAAATAGATGATATGAATCATACATTCATGCAATACTGTTAACTCGGTCATGCTAATGAAACAAGACTAAAACAAGTTGTATAAAGATAGGCTTTTAAAGCTTTTGATTATGAATCAAATACAACTTGTGAATTTTGTATCATGGACAATATGACTAAATCTCCATTTAGTGGACATGGAAAGCGAGTTACGGAGTTGTTAGAGATGGTACACACAGTCGTGTGTGGGACCTATGACAACAAATACAAGAGGAGGGTATTCATTCATTACTTTCACTAATGATTCTAGATTTTGATATATATATATATTTGATGAAATACAAATCCAAATCGTTTGAAATGTTCAAAGAATTCAAAAGTGAAGTATAGAAACTAAAGGCCAAAAGTATTAAAGTTCTTCGATTAGATCGAGAAGGGAATACTTAAGCAGTAAGTTTCTAGATCATCTCAAGCGAAATGGTACTCTCACAATGGACATGGTGATGATCCATAATGAGTATTGCCGATCTTCCAATATCCTTCTAGGGTTATGCTCTAGAAACGATCACATATCTACTAAATAAGATACCTTCAAATTCCGTCCCTAAGACTTCATATGAGTCATGGATAGGGAGGAAACCAAGTCTTAAGCATGTTAAGATTTGAATTGTTCAGCTTATGTCAAAAGGTTTGACAAAGATAAGGTAGGGACATGATCTAATAAGTGTAAACTTGTGGGATATCCTAAAGAAAGTTTAGGGTATCACTTCTATAATCCGACTAACTAAAAGGTGTTTGTTTGAAACACGCTGCCTTATAGGAAAATGAGTTTTTCCTTAAAGGGTTAGTGGGAGTAAAATAGATCTTGAAGAAGTTCAAGAACCACAAAACACTACAGATAAAATGAAGGAATCTATACAAGTAGATAAACCTATTGTACCACAACCAAGTCGTAAATCTGGTTTAGTACCGAAGATACCTGAATGGTATGGATTCATCATAGATGATGATGATAAGGTACGCATCATAGTGGATGATGATCCAGATATATACAATGAGGTATGAGTATTAGATACTTAAGAGAAATGGCTGATGACCATAAAATCTGAAATAGGTCTTTGCAGAAAGACTAAAGCAGATGGCTAGGTGGAGACTTATAAGACCTAACTAGTGGTAAAAAGATTTCAAACAAGGTCAATGAGTTGACTAAGATGAAATTTTTCACTAGTGAAAATGCATATATCAATTCGAATTTTACTTGCAGTAACAGCTTACTATACAAAAGGATGTATGTATGATACAACCAAAAGAATTTGTCTCCATATAGATGGAGCAAATCAAGTATGTAAGTTACAACGATCCAATTATGAATTGAAGCAAGTTTCTCGAAAATAGAACATCCGTTTTGATGAGACAATCAAAAGAGTTTGATTTTATCAAAGACAAGGATGAACCAAGTATGTACAAAGGTTAGTGGGAGCACTGTGACATTCCTAGTATTATATGTTGATATAATATCAATAAGGAATGACATACCGATGCTACAATCAGTAAAGATGTGGTTGTCTAAAACTTCTCCATTAAGGACTTGGGAGAAGCGTCCTAACATTCTATTTAGGATAAAGATCTATAAAGATAGATCATAAAGGATGCTCGGCTTAACCCAAGGGACGTACATTGATTCGTTGAAATGTACTAGACTTGATATTGCTTATGTATAATAAGCAGATATCAGTTCAAATTTGGAGAAGAACATTAGAAAAGATTTTCTAATGATGGGTCTGATATAAAACTAGAGGGTTTAACAAACTCAAGTTTGTTCAGACTAACCAAGATAACAACATATCCGTTTCAGGTAATATGATTACCGTGAACGGTGCTGCAGTGAGTTGGAAAAGTTCCAAACAGCAAATAGTTGTTGATTTAGTGATAAATACATAGTAAATAACTATAAGTGAAGCTGCAAAGGTAATTGTTTGGTTAAACAAGTTCATTACAGAACTTATAATGCTTCTTAACATTAAAGGAGTTTAATTCGCCAAGGAACCTAGGTCTCATCTGAAATCCAAACATGTGTTGCGGCACTTTCATATGATTAGATGAATCACTGAAAAGGAGACGACACCATAAAGATGGTAGACTCTTAGAACAACATTACAGATCCATTAACTAAAACATTTACTAAGCAATTTGTATGCCACTTAGAGAAGAATGGTATAGGGATACCAAAGGGCGATTGGCTTTAGTGCAAGTGGGAGATTGAAAGTAGTATGCCCTCAAGCCAATCACATTTGATGTGATAAACATATACTTTGTAATCTTGTTCATTTATTAATAAAAGTATAAAGACATTTCTTTATTCATGATTAATTACTTGAAATAATCAAATGGATAAACCCATAGTTTTCGAGCAATGCTTTTAGAACCATGATGAGGATCATGCTAATGAGATCTAAATTCAAGATAACTCAAAACTAAAATTGTTCCTAATCGTTGGATCACTAAAAAGGGGATTAGTAGATTCGGATAGATTGGTACATACTATGCTTGCTCTTATGAAGAGGATGATTGATCTCATAATCATTTGTGTAGAGACACTAAAGCAAGTATGTAGGTGCTTATTAGAGAATAAGTTCACTGAACGTGACTCACTCAAGGAACACCTAATGGAGTTTTACTCGTCTGTCAATAGATGTTCCTTATGTGATAGTCGTACAAGTGATCCTTAGACTTGAGATCATCTTAGTATCTTATGTCTACTAAGTTATACTTTGACATATTCCTTAAGACCTATTGGTATATCAAAGGATGTGATTGGGTATAATAAGGTACACATGGAGATAGATGAATGATCAACAAAGGATTTACCACTTCCAGTAAAGGGAGAGAATGTCCTATGCGATTCAATAAGTGACAACTCAGAAATCCCTGGCCAGGGTTGAATGAAATTAGAAAGGAGTTTCTAATTTACATTAACTAGAGTTGTGTATTTGTGAATTGAAATGCATATAATCAAATAAATAAGACTTGACAGAAATTCCGTGTCTTATATTTGATTGGGACATTGTATGGTAGAAGGATTGAATTGTACGGTAACTATTTGCTGAAAGGTTCTTTTACGATTAAATGTTGAAATCTATATTATCTGGAAAGTCGACTAATCGCTAAGGGGGCTTACCCTTATTGTGGAATAATTATTTATTCTGAATTAAAGAGTTAATTCGTAATAAATGAATTAGAATTGTTCTAATTTATTTATTATACAACCGGTTTAATATGGAGAACCTAAAGGGTTATACCGCAAAAGAGTAATATTTATTTTAGAAGTGAATGACATAATTGTAATAATAAATTAAGTATTTTTAATTTATACTATGATGATAGAATAAATTAAATAGCTTAATATTTATAATTTAGTATTTTAGAAATACTAATTATAAATTAATAAGAGGAGTCTTATTATTATTATTACTCCTATTTTTATTATTATTATTACTGCTAGTATTATTATTTAGTTCCTAAATGGTTTAGGAATTAATTAATAAGTAGTAATATTATTATTAAATAATTAAGTTGCTAAATAGTTTAGTGATTATAATTATAATAATTAATTAAGTTACTAAATGGTTTAGTAATTAATTAATAAGAAGTACTCTCATTATTAAATAATTAAGTTCCTAAATGGTTTAGGGATTGTAATTAATTAATTTAGTTCCTAATTAAATTGGGAATTAAATTAAAACCCTAATCCTAAATAGTTTAGGAGGGTTGACTAGATCTATAAATAAGAGGAGTCTTATCATAGATCAAGGTTACACACTCTTTCATAAGAGAGGGAGGGTACTCCATAATTCTCTAGATCTAAGAGTTAGAGAGAGAAAGAGAATTAGGTCTAGCCACCCATGGTTTGGAGAAACCATAATCCACTTCTTTAATTCATAGATCTCTTGGTGGATCACCTCTAGAGGCTCAACACTTGGAGAGCTAACATTGATCCGTGGAATCTAATCGGTGAATTTGAAGAAGAACGTGAAGGATTAAAGGGAGATGAACTTGTACCCGTGGAAGCTTGGTTCTACAAAGGTATAAATTCTTTTATCATTCCTCAATTAATAATAGTCGCATAAGAAAGATCCAGGTTATTGGTTTGTACAAAAATTTTAAAATATGATTTTTTGCTTCCGTTGCGCTTATATAATTTGATTATATGTATGCCATAATTTTTGCAAACCAACAAATCCCAGGTTCCACTAACCTTAATACATCATCATTACCTTATAATACAAAAGGTTTACACATAAAGTAAGAACTAAATTACTTCTACTTGTGCACATTTCCTTTGCAGTTGCACTCCTTAGATCACTCGGCTTAATTAAAAAATAGTTCATGATATAGCAAAGGTGAGCAACTACTTCGCTCAGCAAGCTTAAATAACAATAAAGGATATATCATGAATGAAAAAGAATTAACTTTTGGAACTTCAACAATATACAATAATTGTGAAGACATGCAACTTTGAGTAAACATTCTCAATTGATTTAACATACTGCTTCTCATGCTGAAAGGTCACAAGACAATGAACGTATGTTTTGAGTATTTACAATACCCTATAGACAGAATACTATCATTTCGTTTTGAATATTAATAATCATTTCAATTGTAATATCCGGTGATGGGTACTCTAAGTGATCACCCTATTGTACGTTTATATTGTGCACGCTATAACCATCAAATATCGTTTTGACCGAAATTATTTCATCCAATCCACATTTCATCTTTTCATAATAATTTGTTTATTTCAGCTTTTCCCATCAGATTTCGCATCATAACAAATATGGTTCAGATTAATATTATTTATTAAATAATATCTCCCATCACTCATAAATATTATTAACCATTTAATAATATTTTACACTCAAAATAATATTACTAATCCTTTAATAATATTTTAATCATTTGTTAATATTATTAATCATTTAATAATATTTTCTTATCTTATTAATATTAGTAATCATTTAATAATATTCTACTAACTTCCTTAATATTATTAATCATTGAATAATATTTTATTTATTTCTTAATATTATTAATCATTTAATAATATTTTATTACTTCCTTAATATTATTAATCATTTAATATTATTTTACTCTTTTTCTAATATCATTAATAATTTAATAATATTTTATTCATATTCTAATCTTATTATTCATAATATTTTATCTATTTCTTAATATTATTAATTATTTAATAATATTTTATTCCATTTCTAATATTATTAATTATTTAATAATATTTTATTCATTATCTAATATTATTAACCATTTAATATTATTTTACTACATTATTATTGTTATTATTAATCATTTAATAATATTTTATTGATTTTCAAATATTATTATCCATTTAATAATATTTTAATCTCTTACTAATATTATTAATCATTTAATAATATTTTAATCATTTGCTAAAGTCATTAATTATTTAATAGCCTTTTTAATCATATACTAATGTTATTAATCATTTTATAACATTTTAGTTACTTACATATATAATCCTTTAACAATATTTCAATAATCTTCAAGCCATACAAATAGTTAACTTTTTAATAGTGTTAACCTTAGTCTTTAATTTATATATTTAACTACCAATTAGTCACTAATATACTTTATATATATATATATATATATATATATATATATATATATTGGTTTAATATTCAAACACATTCATTTTACAAGTTTATCTTAGATTTTAAGTCCCTAACGGTGTTTCATTTAGACTTTTCATTATCTGACAAGTTAAACCGGAGTTCTGACTTGATAAAACTTTAAAATATCAAAATTTTGACTTTTTAAAACAGGACCGGCGCTGGCTGCGCTGGTCTTAGGCTTATTCTAGAGCCGGCGGCGCTCAAAGTAGAAGGTTCGAGCGCTAGCAGCGCTCGTTTTGGCTGCTCGAACCTCTTTCACTAAAACTGTCATAACTTCTTTATTTTTAAATATTTTGGGATAATTCTTGAGTCCATTCTCATCAGAATTTCTCCCTCTACAACTTCTCTTTAGATCACTAATCCAAATTTCAAACAGAACAAGACTCAAAACTGCTCACAAGGAAAATCTAGGGTTTTAAAATCAACATGTTTTGGGGAAAAATCCATAACTTCTTTATTTTTTTCATATTTTTGAAAGATTCAAGTTGCGTTTTCTTGAAAACACATAGAGGTAACTTTCTAGCCATAAAAATCAATTTTTCAACTTGTACATTTCAAACTACAATAGTAAATAGCACATAGCTACCTAGGATTTTACCGGTAAAGTTTAATATGAACATTTCTTTTATTTTTATGTATGCCACATATACCAAAATATGATTTAAACATATCAAATCATGAATATACATATATAAGATAATTTAAGACTTCTATACCATCAAAACAGGTTTTGATCGGTTAAAAATATATTTTGACCATACAAAATATATTTAAATTATAAAAATGAACTAAGGAAGAGATAGAACACTTTTTAATCTTTAAGGGAGATCTTCTTCTTGTTAAAGCTAGAGCTCCTCTTCTTCTTCTCTTCTCTAAAATAAGTAGCACACTTTCCACTCTAAAAAATTCTCTCAAAAAACCTCTAGCTTTTCTCTAGAACTTCTATATCTATAGTTTAGTGAATGGAGCAAATGAGCAAACAACCTATACAAGTCTTTGCCCCTCCTTATTTATAGAAGTCTAGGATCCTCCTAATTAAGCTCTTAATCAACCAACACTAGTCAATTAAGGCTTTAATCTTGCTTACTATGCATGAAATGACCACTTGATAGACCTTTTGAATGACCATATGAATGATTAGGGTAGTTGGGGGTCGCTTGAACCACTTTGCACTAAAAAATTAACCAACAAGCTAGCTTCACATCCTTGTGGGCCCCAAAATTCGAGATTGCTATTTTATTACTCTAATTTGGCTTTATTTTTTTTATGTCCTATATAATTATATAAGCATATATATATATATATATATATATATATATATATATATATATATACATGCACATTAGGCTCCACTTTGGACCTTTGGAATTAAATATATTGGGCTCATCTGTGACGCCCCGAGATCCCACCTTCCTTAATTCTATCCGATTATCTCTGGATAGCATAATTATTAACTTTAATACCAAATTAACAGGGATCTCGTGCGTTAAACTTAACCTTTGACCTTTAAAATCGTTCTGATGACCATACATTCGGTCCATATTTTTATTTTTATTTTTTTATTAAACTTATTTTACTTAGAGTCCTTACTTGTCTCAGGATCGCAACGTTTACTTGCTCTTCATTATAACTTAGGTCAACCATTAAGAATTTGTGACCTATTATAATTATATATAAATCTTATGGTTCAACTTACCCTGTAATAAAAATTCGCCATGAACTTTATATATATATGGCCTTATTTAATCGTACCTGTATACGCACATCTGCATCATACCTGTACCTGTTTACAAGTTTCTATACTATACATACAACTGTACCATATGTACAAGATTATTACATGTTAAACTCGACGGATCAATAATACATCCAACTTTAACTCTTACATCTCCTAGCTGGATAATACATACATGCACATTCATTATTATGAATTACAAATCATATGTCCCTTATTCCAATCATGACTTAGCATCAACTATCTGAATAGCCACATTACATAAACACATAACATATTCCTCTCGTGATTAATTATGCCTTCATCAATCCTTTACCTTAGCATAACCGGTACTTCCGGTCTTCTTGTATTTTACCTGAAAAGTTAGTACATAGCAAGAATGAGCATAAAGCTCAGCAAGTAATTCAGTTAACATCTTTCATGCTCACAGTTTATATTATGCGTCATGTGTCACTTACTTTACCATGTTAGGCTCAAATATCACGTATTGCATTTAACAGTTAGATCACGTTGTGGCACGGAGTGCCCATTTCAACTACCACATAATTCACGTAGTTCAATTAGTACTTTTAGATCTGAAAAACTTGCCTGTACGCCTTTATTTTACTTAACCTTCTGCCTCGCTTGGCCTTGTTATCCTCCATTGCGTTGATTTGCTTATTCCAAACTCTATCTGTTCACATTAAACTTACATGTTATTATAATATCATACAATTTTATAATTTTTGTCAAACTTAACTTATAATTATACGACCCTTCGTCTCTAATCATTTAACATTTGATGTATTATACCTTACATATGTTAATAATACATCCTATATCGTTCTCGACATTTTACATAACCTTTAACTCACTTTGGCTTAACTTTAGGCATGTTACATTATGCCTATTATCGTTTCATTATACCTTGACATCCTTTACATAGTCCATTCTTATTTATTTAGGGTTTACATAACCCATCTCTATCATTTTATATCAAAACATAGCTTTTCGGACATTAAAATTACTTTTTTGCTACAGTACATCGCGCCCCGGCGCCAAGTTTCTTCTTCCCAATCTCGCTGGCCTCGAAAAGCTCTCGGCCATGAACAGTGACACTGCGCCCCGACTCAGTGTCAAGGCTAAATGACTGCGCCCCGGCGCAGTCCCTGGTTCAGCAGATTCTGATTTTTGTCCCTGCTTTGCTGATTTTTAACTTCCTAACCACATAGCCAATTAACACCAAACTTGGTATACATGTAGACCTCATACCCTAGTATTTTATAAAATTTTCTATTTCCTCATTTGGCCTTTCAAAATCAGAGATAACCTAGCCCATAGGAGGCCTGTTCAATACATTTCTATACTTAGAAAAAATTTCAGAATTTTAAAACTCAACTTTTGCAACTTTGTGATTTTTGGCCAATTGCTTCAAAACATCATTCCGACACTTGACATAGTTCATATAAGTCATAAATGACATGTACCAACTTTCAAAACCATAAAACTTCGCACGAGACGATTTTTGTCCGGTAAAATCCGTTTTGATTCGAAACAATCGTTTTCGATCATTCGAATCGCCCTTTTGCGCAAATTCAAATTCGTCGGTTACCAAATCGACTCTAACATATGTATTAACATAAAAATGACTCATTTCACTTCGTTTTACATTTAGTTCCTCACAATTGCCAAAAATCACCCTTTAATCCGAATTTTCCTTAACTTTTCAAAACCTTTCAAATTTCAAAGCTTAACCTTACTTTTAATCCTTAACTCTATATATCATATAAGTTATCACAACCACATTTGACCACTATATAAGTCCATATGACTTCTAACTGCACATTCTAATGCACTTTACAGATTATTACGAAATCTATACACAAAGTATAGCCTAGTATTCAATTTTCTCAAACTAAAACATACTTCTCCATTACTTGAGCATTTTATATACTATCTAACATAAAATTTATCATTCTTTAGACATTTTCAACCTTCCAAACTAGGTTTTCATCAAATCTAGCAACATATATCATATGATCATACCTTAAATCATGATTTCTAGCTTAAATTCATACATGAATAATATATCGCCTTTGATTTACAACCTTAGAATCTATAGTTCCATTAAATCTCAAACATAGCACACATAAACTCACATAACTTCATAATCAAACCTTGTCTTTCAAGGATTCATGCATGGCCATACTAGAACTTGAATTTAAACACTTAAACATTAAAGTTCATAACTTAAACTTTGTGATACCTTCTTGAAACTTGTCTTTCTTCATGCACTAAAGCTTCCTCAAGGTTGTATGCTCCCTTCTAAGGATGATTTCCACTTAGCTTGAACTCTATCTTATGGATTCTCCAAGATTTTCTAGCAACCCTAGCTTTCCTCCCCTTCTCTCTTAGCCTTCTAGCTCCTTCGAATGTTTTTGCTGAAAACATAATGAACTAAGCTCTTTCTTTACTTAATATATACATACATACATACATACATATATATATATATATATATATATATATATATATATATATATATATATATATATATATATAAAAGTGATCCAACACTTAACCAATATTTGGTTAGTTTAACTTGCATGGTTAAAGGGGCATTCATGTCATTTCTCACCACCAAGTATGGACATAATAGTCATTAAACCACTTAGGACTCATGTGTCATTACATAATTTGACAAGGGCACTATCGTCTTTATTACCAAAAGCTAGAGAATTTAATCTCTTAAAACAACATTTGCTTATTTCAATCCATTTCAACTTCCAATTTAATTCAAACTAATTTCATTATGCTTGAATTATATTCTAGCATCAAATACGCCATAATTGGTTTGTCCCATAACACTTGTCACATTCCCAAATGCTAATTTCATCAATTACATATAATAATTATCAATAATTGCAATTTGCATAATATTCCATAATAAGTTTTCCCCAAATCTTCTCGGTTCCCATTCAATCCATTTCACTTTCCGACATCTCAAAATAGTCGACTTGCTCACTTTTTCATAAACCGCTTCCTCGTGAAGCGAACCTCGATCAGATTACTAAAATCCATCGTCCTCTATCCTTTTAAACTCATAATACATTTATTACTACTTTACGTCCCTTTTTCTTGTTTACATATAATTTAAATACCAATTTAAATCATTCTTGCATCCAACATGTTTTCCACCTCATTCTAAGAGTATTACATTGTTCGCCTTTTTCCGTTCAGAAAATACTTCACGCAAGTGCACGTGGTTTAAGTGTAGTATAAGGCTAGCAAGGTATCGTTCCCACGAGGAATTGTAAATTAAGCATTGAATCACTAGTTAATAATAGAAATAACATCGATTGAATTTTGTGGTTTGAAAATATTGTCAAGTAATGTAGCTAATTTCAACAATTAAATTACTCAAAACTAAAATATCTGGATTTAAAACCGTTTAGGGTTTACAACTCAATCACTTGTTATCAACTGAACCAATTTATCGCTATGAAGTTAATATACATGCACAAGATTGCTAATTGAGAACTCTTTAATAACTGAATAATATCTCTCGATTATTATTCAGCAAATCTTCTCCAATTCTACCGATTATGGAATGAATTGACGAAGAACGTCACTTTAAAACAACAACCTATATTTCTATGATTGCTGATTTAAAAAGATGGTAAGCTTCAGTTCTCTACCAATTACATGCGGCAACTGAGTATATTTCTATCTCAATCACAACTTAAATTAACAATAAGTTCACATGCTACCATGCAAGGGTCTAATTTCATACATCATCTCTCAATTCTATATGAAATACTAGATTAAATTACTGGCCAAGTAATTAAAAATAACAATCACTCATGGTAGTCAAACCCACATGTATATAACAAGCACAGATAATAACTTGCTTCATATTATACAGATAATCGCATTGCAAACCCTAAAAAATAAAATTTAGCTCATATTCAATCTAAGATAACAAACACAAGAGTGAATTCTAGCCATAAATAATAATTGAAGTACAAGAGTTCAGAGATAAACTAAATATGTAATCTTGCCCTTCTCTGCACCAAGACCAGAATTTCTTCCGTCAACTGCAGATTTCTTTCCCTTCGCTCAATTCGCTCTATGTATTTCTCTCTTGCTCTCAGCGTATCCTCTTCTCTGATTATCTTTTCTTTTATCTCTTTTTCTGACCTTCCTTTCGTTCCTTTCAAAACTCCGGCTGCTTCGCATGTTAACCGCCCAAAAACTGACTTAGCAACTGCCCAGCATCGTGGGAGAAATCAGTCGATTGAACGTGACGCAGCTGCTTCAATCATCACGCAACTGCGTTGAAATCGCCTCACGCAGCTGCTTCACTCTTAACGCAGCTGCGTTGAAATCGCCCGACGCAGCTGCTTCAAAAGTCATGCAGCTGCGTTGAAGTTACGCAGCTGCTTCAGTATATCACGCAACTGCCTCTAAACATTTTGGAAAAAATGGCTTCTGTGACGCAGCTGCTTCAATTTGTGACGCAGCTGCGTGAACCTTGCTTCGAAATTATTGAAATGCCCTTGCAAGCTATTTTCCATGCAAACTTGAAATAAATGCACAAAAATGCATAAAATTGAAACAAAAACGCTTAAGGACTACAATATATAAGTTAAGAAACACTTATTTTTAATGTACAAAACCGACTTAACAAATACCCCCAAACTTATCTAATTGTTTGTCCTCGAGCACAAATAACTTAACAAAATTGAAATCTAGTAGCAACCATGAATTTTAGCATAGCATGAATTATTGTTACCACATACCAGATTCAGGCCTCAAGCAACTCATAATAGCCTTATAGAACTTTCAAGAACTAGCGAATTCACAAATCTCACAGAATCGACAATAATCAAGCCTTATTTAAGATTCCTAATTGTGCGTGTGTTTCGTAGTTTCAACTAGTCAGAAAAATTAGATAAACTTCTTAGATTAATCACAAGCAAAATTTCACTTTGAACTCACATCCTTACTTATACATCTCTTAACCAAGTTAGGCAATCACATAAATTAGGGATCATACTACTCATTAGAAATACAGAGTGAATGCGTTTTACGCTCCATTTCACCCCCAACTCATTAATAATGACTCGTGCAATGCACAATTCCATTAGGCTATTCAATGCTACCCATGTAACGAGCTTTGAACCAGTGACTCCCAAACCAGTTGGTTTTAGGGCACTAGATGTAAAGACATCCCTAAGGATTTACTTGCTCGAATAGCAAAGGCCACAAAATTCTGACTGAGTCAATTATTTATTTATTTATTTATTTATTTTGGTGTAGATTAATATATGATCCCCCCAAACTTATATAAAAGCCTTAACTTAGCATACGAGAATTTGCAAGTAAGAATTGAAGTTCACTCATGAAACTCAAAAGAAAATCAATCTTGTAAGTTTTCTAATTCTCAACTAGTCCCAACAATCAATTTTTTGTGCTTATAAAGACATAGGAACCAAAAATAACGCAAGGTTGTTCGATTGTAAGATTGAAATTCAACATGTTCATTCATTTATCATTAAAGGCTAGCAAAAAGCAACATTCTTATCATCGGCCTTACACTAGTTTTCATGATTACTTTGAACTTGCTAAATAGAATTAAACGCAAACTACAGCTAACCGTTTTCGTAGGTTTCACGGTCACACTTAGCACGTGTAACAAGCCTTTTAAACCCCATAATTACCTTATGAGGACGAGTTAAGTCTCGTGAGGGTTTGCAGTGAATATACCCTCAAAATTCATCTACATTCCTAATTTTTTTTTTAATCAACAAAAGACAAACAAAACAAAAGACAAACAAAAGACCCAAACAAGGCACAACATATGCAAACAAACGTAAACGTCCCCCAAACTTATCAAACTCAGTGTCCTCAATGAGCATTAAAGCAGAATTGAAATAACGGGACTTCCCTTTTAGAGCACTACTCCTCAGCTTCGTCGTCCGGTGAATCAGGAGGTAATGTAGGCATTGACGGAGGAATTGGAAAATTCAATGGCTCACGACCAGCATTCATGTCTAAACGATTAAACGCCTCCGCTAAAGTTGTGTTGAATGATGCTTGGTATTGCATCATAGAAATTGTCCCTGCCAGATGGGCATCCCGTCTAGCTTGTCGACGAGATTCTCTCCGAAGCTGCCTTACCTCCGCCACTAATGTGTCAATCGTGTTGGACGATGAAGCTACATCATGCTCCGGCTCTGCTGCAAATAATTCCTCGGTGTCCGGAGAATGTGGATCACCCAAAAGAAATCCCGCTCCTTTTGGATCAGGAGGTGCCCCATTCCATTGCTTGAAATTCTTGATGATTTTAGAGTCGATGGGTACTTGAGGATGCTGAATTGGTTCACTATCATCCCATTCTACTCCCGCTGCTTCACAAAGCCCACAAATTAACGACGGATGAGGTAGGCCCCGGATCGGTTTCCCCTTGATGGCATACTTAATCGAGCTGTTAATCACCTGTCCCTTATCAATAGATTTATTATTGACTATGCAGTATAAAAGAACCGTTCTGTCTTTAATGACCTCGGTGAAATGTGTTGTTGGCATGAGTTTAGCACACAGGAAATAATACCATGCCTTCCCAAATCGGCTCAAGTATGTGTAGTTGAAGGTTTTGGGCTCACCACCTATATATTTCCAGACGGCATCCGGTTGGCACAAACCTCGAATAACCTCCTCATAATTTACCGGTTCCTTAGCCACTGCCGAATACTCATCCGCTTCGAAAAGCAAGGGAATACCATAGTACTCGTTTATCTTTGCAGGAGAAAAGGAGACCTTCTTACCCCCGAACGATGACGTCATTATGTTTAACGGCCTTGGCGTTAGCATAAAACTCTTTTACAATCGAAATGACGGCAGCTTGAGGCTGGTGAGGTAGTGTACCCCAATTCCGGTTGATCATTCTCCATAACTCCCCATCCAAAGGTCCTGGATCCAAGCCTCGCTCCGGTATAAGCTTTTTGGCATCGACAAGCTCCTCATAGAACTTTGCCGATTCATAGCTCACAAATCGGCGTGAATCATACGGAGGAGTGGACCTTGAGCTCTCTCCTCGATGATGTTTTGGTGCCATTGATCTCACAACCCTTCCAAACTTTTTAAAACACAAACCCAATCGAAGAACAACTTTGCTTTTTTCTCTGAGGACTTTTAACAAACAGTTGGCGGGTACTTGAATATTTTTGAGAAGACCCCCAAGCTTGGTGTTGCTTTAGAATCGGAAGGCAATGGAATCACTGTGATGGAGTTGTTAGCTTGAGAGTTCGATTTATAGCTTCCCAAACGCACCATTCAACTTCTTGTTCATGTATAACAGACGTAACTGAGAACTGAAATGAAGGGCCTCACGGAAGAAGCGTAAGCTGTTAAGAGAGGCAGCTGATAAGGCACACAGTTTAGACACTCGTCCGTTTTAATTCTAAAATTCCCCGTCACGCAGCTGCGTAAGATTTTGACGCAGCTGCGTCAAGTTTGATTTAATAAGGTGTGACGCAGGGGCGTTGCTTTGGACGCAGGGGCGTTGATTTGAACGCAGCTGCGTCTAATTTCTACGCAGGGGCGTCTACAGCTGCAACATTTCCAGTGAGTTCTGACGCAGGGGTGTGCTTACAGACGCAGGGGTGTCAAGTGTCACGCAGTTGCTTCAATTTTGACGCAGGTGCGTTAACGCCTCAAACGATTTCTCTCCAATTACAGTAGGTTCTGACGCAGGGGCATGCTCCCAGACGCATAGGCGTTAAGTCTCACGCAGCTGCTTCAATTAATGATGTAGGTGCGTCAACCTCTGTTTCAAAATTTTTAATTCCTTGTCTTCTTCCCTGAACGTACGTTTGACAACATTGAAGAACTGTACCTGACCAAATTAAATGCAATACAAATCAAAAACCAAAAATTTGCATAAACTTTACAACTTATTTTCAGTAAATTAATCGACTTAAAAGAAATGAAATTTGGGTTGCCTCCCACACAACGCTTGTTTTATTGTCATCAGCCTGACATTACTTCCTGTTTAAGTTTCGAAAGAAATCGAGGACTTCATCCTATTAAAGGTGTCTCCCCAGTAATGTTTGAGTCTTTGCCCATTCACTTTAAACGTGGCCTCTGAATCTTTGCATTTTAACTCCACCGTCCCATACGGATAAACAGCATGAATTGTAAAAGGACCTGACCACCGTGATTTCAGCTTTCCTGGAAAAAGTCTGAGTCGGGAATTGAACAATAACACCGATTGACCTGGTTCAAACTTTCGGTCCACAATGTGTTTGTCGTGCCAACGTTTGACTCGTTCCTTGTAAATTTTTGCGTTTTCATAGGACTGGAGTAGAAACTCCTCCATTTCGTTTAGTTGTAGCAATCGTTCCTCACCAGCTAGGTTAAAATCCCAATTTAACTTTCGAGTTGCCCAGTATGCATGATGTTCTAATTCCACCGACAAATGACAAGCCTTCCCAAAAACCAACCGATAAGGCGACATTCCAAGTGGTGTCTTAAACGCTGTTCTATACGCCCAGAGTGCATCATCGAGCTTAACGGACCAATCCTTACGATTAGGATTTACTGTCTTCTCCAAGATCCTTTTCACTTCTCGATTAGAAATCTCCGCTTGTCCACTTGTTTGTGGGTGGTAAGCAGTAGCAACTTTATGCTTGACTCCATATTTTGCTAATAAGGCGTTGAATTGTCTGTTGCAGAAGTGAGATCCTCCATCGCTGATTATTGCTCTAGGTGTCCCAAATCTCGTGAAGATATTACGTTGCAAAAATTTAGTTACCACCTTAGCATCATTAGTGGAGGTTGCAATTGCTTCCACACATTTAGACACATAATCGACTGCTACAAGGATGTAAGAATTGTTAAAAGACAAGGGAAAAGGTCCCATGAAATCAATACCCCAAACATCAAACATTTCAACTTCTAAAATAGAATTAAGGGGCATCTCCTGTCTTTTCGAAATATTACCTACCCTTTGGCATCGATCACAATGTAGAACAAATGAATAAGCATCCTTAAATAAAGTAGGCCAGAAAAAACCTGATTGAAGAACCTTAGCAGCTGTTCTTTGGCCTCCATAATGTCCTCCATAACCTGATGCATGACATTGCTGAAGAATGCTTCCCATCTCTTCTTGAGGAACACAACGTCTTACTAACTGGTCGGCACAAGTCTTGTACAAAAATGGCTCATCCCAAAGATATTGTCGTACATCATATAGAAACCTCTTCCTCTGTTGACTTGACAGTTCTGAAGGTATGACCTTCCCAACAATATAATTTACTAAATCGGCATACCACGGTACCTCAGACGTAATTACAAACAACTGTTCGTCTGGGAAGCTATCGTTGACTGCCATCTCATTGTTTCTGTGCTGCTCCATTCTAGACAAATGATCTGCTATTTGATTTTCAGTTCCTTTTCTGTCCCGAATCTCAAGATCGAACTCTTGAAATAGCAAAACCCAACGGATCAATCTAGGCTTAGCATCTTTCTTTGCAACAAGGTACTTAATTGCTGAATGGTCCGTCTAGACAATAACCTTTGTTCCAATGAGATATGGACGAAACTTATCAAATGCAAACACTACAGCTAACAACTCATTTTCTGTGGTTGTATAATTTAGCTGAGCATCAGTTAGAGTCTTACTGGCATAATAAATAGCTTGAAATACCTTGTCTTTACGCTGGCCCAGAACTGCCCCAATCGCGAAGTCACTTGCATCGCACATCAACTCAAAAGGATGACCCCAATCTGGAGCTACTACCACCAGAACTGTAATCAACTTCTGCTTCAAAATCCCAAATGCTGTAAGGCATGCTTCATCAAAATCAAACGGAACTTCTTTCTCTAGTAAACTGCACAACGGCTTTGTAATCTTAGAGAAATCCTTTATGAACCTTCGATAAAACCCTGCATGACCCAAGAAGCTACGAATACCCTTAACTGAGTTCGGAGGAGGCAACTGTGACGCCCCCAAATCACTATACTTACTATAGATGACTTGGTGCTCACTATAAATGCTAAATCAATAGGTTTATAGATGATTTCCTTTATTCTTAAACAAAGTTCTCATCCTAATTCCCAAAGATCTTTCATTATTTTATATCAAGTCCTTATAATTGATACAAGAGACTTAATATTCAAACATAACCTTTTTATCCTTAATATTTAGATATTCTATAACTTTACATGTTTCAACATCCACGGTATTAAATCATTAGGACGGCTCTTGGGAACAGAGAATCTCGCGGTGAATGTTTGCATCTTCACCCGTGATAAATGTTTGCATCTTTATCCGTGACAAATGGTTGTATCTTTGTCCGGTGCAAAATTCTCTTTCCGTACAGAACATTACCCAAATAGTTAAAACCCTCATTCGAAACGTATTTGGTTATAGTGATATCTCTTCATATTAATAATCCTACTTATCCGACATTCAGAATAGTAATAACAAGTTATACCTGGGTCCGAGGAACGTTAACGATGCATTTGACTTAGTCAACATCGCTTAGTCCTGTCTCGGATGTACAGCACTCACAAGTTATTTACCGATCCTCATCCAGATAAATAGATCATTATTAATACTATGTTAAGTTTTAACAATTCTATGTTTAATCAAAGTAAAAACGTAACAAGAGAATGTGATAAAACTTAATAATATTTATATAATATTCGGTTACATGTGTTGAACTTGTTCTTATTACAAAATGTCATTATGACTACAGTTAAGAACAGTTAAGGAAAGCAGTAAACTAGTCTACGCATTTCTTCTTTCCTTTCTTCTTCGAGCCGGAGCTCTCGGGTTTGTCTGCACATTAGGTTTATATGCAAGGGTGAGCTAAAATGCTCAGCAAGTCTTAAACACATAACATATAAGTGAACTCACACCGATAAGGTTTGTAAGGACTCATGGAATAACAATTGATATTTACAAATGTTTTAACATAGCAAGACTGAGTGGTGGTTAGACCTTGAACTGTTCTTTGTCTTTCGACTTAGAACCTTTTACAGTGGATATAGAAAGGGGATCAACCTAACGACATCCTATGTTATGCATAACATACAATACACTGGACAGATCAAGAACAGTAATACATATTTGTTCATCTCAGTTTACTTCACATGTCAGGATCGCCCCAAGACGACTTGGTTTGATATAATAAAGCATGATTCGAATTTATCACGAATAATCATTTCATTTTGCAAGTTATGCCGAAACAAAAAGCAATAACTCTCGTATCGAAGATTTATAATACGTTGCATACACAAAATGTATAAATCACATAGAAAGCAAGTAAACAAAGTTTAAGGATAGAAAACTTGCCTTTAACACAATTTAGGGTTTCCCGGTAATCGTTTAAAGCGCCTATACAAAGGGTTTCGCGTACCGAATGTTAGTTTATCGAATTTTTTTCGTTCTATACGTGTTTTTATCACTAAACTAGACTATTTGCATTGGTAGAATTTTTAGAAAATTTGGCTAACTCAAAAACTCAAAATTTAGGGCTTCAACCCGCAAGCCCCTTAAAATTTTCAGCTTTGACATCCTTTCCGGTAACTGCCATAACTTTGTCATCCGGAAACATTTTAAAGTGATTTTTGAGTCTAAATTGCTTAGAATTTCATGATCTACAACTTTCATTCAGGTTACTAAGGCATATTCGGACTTTAAATTTTCGTAATTTTAGTAGAAAGGTCAGTATGCTTACTTTGAACAATATTTTTACGGTTAACCATGTGAAACATGGTACCGCATGCTTTAACTCTTTAAGAAATCATGTTGTAAGACTCAATATCACTTTATAACATAAAAATAACAAATCACAAACCTTCTCATAGAAAGATTCATGACTTTTGCTCAAGAACACACGAAGAACACGAAGAACGGTTAAACCGTACATGGTAACGACTATGTTCTTGAGCTTTTGGTTTTTGTACATGAAATAATTTGAGCATTATAACTGCTTACATAAGTGATTATAACACTTTATAGTTGACAAAAATTGGTCATTATAACGGCTTGTATAATTGATTAAAACAATTTATAAAAATGCTTAAGAACATACGCAAACGCGGAGAACGGATGAACCGTACATGACCACTACGTATGTTCATTGAGCTTTAAACTACGAATTGAAATTTGACATTATAACTACTACAAAATGTAGAAAGGCTCAAGAACACGTGAAGAACACGGAGAACGACAATCGTACATGGCTACGATTCGCGTTCTTGAGTTTTTGAAAATTTAAGACGAAAGAAAAATCGAACATAAAAACTATAAGAGATGGTACATTTGGTGTTTGCAAGCTTTAACTATTTCTTTGCAATTTCCAATACATGAATTATAACTAGGAGTAATAGATATAGAGAGTAATTTTGCTCTAGCAAAAGCTTTGGAAAAAAGATGAAGAAATGAATGAGTTTAGCTTCCTATTTATAGGAAAATCAAAGGTCGGGGTAATTTGGTCATTAGTTAAAAAGACCAAGGGCATTTTAGTCTTTTCGCACATTATTTAATAAATAAAACTAAAATAATATCTAGAGTGTGCCAGGCGTGTGCCAGGCATGCGCCAGCATGTGCCAGCCACACTCTTACCCACTCTTTCTTCCGTTTTCAGCATATCGGATAAATCGCGTACGATTAATTTAAAATATTTCGCATTAGTAATATAATTTTTAATTACTTATACATATTTTATTCATAAAATACATCATACAGTATTAATATGATGTCTCGTCTGACCCTCAAAGTTTTTCTTGAATTAATCTCGGATAACCTTCCGTGTATTTTTCTCAAATACACCTACCGGGTGACGTGATTGATAAATTTCTTTCATTCTAGACACTAATTATGATTGAATAATATAATTAGGTATTAATCTGATAAATTTGATTATTCAAATTTAATGTTAACCTATCTCATGATCCGTTTGATGAAAACAATACGGATGAATTAGCAGTTAATTATATAACAGTCTGATTCCAACTAATTTGGTTAACTTCTACTGATTTAAAATTTTGATATTACTGAGTTTTGTTCCGAATGAACACTTTTCTGTAAAGTGAAAATTCCAAAAGACTTGGCACGTTTTTCGGTGAATAGTGTTTTTGACGACCATTTCTCAGAAAATGGTTAGAAAACCAAAAAGTCAAAAATAATATTTATTTTTGTCTTTTCCTTATTTCGTCTTATTCCCGACACACTTTTCGAGAAAATCTTTTATTGCTTATTACGCACCGGTGTTGCATACAAACACTGTATCCATCAACGGTTTGATCAAAAACGGAAAGCGTTTTCGTTTGAAGAGCGATTTACGTTTTTATTTATGGAAAAATATCAGTGGCTCCCTGGTATCTATTCCCCGTATAAATGCTATATCGTGAAATGGAAAAAGTCCAAATGTTGAAAAGAACGTTCGAAAAGACGACAAACGTTTTCTCGTGAATCGTGTCTTTTTCCCAAGAAAATTTTATTGATTCCCTGACATCTAAACCTCATATTATCACTATGTTGTGAAATGTAAGAAGTCCTACAGATGAAAGAAACAGTCAAACGAATGAAAAACATCACCTCGTGAATAGTGCTTTTACACGTTTTTCGAGAAAAACTATTATTGACTGTTACGTGTTTTCAAATCGTGGGAAGGTTGAATCTTGAAACAGAATGTCATTTTGACGTACACGTTTCGCTCGGGAGCTTAGGTTAGAATTCCTAGGGTTTAGACCCTAGGGTTTAGGGTTTAGGTTTTATCTTCTTTTCAGATTTTTGAAGAAAAAACTTTTATGTTCCTTTTTCGTGCTAAGGCTGTATACTTGAACCGAAACACATAAATAAGCAATAACGAAGATTCCATAACACATATAAGATGTAATTCAAGCTTTATTTATTCACATAAAGTCGGATTACAACTCTCTCGGAAGTTCGGAATATTACACCAACTTTTCAATAGCTTCAATCTTCGCCTTATCCACTTCAATTCCTTTTACTGACACCCGATGTCCCAAGATAATCCCTTCTTGAACCATGAAGTGGCACTTCTCCCAATTTAAGACTAAATTCGTTTCCATACATCTTTTCAGCACCAACGTTAGATTCTCCAAGCAGACATCAAATGAACCACCAAAAACCGAGAAGTCATCCATAAAGACTTCTAAATTTCGCTCGACCATATCCGAGAATATAGCCATCATGCACCGTTGAAAAGTTGTTGGAGCATTGCACAAACCAAACGACATTCTCCTGAAAGCGAATGTTCCATATGGACACGTAAAAGTCGTTTTCTCCTGATCTTCTGGTGCAATGGCTATCTGGTTGTACCCCGAATACCCATCTAACAAACAGTAATATTCATGTCCCGCAAGTCGATCCAGCATCTGATCAATGAACGGCAAGGGAAAATGATCCTTACGCGTGGCTTTATTCAACTTCTTATAATCCAAGCACACTCGCCACCCCGTAACTGTTCTCGTCGGAATCAACTCATTATTCTCATTAGGAACAACCGTCATGCCACCTTTCTTTGGGACACAATGGACAGGGCTTACCCAAGCACTGTCTGAAATTGGGTAAATAATCCCAGCATCTAACCACTTAATTATTTCTTTCCTCACCACCTCCTTCATAATTGGGTTAAACCTTCTCTGTTGATCAACTACTGGCTTTGCATCATCTTCCATTAAAATTTTATGCATGCAAAATGATGGACTAATACCTTTGATATCCGCTAAGACCCATCCAATAGCTGATTTGCAGTCCCGAAGCACCCTCAGCAATTTCTCTTCTTGAACCTTGTCCAACGATGCTGAAATTATGACAGGCAAAGTAGACGCCTCACCCAAATAAGCATACCTGAGGTGGTTAGACAATTGCTTCAGCTCTAAGACCGGTGGCACCTCAAATGAAGACTTCCCATTTGCCTTTGAACTTTCCGAGTAATTAAGTTCCTCAAAATGTTGCCTGAACTTTGTAAACCTCGGTGCAGCATCCATTAATTGCACGTACTCCAACGCTTGCTCACACCCCGAAATTTCCTCAATACTGATTGACCTCTCCAGTGGATCACTAATACTGTTTTCCAAAAACGTCCCGTTCACAATTCCATCCACAATATCAACTCTTAAGCACTCAGCATCCTCATTAGGAAATTTCATCGCCTTCAGCACATCGAATGTAACTTCTTGGTCCTGTACCCTCATCGTCAATTGCCCCTTCTGAACATCTATCAAAGTTCTCCCAGTAGCAAGAAACGGTCTTCCTAGGATGATAGGAATATCTCGATCCTCCTCATAATCCAAAATAATAAAATCCGCTGGAAATATGAATTTATCAACCTTAACTAACACATCCTCCACTATACCTCGTGGATAAATGAGAGATCTGTCTGCTAGCTGGAGCGTTACGTTTGTAGGAGATGCTTCCTTAAGACCCAATTGTTGATACACCGAGAAAGGCATGAGATTTATACTTGCCCCCAAATCACATAGGCAACGGCTGAAATGTTGACTCCCAATAGTACACGGTATGGTAAAACTTCCCGGATCCTTTAATTTTGGAGGCAGCTTCTTCTGTAAAATGGCGCTGCACTCTTCAGTTAATGCAACGGTTTCATAATCGCCCAGCCTCCTTTTCTTGGACAAGATGTCCTTCATAAACTTCACATAACTCGGCATTTGTTCCAATGCATCTGCAAAAGGAATATTAATTTGCAGCTTCTTGAAAACCTCCAAAAACTTCGAGAACTGCCTATCAACCTTCTGTTTCTGTAATCTCTGTGGAAACGGGACGCTAGGTGCCTCGTTAAGCTTCCTATCCATATTTACCCTCTCTGTAACTTGAAGCTTTGAAGTACCCTCGTCTTCTTTCTCTTTTTCAAAAACTTCATCTTGTTTTCCCTTAGCATCATGCAATTCTCTACCACTCCTGAGCTCAACAACTTTACAATGCTCTTTACCATCTCGCTTCGGGTTTACCTCCGTATCACTTGGAAACGATCCTTGAGGTCTGTTGTTCAATGCATTATCTATTTGTCCCATTTGGTTCTCCAGATTCTTTATAGCTATAGCCTGAGTCTTCACCGTCGAATCAAACTGGTTAACCAATTTAGCCAGTATATCTTCCATCTGAGCCAACTTATCCGGCTGCTGTGGCTGTTGATTCTGCTGATTATTAAACCCCGGTGGATATGTATTCCTTGAACTCTGTCCTTGAGGTTGAGATTGGTTGTTGCTCCAAGAAAAATTCGGATGATTACGCCACCCTGGATTGTAACTGTTAGAATTTCCCCCTTGCTGACGATTATAATTGGACACAAATTGCACCGACTCTGGATTGATTGCGCACTGATCACTTGAATGACTCCCGGCACATAATTCGCAAATTACCTCCACTTGCTGTACCTTCTGACTTCCCATTGCATCTATCTTTTTAGCGAGGGCCGACACTTGTGCTGACAAAGCTGTAACAGAATCTAACTCGATAACTCCAGCTACCCTGGGTGGATTCATTCTTGCTGTCGGCCATTGGTAGTTGTTTGATGCCATGGTTTCTAGTAAGGCATATGCATCGTCACAACTTTTGACCATCAGATCACCCCCCGCTGCTGCATCTATACTTGATCTCACTGCTTGTACCAGCCCATTGTAGAATGTCTGCACTTGAAGCCATTTTGGAATTCCATGATGCGGACATTTCCTTGACAACTCCTTGAATCTTTCCCATGCTTCATATAATGTCTCTGAATCCTGCTGAGCAAATGTAGTGATCTCAAATCTTATCTTCACTGTCTTTGCATAAGGAAAAAACTTCGCCAGAAATTTCTGCACCAAATCATCCCATGTAGTAATTGATCCTGGGGGCAGTGAATGAAGCCAACTCTTTGCCTTATCCCTCAATGTAAACGGAAAAAGCCTCAAACGAATAGCATCATCCGAAACCCCTGGATATTTGAAGGTATCGCATATTTCCAATAAACTCCTCAAATGCATACTAGGATCATCATTTGATAACCCCCCAAACTGTACAGAATTCTGAACCATTTGAATTGTTCCCGGCTTTATCTCAAATTGTGTCGCAGTGATGGCTGGTCTTGTAATACTCGAATGTATCTCAGTCATCTGCGGCGTGGCATAGTCCCGTAAGGACTTTTGCCCATCCTCCTCTGCCATTCTTACCTGCTTCACTTGTTTCTGATCCTGGTGTTGCGTTGTTTCTTGAATATAGTTCCGAATCCGACGTAACCTTCTTTCAATCTCGTCTTCAAAAGGATCTGTATCCTTACCCTCTGAACGGGTTTGCATATACAACCAAGATTACCTGAAAACGAAAGATAATAAACTAAAAATTTATTAACCTTCACAAGAACATACTTCAATTAAAACTAATAACAACACTTTATTTAACACAATTTCCCCGGCAACGGCGCCAAAAACTTGTTCGCCTTTTTCCGTTCAGAAAATACTTCACGCAAGTGCACGTGGTTTAAGTGTAGTATAAGGCTAGCAAGGTATCGTTCCCACGAGGAATTGTAAATTAAGCATTGAATCACTAGTTAATAATTGAAATAACATCGATTGAATTTTGTGGTTTGAAAATATTGTCAAGTAATGTAGCTAATTTCAACAATTAAATTACTCAAAACTAAAATATCTGGATTTAAAACCGTTTAGGGTTTACAACTCAATCACTTGTTATCAACTGAACCAATTTATCGCTATGAAGTTAATATACATGCACAAGATTGCTAATTGAGAACTCTTTAATAACTGAATAATATCTCTCGATTATTATTCAGCAAATCTTCTCTAATTCTACCGATTATGGAATGAATTGAAGAAGAACGTCACTTTAAAACAACAACCTATATTTCTATGATTGCTGATTTAAAAAGATGGTAAGCTTCAGTTCTCTACCAATTACATGTGGCAACTGAGTATATTTCTATCTCAATCACAACTTACATTAACAATAAGTTCACATGATACCATGCAAGGGTCTGATTTCATACATCATCTCTCAATTCTATATGAAATACTAGATTAAATTACTGGCCAAGTAATTAAAAATAACAATCACTCATGGTAGTCAAACCCACATGTATATAACAAGCACAGATAATAACTTGCTTCAGATTATATAGATAATCGCATTGCAAACCCTAAACAATAAAATTTAGCTCATATTCAATCTATGATAACAAACACAAGAGTGAATTCTAGCCATAAATAATAATTGAAGTACAAGAGTTCAGAGATAAACTAAATATGTAATCTTGCCCTTCTCTGCACCAAGACCAGAATTTCTTCCGTCAACTGCAGATTTCTTTCAATTCGCTCTATGTATTTCTCTCTTGCTCTCAGCGTATCCTCTTCTCTGATTATCTTTTCTTTTATCTCTTTTTCTGACCTTCCTTTCGTTCCTTTCAAAACTCCGGCTGCTTCGCATGTTAACCGCCCAAAAACTGACTTAGCAACTGCTCAGCATCGTGGGAGAAATCAGTCGATTGAACGTGACGCAGCTGCTTCAATCATCACGCAGCTGCGTTGAAATCGCCTCACGCAGCTGCTTCACTCTTAACGCAGCTGCGTTGAAATCGCCCGACGCAACTGCTTCAAAAGTCATGCAGCTGCGTTGAAGTTACGCAGCTGCTTCAGTATATCACGCAGCTGCGTCTAAACATTCTGGAAAAAATGGCTTCTTTGACGCAGCTGCTTCAATTTGTGACGCAGCTGCGTTAACCTGGCTTCGAAATTACTGAAATGCCCTTGCAAGCTATTTTCCATGCAAACCTGAAATAAATGCACAAAAATGCATAAAATTGAAATAAAAACGCTTAAGGACTACAATATTAAGTTAAGAAACACTTATTTTTAATGTACAAAACCGACTTAACATACATTCCATTTTTGCACGACATATAACTACATAACTTATTTCCATCAAAATTATCAATTCCTAAACAAATTTCATATATTCACATATCACATATTTATTATTCCTTAAATCTTTAATATTCCTTAATAAACCGATTAAATCATACAATTTCTTATTCTTTGCACATACATACATACCTTACATCGTCATTCTCATATCCTCGTCTCTCCAGGCCTACTCATTAACCTCATTCTCAATTTACATAATTAAACTCAATTCACATACGTTTTTCCTTATTCCCTTGTACTTTTCTTTCTACATTTGATCACTTACATAATATACACATATTCATACATTCAAACTATTACATGCTGACATATTACAGCGTCTTACACTAATTCCTTCCAGTTCACCTTATTGTAGGTATTAACATCAATTTATTCGTTCTTAATCCATTATACTATCATTAAATCCTCAAAATTCCTTTTTATTATAATTTTCCATTTTCATAATTCTCTAACTTAATTTATCTTTCTATATTAGACCACATAGGCCCCTCTTTAATATTTCAAACACACTGGTCTTTTCTAACATATTGATCACATCATACTTCAATTTAATCACATTTAATTATTTTAACTAGGTTTTGTTTTATAACCTTCACTTAATTATCTATAATCCTTATTTAGAATTTCTGTAAAATCCTGGGGTGTCACATCAATCATTAAATTTGGTTGGGCTCAATTTAATTGTTACATTGGGCTAACATTTAATATCCTATGTTACATTTAATTAAATCAAACATTGGGCTTGTTGAATTATTACATGGATCAAGGCTTAATTAAATTACATGGTCCACTAGATTAATTTATTGGACCTAGTTTAATACATCATTTGGACTTATAATATAATCTAATTAGACTTGCTATTTATAAGTCCATTGGACTCCTTAATTAAGTTAGCTTACATAACACAATCACTTACAAATTCTTGTGTTTATTTTAATAAAACTCTAACACAAATTAATACAAGTACTTTGACTTGATTAAATTAATTCATTGACTAACTCTTATCATCAAATTGCGTTTATAATATCGTTACCCATACACTTACAATTATTATCACATTGGGTTATCTTTAATAATTCACTTATTTCTTCTTTCTCATTAATTCTACAAGTAATTCACTAGTTCATTATCATTCTTGTTATTTTCCATTCAAGACCATCATACAAGCTTTGTCATCTCATCACATAAGCTTTTCTTGTATTCCTTTTTCCTTCTTTAGTTAATTCAAATAAATTTAATTAACTAATTTACAACCTCTCAACATACTATTTAACACATACACACATACTTCATTCATCATATTTTCTCATGAATATAAATAAAATAAAAAAATTTATGTTCGTAATTTTCTTGGTCATTACAGTGCACCACGTGCAATAGATAATAATGATAACTCTTTAACATTGAGACACGAAATACGTTATGCACATAAACTAATTATAGAGTCAAAGCTAACCGAAATGCAACTTCGTCAACCCTTTCTAAACTCTCAAATGGACAATAAAACGCAGACTGAGTTTACCCATTAACCCAAATCGTCGAATACTCATTGAGTAGACCTAAATTTCTCTTTAGTCACGACTACAATCTTCGTAGTGGTTTGAACAAACTCAGACCCTTCTATGGTCTTCTCTTTAACCTCAATCCATCAAATTGATGCTCACACTTCCTACCATAGAGCGCCTTAAACAAACTCATCCAAATTAGTCAACCACTTTAACACACAAGACCTTAACATATTCTCCGAGTCTAGATAATCCACTCTAATACACGTCAATGTTGTTCTATTTTGTTTCTCTGTCTGCTCTGCGAATCTTCAACCTAGTCTATTACTTTTTTCTATCTAAAATTTTGGATAAACCTAACAAATTTAATCCCTAAAGTCCTTTTACAATGATTACAATATTTTCAATCATAAAGACTGCTCAAAGTTTATTTAATTCGGATTATCCTAACAATTTTGATCCTTAAGCCATTGTACAATAGATTCAAACATAAAGGTTGTACAAAATAAAATTACTTGTTATACGTTAAAATCTTTTACATACCATTTGTCATTAATAATCGAACGTTGTCTTGCACCTAACATGGCCAGGGCTTAGCACTGTCTATTGTTCAGTGCCACACAACATTCCTACAGGCTTCGCACCCGAAATAAGCTTGATGGTAAACACAAATTCCTATTGCAATGGCAACCTTGATAATTCTTAAATAGATACATTAGAAAACTCACAAACGACTGAAACATTTCCAATACAACTCTCTCAAAGAGGTATCCTTTATAAATGCCAAATACTCTTTACAACCCTTAGCCACCAACTTTACAGCTTTCAAAACAAAAATCGATTTCACCATATTACCCGGTCGTGAACCATGAAACACACAATTTAGAGACTTCAAATTTCCAAATATAACCTTCTTCACTTGACAATCAATAGTGGCCTTGTACTTATCCAATCAGTTTATCCCAAGAATCACTTCAAAATCGTATATATGCATCGACAAAAGATTAGCCTCACGAATTTTATTTTCAAAACTAATAGAAACAACCTCGCTACAAATCAAAGACTAAAAAAATTCCCATCAGAGAAATAATAGACATAGCAGAATCAAAGGAATGAGATGGTACACCAAGATGCCAAACAAAAGAATATGAAACAATCGAATGAGTAGATTCAAAATCAATAAAGATCTCACAACTGCCAACTAAAAGAGTGTCAAAATAGAATATTGCGCATCTGTCACCTAATTATATTATAAGGCGAACACACGTTCTCCGTGGTTCTGACCAACATTGCCACCATTATCACCACCTCTAATGGTTCTACGAGCCTTCGACAAAACAAAACAGACGAAAGAGAAATTGATTCAAGGCAAATTCGAATAGAAACTCGTATAGTAGCTGAATAAAATTTCAACAGAACAAAAACCTATTCCAAATATCTACCCATAACTCACAAGTCAAACCTGTAATGCTTTCGAAATCCCAACATTCATTAACTCTATCCAATCATTTCTGGATAACATAACCATTAATCTTAAAACCATATTATATATTCATAAAACATCATAACAACGATTTCGTGCGTTAATACATAACATTTAACCTTTAAAATCATTCATTTGACCATAATACGGTCCATAAATTTTGTTTATTTAACTTACAATGATTAACTGACTCAGAATCACAACCTTCACATTCTATTCATTAGAACTTAGGTTAAGCATTTATAAATTGTGACATAGTCTATTACAGTTTCAAAATCATATATACTATGATTTAACATAACTTATTATGTGAATACAATCATCAATCGTATATAATTGTCCATACATCATCCTGTTTACATCATACTTGTTCCGTACATAGTACTGTTTACATACATCTGTACCATACTTACAAGTTTAATACATGTAAAACTTGACTAACGGTAATATGTCCACCTTATCCTTTTTACAACACTTCTCTCTAAATAATACATACAGGCATATCTATCACTATGAATTTACAAACCATTCATTCTTTATTACAATCATGGTTTAACATATAAAAACCAAGTCATACATAACTTGTACCTGTACCAATTTACATTCATCTACTGTAATACTATAACACATATAGGAATATAATACATTCCTTCATGTTTATCTATGCATCTAACATTCTTTACCTTTAGCTTAACCGGAACCTCCATCCTTCTCGTACTTTACCTGAAAATGTTAGTCATAGCAAGAATGAGCACACAGGCTCAACAAGTAAATCAGATAACACCTTTCATGCTTGCAGTTTATATTCATGTGTCATGCATCCTTTACTTTACCATGCTATGCACAAATGTCATGTATTGTATTTAACAGTTAAAGCACATAGTTGCACAGAGTGCACATTTTAAATCTTTTACTATCACATAGTTCACGTAGAGCAATTATTACATTTAAGTCTGAAAAACTTGCCTAGTATACTTTATATACTTAACCTTTACGCTTCTTCAAATGTCTTTCATGTCCGTCTTGTCGGTTTGCTACTTTGAGCTCTATCTGTCAACATTGAGCCTATATATCATTATAGGATTATAACATGTTCTATAACCTTTCAAAATTAAATCATAAATACAAGACCACTCGTCTCTAATCATTTCACATTTGATGTATTATACCTTACATAGGTTAATAATACATCCAAACTTGTTCCCAACCTTTTACACAAGTATTATCATGCTTTTACTTGGCTTTTGGGTATGTTAAATTTTACCGTTTCTTATTTCTTTATACTTTAACACCCTTTTCATTGACCATTTTTATCAATTATAGGGTTTATATAACTTATTTCTATTATCCCACATCAAAATATAGCTTTTTGGAAGCTTAAAATTTTTTCTGATGAACAAACATCTCGCCCCGACGCCTTTAGACTTCGCTGGTCGCGAAATCTTCTCGACCATGAGCAATACATTCATCTTACATCCAATTAAGCTCAAATTTGGACCATAACTAGGTCTTACTACATAGTATTTTATAAAAATATTACATAACTGATTTGGCTTCTTAAAATTTTTAAAGTAATAGCCCGTAGGAGGGCGTTTTAAAATATTTTAACACTTAGAAAATTTTTCAACTTTAAAACTCAATTTTACCAACTTTGCGATTTTTGACCATTTGCTTCCAAACTTCATTCCAACACTTGACATAGTTCACATACCTCATATAAGACATCTCTATGCCTTTAAAACAATTAAACTTCGCACAAGGCGGGTTTTGTCCGTAAAAATCCATTTAGAGTCGAAACAATCGATTTCGATCGTTCGAAACGAATTTTCATTCTAACTTCCATCCGTTGATTACCAAATCAACGTAGACACGTGTAATAACATAAAACTAAGTCATTTGACCTCATTTCATCATTAATTCCTTAAAATTGCCAAAAATTACCTTTAAGTTGGATTTTCATTAACTTTTACAAAATTTTCATTTCTAACAACCATGCTATTCTTGGCCCCTTTTTGCAAAACTTGGTTCCAACACATCATTTAACACATATTTGACTTGCATGGGCCTTCAAAACATTTAAAACTTTTCAAATGGACTTATTTTTCCAAAAGGTTTGATTTAGGCGTTGGTGAACGTTTTAAAACGTTTAAACTTCTCATTTATCGCCATAGATGCCAAATGACTTTCAAAACAACTCTAACACATGTATTTTCATAAAACTTAGCTATTTAGCTTGATTTAAGCTTCATTTGCATGAAATAGCCAAAAATCTCATATTGGTGGCACTTTGTCAACTTAATTCAATTTCATCCTTAAACTCAATTTTGATATATTGAGCTACATACACCACATAGGCTACCACATACACATTTAACAACTTTGTGCAATCACATAACCTCTATACGCACCTTCTAATGCACTTGGCAGATTATGATTGGACTACATGAAAAATATAGCCTAATATTATATATTTCCTTCACAAATCATACTACTCTTCTATTTATGATTCTTTGAAGCTATCTAACATAAAAATACATATGCTTTTTTTATGTTCAATCTCTCTATTTAGGTTTTTATCACTTCTAGCCACATATAACACATGATCATTCATGAATCATGCTTTCTAGCTTTGAATTTAAACATGAAAAGTACACCATCTTTGTTCTATCACTTTTAAGCCTAGGGTTTCATCATATAACTCACATATAGCACATGACTTACATAAATCTCACACTTAGCCGTAAATACAAGCATGACTACTCTATGTCTTGAATTTAAATGCATAAATGACGAGTTTTATGGCTTGAACATCGTTATACATTCTTGGATGACCAATTTCTTTACATAGAAAGCTTCCTCACGATGAAGGCTTCGTCTTTTCTTCTTGCTTCATGACCATCCAACCCTCCGATCATCAAGATTTCAAGCTCTTCTTCTCAACTTTCATGGCTTCCATGGTGTTTTTCTCTCTTAGGACTATTTTTCTAGCAAAACAAAATGCAGAAGAAGTTTGCTTTGCTTGGTTTAATTATATGAGCCTTAACTAGGCTAGTTAAGGTAACATAACCATAGTTAACTCATCCAAGGGCATTTTAGTCATTTCATATATTAAGTCAAGGGAATTTTTATCATTTCATCACTTGGGACACATAGGTCATTACTCAATTTACCAAGGGTATTTTAGTCATTTTACCCTTTAAGACACAATGGTTGGCCATTAACTATATTGTTAAGGGGCATTACGGTCATTCTCCAAGGTTTATAGAATTTTCATTTTCATGTTAATTTTCACTTAGGGCAACCTTTATACATTTCACCCATTAATTCATTTCATGCTCGTTTAAGTTGGTTTTTCTTTCAATCAACCGACTAGGTCCTTCATTATTCATTGTGCTACATTCACATAGTCTTATTTTATGACTTAATTAGCCATTTAATCGTAAATCGACTACATAACTTCCTTTAACCGTAAATTATATTTCTCGTTTCCTACGAACCTTCTTGGTTCCACATTTTAAAAATTCCAAGTACGAACTTCTCAATTGGTCATAATCTCACTTTCTTCTTTAAACCGCTTTCTCAAAAAGCGCACCTCGACCGGATTACCAAAATCCATCGTCATTTATCCTTTTAAGCTCATAATACATTTATCACAACTTTTATGTCCTTTCGCTTGTTCACTTAATACATGTCGACGCCGAGTTTTTTCTTTTTTAGAAAAATATGTCGCTTTTTTGTCTCTCTTTCCAAGTTTGAAATCCCCATTTTTTTCGTCTCGTTTCGTAAAAGGGTGATTTTGGGAAAAGGTCGGCTTGAGTGTCGACGGGATTTGAAAGATCACTTTTATGATGAGCCAATTGACCAGAGTCGTCAGTTGGTATATTTGCAATGGATGTACCAACTCATCCGAGCTTTAGCTTTCGTAATCGTAATGGCTCATATGTGACTCCTAATTAATTGGTCTGTGAACCGAGATTCATAGAGTTCGGGGCTTGCTTAAGCGAGGGGACTGTGTTAGGCACCCCCCGACTTCCGTGAAACACGGTTACCGCTATCATAATATTTTCCTTTCCTTAAATCCTAAAATATGTGTGTGCGTGTGTGTGTGCGTATGAAAATCGTTGGAATGCTTTATTTCCTAAAGTACTTTTGAAATCTCGTTAACCCTATGCACGAAGGATTCGATTCGTTTTGAAAAGTTCATTTTTAAGCTTTTGTTTTTTTAATAACAAAATCTTTAATGATGACATTTGTGAAATAAGGTTTTCGAATCCTTCGTCAAATAGGAATGAAGCTCATCCGATACTTCCAATTTTATCTTCGAAGATAATTAATTTAGTGCGTGCTTTATTTTGAAAGCGCTTCATCCGACAATTACAATTTTAGCTTACGAATGATCTAATATCCTAGTTTGCTTGATTTTATGAAGAGCTTTATCATTTCATTCCAAAATCATTTTTTCGCGTCGAAAGGGAAAACCAAGCATTAAAATGACGTTGGAGCTATTTGTGGGCATGTAAGCCGTCTAAATAGCCCCAAACACCCACAATCACATATTTCACTATTATGGGGCCTTAAACCCGATTTTCGGTATCGATATCTTTTTAAGGCCCAAAATTTACATATTTACAATAAAGGCGCATCACGATCACTACATCCAAAAGTAGGTTATAAAATAACTAAAAGGATATCATCGAGAGGTTAGGAGGAGATTTCATCCGCAATAAATCCTCCCTAACCGTCCCTAATCCATAGATCTAAAACATATATCGACTACATCGGATCTAACTTCAAAATACACAAAATCAAAATTTTTAAATCGCAATGCACCAAACACTTCGAATCTACAGTAGATCCACCCAACAAATGCACAAATATTAGATCTATAACAACTTAAACAATAAAATGAAATAAGAACTAGATTAAAACCACAACTGCTATAAACTCGAATTTTCGCATTTCAAATAATAAAATAAATACTTTAACACTTGGAGATCACATAAGATATAATATATGGTGTAGAGATTGAACAAAAACGAAAGAATTCTCACTTTTTCTCTCAACTCGTAGCTCTCTCTCTCTCTCTCTTTTTCTCACCTTCCACCATTCCTTTTTTTTTTTCTCTCTTCTCTCGAATGAAAACTGGACGCAGTATAGGTCTTTGGACGCAGCCGCAGGTGCATCTGCGGTTAGTCGCAAGTGTATCTGTGGCTGCCTGTTGTCATCGTCTGAGTCGTCGCCTCAGTTGCCGTGTGTTTACTCGAGCTAGGAAAACGCCAAATTGTCGTTGGCCGCAGATGCATCTGCGACCGCCCGGTTTTCTTTCCTCGATTCTAGTGTCACTGATGTCGGTCGTTCATTTTCTCGCTGGAAGGCTCGTATTTTGGAATTCGAGAATCGCTGGGAGACGTGCTATTTTCGATAAGCTTGCTCGGAAGGTTATGACTTGATATAGAAATCGCTATTTATGCTTGGCTCCCAGGGGGCGCTGCCCCCTTACACCCCCGGTGAGCGAGATCCCCGACTACCGTAACCGTAGTGGCCATTCGTCATCTTTGGTGATCAAATCAGGTTTTTCTGGATCAGCTGTTTGCCTTGCCTCAAGTAACCTGATGCTCGTTGTTCGTTGTGACAGCTTTGACTGTAAATCGTTGTGGGGCTTCGTGTTGGGGTCCACCTTCCTTTCCGTATGTCGGGTCAAGTGACGATTTTTCCCTCTTGTCAGGATTAGTGTAAAAGTTCAAAATTTGGGTGTCTACAACACACATATGGCAATTTCCAGCCTACATACAATCTACATTCCTTCTACTCATATTCGAGAGTATTACCTTATGTATTTACACGTTGTATAGATACTTACCTCATTTCAATCAATTAATATCAATTCCTTATTAAACTTTAAATATTCAATTATCAAATCCTCAATATTCCGTTAATGCCTACTATCTCAATTAGGTCAAACGGTTCCTTCTTTTAGCACGTTCCAACTTACCTCACATTGTCAGCCTCGTAACCTAGCCTCTCAAGGCCTATTCATTAAGCTAGTTATTAATATTATATCTTAAAGCTCAATTCACATATGCTTTTCTCATTTATCACTTTTCTTTATACATTAAATTATTCTTTCTTTATCAAATCAAATATACATATACACATATTTAACCTACCATATAGGTCATTTCTAGGGCATTGATTAAATAATAAATCATATTTAATGTGACGCCCCCAAATTCGGGTCTCAATTACTCGGATCTCATCACGATCCAATACAAACATCCACCTCTAAACAACATACAATAACTAAATGCGGAATAATAAACATATGTTGTTCATTCAAAAGGTGTTACTAGTCCCAAGATACGATAAACTTACACAAAAGTACATAAATACCCTTAATAAAGTATTTAGGGTTTACATCACAAAATAAGTAATTTTAGCTAGACAAATAAACTAAAGACTGTCTCTTGAAGTCTATCACTTCATCTTTCTCTTACCATTGTTCTTTCCTGAAATCTCAGGTTCCACTGCAATAAGATTCATGATATAGCAATGGTGAGCAACTAGTTTGCTCAACAAGTTTAAATAACAAAAGAAACAATATATCATGAATGAAAGGGAATAACTGAAATAATTCAACAATATGAATAACATAAGCAGGAATAATGATTTGCTTTTCAAATCAAGATAGTTAAATAGACTATGAACTATAAACATCTACCGGAGTCAATAGCAGGTTGACCTAATGGTTACTACCAGAAATATGTACCCGAGGGGATCAGCCTCAGTACAATATGTGTATGCATAACATTTAATTTTCGTGTTTGGTACCTGATATTAGATACAGGGTACTCCCCTATAATAAAGGGATGTTCATAATAGTCTAAGAATCTACATCTTCAATGATTTGAATAGCTTTTAAAATCTTTACTATAAATGTCTAGCCAAACAATGGCTTAGACCTACTTTGAATAGTTCTTTAAACAATAGAACATTAAATAAGGTACAAGTCAAAGACTGTACAAGATCAAGTGCACCAAGTGCGAATAACAATAATATCGCTGTGGAATAATTGTAAAGTAATTTAAACCACTTAAAGCATGCTTGGAATTATAATTCAAGCTTAAATAAATAACTTGCTCAATGAAATGAGTTTAGAGATAAGGAAATTGTCTGTCTGCTCGGCTACAATTAATGTCTATCTTTAACTAACTGGCTTTGAAAGACCTAACATTAATAAAGTTGATCTAATAATTAGTACGGCGTAGTTGCACAACTATACGCTCACTAAGGAACTTATCTACCACATAAGTACTAACACATAATTTTCATCAGTCAAAACAATATTATTAACCTTATAGACCCTCAATCATATTAGGTTAATAATTAAATAAGTTAGAAAATATTTTTCTCAAGTGTTGGACACTTATTAAACCCTTTACACAATTTATTACAATTAATTCCACTATTAACTTCAAATTATCTTATTAACTTAAACTATATTCAATTACTATTTAATCTTGATTAAATAGAAATTAATTAATTATCTTTAATTATTATTTAAAATAAATAATAACTAGTTGTACTTACTTATTATTTAATAATAATTAAATAATAAATAATTATTGATTTAATTTTAACCTTCTTTAATTTAATATTAATCAACTAATAATTAACTAAGTAATTAACTTCACTTATTATTTCATTTAAGGAAATTAAATAATAGTTTACTAATTTTAATCTTCTTTAATTATTATTTAATGTCAATTAAATAATAATTAATTATTTAATTAATTTTAATTATTATTTAAGGTTAAATAATAATCAATTTATTTATCCTTATTTATTATTTAAATTAAATAATAAATTATTAATTTAATAACTTAATTTCCATGAATCATTATTTAATGTTGATTAAATGCTAATTAATTACTTAATTATCCTTATTTATTATTTAATAATATTTAAATAATAAATAATTAATTTATAAATTTTTATCTCTCTTTAATTATTATTTAATAGGACTGAAATTTTTATTTATCTAACTTAGCCATAATTTAGCTAACTAGATTAATATTTAAAATATTTAAATATTAACTCAATGAAAAAAATCATCCCAAATATTATTTTTGTATTATAATTTTTTTTGTTATAATTTTAAATTAATTTTTAAATATTTAAATTAATTAAAATTTATCCAGAATGGCAATTCTGTAAATAAACCAAAAAATCGAACAGAGGGGCAAACTTGTAATTTCCCCGGAAGCTGTCTCCCGCGCATGGCGCGCGCTAACATAACAACAGCCCAAAACGGTGTCGTTTTGAAGAACTCGTTGCTGGCTTTCACACATAACACGCGGAGTAACTTTTTCCTATGTCAAACGTCGTCGTTTGGCTCTGCGTCCGTCGGCCAATAAACTGGCGCGCAATGCGCGACCAATACCTTTTTTCTTCTTTTTTTTCTAAGCAGAATATCTATAGTGTCGGTAATACACATTTTAATAAAAATTATACCTTCAAGTAAGCTTTAACTACTCAATAAAATTCAAAAAAAATTACCAATCACTTAATATCATTTTATAACATGAAAATTTAATTTTTCATGATTTAATTTCATTTTTTTTCATAAAAATTATTATACCAAATAAACTACTACAAATCATAACTTTTTGTATATAACTCCATTTTGAGTGATTCAAACTTTGTTTTTCTCATGATTTAATATTCTATAATATAAAACATTAAATCTAAATTTTATAAAAAATATTTTTGGTCATTGTTTTGAAACTTGTTTACACACTACCAAATACATGTTTTTAGCATACAAACTATACAAACATACAAACTAAGCATATTAAACTCAAGCATGACATAAATATTACTAATACACATTACTAACTATATTAACATGTTTATACTAACATGATGGTTTATTTAATTTAAAAAAAAATAAAGCTAGATTTAAAATAACCATCACCTTGTTTTAATAGCTATCTTCCTTTTTCTTCCAAAATAGGTTGTGAAACTTGAAGACATAAACCAAGAACTCCTTCTCCTTCTCTTGATATTTTTTCTCTCAAATATATTCTTACACTCTCAAATGCTCTCTAGCTCTCTTTAGCTTGAAAATAAAAGATGATGAATGACTAACAAAAGCTATTAAGTTGTAAGTATACTTACAATGAGGATAGATATAAAGTCTATATCTATTAAAAATACCATCACGAAGATAGCAAGGATACTTACACAAGCTAAACACATTAGGTGAAAAGAGGGATGGTGTCCATGTACTACAAAAACCAAACAAGCAACCCTTTATAAAATAAATAGAAAATAAAATAAAAAAATATTCATCTTGCACTCTAATTCACTATGCAGGCTGATGGAGCACTTCTTGTCCCAAAATAAATGTCACATGCTCACTTTCTAATAAATAATTAACAACTACACATTAAATTTTAATTGGGCTAGGTTTTTGACTTCTTTTTAAATCAATTTGGGCTACTAGTTTGCCAAGTTTTATTATTCTTCACTTGGACTACTAATTGATCCATGTTGGGCTAATTTAATAATTTATACATTAATTATCTAATCAATGATTAAATAAATAATTAGATTAAATAAATAATTAAATACTCTAACCCATTAGTATTAAATTACTAAATGGACTAATAAATATTATTATTAATATTTCACATTGTTCACATTAATTAATAATCATATTAATTAATTTACCAAATTTAATTCACTCATTATATTCAATTTAATTGAATATTTAATTAATGTACAACCTATCAATTTCTTTGGTATTAAACCTTAGGGTTTGTTCACTAATTTAATTAAACTGTTAGTGACTCCCTTTAATTAACTCTATCAATTAATCACATAATCATTTAATTACATAATTAATTAATCACAAGAAAAATTTAAATAATCTCGTAAAACTAACTCATTAGAAATTGAATTAATAATTTAATTAATAATGACGTGAAAATTCTAGGATATTACATTTAATCACTCTTACTACTTTTTGTCATTCAAAACTAGGTTTTAACTGTTAACCTTTACTTAATTAGCTAAAATCCTTATTTAGAAATCTTGTAAAAATCTTGGATGTCACAAAACCTAAATAGGTTTTCTGTAAGAAAGAACCCTAACTCTGATACCAACTCTGTAACACCCCCTTCCTAACTAGTGGAAAGGGAGGCTACGCATAAACGAACTCTAAGAAAAATATCAAAACAAAAAGGAACTCTCTTCACACTTGCCCTTGAATCCCTTTGCAAACCTGCCGGGAGAAAAATACAGCATGAGCCAAATGGCCAGTACGGATAAAGAGTGCAAAAATAAAAACCGAAATTGAATAACAAAATCAACTGAACCAAACTGAGATTAACAAAATCAACTGAACTGAATAACATAATCTTACTAAACTGAATTTATCTACTGAACTGAACTGATCTACTGAACTGAAACTGATCCTCTGAACTAAACTGATTTACTGAACAACATAAAAGGCTGAAGTCATTATCCTTTTCTAAGGATGGTGTGCTGTCGCAGGCACCCAAAAATAAAATCTTATTTTAGAAAAATATTAATGTAGTAGTGCAAGTAAGAGTCGATCCCACAGATAATGATTAATTTAATTTTATGTTTTGTAAACTAAAATTGGGAGGGGGGGTTAATTAAAGAAATAATTTAAATAAAATTAACTAAAATAAATATGCAAGAAATAAATACGAAGAAAAATCCTTGGTTGAAGTTAATATCCACCATCAAGAATTTACAACTGATCACTGATGCAAGAATAACTCAATTCATATTTTAAACATTCACCGTAGAAAGAACTACTCGCAGGTGGAATAATTTTTCTCCTCTCTCCTTAATTTTAGATAAGTAGGCACATGCGTTCTAAATTACCCTTACTATTAAACAACCCCCGGCATGTGCTAAAGATTTAATCTAATAGCAGCTTTAAGAATTAGAGAGATTGTTGAACTAAACAACACAAGCCATGCGTTTGCATTTAATTTAGATTAATATTCTTCCTAAGATAAAATAATCTTTTGATCTGCAAAACAATTATTAAACTTAGTTGCGTCACCAACAACAGTAGATTAATATAAATAATAAACTAGTAGTACTCCTAGCAATTAAACAAATCAATCATAAAATTAAGCAGAGAAAAATATTCAATACTTAAAATATAAATTGAACAATTAAAATAAATTAGGTCTCACAGTATATAAATCTTGATGGCTTCAATCACTTAAACCAAGAAAAATAATTTAACTACTTGTAATAGTAAAGAATACTAAATAATAGAAGAGAGAATTTTTCTAATAGAAAAGTTGTATATTACATTGGGTCTTAAGCCCTCTATTTATAGGCTTCATAAACCTCCTAACCCTAATAGGATTTATTATTTACTAACCCTAATAGGAATTAAATTACAAATAAAAATAAAAGAAAACTAAAATAATTATTATCCTAACCCTAATTGGAATTAAAATCTAATTTGGAATCAAAAAGTAGCCAAAATTCGCGAATAATCTGATTTTTGGCAATTTTCGCGCAACCAAATACGACCTTCGCTACAGTGATAACGCACGCCAGTCCGCGCATTGCGCAGATGCCTCTTCTGTTGAAACGGCATCGTTCCGCTTTTCCTCGCTTCTGCTGCTTGGCCATGCATTGTGCGCGCGCCGATTTTTTCGAAAATTACAGATTTGCCCCCAAGCTTATTTTTTTCCTACAAAATAAGATATAAAATAAATAAAAATAATTAAAACACATAATAATAAATAAAACACCTAAAATACTAAAAATAAATAAAAACACATAAATAAAAAGAAATATAAAAATATTATAAAATTACCTAAATTAACATAAATTAACTAAAATTCTATAAAAACCTATTAAAACCAAACTGAGCTAAATAATTAATCATTTAAGCACACAATAAATATAAAAACTAAGTATTAGGGAATAAAAATATCGTATAATTTAACCTTATTAAATGATATCCTTCTTCAAACAGAGTAAAGACTCAGAGTTCCTTCTCTAACAAATCTTTGGTTTCTCTTCTAATTTTCCCTTCTTATTTCTTAAGTCAATCATCTACTTGTTTTCAATTAATAAAAGTTCTTTTAGTAAACTTATTTGTTAATTACATATCTTGTTAATTACATATCATTTGACTGTCATCTGTTGGCCAGAACATTTGCATGTTTTAAATATATGTTCAACATATATATATATATATATACATATATATATATATATATATATATCTGTGTGTGTGTGTGTGTGTGTGTGTGTGTGCGTGCGCTCTAAACAATAGGAGACAATTAATATTAACAAACTCCTTATGATATAGAATAAATATTATTTATAAAATGAATTAAAATCTTTAATTCATGAATTAAAGGAGTTTAATTCAATTAAATAAAATTAGAATGGTTCTAATTTATTTATTCTGCTACTCATAATATTAAGTTGTAACGTTCAAAGATATTTATTAAAAATATCGAACGTCGCCTTCTAGCATGGTAAAACGATAGAGTATCAAATAATCATTATAAGTTTGTTGTGTCACACAAGGCTTATATTAATTTTTTGAGATGTTGTTTTATCACATTTGATGTTTATAAAAAGAATTGAACATTACTGTTTTGTTGTCTCACAGAAGAACCGTCTTTTTCTCTTCTAATATAAGAAAATGCTAGGTTGGACTTAACTTGGATAATTTTGATTTGGATGTGTCACACACGATCATAATAATTTAAGAGGAAAAATAAAAATGAGTTACATGCTGATGTAGTTGACAAAAAAGTTGTTTACCTATTTATTTATATATAGTTTGTTGTGTCACACAAGGCTATATACATTTGAAAGATGATCTTTTTTCTCACTAGTAAAATCTTGAACTAGATTTGACGAACTATATAAGTAGATAGGGTACAAGAGCTTGATCTCCTCGAATACCAAAACAATAAAAGTGACAGATGTAGACACCCAAATTTTGCACTTGTGTACTGACCTTGAGAGGAGGGCAAAATCGTCATTCGACCCAATATACGAACAGGAAAGGTGGACCCCAACCCAAAGTCACCACGACGACTTATGATCAAAGCTACCAAACGAACAACGAGCGTCAAGTCATTTGAGGCAAGACACGCAGTTGATCCAGACGAAGCCCAATTCGGTCGCCAAAGACGGCAAATGACCACTACGCTTGCGACAGTCGGAGGGGGTCTCGCTCTTTGGAAGCCAGGCACCAGAGATATTTATACATCAGGTAACAGCCTTCCAAAATAATACAGCAGAAATTTACGATTTAAGACTGCATGACACGAAAATCGAAAAAAGCGAACTGGGCAGCCGTAGGTGCACCTGCGGCCACCGACAGAGGTACATTTGCACGGCTCGAGGGCGGCACACGGCAGCCGAGGATTCGGCGTGGGCGGCCAGCGAAGTCAGCCGCAGATGCACCTGCGAACCGATTTTTAAACTGTTAAGGAAAGATGCCTCCCGAGAGTGGAACAGTCAATGCCAAAAGGCCTTTTAGACCATTAAGAAACAATTAACAGAAGCGCCAGTGCTGGTACCTCCGAAAGACAGGATCCCTCTTTTCATGTATATATCCGTGAACGATACGGCGATGGGTTGTATGTTGGGGCAGAAAAATGAATTCGGCAAGGAGCATGCCATTTATTACCTCAGCAAGAGATTTAGCAGCTGTGAGCAGAATTACACACCGATCGAGAGAACATGTTACGCCTTGGCATAGGTTGCTATGAGGTTACAACATTACCTTCATGGACACACTACCTATTTGATCTCTCGAATCGATCCCTTGAAGTATATATTTGAAATACCGATGTTGAATTGCCGATTGTCGAGGTGGAAGTTAATCCTACAGCAATTCGACATCCTCTATGTTACCCAGAAAGCTGTGAAGGGGAAGGAGATTGCAGATCAATTATCAGAAATGCCGACAGGGGGAATAGAGCCTTTAGAAACTTCTCTGCCAGGTGAAGACATATTGTGGGTCCAACATGCGAGGTGTGATGACGAAGGGCAATTTTGGAAAATGTATTTCGACGGTGCCATGAATGATGAAGGGGCTGGAGCTGGAGCGGTCCTGGTTTCTATTACGGACGAGCAATACCCTATTCTCACCAAATTACAGTTCAGTAACTCAAACAATACGGCTGAATATGAAGGATGTATATTGGGGCTCAGATTCGCCCGCAGTATGGGAGTGAAAAGATTAGTCGTGTTCGGAGACTCAGAGTTAGTAATCAGGCAGGTGACAGGGGTATATGGCACTAAGGAGCTTCGGTTACTCCCGTACCACCGGTGTGTGATCCGATTAATGCAAGAATTCGAAGACATAGCCTTCCGACATATTCCTAGGGAGCGGAATGACTTTACCGATGCATTGGCCACCCTGGCTTCGTTGGTCCACGTGCTCAAAAGCAAAGCCACTCCCCAGATTGAAATAACAATACAGAATGTTCCCGCTTACGAAGAGCACATCGTAGAGTTATCCGAGGAAGTGTTTCAGCCAAATCGGCCCTAGTATCATGACATTCAGAATTACTTAAGGGATAGATCTCTCCCCGACCAGGTGAACCAAACGGAAAGGCAAAGAATCCAAAAGATGGCAAAGAAATTCTATTTAAGCAGAGATTCCCTGTATAAGAGGGATGTTGGTTTAGGATTGTTGCGATGTGTAGATGAGACTCAAGCACAGAAAATCATGGGCGAAGTACACGGTGGGGTATGTGGGCCACATATGAGTGGACCGATGTTAGCCAAGAAGATTTTGAGAACGAGGCACTACTGGCTATCACTTAAGACCGACTGTGAAGATCATGTCAAGCGATGTTATCAATGTCAAGCACACGGTAATGTAATTCATGCACCTCCTAATAAACTGCACTGTATGACTTCCCCTTGGCCTTTCTCCATGTGGGGTATGGATGTAATCGGACCCGTGGAGCCCAAAGCAAGCAATGGCCACCGGTTCATTTTTGTAATGATTGACTATTTCACTAAGTGGGTGGAGACAACTTCTTTCCCTAAAGTAACACAGGAAGTCATATCAGTTTCATCAAAAACAATGTCATTTGCCGGTACGGACAGCCTGAAATCTTGGTTTCCGACAATGCCAAGAATCTGAACAACGCCCTTATGAAGGAGTTATGCGACAAATTCAAGATCAAGCATCTCAATTTTGTCATTTATAGGCCCAAAATAAATGGGGCCGTGGAGGCAGCGAATAAGAATATAAAGAGAATTATGGCAAGAATGTCTGCCAATCATCGGGGATGGCCGGATTTGCTGCCCCTCACACTGTTTGCATATCGGACATCAGTTCGTACGTCTACAGGGGCAACTCCTTACACCTTGGTATATAGGACGGAGGTCGTTTTGCCAGTTGAGATGGAGATGGCGTCCCTCAGAATTTTGCTCGATGCTCGGATTGACGAGGAGGATTGGATACAAAGTCGATATGACCAATTAGCCTTAATAGATGAAAGGAGGGTGGCTGCTATATTACACGGTAAATTGTATCAGCAACGCATCTCTCGATTGTACGACTAAAAGATACGGTCCCGAAAGTTCAAGGAAAATGATTTAGAGGGTCATGCCCTGTCAAGAAGAGGCCAAAGGGAAATTCGCTCCAAATTGGGAAGGACCCTTTGTGATCAAGAAAGTCCTATTTGGAGGGGCACTCATCCTACAAGAAATGGACAGCGAGGTATTTCCGCAACCCTGAATTCTGACTCAGTGAAACGGTTCTATGCTTATATATATATATATATATATTTCTTTCTATCTCCCTTTGTAACTCGAACTACGTAGGACCTGATCTCCTGACCTTGTAGGAGTACGTAGGCAGCCATCATGGCGCGGTCCATTCTATACATAATAATAAACCTTGTCCCTATACCAAACCCATTTCCAGAAAACCCAGAAACCCTACTTTGATAAGTACAGTCCAAATCCTATCCAAAACCAGCCATATAATCAGCCCCAAAATCCAAGACTCACTCCGATGAAATCAGAAGGTCGTGCAGCAATATCTGTGGAGTCCCAATCAAGACTTGAGGAAAGAAATAAGGCAATATATCAAAATCATAATCGGCTGGATAAAATGAGGATCCAAGGAAGGGTGACGATGCACCAAAAAGGGAAATGACTAAACCATAAATATTTCTCTATATATACAAAACATTTTGATTACAAAGTCTGTCTTTTAAATAATAATGATGAAACTGACATAGTCCGTGCAAGGAATAAAATTATCTACAGGTCAGAAACCAGCTAGAGCAGGATAGACAAAATAGTCGAGGCATCATAAACCTCAGGCTCGACCACAATCTGCTGTCCCATCATGTCGATCCGAGTCAAAAGAGCAACAGCACTACTAACAGTCGCAGAATGGCCCTCCATGATAACTCTAACCTGCTCAAGGATACTATCTCTGGCAGAGAGGGCAGCATCTCGGGCTAGTACAGCAGCTTCCCGCTCAGCATAGGCAGTATCCCTCTTAGTCTCAGTAGCACTCAAGGCTGACCGGAGCCTGGTACCCTCAATCATTAGTCTCTGGATCCGATCCGCTAAATCGGGGCAAGGGACATGTACCGAAGCGAGAACATCCTCAACATCAAATCTGGGCACTAATTCTGAAAACTCCGGGGGAATAACCGCATCTGAACTACTATCATCTGGGAAAAATCCTCGAGAATCATCCAATACCCCAATCTGGTCATAATCAGTAATATCAGAATCTCCCCGCAACCATCGCAGATAATCGAGTGTTTGACCAGGATGACTATCCCTGAACTCGACCGAGACTCTGTGAGACCAAAAATCATATACTCTCAACATCTCCCTCTCCGTCTGAATTGATATAAGAAATCGGTAGTCAGCTGCACCCACAAAAAGATGAAGATCCTGCACCTGGTCAAACTGCCTCATGACAGCTAAGAGATGATAAGTCGTCACCCCCCCTAAACCCAGGAGAGGGATGAAGTCAAAGGGGGGCACATGAGTCAAGAAGCTCATGAAAGAGCAATAACCAGAGTAAATTAGGAGATGGAAGGGCTTCTCAATGACCGATAAGAATTCCCTCCATGAAGACGCATCAGTGCATCGCTGGGGGCGGAATGAGAACTACATAGCCAAGTCGTGGCTGAAACAAAACCCGTGCCGAAGGAGCTGCCCGATGGGTCTGAGGTGGCTCATAAACCATACATATAACAAAGTGGAGCTTCCTCTGAATATTCGGCCAGGAAAGGAATGACAATACGAGGCCGACATGTAAATCTCGGCAAGTATCATAGGAAGGATGGTATAATCCTCCTGAAGGGCCTGAACCGCTACAATGACCCCCATGTCCAGGAGGTCGTCTCCGACAGGCATATATAGGACTGATATGACACAGGCCATCAGGACATCCACTCTCAAAGCGCCCCAGCGCTCCTCAGATATCGAAAAATCACTGGAGAATAAAGAGAAGCTATCCACCGAGCCAAATCTGTCAACCAAGAAGGGTAGAGGAACCAGGTGGCCCGACGAGATCACAGATAGCAGAGCTGTCTTCCGCAAGCCTATAAAAGTCAGGAACTGACGGCGCATATGGCCGGAGGTAACCCGGGCGCAGGGACCATCCACCGACAGACCAGTGAAGCGAGCATACTCCTCAAGGGTGGGGGTTAGATACTCCGACCCAAGCCTGAAAACATGTCTATCCGGAATCCAACAACTGAGAATGCCGTCAACAAAACCCTGCGGCACCTGGAATGATAGAAGAGACAAGGATTGTCCCAAAAGACCCTCTACGATGATCCAGTCGGAGTGTGATAGACTATCTAACCACGGACGGAGCGTACCAATGATCCCTAAGGGGGTGCGAGGGCCCAAGCGAACCACATCAAATGACGACATCTGTAAAAGCAGTATCAAAAAGACTGTATAGGGGTCAAATCTTTATCCATGTATATAATAACTCATGCATCATACAGGTTATAATAGGATAAATGAACCATCATAAATAAAAGATTATGAAAATAATAATGATAATTCTGTACATAACACATGAAGTGAGGAAATGATAATAAAACAAGCAGGTAAATACAGGGGTCCTATCCTATCTGAATCTAATCAGTGAACTCTATACTATCGATAAAGGCATCATCCTCGAACTGATCTGCAGGACCCAAATCCCGGTGAATAGAAGCCTCATCCTCAAAGTTTAGGTCTGGGCAGGAATAAGGCGGAACTGGGGCATCCGATGGGCCGGGACCCGCACCAAAATCAGATCCATACCGGTCTGCAGCATAAGCTTCCTCTGGATCCCGGCCCAAACTCCGAACAAAAGATGACAATTGATCCACCCGCCGAGTCAGGAAAGCAATCTGGTCTGAGTGGGTAGGGGCCCGAACACACGCCATCCAGTCCGTCATCATCACCGACCCGTGAACCAGGTCTCCAAGGAAGAAGGTGGCCCGAGTCTGAGGCCCAATAGTACGAGGTCTCCACCAGGCACTGAAGCTCTCGCTCGTCTGAGGGCTATCTGACAGCATGTATCTGTCGTCCTCGGCCAGCAATGCATCTGGAAGATAGGCATCCATGAGCCAAAATCTCCGCGAAGGAGGAGCGAAAGGGACACGGACCTCCCCGAAAACACATCTGATGGCGCGCTCCCCCAAATACAGCTCCCATCCACTATAGGTCATAAATGGAATACGACGAGTGGACAAGGCAAACTCCTGATCCGCGACATAACCACCAGCAAGGCCAGCCACCAAATGATCCGCAGTGTAGGGAACCCAGGTCACGTCCGCTGACAAGATTAGCTCTAACTGCAGTCGACAGTGAGCAAAGCTATCTGACACTGGGGTTTCCTCAAGAGTACTGTGATGCCACCGACAACCCCTGGGATAAGTCTCCGGACCGAGGGTAGTAACGGGCCGCAAGCAGGGTAGCCTCTTGTAAGCCCAGAACTGATAAACAAAACAGGAGAAGCGTAAGTATCAAGAAAGGACAAAGGAATGAAACAAATCAAGGACGATACAATGAAAAAGACCTGCCAATAGAAAGGGGTAGAATTCGAGTCAGGCATCCGTCTGTCCCTCTGAGTGGAGGCAAAGACCGTGGAGGAAATAAGAAAAGGTGAAGGAACCCCAATCATAGTCCCCGATCCGCTCCACCTCTCGAGTAGCTCCGACGATACTAAAATGGATGGTCGAGGAATTGTTCCCCAGAAAATAGCCCCTCATGATGGTCAGAAACAAACGTCGGAGCAGAAAGTCACAAGCAGATCGGTCCTTCAGAAATGGCTCAGAAAGGATCCCTCCAATAGCGTCCACAGCCAAGGCTCCTGATCGAATGCTGCGGGCCTTAAAGACCTTATCTTGAGGAGAGTACCCCAACAAGGACCGAACGGCTGCAGGGGTGATATCCAGCTCTAGGGGAACCCGGGGTCCAGAGAACTCCACCTCGGTGATATAGCGCCAGTCAAGGGGTGTCAGCATCAGCTCACAGTCCAGAAGATGAAGCGACTGTGTCTGGTGGAACCAGCGCTCAAATAGGGCCCTCATATAGCCCCACGGACACCGGCGAGGGGCGATGTTAAAGAAATGACGAAAACCCCAAGAGTCTACCATCCTGCGGTAGTCAGGATGCAGCGCATGGTACAGGGTGTAAACGCTGAACCAGTTACCCCGAGGCTGGGTAAACTCAGGAACCTGCAACAACCGCCAAAACAGTCAGTCCTGGTAATCTCACAAGATTTAATGAATTTAAACAACGGATATACCTCGTTAGCCGCAAGGTAGGCTGAGGGGTGACTACTAAGTTCAGGACTGAGCAGATCCGGTATCCTAGCACGGGCCCCTGGTAAGGTCCGACGCATGGGGGGAGGGGCCGCTGTGCCAGAAGGACCCGCCTCTGCCTCAGCGGGGGCATCCTCACCGACATCAAGGTGGACAGGGCGAATGACAGACTCCGCCAGTCTACGGGAATGACGGGTCAGGATCGGAGCTGGAGCCGATGTGGCCGCCCTACAACAACGAACACCAGCAACCCGGGGCACTGTAGAACCACTGGGAGCATCAGGATCCATAGCTGAAATGACATCACGAAAAGGAGGTACATCCTTAGCCTATTATCTTTCAAAAAATCTTATTGCATATTGCTAGAAATAGGCAGCATGGCATGTTATGAAATTGGAAATGCATAAATGAGTTCCTAGGGGTGCGCTAGATTTCCCAAAATTTCGGCAGAGTTTCGTTTGTAAAAAGGGAATCCCGTGCACATTTAGGCATGTTTAACCAAGTCAGACAACCAACAAATCCCAAATGCAAATGAAAATGATGCGCCATGAGCATAAACTGACTAAAACAATAAAATATCCAAAATAATAAAGCATGTCTACAAAACCCGGTATTCATGTACAGCGTTCAACACAAATATCTAATATAGGCATGCATTGCTAAAATTAAAACTTCCAAACAAGTAAATACATAGCCAAACAAAAACGAAAATCAAACAAAAAGGAGTTAAAACTTTACCCAAAGTGTGTAGATTGATTTAATCAGAGCAGATTTTGCCAAAAAGTGTCCAAAAGACGAAAAAGGTCAAGTGGGGACGAGGAAAACCGAAAACGAGGGAGAGAAAAGTTAAAAAAGTAACAGATCGCGGGGGGTCGCGATCTGAAATAGTGATCGATCCTAGCCGCAGATGCATCTGCGACTGGTCGCAGATGCACCTGCGGCTGGTCTCGGTGCCCCCTAAACTTCCCTTTTGTTTACCCCGAGCCAACGTGAAACTTGTTACGATTTAAAAACAAGATTTTAAAACTTGACCTTCCCAAAAATGACCTGTCAGAGACGATACCTGACTATCAAAAACGACCCGTCAGAGACGATACCTGACCAACCCAAAAAAATGACCTGTCAGAGACGATACCTGACCAACTCAAAAACGACCCGTCAGAGAACGATACCTGACCAATCCAAAATGACCCGTCAGATACGATACCTGACCAATCAAAAATAACCCGTCAGAGACGATACCTGACCAACTCAAAAACGACCCATCAGAGACGATACCTGACCAATCAAAAAAGACCCGTCAGAGACGATACCTGACCAACCCAAAAACGACCCGTCAAAGACGATACCTGACCAACTCAAAAAACGACCCCTCAGAGACGATACCTGACCCACTCAAAAACGACCCGTCAGAGATAATACCTAACCAATCCAAAAATGACCTCTCGGAGACGAGACCCGAGCGGTATTCATTTGTAACTTTGAAACAAACCTCTATACGAGCATGTTGAATGTGTCACTGCATCATCTAAATGTGTATGTGCATCGTTAAATACGTACTGTCATTTCCATGTGTCAGGTACCTACTTCTTTATCATGTTCATTTTATATGTCATTCCATAAACATGATAAAGAGGGGCAGCTGTAGACACCCAAATTTTAAACTTGTGTACTGACCTTGAGAGGAGGGCAAAATCGTCATTCGACCCAACATACGAACAGGAAAGGTGGACCCCAACCCAAAGTCACCGCGACGGCTTACGATCAAAGCTGCCAAACGAACAACGAGCGTCAAGTCATTTGAGGCAAGACACGCAGTTGATCCAGACGAAGCCCGATTCGGTCGCCAAAGACGGCAAATGACCACAACGCTTGCGACAGTCGGAGGGGGTCTCGCTCTTTGGAAGCCAGGAACCAAAGATATTTATACATCAGGTAACAGCCTTCCAAAATAATACAGCAGAAATTAACGATTTAAGACTGCATGGCACAGAAATCGAAAAAAGTAAACTGGGCAGTCGCAGGTGCACCTGCGGCCACCGACAGAGGTGACATTTGCACGGCTCAAGGGCGGCACATGGCAGCCGAGGATTCGGCATGGGCGGCCAGCGAAGTCAGCCGCAGATGCACCTGCGGCCAGCCGCAGTTGCACCTGCGGCTGCCTTGAATCACCTATACAACGCCATTTTTGATCTGCAAAAGAGAAGAAGCAAATTTTCCTAATCTAAAGAGAGAGAAATACGTGAGGAGAGAGAGGAGAGCTCGGGTTTAGAGAATCCAAGTGAAAAAATTTCATTTTCTTTGTTAAATAGTCAAGTGTTCTTGCGGTTTTGCTCGATTCGTGAAATAAAAAGTTTTTGTCGGTGTATTGCAAGATGAAAAGGGTGTTTTCCTTTAATTTTTTCTTGTGTTGTTATTAAATCTTGTGTTTTGGGTTGTTTAACGTAGTATGTTGTTACATTGTTGAGGATCCGTGGATTAGGGATTATTAGCGAGGGTTCCGTTGGAACGTAATTTCCTCCTAATATCCCGATGACATCCGTATGGTGATATGTATTTTATTGTGGTAGTGGATAGTTCGTAATGTTAGGTTATGATTTTCTGAGTCATGTAGCATAGTATCAAGTTTAGTATTGTTTATCTTGCTCTGGAATGGTTGTGCAGCGATTTGGGTGATTGTGAACCTATGGAGGAGATCCTCGTGATCAAATCCCGATGATGGACAACTTTTGGTGTATGTAATCATTGCAAGGGTCCATTTTGTATATATGTAAATATTGGGCCTTAAAGCGATATCGAACCGTAATCGGGTTAAGGCCCCGTAATAGTAAAATATTTGATTGTGGGTGTTTAAGGTTATTTAGACGGCTCACATGCCCATGGATAGCCCCGACACGTTTTGAATGCTTGTTTTGATTTACGACACAAAAAACGGTTTTCCAAAATAAGGCAAACGATGAAGATTTTGTAATATCCTGAATATTTATAGCACTTATAAATATGATATTAAATGACTAAAGTAATTGTAAGTTAATTTCGAGGACGAAATTCTTGTAAGTTGGGTTGAATGTAATATCCCAAATATTTCAAACATACCTTGAGCTATCTTAAAGAATATATACGACTCGACATTACGATCGTATACAACTAAGAGGTTAAAATCTTTAACCTAAGCTATGTGTTATGCGATTAATAAAGCTTGAATGGAGCTTTTAAATGCGATATGTGAATTATCTATGTGTAGGGTTTTGTGTTTTGGTTTGAGTAGTTAACCTTAACACTTATTAAAAATCAGAACTCAATTTAGGGCAAAAACCTAAATTGGAAAAAGGAGTTAAAACCTAAACCCTAACCCTAGGATCTAAACCCTAGAAAATAACCTAGGCCCTCGAGCAAAATGTGAAGGTCAAAGTTTTTCTCGAAAAACGTGTAAAAGTACTATTCATGAAGAAACGTTTTTCATTCGTTTGATCGTTTCTTTCATCTATAAGACTTCTTGTATTTCACAACATAGTGATAATATGAGGTTTAGATGTCAGGGAACCAATAAAATTTTCTAGGGAAAAAGACGAAAAGGACACGATTTACGAGAAAACGTTTGTCGTCTTTTTGAATGTTCTTTTGAACATTTGGACTTTTTCCATTTCACGATATAGCATTTATACGGGGAATAGATACCAGGGAGCCACTGATATTTTTCCCAAAATAAAACGTAAAATGCTCTTCAAACGAAAACACTTTCCGTTTTTGATCAAATCGTTGAAGGATACAGTGTTTGGATGTAACACCGGTACGTAATAAGCAATAAAAGATTTTCTCGAAAAGTGTGTCAGGAATAAGACAAAATAGGGAAAAGACAAAAATAAATTTTATTTTTGACTTTTTGATCGTTTAAGCATATTTTGAGAAATGGTAGTCAAAAATACTATTCATCGAAAAACGTGCAAAGTCTTTTGGACTTTTCACTTTACAGAAAAGTGTTCATTCGGAACAAAACTCAGTAATATCAAAATTTTAAATCAGTAGAAGTTAACCATTTAGTTGGAATCAGACTGTTATATAATTAACTGCTAATTCATCCGTATTGTTTTCATCAAACGGAACATGAGATAGGTTAACATTAAATTTGAATAATCAAATTTATCAGATTAATACCTAATTATATTATTCCATCATAATTAGTGTCTAGAATGAAAGAAATTTATCAATCACGTCGCCCGGTAGGTGTATTTGGGAAAAATACACGGAAGATTATCCGAGATTAATTCAAGGAAAACTTTGAGGGTCAGACAAGACATCATATTAATACTGTATGATGTATTTTATGAATAAAATATGTATAAGTAATTAAAACTTATATTACTAATGCGAAATATTTTAAATTAATCGCACGCGATTTATCCGATATACAGAAGTCGAAAGAAAAAGCTCACCAAGCTTGCTTTGGAAGCTAAAAGAAATGTATTGGAGAAGCTTTATTAAGCTTGTTCAAGAAGCTTGGTCTTAATGACCTAAATACCCTAACTTTGAAAGTCCTATAAATAGAAGGCTTAAGTTCATTAGTTCTTTACCATTTTGAAAGCTAAAGAGCAAATATAGAGAGAGTTCTTGTGAGACAAGAATCGATTGCAAAGAAATAGTTAAAGCTTGCAATAATAAAAGATACGATTATTAATCGTTATTGTGCTTAAAGTTTTATTTTATCGATGAGGCTCAAGAACATAAGTCGTAGCCATGTACGATTTTTCGTTCTCCGTGTTCCTTATGACGTGAGCAAGTCGTCGTTACGTCAAATTTCATTTCATAGTTTAAAGTTCAAGAACATACGTCGTATCCATGTACGGTTTATCCGTTCTCCGTGTTCTTCGTATGTTCTGGAGTATTATTATAAATTGTTATAATTAAGTAAACAAGTCGTTATAATGACCAAATTTTGTCAATTATAAAGTGTTATAATCACATATGTAAGCAGTTATAATGCTCAAATTATTTCAAGTATGAAATCCAAAAGCTCAAGAACATAAGTCGTTACCATGTACGATTTTTCGTTCTTCGTGTTCTTCGTGTGTTCTTGAGCAAAAGTCATAATTTCTACATAAGTAGGTTTATGATTTGGTAATTTAGTGTTATGTGATGATGAAACATGATGGTCTTACTAAATAATACTTGTGGCATCAAGTTTTAGTAGTCGAAACGAAGGACGATGAAACTTTGTTCTTCGTGTTCTTCGATTCGTTCTTCGTGTTCTTGAGAAAAAGTCATGAAATCTTATATAAGTAGGTTTATGATTTTGTTATTTTTATGTTATGAAGTGATACGGAGTGTTAGAACATGTTATCTTAGCAAATTAATGCTTGAGGTATCATGTTTTACCAATCGGATCAAAGAAAGTTAAGTTTAATATACTCGCAGAATATTTTTTCAAGTTTCCGAAAATTTAAATTATGAATCTGCCTTAGAAACCTAAATGAAAGTTTTAGATCATGAAATTCTAAGCAATTTAGACTCAAGAATCACTCGAAAATGTTTTCGTATGACAAAGTTATGGCTATCACTGTAAAAGAGGTCAGAAATATGAATCAATTTTAGATCAGTCCCATTACTGGGAAATATGTGTAAATTAGTAAGGAATCTCAAACTTTTGTCTGAATGAAAGTTGTAGATACGGAAGTTACGAATGAACGACTCAAAAATGTTTTAAAACGAAGAAGTTGTGGCCGTTTGATCGAGCCGGGGTCTAGCAGCCATACATGCTGCCTATTTTTTAAAAGCGACTTAAAAGTGAGTTTTTGAGTTGGACAATTTTCCAATTAATTTCGCCAATGAAAATAGTCTAGTTAAGTTATTCTAAGACTTATTCAAAAGGAAAATTTGATGAACTAACGTTCGGGTACACGTAACCCTTTATATAGGCGCTTTAAACGATTACCGGGGAACCCTGATTGTGCAAAAAGGCAAGTCTTCTAACTCTTGCTATGTGCTACTTGTTTAGTATTGTTAAAATGATAAATGAGATGTATAATGTCATGTTATTATGCAATAGATGATATGTGAAGTCTTTAATTGATGTTTACAAGCCTTCTAATTGTTATGCGTTATGTTTATGATGTATGAACATGATTTATACACTTTGTTTGTCAATGTGATATAAATTGTTCGAATGCGAGTTATATGTGATATTAAATGGAGAATTATATTCAGTCAAGGCATGTTAAAGTTTATATGAAAGCATAAACTGCGTATGTGTTGCATGTTAGACTTGCTGAGCCGTCGTGCTCATTCTTGCAAATAAAACCTTATTTGCAGATTAAAGATGAACGTTAAGAAGATCATGAACGTAAAGATGAAGCGTAGATTAGGTTTTCATGTTTATTACTTGTATTTGTATAAGTCATAACGACTGTTGTAATACGAACAAACAAACATGTAACCGAATATTGAATGAATGATATAAATTATTATCATCAAAATGTTGTTATGTCTTTATTTTGATATAACCTAGAATTGTTAAGACTTAACATAGTATTGATAATGATCTACTTATCTGGATGAGGATCGGTAAATAACTTGTGAGTGTTGTACATCCGAGACAGGACTAAGCGATGTTGACTGGTTAAATCCATCGTTAAGGTTCCTCGGACCCAGGTATAACTCGTTATTACTATTCTGAATACCATATAAGTAGGATTATTGATATGAAGAGATATCACTATAAACAAATATGTTTCGAATGAGGGTTTTAACTAGTTGGGTAATGTTCTGTACGGAAAGAGAATTTTGCACCGGACAAAGATACAACCATTTGTCACGGATAAAGATGTAAACATTTATCACGGGTGAAGATACAAACATTCACCACGGGATTCTCTGTTCCCAAGAGCCGTCCTAATGATTTAATACCGTGGATGTTGGAACATGTAAAGTTATAGAATATTTAAATCCTAAGGTTAAAATTAGACCGTTATATATGGTTTTATCCATTTATACGGATGAAATACAAGTTGATACTTGTATAATTATGAGACTGAGATCAAGTTAAGATCCAGGGACAAAGTTAAGAGAAATTTTTAATGTATAGTCTAAAATAAGACTAATTCAACCAATACGATTATGGGATCATTGGTTAAGTTGATAGATGTTTAGAATTAATGCACAAGGTCCGCCGAATCGAAAGCGCGGGGATTTTGGGGGCGTTACAGATTTTCTAAAAATGATCAATTTAGGATATTAGATTCACGAGGTTTGACGAACTCTGATCCTTGTTTGACGAAAAGGCTCCATTTGGTTTTGAAATGTCATAAAAGATGTTTTCGTAAAAAAATAGATAAACGTTTTCATTAAACTTTGTGCATAGGGTTAAAGAGTTCTAGAAGTTGCCTTCATTTTATTTGAATTTACTGTTAGAAGGCAATGTATAGTCTCGATTCCTATTTGACAAAAGTTTAAAAACTATTGTTTTCTAAAAATGACATCTAATAAAAAATCTCATCGTTTTCGAAATTAAAATCAATCTTTATTATGAAAAAACGAAGCCTTGTCATTTGGGTCAAAAGACGTCTAAACGTTTTTCCAACAAAACAAGTTTTCCATAAGAAATCAAAGCGATTTTCACGCAAAATTTACCATAACCATCACCTAGGCACGCACGCACACATACGCAACTCACACATTTTTAGAATTTTAAAAGGATAGGAAAACATCGAGATTGCGGTAACCGTGTTTTCACGGAAGTCGGGGGGTGCCTAACACCTTCCCCCCGCTTAAGCAAGCCCCCGAACTCTATGAATCTCGGTTCACAGACCAATTAATTCGGAGTCACATATGAGCCAGCGATTACGAAAACAAAATTCGGATGAGTTGGTACATCCATTTTCAAATATACCAACTGGCGGCTCTGGTCAATTGGCTCATTAAAAAATCGACCTTTCGAAACCCCGTCGACACTAAGCCGGCCCTTTTCAAAAAATCACATTTTAATCTAAAGGCTAAAATTGGAAAGGGATTTTAATTTAATTTTAATAATTATAAAAAAAGAAACGACTCTTCCCGGCGTCGACAACAGACACATATCTGATTTACCTTATGTATTTGTAACAATCCGAATTTTTATAGAATTGTTAAGAATTTTTTTAATTAATATAAGTAAACATATTTGTATTTAATATTATGTGTAATTACTTTATGTAATTAATTTTGTGTGTTGTTATATCTTAACAAATGAAATAAAACATTCAAAAATTAAATTATTAGAACTTAATTAGGAAATCCTAAACCTAATTAAGAAATCCTAATCATAAATTATAAACCCTAATTCTAATTAGGAAACCTTAATCCTAATTATTAAACCCTAAATCTAAATTGTAAACCCTAATGGCCAAACCCTAAACCTAAACACACTTGCAAAATGACTAAATTAACCTCACAATCTCAACCACACAAAGCAACAAGGAAGCAAAATTGAATCTTTCTTCTTTAAAGCAAAATGGTGCTATTTCTTATCCACTTGATTTGGAAATGTGTGAGTCATCTATTGCAATGATTCAAATGCATTCACCAGCATTTATTGACCACCTTAGGCTCTGCAAATCGACCATAGCATAATCATCAAGGGATAAAACTTAGCTAGCAAGAAAAGTGTCCAAAAGACCATAAAACCCTAACCCTAGCTCTCCTATAAATAGAGAGCACTCCCATTGATGAAACCCACGAAAACCACAACCCAAATCAGTCATAAATCAATCCTCATAAGCCTCATATCTTCCTTAGATCAGAATCTAGAAGGATTTTGGCAAAATTGCTTCAAGAGGTATAAACCCTAATTTTAGTGTAGATCTTTAATGCTTTGTTAAATTTTATGTTATAATGTTTAGGAATGACTAACATTATGTATATAAGGGATTTGGGTTGCTTAATTGAGGTTTCATAACATTTAGATACATAAAATAATAGATTTAAGCTCTCTGTTCAAAGTTGCCCAGAAAGTCCAAGAACATGTCTGACAGCCTAATTTGTCAGACATTTTGATCCGTTTAAATTGATAGTTTAGGATGTTTGTGTGTTTATAGTTGTAGTATGTCATGCGTTTAACAATCTAAAATTTGAATCACCCTAATCGGATCACTGTGATGTTAGGAATTAATGGTCAAAACCCGTTGACCGATCACGGTTATGTTTCTGGAAATTCTAGAAAATGAAGAACAGTCTGACAAGGCATAATGTCAGACTGTTTGATTCAATCCTATTGTGTGTGTTGTACGCATTGTTTTCAACGCGAGAGTGAGAGGATTGCCCCTTTTGAGGCTAACCGATGTATAACGAAGTTGTATGACTCTTAATCACCTATTTGTTTGCAAATTTTCAGTAAATAACAAAACGAAAAGCATGTTTCCTCAAATGAAGACTTTTGTGCATTGTACGCATTGTTTTCAATGTGAGAGTGATAGGATTACTCCTTTTGGGTCTAACCGATGTATAATCAAGTAGTATGACTCTTAATCACCTATTTGTTTGCAAATTTGAAGCAAATAACGAAACGAATAGCAAGTTTCCTCAAATAAAGACTTTTGTGCATTGTACACATTGTTTTCAATGCGAGAGTGATTGGATTACTCCTTGTTAGGCTAACCAATGTATAATGAAGTAATATGACTCTTAATCACCTATTTGTTTGCAAATTTGAAGCAAAAAACGAAGCGAATAACAAGTGTCCTCTCAGACTTGTGTGCGTTGTACGCATTATTTTCAATGCGATAGTGATAGGATTGCTCCTTTTAAGGCTAACCGATGTATAACGAAGTAGTATGACTCTTAATCACCTATTTGTTTGCAAATGTTAAGCAAATAACGAAACGAATAGCAAGTTTCCTCAAATAAAGACTTTTGTGTGTTGTACGCATTGTTTTCAATGCGAGAGTGATATGATTGCTCCTTTTGAGGCTAGCCGATGTATAACAAAGTAATATGACTCTTAATCACCTATTTGTTTGCAAATATGAAGCAAATAACGAAACGAAAAGCAAGTTTCCTCAAATGAAGACTTGTGTGCATTGCACGCATTGTTTTCAACGCGAGAGTGATAGGATTGCCCCTTTTGAGGCTAACCGATGTATAACGAAGTTGTATGACTCTTAATCACCTTTTTGTTTGTAAATTTTCAGTAAATAACGAAACGAATAACAAGTTTCCTCAAATGAAGACTTTTGTGAATTGTACGCATTGTTTTTAATGCGAGAGTGATAGGATCGCTCCTTTTGAGGCTAACCGATGTGTAATGAAGTAGTATGACTCTTAATCACCTATTTATTTGCAAATTTTTAGCAAATAAGGAAATGAATAGCAAGTTTTCTCAAATACAGACTTGTGTACGTTGTACGCATTATTTTCAATGCGAGAGTGATAGGATTGCTCCTTTTGAGGCTAGCCGATGTATAACGAAGTAATATGACTCTTAATCACCTATTTGTTTGCAAATTTGAGGCAAATAACGAAACGAAAAGCAAGTTTCCTCAAATGAAGACTTGTGTGCGTTGCACGCTTTGTTTTAAATGCGAGAGTGATAGGATTGCCCCTTTTGAGGCTAACCGATGTATAACGAAGTTGTATGACTCTTAATCACCTATTTGTTTGCAAATTTTCAGTAAATAATGAAACGAATAGCAAGTTTTCTCAAATGAAGACTTTTGTGCGTTGTACGCATTGTTTTTAATGCGAGAGTGATAGGATTGCTCCTTTTGAGGCTAACCGATGTATAACGAAGTAGTATGACTCTTAATCACCCATTTGTTTGCAAATTTGAAGCAAAAAATGAAACGAATAACAAGTTTCCTCAAATGAAGACTTGTGTGCGTTGTACCCATTGTTTTCAATGCTGGAGTGATAGGATTGCTCCTTTTAACGCTAATCGATGTATAACGAAGTAGTATGACTCTTAATCACCTTTTTGTTTGCAAATTTTAAGCAAATAATTAAACGAATAACAAGTTTCTCAAATGAAGACTAGTGTGCGTTATACGTATTGTTTTCAATGCGAGAGTGATAGGATTGCTCCTTTTGAGGCGGTTACCTCTACAGGATAGACTTCAACAGAAAACTAAAGAGTAACGGCAGCAAGTGATTGAGTTCAGTAGTTCCTCATATAAAATTATTTACTCTAGAGATATAGTAATATGGAGAAGACAAAATTTACCTATTACAGAGAAGGTGCGATTTGATTCTTTTTTTATTGCTCTCAGTCTTACGAGAAAGACACAAGATTCGAGATCGTGATAGAAAGCATACATTCAAAGCCCCCTTTTTACCATTAGCAAGAACTTGTTTTAGTTGCATATCATAAGGGATTCGAACAACTGCTTCAAATACAGTATCAGGACCCTTGGGGGTGTGGTAATACATCTAAGAAATTATTCCATCGAACGGACTCCCCTCTGGATGCAGGAATAGCCACATGTACTAAATGCCCTGTCCAAGCCAAGGAACTTACGCCGAAGAGTCCTATTGATCAGAAGCATCCAGCAGCGCCACGCCAATAGAAAGAGTTAAGCTACTAAGCTAAGCTATAACCTACAGAAAAGTGGGCTAATCCAACCAATCGTGCTTGCACAATGGAAAGGGCCACCGGTTTATCTCTCCAACGAATCAAATTGGCCAAAGGTGTGTTTTGATGATCCCTACCTTATTGACCGCAACTTCTGTATTTATTATCGCCTTCATTGCTACTCCACACGGGGGCGAAAAAAGGAAAGAGAGGGATGGGTTTCTCTCGCTTTTGGCATAGCGAGCCCCCCAGTGGGGGGCTCGCACGACGGGCTATTAGCTCAGTGGTAGAGCGCGCCCCTGATAATTGCGTCATTGTGCCTGGGCTGTGAGGGCTCTCAGCCACAAAGACCCTATTGCATATATATATATTTTAGACAGATACATACTTATCTAGATATAGAAGAATATAGTGAATCTCTCCTTACTTTACTCTAGAAAGCTCTTTCTTTGCAAGTGGCAAGCAAGCTGGTTCTATGGTTAGAGGGAAGGAATAAGCAAGAAAGCAAATCTTGCCCGCTTCCAATTGATGACTAGTTATTATATAAGTGTTGACCTTTTGACAGCGCAGCTAGTCCAGATGGGCGTTGGGGGTTTGTGGGAACCCTGTGAATTGCGTGAAAGTAGGATACTCCAAATTCGGGGGTCAAAAAGTTTTATAAAACGTTCTTGGTGGAAAAAAATGTGACTGAAAGATCCCACTGAATTGAATTGGGTCACTTCTTAAACGGTGAGGTCTTCTCTATACACCGGAGCCTTTACTTCATTTAATCAATGTTATTGGTAACTTGTATAGTTCACATTCTTTGGCTCCACCGATGTCAAGTCATGGACTGGTTCCCTCAGCCCTTTTTCTATGTGTTGGTGTTCTATATGACCGACATAAGACTCGACTTGTTAGATATCACGGAGGTTCAGTGAGCACCATGCCGAATCTCCCGAATAGCAAGTTTCCTCAAATGAAGACTTTTGTGCATTGTACGCATTGTTTTTAATGCGAGAGTGATAGGATCGCTCCTTTTGAGGCTAACCGATGTATAACGAAGTAGTATGACTCTTAATCACCTATTTGTTTGCAAATTTTTAGCAAATAACGAAACGAATAGCAAGTTTCCTCAAATAAAGACTTTTGTGTGTTGTACGCATTGTTTTCAATGCGAGAGTGATAGGATTGCTCCTTTTGAGGCTAGCCGATGTATAACGAAGTAATATGACTCTTAATCACCTATTTGTTTGCAAATTTGAAGCAAATAACGAAACAAAAAGCAAGTTCCCTCAAATGAAGACTTGTGTGCATTGCATGCATTGCTTTCAACGCGAGAGTGATAGGATTGCCCCTTTTGAGGCTAACCGATGTATAACGAAGTTGTATGACTCTTAATCACCTATTTGTTTGCAAATTTTCAGTAAATAATGAAACGAATAGCAAGTTTCCTCAAATGAAGACTTTTGTACGTTATATGCATTGTTTTTAATGCGAGAGTGAGAGGATTGCTCCTTTTGAGGCTAACTGATGTATAACGAAGTAGTATGACTCTTAATCACCCATTTGTTTGCAAATTTGAATCAAAAAACGAAATGAATAACAAGTTTCCTCAAATGAAGACTTGTGTGCGTTGTACCCATTGTTTTCAATGCGAGAGTGATAGGATTGCTCCTTTTAACGCTAACCGATGTATAACGAAATAGTATAACTCTTAATCACCTATTTGTTTGCAAATTTTAAGCAAATAATGAAACGAATAACAAGTTTCTCAAATGAAGACTAGTGTGCGCTATACGCATTGTTTTCAATGCGAGAGTCATAGGATTGCTCCTTTTGAGGCTAACCGATGTATAACGAAGTAGTATGACTCTTAATCACCTATTTGTTTGCAAATTTTAAGCAAATAACGAAACGAATAGCAAGTTTCCTCAAATAAAGACTTTTGTGTGTTGTACGCATTGTTTTCAATGTGAGACTGATAGGATTGCTCCTTTTGAGGCTAGCCGATGTATAACGAAGTAATATGACTCTTAATCACCTATTTGTTTGCAAATTTGAAGCAAATAACGAAACGAAAAGCAAGTTTCCTCAAATGAGGACTTATGTGTGTGGTATGCATTGTTTTCAATGCGAGAGTGATAGGATTGCTCCTTTTAAGGCTAGCCGATATATAACGAAGTAATATGACTCTTAATTAGCTATTTGTTAGCAAATTTGAAGCAAATAACGAAACGAAAAGCATGTTTCCTCAAATGAAGACTTGTGTGCATTGTTTTCAACGCGAGAGTGAGAGGATTGCCCCTTTTGAGGCTAACCGATGTATAACGAAGTTGTATGACTCTTAATCACCTAATTGTTTGCAAATTTTCAGTAAATAACAAAACGAATAGCATGTTTCCTGAAATGAAGACTTTTGTGCGTTGTACGCATTGTTTTCAATGCGAGAGTGATAGGATTGCTCCTTTTGAGGCTAACCGATGTATAACCAAGTAGTATGACTCTTAATCACCTATTTGTTTGCAAATTTGAAGCAAATAACGAAACGAATAGCAAGTTTCCTCAAATGAAGACTTTTGTGAATTGTACGCATTGTTTTCAATGCGAGAGTGGTAGGATTGCTCCTTTTTAGGCTAACCGATGTATAACGAAGTAGTATGACTCTTAATCAGCTATTTGTTTGCAAATTTTAAGCAAATAACGAAACGAAAAGCAAGTTTCCTCAAATGAAGACTTGTGTGCGTTGTACGCATTGTTTTCAATGTGAGAGTGATAGGATTGCACCTTTTGAGGCTAGCCGATGTATAACGAAGTAGTATGACTCTTAATCACCTATTTTTTTGCAAATTTGAAGTAAATAACGAAACGAATAGCAAGTTTCTTCAAATGACGACTTGTGTGCATTGTACGCCTTGTTTTCGATGCGAGAGTTATAGGATTGCTCCTTTTGAGGCTAACCGATGTATAAGGAAGTAGTATGACTATTAATCACCAATTTGTTTGCAAATTTGAAGTAAATAACGAAACAAATAGCAAGTTTCCTCAAATGAAGACTTTTGTGCGTTGTACGCATTGTTTTCACTGCGAGAGTGATAGGATTGCTCCTTTTGAGGCTTGTAATATTCCGAACTTCCGAGAGAGTTGTAATCCGACTTTTTGTGAATAAATAAAGCTTGAATTACATCTTATATGTGTTATGGAATCTTCGTTATTGTTTATTTATGTGTTTCGGTTCGAGTATACAGCCTTAGCACGAAAAAGGAACATAAAAGTTTTTTTTCAAAAATCTGAAAAGAAGATAAAACCTAAACCCTAATCCCTAGGGTCTAAACCCTAGAAAATCTAACCTAAGCCCCCGAGCGAAACATGTACGTCAAAATGACTTTCTGTTTCAGGATTCATCTTTCCCGTACTTTGAAAACACGATATAGCCGATAAAAGTTTTTCTCGAAAAACGCGTCGGGTATAGGACGAAATTGGGAAAAGACGAAAAATATATTTTTCGCCTTTTTGATCGTCTAACCATTTTCTAAGAAATAGAAATCAAAAACACTATTCACCGAAAAACGTGCAATGTCTTTTTGACTTTTCGTTTTACAGAATAGTGTTTATTCGGAACAAAACTCCGTAATATCTGACTTTTAAATCAGTAAAGACCAATTCAACTGGAATACTTAGAAATGAACTAGGTTAGAGATAACTGGATTAGGAACCCTAATCTAAACTTAAACCTAGTTACAGAATAATTAAATTATCTTACTAATTAACCTAATTAGGTGATTAACACTAATCCAGTTGGAATTGAACTAGGTTAAGGTAACTAGATTACCATTTAACCTAATTAACATGTAATTAAACTTAACCTAACTAGGATTAAGATTAATTAAACTATAGATTAACCTAATCTATATGTTAAACTAATTCGTCAATTAATAACCTAATCGAATAATTAAATTCCTAGGTTTATTGCTAATTAACATAATCCTAACTAAGCTAGATTATCAAAAGAACTAAACTAACCTTGATCATGCTTGGTAAAAGACCTTGACTACCCCTCATTTAAATGGTTATTTCACCAACCAAACAAGGCCTAGAACTATTCCTTTGGTAGGCTAAGTGGTGGACCAATTAGGAGCCGACATGTGGATTATGTAATGTCACCAAAAATGTGATGAATGCTAGCTTTAATGGCTTAATGATCAGTCCATATTGTCGGCCATTCAAGGTGACTAAATTAAGTGCACTTTGCCTTAGCTTAGCCTAGAAGTCTTGTAACAATGACCATTTTGCCCTAGCTTTGAATGGCCTATAAATAGCAAGCTTAACTCACTTGTTTTCTCATTCATTTCTAAGGAAAAATCAAGAGCAAAATCACTCTCTATATCTATTACTCTTAGTTATATTTCTAGTTTTGGAAATTGCAAAGAAATAGTTAAAGCTTGCAAACACCAAAGGTACAATCTCTTATAGTTTTTATGTTCGATTTTTCTTTCGTCTTAAATTTTCAAAAGCTCAAGAACGCGAGTCGTAGCCATGTACGATTGTCGTTCTCCGTGTTCTTCACGTGTTATTGAGTCTTTCTACATTTTGTAGTAGTTATAATGTCAAATTTTAATTCGTAGTTTAAAGCTCAATGAACATACGTAGTGGTCATGTATGGTTCATCCGTTCTCCGCGTTTGCGTATGTTCTTGAGCATTTTTATAAATTGTTTTAATCAATTATGCAAGCCGTTATAATGGCCAATTTTTGTCAATTATAAAGTGTTATAATCACTTATGTAAGCAGTTATAATGCTCAAATTATTTCAAGTACGAAAACCAAAAGCTCAAGAACATAGTCGTTACCATGTACGGTTTATCCGTTCTTCGTGTGTTCTTGAGCAAAAGTCATGAATCTTTCTATGAGAAGGTTTGTGATTTGTTATTTTTAAGTTATAAAGTGATATTGAGTCTTACAACATGATTTCTTAAAGAGTTAAAGCAAGCGGTACCATGTTTCACATGGTTAACCCTAAAAATATGGTTCAAAGTAAGCATACTGACCTTTCTGCTAAATTTACGAAATTTTAAAGTCAGAATATGCCTTAGTAACCTAAATTAAAGTTGTAGATCATGAAATTCTAAGCAATTTAGACTCAAAAATCACTTTAAAATGTTTCCGGATGACAAAGTTATGGCAGTTACCGGAAAGGACGTCGAAGTTGAAAATTTTAAGGGGCATTCGGGTGGAAGCACTAAATTTTGAGTTTTTGAGTTAGCCAAATTTTCTAAAAATTCCACCAATGAAAATAGTCTAGTTTAGTGATAAAAACACGTATAGAATGAAAAAATTCGATGAACTAACATTCGGTATGCGAAACCCTTTGTATAGGCGCTTTTAACGATTACCGGGAAACCCTAAATTGTGCTAAAGGCAAGTTTTCTATCCTTAAACTTTGTTTACTTGCTTTCTATGTGATTTATACATTTTGTGTATGCAACGTGTTATAAATCTTTGATACGAGAGTTATTGCTTCTTGTTTCAGCATAACTTGCAAAATGAAATGATTATTCGTGATAAATTCGAATCATGCTTTATTATATCAAACCAAGTCGTCTTGGGGCGATCCTGACATGTGAAGTAAACTGAGATGAACAAATATGTATTACTGTTCTTGATCTGTCCAGTGTATTGTATGTTATGCATAACATATGATGTCGTTAGGTTGATCCCCTTTCTATATCCACTGTAAAAGGTTCTAAGTCGAAAGACAAAGAACAGTTCAAGGTCTAACCACCACTCAGTTTTGCTATGTTAAAACATTTGTAAATATCAATTGTTATTCCATGAGTCCTTACAATCCTTATCAGTGTGAGTTCACTTATATGTTATGTGTTTAAGACTTGCTGAGCATTTTAGCTCACCCTTGCATATAAACCTAATGTGCAGACAAACCCGAGAGCTCCGGCTCGAAGAAGAAAGGAAAGAAGAAATGCGTAGACTAGTTTACTGTTTTTCTTAACTGTTCTTAACTGTAGTCATAATGACATTTTGTAATAAGAACAAGTTCAACACATGTAACCGAATATTATATAAATATTATCAAGTTTTATCACATTCTCTTGTTATGTCTTTACTTTGATTAAACTTAGAATTGTTAAAACTTAACATAGTATTAATAATGATCTATTTATCTGGATGAGGATCGGTAAATAACTTGTGAGTGTTGTACATCCAAGACAGAACTAAGCGATGTTGACTAGTCAAATCCATCGTTAAGGTTCCTCGGACCCAGGTATAACTCGTTATTACTATTCTGAATGTCGGATAAGTAGGATTATTAATATGAAGAGATATCACTATAACCAAATACGTTTCGAATGAGGGTTTTAATTATTTGGGTAATGTTCTATACGGAAAGAGAATTTTGCACCGGACAAAGATACAACCATTTGTCACGGATAAAGATGCAAACATTTATCACGGGTGAAGATGCAAACATTCACCGCGAGATTCTCTGTTCCCAAGAGTCGTCCTAATGATTTAATGCCGTGAATGTTGGAACATATAAAGTTATAGAATATCTAAATATTAAGGATAAAATGTTATGTTTGGGTATTAAGTCTCTTGTATTGATTACAAGGACTTGATATAAAATAATGAAAGATCTTTGGAAATTAAGATGAAAACTTTGTTTGAGAATAAAGGAAATCATCTATAAACCTATTGATTTAGCATTTTTAGTGAGCACCAAGTCATCTATAGTAAGTATAGTGATTTGGGGGCGTCACAAGGCTAACCGATATACAACGAAGTAGTATGACTCTTAATCACCTATATGTTTGTAAATTTGAAACAAATAACGAAACGAATAGCAAGTTTCCTCAAATGAAGACGTGTGTGCTTTGTACGCATTGTTTTTAATGCGAGAGTTATAGGATTGCTCCTTTTGAGGCTAACCTATTTATAACGAAGTAGTATGACTCTTAATCACCTATTTGTTTGCAAATTTGAAGCAAATAAAGAACCAAAAAGCAATTTTCCTCAAATGAAGACTTGTGTGCGTTGTACGCATTATTTTCAACGCGAGAGTGATAGGATTGCTCCTTTTGAGACTAACCGATGTATAACGAAGTAGTATGACTCTTCATCACCTATTTGTCCGCAAATTTTCAGTAAATAACGAAATGAATAGCAAGTTTCCTCAAATGAAGACTTTTGTGTGTTGTACGCATTGTTTTCAATGCGAGAATGATAGGATTGCTCCTTTTGAGGCTAACCGATGTATAACGAAGTAGTATGACTCTTAATCACCCATTTGTTTGCAAATTTGAAGCAAATAACGAAACGACTAGCAAGTTTCCTCAAATGAAGACTTGTGTGCGTTGTACACATTGTTTTCAATGCGAGAGTGATATGATTGCTCCTTTTGAGGCTAATCAATGTATAACGAAGTAGTATGACTCTTAATCACCAATTTGTTTGCAAATTTGAAGCAAATAACGAAACGAATAGCAAGTTTCCTCAAATGAAGACTTATGTGCTTTGTACGCATTGTTTTCAATACGAGAGTTATAGGATTGCTCCTTTTGAGGCTAACCTATTTATAACGAAGTAGTATGACTCTTAATCACCTATTTGTTTGCAAATTTGAAGCAAAAAACGAAACGAAAAGCAATTTTCCTCAAATGAATACTTGTGTGTGTTGCACGCATGGTTTTCAACGCGAGAGTGATAGGATTGCTCCTTTTGTGACTAACCGATGTATTGTATGACTCTTAATCACCTATTTGTTCGCAAATTTTCAGTAAATAACGAAATGAATACCAAGTTTCCTCAAATGAAGACCTTTGTGCGTAGTACGCATTGTTTTTAATGCAAGAGTGATAGGATTGCTCCTTTTAAGGCTAACCGATGTATAACGAAGTAATATGACTCTTAATCACCTATTTGTTTGCAAATTTTAAGCAAATAACGAAACAAATAGCAAGTTTCCTAAAATGAAGACTTGTGTGCGTTGTACGCATTGTTTTCAACGCGAGATTGATAGGATTGCTCCTTTTGAGGCTAACCAATTTATAACGAAGTAGTATGACTCTTAATCACCCATTTGTTTGCAAATTTGAAGCAAATAACGAAACGAATAGCAAGTTTCCTCAAATAAAGACTTTTGTGTGTTGTACGCATTGTTTTCAATGCGAGAGTGATAGGATTGTTCCTTTTAAGGCTAACCGATGTATAACGAAGTAGTATGACTCTTAATCACCTATTTGTTTGTAAATTTTAAGCAAATAACGAAACGAATAGCAAGTTTTCTCAAATAAAGACTTTTGTGTGTTGTACGCATTGTTTTCAATGCGAGAGTGATAGGATTGCTCCTTTTGAGGCTAGCCGATGTATAACGAAGTAACATGACTCTTAATCACCTATTTGTTTGCAAATTTTAAGCAAATAACGAAACGAAAAGCAAGTTTCCTCAAATGAAGACTTGTGTGCGTTGCACGCATTGTTTTCAACGCGAGAGTGATAGGATTGCCCCTTTTGAGGCTAACCGATGTATAACGAAGTTGTATGACTCTTAATCACCTATTTGTTTGCAATTTTTCAGTAACAGCGGAAATATGGTAAAATCAGATTTTAATATTTTTCTACAAGCCATAATAAAATATCTTTATGCATGATTATTAATTAATTAAGAACGAGTTAGAGATTATACCCTTGAAGATTCAACGCTTGAAACCAGTACGAGTTCACCTCCCTTATTTTTCACGTTCCTCTACAAATCCATCGATTAGAATCTCTAGATCAATGCTAGTTACACAAATGTATAGCCTCTAAAAGTGATCCACCAAGAGTAATATGAATTTGAAGAAGTAATTTAGGTTTATCTAAATCTTAGGTGGCTAGCCCTAATTGTGACATCCCATATTTTTTACAAGATTTCTAAATAATGATCTTGGTTAATTAAATGAATGTTAGAAGTTAAAACCTAGTTTAGAAGAATAAAATTGTAAAGAATTGATTAAATTTATTATATTATTTAATCAATGTGTTAAGAATGACTTATGTGGTTGAATTTGTATAGAGAGACTCTTGATGTAGCAAGGGTTCTATAAAGATTACGATGATCAGTCATTAATTTAAGGTGCATTAGTGACTCGATAAATAATGAAATTATAATAAATATAATTTAATACAGTTAAAAGAAAATATAATGGATTAAAGGCAAAGGACATGATGTAATACTTACGATTAGATAGTCAAAAAAGAATGGTTATGAGTAGACATGCACAGTAGGCCGGACTGGCCCGGCCTGGCCTGGCCTGAGCCTGGTAGGCTTTGGCCGTTGACCAGGCCAGGCCAGGCTTTGACTTTTGGGCCTGTAGGTCGGGCCAGGCCAGGCTTCTCGATCAAAGTCTGGCCTTTTGAGGCTTATAGGCCAGGTCGGGCCAGGCCTTGGGTCAGGTCAGGCCAATCCTTAGGCCAGGTCAAGCCAGTCCAGTCCTTGGGCCGGGTCGGGCCTAAAAATGTAATCAACTAATTTTTAATGTGAAATATAAATATTAAATAAACTAACTACTATATTAATTAAATGTATTGACAAAAAATTAAAACTGAGTAACTAGTCAATAATAAATAATGAGTCGGTTATAAATATTTTGCTTCAAAATATTTTAAAAATGTCTTCAAAATTCAAATCTTCAAAAAATGTATCTTCCTATCTTCAAAAAATATCTCTTCGTTATATCTTCAATCTTCAAAAAAAAAATATATATATATATATATATATATATATATCTTCAATATTCATGGATGTGCAATTTCGTCAGCTTCTACTCCAACTTCGAGAATATATATATATATATATATATATAGTCCTTTATATATATATAATTATATACACGTAACATAAATGATGATGGAATGGTGGAGTAAGACTTGTTGTAGCGCCTAGTCATTTGTAGAAGTAAGATATATGATACCAATTCAAATATTAATAATTCATTAATTTTGATTTACGTGGTAAAGGTACTACTCTTATTGCTCTTCGTGTTTTTTTTGCTTGGACTACTTTACAAGTTTTAATAACTTAAAAAGCCAGACAGCGCAATAACGGCAATAACAACATAGACTATTCGGCGGACTGGGTCGGGTCGGTCTGGTCCTCTGCGTAGGCTGGGTCGGGCCTTTGCATAGGTCGGGTCAGGCCGGTCTTTTTCGTAGGCCGAGTCAGGCCGGACTTTTACTTCAAAATAGCAGCCTGTTTAAAGACTGTAGGCCGGGTCGGGCCGGGCTTTGACCAGATTGGGCTCAGGCCAGGCCGGCCTGTGGGCCGTAGGCTTTTTGTGCATCTCTAGTTATGAGGCACGGTGTTGTATTAAAGAAAAGTAAGATAATGAAAGAACGTGTAAATTAAGCTTAGGTTATAAATGTTAATGATCAGCTTGATGAATTGGCCTTAAGAGGCTAGGTTAAAACCATGGCAAGGTAAGGAAATCAAGAAAATTTTCATAAGGCAATATATGGCAGAATGTGCATAAATGGTAGAACAGTTTAACCTAATTTGTATATTATGGATTAACTAAATATTAAGGGTTATGAGAATTTAGATCTGAAATTGATTAATGAATAAATATTAATTGATTAAAATGAACTGAGTATTTATACGACGTCTAGATACAGAAGATAATACTCCCAAAAATGAGTATAATGAATGAAGAATGTATGTATGATGCAAATTGCCATATATGTATTAAGCAAAGGAATGTAATGACCTAAAAGTCATAAAATGGGTAAAATGAGATTAAATGGTAAACGATGAAGGATTTTGATAATCTAAGCAGGCTATGATATGGCACAAAATATGTGTTATGTAATTCTAAAAGAAATATATTTTCTTAAAAGATTGACACGAGAATCAACATACACGATTTGAGCGTTTTTTATTTTTATCGAAGGTTCGCTTTTCGAGAAAGCGTTTTATAAAATATGTGAGCGTTTCTATTAATTAAAATGACGGGAATTAGAAATGAGAAAATGTCAAACTGGTAAGGTTCATAAGGAATTAGAAATGCAATTTTAGTTAAAGAAGTAGTTTAGTTGGTTTATGGCTAAAAAATGAACTAAGCAAATTAAATGAATTAAGTGAAAGGGTATGATTGAAAAGAAATTGTCTAGTTAATTAATCCAGTTAATTAAACTGAAAAAAGTTCAATCCAGATCAATGGATATAAATCGATCAAAGTAGGAAAAGAAACACAATCTATGTGAGCAGAAATAGACCAATGGGAGAAGAGTTAGAACTTTTCTTAAATGGAAAGTTGTCAAAAAGAGAAAGTTTCCTTAAATAAAAACTTTCTATAAAAGGAAAGTCTAGGAAAAAATGGAAAAGACCAAAATGTCCTTGAAAAATTAATTTATGACCTTTGTTTCCTAGAAAATGAAATGACTAAAATGTCCTTGACTATGTATGAGAAAAGACCAAAATGCCCTTAGTTTAGTTAACTATGATTAAGTTAAATTAACCTAACATGAGTTAAGTCTCATAAAATCTAGCAAAGCAAGAGAGCAATTCATTTTTTGTTCTAGTGTCAAACCCTAAGAGATAGAAAGAGAAGAAAAGCCTTGGAAGCTTAGGAGAAAATATATTAGGAGTAGGATAAAATAAATTGGAGCTTGGATTTTTATCAGATTTGAAGAAGAAAAATTCAAGGAAGGATTCAAGAATTCGAGACGGAAAATTGGAGATCGCGCTAAATATTAGATTTTTATCTCTAACACTTCTCTTTTATTTTTGTATTCTTGGGAATGATATTTAAATTTATGATGACTTCTTTTTATTCAGTTATGGGCTTATTATTTAATTAAGATTGCGATGGAACCCAATGTGCAGTTTATATTAATTCTCTTTCTTCTTGATTATATTTGATTATATATAGATTGTTTATCATATTTTGTGGTTTAATGTTTAATTATCTGATCAACAATTACCGTGATATCTTAAATGGAATTGAAAGATGAATTTTAGGAATAGATCAAGATATGATAATATGTGAAATTGTTGATTCTTCTTAGGAAGAGTAGCATAATAGTGTGTATGATGAAAATACCTATATGTCACATGTAACTTTATAATAGTTGGATCTTAATGAGTTCAATTCAAGTTATTTTTCATAGAAATATAACAACTTAATTTGCATAGATATTTTATTAATCATTGAAAAAGGTTAATAAATAATTAGGCATTATCGGTTAATAATTTAATATAATTAATTAATTAAAAAAGGGAATGAAAAAATTTAAATGAAACTATGGAAAAAATTATAATCTTAAGTATTTTTAATCTGATTTAATCTTTGTCATTACATTTGTAATATCCCAGATATTTTCAAGATTTTAAATAATATCTTAATTGATTTTATTAAAGGTTAAGGTTTAAAACCTAGAATTTGAGAAATAAGATGTGTAGAAAATGGGTGAACATTTTTTTTAACATAATTTATTTGTTAAAAATTAAATGTGGGAATATTTTAATGATGCATGTAGAGAATTTATTAAGGAAATAAATTCAATTGAGAAGTGAATGTAATTATATTAATACGTATATACCTACAGTGTGATGGTTAGCCAAATAAGATGATGAGTAAGTTAATACTCAATTAAGTTAATAAATTAATTAGTTTAAATATGAAGTAAGAAGGAAAGTCATGTAACATAATTAATTGAGTTAATTATAGGAGTCATGAATTAAAGTTGTAATTAATAAGTAGAGAAGTTAGAATATTGCCTAGAATGACAATATTAAGAAGTTAATAAATTAAGTAATTAACTTAATTAATAAGTTGTTATATGTGTTAGCCCAATATGAGAATATTGCATGAAGGTGGGTAATTAAATATTAAGCCCAAACGTTATGTTAATTAATAGTCCAAGAGGTAATTAATATAAGACCAATTAAATAATATTGGAAAGTATTGTATATAATAGTGTGGTAATCCAATTAAATTAATTACCTAGCCCAAGTTATGAAAGAGGTGTGAATTGTGTTGGGTAGCCCAAGTAATTAAATAGAAAGCCCAATGCAAAGTAATCTATGTAGCCCAAACATCTTAAAAGTCAAATGTTGGTCAATATGTTGGGAGAATAATTTCAAGAATTGTTAAGTGTAGAGAATTAACTAATATAGTGTTAGTTGAATAACCCTAGTTAGTAGACAAGAGAGAGCATTAACCAAACATTGGTTAATTGCTAGGTGAATGAATGTGATGATGAGAATTAACTATGGATGAGTTAATTGAGTAACCCAATGTGGTAAAAATAATTTAAATCAAGTCTAATTGGATTATATTTTAAATCCAAATGAGGTATTAATCTAGATCAAATTAATTAACCTAGTAGTTCATGTAGTTTAATTTAAACATTGATTCAAGTTATAATTAATCAAACCCAATGCTTGTTTTAATTAAATATAACATAGGGTACTTAATGTTAGCCCAATGTAATAAATAAATTGAGCCCAAACTAATTAAATTGATGAGCCAAATATATTAAATCTTAGAGTCCAATGTGGAGCCCAAATGGTAGTCAAAATTGGTCAACAATTGATCATATGTGTGTATATATATATATATAGATGTATATATGTATATTAAATGAAGAAAAAATAAAGTAAAAATGGAGAATAAAAAGCCTATTTTTGCTGAGATTTATGGAGGCCCACATGGGGGTGGCTTGTTAATCCATGTTGCATAAATCACACACTTGGTGTTGGTGGTTCAACCACCCTAGTCATTCACCATGTCAATCAACCAATCAATCCATCAAATAGTAATCCTAATTAACTTCTAATTTGACCAATGCTAGTTGATTAGTGGATGTTGATGATGATTAAGGGAGTGCTATATATAGAGTGTTGCACCAATGGTTTGTGTTGGTTAGTTCATTTGTAAGCATTTCTAGAGAGAAAAAGTGAGAGCATTCCAAGAGAGAAATAGAGAGAACACTTGTGAGTTGAAGAAAAGTGCTAGAGAAGGAGCTTGGTGGATGTCACATAGCTTCATAACATAATTGGGAAGGAGAAGAAGAAGAGCACACAAGTCCATAAGGTTAAAAAGTACTCTAAACCTTCCTAAGTTCATTTTTGTAATCTATATAAGTTTTAAACGGTTAAAATATAGTTTTAACTGATCAAAGGTTGTTTTAATGCTCTAGAAGTCTTAACCTATGTTATATTGGTAGAATCATGGTTGATAGGTTTAAATCATGTATTGGTATGAGTAGTATGCTAATAAATGGAAGAAAATTTCATATTGTGATTACCGGTAAAACCCTATATGGTTCGATCTTAAATTTCTTGTCAAAACGTTTTCAAAAATATGATTGAATCATAAAATATTGTAAAACAAGAAGTTATGAAGACAACAACACTAAGTTGGTGTCATTTGGATGTGTAGAGTTTATTTTATTCAAGTTTGAACATGTAAAACCAAGGATTTGTGATTTTAGTTTTCACTTTGTCCTTGTGAGCCATTTTTAGTCTAATTCCGTTAGGAATTTGGATTTGTAATCTAAAGAGAAATTGTAGATCATGAAATTATAATGAATTTACACTCAAAAATCACCTCAAAATATTTCCGTATGACAAAATTATGACCAAATTAGTAAGAGATGTTCCGGCAGCCAAAGTACACGGCGTCTAGATGCCCAAGTGTACGCCCGGACATTGTTTGGTTCTGCCCATTGGCGTCTAGATGCCCTGTAATATCCCAGATAATTTCAAGATTTTAAATAATATCTTAATTGATTTTATTAAAGGTTAAGGTTTAAACCTAGAAGGTGAGAAGGAAGATGTGTAGAAAATGGGTAAACATTTTTTTTTTAACATAAATTATTTGTTAGAAATTAAATGTGAGAATATTTTAATGATGCAGGTAGATAATTTATTTAAGAAAGAAATTCAATTGAGAAGTGAAGGTGAATATATTAATATTTATATATATACACCTATAGTTGAGTTTGTTAGTCAAACAAGATGATGTGTGAAGTAAATTAAATACTTAATAAAACTAATAAATTAATTAGTTTTAGTATGGATTAAAAAGAAAAGTCATGTAATATAATTAATTGAATTAATTATATAAGTTATGAATTAAGGTTATGAGTAACAAGTAAGGAAGTGGAATATTGCATAGAAGGACAATATTAAGAAGTTAATTAATTAAGTAATTTACTTAATTAATAAGTTGTTATAGATGTAAGCCCAATATGGAGATATTTGCATGAAATGGGTAATTAAATAAGAGAGCCAATAAAAAGTAAGTTATGTAGCTCAAACCATTAAAAGTCAAATGATGGTCAATGGTTGGGAGAAGCATTTCAAGTATTGATTGAGTGTAGAGAATTAACTAGTGTCTAGTTAATTGAATAACCCTAGTTGGTTGACAAGAGAGATAGCATTAACCAATCATTGGTTAATTGCTAGATAAATAAATGTGGGGTTAAGAATTAACCGTGGATGGGTTAATTAAGTAACCCAATGTGGTAGAATTAATTATAGCAAATCTAATTGGATTATATTATAAGTCCAATTGAGGTATTAAACTAGGTCAAATTAATTTAACCTAGTAGTCCATATAATTTAATTTGAACATGGATTTATGTAATAATTAACCAATCCCAATGCTTGTTTAATTAAATGTAACATAGGGTATTTAATATTAGCCCAATGTAGTAATTAAATTGAGCCCAAACAAATTTAATTGACGAGCCCAATAGAAATATTAAATTGATCCAATGTGGAGCCCAAATGGTAGTCAAAGTTATGGTCAATATATATATATATATATATATATATATATATATATATATATATTGATACTTATATAATGATATAGGATATAAAAATAAAGCCAAATTGGTGTAATTTATTGGCAAATCCCGAATTTTGGAGGGGGCCCCACATGAAAATGTTGAGTGTGGCTTTATTTTGCTTGTTTTACACTTTAAAAGTTGCTTCCAAGCAACCTTGATAGGAGTCATTCATCCTTGTCAATCATCTTGTCCATCCAAGCTATAGTAAGCATGAGTTTAAGCCTTAAATGTCTAAGTGTTGGTTGATTAGTAGGAGCTAATGGAGATTAAGGAAGTACTATAAATATAGTGTTTCACCAATTCATTGTGTTGGTTAGCCATTTTACAAAAATTTCAATAGAGAAAAGAGAGAGAACTCTAGAGAAAAAGAAAAAGAAAGTTAGATCTTGTGAGCATTGATGGTTGGATGATCTTGGAGCAAGGTTTAAAGATGGAGGTCTCATCAAGAGGAAGCTATCTATGTAAGAAGATTGATCATCCAAGCCTTTTCAAAGTTCTAACAAAGAGGATAATCAACAAAAGGTATAAAACATTCTAGCTTGGTATTGTTCTTTGGGTACTATGTAATTTCTTTGGTAGAAAACTAATTTTCAAAATCTAAAATGGTAGAAACATGCTAGATTGATATATCTAGGGTTACATGGGTTTAATATGAATTTTTGGGTGTATTTATGTGGAAAGATTTCATCAAAATCATCAAATAAGTTTTTACCGACGAAAACCAAGTAACCAAAATCATGGCAGCCACTCCCGAAATTTCTGGTCATGATCCGTAAGTCGGATTCATGATTCGTAAATTTCTGGTGTTAGATGTGTGGGATATGAAGATTCTCCAAGTGGAATCACTTCGATCCGATTTAAAATGAGCAAGTTATGAGTTTTCAACCAAAACACACCCACTGTTTTAGGGCTGTGCACAATAGTCCGGTTTAGAGCCAAAATCTGTGACCAAAACAAATCCAAATTTGATGTTTGATGACAGAAAAATGTAGTTCGGGAAGTTATGAATCCATCGATATCAAATAGGCCTCAATAGGAATTGTGGATTTCATTTTATTCAAGTTCCCGTCGAAGACCCCAAGTCTGAAAAAGCATAAAAGTAATCTGCCTATTTTCTTAAAAAAACCGGCCGGTTCGGTTTTTTTCGGTTTTTCATGATTTTTAGGTAGGGCCGGTTCGGGCATTTTTAGGCCGGTTCTTGGGTTGGTTCCAAAAGAGAAAATGCTTATAATTTTATAAAGAAAATTATCAAAATTTAAAATCCGAATTTTTTTGTAATTTGGTATTTATTAGAATTAATGGTGGATTAAAGCTTACTAAATTGCTAATAATTATGGGAAAATTATTTTTAATTTCAGAAAAATAATATTTGACCTATTGGCATGCTAGTTAAGTGTTATAAAATAAATTTTGAAATTATTGGAGTGATTCACTATATATTAGCTATTTATTAGTGTATAAATAGGCTAATAATCTAATTAAATATTATTTAATAAATATTAAATAATATATGAAGTTATGTAATTAATTAATTATGATTTAATGAATATTAAATAATAATTAAAGGATGTTAAGATGAATAAGTTAGTTATTTATTATTTAATTGCACTTAAATAATAAGTAAAGTTAAATAAATAATTAATTATTATTTAAATTAATATTAAATAATAGTTAAATAATATTAAAGTTAGAAAGCTAATTATTTATTATTTAATTAATATTAAATAATAAGTAAGGTTAATTAAGTAATTAATTATTATTTAATTAATATTAAATAATAATTAAAGGATAATTAAGGTTAATAAACTAATTATTTATTATTTAATTAATATTAAATAATAAGTAAGGTTAATTAATTAATTAATTATTATTTAATTAATATTAAATAATGAGTTCGGATAATTAGTTAATTAATTATTATTTAATTCATATTAAATAATAATTAAATGGTAATTAAGTGGAATAAATTATTACTTAATCGAAAGAAGATTATTAAGTAATTAAAATATATTGATAATATTATTGACTAACTATTAAATGATAATAGTTAAGAGTTAAATCATTATTCAATAATTAATAATGATATGTAATTAATTTAAAATATTATTAAAGGATTAATAATATTATTTAGCATTTAATTAACTATTAAATAATAATAGTTAAGAGTTAAATCATTATTAAATAAATAATAATGATAAATAAAGATTTAGAATATTATTAAAGAATTAATAATATTGTTTAACAAGTAATTAACTATTGGGTAATAATAGTTAAGGGTTGAATTGTTATTAAATAATTACTAATGATACGTGAGGATTTCAAATATTATTAAATGATTGATAATATTGATGAACAATTAAATTATTATTAAAATGATTGATAATAATGAGAAGTCAATTAAAATATTATTAAAGGGTAATAATATTAGCAAGCAATTAAATTATTATTAAAAGATTAATAATAATGATTAAGGTAAACTATTATTAAAAATAAATTAATAATAGTAATGATTATTTAAAGTGTTATTTATCAATTAAATAACATTATAAGTTATTACTAATTGATAGTAAAATTTAAAATATTATCCAAGGTGGATAATATTATGATAAGTATCGAGATAAATGATGTGATTAAGTTAAACCAAGGGTATGGTCCATTAGTGATTAATTGGTGGATCGACCTAAATAAATATAGGGTCCAAGTTTTAATGCAGTGACATTAATAAATGTCAGAATTGTATAGTTTCGAACAAAAGATTTATGGTGTTGAATATGAAACACTGAGTCAAGTCAAAGAGAGACTAAAATATGAAATTAACCTTATTAAATAAAGGGGATGATAAGAAGAAATAAATATCTTTAAAATAAGATTTAGTATTGAGTCAAACTTTGACTGATATTGTGCACCGTTGATCTCACATACCGTGTAGGTGGTGCAAGGAACGTCAAAGATTAACGTAAGCTGGTTATACAAGTCCAGACAAGTTTTTCAGAACGTGTTGCATTATGTGCATAATTTATAAGTTTGTTATTAAACGGTGATGTGCTCATACGTGGTTATGTGCAAAGATGTGTTAATGTGCTTTTGTGAAATAAGTTGATTTGAACTATTGATATGCGGTAGTTGATTTAAGACAATTGTTCTGCATTGAACTATATGTCATGATAGAGGCTAGGCATGAAGCATAGATTAAATGCGAGGCATGATATGCATGAGAAATGTATGTACTGCAAAGCATAAGATGCATGAAGCATGAAGCATGAAGCATGATTGAACTGTTTTTACGTGTTATGTGAAACTGTTAGACTTGTTGAGCCGTCGTGCTCACCCTTGCTTAAAACAAAACATTACAGAGTAGCTTGAGGAAGCCGATTACTCCGGTAGAGGCAAAGATGAAGATTGACTAACGAGTCATCAAGATTGAAGCATAGGTGCTTTTGTAGTAAAACCTTGCGGTAGACTAATTCATTCACTTGTGTAAGTAGATATGAAGAGTTTATGTTTTGTTGTGCTATAGATTAGCAAACTTAAATTGTTAAGAGAACATTTACAGATTATTTGAATATCATTTTTCAGACGTTGTCCTTTATGAATAAGGATAATAGGATGGTGTGATTGAGTCATTATACATATGATCTCAAATTGATTGTAATAGAATGTCGTATCATGTATGATATGAAGACATACTAGGAATGTATAAAGATTGCGATTCTGGAATAGAAAGAGATGTTATATAATTGTAAATAAATGATTATTAGCAATTATAATATTGTTGTAATTCATGAACAATAAGGAAAAGTAGTACTAGTGTTGAACCGGATCCGAGGTTAAAGGAACCCGGATTTGGGGTCGTCACATGCCCCAAAATAGCCTTAGTCCGGCGTCTAAACGTCCATGTTTGGAAAAAAATAAAAATAAATTATTTTATTATTATTTTAACCAATGACTGTATTTTTAATTATAAATAATGGATTTAATAATTAAAAGAGGATAAATATTATTAAAGGTTTAATAATATAATTAAATTAATGAAATATTATTATTAATATAATAATATTAGAAAATTAATAAAATATTATTAAATAAGTAATAACATTAGTAAATGAATAAAATATTATTAAATGATCAATAATATTAGTATATGATTAAAAAGTTATTAAATGATGAATAACATTAATAAGTGATTAAAATATTATTAAATGATTAATAATATTAGTAAGAGATTAAAATAATATTAAATGATTAATAATATTAATAAGAGAATAAAATATTATTAAATGGTTAATAATATTAATAAGCGATTAAAATATTATTAAATGATTAATAACATTAATAAGAGAATAAAATATTATTAAATGGTTAATAATATTAATATGTGATTAAAATATTATTAAATGGTTAATAATATTAATAAGTGATTAAAATATTATTAGATGGTTAATAATATTAATAAGTGATTAAAATATTATTAAATGGTTAATAATATTTGTAATAGATTAAAATATTATTAAATGGATAATAATATTAATAAGTGATTAAAATATTATTAAATGGTTAATAATATTTGAATGTAGTTGTATACTTGTATATTATCAAAGGTAGATGATATATTGAGGTATTTGGTACATTATTAAATATCTGAATCATTAAGTTATGTAAAAGAAGAATGTTTAATTAAATTAAACCGATGTAAATAGTCAATTTGTGACTAAATTTTAGACAACTTATTAGAAGTAAGTCGTACGAAGAACGTGTAGTGAAGGTATAAGTTAGATGAGCATACCCGACATGTCCAACCCCAGTTGGGCTAGGGTTTTGTCCGGAACTTAAGGGTTCGTTTGTCGAACATCTTAAGAGTTAATAATTTAAAGTTAAAGACTTATATAAAGGCTAAGTAATAGTCATTGCATCTAATGATTATGTCAATTTCCTATATAAATTGTAGGTTGAACGAAAGACGCAAATAAGCATAACTGGTATAAGCGAACCAGGCAAGTTTTTTAGATATTGTTGCTATGTGTATAACTGTTGTGTGTGCACTTGAAGTATGTGAGAATTTGAATTAAATATGTTTTTTGTGAAACCATATGAGATTTGTTGATTCTATACGATAGAAAGCCTGAATTAATTGAATAAGTTGAACTGTGTGTCATGTATTCATTTCAATGCATGATCAGTATATTGCATGAATAAATGCAAAGCATGAGAAGCATAATGCATTCATATAATGTAATGCATGAAGCATGAGAAGCATGTATAAACATGAACTATGTGTTATGTGCTATCTGTTAGACTTGCTGAGCCGTCGTGCTCACTCTTGCCTAAACCAACATTTTCAGATAGTGCAAATCATTTGAGGTTCTCGATAAAGATCAAGGAACAGGAAAACATATTACTTTCACTGAAGATCTAAATATTTGTTGTAGATATTAGTCCGAATTGGACAGGTAAATGATTGTGTAGTGTAAGACTTTAGTTGGTATGTTATATGAGTGTTAAATACACAAGTTGATTGTAATAGAATGTCGTATCATGTATGATATTAAGACATACTAGGAATGTATAAAGATTTCGGTTCTGGAATAGAAAGAGATGTTATAAAATTGTAAATAAGTGATTATTTACCAATTATAATATTGTTGTAATTCATGAACAATAAGGAAAAGGTTGTACTCGTGTTGAACCGGATCTGAGGTTCAAGGAACCCGGATTTGGGGTCGTCACAACATTAATTTAGTTGGTAGTGTTAATTAGTTTTAATTAATAACTTTAAATCATTTGTTTAAATAAAATTAATGTGATATAAAGTTAGTACTTGGTAATAATTATTTTTAATTCCCTGTGAGTTTGACATTCAACTTATCATTATATAACTTGTTGGTCACGTATACTTACGTGTAAATTCCTAATTAAAATTTGGCAAACAAGTTTTTGATGCCATTGCCGATAAATTAATTTAATAATTGTCCCCAATATTAGTTACAATCAAATTAGTCTTAATTTAAATATGTATATTTTTATTTAATTTATTTTTATTTTTATTTCTATTTTCTTTTAAGGTACGATGGTTGCAAATAATTATCAATGGTCTTCTGAGCGGATGACATAACCAAGTGTGGCATAATTTTTTGACCAAATGACTGCATAGTTGGCGAAAGGGAAGATTGACGCTCTTAGGAGTCAATCCATTCAGAATGCCTATTATCAGCAGCATCCCAGTACCACCCCAAACTTGTAACGCCCCGGAATCCCGACCTTATTTAATTATCCGATTATCTCTGGATATCAGAATTATTAACTTTAAAACCATATTAACAGGGATTTCGTGCGTTAAATTTAAACCTTTAAGCCAATTCTGTTGACCATAAATTCGGTCCATATTTTTTTTTTTTTAAAAACAAAACTTTATTTGATTTATAATCCTTACCTATTCCAGGATCGTAACGTTTACTTGCTCTTCATTATAACTTAGGTCAACCATTAAGAATTTGTGACCTATTATAATCATACATAGATATAATTATTTCATCACTTGTAAACAAAATTTCGCCATAGTTTCATCTATATATGGCCCTGTTTATATATTTCCTGTATTCATACATTTGCATCATATATACATATATATCCTGTTTACACAACTCTATGCCATACATACATACATTTTTCATTCTCCAATAACACAAATTAGCAAATCATACTGTTCTTTCTACCATCTAGGTTTAACATTTAAAATCGGTTATTACATAACTTGCATATATACAAAATTTACATACATCTGTTTTACATGAATATCTCATAGATACAATTTCAAATCTCTTCACGCATCTCCATGCATTCACACTCTTTACCTTAGCATCACCGGAACCTCCGGCCTTCTTGTACTTCACCTGAAACGTTAGTTCATAGCAAGAATGAGCACATAGGCTCAGCAAGTAATTCAGATAACACCTTTCATGCTCACATTTTATAATATGCATCATGCTTCTATTACTTTACAATGTTATGTTCAATTATCACGTATTGCATTTAACAGTTAGATCACGTTGTGGCACGGAGTGCCCATTTCAACTATCGCATAGTTCACATAGTTCAATTAATACTTTTAAGTCTGAAATACTTGCCTGTACCGCATTTATTACTTAACCTCTATTGCCTCGTTTAGCCTTTCCATCCCTTCTTGCCTTGGATTGCTTCATTGAGCGCTGTCAGAAAATATACAACCTATATTCATTAATATAGGATCCTAATTTCATATGACTTATTAAACTTAGATCATAATCGCTTGACCATTAATCTCTAATCACATTACATTTGATGTATTACACCCTATGTAGGTTAGTAATACATCCCACATTGCCCCCGACCTTTTCATAACATTAAATCATGCTTTGGCTTAACTTTAGGCATGTTATATTATGCCATTTGTCATTTCATTATAACTTAACACCCTTTAATTTAACCATTATTATTACACTTAGGGTTTATATAACTCATTTCTATCATTCCATATCAAAATATAGCTTTTTGGAAACTTAAAAAAATTTCAAATGAACAGTAACTCCGCCCCGGCGCCTCCAGAGCTCGCTGTCCGCGAAAAGCTCTCGGCCATGAACAGTAAATGGCGTCGGGGCGCCATTTTTAGTACAAAATATGGCGCGGGGGCGCCATGTTCAAATTCAGCATTTTCTGATTTTTGCCCTACCTTTGCCGATTTTTAATTTCTTCATCTTAACTCCAATTGAGCTGAAATTTGGACCACATCTAGACCTTACTACCTAGTATTTTACAAAAATACTACTTGCCTCATTTGGCTTCTTAAAAGTAGAGATACACTAGCACCTAGGAGGTCTGTTCAACACGTTTCTATACTTAGAAAAATTTTCAGAATTTTAAAACTCAATTTTTGAAACTTTGTGATTTTTGGCCAATTGCTTCAAAACTCAATTCCAACACTTGACATAGTTCATATAAGTCATAAATGACATGTCCCAACTTTCAAAACCATAAAATTTCGCACGAGGCGATTTTTGTCCGTTAAAATCCGTTTTGATTCGAAACGATCGTTTTCGATCGTTCGAATCGCCATTTCACTCAATTTTCATTCCGTTAACTTCCAAAATAACCTAGACACGTGTATTAACATAAACATGACTCATTTTATTTCATTTCACCTTTAAATCCTCAAAATTGCCAAAAATCACCCTTAAATCGGATTTCATCAACTTTTCAAAACTTTTAGTTTTCAAAACTTAAACTTACTTAACAACTTAATCTCAACACACCGCATAGGCAAACATATACACATTTAACGACTTTATAAGTCCACTTAACTTCTATACGCACGTTCTAATGCACTTTACAGATTATTACGTTATCCACACACAAAGTATAGCCTAATATTCATTTTACTTAACCAAGTCATGCTTTTCTTTCATTCATAATTCCTTGAAGCTTTCTAGCATACTAATATACATGAATTAAACATGTTCATACCTTTCAACTAGGTTTTCATCAAAACCATCAATTTATTACACAAAATCATATCTTAAATCATGATTCTTAGCCTTAAATATGAACTTGGATATCATAATACATTTGTTCTACCACTTTGGAACTTAGGGTTTCAACAATAATCACATATATAACATGGAACTAACATAACTCGTACAATCAAGCCATGTACCCCAAAGATACATGCATGGCCACCCTTATTCTTGAATTTAAACTCATAAACATTAAACTTTGAAACAAGAACATGGTTATACCTTATTGTATGTTAAACATCTTTACATATCTAGCATCCTCTTGATGAGTACATCATTTTTCCTTCTTGCTCCATGAACATTTAAGCTCTTTAGCTCCATGTTTTCCAAGCTTTTTCCTTTTCTTCAATGGCTTCTCACTTTCTCTCTCTTAGGGCTACTCTCCTTCTTCTTTTCCAGCAATTGATCAAAATGAAGATGATTTACTTGCTTTAGTAAATTTTATAAGCCTTAACTAGGCTAGTTAAGTAACATAACCATGATTAACTCATCTAAGGGCGTTTTGGTCATTTCACATAACAAGTGAAGGGTATTCTCGTTATTTTGCCACTTAGGACACATATGTCATTATCCAAATTTTCAAGGGTATTTTGGTCATTTGACCTCTTTAGGACACAATGGTAATTATCTAATTTGTTGAGGGCATTTTGGTAATTTGCCAAATTATCTAGATTTCCATTTCTTACAACTTTTCCCCCACAACTAAACTTTCTTACATTTTCCCCCCATTAATTCATTCTTTGCTCATTTCTTATCCAAATCAAATCCTTTTTGATCCAAATTCGTTTCATTACACCTGAATTTTATTCATCATCCATTAATCCACAACTGGCTTGTCCCGATTCACTTGTCACACTTCAAATTATAAATTTCATTCACAACTCATTTCTTACAATAATATTTGACAAAATTCCATATTATTTCTAAAATTCTAACTTCTATGAACCTTTTGATTCTATAATCAATAAATTCTAATTTCTAACATCTTAACTAGTCATCATACTCACTTTTCATAATTTGCTTCCTCATGAATTACACATCGACCGTATTATCACAATTCATCCCTTTGACCACATAAACTTATAGTATCTTAATTTCGTCCTTACATTCCTTAAACTTATTTACTTCACACACATAAACAAATTCTCAACATACTGATAATTTATATCCCTTCTACTCACGTTTAAGAGTATTACATTTTTATCTTCACACATCGTATAATTACGTAACTCATTTAAATCAATGATACCAATTTCTTAATAATTTCATATATTCACATATCATATTCTTATTATTCCTTAAATCTTTAGTAGACCAATTAGGTCAACCGTTCCTTCTTTTCCACACATACTGACTTACATTGTCATTCTCATATCCTCGCCTCTCCAGGCCTATTCATTTAACTTACACTTAACTTTCATAATCAACTCTCAATTCAATTATACATCACCATTTCCATTTCTTCTAAACTTTAACTCATCTTTCTATATCTTATCAAATATATTCCTATACACATATTCACGTACACAACCCATAATCTGTTGACACACACTATCATATCTTGCAATAATTCCTTCCAATTTACCCTATTGTGGGCATTACAGTCAATAATTTATTTTAATCCCGTTATATTACCATTTGGTCATCAACGTTCATGTTCATTCTTATTCCATCATATCTCCAGTCTCTTAAATATTTCAAATCTCTGACGGATCCATCTGTACTATTTCAACCCCACAGGTCACATCTATTACCTTTATCACTTACTAAATCAATTTAATCACATAATAATCATATTTAATCATTTTAACTAGGTTTTGTTTTATAACCTTCACTTAATTATCCATAATCCTTATTTAGAATTTCTGTAAAATCCTGGGGTGTCACATTCACCCCCCCTTAACAAAATTTCGTCCTCGAAATTGCTGTGTACTCATACTTGCTTTGCAACATTCACAACTCTTTGTATTCAATCCACATAGCTAGGTTTTCAACTAACATTTACATTTTCTCTTCTCTCTACCCATCTTACCCCTTTCTAACATTCATTCCAGAAGATTGGAATGTTTTTCAGGAATCTTCACAATTATTCAACAACTGTGAAGTAGTATGAATAAATAAGAGTAGTTTTTTCTTTAAAACGTAAAACTTTTGCATTTACAATAAAATTAATGCTTTTGCTGAGGGGTCAATAAAGACCAATGAACCTGAGTCACGACGCAACCACGCCATTAATTTGCTGTCGGCCTGTTTACCAGTCACAGAGACTAGAAACTACCGTATTTAGTACACTAGGTGATCAGCCTATTGTACCATTTTTACTTTTTTCTTTGGGCTGAACCACGTTAACCAACCCACATAACAAATCCCCTTTGCAGGGTTGTTCACCTCAGACTTGAAAAACACTTGTTTTATCCATTATCTGGATTTCAAAAACATTTACTAAATTTTTAAGCAGAATGATCTAGCCGAAACAATGGCATAGATTCACATCATTAAATTGTTCATTTCTAAAAAAAAAACTTGAAATTTTTCAGAAATACTATCATTGGCTCAAAACTTGAATCCAAGAAAATCCTTTAAAAGGCTTCATAATACCGCACTATCTTAGCAGTACGTTGAAAATTCAGTCATTTAAGACCTCTTAATACCGTACCGTCATAGAAGTACGTTGAAAATTCCGCCATTTTATCATTTCACACCATAATCAACAGTGTGACAATGATTTTATAAATACATTTTGAAATTTTCAAAATAACTTTGTCTAGCCGAATCAATTGGCATAAACCATGAATCACGGAATTTTAAAATCACTTTTCGATATTTGAACAAAACACCTCGATGGTCTAGCATAGCTAGGAGAGTGGATTGCCTACCCAATCCTAATAATCTCTTCTTTACTTCATTAATTCATTCAATTCTTTCTTATACTTCTATTTCCTCATATATTCTTAATCTTAGCCAATATCTAAGAACTATATCTCTTAACTTATGGCTCTCTACTCTAAACCCAACCCTGTTCATCAAACTTGCCACGCATTTGGGCTCAGGAACTTACCACAATCACATGGTTCACGGAGCTTGTCCTAGTCAGGCTATAGTCGCCCATTCGCTGAGGGGCTCCACCACATAATAATGAGTCACGAACTTACTATACGCTTGGGTTTTCAGAACACGCAACTAATCTTAATCTTTCTTACTTAACTCTTCTCATTTCTTACCGTGACGCTGGATCTCCACTGATTATCACGATAGGAAGCTAAGCAAGTACAAATCTCCGTCCCATACCGAGGAAGTGCACACTCGGCCACTACCATGAGTCTTCAATGAACAATCCCACATACCCTAACATTCCTCAATTTTCTTCACCTGATATGAACTTTATCAATTCACATCTTACAACTCATTAAGAGTCCCTTCATCTTATTGTTCTCAACTCATCATGAGTCTCCTATATTCATAACTTACCATTCACAACTCCTTAAGAGTCCCTTAATCTTATCTTACTATTTACAACTCATCTAGAGTCCCGTTTTCGTCTTATTGATCTCCTAGGATCTCATGGTCCATTTGCCCTTCATCCTTATCTTATCTTACTTATTCCTTAATCCCGAATTTTCAAAATTCATTTCTTTCATACACAACTCCTCTAGAGTCCAATGCTTTACTATCTCTTTCTTCCTCACAAAGGTCATAGCCTAAGGTACTCCTACCTAAGGTCTATAACCTGACTGCTCTGATACCAACTGTAACGCCCCGGAATCCCGACCTTATTTAATTATCCGATTATCTCTGGATATCAGAATTATTAACTTTAAAACCATATTAACAGGGATTTCGTGCGTTAAATTTAAACCTTTAAGCCAATTCTGTTGACCATAAATTCGGTCCATATTTTTTTTTTTAAAAAAACAAAACTTTATTTGATTTATAATCCTTACCTATTCCAGGATCGTAACGTTTACTTGCTCTTCATTATAACTTAGGTCAACCATTAAGAATTTGTGACCTATTATAATCATACATAGATATAATTATTTCATCACTTGTAAACAAAATTTCGCCATAGTTTCATCTATATATGGCCCTGTTTATATATTTCCTGTATTCATACATTTGCATCATATATACATATATATCCTGTTTACACAACTCTATGCCATACATACATACATTTTTCATTCTCCAATAACACAAATTAGCAAATCATACTGTTCTTTCTACCATCTAGGTTTAACATTTAAAATCGGTTATTACATAACTTGCATATATACAAAATTTACATACATCTGTTTTACATGAATATCTCATAGATACAATTTCAAATCTCTTCACGCATCTCCATGCATTCACACTCTTTACCTTAGCATCACCGGAACCTCCGGCCTTCTTGTACTTCACCTGAAACGTTAATTCATAGCAAGAATGAGCACATAGGCTCAGCAAGTAATTCAGATAACACCTTTCATGCTCACATTTTATAATATGCATCATGCTTCTATTACTTTACAATGTTATGTTCAATTATCACGTATTGCATTTAACAGTTAGATCACGTTGTGGCACGGAGTGCCCATTTCAACTATCGCATAGTTCACATAGTTCAATTAATACTTTTAAGTCTGAAATACTTGCCTGTACCGCATTTATTACTTAACCTCTATTGCCTCGTTTAGCCTTTCCATCCCTTCTTGCCTTGGATTGCTTCATTGAGCGCTGTCTGAAAATATACAACCTATATTCATTAATATAGGATCCTAATTTCATATGACTTATTAAACTTAGATCATAATCGCTTGACCATTAATCTCTAATCACATTACATTTGATGTATTACACCCTATGTAGGTTAGTAATACATCCCACATTGCCCCCGACCTTTTCATAACATTAAATCATGCTTTGGCTTAACTTTAGGCATGTTATATTATGCCATTTGTCATTTCATTATAACTTAACACCCTTTAATTTAACCATTATTATTACACTTAGGGTTTATATAACTCATTTCTATCATTCCATATCAAAATATAGCTTTTTGGAAACTTAAAAAAATTTCAAATGAACAGTAACTCCGCCCCGGCGCCTCCAGAGCTCGCTGTCCGCGAAAAGCTCTCGGCCATGAACAGTAAATGGCGCCGGGGCGCCATTTTTAGTACAAAATATGGCGCGGGGGCGCCATGTTCAAATTCAGCATTTTCTGATTTTTGCCCTACCTTTGCCGATTTTTAATTTCTTCATCTTAACTCCAATTGAGCTGAAATTTGGACCACATCTAGACCTTACTACCTAGTATTTTACAAAAATACTACTTGCCTCATTTGGCTTCTTAAAAGTAGAGATACACTAGCAGCTAGGAGGTCTGTTCAACACGTTTCTATACTTAGAAAAATTTTCAGAATTTTAAAACTCAATTTTTGAAACTTTGTGATTTTTGGCCAATTGCTTCAAAACTCAATTCCAACACTTGACATAGTTCATATAAGTCATAAATGACATGTCCCAACTTTCAAAACCATAAAATTTCGCACGAGGCGATTTTTGTCCGTTAAAATCCGTTTTGATTCGAAACGATCGTTTTCGATCGTTCGAATCGCCATTTCACTCAATTTTCATTCCGTTAACTTCCAAAATAACCTAGACACGTGTATTAACATAAACATGACTCATTTTATTTCATTTCACCTTTAAATCCTCAAAATTGCCAAAAATCACCCTTAAATCGGATTTCATCAACTTTTCAAAACTTTTAGTTTTCAAAACTTAAACTTACTTAACAACTTAATCTCAACACACCGCATAGGCAAACATATACACATTTAACGACTTTATAAGTCCACTTAACTTCTATACGCACGTTCTAATGCACTTTACAGATTATTACGTTATCCACACACAAAGTATAGCCTAATATTCATTTTACTTAACCAAGTCATGCTTTTCTTTCATTCATAATTCCTTGAAGCTTTCTAGCATACTAATATACATGAATTAAACATGTTCATACCTTTCAACTAGGTTTTCATCAAAACCATCAATTTATTACACAAAATCATATCTTAAATCATGATTCTTAGCCTTAAATATGAACTTGGATATCATAATACATTTGTTCTACCACTTTGGAACTTAGGGTTTCAACAATAATCACATATATAACATGGAACTAACATAACTCGTACAATCAAGCCATGTACCCCAAAGATACATGCATGGCCACCCTTATTCTTGAATTTAAACTCATAAACATTAAACTTTGAAACAAGAACATGGTTATACCTTATTGTATGTTAAACATCTTTACATATCTAGCATCCTCTTGATGAGTACATCATTTTTCCTTCTTGCTCCATGAACATTTAAGCTCTTTAGCTCCATGTTTTCCAAGCTTTTTCCTTTTCTTCAATGGCTTCTCACTTTCTCTCTCTTAGGGCTACTCTCCTTCTTCTTTTCCAGCAATTGATCAAAATGAAGATGATTTACTTGCTTTAGTAAATTTTATAAGCCTTAACTAGGCTAGTTAAGTAACATAACCATGATTAACTCATCTAAGGGCGTTTTGGTCATTTCACATAACAAGTGAAGGGTATTCTCGTTATTTTGCCACTTAGGACACATATGTCATTATCCAAATTTTCAAGGGTATTTTGGTCATTTGACCTCTTTAGGACACAATGGTAATTATCTAATTTGTTGAGGGCATTTTGGTAATTTGCCAAATTATCTAGATTTCCATTTCTTACAACTTTTCCCCCACAACTAAACTTTCTTACATTTTCCCCCCATTAATTCATTCTTTGCTCATTTCTTATCCAAATCAAATCCTTTTTGATCCAAATTCGTTTCATTACACCTGAATTTTATTCATCATCCATTAATCCACAACTGGCTTGTCCCGATTCACTTGTCACACTTCAAATTATAAATTTCATTCACAACTCATTTCTTACAATAATATTTGACAAAATTCCATATTATTTCTAAAATTCTAACTTCTATGAACCTTTTGATTCTATAATCAATAAATTCTAATTTCTAACATCTTAACTAGTCATCATACTCACTTTTCATAATTTGCTTCCTCACGAATTACACATCGACCGTATTATCACAATTCATCCCTTTGACCACATAAACTTATAGTATCTTAATTTCGTCCTTACATTCCTTAAACTTATTTACTTCACACACATAAACAAATTCTCAACATACTGATAATTTATATCCCTTCTACTCACGTTTAAGAGTATTACATTTTTATCTTCACACATCGTATAATTACGTAACTCATTTAAATCAATGATACCAATTTCTTAATAATTTCATATATTCACATATCATATTCTTATTATTCCTTAAATCTTTAGTAGACCAATTAGGTCAACCGTTCCTTCTTTTCCACACATACTGACTTACCTTGCCATTCTCATATCCTCGCCTCTCCAGGCCTATTCATTTAACTTACACTTAACTTTCATAATCAACTCTCAATTCAATTATACATCACCATTTCCATTTCTTCTAAACTTTAACTCATCTTTCTATATCTTATCAAATATATTACTATACACATATTCACGTACACAACCCATAATCTGTTGACACACACTATCATATCTTGCAATAATTCCTTCCAATTTACCCTATTGTGGGCATTACAGTCAATAATTTATTTTAATCCCGTTATATTACCATTTGGTCATCAACGTTCATGTTCATTCTTATTCCATCATATCTCCAGTCTCTTAAATATTTCAAATCTCTGACGGATCCATCTGTACTATTTCAACCCCACAGGTCACATCTATTACCTTTATCACTTACTAAATCAATTTAATCACATAATAATCATATTTAATCATTTTAACTAGGTTTTGTTTTATAACCTACACTTAATTATCCATAATCCTTATTTAGAATTTCTGTAAAATCCTGGGGTGTCACAAAACTACTATCATCCAGAGTGAAAAAATCATACGACTTATTCGCAGGACTACATTCAAGCCCAATATTTTGCTCGTAGACTATCATAATCATCAGAATTTTCATATCAACCTCAGTCATACAAATTCTCGTATCAGTAACCTCCACCGCAACAAGAGAAAAAATCAAATTTGGAAAAAATTCTTACAAGGTTTATAGAGTCTTCCAATATGAGTATTAAACGCAATGAAAAGTCAATACAAAATTTGGAGATTCGAAGGGAATAACTTGTCAACGTTGTTCACAGTAGCCTTCACAAAACTTTACCTATCTCTAACTCTTCTCTTTTATTTCTGTATTCTCAAGAATGATATTTAAATTTATGATGAATTCTTTATATTCAATTATGGGCTAATTATTTAATTAAGATTACGATGGAACTCATTGTGTAGTTTATATTAATTCTCTTTCTTCTTGATTATATTTGATTATATATAGATTGTTTATCATATTTTGTGTGTTAATATTTAATTGTCTGATCAACAATTACCGTGATATCTTAGATGGAATTGAAAGATGAATTCTAGAAATAGATCAGGATATGATAACATGTGAACTTGTTGATTTTTCTTATGAAGAGTAGCATAATAGTGTATATGATGAAAATACTTACATGTCATATGTAACTTTATAATAGTTGGATCTTAATGGGTTCAATTCAAGTTATTTTGCATAGAAATATAGCAACTTAATTTGTATAGATCTTTTTATTAGTCATTGAAAAATGTTAATAAATAACTAGGCATTCTCGGTTAACAATTTAATATAATTAATTAATTAAAAAGGGAGTGAAAAAATTTAAATGAAACATTAAAAAAAAGTTATAATCTTAACTATTTTTAATATAATTTAATTCTTGTCATTACATTAATTTAGTTAGTAGTGTTAATTAGTTTTAGTTAATAATTTTAAATCATTTGCTTAAATAAAATTAATGTGATATAAAGTTAGTACTTGATAATAATTATTTTTAATTCCCTGTGGGTTTGACACTCAACTTATCATTATATTACTTGTTGGCCACGTATACTTGCATGTAAATTCTTAATTAAAATTAGGCAAACAAGATTTTGACGTCGTTGTTGGAGAATTAATTTAATAATTGTTGTCAATATTAATTTCAATCAAATTAATCTTAATTTAAACGCGTATATTTTTATTTAATTTATTTTTATTTTCTTTTCAGGTACAATAGTTGTAATTAACTATCAATGGTCTTCTAAGTGGATGACACAACCAAGTGCAGCAAAATTATTTGATCAAATGACTGCACAGTTGGCGACGCTTGAAAAGAAGATTAACGTTCTTGGGAATCAGTCCATTCAGAATACTTATTATTAGCAGCATCCCAATACCACCCCAAACTACTATCATCTGGAGTGAAAATCATCCAACTTATTCATGGGACTACAATCAAGCCCAAATTTTCATATCAACTTCAATTGTACAAATTCTCGTATCAACAACCTCCACCGTAACAAGATAAAAAATTAAATTTGGAGGAAATTCTTACAAGGTTTATATAGTCTTCCGAGATGAGTATTAAACACAATGAAAAATCAATACAAAATTTGGATATTCCAAGGGAACAACTTGCCAACTCTGTTCACTGCAGCCTTCACAAAACTTTACCTATCTCTAACTCTTATCTTTTATTTTTGTATTCTTGGGAATGATATTTAAATTTATGATGAATTCTTTAAATAAACACAGATCAGTTATGAAATAGTATCACATCTATCCAAATCCAAAACTATGAATCAGAGTGAAGAATCAAGCAGGCGGCATAATCGAATAACCACCCTATTTATCCAAATTTAGAAGTCCTCAAGGTCAAAACAATTTTAGTCTTGGTATAATTAAGGCTGAATTTTATGTTAAATCCACGAGCACATTATAGGAATATTTAATGCACTTTGAGCTATGTATGTCATTCTCAATCATATAAGACAACTTCGAACTGGACAATCTATTTAACATTTTGGACAAAGCATTAAGAACAAGAAGTGCTACACAGAACCTCAAATTAGTAGAGTGAATTTCTAAAAATCGCAATATTTTTTTTTAAATATTGTTTTTTTTGAAAAAGCTTAAGCATTACAATATTTCAGTAGCTTTCCCCTCATATCAAAATGTAAGAGGGCACTTGTAAAGTCAGAGTACTGCATTATGCAACTTGCAGTATCACAGTATGCTTAGGTGACATCACATTTTGACAAAAGATAGAAACGGCTTACTACCCCAGCTGCACTCTCACATTTGTGTCTCAGAGCAGTCCTTTGCCCAGTGCCCTGGCTTACCACACTTGAAACAAGTATTTGAAGAAGCCATCTTTCCTCCAGAATTAACTAGAGATTGAAAGGATGCCCAATGCCCATCCTTGCCACACTTGAAGCAGGGAGAATCAATAATGCCATGGTTTTTGTTGCTAGCTTCATGCGAGTTTTTGTAAACTGTAGAGATGTTAAGTGAGTCGGAAAGATCAGCTCCGATGGTATGATCATTGCACCACTTGAAAAAACCACAACCTCTCTGTAAAGAATGGAAATGCATAAAGTATGTAACAGCATAATATCATACCCTTTTTACATCAAATCTGAAGCACAAGAAATTGTGTGTGTGTTGGGGGGGGGGGGGGGGGGGGGGGGGAATAATAAATAAGTATCAACAATTACCACCCCTCATTTGGAGCATCAAAGATAGTGATATAATCTGCTGTACAGTGGATCATTGGCCATAATCTCAACAAAGACGACTTTAAAAGAAAGAAAAACTCTTTGGATTTGAAGGGGAAAAAAAATCTCAAATATTAAGTATGATCTAATTAAAACTGCCTCCATAAATACCATTTTAATTTTCAAAATAATTGTTTTAGAGCACATCTATGTGCACTACAGAGAGAAAACAGTACATGTGTTCAATTCAAAAACCTTGTCACTAATTTAAATAGTATGACCCACGTACTATTTTCCCTTTAATTATGCACAACTATTAGTATACATAGAATTATTCTTTTGTTTTATTCTACTGCCATGGGCCCATGGCTACACTCCAAATTAAAAGAGATACTAAACAAGAAGAATAAATGTCTAGGCTAGGGGAAAAGAATCCTGAAAGAGGATGCAGTTCCCCATTCTAATAAAGTGCAACTTTTTATACATGCCACTAGCAAACATGATGTAAGTTTTACGGAAAATCATCACAGGTATCATATATTGATGCAATATTTTCTCCAACATTTAAAAAAAAAGTAGGAAGGGAATTTCGAAATATGATCTGCTCCCTTTCCCAAAAAATTGATCCATTCCCTTTCTTCTTGTTCTTTCTAAAATATAAAGTATTATTTCACTTTCACATGATACACACCATCCATTGTAATAGATTAAGATGGTTGTGATTAACGATCTAATTGCCTCTTCTTATTGTTATAGTTTTGATTAGTAACTAAGAAGATGAATTAGTGCCACAATTTAATAAGAAGACTAAAGCATAAACAACAATCATAAGACCTAAACTATACTAGCATCAGCTTCAAATAATAATAAGAGAGAATAAAAGCATCCCCATACTTGGATCAAAATTACACCATAAAAACAATAATATAAAAGAACAAAAGAACATCAATTTTACACCCTATCAACTCGAATAGCATATTAATTACCAAGAATTAAAAAAAAAATGAAGAAAAATACTAGCAAATCATATTAATCACCTATGTTACATGGACTCTTCACTTTGCCTTAAAGTACCTGTGTTCGACACTCGACACTCGGACAAGTGTATGAGTACAGGACACTTTCTTTAAGTGTAAAAAAATGACAAAAATTGAGGAGTACCCATGTCGGACTTTTCAAAATACCGTGCGCAGTACACACTCCATCCAAATTTGTGTCATATTAATCACAAGAACATTTTACTTTACCCTAAAATATCCGTATCCGACACTCAACACTCGGACAAGGGTATGAGTACTAAACACTTTATTTTTAGTGTAAAAATTACAAAATTGAGGAATACCCATGCCAAACTCTTCAAAATACAGTGTCCAACCGGACACTCCATCCGAATCTGTGTAACATAGTATATAGTTTAATCTTCAGTTGTAAAGGGTTCCTTTCATTGAAAGAGCTTGACTCAGATATCAAAGACAAATACCTTGATAATATGGGTAGAGTATAATTAAAATGTCTTTTGAATGTTATGCAATTTCTTTTTCCAAAAATGTGATACACAACAACAACAAGAACTACCTGTCTGGAGATCGCACAAAATGATTTTCCTCTAGCTTTCACACAGATTAGATAGAGCTCATTTTGTCTCGACTCTCAAATTTCACTGTATTTTAGCGTGCACATTAGCTCCAACTATCAAATCACATAAGAGTATTTGCCCCATTGCCTAATTTTTTAATTTAGAAAATTGTCTAATGTAAGTTCTCAACCTAAGCAGCTTCCTCCAGCACCAAGAGCACTGAAATGGGACCTTCAAATCCTAATAATTATTTCCTTTTATCAAGTGCTATCCAAGGATTCTTTTTGAGTTCAACAGACTCCAAATATAAGTAGCAAAGTTTCCACTGTTGCAAGTATGAATCCTTCCAAATCCCTCAAACTTAATGTTTTTCTTAAATTTGAAAAAGTTAGTGGCTAATACATAGAACCCCTTAGTAAAGAAGCCTTGTTAGATATCCTTGAGACATTCCCTTTTATCTGAACCTCAACCCAAACTTTTTTTGGACTTTGCTTCTTCCTCTTAGGAATATAAATTAGGGAGCACTATTTCCACATGAATTTTTTATATTTTCACATGGTCTCCTTTCACATGAGTGGAGTGAGTCCCACCTTGATGTGAGAACACATGTGGAGATAACAATACCATATGTGAAAATATATCTCCTATAAATTATGATCGGGTAAGTGACATAAATGGTCTAGACGTATTGCCAAAAAATTTACACCTTTTTTTAGTGTTTTATTCTTCTAAACTACAAGCAGCTTCTGAGTTATCAAGGATGCATTTGTTTCATACTATACCTAGCCTTGAGAAATCATAGGAGTGCAATTAAGAATGAGAACATCAGTTTACACCAAATGGGCTAGCTCCATAGAAAACGAAAGAGACCATATTGCGGCATACTCCAATAACAAGTTTTTATAGCTCAGCGATCTGTAGTTCCTCTTTAAAGTCCTTAGTAAATGTTGGTCAAGGGTTTGACTTTCACCAAGATCGTCTCCTACATATATGATGGGGGACTATACATTAAAGTCCTTAGTAAATGTTGGTCAAGAGTCCACTGTGGCCAGTGTGGTGGGATCGGTTCCTCGTCAGCAAAATAAAATTACGTAAAATTTGGATTTCATAAACTGACATAATGACTCTAAAATAGATTATTAATGGTTCAGAATAAACAGGCAAATGATAACAAACAGAACTTTGAAATCTGTCCTTGCGACCTTAACTTTAAAAGATTTGTTAAAACATGCTATCGACTGAAAAGGAGTTTCTAATAATTTTCTTGCTTATGTTGAAGGGAGGAATTGCTTTATGTCAAAAAAATCCAGATTTCATAATAAAAAGCGTAGGAAGTGGGAGAAAAAATGGGGAAATGTAAACAGAAACACATCTCAGGTTCAATTACAGAATCTGTATACTCCCGCCGTCCCACTTTAGTTACTAGGCTTTCCTTTCTGGGATGCCCAAAAACAAATCTACTCAAGTTTCTATCCTGTATCAACTTTACATTTTTAGCCTCTCTTGACAACTTTTACAACTTTTGAAGAGTGAAAGGTTGAGATAAGTTTACTTAATTAAATGGTATTACCGTATAATAATTAAACGTTACGCGAATGATGATTAATATGTATTATTTTAACAAACGGAATAAATTTGGTTATTAAGGGTAGATTCAATATGAATATGGAAACCGAATTTGTAAAGCTAGCCTAATAATTAAATATATTAAATGAGTATATTTAATATATATAATCGAATTGATTGGAAAACAATTTATGGAACGAACCATGAAGTGCAATTTATAATTCATATGAGTTATTTAAAATAATTAATGCATAACTATTAATTATTTTAATAATGATTTGTTACACTAAAAGTGTTCATTTGGTAAATGGATTTATTCTCATTTTTAATAAGAAGAGTTTGTACACAATTAAAAAGTTATGATTACTAAATTATATCTATAATGTATGAATTGGTGAAATGGATACATGTAGGTATTATGTATGTGTGCATGTAGTGCATATATACATATATATATTTCGTGTGTGTGCGTGTATGTAGTATATGTATATTATAATAATATATATATGCTAATATATGCTGAAAAGTAAAATGGTGTAATATGTATATATATAGATACATTACGTGTGTGTGTGTGTATGTATTTTATATACTATATGTGTGTGCATGTAGGCAATATTAATGCTGAAAACTTAACTAAATCAATGCTGAGTGTATATAATGTGAGTGGATATTGCTATTGGAAATATGACTAGGCTTCAAAGTCATTAAATCATGCCACCAGCTGCTTAAATATTTTAGTGGAATGTTACAGCTTGACTGAGCTTTGGTTTCAGTCCATTTCTAATCCAAACCCAGAAGTATTTTCCTAGTCTAAGTTCCAAAGCTCCCTAATAAAAAATCCTTAGAAAACTCAAACCAAACATCCTTCAGAAATTCTACTACTACTCTAGACAAGTGGAAACCAAAGTCTTAAAAACTATGATCCAAGCTAATTGCTAGAAGTGGGGAACAAAGTTTCATCCAAGAAGGAAGTTCAATATATTTACAAACACTATTGAACCAAGTACATCAATTAAAGCTTCATAGAAAAGGGTATAATCTCTTTCTTGACTATTTGCATTAAATTAACTAAGTTGGTTGTTAAATTTGCTGTGATTTGTGTTGTGGGAGATTATATGCTTGGTGAATCATGTAGGATTCAGGTGAAATAAGGTTGGGAATGAAATGGAGGTGATTTTTATATTTAAAGGATTATGAAATCTAGATTTTTGTTACATGCATACGTGTTTGTAAAAAGGCTTCAATGAAGCTAATTTTCAAAAACATAAGAAATTGTGATTTCTTATTAAAGTTTAATATATACATGCTTATGTATTAAGGTTATTTTGGTAGTATAAAGGTTTCAAAACACAACCAATGTGGTTGTAGATGATTTCTTACAAACTAGTTTTCAACCAAAATATGTATGAAATGCATACTTGTGGTCATATGAAATTATATCTTAAATTAGGTTTTTTTAATATGTAATATTTTTCTAAAATAGTTTATAGTATCATCTCTGTGGTGTTCCGATTTGGAGGCCATTGGAAGTGTAGTTTGTGAGATATAATTATTCAAAGGTGTCATGAAAATAGAAAAAAATCTGGAATTCTAGAACAGGGTCTCGCGCCGAGGCGCTGTCTAATCGCGCCCCCAGCGAGATTGGCTCTGTTGACTGTGCCGGAGCGCAGTGTTAGAGAGCAAATACCGCGCCGAGGCACAATGTACAGGAACTGTTTTTAAATTTTATTTTTATGTTATTAATCATCCAAATGATTTAATGTTATAGTAAATTATATTTTTAAATATAATCTAACTTAAAATATGTTCTAATGTATATATTAATCTAAGATTTCATAATAAATTCAATTTGGATTCACAATTAGGAATTTGCAAGGTATTTATGAAGTTTTGATTGAAAGTCATGAACTATTATGTGGTTAGTTGTATTAAGATCCAAATGGTATAAGTTGATAACATAATGTATTTTAATTATTGTTTGGAATAATATTTCCAACTTGGGTAATAATTAGAATTTAGTTAATTTATCTAAGATTAGAATTAAACAAGTGTGAACGAAAACTTTTAATATGTACGATTTGTAATAATGTGGGTTGTATTACGTGGTTATTCAACGAGTGGTAACTTTTCAAAATTAGACGTGAAGGGTTGTGTAACGCTCCCAAAATTCCCGCACTCGCTATGCGGCAGACCTTGTGCGTTAATTGCATACATCTATCGACTTAACCAATGATCTCATAATCATATTGGTTGAATTAGTCTTATTTTAAAGTATATATTAAAAATTTCTCTTAACTTTGTTCCTGGATCTTAACTTGATCTCGGTCTCATCATTTATACAAGTATCAACTTGTATTTCATCCGTATAAATAGATAATACCATATATAACGGTCCTATTTTAACCTTAAGATTTAAATATTCTATAACTTTACATGTTCCAATATCCACGGCATTAAATCATTAGGACAGCTCTTGGGAACAGAGAATCTCGCGCTGAATGTTTGTATCTTCACCCGTGATAAATGTTTGCATCTTTATCCGTGACAAATGGTTGTATCTTTGTCCGGTGCAAAATTCTCTTTCCGTACAGAACATTACCCAACTAGTTAAAACCCTCACTCGAAACACATTTGTTTATAGTGATATCTCTTCATATCAATAATCCTACTTATCTAACATTCAGAATAATAATGAGTTATACCTGGATCCGAGGAACCTTAACGATGGATTTGACCAGTCAACATCGCTTAGTCCTGTCTCTGATGTACAACACTCACAAGTTATTTATCCATCATCATCCAGATAAATAGATCACTATCAATACTATGTTAAGTCTTAACATTTCTAAGTTACATCAAAATAAAGACATAACAACATTCTGATGATAATAATTTATATCATTCATTTAATATTCGGTTACATGTTTGTTTGTTCGTATTACAATAGTCATTATGACTTATAGAAATACAAGTAATAAACATTAAAACTTAATCTACGCTTCATCTTTACGTTCATGATCTTCTTAACGTTCATCTTTAATCTGCAAATAATGTTTTATTCGCAAGAAAGAGCACGATAGCTCAACAAATCTAATATATAACACATGCAATTTATGCTTTCATATAAACTTTAACATACCTTGACTGAACATAATTCTCCATTTAATATCACATATAACTCACATTCCAACAATTTACATCATATTGACAAACAAAGTATATAAATCATGTTCATAACTCGCAAACATAACACATAACAGCTAGAAGGTTTGCAAATATCAGCTAAAAACTTCACATAACCTAGTTTGATTTCAACTAATTAATTAAATAGTATAATACATTAGTATTTATACGTATAATACATCGTATAATATTCTTATTATACTTGTATCATACCTCGTATTAATCTCGTAAAATCTTCCGTATAATTCTCGTATTTATACATTACAGTATATTTTTATTATTCTTCATATTCCTTCCGTATTTGCTATATATTCATCCCGTATACGTGAGTAGTATTCTCCCAAAATTATTTTGGGTAAAATTTTTATTAGTAAAAATGCATCTACTGTCAATAAAAACGCTATTCAGGAATGTGAATTTTCAAATTTTGAAAGAAAAATATTTTCTCGTGAATAGTGCTTTTACACGTTTTTCGAGAAAAAACTTTTACTGACTATTTCGTGTTTTCAAAAGGTGGGAAGGATGAATCTTGAAACGGAATGTTAATTTGACATTCACGTTTTGCTCGAGGGCCTAGGTTATTTCGTAGGGTTTAGACCCTAAGATTTAGAGTTCAACTTTTTTTCCAATTTAGGTTTTTGCCCTAAATTGACTTCTGATTTTTAATAAGTGTTAAGGTTAACTACTCAAACCAAAACACAAAATCTTACACAGATAATTCACATAGCATATTTAAAAGCTTAATTCAAGCTTTACTATTCACATAACACAAATTAGGTTAAAGATTTGTAACCTCTTAGTTGTATACGATCGTAGTTTCGAGTCGTATTTTATCTTTAAGATAGCTCAAAGTATGCTCGAACAATCGTTCTTAGGTTTTGAATTGACAACCTTAATTAGATCTTGTCATATCATTTTTGAAATATTTGGAATATTACAGGTTGTACTTGTTAGTATAAACGATGCAAAGGCAAGTTTCCTAACTCATGCACATCTAATAATTCTGTGCAAATATTTGATTTCAAATGTTCAATCCGAGTTATTTCTTGTAATCCTATACACTAAATGTATGTCATGTTCGCACTTAGGTGCATTTGAAATATCGTTCATTTAACGAACTGCTTGAACTTAAAAGTTCTAATATACATAAATTGTATTGTAATTATGGGTTTATGTCAATTGATTCAGCTAGACAAAACATTGAAGCATGTTGTTTAACTCATATATTCTTTGAATGCTTATCCAAACCAAATAGTTGGTGCGGATTCCTTAATTAGACTGAAAATCGATCCCGCGCGCTATGACCGAGTGTTATGCATAACATATAGTACAATAGCCTGATCCCCTAAGTACTTGCTGAGAGTGTAACTTGTCTTTAATGAGTAACACTCTTGAGGTAATAACTGATAATTCATCTAGTAGTTCGAGGTCCTTAATGACTGCTCAGCATAGAAACCCATAACTGAATCAGTTGTACTCTAGCTTTTTCTTATTTTTGGATATTAATTTATTCAGAACACTTCACAGTTATTGTCCAATTGTTGAAGCATGTTCACATGAATTATTTTTGATTCACTTATTATAGATAAACTGTTATTTTTAAAACTTGCTGAGCAATATTGTTGCTCATTCTTGCTTAAATCTAACATTTTAGCTAAGAACGAAACGTCCGGAGGGACAGCGACAAACAAGGGCAAGGAGAAAGTGAACGAATAGTTACATGTTTTAAACTCTTTTGTTTTGAGTTATGTAAATACAGTTATGTAAATATTCGTTTTTATATGCTGTAATAGTTAAGGTTAGATAACCTAGGGAACGTAATATGTATGTTTTTGTCATAAACGTCTATTGGGTAATTGAAGTGTATGAATGTGTTGGATAGTGAGCACTGAATCCGAAACTCAAGAGACCAGGATTTGGGGGCATCACAGGGTCCACAAATAAAGGATATTCGGGAAAACTTAACAACTTCTACACAATATTCCTTTTCTCTTAATATGTTTGCAAAAAGAATCACAATAACTAAAGTGAGACGGAGGGACTATGGTATAGCTGTGATGCCCCCAAAATCCGAGTTACCTTAACCTCGGATATGGTGCTCATGGTACTACACTACCACAATTCTATATCTATGCATTCCATTAAAACATAGTTTAATACAATATTCTTGCATATAAAACTAGTCTCAGGTTACTATAACCTTTATGAGTTACAAAAGATATAACGTTAAGTCATATTACATATTATTATACAACAAAAACTATCACATAAACTAAACAACCCTTATTCGGCTGTTTTGCCCTTTCCTTTATCCTTAGCGGATCCACCGGACGTCTCTAACTTAGTTGAAATATTATGTTTAAGAAAGTGTGAGCAATTAAGTTGCTCCGCAAGTCTAAACAGTTCCTGACATAATATCTCATAAGTAAAATAATCTTTTTCATATAACTTCAACAATCGTATAATAATTGTGAAGAAAATTGAATAATAGAAACAACATTTTCTTTGATTTAGAATCATTAACTTTCATGCTGGATGGTCATAAGACCGAGAACTCATTAAGAACATTACCAATCATAAAGACTGATAATGTCCGGTAGGTCATAAGTGCACATTACTTTAAGATGTATATTTTAGGGGATCAACCTATCGTACCCTATTTTGTGCACAACATAAACATCAAACTTAAGCGTCAACTGAAATCATATGCCCGGTTATCTTGCTTTTAATTCCCCTACTATAATAAGATATGAATCAAGAATAATCTGCATAGACATACTTCAACAATTGAACAATAATTGTGAAGTATTATGAATAAATCAGTATTCCATCAATAGGAATTTGTTTAGAATTTTCATGTTAAGTGGTTACTAAGGACCTTGAACTTCTCGAGGGATTATCAGTGGATCACTAAATACCTCAATAGTGTGTTAGTCATAAAGACAAGTTACACTTTGCAAATACTTGGGGGATCAGCCTATTGTACCATATGTTATGCATAACACTCGAACATAGCGCGCAAGGTTGGTTTCCCGACATAAAGTTTCCCCTTCTATGAGGGTTTTTCATCTCCGTCTCATTACAGAGTCCACACCAACTATTTGGTTTGGTTGAGCTTTCAAGTATTTATGAATTTAAAATCATGCTTCAATATCTTGTCTAGCCGAAACAATATGGCAGACGTACAATTAAAATGCAATTTATGCATAATAGAACTTTAAGCTCAAGCAGTTCAAGGAATGAACAATATATCGATTGCACATAAGTTCGAACATGGCATACATTTATAATATATAGAATCACAGGAAATAGTTCGGATAGAACACTTGCCTCATTCGTCATCTAACGTTAACTCTAGCTAATAGCTTCTCGTATGACCTACATTTATAATAATAAGTCGATCTACCAATTAGTTACGTAACGGACCCACATATTGATTCCACTTAATCACAAATTTGACGTTGTATGTCCTTTAATAATTCAGACCCTTTATAATGTTTTAAACATCTTAATCGTTTTTAAGTATCCCTTAATATTTCGGTCATTCTATACCTTTTATAAAATCTTAATTGGGATTTAAAAATAAAATTTTATTTTTGAAAACCCATCCCGATTGACTCGATCCGACCTAGATTTAATCCGACCTGAACAGGTCTGGACCGACCAGGTCAGCTGACCTGACACGGCGCACCCGCGCCAAATTTTACCTTGGAGCAATGCGCCCCCTGCTAGGTATGCAGAATCCGAAAACGCACCCCACGCCAGGATTTAGCCTGGAACGGCGTGCCCCACGCCAGCCCACCAGAACTTCAAAGTTCTCGATTTGATAGATTTTAACCTTTTAGACTCATGCTCATACGTTAACAACATTTTCAATTTTTCAAACTTTATAAAAACACTTGGGGTTTCAAAACGTTCGATTTTCCAATAACGCACTTTACGTTATTCCCGATTGTTTTGCAATCTTTTAAAAGTGCAATTCTTTGTTCGTTTTTCATCATGTCATCTATTGACTCTTAAACCACAAATACACATAGATCACCAAGATCAAACACAAGGTTGGACACTTTGACCAACAAGCTTTTGAAAACCTTTTTGTCAGGGTTTTTACCAAAAATCATATAGTTAGTTTTCAACAACTCTTTAAACTCATCGAGGTTCCTTTTTCATTTAATCAAAATAGTTTGTTTACAAAACTTGTACATCTATGACATACATCAATGGATTTATAAAACATTTAACCAAATCTAGGTTTTCTTTTGAAAAACATTAACAATCTAACTAGGGTTTAGAAAGTTTAACCATCATTTTGTGATTTCTTGACTATACAACTTATAGAAAAGAAATCTAAGCACACCAACACATATCTCTAACACATGACCATCCTTATATCTTGGATCCACCATGATTCACTACAAAACACAGATCTCCAACAAATCACATAAATAAAAACAAAGTTTAGACAAAATTAGGGTTTAGAGGACTTTTGAACCTTTTGGATGATTTCTTCTTCTATTCTAGGAACTCCTTGCCAATGGGTGATCTTCCTTGCCTCTACAAGATCCTCTTAAGCTTTTTCTCTTCTTTCTCTAAGTTTTTCTCCCTAGAGCTCTCAACTTTTCTCTCTAACACTAACTCTCTAACTTTCTATCTTCTTAACAAATGACCAACCAACTTAGCAAATGAAATAGGCTTAGTTATTTATAGAGCTAGCTCTCTTACTATACATATATGTATATATGTATCTTCCATCCATTTTGGACCAATATCCCTACAAGACTCTCCATCATAGCCATCTAAATAGCCTTACAAAAACTTACACATCTCACCTACTTCTTTTGCTTCTACACAAGCACTTCTAGCTTCAAAAGGAAGCCAAAAGGTCCCACATGGCTGCCGAAATAAGGGGGACACTTGCCCTCCAAAATCCTTCAATTTTCCTTTATTTTAATAGCATACTATATATATATATATATATATATATATATATATATATATATATACCAATTCTCCTAACATGGGCTAGGGTTTTGGGCTCCTATTTAATTAATTAATTGGGCTTCCCTTAGCTTTGGTTTGGGCTCAATCAATTTAAGTTCTTGGGCTCCTCTACCAATTAGGTTGGGCTTCTAAGCAATTCTCGACCAATTTGACCCTAACAATTAATGTAATAAAGTTTGGACCAATTTAACTCTACAAATCTTAAATCACCAATCAAGTTGGACATGGATCATCATTTAGGGTTTAGGTAACTTAGTTAGGGTTTGATTCTTAGTTAGGTTAACCTAGTTAATGGCCTAACCGAACCGAATGGTAACTAGGGTTTCCTCTCCTAGTTCGACACCAACCGACTTAGTTAGGTATTTAGTCAATTTTCGATTCTCATATCTTTGAATAGTAAATATGTCCTCATACCCCATATAAACTCTATTCTTGAATGTGAAATTTCAAAAAAACAAAAAACGGTTTATGCATGAATAGTGTTTTCCACGTTATTTTTCCCGAAAAATTTTATTCTTTCACAATTCAATAACACATATAGTGCCACACTTAACACAAGTTAGATCACATAAATCAATCTTTATTGATCCCTTAAGATCCCATTAGAAGTATTTGAAAAGTTTTGGACCATTACATATCATGAATTTAATAACTTATCTCAAAGGTCTAGCCGAAACAAATGGCATAGACTTACATTGTAAAACAGTTCATGTATAACTAACTTTAAACTTTAAAATAGTTCCATGATTGAACAATCTTTTTCAAAGTACGTACGTGCAAACATGGAATACAATTATGATTTAAAGAGCTTTAAGAAACAAGTTTGGATAGAATATTTACCTCCTTCGTCGTCTAACGCTAGCCTTACATTATCGTTTCTTGTTCGACCTATATTATTTAATAATTTGGTCTACCAATTAGTCATTTACGGACCCACATATTGGTTTAAACTAAGCACACAATCGTCTTTATACATCCTTCACAATTTCGGACATCTCCAAAATCTACACATCGCAATCTAGATTCCCAAAACACACTTTCTTATTTTCAAAAACCCGACCCGGTCAATCTGACTAGACCAACTCGATCAATTCGATATGAATCCGACCCGGCTCGATCGGACATGGATCTAACCGATCATTAACTTGACCAGACCCGACCCGATTTAACAATTCAACTCGACCCGACGCGACGGTGCCCGGTCTAGTACAAACTTCGGCGCGGTGGCACCCTCAAGTCAGAATGCCAGGAAGTGGCACAGCGCGGCGGCACCCAAAATTACACTACAATGGGTGCGACAGTGCCCTATGCTTGAACATGTTTTCCAACTTTGATTAATTAACCAATTTGATTCCAAATCACATAACTTGACCATTTTAGGTTATATTGCACTCAAATTTTGACCCAAGCTTGATAAGTTCATATATTGCCCATTCTTTAACACTTGAAGCTTTTCAAACTTTTCAAAAACACTTTGGGTTTCAAAACGAAATCGATTTTCCGAAAACATGTTTTATATATATCGATCATTTTACGATATTTTAAAAATACGCTTTACCATACGATTTACCCACACGTCAACTTGACTTAACAACACATACACAAATATTCAAGAATCAAACACAAGTCTAACCATTGAACACCAAAACATTTGAACACATTTCCTTTTAGGGTTTATACAAAAACATACATAGTTTATACCCAAAATCCCTTTGAGCTCATCTTGGCTCCTCTTTTATTCATACAAAAATAGATCATTTACATAACTTGTAAATCTATAATATATACATATAGATCTTTAAAAATATACAATCAAACTGGGTTTTCATTTGAAACCTATTAACAATCTAACTAGGGTTTTGAAAGTTTAAAAACCAATCTTGTGGTTTCTTAATCCTTTAAACCAACACATAAAATCTACACATTATCACATAACTCCAACACATAACCATCCTTATATCTTAGATCCACCATGATCCACCACAACAAACATAAAACTCCCACAACAACCAACAAGTTAAGCTAACACAATACATAATTATTAAATGAGTTCTAGGGTTTGAAGCACTTTTAAACCTCTTGATAGCAATCCTCTTAGCTAGAAATTTTGCTAGGGTTGAAGACTTCACCTTTCCTTCTCTTGCTAGAAAAATGGCTAATACAACCAACTAATCCCCTTGGCTTTCTTTCTCTCTGACCTTTTCTCTCTCTTTTCTCTCTTTTTTCTCTCTAACCTCCAAAGCTCCTAACACTAGGTAAAAATGAACTAATGAAAAGGAGGGGTGTTAATATAAGAGAGTTATCTTCCAAAATGTATACGTATAGATAGTATATCTATCATTTCCACTAACTCTCCCTTTCTCCCACACAAGCTAGCCTTGCACCACTCCTACACAACCCCTAAAAGGTCACTTCTCTTCTATGCTTCTACACATGTAATATTAAGCGTCTAAGAGAAGCTACAAAACTCCCCCACTTGCTCCTATAGCTGCCGAAATTTGGGGCCCACAAGCCCCAAAAATCCCTCTTTTTTTCTTTTCTTTTAAGGCTAAAATTGTATACACGCACACACACACACACACACACACACACACACACACACACACACACACATATATATATATATACCACACATATCTACCACACTTAGGTTAGGGTTTGGGCTTGATTTAAGCAAGTCATTGGGCTACCCTTTCATTCCCTTTGGGCTTTCTCCACATTCATTAGGTTGGGCTCTTAATTAATTAAGTTGGGCCAATCTAATTCATTATCCACCAATTTGGCCCTAACAACAATTACACAATTGATTGGGCCAACTACATCTCTACAACCCAACTCACCAAATAATTTAGGATTGGATCATTTACGGTTTGGTTCACATAGTTAGGAATTGTAACCAATCGAACCGATTAAGTAACTAGGGTTTCATTTCTAGTTTCATACCAACCGACTTAGTTAGGTATTTAGTCAATTTTTAATTCTCATATTTTTGAATAGTAAATGCGCTCTTATACCTCGTATAAACGCTATCTGTGAATGTGAGATTTCGAAAAAACGAAAAACGCTTTACGCATTGTGAATAGTGTTTTCCGTGTTATTTTCCCATAAAAATATTTTTCTATCACAAATCATTAACACATATTGCACATCACATAACACATCAATTAGATCCCAGAAAAATCATTCTTTATTAATCATTTACGATCATTACAAACATTATAGAAATTTCGGATCATTACATTCTTCCCCCCTTATAAGAATTTCATCCCCGGAATCACTACTACAAGATTAATTAAAGAGATTAGGATGAGTTTTTTTCATCTTTTCTTTGAATTCCCACATTGCATTTTCTGCATTGTCCTTCCGACATACTACCTTCATAGAAGGTTAATCTTTGCTTCCCAAAACTTGTTCTTTCCTATCAATTATTTGACCAGGAATTTCTTCATGCGATAGATCTTTCTCAACCTAAATAGGTTAATATTCTATTACAAGTTTGGGGGTATTTGATGAGTGAGATTAATACCTAAGAACCTCGTGTCTTTTACTTGAAATTATGGCTTAATTCCATATAGTTGCGTATTACTTTTTATGGTTTTATCTTCATTTTGTAGGATATGCTTAAAGGGGAGATATGGGAGCAAAATAGTTCATTTTGGCAAACTGGCACACTAGCGCAGATTGCGCCATTTCAAGGCTAAACACTGCGCGGGACACGCCGGTCGCGGACAACAGCTACTAACTTTGACGTTTTTATTAGAAGTGGACTTGGGCTCGGGATTTTTATTATGTAATTAATTAGGCTATTATGCTAGAGTATAAATAGATAATATGTACCCTAATTAGAGGGGAGATCATTTTTTGGCACATAGCAAAGAAATCATTGGGAATCAACTTGGAGGCAACTGGAGAAAATATAAGGCAGAAGAAGGGAGAAAAAGGCTACATGATAATTTATTCTCTTTTTTTTTATTCTTCTTTTGAACTTTAAGATGTCGAACTATTTGATGTCTTTTGTTATCAATTCCATTATGAACAAAGTTACTATTAAGGATTACAACGGAACCTATTATTAGCATGAATTAAATTATTGTTATATTTTCAGTTATTCATCTTTTATGAGCTATTTATCATAATTTGTTATGATTGTATGATTGTCTGGCCAACAATTGATGCGACACTCTAGATGAATTTGGGAAATGAAGTATAGGATTGGGTCTGAATATGATAGCAAGTATTCTAATTTCTCTGCATATGATTAATTAATTAGATTCGTGTATAGAATAGGGATATATCTATGCATTGCTTGTAATTGTGATGAGAATTGATTCTTAATGAGTCTATTTCATTAAACAAGCATAGGAATATAGCATGTTCATTGAAATAAATATGTTTGTTAAATCATTAAAAAATGTTTAATAAGAATTACTTGTAAATTCTCAGTTAATAACTCAATTGAATGGAATAACTGGAAGTAGAATAATTAGACGCATGTGACATAATAGGGGAAGTTATGATCCTGTGTTATTAAGATCTGGTAAACTAATTCTCATGTTATTCTTTAGTTTTCAATTTTTATTTAATCTCTCTTAAAAACCAAGGAGTGTTTGTCTCTGACAAGTTGAATTGAATTGAGATTAGTACTTTATAGATTATTTAGTTTGGTTCTCTGTGAGATCGATACTTGATTTACTTCTATATTACTTGTTGACCGTGTGCAGTTGCGTGTTACTATCGTTATATAAACCGAGAGAAACAAGTTTTTGGCACCATTGTCGGGGAACCGTGCTAAAATCTCTTTTGATAATAATTGTTTCAATTCAGTTGTGTTATAAACATTTTTAATTTTTTGTTTTCTTTTGTTTTTGCAAGCTTCAATCCATTCGGGCATGTAGCAGCAAAGCGTACACCTCATCTTCGAGTGTGAGCTAAGTGTTGACATTTGCCTATCTTGGTTATCACAAATTGAGTAGCTACCGAAACTACAAATTCCACTAACGTGATTGAAGTCGTGTTTTCTCGGAATTAAAGTAAGGTACTTCTAATTTGTGAATGCACACGAGGTCAAAATGTCAGGAACTGCTGCCACACAAGGACTAGATCGAAAGGAGGTTCCGTAACTTGAGACGTTATTGTAGGGAAGTAAAGGCTCAGGAGAAGATAGCAGACGACGAACAAAAGGCGTTAAGAGACTATGCTATGCCTTTGGTGACTGAGAGATCCAATCAAGTAGTCGGAGACCAACCATACAAGCAACAACATTCGAGATCAAACCTGGGACCATACAAATGATACAGAACTCGATCCAATTTGGGAGGCAACCGAATGATGATCCAAGCGAGCACCTTGCCAGTTTTATGAAAATCTATGATACATTCAAATATCATGGAGTTTCCAAAGACGCAGTCAGACTTAGACTTTTCCCTTTCACACTCCGTGATAAGGCGAAAAGGTGGCTTCATTATTTGCCGCAGGGGTCAATTACTACATGGGAAGATCTTGCACAAAAGTTCCTAGCTAAATTCTTCCCACCCGCCAAGACATCAAAGTTGAGGAATGATATCACCTCATTCTCCTAATTTAATTCAAAAAGCCTATATGAAGCTTGGGAACGGTTCAAGGATCTACTTCGTAAATGTCTGCACCACGGAATCCCATAATGGTTGTTAGTGCAAACTTTTTATAATGGGTTAGTCAGTGCCACCAAAACGAGTATAGATGCAGCAGCAAAAAGTGTACTAATGGGGAAAAATTATGATGAGGCGTACAAGCTACTGGAAACTTTGGCCGCCAATAACTATCAATGGCCAGAAGCAAGAGTTACCCAACCGAGAGCAGCAAGAATACATGAAGCGGATGCTATCACAGCCCTGGCTGCACAAGTGACCTCCTTGTCAAAGAAAATTGACACAATGGTGGTGCCACCGGTTCATAATGTAGCTGTGATATGTGAGTTGTGTGCGGGAAATCATGCGACTGATCAGTGTGCCATCAGTGCAAAGTTAGTACAGTATGCTGGAAGTTATAATAGGCAACAGCAAGGTAACAACCCAAATAACTACAATATTGGGTGGAGGAGCCATCCTAATTTCTCTTGGAGGGAAAAGCAAGCCCAGCAGTAGGCTCCAACGCAATCCTATCCACCAGGATTTCAACATAAGCAACCCCAACAGCCGGAAAAGAATTCTTATCAAGAAGATCTGTTAGCTAAATTCATGACAAGTACTGTTTCAAGGATGAAGGAAATGGATATGACTATGAAAAGTCAATCAATGGCAATTCGGAATTTGGAGAATTAGAAGGGGGAAATTGCAAACGCCTTGAATAACCGCCTTCATGGAGCATTGTCAAGCGACACGGAGGTCAATCCTATGCGAGAAGGAAAAGAGCATTGCCAAGAAATTACACTACGGATTGGAAAGGAATTGCCTGATGTAGTTGCTAATGAGAGCCCTAAACAGACATCAAAGGTAGAGAGCCAATATGAGAAGGCTGAAAGCAAAGTTGATAAAAGTGAAAAGTCAAAAAAAGGGGAGGACATAGTTGTGCAGAAGGAAGGAGGCAAACAAAGCCTTAATGTGCCTCCCATCCTGTTTCCGTAGAGATTTCAAAAAACAAGGTTAGACAAGCAATTTGCAAAGTTTCTAGAAGTGTTCAAGAAACTTCATATCAATATCCTGTTTGCCGAGGCACTGGAGCATATGCCAAGTTATGTTAAGTTTATGAAGGAGATTCTTTCTAAGAAGAGAAAATTGGGTGAGTTTGAAACAGTTGCATTGACAAAAGAGTGCAGCGCCATCTTACAGAAAAAGTTACCTCCGAAGTTTAAAGACCCAGGTAGTTTTACAATAACATGCACGATTGGCAGTCAGTTTTATGGGATAGCCTTTTGTGATCTGGGGACCAATATCAACTTTATGCCACTTTCAGTCTACAATCAATTGGGATTGAAGGAGGCTAAGCCAACCAACATTACTTTGCAATTGGCAGACAGGTCTCTAACATATCCGAAGGGTATAGTGAAGGTCGACAAATTTATTTTTCCAACCGACTTCGTAGTGTTGGATTTCGAAGAAGACAAAGAGATCCCGATCATACTTGGAGGTCATTCCTCGCCATAGGGGAGGCCATTCTTCGCCATGGGGGAGAACATTAATTGATGTGCAAAAAGGTGAACTGACGATAAGGGTTCAGGATGAGGAGGTCACTTTTAGTGTTTTCAAGGCGACGAAATTTCCTAAGGAAGCCGAGGATTGTTTTCGGATGGATTTAATTGAGGAGGCAGTAGAGGAAGTATTCATAGGAAATTGTTTGTTAGACACACTTAAAGCAGCTTTAGTCAGTTCTAAGGCTATGAATGTGCCTAGTTCTATGGACTTTGTACAGCTGTTAAATGCGTCACCATTATTTCTAAAAGTAAAAAATCAATTTGAGACGGATCAAGCAGAGAATGCGAAGAAGTGCACAAAGACATCTTTGGAGGAACCACTGGTTTTGGAGCTTAAACCTCTTCCTAACCATTTGAGGTACGGCTACCTAGGGGATTCAAACACGTTACCTATCATCGTCTCAGCTTCACTTGATGGTTTGCAAGAAGACAATTTGTTAAAGGTGCTGAGGGAGTACAAAATGGCAATCGGGTAGACTATTGCAGATATCAAGGGGATAAGTCCATCTATTTGCATGCATAAAATATTGTTGGAGGATGAAGCTAGGCCAATCATTGAACAACAAAGAAGATTGAACCCGAGTATGAAGAAGGTTGTAAAGAAAGAGATCATCAAATGGTTGGATGCTGGCATAATCTATCCTATTTTAGACAGTTCATGGGCAAGTCCGGTGCAGTATGTGCCGAAGAAGGGAGGAATGACTGTTGTGGCAAATGAATAATAATGAGCTCATTCCAACAAGGACGCTAACCAGTGGCGGTAACCAGTGGCGAGTATGTATGGACTACCGCAAGTTAAATAAAGCGACTCGTAAGGACCTTTTTCTACTGCCCTTCATTAACCAAATGTTGGATAGGTTAACAGGTCATTAATTTTACCGCCTTCTTGATGGGTATTCTAGATACAACCAAATTGCCATAGCTCCGAAAGATCAGGAGAAGACCACGTTTACATGCCCCTACAGAACCTTCGCATTCCGTATAATGTCTTTTGGTCTATGCAACGCTCCAGCCACATTTCAAAAGTGAATGATGACAATCTTCTCATACATGGTTGAGCATGGTTGAGCACAATCTGGAAGTATTCATGGACAACTTATCCGTGTTTGGTGACAGTTTCGATCGTTGTCTTGAGAATTTGATACTAGTGTTGAAAAGGTGTGTGGAGACCAACTTAGTGCTAAACTGGGAAAAATGCCACTTCATGGTGCGTGAAGGAATTATTTTGGGTCACGAGGTATCGGACATGGGAATAGAAGTGAACAAAGCCAAAATTGAAACAATTGAGAAGCTACCTCCACCCACATCTGTGAAAGGAATTCAGAGTTTTCTTGGTCACGCGGGGTTTTGTCGGCACTTCATTAAGGATTTCTCCAAATTTTCAAAACCCCTTTGCAACCTCCTTGAAAAAGATGTCCCATTCAAATTTGATCAGGCATGTATCGATGCCTTTGAGGTGCTAAAAAAGAAGTTGGTATCCGCTCCGGTGATTATTGCATCAGACTGGACCCTGCCATTTGAGTTAATGTGTGATGCGAGTGATTAGGCGGTTGGCGCAGTTCTAGGCCGACGCAAGGATAAGGTGTTCCACGCCATTTACTACACCAGTAAAACTCTTTCAGATGCACAACTTAACTACACTACAATAGAAAAAGAGTTTTTAGCAGTGGTGTTTGCATTTGATAAGTTTCGTGCGTATCTTATCAGGACAAGGGTTATAGTTTTCACGGAACACTCGGCGACAAGGAACTTGATTTCAAAGAAGGACGCTAAGCCGCGGTTAATTAGATGGATCCTCTAACTACAAGAGTTTGATTTGGAAATCCGTGATAGGAAAGGAACTGAAAATCAAGTGGCGGATCACTTGTCGAGATTGGAAAATACCAAGCAGAATGAGAAGAGGCTACTGATAAACGAGACTTTCCCACATGAACAACTGTTTGCGATTACAAAAGAAGCACCATGGTATGCAGATATTGTCAATTACCTAGTAAGTGGTGTGCTCCCTCCAGATTTGTCAAGCCAACAGAAAAGGAAATTTTTGCATGATGTCAAGCGATACATTTTGGATGAGTCGTTCCTGTTTAAGCAAGGAGTAGATCAGTTGTTGAGAAGGTGCATACCATAAGAAGAAATTCAGAGTGTACTTCATCATTGCCATGCTTTGAAGTATGGGGAGGACACTATGGGGGGAAAAGGACGGCGTTCAAAGTTCTCCAATCAGGACTTTACTGGCCTTCTCTATTCAAAGACGCTCACTCATTCGTTTTACAGTGTGACAGATGCCAAAGGGTTGGCAATATTTCTAGGCGTAACGAGATGCCCCTCACTAATATCCTTATCATGGAAATCTTTGATCTGTGGGGGCATAGACTTCATGGAGCCATTTCCTTCGTCCTTTACTAATCTGTACATCTTGGTTGCGGTTGATTACGTATCCAAGTGGGTTAAGGCAGCAGCCTTACCCACTAACGATGCAAGGGTGGTGCTACGATTTCTCCAAAGGAATATATTTATTCGGTTTGGCATGCCTAGAGCAATTATTAGTGATGAGGGCAAGCATTTTTGTAACACACAATTCAAGGCTCTTCTTGCTAAGTATGGGGTGACCCATAGGATTGCCAATGCATATCACCCCCAAACAAGTGGCCAGGCTGAGGTATCGAATAGAGAAATAAAAAGGATATTAGAGAAGGTAGTCAACCCGAAACAGAAAAGATTGGTCGAGGAAGTTAGACGATGCATTATGAGCTTACAGAACTGCATACAAAACGCCAATCGGGATGACCCCATATCAATTAGTGTATGGCAAGGCGTGTCACCTTCCGGTTGAACTCGAACACAGTGCATTTTGGGCAATATGGAAACTTAACTTCGATGCCGCCGTAGCAGGTGAGAGGCGGCTATTACAGTTGAATAAGCTAGATGAATTACGTCTACAGGCCTATGCGAGTTCTAAACTCTATAAAGAAAAGGTAAAGAAATGGCATGACAAGCGGGTAATTGAGAGAACATTTGAACCAGGTCAAGCAGTGTTACTCTTCAATTCAAGATTGAAGCTTTTTCTGGGAAAACTAAAATCAAGATGGTCGGGGCCTTTTTCGTAACAACAGTATTTCCACATGGGACAATTGAGGTGGAAGAACCCAACTCAAAGCGTACGTTCAAAGTCAATGGTCAGTTCAAAGTCAATGGCCAATGATTGAAGCACTATTGGGGTGGTGATATTACTCGTCAATGTACCTCGATTGACCTTGCCAATCCATAAAATCAGGGAGTAGTCAGGTTGACGACTATAAATCAAGCGCTGATTGGGAGGCAACCCAATTTTTCATTCATTTTAATTTGTTTCAAGTCATAGGATAGTGTAGTTTTTGATTTAGTTGCTAATAATCTTCATTAGTTCACTAATCCTTGTTTACTGGGCATTTCAGGGCCAAAGAGATTACTTCAAGCAAGGCTAGCATGCAAGGTGAAGGGAAGAAAAAGAGAAATAAGAATTCAAAGCAATCTACAGTAACGACGCAGGGCGCGCCAGGAACATGAGCAAAATGGTGCGGGGCGCGCTAAGGCTTCAGGGACATTTTGCTTAGGTTGCGCGGGGTGCGCCACAGGCAATACATTGATAGCGCGGGGCGTGCCAGGCGGCACACCCAGAAAAATAAAAGGCCCCATTAGCCTATTCTCATTCCAATTCCTTCCCCAATTCAAAGTAAACCCTAACTACACTCCTTGCTCTCAAATCACTGCTCTAAGCACTCACTACATCTCAACCTTGTCATTACCCAATCCAAGCCCATCACAGATTCATATCCTAATCCACTCCCAATTTAACTGTCATCCACCTAATGTTCAAGGAGTACGACTTCCACTCACAGCTTTAAGGTTCAGATATAGTCAATTAGGGCCAACTTTCATCCACACTCAGGCATCAAATTCTCCTATTGCGCTAACAAGTAAGGTTTACTATGAGTTAGAATTTGAAAAGGTTATTACTTGTCTTCACTTGTTGCTTCAAATAAGTGTCTGCGTGGGGGCTCAATTGGGTTTGTGTTGGCCCAATTGGAATTATTGGGTCTACATAATTGATTAGTGGTTGTGAAGATTTGAGTAGAATTGAAGTGCCAAGTCTACAAGTTAGCGGGTGAACTAAAGACCGCACACCAAGTGTTTGATAGTTTGCCAAAGAGGGAGCGTGCTGTTTTGGGAAAATTCTGATTATCAATCCGTTCTTTTTCAATCCAAAGTTGCACAATGTCTTCCAAATGCCGAAGGGCCAAAAGCTCCCGCTCTGCTCTGACTTTTGACCAAAACAAATTGGTAAGCTTAGAAGCGGAGGAGCGTTACCGGCATATCATGGAAAAGAAAACCTTTGTGTTGGAACGCGGACTCCAACCAAATCCTCAATTGGACGGAGCAATGGCACAGATGATTGCCAAGAGGAATTGGGGCAAATTTGTTGAGCAGCCTGGTCCAGCAATAATTCCAATTGTCAAAGAGTTTTACGCCAATGCCATTGCACACGAGGACTGTGCGGTTCAAGTAAGGGGCAAGTCTATGTGATTTGATAGTGCTGTCATAAACAACTATTACAATACACCTACCAATGATCACGCCCACCAGTATGAAGACTCCAACTGCAGTTTGGACGTTGTCATTTAGTGTTTGTGCAAACCAGGAACAACTTGGACGTTAAAGGCAAATTCAGATAGAAAAGTAAGTTTTCCACGTGCAGCGTTGAACCGTTATGGCAAGGCATGGTACGCATTTATATGTGCCAACTTGATGCCCACCAGGCATCAAAACAACGCAACCAAGGAGCGAGCATTTCTTTTGCATGACAATCCATTGGGGTTTACAATATTTATGAAGTTAATATTGGTAGGATCATCCAACAGTCGATTGAGAAGTTTCTACGAGGAAGTACCGCCGGTGGCTTACCTCAAGGATCATTAATTACTGTATTATGTCAATAGGCAAGAGTTAAATGGTGTTTATCGAAATCGATTCAACAACCAATGGCAATCATTGATCACCGGACTATTGAGAAGTATAAAGCATGGGAAGGTGCAATCTCGCATCCTCGAGGTGAAGGGTACATCATGATGCCGACTCCACAACAAGCTGATCAAGTACCACCCACGACAGTCGCATCATCATCTTCCGTTCTTGAAGCTTTGGTTCACAGGTTGCTACACAGAATGGATAGACTTGCTCAGAGACAGGATGATATGTATGCATACATGGGCAGTTTCAATACGGCTATGATTGATGAGTTCGCAAGACTTAATCTTGGAGCTGATGTGAGCCGCTTCCCAAATCATTCTCCCTTATCTGGCTATCCACCCTCAGACAACGACGACGATTGAGGCGTCCCTTAGGGGAGTCCTCCATTCTCAACTTCTTGTAGATTGTAACGAGGACATTACCATACCATGATTAAGTTTGGGGGTGTTGCAATGCATTCTTATTTGTTGTATCAGTTTAATTGTTGCATTTTAGCATAAGTTTGCATATTAGTTTGTTGTGTTTTGCATGGTTGCATTTAGTATGTTTAGGCACAACGTGTCATGTGAGTATGTTCATTAGTTTAATTAAAGTGTGCATGTAAAAGTAGCATGAATTGTGTTGTGATTAGGAGAATCGAGCAAAAAGTGGCTAGTTTTGTGTTGATGATTGCTGATGAGGAAATTGGTTAATTCTAAACTTGTGAAAAACTGAGAACCGTGTATCGTGGAGCGTTAACATAGTAGTTAGTTTACAATGATTGTGATTCTCTCATACATTCGAGCACACCATTTATTGACCAATCTTAATTAGGGAATTTGAATGATTAAATGTTTGTGGGAGGGTCATGGAAAATTTAAACAATTGACCTTCTGATTGATCAATAATAAACCGGGGATTGCGTATAAGTTTGGGGGTTTCCTAGTTAATTCAATGGTTCAACAGCAACATTATAAAAGTAATGGTACCAATAACTGGATTTAGTTCAACTTTGGGGCCTCTGATACTCAGACAAGTAAGCCCTTAGGAGTGTCTCTACACCCAGCGCCCTAAAGCCAACTGGTTTGGGAGTCGTTGGTCGAAAGTCCGCTACACGGGTAACTTTGAAAAGCCTAAGAAAGTTAGACATTGCACAAATCCAATAAGAAATATGAAGTGGGATGGAACGTAAAACGCACTCACTGAGTAAAAATAATAATAATTATTATAATAATAATAAAATATATATATATATGGGTTGAATGTTTATATTTTGTAATGTGTACGTAATCTCGTGGAACCCTAAATTTATATGCTAAATCTTGTTTAGTTGAGATTGGTGAGAATGGTAATTTATAAACTTGAAATGGAAATCTTCATATGTTATTTGGTTGCATAAATATACCTGATTTCTGACTGGTTGTACGATAGACACACAAGTGAGAAATTCATGAGAATTTGTGAATTCAGTAAGGATGTGAAAGTTTCTAACTATGCATGCTTTGATGTTGATTATGAGTTATGAGTTTGATCTCTGAGGCATGACAAACAGAAGATGGCTCGTTGCTCAGTTTCTAGGTTGTTAATTTTGGTTTATGTGTTTTTGTCTTTGTTTGTTAATTTCGTTCACAAGACCACATTACTTTAAGATGTGTACTTTAGGGGAACAGTCTATCATAGTCTATATTGTGCACAATATAAACATCTAACTTAAGCGTCAACCGAAATCATATACCCGGTTATCTTGCTTTTAATTCCCCTACTATGAGGGTTGTTTATTCTCAACTTTAACATAGGATTCTACACAAAACAATTTGAATTGGATTAACTTTAAAGAATTATCATGAATTCAATAACTTATCTCAAAAGTCTAGCCGAAACAAATGACATAGACTTACATTGTAAAATAGTTCATGCATAACAAACTTTAAACTTTAAAACAGTTCAATGATTTAACAATCTTTTTCAAAGCACTTACATGCAAACATGGCATACAATTATGATTTAAAGAACTTTAAGAAACAAGTTTGGATAGAATACTTGCCTCCTTCGTCGTCTAACGCTAGCCTTCGCTTATCGTTTCTCGTTCGACCTACATTATTTAATAATGTATTTGGCCTACCAATTAGTCATTTACCCACATATTGGTTAAAACTAAGCACATAATCGTCTCTATCATCCTTCACTATTTCAGACATCTCAAAACATCTACACATAGCAATTAAGATTCCCAAAATAAATTATTTTATTTTCGAAAACCCGACCCGATTGACCGGGCCTTACCTACCCAGTCGATCCGACTAGACCGATCCAATCCGATATGGATCCGACTCAACCCGATCCAGCATGAATCCGACCTGGTCCGACCCATCATTGACCTTAACCAACCCGGACGCGACCCGAGTTGGTCTGACCCGACTCGGCACGGCGGCTCTCGATCTAGTACAAACTTCGGCCCGGCGGCACCATCAAGTCAGAATGCCAAGAAGTGGCACGGCGCAGCAGCACCCAAAATTACAATGCAATGGGTGCTGCGACACCCTATGCTGGAACATGTTTTCCAACTTTGATTAATTGACCGATTTGATTCCAAATCACATAACTTGACCATTTTAAATTATATTGCACTCAAATTTTGACCCAAGCTTGATAAGTTCATATATTACCATTCTTTAACACTTAAAGCTTTTCAAACTTTTCAAAAACACTTAGGATTTCAAAATGAAATCGATTTTCCGAAAACATGTTTTACTATATACCGATCGTTTTATGATCTTTTAAAAATACGCTTTACCATTTGATTTACCCTCATGTCAACAACTTGACTTATCTAACAACACATACACAAATATTCAAGGATCAAACACAAATCTAACCCTTAAATACCAAAACATTTGAACACGTTTTCTTTTAGGGTTTATACAAAAACATGCATAGTTTATACCCAAAATCCCTTTGAGCTCATCTAGGCTCCTCTTTTATTCATAAAAAAATAGATCATTTACATAATTTGTAGATCTATAATATAAACATATAGATCTTTAAAAATACGCAACCAAACTAGGTTTTCATTTGAAACCTATTAACAATCCAACTAGGGTTTTGAAAGTTTAAACACCAATCTTGTGGTTTCTTAATCTTTTAAACCAACACATGAAATCTACACATATTATCACATAACTCTAACTCATAATCAACCTTATATCTTGGATCCACCATGATCCACCACGATCCACCACAACACAAACGTAAAACTCCGACAACAACAAACAAGTTAAGCTAACACAATACATAATTATTAAATGAGTTCTAGGGTTTGAAGCACTTTAAAACCTCTTAATAACTTTCTTCTGCTTGGCTAGAAATCTTGCTAGGGTTGAAGACTCCACCTTTCCTTCTCTTGCTGGACAAATGGCTTATACAACCAATTAATCCTCTTGGCTTTCTTTCTCTCTAACCTTTTCTCTCTGTCTTTTCTCTCTAACCTCCAAAGCTCCTAACACTTGGTAAAAATGAACTAACGAAATGGGGGGTGCTAATATAAGAGAGTTATCTTCCAAAATGTATACATATAGATAGTATATCTATCATTTCCACTAACTCTCCCTTTCTCCCACACAAGCTAGCCCTACACCACTCTTACACAACCCCTAAAAGGTCATTTCCCTTCTATGTTTCTACACGTGTAATATTAAGCTTCTAAGAGAAGCTACAAAACTCCCGCACTTGCCCCTATAGCTGCCAAATATATATACCACACATATTTACCACACTTGGGTTAGGGTTTGAGCTTGATTTAAGCAAGTCATTGGGTTACCCTTTCATTCCCTTTGGGCTTCTCTACACTCATTAGGTTAGGCTCTTAATTATTAAGTTGGGCCAATCTAATTCATTCTCCACCAATTGGCCCTAACAACAATTACACAATTGATTAGGCCAACTACATTTCTACAACCCAACTCACCAACTAATGTAGGATTGGATCATTTAGGGTGGGTTTGGTTCACATGATTAAGAACTGTAACTAGGTTAGGTTAACTTAGTTAGTTTCCTCAACCGAACCAATTAAGTTAACTAGGGTTACATTTCTAGTTTCATACCAACCGATTTAGTTAGGTATTTAGTCAATTTTCGATTCTCATATTTTTGAATAATAAATACGCTCTTATACCCCGTATAAAAGCTATCCGTGAATGTTAAATTTTGAAAAAACGAAAAACACTTTACGCGTGAATAATGTTTTTCGCATTATTTTTCCAGGAAAATATTTTTCTTTTACAAATCATTAACACATATATTGCATAACGTAACACATTGATTAGATCACAGAAATCCTTCTGTATTAATCATTTACGATCATTACAAGCATTACAGAAATTTCGGATTATTACAATAGCTTCTGGAGCACATATTGCTCCTTGAACCTTGAAAATTTTGTGAACCATGTCACTGACTGAAAAGAGTTCTTAAGAATTTCCCTCCCACCGTCTGGGGGAATAATTGCTTACTATTTTCAAAATGAAAAAAATAATAATAATAATAATAAATTGGTAGTATGTATTTTAGCAGTTACATCAGAAACATCCAGATTTATAAAATAAAGTCTGTGGTTGGAGGATAAGAAACCAATACAGAAAAGTACACTGAGCTCACATCTCTAGGTTCAGTAACTGTATTTGTATATAATTTTGCTCTATAAGCATAGATACCCAGGGAGAAAATCGTTTGTTTTAAGTTTAAGAAGGTTAGGTCCTGATTTTGGATTTTCTACAAAATTACTTGTTTTTTGTTAACTTTTAACTTTCTTTCTAAAGAAGCTCCTTAACCGCTATAGTTTATTAACAGAGATTCCAATAAAAACTTGCTTCCGTTGTGTTGCACTAATGGGTTGCAGATAAGCTATATTCAACTTTATACATATTGCTTTATAAGCGTCATACGTAACAAATATTTATTTAACGTAACAAATATTTATCTGAGCATAGAACATCTAGAGAAAATTCCTTTGTAGAACTTCGTTAACAAAACATAGTAGAAACACTAATATTATTTTCACCTGATCATTAAATCAATTTCGACATGTTATATCTTCCTCTAAGTTTTTGTAAGCTTTAGTTTTTCTTCTCAAAGTATAAAGATGGTAAATAACCATGACAAGTAAAAGGAGAGCCCGCATAAAGTGTACTTCATTGCCTTTTTTATTTTCTCTTTTTTTTTCTTTGCTTCAATTAAGGCTGGTGTCCCTACATAATTCAACCATCTGTTCGCCAAAATAAATATTAACTAACTCAAGTGATACCAAAAGGTTAGTAAAACTCAATCTACGATATATAATGCATATGATATAACTGGAAGAGGTACAGTGGAAAACATAAATATATCATCCAGTAAGAAGTGGCCTAAAATTGTATGCAAGAATAATACCTGGCCTGCAGGACAACGATAGAACTGCTGACCAATGTTATTCCCAGTTTTGGCCGTTAAAGTTAGGCAAGAACCAGCACCGCAGGGACATGAAAGCTCTGGGACTGAAGGATTAACTGTAAAATTTTGGCTTCTGATGGTCAAGTTATCAGTTCCTGATAATTTATCACACCATTCAAAGAAACCACAACCCCCATTTTCCTGAGTCAAAATTCAGACATACATAGGAGAAGAATCTGTTAGAACAGTTTCCGATTGAACGTTCAATACTACTCTTAATACAGACAGATATTAAGAAAACAAACTGAAGGTTACTTTAGGTTCAGTTAGACTACAACAAAATTATTAAAATAAATGGAAATTATTTCCATATATTAATAGATAGACACAATATGTCAAATTTCATTACATAGATCAAAAGCTGCTAAAAAATATACATATAGAAAGTAAGAATGTCTATTTAAATGTTGAACCAAAAATTAGAAAAACTGAAGAACACAACTCAAGCACAATCATCTATTTCACATCAAGAATAGTCCATCCCTATAAATTTTTATCACATTGAGTATGTTCACCATAGTTCAACATGAGTTTTTAAATAAAATACCAATTGTATAGTTCCACAGTCCATTTCTCAGAAAAATATAGATACTACGCAAATAGTGGTAAGAGAACAAAATCTAATCATATATCTCTTTCCCAATAATTATCCATTCCTTTTTCCTCTTGAACTACAGTACCTAACTCTGTTATAGGAAAAAAAATCTGAGAATGCTAAGTGTTACATGTCCTCTTTCTATTTCGATATTCTCAAAAAATGGAAAATAAAACACAACTAAACCATGGCCAACAGCTTATAAGAAGATTCAGTTGATGTATTTATTTAATTCCAAACAACAATCAAATATCAATACAGGTTATAAGTAAACTAGAGTATTACTTGGTCTCTCCTTGGTGTCATATTACTAATAAGGTGATCTGATGCATTTATATAATCACAAACAACAATCTAATATCCATACGGTTATAAGTAAACCAGAGTATTACTTGGCCTCTCCTTGGTGTCATAATAACTAATGTGAACACATATCTCACTCCCTACCTCCTTTTTATAGACACGTCTCACTCTCTCCCAAAGACATCCGATGTAAACACAAAATCATACTTCAAAAAAGTATTCTCCTAACGAATATGTTACCCCATTATGTAACTATAAATTCAATCATACGAATTAAAATCCTTGAAACATTACTTAGCACCAATGGTATAACTATCCAGAATAAAGTCTTCAACAACTATTTATTCACAGTATGTATACATGTGTGTGCGCGTGCGTGTGTCATGCAAAGAAAAATTACAATGAAAATTAAGATTTTCATATATTTTATTATTTATGGTGTTTTAGTTTACCTGATGTATTTTTATTTATTATTTAGGAAAATCTAATAAGATTTAAACTTATTATTTTTAGTTTAATAGTTTCTAACTAGTCGTAGAAAAGTTAATTAGTAGTTTTATTATCTTTAACAAAGTAGATTAAGAGAGTTATTTTGTCAAATCGTGAATCGTATCGTGTATCAAAAAACCCCACATCGTGTTTCATGTATTCGTGAATCGTATTGTACGATATGAAAACAAAATAAAAAATGTAATAATATATATTTAAACATATAAAACACAAACTTGACTATATATAAAAGTAGTCAAGTAAATATTATTATAGACTAAAAATAAATTTTAAAATTAAACAATAGCCAAAATACTCTAAATTAATTTATTAATTATTATTTCAATAATATTTATAGAGTAACAAGAGAAAATGAAAATTCATATTCACCTTTAATCTATAAAACAAAATAGAATAATTATTAGTTTTATTATACTTTTGAAAGTAGATTAGGAGAGTTATTTATTATCCTTTTCAGAATACATGTAGGAAAGTATGTAAACCTATAAATATAGTTTCTCTTGAGACTTCTAATGGAATCAAGCAATACAATTAAACTCATATAATACACTTATTGGAATCTCTTGGAGAGAATTCTTTAATTTCACGTTTATGTAAGAGCATTACAGTACAACCGTATATTCAGCAGCATCAGTGCGTGTATTACTCATTTGCCTTTTCCTTCTATTTTCCGTCAGAACTAATGTTACCCACACCCAAAAAATGAAATTAAGAATTTGGAACTCAAAGTTTTAAAGTTTCAAGGCCGTGTTTGTAAGTTTTGTTTTGTAAGGAACTTTCTCTTCCCCTCCATTCCCTTTTGTAATGGAATGTAACTTAATAGAGAGATGAGATTAGATATTGGTTCCTATGAGATGAAGTGGACTATCTAAACTGCTACAATGGTGCTCTCGTTGAGAGTTGAATCCATTGGGATTGTAGCAGTTTAGATAGTCAACTTCATCTCATAGGAACCAATATCTAATCTCAGCCCTCCATTAAGCTATATTCCGTTACAATGCCAATCCCTTTAAAATCTACCTTGTCCTCATGGTGGAATGACTTGTCACCATAACAAAGCTGAAAAATGTTCAAAGGTGGAATGACTTGTAGCAGTTTAGATAGTCCTGCTAAACTTTAGAAAATTACAGAGTGGGAAAAGTGAGAATTTAGAGAAGAAAGGAGATTGGAAAATATTTTGTTTTTGATATTCGATAGATACTCCCAATACAAACTGTCTTATATAGGCTACATTCTACATTCTAGATTACATCCTAACCATAGATATCTGACAAACAAATTGAACCTTACCACTTCATCTCATAGGAACCAATATCTAATCCCAGCCTTCCATTAAGCTATATTCCATTACACCTTCCCTCAAATAAAACTCACAAACAGGGGGTTTAGCTATATGACCAAAATCAACAACTTATAATGAAATTAGGGCATTGAGTTTGGATGAAGATGTAACGAACGTTATACTCTTTCTGAACTGGCTGAGGCGTTTTTTAGTTTTATTTGTTTTTTCCCCTTTTCAGTTCCAAACTTTTCCCTAGACAACATACAATGATTAAACCTCATATAATCTCATCTAATAATCCAATTTATCTAAAATGTCCATAACCACATTTCTAAGAAATATTATAAAATTGAGTACGTAAGAGACAAAAGGAGAAACCTGGGGGCATTTGTAGAACTTGCGACCAGAATTTTTCTCAGTTTTGGCAGTGCGGACGAGGCAAACGCCCAATCCACATGGACACGCCTTCTCCGGCGCCGAGGAATCACCCAGGAAAGAGTTGGCATCGCATTCGCGAGCCCAGTGGCCTGATTTGCCACATTTGAAGCACGAGCCTCCACCACCGGTAGAAAATTCAACATTTCTATTACCCAAAGCTGTTGCATCTGGTCTATTGTTAGTGGTACTAAATTGTTGCTGAAAGAGATGACTTTTGCTCCCCTTTAGAACAGCTATGTAGACTCCTTCCTCCTCCTCCGGCGCCTTTAGTGCCGATGAATTGCCAGCGGTGATGGCCGTGGTTGTGGTGATCTTACGCCGCTTGCTGGAGAGAGCGTCGGCCTCCATTGCAGCCACCTGTGATAAGAACTCATCGTCTTCCACTTCCGTAATAGCTTCCCTCATTCTCTCTCCTCTTCAAGGTTATGCGTTTGGACTTTTGGGTTTTTACGCTAGTATTTCTATTCCCAACTTTTTCTTCTGTTCAGTTTTGGGTTTGGGCTCCTCCCGCCATTTTGTTTTTATTTTTCTATTCCTTAATTGTTTTTATAGGTGAATATTCTTTTGTTTTTTTTTTTTTTTTAGACCAGAGGTGATAGACTAGTAGTTTACCATCAACAAAAAGTCAAAAATAAAGTTCATCAAGAGCGCTACACTGTAGTAGTGTACTCTTAACAAAATAAAAATAAAAACATTAATTTTTTGAATTATAGTTAAATAATTATAAATTTAAAATTGATATAAATTTATCAAATTCAAAAAATATAATTATAAATAGTTAAACTAAAATAATTATAAACTTAAAATTGACATAAATTTATTAAATTCAAATAAATACAATTATAAACTAATAAAAACATATCACTATATAAAATATTTATTATATTTAAAAATTAAATAAATAACATCAATTTTCAGTTAACTTTAAAATGTTGGAATCAACATAATTACTTTTAGTGTTGATTGTATATCTAAATTCAAAGTACAGGGTGTTTAACAACAGAGTGTGCCACACTACCACGTTTAAAACCTCACTAATCATTCATCAATTACAAAAAATTATTTACTCATACATACACTGAAATAAATTTTGTTTAAAACAGGTACAGTATCATGAAATGTACCAGCCAAATGCCTTAGTGTGTGTCTATATATATATATATATGACTTGGTTCAAGGACATAACTCCTTAAATAACATACCAAGCATACCCTTTTTAGCGACGGATCCGGCGACGGTTTGGTCCATTGCCATAAGTTCGTCTGTCGCTAAAACTTTTAGCGACGGACAACATATCGCGACGGACAAACATATAGTGACGGACGAACCTATGACGACGGACCAAACTGTCGCCGGGTCCGTCGCTAAATGGGGTATGCTAGATATGTCTTTTAAGGAGGTATGATCTAGAACTTTACTCTCTCTCTCTCTCTCTCTCTCTCTCTCTCTCTATATATATATATATATATATATATATATATATATATATGGAACTGATTTATTGCCAACGTTATAAAAATAAGGTTATTCTTACAACAAATCTCAGTCGTATACTTGCAGATCGAATGGTTATGATTACTCATGTCCGCAATTTAATATGGGGATTCATCAGTTTAATTCTGCGAACGAAAAAATTATCTAAAATACCCCTTTCTTCTATCTGTAGTCTAAGGCCCGTCCGTAGTTTAATATTGCGAACGTTGTTTAGCGTCCGCAGTATTAAACTACGGACTCTGAGTATGTCTCCATAGTCCATGCTCGCACTGGAATGCTTTTAACTTCGATTCAAGCACCATGAAATGCTTATGAATATTTTTACAATCTAATTGCACCTTTCTTTGTCTTCATCATCAACATCATGATACTCATAATCCTCCTCTGGCACCGAATGTAATTGGACCTCCTTCGCCATCACCTTCACAACTCTGCCACCACAAAAAGCACCACCACCGCCATCCTTTTCAGCAGGATAATAACCCCAAATGAGTAAGAATTATATACCAGTGAGCAAAGGATTCAACAATCGCGCAAGTAGTTGGTGTTTCCCTATGAACTACATCAAAACTCGTAAAGTTCAAATCAACTACAAAATCAGATTGCTCGTCGTGCTTGTTTTTAATAGCACGAAGAACTGATCAAGATCCAACGAAAACTGATGATGCTTCGAAGATCAAAAGCAGCAGAGCGAGAAGCATAACGAATGAATCAGCTACCTTACCTACTTGACTTTTCAGTAATAAAACCGGGCCGATGATATGTCATCCACAATTTAATATTGCAGAGCTCAAGAAACTTTTAAAAAAAATATTTTCTCATATCTAGCGTCCGCAGTTTAATTATGCAGACGGTACGGGGTATTTTAGTAACATTTTCGTCTGCAGAAGTAAATTACAGAATCTCCCATATTAAATTGCGAACGGGAGTAATCCTAACAGTTCGATTCGCGGATAGACGACTAAGATATGTTTTAACCTTATTTTTACAACGTTGACTATGGACCAGTTTCTAAATCTATACACACACACACACACACACAAACACACACACTTACTCTATTTTGAATTATAAGATCGTTATTAACTTTATAAAAGTCATTTTAAGACATTTTCAAATTTAAGATTGACGCGATTTATTTAAATTTTCAAAAATAATAAATCTTGTAAATAGTAGCACTTTTTAGGTAATTTATGATATTCATAATTGTATTGACATAAACTAAATGAATCAATCTCAATTTTGAATTTAAAGATACTTGAAATTGACTTTTAGAAAGTCAATATTTGTAAGACCCGATAAAACTTTAAATATATTTTAACACATTAATTGAATTTTATTTTATTTAGGTCAAATTAGTTATTAATTTACATGGGCTAATAATAAGTATTAGTAATTTAGTAAAATTGGGCCTTAAAATTTATTGGGTCTAATTTATATTTTTGTACTAAATCCTATTAAATATTAGGAGGATTAATAACATATATCAATAACTAATTAAAACATAACTATATTCGCAATACTATTGATATGAACGGACAGAATCGAAGTGGGCATGCAAAATGAGGAAATCATCAAATTCGAGTATTCGACAAAATCAACTTAGTAAGTGATTACTACTTTTATATAGTTAGATGTATTATGTAAAAAGTTCGTGGAATGATGAGAACACTAAAATACATAATCTATATATATAATGTAATGCGCGATTGATGTTTAATTGGTTTATTAGAGTGTGTATAGGTATGGATAGGTTATCATAGGTAACAACAAGAGATGGGTAATATTTATCGACTATTAAATATCTATATCCAGGTTGGTTGCTATTAGTTTAAATATATTAGTTATACGGTATATAGTAAGTAGAGTTGCACAAAAGGTTTGGCCTTAATCTAGCTTAGGCCTAGCTTGAAAAAGTCTAACTTGAAGGCCCCAAAGAGGCCACATTTTCTAGCTTGTGGCCTGGCCTGGAAAAAAGCCCTAACCTGTGCCTAGCCTGCAAGCCTAGTCACCAACCACTAGCCCAACCTAAATAAAATACTTAAGAGCAGCCCAAATGCACCATCTTTTCTTATTCTTGGACCCATCAGTTCAGTTTAGCTTCTCCTTTTTTTCCTTTCATTCTCTCCATCAGACCCAACAATCCCTTCACCCTCCTCATCACTTTCCCTAATCACTTCAATTTGGAACGCCTAATTCACTCTGCCATAATCCAACCCCAAACCTTAACATAATTAGAACTCTAATTCTGCCTCACCATCCCCGGATTCAGCAACCACCTCATGTGGCAATTGCTGCACAACTCATTTGCTCCAATGTGGGTTCATCAAGCCTTCAGATGTGTAATCCAAGCACTCGTCAATTCGTTTCGTTACTCACCACTGAATCAGAGACCCATTATATTACGACCCTTTATTCTCATTCCATAACCTCTTTTGGGTTTGATCCGACTAGTTACCAACATTAAATAATCCAAGCAAAAGCAAACTACTAAAGCAGGAGCAAAACAGAAAAGGTATGAAGTTTTAATATGATGTATTTCCTGGTGGTGAAATATGTGTATCTAGGCTTTCTCTTTCGATTCTGGACTTTCATCTTAATGAAAATAACATTGATGCTCCATGGAAACAGGTAATGTTTGTTCTGCTAGACATTATCTGAGTATTAATTTCTTTCTATATATTATCTTGGATCGTGTGCTGAAAGCTTGTACTGTTTAGGTGCTTGGATATTATCATTCAAAAGTTCATCCTAGATAATCCTCTTCAAAAGCATTGAAGCTGGAGTTAGAAGATGTCAGGCCACATCCATCAATCCCTCTTGAGGAGTATCGGTACGCATTCTTCTTCATTAGAGCAATATTATGTGGTTGTTTCATATTTCTCTAGTATGCTCCCAGTTGTCTTCTTCTTTCCAACCCGTCGTGACCATGGTTGGACCGGCCTAGCCTGGCCTAGGCAACAGGCTCATTAAGACCACCATTTTAGTCGGCAAGTCCGACCTGACCTGACGTGGTAAACAGTTAAAGCTTGATAGACCTAGACCGTGCCGGGCCAGGCAGCTTATTTGTTCACTACTAAGTAAGTATCATGATGATAATATAAGTTAGTACTAGGTAGTAAACACTAAACTCCTTGTATTTCATTTATAATTTACATAGTAAAGGTTGTATATATTTTTAAATCATTAATGGTGTTTAATTTTTTTTCAAGAATTATTAAATCTAAACATTATTTTCATTAAGCTTGTAAATTATTTATTTATTTAATTTATTCCTTTTGTTTATTCTGAATAAAGGAAGTGTGACGCCCCGAGATCCCGACCTTCCTTAATTCTATCCAACTATGTCTGGATCTCATAAACAATAGCTTTAAGCCATAATTTAAAATCATTATGCAACTTACACAACGATCTCGTGCGTTAAACTTAACCATTAATCCTTTAATACCTTTTTAATTGACTATAAATGCGGTCCATATTTTTTTTCTCTTTTTATTTTTTTATTTTTATAAACACTTTATCTTACATCCCTTATCTGCCTCAGGATCGTAATATTCATTTACCAATCATTAGAACTTAGGTCAAATATTAATTAATTGCAACCGAGTCTATTTCGTTTTATAATCATATAGAATTTATGATTTAACTTAATCTATAATTAAAATTCGCCATGAACTATTCATACATGGCTCTGTCCAAATATACCTATTATGTACCTGTTCCTATTCACAAACAGACATTTATCATATCTATATTCATACAAGTATCAACATACACAAGTCTGTACCCTCCATAACCATCCATACATTATCATACTTGCTTAACCTGTTTATATACAGCTGTAGCATATACATGAGTTTATTACATGTCAACTTGACTAAACATAATATGTCAACTATATCATTTATATTCTCTCTCTGGAATATACATATATGTACATATATTTCCCTGAATTTACAAATCATTCATTTCTTAATACAATCATGGTTTAAAATTTAAAACCAGCTTATTACATAACTTTGACATACAACAAATCTCTTCATGTATAATAATGCATTCGTCCCCTTTTACCTTTAGCGTCACCGAAACCACCGGCCTTCTTATTCTTTACCTGAAATGTTAGTTAATAGCAAGAGTGAGCATAAAACTCAGTAAGTAATTCAGTTAACACCTTACATGCTTATAGTTTATATCAATGCGTCATGCATCCTTTACTTATCATGCTATGCTTAATATCACATATTGCATTTAACAGTTAGATCACATAATGACACGGAGTACCCATTTCAACTATCACATAGTTCACGTAGTACAATTAGTACACTTAAGTCTGAAAAACTTGCCTAGTTAGCATTTAATTACACTTAACCTTTACTGCGTCTTTTTGCCTTTATATCTTTCCATGCATCGACTTGCTACATTGAGTGTTATCTGTAAACATACAATCTATATATATCATTATAGGATCATAGCTTATATACCTTATCGAACTTAATCTATAATTGCTTAACCATTAATCTCTATTCATTACACATTTGATGTATTATACCTTATGTAGGTTTATAATACATCCTTATCTTATTCCCGACCTTTTTCATAACTCATAACGCGTTTTGGCTTTGCTTTAGGCATGTTATGTTATGCCATTCATTATTTCATTAAACCTTGACAGCCTTTATTTTGGTCATTCTTTATTATCTAGGGTTTACATAACTCATTCTTATCATTCTATATCAAAAACATTTCATTTTTGGTACCTTTAATTTTTTTTTCATTTTTCAGAACACTGCGCCCCGGCGCAGTGTTTTCTCCTTCCAATCTCACTGGCCGCGAAAAGCTTGTAACTGTGAATAATAACAATGCGCCCCGGCACAGTGTTTAGTGTAAAACAATACGCTGGTCGCACAGTCCTGCAGTCCAGAACTTTTGATTTTTGCTGCTGCTTTGGTGATTTTTAACTCTTTCACCACACATCCAATTAGCACCAAATTTGGAATAGTGCCTAGACCTTACTACATAGTATTTTACAAAATTTGGTGACTTCTCAAAATCAGTGCAAAACTAGTCCATAGGAGGGCTATTCAACTCAATTCAACACTTAGACAAATTTTAAACTTCAAAACTCACTTTTTTCCAACTTCGTGATTTTTAGCCATTTGCCTTAAAATTTAATTCTAACACTTGACATAGCTTACATAGGTCGTATATGACATGTCTAGGCCTTTCAAACCATTAAATTATACCCGAGGTGGGTTTTGTCCATAAAAGTTCGTTTAGGGTCGAAACGATCGTTTTCGATTGTTTGAAACTCATTTTCAATCAAATTTTCATCCCTTGATTACCAAATCAACGTATACACGTGTAATAACATAAACCTAACTCATTTGACTTCATTTCACCTTTAATATTTCAAAATTGCTAAAAATCACACTTTGACAGCATTTTGCAAAATTTTCAATTTCAAAAGTTTAAACTCAACTTAAACTCTCTTTCAATCCTTGACTCTATACACCACATAGGCTACCAAAAACTCATTTAACAACTATACAAGTCCATATAACTTCTAACTGCACATTCTAATGCACTTTACAGATTACGAATTGGTTAAATGGCAAATTATAGCCTAATATTGTACTTTACTCCAACAATTCATGCTTTTCAAGTATGCTTGAATCTTTAAAGATATCTAGCATGCAATCTCTCATGCATCAAACATGTTTAACCTTCCAAAATAGGTTTTCATCAAATCTAGCAACACATAATGTATGATCATGCCTTAAATCATTATTTCTAACTTGAATTCATGTATGAAAGGTGCACCACCTTTGTTCTACCACTTTCAAGCCTAGGGTTTCATCATATACCAAACTTACAGCATGTAACTCACATAACCTTTACATCTAATCATGTATTCTTGCATGGCTATACATAAATCCCAACTTTAAACACTTAGAACACACAAATACTAAATATTAAGGCTTAACATCATTATATCTTCATGTAGGTCTCTTTTTTTCTTAGTATGAAGCTTCATAAAGCTTGATCATCCATTTTTCATGGCTTTGTATGCTTCTCTTGTACCCTTTTTCCAGCAATCTCTTGGACTCTCTATGAAACCCTAGCTTCCTTATTCTTTTCTCTCTTGCTAGCTCACCTTTGAAAATAAGAAGTGCTGATAACTTAAGCTTATACATACCAAATATATACATACATATATTAAAACTCAATCTCCAACACTTAACCATTCCTTGGTTAAGTTAACCTATATAGAGTTAAGGTCACTTTGGACATTTCACTTGACTAAACAAGGGTATAATCGTCATTAACCTAACATAGGATACCAAGGTCATTTCTCCACATGTCAAGGGCATTATCGTCTTTAACCATCAAATTTAGAGAATTTATTCTTTTTAATTCAAAATTTGCTCTATTTTGCACCAATTCAAGTCCATTTTAAACTAAAGTTGTTTCATCATACTTAAATTTTATTCCTCATCAATATAATCCATACTTTACTTGTCCCATAACACCTGTCACATTTCCAAATACTAAATTTCGTCAATCAAATATAATAATTTACACTAAATATAAATTTGCATAATATTCCATACTTAATTTTTCTACAAACCCATTTTGGTCCCCTATTCCATTCATTTCACTTTTCGACATCTCAAATAGTCGAATACTCACTTTGTCCATAAACCACTTCCTCGAGAAGTGAACCTCGATTGGATTACCAAAATTCATCGTCCTTTATCCTTTTAACTCATAAAAGCATTATTACAACTTTAACGTCCTTTCACTTATTTATTTCACTCACATAAGCCACTTCTTAACATACATGGAATCTACGTTCCTTATACTCATATTTACGAGTATTACCTTTTTGTCTTTACACATCGTATCATGATTATCTTATTTCCATCATTTAATATTAATTTCCTTAACAAATTCCATAAATACACATATCATGCACTTAATCTCCCACAAATCCTTAATAAACCAATTTGATCACACGATTCTTTCTTCACTACACTTACATACTCAGTTTAACTTATCATCCTCATACCATCGTCTCTCCAGGCCTATAACATAAGCTTAATTTACATGTACTATCCTTATTTACATAATTTTTTTTTAACTTTAACTCTTCTTTTTATATTCGATTACATATACATATACACATATTTATACCATCAATCTATTATCGACCGACACCTAATATCGCGTCTTAGAATAATTTCTTCAGATTATCCTATTGTGGGTATTACAATCAATAACTCATCTTAGTTCCATTATATCACCATTTGATCATCAAAATTCATATTCATTATTATTCCATCATATCTCAAGTCTCTCAGACACTTCAAATCTCTAACTGATCCATATACCTTCTATAGACCCTTATTTATCAAGAGTCCCTTTATACCATTTTAACCACATAGGTCCCTCTTTATCTTATCAACCACACAGGTCACATCTATCACATTTATCACATAATAATTCACATTAAACACTTATCATTATATTCTATTCTTCAAATCTAGGTTTTATCACATATCCTTTACTTAATTCATCATAATCCTCATTTGGAATTCTTATAAAATTCTGGGGTGTCACAGGAAGTATAACGAGTATTATTTGGAATATAATTTCTGGGTATTACATTATTTACTCCAGGTACGAATTCCGTGTTTCTTCAACGACACTCCTTTATATTTTAATTTGTTCATTTGGTTTATCATTAGAATTCATCTATTGTTTTTTATGATTGTTCCTTATCAAGTTCATAAGATAGTTTTATTTTGGCGTTGGTATTTATAACTCATATTTGTACTCCTTGAACTAGTTTATCATATTTAATATTCATTTGATTTTATAAAAATGTACATGTTAATATATTTTTGGAGATATTGTGTTGACAATTCATTTCGGTTTAACACATACATATTGAAAGTAGTATGCCCTTAAGCCAGTTACATTTGATGTAATAACATATTCTTTGTAATCTTATTAATTTAATTAATAAAAGAGTAATTATTTAATGGTGTTCATTTATCCATGTTTAATTGGTTGAATTAATTAATGTGATAAACCCATAGTTTTTTAGAAATACTTTTAGAATCATGATATTGATCATGCTAATGAGATTTACACTTTAGATAGCTCAAAACTAAAGTATTCATAATCACATGATCGCTAATGTGGGGTTAATCGATTCGGATAAATTTGTACATACTATATTTACTCTTTAGAAGATGATGATTGATCTCATAATCATTTGTATGCAGTCACCAAAGCAAGTATATAGATGATTATTGAAGAATAAGTTCACTGAACGTGACTTACTTAAAGGAATATCTAATTGAGTTTTACTTATTTTTCAATAGGAGCTCCTAAAGTGATAGTAGTACATGTGATCCTTGGACTTGAGATCATCATAGTACCTTGTGTATTCTGAGTTATACTTCGTCATATTCCTTAAGACTTGTTGATATATCAAAGGGTATGTTCGAATATAATAAAGTGTACATGGAGGTAGGTGAATGATCAACAAAAGATTTACCACTTCCAAGTAAATGGAGAGAATGTCATATGTAATTTGATAAATGACAACTCAGAAATCCCTAGGCAGGGTTGAATGAAAATTAGAAAGGAGTTTCTAATTTATATTAACAAGAGTTGTGCATTTGATTGAAATGCATATGATCAAATAAAATAAAACTTGACAGTAATTTCATGTCTAATATTTGATTGGGACATTGTATGATAAAATTATTGAATTATACGGTAGCTATTTACTGAATAAGTTCTTTGTGATTAAACATTGGTTTCATATTATTCAAAAAGTCATTTTATATGCTAAGACGTCTCACTCTTATTGTTGAATAAATATATTTATTTATTTTGAATTAAAGGAGTTTAGTTCATGATAAATAATATTAGAATGGTTCTAATTTATTTATTCTACAAACGGTATAATATTGAACCTAAAGGGTCACACCATAAAAGAGAAATATCTGTTTTAGAAGTAGATAACTTAATAGTAATAATTAATTAAGTATATTTAATTTATACTATAATGATAAAATAAATTAAATAACTTAATATTTATAATTAAGTATTTTAAAAATACTAATTATAAATTAATACGAGTACTATTATTATTACTATTATTATTATTATTATTATTATTATTATTATTATTATTATTATTATTATTATTATTATTATTATTATCGACGTCGAGGATTTGGGTTTTTCCCTAAAATGCCCTTTCTATTTTATTATGTTGTTACTTGTTTTGTTAAACGGGTGTTTTTAGGAAGAGTCGGCATAAATGTCGACATTGTTTTGAAATGTTGATTATGATAATGGGCCAATTGACCAGAGCAGTCAATTGGTAAAGGTTTAAATAAATGTAACAACTCATCTGAATTTTTATATTTTTTTGTAATCGAGATGACCCATATATGACTCCGAATAATTGGTCTGCAACCGAGATTCATAAAGTTCGAGGGCTTGCTTAAGTGAGGGAAAGGTGTTAAGCTCCTCATGACTTCCATGAAAACACAATTACCGCTTTCTTAATACTTTCCTTAAAATCCCTTTGAGATAGGGAATATGTGTGTGTGCTTGTATATGTTTGTGTGATTTAGTAGAAAATCTAGAATATCACCACTCAGATTTTGAATCGAAATTGTGAGAAGTGCGTTATGTTGAAAGAAACTTTGAACCTCTTTGAGCCTCTACACGAAGGATTTGACCCTTTAAAGAGAAATTCATTTTTTTATATTTCGATTTTGATAAAAAAAAAATAAGTGACGTTTTTGATAAAACACTTTTTCAAATCATTCGTCAAATAGGAATCAAGGTCTTCCGCTACTTCCAATTTTAACTTATAAGATCTAATACTCTAAGTTGATTCAATTTTATAAGATCTTTATCGCTTTTTGTTTGAAAATAATTTTGCATGCCGAAAGATAAAATCAATCAATCACAACTGTGTTTGGAGCTACCCACAGGTATGTAAGCCATCAAAATAGCCCTTAACACCAAATAAAATTTTCACTATTACGGGGCCTTAAATTCATCTTTCAAGATTCTCAATGTTGTTTTAAGGCCAGAGATTTATATTTTACTAGGAAATGGAATTGTAAATATTATATCCGTAAAGATCATCCATCACTAGAATTCCATCAATATCCCTTAAATCGATATTTAAAGGCCTTGACTCCTTCCTAGGCTTAAATAACGAAAATCGTAACAAAATGAATTAAAATCGTAATAAAATTAGATCCATGTGATGACGCAATAAGGATCTAATCGACGATGTATCCTAAATTGGCTAACAGTTCGTTCCATGGTAATGGAGTCCTGGCTGGCCAAAAGGTAGGATACGTTCATCATTAGATACAGATCTAGGACGGGGCACGCAGTTAACTTCATAGTTAAAATAATTCAACTCCCGTGTAAAACATCCAATAAAAAGTTAGCTGAATACATAAAATATCGATAAAATCATCAAAAGGATATCATTGGGAAGCAAGGAGGAAATTTCATTCATGTGAGATCCTCTATAGCCATCCCTAATATGATAATTTAGTAGATCTATCACAGATAGGCCAGATCTAGGTTAAAAATTGAATCTTTAATATTGTAACATGGCGAAAATATTAGATCCGTAATAGATCTATAGTTAAATCAAGTAAAGATCGAATCTTTAATATTGTGGTATATCAAAAATATTAGATCCATAATAGATCTATAGTTAAATCAAGTAAAGATCGAATCTTTAATATTGTGGTATATCAAAAATATTATATCCATAATAGATCTATAGTTAAATCAAGTAAAGATCAAATCTTTAGCATCATAATATATTGAAAAGACTAGATTTAAAATAGATCTATAAATATGGCACAAAAGGATTGAAACTTTAATCACAGAACATTGCAAAATTTATATATAATGATAGATCTATACTAGATTTATATAAAAATGTACAAATATTGGATTTTACACCATGAGATAGGTGAAAATGATCGCCTTAAACTAGAATATTCACTGCATCTTGCTATTTTGACAAAGATTGATGAAAATGTACTGGATCTAAGATTTCCTAGCACTTTCTCTTTCTAAAATAACTTTTTCTCTTTCTAGGATCAGTCTCTCTCTACAATAGAATTTTCTCTCTAGAAATGGCTAACCCCTTAAAAATGTAGAAAAATCAAGCTTTTATAGTGTTTGGGCTTGGTTGCAGGTGCACCTATGGCTGGCCATGGTGGGCCCCACAGTCTCGATTCTCGTGTTGCATTGTCGATTTTTTGTACTCTATACTGGAACGTCCATAATTTGCAATTCGGGAAGAGTTAGGAGACGTGCCATACCATTTCGAAAAGCTTTTTCCAAGGGCTACGCAATGACATAGGGCTTGAGAAACTTTGGATCTAGGAAGATATAGAGAAAGGTATAAACATCCACCTAATGATATTGGTCAGTCACTCGTCTTACCTTGCGTAATCCAATGCTCGTAAATTGTCATGATAGCTTTGACCGTAGCTTGTTGTGAAATATTTGGATACGCGTATACAGGTTTGCCATCTTTTCTCGCATGTCTGGGTGACATAACAATTTTTCCCTTCTACTATTGTTAGAAGACAGGTGCAAAATTTTGGGTGTCTATAGATGCCCCTCTTTATCATGTTTATATAATGCAATGAAATGAACATGACAAAGAACTAGATACCTGATGCATGCCAATGACACTATATACATGACAATATAAAAGGATGTAAGACAATCGTAATGATATCGGTTTTAAATCAGATGATGATATGTTTATTAATTGAATCGTCATTGTTGAGCATCGTCTTCAACGGAATTGCATTGTCGTCATTGGGTATCGTCTTTGATTTTATTGCTGGGTATTGCTTCTAATAGAATCGCATCGGGTATAGAATCGTATCGTCATCATCATTAAAGGAAACTATCATTCTTTTGCTTACTTTTGATTTGTCATTGATTTTGACTTTCGTTGGTTATTGTTTTCAATGGAATCATATCGTTAGAGGAAAATATTCTCCTTTTGCTTACTCTTGCATTTTTATCATTTTGACTTATTTTTGAACATTTTTTTTCATCCCTCATGGTCATTCATTGTCAGTTTTTTGAATGCCTTTCCCAAAAATGAGCATTTTATGATTATATCGATCATTTTTCTTCACAAGTACACCTATTTTTCCTCTTATCGATTTTGACTTGTTTTTGAATATTTTTTCATACTTTCCAATCTCATGAACATTCTGTTTTTATTGCTTGGAGAATCGTATCATTCATCGTATGACATTCGTTAATCGCATCGTATCGTAAATCACATCGTATCGCATCGCAAGTCATAAATTCATTCCCTGTCTTTTTTTTATCTTAGATTTCTAATTCAAAAATTCAGATTTTAACTTTTCATTTCAGATTTCAACTTTTTATCGCAACTATTTTTTTTTCTTATATCGCATTGCCAAAGTCAATTCTCTCTTTTATTTCCTTATATGATTTCCTTATGTTTTTTGACTGACTTTTATGCCTCGCAACTCTTTCTTTCAGATTTCAGTTCTTCGAAACTCTTCTTTTGACAAAATATGATTTATAATTTGAAAATTCGTTTTTCTTCCACTTGATTATGATTTATAATTCAAAATTCATTTTTCTTCCACTTGATTATAATTTATAATTTGAAATTCATTTTTCTTTAACTTGATTTTGATGCATCGTAATCGCTTAAAAAAGTATAATAATCGATTGAACAAAATTGAAAAGAAAACGTACCTAATTAATCACCTGTAGTTCTTCTCCATGAATTTGATATGGATCCCTACGCGTTAAGTAGTTTATAGGGCCTCCTTGGGGTTCGTCTTTATAGATCGTCCTTGACAGCCATTCTTTTCATTTGACTTGACATCTTTGCTAATTAGCTGAGTCATGCATTTGTCTGTGTTAGTGCAAATGATTAATGATTTAATGATGATTGTATAGTTAATGTATGATATTGATCGTATAGTTAAATATAATGATAATGGTACTCATATAATGATAATCATAAAGTAACATGCATGATGATGTTAAATGCACTTTCATTTAGTCCAATGCATAAGCTGTAAAATAATTTGTTAATAAGGAATTTGTATAGTTCTTATAAAATATCGTATTATACAAGGACTTAGAATTAATACGAATAATAATTTATATTTATAAACTGTAACTTTTGTAAAGTCCTTATTTAATCCATATTGTATAAGGGCTTAGTTTAGAATAGATCAAACTTGTTAAGTTGATCTATGAAGAAAATTAGATGTATAAATTGTAGGAAATCACAAGTACCTTAAACAATCACCGGATTCATTCTAAGTTCGTAGAGTATGCTTAGAAATCATAAGGCAAGACATAGTCAAGGAGGAGATCGCAGAATACGAACATTCGAATAGTCAAAGGTTGTATTGTTGATCGCAGAAGCACAAGGGCACTTTGAATAAATCAACAGTAGAGCATAAGACAAGTGCAGAATCTCTACTACACGATTAGTTCATCTTACAAAATGAAAGCTGTCAGAGTACTTGGAGCAGACATGTCACAAATTAAAGAGCCCGATGTAAACTCTCCAAGTTAAAGTTGAAATCTAGAAAACAGAGCATATGAGTATCTATTGGCTAGTTTTATTTTGGGAAACATTAGCTAACCGTTGGATGCATTTGATAGAGATTAGAAGAAGATGTACAGTATGATGTCATCCACGTGGTTACCATTTTTAGCATACTACAAATGAAGACATAACTGAAAGCAAACAGACATTTGTCATTAAATGTCAATATCAGAGATCTTCAAAGATTAACTTAGTGATTAAAGTAACGACTTCTTTCCAACGGGTAATTCAGCGAACATCTCTCTATAAATATGAACTCTCATTTAAAATTCGAGAGAGAGACTGAGCAAGCAAGAGGAAAAAAAGAGAGAACTGAACTTCTAAATCGTAAAGTTCAAAAAAGGATAATAGAGAATGAGAAGTAAGGATGTGCTTTGGAGGATCAATCAAGGGTGACTTCCATAAAATGAAAGCAGAAGAAAAGAAGGCACATCAAATGGCTCCCAAGATTGATGCCAACAAGGAATCACTCAGTTGTTAAGTTCCATCAATGAAGGGATGAACTTAGTGTCCAATTAGGAAGGTTCTTAGTTTGTCTCAGTGACCTATGCCGAGACTTAGTGACTCGAAGGAACCTTATTGGTTCAGATGTAACATATCTTAGTGGTTTGATTGTGAAGATTGAGAATATCCTTAGTGGATTTCCTACCAGAAGTGCAAAAGAGTAGACTAGGAGATCTTTATGCTCTGAATCACTTAAAATTCCTGTGTCATCTCTTATGTCTTTTATTGCCTTACATTACAACTACACTAACTATTTTATAATCTGCAATAACATTTTAGTAACATAGCCTAAAATCATAATTGCATATTTAAAATTTGATTAAGGAGGGGGTATTTTACCAAATTAACCATTCAGCTGCAATTACAAAATAAAATAAAATTTGGTAACTGAGTTAGTAAGAATGAAGTGATCTATTCAACCTCCCCTTCTAGATCATTTTTATGCCATCTAGGAAACAACAGCCTGATCTGTGTTGATCATGTTAAGATGGATGATGGAGTTACTGAGGTAAATAGTCCTTATGATTTGGTTCCCTCTATATTCATGTCGTCGTCAAAATACATTTTCCAAAATTGACCTTTATCTTCATGATTTGTTCATTGAATTGCCAATAAGTCTTCGTGGGGGAAATAGGTTTCTAGAGGTTTAAATCCACCCGAGTGTGCTTTAGATAGTAATTATACGATTTCTTGACATTTCACAGATTTTTAGGTCACATAGACAATGTTAAACCGTTGGAGGATCCGCTGCCACCTTGCTAGTCTGCAATTCAATACTGGTTTGTCGAATATGTATTTCAAAGGAGCCATTCGGAATATTAAGTAAGTAGTATAGCTATGGAGATAATGTTGCAGTCTCATTGCGACCAAGTCTTTCCAATCAGAGTGTAGTTTTAGTCGCAACTGCTAAGCCTTTTGCTGAGATAGTATATGGCTTGTTCGTTACTTGTGCTATCCTTTTACCCTAGCATGCACCCCATTGTACCAGAGTTAACAAATATGTTCACAAATAGAAGAATTCCATCCTTCGGAGGCAATAAGACCGACACTTTAATCCGTTGCTCTTTAATAGGAAGGAAGGCTTACTGACATTCTTTGTTCCATTTCCCAGAGGAATTCCTTAAATTTGAAAATTGGTTCGCATATGGTCGTTAATTGTGATATGAATCAGCTGATAAAATTAATTCTTCCAAGGAACCCTAGTATTTCCTTCTTTGTCCGTGGCATTGTCATTTCTATAATGGCTTTAATTTTGGTGGGGTCTATCTCAATGCCCCTATTGCTGACAAGAAATCCTAGATGCTTGCCTGATTTGACTTAAAAAACACATTTTGCCACATTGTGCTCAATTTCCTTATGCATCATGTCGTAAAATAAGGCCATAATGGCCATTTGATAAGCGGCACCGGTATTTGTGAGGCCAAAAATAAGGCGTCTGTACTTCTTTCCTATATATATTTTTTTGATCTTTACATGTATGTATGCAAAGATGTTATGTATGGATCAACAAATATTTTATGTATGGATTTGCTTCGCTATTCGTATATTCGCTTATTCATTTCTACTATCGTGATGCATGTTTATAGGCTAGATAAAAATGACCCCTTATTAGTTAAAAGACACGATTTTACTGACAGGGCGATCGTTTTTGAGTTAAGAAATCTCTTGTGTCGAGAATTTTGCCTTTTTCCTTCCTTTGTTATATTGAGCTTTCTTCATCACAATTTCTTTCGAGAGTCTCCCATTTTTTTGACGATAGCCTTAGACTCCTTCCATTTTTATGATTCTTAAATGCCCCAGCCCTTGTACATGTTGTTAACGAGGCTCACTTTGTTGACCACACTGAGTTACCCTGTAGATTAAGCAAACAAGAAATGCCAAAAGCTTGACAGCTCGAGCCTTCGGGGTTAGATCTGATATAATAATTATTTTAATCTTGACAACAAAGTATATAAAGTTAAGGTACATGAAATTTAATACTCATCGACTCTGTAATTTAGCTCGTATCCGTGGTGTTTTTATCTTATCGCTAAAGAACTTAAAATTGAGTAGGATAATGGATCTTTTCTAAGCAAGCTATGAATTGTGCATGTATTAATTTCCAAGTTATTTTTATTTCTTTTATTTTGATTATTGTTTATTTAACGAGTTATGATATCATAAGAAAACTTTCAAGCATTCATGGTCATTATTCATGAGTAAGATTAACTTCAAAAGACTACCTTCCTTTATCATTGATACTCCATCTTCATTTTAGATACCAGTCTTCATAGGATTGACGTCATATGACGTGTGTCGTGCGATGCACCCTTTCGCCGAAATTTCTCCTCCATGACTTTAGATAACCATTCTCCTCTAGTCGAATTTTTTTCTTCTTTTGATTCTACATTTTCTTTTCTCCCCAACCTAACTTGTTTCATTTTCTTAGGCTATTCAGAGTTACCCATTTAACGAGTTTTGGACCAATGGCTCCAAAACTAGACGACTTTAAGGCACTAGATGTAAAGACACCCCTTCGGGTTTACTTGCTCGAGCAACAAAGGCCACACTTCGATACAAGTTAGGTGGTCTATTCTATTTATTCCTTGCCTGACCTTGTGCAAGATTCATTTTCTTAGGCTTAAGTTACCCGTGTAGCGAACGTTAGGTTGACGACTCCCAAACTAGACGACTTTAAGGCATCAGGTGTAAAGACACCCCTATTTCGAGTTTAACTATTCGAATAACTTAATCCACAATTCGAATATGCTTAGGTCTCCTATTCTTCTAGCTTCTGCCCCTCGCAATGCTCATTTTCTTAGGCTCTATTACCCATATAACGAGCGTTGGGTCGGTGACTTTCAAACTAGACGGCTTTAGGGTACCAGGTGTAAAGACACCCCTTCGGGCTTAATTACTTGAATAACTCAGGTCACGATTTGAGACATTAGATTGGTCATTTACCCTTTAACTTCGCACCAAAAGTCATCATTCTCGTTATAGCTTTATACCCCACAACTAAAGTCAGCGTAAATGCAAAGTGCAGACATGGACATAAGGTAGATTCTGCTTCAAATGCTTCGAATTAAGATTTTACGCCTTATCAACAGGTGGAATAGTTTTAATCATACCAATGATTCTGCTCCACGGACGCTTGTTAGAATTAATCCAATTCATAACAAGTTAAATTACATTTTCTCTTCCCAAAACTAATGTAAGACTTTATCTATACTTAGATTATCTACCACCTTTAATATATGTAAATGGAGATAGTAAACAAACAGAGAGATGAAAAGAGTTGTACCTTACATGCGGGTCGTTATATTCTGAGAAAATTATGATTAAAAAAGATAAAATGATCATACCGGCTAACCAGTGAAATGCTATAAGGGAAGCTTTAATGATGACAGTGCACACTGATGGGATTGTGCCCTGGACATCGACCTGTGCTTCATCATCTCCTGGATAGTCGATGAATGCCCTAATGTTGAGTCATCGTGGGTTCCAAAATTGCCCCAGTTTTGTTTGTTGTCAGGGCATTTGCTTCGCTGTGTGTTTGATGTCGGCATCTCAAGAATTTATGACCTACCTGGTAATGAGATAGTGGGTACGAGATCTGATGTCCGGGTGCCCCCATCGTTTCTGGCTTGTATGTGTATTCAACTTTTATAATCTTTTTTTTTCTAATTTGACGAAGGCTTATGATCTAGGGGAGTTAGCTCTTTAAGGATTATGAGAACGGTCATCGGATAATTACTTTACGTCGTTGAGTCGATATTTCTTATCTTCTTAGGTTATATCTGTCCTTGCTAATGATCATGCTTGATATATTGTTGTGTTTCTCATTTTATATCATTGCTCCAGCTTCGATGATTGATGTTGAGATGCCTTCGGATTCCATTGAATTGGATCTAAGAGCTCAGTTTAGTTTATGATATGATGGCTTCAATTGGGTCTGGTTTGATCTATAAGGCTTAATTTGCGGCTTTTGTTTCAGGAAAACAGGTTGTCGGGTATGAGGTGGACTTTGCCATGATGGTAGCATATGTAGTTCAAAGATGTCGAGTTGTTGATGTTGTTGGAGGATTTTGATGATTTTGTAAGGATGAGACTACACCATTGTTGGCTGCCTACCAGGACTTTTCGTAGGTCACAGGTGATGAGTTTGTCGGAGGATCGTGGTTCACGATTGCCAAATTATCAAAAAGTTTTGGGAATTTTTATAAGAATTAGAACGCACCACAAATGGCTGCCTATGTACTCCTATAAGGAGAGGAGATCAAGTCTTACATAGTCCAGGCTTTGAAAACACAAGGGATCAATTTGATTGATGATGATTTTTTTAAAGATTAATAAACAAAGCATAACATAGTAATGGACGAAAAATAAAATACGACAAAAAACTAAACAACTGATAATGTCCCCATACTTCCTAGGACTCATAACTATATTCCTTGAATTTACTTTTTTTTTTGTTAGTTGAGGTTCGATAGTCTAATTATCGATTGTCATGTTATCTTTGACAGCTACAATGGAGGCCACTTTTGCATTAGAAATATCTACCATGATAGCCACGACTTGATTACTGCTTGGTTTGAAACATCATTTGGAAACGTCCCAACTGGACCGCGTTCCTTTAAGATTGGTGATCATAGCTACCATTTCCCCTGAACTATCCGTCTCAGGTGGAAATCTTATGTTCCTCATTTCTTCTCTGCCTTCCTTAATCATAGGGATTTCAATGTCGCCTGTTATCTTCAGATCTCCATTTTTAATGAAATTCTGGATTTTGTGTTTCAATGCCTAACATTCCTCAATCGTATGTCTAGGTGAGTTGGAATGGAGACATATCTTGGTGGGATCATATATCTTTGTCTTGGGATTTGTAGGAGGCAGCAACCCCGTAATCTTTCCTTTGCTTACCAGAAGAAGTAATATTTCTTCCTTTGATTTGTTCGAATGGGTGAATTTTTGGTCTCTTGAGGATGCTATTTGATCTTTCTTCTTTGGGAGTTTGTATTCTTCTGAGCGAGTTTTGAAGCTCCATTGGTGGGATCTTCTAGTAACTTTATTATTTCACTTTTCATGCCCTTTCAACCGGCTTTGATCTTCTTCAGCCAACTGGATCACATTGGAGAGATATTGGCTTGAATTTTGTTTAATCTCCTCCCCTCTTAGCTTTTTGATAGTTGAGTGAAGAATTGCATTGTAACTTGATATTGGTATACTACTAGCTTTGCTAATTATTTTGCTTGTTGCCTGATCATCTCTAATTCTTGTCTAATGAGCTTAATCTCCTCCAGATATTTCCACCTTAGGACATTTGTTCCGCTCCTTTTGGGGCCTTCTTCAATCCTTTATATATACTTCCAATTTGGATCCATTTTGATACTTCCTGATCTGATCATGTTCATTCTCTTTGTATCGTGTTGTGGCTGAGTGTTGATGTTGGACTGCTTGGGTTGTTCAACCATAATGACCCCTCTATCGATCAAGTTCTGTATCTTATATTTTAGCGACCAACATTCTTGAGTGTCATGCTCAGGAGATCTTGAATGGTAAGCACACCATTTGCGGGGGTTATATCTTTTGCTTTTCGGATCCAGGAGTGGAGCTAGTTTAGTAAAAAAAATCTGGGCGATTGATAATGCCAATATACTTTCAAGGGAATAACATAAAGGAGTGAATTTTTTATTTTATTTTCTTTCAAACTTTTCTTGTCTGGCTTAGCTTTGGTTGAATGCAGACTATGGTTGTAGTTGCAAATTATTTCCCTTTATCCAGGTAGGGGGATAGTTGTTGGGTCTCCAAGATTGCCCCTGTGAAGCGAGAGACACATCTTCTTCTTCCTTTCCCCGACTTTTCTTAGGTACACTGCCATAATCTTTGGCTTAAAGGTGCTCATGTATGGCCTCCAAGGTTTTGAAATCTTTGATCTTCCCAGTCCTTAAACCCATTTCAAGCCATTTTACAATGTTTTATCATTTATGAGAAGGGTTTGCCTATACCGACAAGTACTCTTTCATAATAAGGTGCTTCTTGGATATTTATAAAAGTTATTACCATTTCCATCTCATCCATATGAGAGGTTACTTGAGTAGCCATCCTTCTCTATCTTTGTGCATAATCCTGAAAAGATTCAGTGGGTTGGTTTTTGATCTTGGTCATTTGATACCACCACATTTGGATTGGAAACTGTATTGTGTCAGGAAAACATGGACTAATTCTTCTCAATTGTGAATCTTGGTATTATTAAGCTAGGCATACCATGACTGGGCCTCTCCCGTTAAGCTTTTTTTGGAATAACTGCATCTTTAGGCTTTCATCTTAGTATATGATCTAAGCTCCCCAATGTACAGCTTCAAGTGAGTGTATGGGTCTCCCGACCCATTATAATTTTTGAACTCAGGGATTTAAAATGTATTCGGATATCGAGTGCCCGGGAATATGTAGAGGTCGAAATAGTTAACGCTGTCGTATGTTCCTACCTCTTTCATGGAGCAGATGGCTTCTTCCATTTGTTTCATCTTCTTTCAGATTTACTTGGTTTCTTCGTCTTTAGGGACTGATTATCTCCTTGGTATGACCCTTACTGTTGGAACCTTTGGTGGGTTTACTGGTAAATTGAAATATCTAAGCAGGGATTTGTGTGTTGTTGGTATTAAGAGGAATTTGGTTTCTTCCTAGTACAGAGGATTCAAGCTAATCATTAGATCCTTGGTTTAGCTTGTATTGCTCCATTAGTAGAGAAGTCATTTCTTCCTAGTATAGAAGGATTCAAACTCTTCCCGGGAGATAGGAGTAGGGTCTGGTGTGGGAGCCTTGGACATTCTGATGGGTGGTGTTCGTACCTTTCGAGCTTATAACCAGGTTTAAGGACCAATCTACAAATAAAATAACAAAGTTTAATTTTGAAAACTGGAGAATATGGATGCATGCTAATGCGAGATGTCTGTTTTCAAGAGTTTTTTTTAATCTTTTTCTACAAAAAAGGGTTAGCTGTTTTGTTATGATAGTATGACAATTTTTAGGAAAAAAGGCAGGTACGGATGCATGCTATTATGATATGCATGTTTTTAGTAGTTCTTTAATATTTTCCTATAAACAGGTTCAGCGATATTGTTATGACAGGGTGATAATATAGAAGGTATTTAAATGTGAGACGAATGACATCATATAAGGAGTAACAGGGCACGAAGAGACTTTCTGTAACGTTGGGTTTATTTGAGGCTGACCTACCCTAGGGTTACTGTAAGGATCCGAATTTTCAAGATTTCTTTAATAAAATTAAATAAGAAATTAATTGATAAAATTATCAAGGTTGTTAAATTAATTATTATTTTATGTGGTTTAAGGATGTCAAGGGATTTAATTGGTAAATTAAATCAGTATAAAGATGATGACAAATGGTGATTGAATAGAAATAATTAAAGAATAAATAAATTGTTTAAAAACAATTTAAGAGAAACTTTAATGAAATTATTGATATTTAGAAATTGTTGTGGAGGTACATAAATTAAATGATGTTATGTGATAATGTGAAATGTATGAATTAGATATGTATATATATACATTTGTATATATATGTGTGGTTATGTTTAATTGTTATAATTATAAATTTCATCAATTATGAGAATTAAGGGATTAATAATTAAATTAATCCAAAGTTAAATAAAAGTTAATGAAGAAGTAAGTAAAATTAAAAATATTGATTATATAATTAATCAATAATTATGGTGGAAGTTTGGAAATTAATTAAGAAGGAAAGTAATTATATAAATTATATAATAATATAATTTATATAAGGAAATTAAAATGAAATATGAGGAAAATAGTAATCATATAAATTATATAGGAATAATTATATAATTTATATAAGAAGATTTAATTGAATAATGAGGGAAGAAAGATTTTATAAGTTGTATTTTGTGTAAAAGGGAAATTATTTAAAAAGGAATAATGTAATTATATAAATTATATATTATTAAATTATATAGTTTATATAAGGAAAGTTAATGTGAATATTAAAGAAATTGAATAATAAATAAGAAAAAAGGAATGTTTTAAGTTATTAAAAATCATATTTATGTATAATGGAATTATTATGACTTTTATGAAAGATAATATTTCAGAAATGTGAACATGTTAATGTAACAAATTGTCCAAGTAACGAAGTGAAAAATTACGAAAAATAATTTTTATATGTTATATGAATTATTTTATGAATTTTGGAGGTATAAATTATCTCATATAATTACATGCATGGTATTATGCGTGTACAAAATTTGTCAAGTAAAGTACCCAAAAAGGGTCTAAATTTTATTCATAAATCATATTATGAATTTTGGTAAATTAAAATAAATATTTTGTATTTATTATATAAAATATTTATTACACGAAATAATTACGTAATGTGTTTAAAATATTTTTTATGCGCCATTTTGCCCCAATTCCGGAAGTTTCAAGATGGCTAAGGCGGTGGACTGGAAATGAGAATTAAAACTATTTATAACATTAAGGTATATATATATATATATGGAGAGGAAAAGAATAAGAAAGAGAAACAAAAGGAAATAAACCAATATTTCCTTCCTAATTAGTTCCAACCGAGAGCTACCACCACCATCCGCCACCTTACACCACCACTAGCAAGAGGGAGAAAATATTTGGCACCAACAAAGGTGAACAACAAGTTTCAAGGAAGGAGTTTTAAGGTATAAATTAATTAATTTAGTTTATTTTGTGTATTATTGGAGATGAAATAATTTTGTAGAAAATTTGTAAATAATTAATATAATTATTCTAAATAATTTTAGAATGCATATATATATGAATTATGTGATTTTTAGAATAATTTTGTGATGAAAAAGTGGATTAAAAATGGAAATTATTGGAAGTTGGTGTACTGTTCACAGCTGAAGAAGATGAACAGTAAAAGGCTCGACCGCGCATTGCGCGCGGTCAGTTTTTTTTCTTCCGCCAGGATAAAAACGATGCCGTTTTTTGGGCCGCATCTGAAGGAAATCCGCGCATTGCGCGGAGCCCAAAAATCTGGCTGAGAAATGACGCCATTTGGCGTCGGCGTTGGGGAGGCCGCGCGCCATTCGCGGCCGACGCACGCGACGGAATTACGATTATGCCCCCGGTCTTTTCAGTTTATCCCGGTTGTGTCCCTTGACGCGCGGAAATTATAGAAATGCCCCTGGACTTTTCGAAAAATTTTGGTTATGTCCTTAACATTGTTGAAATTTCAGGAATGCCCCTGGGCTTTCCGGGAAATACCGAATGTGTCCCCAAGGGCGCAGAAATTACCAAAATGCCCCCAGAATTAGTTTTTAATGAAATAAATGTTTAAAAATTATAGAAAATTAAAGAAAAATACTAAAAATATAGAAATGATATTTGGGCATTAAATTTAATATTTTTTTAAAAATATTAAATATTGGGGATTAATATTTAAATGTTTAAATATTAATCTAATGAGGTTATAATTTAGAGAATGATTAAATAAAATTTCTGGGACAACCAGATATGTTAAAATTTGTCCGATGAGCCGGGTTGTCCGAAGTGAAGGAGTTGATATTAAGTTATATTAATATTTAAGGGACGAGGTTAATATAATTAACTATATAAATTAATAATTGGTCTAGAGATGATATTAATTAGGTAAATTAATATCATAAATAGATAAATAATTATTACTTGATTATTTTATGATCATAGGTTGATCGAGTTAAGGGTTTGAGCTAACAATTTAAATAACTGGACGCCAGACAAGTTCTTCAGTCCTTTAATTTTAATTGTTGCCTGTTATGATATGTAAATACTTGTTTAAATGCATATAAATTATGTGTTATGTGATCTGTGGTTAACATGACAACTATATGTACTTTGTACAATGATGTGGGATATACTGCTATAATAGAAGCACAAGCACATGAAGTATGACACACACTGAGTATGTTAAGGTATGTGCTACGTGAAATATAAACTGTTGAACTTGCTGAGCCGTTGTGCTCATTACTTGCTTAAAATAAACTTTTGCAGGTTAAGAAATGAATTTTAGAAATATCGGATTATATTAGAGATGGATCAATCTAGAAGGTTGTAAATGAAATGGTTATATTCAATATGGTAAATTGCAAAGTTTATTTTGACATTTTTGTATATTCCTATACGTTGGATCCATATAGGATGAATAGAGTTAAATTGTGAACCGTGAATATTTAAATTAATTGTTACGATAGAAACTATTATATATTTGATGATGAATCATGAAACAAAGAATATTTGTATGGACATGAATGATATAAAAATTTGAATGCCAAGCTTTATGATATAAGAAAGAGAAGAATAAGTAAAAGTTGCGATCCAGGGACTAGGATCCAGATATAAGAATTTAAATATCCAAATATTTTAATACAATGATTGAGAAAAAGAAAAATGTATACCGAAAAATTGGTAATTGATGATTTTGAAATCAGCTAATGGATCAATTAAGGTGATTAAAGATTTATTAACGGATCGAAATTTGGACGTAAGGAATATAATGTTAAATAAACATGAAAATTAAGGTAATAAAGTGGGTCGAATTTCGGGGTCGTTACAGTTACTCTCGGGGGCTTTTCAGAATGAATGTCCCCAGATCTTCGCAATCTACTCAATGAGAATTAATCCATTCTTTTGATTGGAGCGGATCTGGGTTGTACCTTTCCTGAGCCTCGTAGGGGAATGCCCTTTTGAGTACAGTAATCAACATTTGTCTGGTTCACGTCTTGGTGGAGGAATCACACAACATACATTCATCGCGTTTCACTGTATGCATATGATGATATTGAAATAAAGCATCCAACAAATAAGGTATTCATCGTAAACACAAACATACATTCGCGTACATTCATCGCGTCTCGCTGTAGGCATAAAATATCCTAGCAAATAAGGCATTCATCGCAAACACACATTCCATTCATTCATGCAATACACAGGTTTAGGAAAAGAAAACATTAAGATTGAATGCGACTTAATCCCTCTATAGTCCCCAACAGAGTCGCCATCTGTCGACACTGGGGATTTGGGGTTTTCCCTAAAATGCCCTTTCTATTTTATCATGTTGTTTAGGAGAGCTGTTGTTAACACTCCAAAATTAAAACCTTACTTTTACTCTACGAACACATCATTTAGTATAGTGACAAGCAAGAGTCGATCCTATAGAGAGAAATATTATTTTAATCTATCCTAATGTTTCTAGCAATAAAAGCAAATAATAAAGAGCCATTTGAATTATGACTATAATAATAAAAGTATAAGTAAAATTAAACTAAGTATAAATAAGAAAAATTAATAGAAAGAAACTTTAGTTCTTATGTTCAGTATCACCTTTCATAGTAATAGAATAATCAAGTATAACATTATTTCTTCCTTCAATGAAATTAATAACTCTAGAAAACAACAATCGTTAATTACCCAAAATTCTCCATAGGTTTTAAATCTAATGTGACAATCGGGGCGCCCCTACTAGACCCTAACTATTACACAACCCAGAACTATCAGTCAAGATATAATATAACATCAACATTAAGAATTAGGGAATTAGATTATTCCAAGCAACAATCACACAATCGCAGATGATTTAACTTCCCTTCTTGATAACCATAGCAATACTCAAAACCTTGACCACAATCATGTATTCTTAAATGCTACTTATGATCATATACAATATCGTTTGCTTATTATACCTTAATCTAACAGACGACAAAAGCTTAATCAATTTAACTGACCATTATTAAATCAATCAAAACAAATATCGTTCAAATAATTAAAACAGATTATCAAGAATAAATCTCATATAAGAAGGAATAAATAATGTCAAACTTAAGTAAACCATCAATTGTAAACAAGATTCAACATTCCCTTAGAACTGAATAAGAAAACTTAGCCTGACATGCTTCAAGAATAAAAACTCTAATAATAATTCGTATTGTATCTCCCCAATACTTCATTTGTCATGTATTTATAGGCCTTTAATTTGTCTAAATCCTAATAGGATTTATAAATACTAAATTATAAAATATAAAATTCTTATTTTATTTTCCCTTTTCAAATTGCTGAAGGAATTATTTACTGGTGCACGCCTGGACCCACACGAAATTACAATCTACTGAAATCCACGCTTTGGATTGAGTACAGGACCCACAATTTAATTAAGGATCAAGAAATCATAATCCTGCTAGAAATCTAATGAAGCATGCCTCATGTTACCTTTAATGCCATGGGCCCACTAGCAAATAAGAGTTATTACTATGATGAAAGGATTCTGTAAACAAAATAAAACAAGTCGGAACGCCTCCCCACGCGCCTGCCATAATCATTGGCGCCTGTCCACGCATTGCGCCAAGCCTGAATTACTCCATCCATAAAACGGTGTCGTGTTGCAATTGGTGCTGACCGATTCCTGCTTCCAAACGCACATGGCGTGCCCACATGCTTCAGAATTTACAGAATTGCCATCCATCTTCAATTTTCCTACAAAATAAAATTAAAATAATTAAAATAATTAAAACACATAATAATAAATAAATTACCTAAAATACTAAAATTACTTAAAACCTCATAAATAATTAAGCCTAAAAATATCTAATAAATAGGAATAAAATCCACTTATCGTTGTTATTTTTTTTCATTAAAAAGGTGTTTTTAGGAAAAGTTGGCATAAATGTCGATGGCGTTTTAAAAGGTTGATTATGATAATGAGTCAATTAACCAGAATTGCCAGTTGATAAAAGTTTAAATTGATGTGCCAACTCATTCGAATTTTTATATTTTTTTGCAATCAAGATTACCCATATATGACTCCGAATAATTGGTCTGCAATTGAGATTCATAGAGTTTGGGGGCTTGCTTAAGCAAGGGAAAGGTGTTAGGCACCCCCGACTTTCGTGAAAATACGGTTACCACTTTCTTAATACTTACCTTAAAATGCCTTTGAGATAGGGAATATGTGCATGTACGTGTGTATGTTTGTGTGATTTAGTAGAAAATCTAGAATATCACTATTTACTTTTGAATCAAAATCGTGAGAAATGCGTTATGTTGAAAGCAACTTTGAATCTCTTTGAGCCTATGCACGAAGGATTTTATCCTTTAAAGAGAAGTTCATTTCTTTATATTTCGTTTTTGATAAAATATTTTGGGTGGTGTTTTGGAGAAAGCACTTTTTCAAATCCTTCGTCAAATAGGAATCAAAGTCTTCTGCTACTTCCAATTTTAACTTCTTAGATATAATACCCAAAGTTGACTCAATTTTATAAGATCTTTATTGCCTTTTATTTGAAAATTGTTTTGCTTGTCGAAAGATAAAATCAACCAATCACAAATGTGTTTGGAGCTACCCATGGGCATGTAAGCCAGTAAAATAGCTTCAAACACCAAATAAAATTTTCACTATTACGGGACCTTAAATCTGTCTTTTGAGATTCTCGATGTCGTTTTAAGCCCCGAGATTTGCATTTTACAGGAAAATGGAATAGTAAATATTATATCCGTAAAGATTGTCCATCGTCAGAATTCCATCAATATTCCTTACATCGATATTTAAGGGCATTGGCTTCCTTTATAGGCTCACATAACAAAAATCGTAATAAATTGAATTGAAATCATAATATCATAATAATATCGTAATAAAATTAGATCCATGCGATGATGCAATAAGGATCTAATCGGCGATGTATCCTAAATTGGCTAACAGTTTATTTTATAGTAATGGAGTCCTGACTGGCCAAAAGGTAGGAACCGCTCAGCACTAGATACGGATCTAGGATGGGGCGCGCGGTTAACCTCGTAGTTAAAATAATTCAACTCCCGTATAAAACATCCAATAAAAAGGGAGCTGAATATATAAAATATCGATAAAATCATCAAAAGGATATCATCGAGAAGCAAGGAGAAAATTTCATTCTTGCGAGATCATCTCTAGTCATCCCTAATTCGATAATTTAGTAAATCTATCACAGATAGGCCAGATCTAGGTTAAAAATCGAATCTTTAATGTCTTAACATTCCGAAAATATTAGATCTGTAATAAATCTATAGTTAAATCAAGTAAAGATCTAATATTTAATATTGTAGTATATAAAAAATATTAGATCCATAATAAATCATTAATCACAGAACATCGCAAAATTTTTTGTGCCGCGTCGTCAATTTTTGGTACTTTGTGCTGGAACGTTCGTAACTTGCAATCTAGAAAGAGTTAAGAGACGTTGCCATATCATTCCAAAAATCTCTTTCTGAGGCTTACACAATGATATAAGGCTTGACCAACTTTGGATCTAGGAAGATAGAGAGTAAGGTTTAAACATCCTCTTAAAGACGCCGGTCAGTCATTCGTCTTGCCTTGCGTAATCCGATGCTCATAAATTGTCGTGATAGCTTCGACCGTAGCTTGTTGTGGCAGCTTTGGATACATGTATTGAGGCTCTTCATCCTTTTTCGTATGTCTAGGTGAAATGATGATTTTGCCTTCCTGCCATGGTTAGAAGACAAGTGCAAAATTTTGGGTGTCTATAATAATAATAATTATTATCATTATAAATAATCTAGTTCCTAAATGGTTTAGGAATTATTATTGTTATTATAAATAATTAAGTTCCTAAATGATTTAGGAATTATAATTATTATAATAATTAATATAGTTTCTAATTATATTGAAAATTAAATTAAAACCCTATTCCTAAAGAGTTTAGGAGAGTTGAGCTAGTCTATAAATAATAGGGGTCTTATTATAGATGGGGTTGTTGCAAGTATTGTTACAAAATACTTACAATTCTCTACATCTAAGGAGTTAGAGAGAGAGAGAGAGAGAAATAGGGTTAGCCACCCAAGGTTTAGAAGAACCTAAATTCTACTTTTTCAATTCATATCCTTTTGATGGATCACCTTTAGAGTGTTGCACACTTGAGTAGCAAGCGTTTGATCGGTGAAATTGAAGAATCTTGGAGGAACGAGGGATTGGTGCTTGTAGATTAATTTGTGACTACGGATTATCTTCAAGATGTTTAAACCTCTTCTTCTTCTTCTTGAATTAATAATATTGCATAAAGGTAGATCCTGAGATTGGATGTTGTAGAAAATTTTAAATATGATTTATACTTACTTTCGCTGCGTTACATCAATTAGATTGTATGTATGTACATTTTTGCAAACCAACAGTAGTATCAAGAGTAAACCTTAAGCGAATTATTAATTATTTTGATTCCGTATATGTATGGGCATGTGTTTATAAAATTGTACTGGTTTGCAAAAAAAAATATATATACAATCAAATTGATGTAACGCAGCGGAATATAACATAAATCATATTTAATTTTTTTGGCAACATCCAATCTCAGTTTCTACCTTTATGTGATATTATTAATTCAAGAAGAATAAGAGATTTATGCCTTTAAATGAATCGATCATCTACAATTTCACCTCCCTTGATTCTTCACGTTCTCCTTTAAATCCACTGATTAAACGCTTGCTACTCAAGTGAGCAACACTCTAAAGGTGATCCACTAAGACGATATCAATGAAGAAGTAGAATATAAATCCTTCAAGACCTTAGATGACTAACTCTAATTCTCTCTCTCTCTCTAACTTCTTAGATGTAGAGAATTTGTAAGTATTCTCAAATAATACTTACAACAACCCAATTTATAATAAGATCCTTCTTATTTATAGACTTGTTCAACTCTCCTAAACTCCGTAAGAATAGAGTTTTAATTTAATTCTCAATCTAATTAGAAACTAAATTAATTATTATAATAATTACAATTCCTAAACCATTTAGGAACTTAATTATTTATAATAATAATTTTTAAACTTTTTAAGAACTATAGTAATAATAATAATAATAATAATAATAATAATAATAATAATAATAATAATAATAATAATAATAATAATAAGACACCGCTTATTAATTTATAATTTGTATTTTCAAAATACTTAATTATAAATATTAAGCTATTTAATTTATTTTATCACCATAGTATAAATTAAATATACTTAATTTATTATTACTATTATATCATCTACTTATAAAATAAATATTTCTCTTTTATGGTGTGACCCTTTAAGTTTAATATTATACTAGTTGTGAATAATTAAATTAGAAACATTCTAATATTATTTATTATGAATTAAACTCCTTTAATTCAAAAATAAATAAATATATTTATTCTACAATAAGAGTGAAATGTCTTGGCATATAAATATAACTTTTCAGATAATATAAAATCAACGTTTAATCACAAAGAACCTATTCAATAAATAGTAACCGTACAATTCAATCTTTCTACTATATAATGTCCCGATCAAATATAAGATATAGAATTACTGTCAAGTCTTATTTTATTTTATTATATGTATTTCAATTCTCAAATGCACAACTCTAGTTAATATAAATTAGAATCTCCTCTCTAATTTTCATTCAACCCAGGCCACGGATTTCTGAGTTGTTATTTATCGAATTACATAGGACATTCTCTCCCTTTACTTAGAAGTGGTAGATCCTTTGTTGATCATTCACCTATCTCCATGTACACTTTATTATACCCGAACCTACGCTTTGATATATCAACAAGTCTTAAGGAATATGACAAAATATAACTTAGAATACACAAGGTACTATGATGATCTTAAGTCCAAGGATCACAAGTACTGTGACGCCCACCAAATTCAGGTTCTATAACATCGGGTTTGGTGCTCACAATCCATCATCTCCAAACACATTTTGTAAACTAAAGCGGAATATATAAACATAATTTGTTCATTACAAAAGGTTCTATAAATCCCAAAGTCTATCAACCTTAATTTAATACAAAGCATACACCTTAATTGTTCAAAAGGTTTACACTAGCAAATTACAAAAGTTAACTAATTAACTAAGCATGCATACTAATATAATCTTGGACTTTTTTCTTGCCTTTGTTATTCTTTGAGCACTTTGGCTTAGCTAAAAAATATCATGATATAGTAAGGGTGAATAACTACTTTTCTCAGTAAGATTAAGTAAACAATGAATACAAGAATGATATATTGTGATTGATAAAATATAATTTTTGATATTTCAACAATATATAATAATTGTGAAAGAATGAGATTCAAGTTCCAATTAAAAAGGAATGTTTGAATCTTTACTGCTAAGTGACCACTATGGATCATGAACTAAATCTAAGGAATATCAGTAATTTAAATGACCTTTTGGTGTTTTGGTATTTGATGGGATCAACCTCTTGTACCCTATGTGTATGCAGAATATTTAAAAATCTTGCACATGTTCAGTTTTCGGATAATTTTTTCCCTTGTTAAGGATTGTTCTTTCTCAGTCTTACTATAAGAGTCCGTATCAACTATTGGTTTGGATAAGATTTTAAAAGTATTCAAGTTAATGAATTTATACATGCATTGTTTAGTCGAAACAATTAGCTTAGACTTTCTTATTAAATAGTTCATGAATAACAAAACTTTAATATTTCACAGTTCAATAATGAAACAATCTTTAATTTTCACACAAGTGCGAATCACAATAATAATAATAATAATATCATGTGGGTTAATTTTTAATAATTAAACCACTTAGAGAGCTTGAAAATTAAATACAAGTCTAGGTATAGGAAACTTGTCTATTCCGCTAATTACTGCTAAGCAAGTTAAATTAACTTCATTTGAAAAGACCTAACATTAATAAGGTTGATTTTTCAATTAGTATATCACGTATTGGTTCATATTAATAACCTTGTATATCTTACTCTAACATCTAATCACATAATTAGGCATTTAATAATACATCAAACATTTAGTAATATTATCATCATTTGATAATATTTTAATCACATATTAGTATTATTAATCATTTAATAATATTTTCGTCACTTGTTATTATTATTATTATTATTATTAATTTAATAATAATCTACTCATTTTTTAATATTATTAATTATTTAATAATATTTTAATCATTTACTAATATTATTATTTCTTTAATAATATTTTATTTATTTACTAATATTATTATTATTTTAATAATATTTTATTCATTTACTAATATTATTATTCCTTTAATATTATTTTATTCACTTTCTAATGTTATTAACCATTAAATAATATTTTATTTATTTTTAATATTATTAGTTATTTAATAATATTTTATTCATTTTCTAGTATTATTAATCATTTAATAATTAATTAAATTTTTAATAATATTTTAATTACTTTAATTGGGTTCCAGAATAATATTATTTAATTTATACATTTTCTTACCCGTTTTAACCTTAACAGACTCAACGTGACTCGAATTACATGACTCGACCTAGTTTAATAATTAAATTTTCAAAAATTTCGGACCACAACCCCGGCGTTCCTGGACAGAACGGTTCACCGCTGCGGTGGTGAACCACAACGCTGTGGGGGTCAGCCAGACTTTAAAAACCTAATCTTTTCAACTTTATTTTCTTGCTTCAAACTTTCATAAACTATTCAATACACAACCAAATGACTTCAAATTTGATTTGTTATCTTCTTAACTTATTATTTTTCTATATTTCATGAATTGATCGCATTTTCGAAAGCATTTTTGACATAAAAATTATGATCGACCATTAGGGTTTTGAAAATCGACATGTTTTGGTACAAACTTCATAACTCATTCATTTTACCATATTTTTCAATGATTCAAGTTAGGTTATTTTTATAACTTATAGATCTATTATCCAAGTCAAGAAAATCACATAAATAACTTACATATCATAAATCATAACTCATCATAGTACACATCAAGATAGGATTTCTTACCGGTTAACATACATACATATATGCATATTCTTACACATCTTAGCATACATGGACATATAATACCTCAAATGGCCATATAAACTCTGGATCTACACAAATGTTTGAGTGCGTAGCTCATATAACTTTTGAAAATAGGTTTTCACCATTAATCTTCACTACTACAACCACATACATGCACTTTAGACCTAATATGACATACACACACATATAGATTGTAATAGCCCCGAAACCCCATCATTTTCTAATGGCGATCTCGTGCTTTAAAACACAACCTTTATCCTTAAAAGCACATCATTAAATCATAATACAACTCATAAATCTATTTATTTAACTTACATTCATACCATATCTCAAAATCATAACCTTCACATTCCTTATGCTAGAACTCAGATCATATATATATATAAATCATGACCTAGTCTATTACATTTCAAAATCATATATATATATATATATATATATATATATATATATATATATATATATATTATGATTTTACCTTAACTCAACCTGTGAGCACTGTCACCATGTATAATTATCCGTACATACACCTGTTTACATCCATCTGTACCATACATGCTAGTTTATTATATATAAGACTCGACTTACAATAATACATTTGTCCTATCTCATTTCAAGTTTATCTGAATAAGACTTACATACATATCAATCCCTACGGATTTACAATTCATATAACTCATTATTAACAACAAAGTTTAATATTTAGAATCAAGACGTTACTTAACTTGTACCTTTATAGGTTTACATTTAACTAACTGACTTGTCACATCACATATGGAAACATATCAATTTCCTCTATTGCCATTATACAAACATCTTTCCTTACCCTTTAGCTTTACCAGAATCTCTAACCTTCTCATACTTTACCTAAAAATGTCAGTTTATAGCAAGAGTGAGCACAAATGCTCAACAAGTTTAACAGATAACACCTTTCATTCTTGTAGTTTATATACATTCTTTACTTTACCATGTTGTGCTTTTTTGAGATATAAATGTCACATATTGCATTTAACAGTTAAAACACATAGTTGCACGGAGTGCACATTTCAAAATATTTGCTGTCACATAGTTTTTCAAATGGTTCACATATAATAATTATCACATTTCAATATTCTGAAAAACTTTCCTGTTACGCATTACACATTTAACCTTTACGTTCCTCGATCGTCTTTTCTATCATTCATCACGTCGATTTGTTTATTCCGAACTCTATTTGTTAATACACAACCTATATATCATTATAGGATCATAATACGTCTCATACATTCTTTAAACTTAATCCATAATTACTAGACCACCAGTCTCTAATCATTTCACATTTGATATATTATATCTTACATAGGTTAATAATACATCCTAATTCATTATCGACATTTTACATAAGCATTATGTTACTTTTACTTAACTTTAGGTATGTTATATTATATCATTTCTTATTTCATTATGCCTTAACACCCTTTAAATTGACTATTATTTATCAATGGCTTACATAAACTACCTTATCATTACACATCAAAATATAGCTTTTTGAAAACTTAAAAAAATTTGCTGTGAACAGTAACCTCGACCCGCACGAGTTCAGAACTCGTTGGCTGTGAAATCTTCTCGGCCATGAACAGTAATCTCGCCCCGCGCGAGATGTTTAGTGCAAAACATCTCACCTAGAAGCAGTTCCACAGAATCCAAAAATCTAATTGTTACACTACCTTTGCTGATTTTTAATTCCTTTATCTTACATCCAATTAAGGTTAAATTTGGACCATAAACTAGGTCTTACTAGCTAGTATTTTACAAAAATACTACTTGACTCATTTGGCTTCTTAAAATTATCGAAACAATAGCCCGTAGAAGGGTGTTTCAACTCGTCTTTATACTTGGAATTTTTTTCATCCTTTTCGTCAACTTTGTGATTTTTGGCCATTCACTTCTAACGTTCATTCCGATGCTTGATTTAGCTTACATACATCATATAACACTTTTCTAGACCTTTCAAACAACTTAACTTTTCACGAGGCAAGATTTGTCCATAAAAATTTGTTTTAGGTTGAAACGATCGATTTTGATCGTTCGAAATATGTTTTCGTTCTAACTTTCATCCGTTGACTACCAAATCAACGTAAACACGTGTAATAACATAAAACTATGCCATTTGACTTTATTTCATCATTAATTATTCAAAATTGTCAAAAATTACCTTTAAGTTGCATTTTCATCCACTTTACAAACTTTTCTTAAAAATTTATTTTCAAATCCTTAGACTTAATTTCTCACATTCTCATTAAGGAGTTTATTATCAACCTTTGTAGTATTATACTACATACATATGAATTATTCCAAATTCATTTACTTTCAAATATGTTTATAAGAATATATTACTACCAAAGCCAATTTTTTGACTTCAATATCATACTTTCTTTACTTCAAGGTTTCTAACATGCTCTAAAGCATGAGAATACACACAAGACCTTCATGTTCAACCTTATATCTTAAGGTTTAACCACAAACCTTCAACTCTATACACATTATTCCATGATTTTACCTTTTAACCAAAAATACATACTTAAACATACTTAGATCAAGATTTTAAGTTAAGAAAACTTTTAAACCTTCATGGATGATCAACTTCTTCACATGAATATATTTTCCATGATGAGGGTTTCATCTTTTCTTCTTGCTCCATGATCATCCAAACTCAAGAAATCAAGCTCTCTCTCTCTAAGTTTCCATGGCTTCCTCACTCTTTCTCTCTCTTAGGGCTAATTTCCAGTAATTGAAATGAATGAAGAAGAGCTCACTTTTCCTTTACTTGTTTTTATGAGAGTTAACTAGGCTTAGTTAAGTAAAATAACCATGGTTAACCCATCCAAGGGCATTTTAGTCATTTCACATAATTAATGAAAGGCGTTTTTGACATTTCACCACTTAGGACATAACGGTAATTACTTAATTTGTCAAGGGTATTTTGGTCATTTTTCCCTATAGGACACAAAGGTCATTAACTAAATTATTGAGGGCAATTTGGATAAAAGCCATTTTTGCTAGATTTCCTTTTCATACAATTTCCTTTCTAAGCAACTTTTACACTTTCTCCTCATTAATTCATTTCATACTCATTTAAATTGATTTTTCTTTTAATCAACTGACTAGGTCATTCGTTTTCCATTATGCTACGTTCAAGTAGTCTCATTTTATAGCTTAATTAGTCATTTAATTGCAAATTGACTAAATAACTTTTTCGTAACTATAATTACATTCTTAATTTTCTACGAACCTTCTCGGTTTCACATTTAATCAATTTACATTCATGACATCTCAATTAATCGAATTGCTCACTTTTTTAATAAATCGCTTCCTCAAAAAGTGAACCCTATTAACGTTTATCCCTTTACGCTCATATTAACGTTTTACGACTTTTACATTCCTTATGTTCATTTACTTAATACACACATGATAATTTTCATCATATATGCAATCTACATTCATTCTACTCATATTTGAGAGTATTACCTTTTGTATTTACACGTTGTATAAATACATAATTCATTTCAATCAATTAATATTAATTCCTTAATAAATTCCAATATTCAAAAATTAAAATTCTTATTATTCCGTTAATTCATAATATACCATTTAGGTTAAACTGATCCTTCCTTTTGGCACATACTACCAACATTACCTTGTCATTCTCGTAACTTAGCTTCTCAAGGCCTATTCATCAAGCTAGTTAGTTTTGTTTATACCTAAAGCTTAATTTACATATCCTTTATATATATATATATATATATATATATATATATATATATATATATATATATATATATATATATACACATTTAATGTATCACATTCTGACACACTACAGTGTCTTACAATAATTTCTTTTTAATTACCTATCATAGGTATTACATCATGTCATTTACCTTTAATCTATTCTGTTTTCTTTAAACTATAGTAAATTATATCTAATATAATTCCATCATATATCAAGACACTAATGTACTCTTTTATTAATGACTGATTTTTTTATGAGCTCTATAGACCCTTATTTACATCAAGAGTCCTTCTTTACAAATTCAACCATGTAGGTTATTCTTAGCACATTGATTAAATAATAAATTATATTTAATCACTTATTAATACTATATGTCCCTCCAAACTAGGTTTTAACTTATGACATTTACTTAAATAGCCAAGATCTTTATTTAGAAGTCTTGTTAAAATCTGGGATATCACATATATCTCATACAAATACATATCGTCCACCATATTTTCATCCTTATACCTTTGAAACCCTTCATGGTTTCCCTTTCACATAGTTCCTCCCATAACAAACATGGCACAAACTATACACTACAAATATTAACCATTAAAAATGAAACTAAATATTAGAGAACACTTTTGAACCTTCTTGTTCTAGATGCTCTTCTCATTCTCCTTCCAAAGTATGACATAAAATTAGATAACTCCAGCTTGATTACTTAATTTGTAATATTCTGAACTTCCGAGAGAGTTATAATCTGACTTTATATGAATAAATAAAGATTGAATTACATCTAATATGTGCTATAGAATCTTCATTATTGTTTGTTTACGTGTTTCGATTCAAGTATCCAACTTTAGCACGAAAAAGGAGAATAAAAGATTTTTTTTCAAAAATTAAAAAAAAGATAAAACTTAAACCCTAAATTTGGAAACCCTAAGGGTTGAACCCTAAGTTCAAACCCTAAACCCTAAAAAGTACTATTCATAAATACGCATATAAATACAAAAATTATACGGATAGAATAAGAAAATAATACGAAAATTATATAGTATAAATATGAAAAAGTCAAATGTGAATAGTAAAAGTCAACTATACAAATTAGTATATTAATCAAGATTAAGGCTAAACTAAGTAAGTTTGATTAGTTAAATGAATTACTAATCAACCAATCACATGTTAGCTTATTAAATGACTAAACTACCCCTTACTAAAGCTTGTGAAATGACCCTTTTACCCTTACTTTTGCCAGCCAAAAAGGAGATCCCAAGCTTACTTTGGAAGCTAAAAAGATGTGTATTGGAGAAGCTTTGTTAAGCTTGTTTAAGAAGCTAGAAAATGGCTTAATGACTAAACTACCCTAGCTTTGGTTTACCTATAAATAGCAAGCAATGCTCACTTGTTTTCTCATTCATTTCCAAAGCTAAAATTCAAGTATTAAAGCTATACATATATTGAGAGAGAGTAATAGTGAGTTACTACCTTGGATATTGCAAAGAAATAGTTAAAACATGCAAACACCAAATGTACAATCTCTAAAAGTTATTATGTTCATTTTTTCTTTCACCTTTAATTTTTCAAAAGCTCAAGAACGCGAGTCGTAGCCATGTACGATTGTCGTTCTCCGTGTTCTTCACGTGTTCTTGAGCCTTTCTACATTTTTGTAGTAGTTATAATGTCAAATTTCAATTCGTAGTTAAAGCTTATTGAACATACGTCGTACCATGTACGGTTTATCCGTTCTTCGTGTTCTTCATATATTCTTGAGCATTTTTATAAATTGTTTTAATCAATTATGCAAGCCATTATAATGACCAAATTTTTTCAATTATAAAGTGTTATAATCACTTATGTAAGCAGTTATAATGCTCAAATTATTTCAAGTACGAAAACTAAAAGCTCAAGAACATAGTCGTTACCATATATGGTTTATCCGTTCTTCGTGTGTTCTTGCGCAAAAGTAATGAATCTTTCTATGAGAAGGTTTGTGATTTATTATTTTTATATTATAAAGTATTATTGAGTCTTAAAACATGATTTCTTAAAGAGTTAAAGAAAGCGGTACCATGTTTCACATGGTTAACCCTAAAAATAATTGCCAAAACATGTTTAATGTCTGTTTTTGCCATTTTTTGAAAACATAAAATCCGAATCTTCCTTAGAAATACAGATGAAAGTTATAGATCATGAAATTATAAGAAATTTAGACTCAAGAATCACTAAAAAATGTTTTTGTATGAAAAAGTTATGGCAGTTACCGGAAATGACGTCAAAGCTACGAAATTAATAAAGGCCCTCGGATGGAAACACCAAATTTTAATGTTTTGATTTAGCCATACCTCATAAACATTCCGCCAATGAAAATAATCTAGTTTAGGTATAAAAACAGTTATAGAACAAGAAAATTTAATGAAATAACTTTCGGTACGCAAAGCCCTTTATACAGGCGCTTTAAACGATTACCGGGAAACCCTAAATTGTGCTTAAGGCAAGTTTTCTATCCTTAACCTTTGTTTACTTGCTTTTTATGTGATTTATACATTTTGTACATGCAACGTGTTATAAATATTTGATGCGGGAGTTATTGCTTCTTGTTTCGGCATAACTTGCAAAATGAAATATTTATTCGTGATATTATTCGAATCATGCTTTATTATATCAAACCAAGTTGTCTTGGGGCGATCCTGACATGTTAAGTAAACTGAGATGAACAAGTATGTTTCACTGTTCATAATTAGTTCAGTGTATAGTATGCTATGAATAACATAGGATGTCGTTAGGTTGATCCCCTTTTTATATCCACTGTAAAAGGTTTTAAGTCGAAAGACAAAGAGCAGTTCAAGTTCTAACCATCATTCAGTTTTACTATGTTAAGAACATTTGTTATATTAATTGTTGTGACATGAATTCTTTCAATCCATATCTGTGTGAGTTCACTTATATGCTATGTGTTTAATACTTACTGAGCATCTTAGCTCACCCTTGCATAAACCTAAATTACAGACATACCCGAGAGCTCCGGCTCAAAGAAGAAAAGAAAGAAGAAATGCGTAGACTAGTTTACCGCTTTTTTTTAACTATTCTTAACTGTAGTCATAATGACATTTTGTAATAAGAACAAGTTCCATACATGTAACCAAATATTATATAAATATTATCAAGTTTTATCATATTCTCTTGTTACATCTTTACTTTAATTAAACCTAAAATTGTTAAAACTTAACACAGTATTGATAATGATCTATTTATCTGAATGAGGATCGGTAAATAACTTGTGAGTGTTGTACATCCGAGACAGGACTAAGCGATGTTGACTGGTCAAATCCATCGTTAAGGTTCCTCGGACCCAGGTATAACTCGTTATTACTATTTTGAATGTCGGATAAGTAGGATTATTAATATGAAGAGATATTACTTTAACCAAATATGTTTTGAATGAGGGTTTTAACTAGTTGGGTAATGTTTTGTACGGAAAGAGAATTTTGTACCGGACAAAGATACAACCATTTGTCACGGATAAAGATACAAACATTTATCACGGGTGAAGACGCAAACATTCACTGCAAGATTCTCTGTTCCCAAGAGCCGTCCTAATGATTTAATGTCGTGAATGTTGGAACTTGTAAAGTTATAGAATATCTAGATATTAAGGATAAACTATTATGTTTGAGTATTAAGTCTATTGTATCGATTACAAGGACTTGATATAAAATAATGAAAGATCTTTGGAAATTAAGATGAGAACTTTGTTTGAGAATAAAGGAAATCATCTATAAACCTATTGATTTAGCATTTATAGTGAGCACCAAGTCATCTATAGGAAGTATAGTGATTTGGGGGCGTCACAGGTTGGTATCTGATAGTCACGTAATTTTGCATATTTTATATTCCCATATTTATTATTTTATTTGTTTATTTTATTTAATTAATAAATTTTGTTTTGTTTTGCAGGAATAAAGAAATAAATAAAGTTGAGTGGAAAAAGGATTCTAAAAGCTTTCAAGTTGATTTCTATTTGGACTCCAATATTACCATGTAGAAGTTGAAATGAAGAAGAAAAGAAGAGTTCAAGTTATTCCAAATTAGATTAGGGTTTAGTTTATTTTCTTTATAAATAAGAGTATTATTTTAGAGAGTAGGGGATGTCATAGTTTATTTTCTTTTTCTCTTTTTCTAGTTCCGCAGCTTCGGTAGGTGGCGGGAAGTATTATTCTCACTTTTGTTCCAGTAGCTTTGCATGGATTTTGTGTGAGGGAGTTTTGTTTCTTACTTTTGTTTGTTCCGCAGTAGCGTAGGTTTGGAAGTTGGAGCTTTTGTTATTCATTCATGCAATTGTTTATTAGATTAATATTAAAGTTCTATTTTCATTCATCATGTACGCATGCAGCTTTGCTAGGGAATTGCCAGGGAGTTATTCATTCATTGCAAAAGTCTTTATTAGTTTAATTAAAGTTTCTTTTTAATTCTTGTTCTATTTGTTTTAATTTATTCCATGCAATTTATATTAATAGTTTTAGTTTTAGTTTTGTTTTCTTTTATTATGAATTTTATGTCTAGCTAAATTTTATTATCTAGGATGAAGATGAAATTAAATATTACATATTATATTCTTTTCGTTTACATTTTATTTGTTTACAGTTTTTATTTTATTTGTTTATTCTTATTTTTAATTTGACTTTAAGGGCACAAACCATAACAAGATAAGGTGGGGATTTCATCACCCTTCCTTGGCCCACAAACAACATAACTTTGCATAACCGACTTAATAAAATCAAGTAGACGTTGGCCCCTAAGACTCTCGAGCTCAATTAGGACAAGAAATTCTGAGAGGAGTCTGAATTCCTAATTAATCATATTACTGGTGTCTAGGCAAGTGGTTCAAAAGGTAAACGCCTAAAGGACGCACGGTTACTCAATTAGTCACCGTACCCATGGAGAGACTCCCGCCGTTCTTACACTTACCTGGCTAGCGGTGTGATTAATTTTGAATTTGGTGGACCTTAAAGAGTAACTTGGAACAGTTAGGAGCTGTCTAGATTTTATTTAGGTTGACCTTAGAAGTAGTTTTTATTTTATTTTATTTTATTTTCCTTATTCATTTTTGTGTGCTTATTTGTTTACGTGCTTATCTGCTAAGTAGTATATGCAAAAAGTGTGGGTTAGGGATAAAACATCTCGGTTAGTGAGAAGACTTGATTTTTCAGATTTCACTTTAAAAAACCTCACTTCTAAAAACATGGAAGTTGCACAAACTGTTTCTTTGAGAGATAGATGTTATCCTGCCCGCTCTGCCCACCCTTCATGCATCAATCTACCACCAGTAAATGATAATAATTTTGAACTAAAACCACACTTTATAAGTATGTTACCTAGGTTTACTGGAATAGAAGACCCATATTTATTCATTCAGGAATTTGAGGAAGTCTGTGCTTTAATGCAAATTCAACAATTGTCTGAAGACTCGATTAGGCTAAGATTTATCACATTTGCTTTAAAAGATAATGCTAAAAAGTGGTTATATAGCCTAGCGAATAATTCCATAACAACCTGGAAGGGATTTGTTGTTACATTTCTAAATAAATATTTTCCAAATCACAAAACTTCCGAGATTAGGACTGCAATTCATCAATTTTACCAACTTGAAAACGAGTCGTTTTGGAAATATTTTGATAGATTTAAAAATTTGTTATCCCAGTGTCCACACCATGGAATTGAAAAATGGAGATTGTGTTAAATTGCTTACGAAGGTTTAGATTTTTCCACTAAAATGATGTTAGAGTCAATGTGCCAAGGGGATTTTCTAAAAAATGATGAGGAAAGGGCTTGGGAGTTTTTAGAAGACTTAGCAGAAAAAACCATGCAATGGGAAACCACCCGAAAGACCGATAAATCTAGCTCATTTAGGGGTATTCATACAATTGACAATTCAATTGCTACCGAAGCTAAGTTAGCGAGTGTACTTAAAAGACTTGAAGAGTTAGAAACTAGGGATACATCACATGTAAACCAACTTGAAGAAATTGACCAAGTCAATGTAATGTCTCAAAGACCTGGGAACGACCCATTTGCACCCACTTATAATCCAGGTTGGAGAAATCATCCTAATTTTGCATGGAACCAAGGATCATACCCAAATAACTCTTCAAATCAGGCTTTTAATCGGTCTCAAAATCAAACTTTTCAACCCTATCAAAAGCCGAATCCTGGTCCATACCAAAATTCAAATTCAGCAACTCAATGTCCACCAGGTTTCCCTAATGAAAGTGAAAAGAGACTTAGCAATTTAGAGAAAAGCATGGAATCTTTAATGAACTCTCAAACTAATTTCATGCAAAACAGTAACCAAGCCATATCCCGGTTAGAGATTCAAATGAGTCAATTGGCCACTATAGTTAGTGAAAGAGAGAAGGGAAAGTTTCCTAGCCAACCCGAGACTAACCCGAAATTTCCAGTCCCTAATCAAAAACCTTATCATGCTAATTCACTTGAAAACAACCAAAACCAAGTCAATCATGTGAATTCCGTAATCTCTTTAAGGTCTGGAAATCATTTTAACAATCATGCTGGTATTGATAATAAAGAAGAGGAAAATTTAATTGATAAATCTAATAATCTATCTTCACAGTCAGCCCAGCCTGAAAAGCCCACCACTTCTGAGTCAGTAGGCCCATCTAACAAACAATTGTTAAAAAATGAGAAAACCATATCTTCAGAATCTAATGAAAAAGTCTTTAAACCAAAAGCCCCATTCCCCCAAAGACTAATTTCAAACAAGCAGTCAGCCCAATTAGACAAAATTCTAGAAGTATTCAAACAAATAAAAATTAATATCCCTCTTCTAGATGCCATTCAACAAGTTCCCTCATATGCTAAATGTCTAAAAGATTTGTGCACACACAAAAGAACCACTCATGTTCCTAAGAAAGCTTTTCTAACAGCCCATGTTAGTTCTATCCTGTCATACCAAGTTCCTGTGAAGTACAAAGACCCCGGTTGTCCTACTATTTCATGCATCATATGAAACACCTTAATTGAAAAGGCTTTGCTTGATTTAGGAGCGAGTGTTAACCTTCTACCATTTTCTGTGTACCAAACCTTGGGCTTAGGGGAGTTGAAAAAGACAAGAGTCACACTCCAGCTAGCTGACCGTTCTATCAAAGTGCCAAAGGGAATAGTGGAAGATGTACACATTAAGGTTGGCGATTTTGCGTTCCCTGTCGATTTTGTTGTTCTTGAAACCCAACCTGTTGTCAATCCCAACAGTCAAGTTCCTGTCATTTTAGGTAGACCATTTTTAGCAACCTCTAATGCGTTAATCAATTGTAGAAATGGACTAATGAAATTGACATTTGGGAACATGACAATTGATTTAAATGTGTTTAATGTGGGAAAACAACCTAGTGATTTTTCTGACCAACCCGTTGAAACAAACATGATTCAAGAAATATCTGAAAATGAACTTAATGGGGAAGATGAAATTCTTAACTTTTGTTTAAATCACTTTGGTTAAAATTGGGATGATATAGAATATGTACATGAGGTGAATGAACTGTTAGAGCCATCTACATCAATGTATTCTAAATGGGAACCTGTGATCGAGCCAATTTTACAATTTTCAGAATCGAGTCCACCAGAGTTAGAACTCAAACCTCTTCCTGTTGATCTTAAATATGCCTATTTAGGTCCTTCCAAAACTCTTCCTGTGATCATTGCGTCCGATTTAACAAACCCACAAGAGGAAGAATTATTGACCATCCTTAGACAGAACAAAGAAGCCATAGGATGGAGCATAACAGATATTAAGGGGATTAGTCCTGCCATTGTCCAACATAGGATCCATTTAATAGATGATGCTAAACCCGTGAGAGACCCACAGAGGCGGTTGAACCCAGTTTTAAAAGAGGTTGTTAGGAAGGACATTCTTAAATGTCTAGATAATGGGATCATCTATCCCATTTCTGATAGCTCTTGGGTAAGTCCTGTTCAGGTGGTACCTAAAAAGTCTGGCTTAACTGTGGTTCAAAATGACGATAATGAGTTAGTTCCCACTCGTGTCCAATCTGGTTGGAGGGTTTGCATAGACTATAGAAAACTCAATGAGGCCACAAGGAATGATCATTTTCCTTTACCCTTCATAGACCAAATCCTAGAAAGGTTAGCTGGCCATGCTTACTATTGTTTCCTTGATGGATACTCGGGTTACTTTCAAATTCTCATAGCCCCAGAAGACCAAGAAAAGACCACATTCACTTGTCCTTATGGAACTTTTGCATATCGTCGTCTACCATTTGGGCTATGTAGTGCCCCTTCCACCTTTCAAAGATGCATGAGGAGCATTTTTTCTGACATGATAGACAAATTCCTAGAGATTTTCATAGATGATTTTTCCATATTTGGGTCTACATTTCCTGAGTGTCTTCATTACCTCGACTTAGTTTTAAGGAGATGTAAGGACACTAACTTAATCTTAAATTGGGAAAAATGTCATTTCATGGTTAAAAGGGGAATTGTTCTTGGTCATATCATATCTGAAAAGGGAATTGAAGTAGAATAAGCCAAAATTGACCTCATTGCCAATCTCCCACCACCTCGGACAGTCAAAGAAATTCGTTCATTCCTAGGATATGCAGGCTTTTATAGGCGATTCATCAAAGATTTCAGTAAGAAAGCAAGACCCTTAACCAATCTTCTAAGTAAAGATGCAAAATTTGAATTTAATGACAAATGTTTCCAATCATTCGAACAACTTAAAAAGGAGTTGACCTCAGCTCCTATCATCAAATCACCCGATTGGAATCAACCATTTGAGTTAATGTGTGATGCATTTGACTATGCAGTTGGTGCTGTTCTAGGGCAACGAATTAATAAGATTCCCCATGTTATATACTATGCTAGTAAGACTTTGAATGATGCACAATTGAATTATTCAACTACTGAAAAAGAACTTCTAGCTGTAGTTTTTGCCCTAGAAAAGTTTCGATCTTATCTTATTGGGTCTAAAATCATCGTTTACACTGACCATGCAGCCCTTAGACACCTTCTCTCCAAAAAAGACTCCAAAGCCCGATTAATTCGATGGGTCTTATTGCTCCAAGAATTTGACCTAGAAATAAGGGATAAAAAAGGGTCTGAAAATGTGGTAGCTGATCATTTGTCTCGTTTAGTTGTGGAGTCTAATTCTGAACTGCCTTTAAATGATTCTTTCCCAGATGAGCGACTTTTCTCCATATCCACTACACCTTGGTTTGCTGATATTGTGAACTACCTAGTTACTAGTGACATTCCTTCCCATTGGTCAAAACAAGACCGATCAAAATTTCTTTCACAAGTCAAATATTTTTATTGGGACGACCCCTATTTGTTTAAATATTGCCCTGATCAAATCATTAGGAGATGTGTCCCCGACCATGAGTTTAGGAGTGTCCTATCATTTTGTCATGACCAAGCTTGTGGAGGACATTTTGGAGGTAAAAAGACGTCTGCCAAAGTTCTTCAGTGTGGTTTTTATTGGCCTAGTCTATTCAAGGATGCCACAGAATTTTGTGCAAATTGCAATAGGTGTCAACATTTAGGAAGGATCACTAGGAGGAATATGATGCCAATGCAACCCATTCTAGTCATTGAGTTGTTTGATGTGTGGGGGATAGATTTCATGGGTCCATTCCCAAATTCTTTTGGAAATCTGTACATTTTACTTGCGGTTGATTACGTGTCTAAGTGGGTAGAAGCTATACCAACCAAGACCAATGACAATAAGGTTGTTGTCAAATTTCTGAAAGATAATATTTTTTCTCGCTTTGGTACCCCTAGGGCTATAATCAGTGATCAAGGAAAACATTTTCGCAATCAGCCTTTTGAATCCTTGTTGAAAAAATATTCCATCACCCACAAGCTTGCCACACCATATCACCCTCAGACAAGTGGTCAAGTAGAGGTCTCGAATAGGCAAATCAAACAAATCTTGGAAAAAACGGTGAGTTCTAATAGAAAAGACTGGTCTCTTAAATTGTTAGATGCATTGTGGGCTTACCGTACTGCCTTTAAGACTAACTTAGGAATGTCACCATATAGGCTTGTGTTTGGAAAAGCTTGTCACTTACCTGTGGAACTTGAACATCGTGCTTTATGGGCCATAAAACAGTTAAATTTTGATATGTCCACTTGTGGGAGTCATAGACAATTGCAATTGAATGAGTTGGATGAGATTAGGAATGATGCTTACGAAAATGCTAAAATTTACAAGGAAAAAAAAAAAAGTGTTTCATGATAAATCAATTTTGAGAAAATCATTCTCACCTGGTCAAAAAGTTCTCTTGTATAACTCTAGGCTACATCTATTTCCTGGCAAATTGCGTTCTAGATGGGATGGACCTTTTGTAGTAAAGGTAGTTTACCCTCATGGGGCAGTTGATATTGAAAATCCAACAAATGGTGATATTTTCAAAGTTAATGGTCAACGACTCAAACCCTTTTTAGAAATGCCGACCGAAACAGAGGAGGTGGTGGACCTTATTGAACCACACTATTCCAAATGACTGAAACTGCACTTGTAATTGTAAGTTTTGTATATATCTTTTTCTTCCCGTCCCGTTCCTACACACCATACGAGGTACAATTCTTTTATTTCTTTGTTCTCTATTATTCATTTGCATACATTGAGGACAATGCATGATTTAGGTATGGGGGGGACTTTAACATTTTTCTTTATCTATTTTTTTTTATTATTATTAGCATTTTATTTTATTTTATTCTTTTCTTTTTATTTTCAAAAAGTTTCTTTAAAAAAAAAAATACAAAAAAAAAAAAAAATTGAAAAAATGGAAAAATTTGTTTGACTTTTTATGAATTGGATTAATTCTAATAAGTGTATGTGGAGTAAAATTCTTTGAGTAGGGTTAAAAGATTTAGAATGCAGATAAAATACAAAATCCTAGTTTGAAATGCCATCTTGAATAAAATTAGAATTCACATGCATTTTTGCACTTCACGTTCATACGAATTCTTGGTTGTGGGGTATAAACTATGAGTCAAGTAATTTCAAGAAAAAAAAATTAGAAGGAAAAAAATAATAATGCAACAAGATGGAGCGTAAAACGCACTCGTTGTAAGAGGAAAAAATTGAAAAAATGAAAAATACTGCTTCAATATCCATTGAATAAAAGAAAAATCAAACTGAAAAGTATAATGGATATAAGTAGTTTGACTAGTCTGATTTTTGTGGCCTTTGTTACTCGAGTTAGTAAACCCTTAGGGGTGTCTTTACACCTAGTGCCCTAAAGCCAACTGGTTTGAGAGTCATTGGTCAAACGCTCGTTAAATGGGTAACTCTGAAAAGCCTAAGAAAAATAGACATTGCACAAGTCAAGAATAAAAAATAGAAAAAGAAAAATTTGAGTTTCCTTGATTTTCACGGTAAAAGTCCCTACTAAGAGTTACATCACATACACATGCATGCATCATATAGAATTAATTTTATGAAGGATGGTATTTAGAATGAAGATGGAAGATTTTTGATAAGGTGAAAGTGTGATTTTGAATTTGATCTTATTTATGAGTAATGCCCATGGATACTTAAAAGTTTTCTTTCGATTTCATAATTGATTCAACTCAAAAATATTTTTATTTTATTTTGAATTTTGTGGGTATATTCACTACAAACCCTCACGAGACACAACTCGTCCACTTGGGTTAACCTTGGGGTTTAAAGGCTTATTGCACATGCTAAGTGCAATCGTGTTTCCTACGAAAATGGGGTAATTTAGATTTTATTTTGATTTTGTTTTTGTTTTTGTTTCACTCGAGGACGAGTAAAAGCTAGGTATGGGGGTATTTGATAGTCACGTAATTTTGCATATTTTATATTCCCATATTTATTATTTTATTTGTTTATTTTATTTAATTAATATATTTTGTTTTGTTTTGCAGGAATAAAGAAATAAATAAAGTTGAGTGGAAAAAGGATTCTAAAAGCTTTCAAGTTGATTTCTATTTGGACTCCAATATTACCATGTAGAAGTTGAAATGAAGAAGAAAAGAAGAGTTCAAGTTATTCCAAATTAGATTAGGGTTTAGTTTATTTTCTCTATAAATAAGAGTATTATTTTAGAGAGTAGGGGATGTCATAGTTTATTTTCTTTTTCTCTTTTTCTAGTTCCGCAGCTTCGGTAGGTGGCGGGAAGTATTATTCTCACTTTTGTTCCAGTAGCTTTGCATGGATTTTGTGTGAGGGAGTTTTGTTTCTTACTTTTGTTTGTTCCGCAGTAGCGTAGGTTTGGAAGTTGGAGCTTTTGTTATTCATTCATGCAATTCTTTATTAGATTAGTATTAAAGTTCTATTTTCATTCATCATGTACGCATGCAGCTTTGCTAGGGAATTGCCAGGGAGTTATTCATTCATTGCAAAAGTCTTTATTAGTTTAATTAAAGTTTCTTTTTAATTCTTGTTCTATTTGTTTTAATTTATTCCATGCAATTTATATTAATAGTTTTAGTTTTGTTTTCTTTTATTATGAATTTTATGTCTAGCTAAATTTTAATATCTAGAATGAAGATGAAATTAAATATTACATATTATATTCTTTTCGTTCCGATATTAATGTCTAATTGTTTATTTCTTCAATTTTACCTTTGTGCATAATTCGTTTTGGTTCTAAATTAATTGCGAGATTTTGATAGGTTATTGTTAAGATATGAGTTTTTCATAATTCATGCTTGCTCAATGAAGTTTTGATGAGTTATAGTTAATCTTTAAATTTTCATAATCTATGCTTGCCCATATTAATTATATGAATCACTATTTTTAAAGGGAAGGAAAAATAATTAGAGATTAATTAAGGAAAGGAAGAATTTAATTATTATGTTAGTATTTAATGGATTCGGATTCCTAGGTAGTTTTTCTCATTACTAGGTTTCTTTATCAATTTAATTTTGCATTAGTTAGTTAATTAATCATCTTCACAATTTTTATTCCTAATTTGCCTGAAATTTAAATTAAGGATACATTGGAAATTAACTAGTCTCTGTGGTTCGACCTGCACTTGCCCGTTCTTCAATTTGATGTTGTGCACTTGCAGTTACTAGTTTTTATCACATCAGTATCAAAGCTGTAGATTAGAGCTCTAAAGTAACAAGTACTTTTGGATATAATCTGATGGATTAAGTTAAATGGACTTGTGAAGAGTCTAATAGATAATTAAAAATTTATAATAAACTTTAAATCTTAATTACTTAAAAGACATTTTGTGAAAAGAACTATACTAATTAAAGTCAACTTTGTTTTGTAGGAATGACTGACATAAACGGATTAGACATCATTGAAGACAACGCTAAAGATTTGGGCAATGACAGTGATCCAAGTGAGCATTTTAGTGATGAGTCCGAAAATGAAGCGCCTAACCATTACATAGAACTACATGATGTCGGAGAGGCAAATCATAGACCTACCAACTTACGATGAGATCATAGTCGAGTTGGAAGAAGAGGCTGCTGAAATGTTGGCATACAGATAAGCTCAAGAAAAGCATGTGGAATAACTCCAAATTGAAAACAAAGCCAACATAAACCGAGCCAATGATATTATAGAGGTACTTGAAAGGCGGTGGTTGGATGAAGCTGAAAGAAGCTACCAGCTATAGATTCAGCTAGAGGCTTCCTAAGAGGAAGTATATCGCCTACAAGCAAACCGTGGTCAAATCAAAAGAGCTTATGGTGCTACTTACGCCAAGCTTGAGAAAAAAATAATTGAATTTTCTTCACCCGCCAAAGATTTGGGATTGGAAATCAATAGGTTTGTGGTAATTAGTATGATCTACAAGATTAAGAACAAGGTTAGAAAGATCTAGCTATAATCGAAAAATGTGTAATGTAATAGTATATTTTAAATGTTATAATTTAGCATTTTTCATTTTTATAAGGGATGCTAATAGTTGTAAGTGATCTAACTCACTCGGATAATGTAATGTACAAATTTTAATATAAGAAGTTTGTTTAAGAAATAAGTCTTGCAATTTTAATGCTTTCATATTTACACTACATTTTCCATTTTATATAGAAAATGGCACCACCAAGACCTCGAAGAAGGGCAACAATAACAACAAGTGATAGTAGTGAGAGTAATGTTCAGACTCCAGATCCTATGCAACGATTTCTTGATAGGTTAATAGGAGTCTTAGATAATAGAACAATAAATAATGTCCCACCACCACCCCCACAACCACAACCACATATACCACCACCACCTCAACCAGAACCCCAACCATAGAAAGTATCATTTAAAGACTTTAAAAATGTAGGTCCTCCTGATTTCAAGGGAACCGCAGAGCCTATAAAGGCTTAGTGCTGGATAAAAGAAATAGAAAAAGTCTTTGACTTAGCAGAGGTTACTGAGGACAAAAAGACTAAGTTCCCCACTTACCTAATGAAGGGAGAGGCAAACTTCTAGTGGGAAGCCACCCAAGCCCATGTCGGGGAAGGTGTGGTTGCATGAGAAGCTTTCAAAGAGTTATTCTTTGAAAATTACTTTCCACGAAGCATGAAGAATAGAATGGAGGTGTAATTTCTAAATTTGAAACAAGGGGACATGACTGTTCTTCAGTATGCCTTCAAATTCAATGAACTTGCACGTTTCGCTCCAAATCAAGTCGATACAGAGGAACGAAAGGCAAGAAGGTTTGTGGAGGGTTTAAAACCCTGGATTCATGGTAAGGTAGCTGTCTTACAGATAGATAGTTACGCCCATCTTCTAGAAAACGCTATCATTGCTGAAGGCAGCAGTGAAGCCATCACAAAATTTAATAAGGAAAGGAACAATAATAAAGGAGAAAATAGGGGATGAAATAATAATAAGGGAAGAAATGGGGGAGGAAATAATAATAAGAGAAAGTTTAATGGCGGAAACTCCCAGCAAGGAGGAGAAGGTTAAAAGAAAATATTGGAACCTTGCAAAATCTGCGGTAAACAAGACGCAGGAGTATGTCTAAAAGAGGAAAATATTTGGTACAATTGCAAACAAGAGGGACACATAACACCTGCAAGCCCTAACCCTAGGAAAGACACTTGTTTTCACTGTGGATCCACGGGGCATCAAGCTAAGATGTGCCCCAAGAAATGGAAAAATACCGGAGGGGACAATAGTAACAAATCTACCCCAATAACTAACCCAGGTCGTCCAATAGCAAGGACATTCAACATGACAGTGGGAGATGCTATAGCATCGCAGGTTGTAGTGTCAGGTATCATTCCGATCAACACCATAAGTGCTTACGTGCTATTTGATTCGCGTGCTACTTACTCTTTTATTTCCCATGAATTTGCTAGGAAACTAAATGTGCCTAGTGAATTGTTAGAAAGTCCTTTAGTGATAGAGATTGCTAATAAAGAACTAATTCCTGTTAATAAGATAATAAAATGGTTTTGCATGATCAAGGGTTATGAATTGAGAGTTGATCTTATTCCAATCCAATTAGGGAAATTTGATTTAATTCTAGGCATGGATTGGTTGACCAATCACCAAGCGATGATCGATTGTCAACAAAAGTACGTTAAACTTCTTACAACGTCCAAGTCAATGGTAGTCTTCAACGGAAGTCAGTCACCGAGGAAATTCCGATGCCTAACTGCAAATCAAGCAAAAGGATTACTTCAAAAGGGATGCTAAGGTTATTTGGCATATATCGTAGACACCCAACGGAAAGGGTTAGATATAAACCAAATATCAGTGGTTAGAGAGTTTTAGGATGTCTTTCCCGATGATTTACTCGGTCTTCCACCAGATAGGGAGATTGAGTTCGTCATTGATTTAGCTCCTGGAACTGCACCTGTTTTGAAGGCTCCATATAGAATGGCGCCTGTGGAGTTGAAAGAGTTGATGGTATAGTTACAAGAACTGTTGAATAAGAAATACATTCAACCAAGTGTTTCTCCATGGGGAGCACCAGTGTTGTTTGTCAAGAAAAATGATAGAATTTTAAGATTATGTGTTGATTATCGTGAACTCAATAAATTGACCATAAAGAATAAGTATTAATTACCTAGGATCGATGACTTGTTTGATCAACTCAAAGGGGCAGAGTATTTCTCTAAGATTGATCTACGGTCAGGTTATCATTAACTGAAGGTTAGAAAGGAAGATGTGCCGAAGACAGCATTTAGAACACGTTATGGACATTACAAGTTTCTAGTAATGTCATTTGGTTTAACAAATACACCGACATCATTCATGGACTTGATGAATAGGGTTTTTAGGTTTTGCTTAGAGAAGTATGTTGTAATGTTCATCGACGATATTCTCATATACTCGAAAACACTGGAAGAACATGCAATACACTTGAGAAGTGTACTAGAAACCTTACGAAAGGAACAACTCTGTGCCAAATTTTCAAAATGCGAGTTCTGGCTAGAGAAAGTTCAGTTCATAGGTCACGTGATTGACAAGAGCAGAGTTTCAGTGGATCCATCAAAGATAGAAGCAATTATGAACTGGGAACAACCAAAGACCCCAACTGAAGTGAGAAGTTTCTTAAGTTTAGCGGGGTACTATAGACGTTTCATTAAAGATTTTTCAAAGATAGCGACCTCGTTAACCAACTTAACCAGGAAGACCGTAAAGTATGCTTGGACAGACAAATGTGAAAAGAGCTTTCAAGAGCTAAAAAAGAGGCTAAGTGAGACACCAGTATTATCATTACCTGATGATAGTGGAGGTCTTGTAGTCTACAGTGATGCTTCACATAAAGGATTAGGTTGTGTTTTAATGCAACATGGAAAAGTAATAGCTTATGCTTCACGACAGCTAAAGGATTATGAGTTAAGGTATCCTACTCACAATATAGAATTAGCGGTAGTAGTATTTGCTTTGAAGATATGGAGGCATTACCTGTATGGGGAGAAGTGTGAAATTTATACAGATCACAAGAGTCTAAAGTATATTTTTACACAACGAGGGTTGAATATGAAGCAAAGATGATGGTTGAAATTGATTAAGGATTATGATTGTGAAATCCTATATCATCCAGGAAAAGCCAACATTGTTGCAGATGCTTTGAGTAGGAAGAACCAAGAGAAGTTAAATGTGTTAACAACTCAGGATGAGTTGATTAAAGAGTTCGCTAGACTTGACATAGATGTAAGAGTTCCTTCAATCTCGACAAGGAAATTGTTCATAATGTAGGATCACTCAACCTTGTTGAGTAAAATTAGGAAAATCCAAGAGGAAGATGGAAATTATAGGAAGTTGAAGAAGTCAACAGAGATTGTAGACGGCAAATACAAGATGGACAAGGAGGGAATCATTAGATTTGAATCTAGAATTTGGATTCCTGCAGTTCAAGAACTCAAGGAAGAGATCATGTCTGGAGCACATAGTACTAAGTTTTCAGTACACCCAGGCAGTACCAAAACGTACAAAGACATAAGTCAACATTTCTGGTGGCCAAACATGAAAAGAGAGGTGACTGAATTCGTTAGTAAGTGTTTGACATGTCAGCAAGTTCAAGCTGAGCATCAAAGACCCAGCGGATTGTTGCAACCATTGGAGATTCCAGAGTAAAAATGAGTGCATATTACAATGGATTTTGTAGTAGGCCTATGATAAGTGGATTTTATTCCTATTTATTAGGTATTTTATGCTTAATTATTTGGGAGTTTTTATGTATTTTTAGTATTTTAGGTGTTTTATTAATTATTATGTGTTTTTATTATTTTTAGAAATTTTATATTATTTTTAATGTTTTTATTCTATTTTGTAGGAATTAATTAAAGCTGGTGGCTAGGCAGACTTCTTCCTTTTCTTTTATTCGTGTGGGGTCAGCTAGGAATAAATAAAAGGATTTATTAAGGAGTTCAAAAGCAATTAGGAAAAGAAAATAAAATGGGAATTTTATATTTTATTATTTTGTATTTTAAATCCTATTAGGGTTTGGAAAATGTAATTTCTAATAGGATTATGAGGATTATGTAGCCTATAAATAGAGGGCTTGAGATACACTTGAAGATACAACTTTTATTAGAAAAATTCTCTCTTTTATTGTTGGTGTTCTCTAAAACTATATGTAGCTAAATTATTTTTCTTGGTTTAAGTGATTGAAGCCATCAAGATTTATACACTGTGAGATCTAATTTATTTTAATTGTTCAATTTATATTTTGAGTATTGGATATTTTTCTATGCTTAAATTTATGATTGGTTTGTTTAATTGCTAGGAGGCCTATTAGTTTATTATTCATATTAATCTACTGCTGTTGGTGAAGCAACTAAGTTTAATAATTGTTTTGCAGATCAAAAGATTATTTTATCTTAGGAAGAATATTCATCTAAATTAAATGCAAACAACTGGTTTGTGTTGTTTAGTTCAACGATCTCTCTAATTCTTAAAGCTGCTATTAAATTAAATCTTTAGCAAGTGTCGGATGTTGTTTAGTAGTAAGGGTATTTAGACCAAGTGGCTTATCTAAAATTAAGGAGAGAGGAGAAAAATTATTCCACATGCGAGTAGTTATTTCTATGGTGAATGTTCAAAATGTTAATTGATTTATTCTTGCATCAATGATCAGTTGTAAATTCTTGATGGTGGATATTAACTTAAACCAAGATTTTTTCTTCTTATTTATTTCATTAAATTACTTGTATATTTATTGATTTTCGTTAATTATTTCTTTAAAAAACCCCCAATTTTGGTTTACAAAACATAAAATTAAATTAATCATTTTCTGTGGGATCGACTCTTACTTGCACTACTACATTAATATTTTTTCAAAGTAAGATTTTATTTTTGGGTGCCTATGACAGCACACCAAATTTTGGTGCCGTTGCCGGGGAATAATTTTAATTTAATTTTGTGCTTTTGTAAATATTTATTTAATTTAGTAATTTTTCTTTGATTTTATTTTTCTAGTTTTTCATCATTTAATTTAGTTGTGCAGGTTCAGGATGGAAGTCATGCATGATTATGTCAATGAGGTAACTATTTCTTCTCTTGAGCAACAAATTAATGATCTAACTTCTCTTGTTTATCAATTGGTTGCAGATAATGCACAACCAATGGAAGCTTGTAGGATTTGTGTGGTGGTTGGACATCCAACTAATATGTGCACCATTCTTCGAGAGGAGTCCTATGAACAAGTCAATATAACAAGTGGTTTCCCTGGTCAACCCCAATGGAGATATGATCCTTATTCAAACGTATATAATTCGGGATGGAGGGATCATCCTAGTTTTGGCTATGAGAATCCACAAATGAATCTGCCTACAAATCAAAATTTCCTAAGTTATTAACAATACATGCAGTCATATCCCCAACAACAACAGGGCCAATCATTTAATTCTGATATATCTTTAGCGGATATGCTTAAATTACTTGAAACTAATAATTTGCAATTTCATTAGGAAACGAAGAAAAGAATCCAGAATTTAAATACACAGATGGGACAAATGGCAATCACACTTAGTCAATTGGAGGAGCAAAGTTCTGTGCAAGTACCTTCTCAAACGGTGGATAATCCAACAGAGAATACAAGTGCAAAAGTGTTAAAGAGTGGAAAAGAGTGCACAAGTGTTAATGATGTTATTTTTGATGATGACATGCTTAAGGTGACAGAAGTTGTTGAGGAAATAAACAAGAAAAAGTTAGAGATTGCAATTATCAACAATTTGGAGTTAGAGGAAGAAGAAGCAATTGAGCTGAAACAAGATTTGAAGGAGGATGGAGCTCCATTAAATTCTTTGCAAATGATTTTTTGATAATAATGCAATTATTTCCATTCCATTGTCTGTTACTCATAACAAATTTTTTATCTTTTGTTTTGCAGGATCCCATTCTAAATTTAAAGAATCTTCATAGTCATCTCCAATATTTATTACTTGAAAAGGGAGTTGAACATTCATATTGAATGCAAATGAGATTAAATCTATCGATGAAGAATAATGTGATGGATGGGGTACTCAAAATTCATGAAGTAGGAGTGACGTAGTGATTTGGCATGCTGTCAAGTCAATGACGATAAACAAAAGCGCTGTTTGGGAGGCAACCCAAGGGGAGTATAATTTTCTTTTTATTTTTGCATTTGTAGTTTAGTTATTTATGCCTTTTTCTTTACATTTACTTTACATTGGGGACAATGTAAATTTTAAGTGTGGGGGAAGGGATTTAGGATTTTTGTTATATTTAGGTCATATTTTAAAATTTTTTTAGGTAATTTTAAAAATTTTGAAATTTTATATTTTGTGGGTATATTCACTGCAAACTCTCACGAGAAAAAACTTGTCCACTTGGGGTAACCTTGGGGTTTAAAGGCTTGTTGCACATGCTAAGTGTAACCGTGTTTTCTACGAAAATTGGATAGTTTTTTTTTTTTTTAAATTTTTTATGAGTCACTTGAGCAATGAGTTAATTGAATTTTAAATTTTAGCCAATGATAAAATCTTAATTTTTATTTAATAACTCTTGAAAAAATATTAAATTTTTACTTAGTCTAAATTTTGACTTATTGTTGATATTTACTTTGTTTGAGATCTTTAAATTTGTATGCACTTATATCCATTTGTTTGAGCTAGTTTTAATTGAAAGAAAGTTTAAATGGTTAAATGCTTATGGAAAATATTTTTGAGTTCTATATCTTATTTAATCATTATTTAAAGTGAAATATAAGACAAAATATAATTTAGAGGAGATGGTTTAGGTACTTTTTCTAGGATTGTTAAATTGAAAAGAAAAATCTTGTGATGTGTTGAGATGGGGCGTAAAACGCACTTACTCATAAATACATGAAAAAGTGAGATGGAGCATAAAATGCACTCACTAAAGAAAAGAAAAAAAGAGAGAAAGAAAAATGGGATGGAGCATATAATGCACTCATTAAAAGGAAAGAAAATTGAAAAAATGTTTGAAAAAATTGATATTAATAATCCTAGTGTATATAATTGTTTGAAACCTTTTAATCTTCTAATATATATTTGTCTATATTAGCAAAGAGTAATGTGAAAAATAAGTATATTGAGTTTTGTTGTATGTCTTTTATAAGGTAATTAATGACCGAAGCTTATCTGAGTTTTGATTAGTTTGACACATTTGGATTCACACACACAAAAGGTCTTGAGTAAAGTAAAATTGACAAAAATGTTGAAGTTCTAGATTTTGAATAGTTTTGAAATTTTCTTTGAGTTATCATTTAAATTTTTTTTGAGGTTAATATGGAATTCATATTCATTTGTTGCTCAGGTAAGTCAGTCAGGTTAGTAAATTATTTAGTAGAGTTTTAATTTTATAGTTTTTATTCTTATTTTGTTTGAGGACAAACAAAGAGTTAAGTGTGTGGGTATTTGTTAAGTGAATTTTATTCCTATTTATTAGGTATTTTATGCTTAATTATTTGGGAGTTTTTATGTATTTTTAGTATTTTAGGTGTTTTATTAATTATTATGTGTTTTTATTATTTTTAATAATTTTATATTATTTTTAATGTTTTTATTTTATTTTGTAGGAATTAATTAAAGCTGGTGGCTGGCAACTGGACAGACTTTTTCCTTTTATCCGTGTGGGGTCATCTAGGAATAAATAAAAGGATTTATTAAGGAGCCCAAAAGCAATTAGGAAAAGAAAATAAAATAGAAATTTTATATTTTATTATATTGTATTTTAAATCCTATTAGGGTTTGGAAAATGTAATTCCTATTAGGGTTAGGATGATTATGTAACCTATAAATAGAGGGCTTGAGATACACCTGAAGATACAACTTTTATTAGAAAATTTCTCTTTTCTATTCTTTGGTGTTCTCTAAACTATGTGTAGCTAAATTATTTTTCTTTGTTTAAGTGATTGAAGCCATCAAGATTTATACACTGTGAGATCTAATTTATTTTAATTGTTCAATTTATATTTTGAGTATTGGATATTTTTTTATGCTTAAATTTATGATTGGTTTGTTTAATTGCTAGGAGGCGTATAATTTATTATTCATATTAATCTACTGCTGTTGGTAAAGCAACTAAGTTTAATAATTGTTTTGCAGATCAAAAGATTATTTTATCTTAGGAAGAATATTCATCTAAATTAAATGCAAACAAGTGGTTTGTGTTGTTTAGTTCAATGATCTCTCTAATTCTTAAAGCTGTTATTAAATTAAATCATTAACAAGTGCCGGAGGTTGTTTAGTAGTAAGGGTATTTAGACTAAGTGGCTCTGTTTATCTAAAATTAATGAGAGAGGAGAAAAATTATTCCACCTGCGAGTAGTTATTTCAACGGTGAATGTTCAAAATATTAATTGATTTATTCTTGCATCAATGATTAGTTGTAAATTTTTTATGGTGGATATTAATTTAAACCAAGATTTTTTCTTCTTATTTATTTTATTAAATTACTTGCATATTTATTGATTTTAGTTAATTATTTATTTAAAACCCCCCCCCCCCCTAAATTTTGGTTTACAAAAAATTAAATTAAATTAATCATTCTCTGTGGGATCGACTCTTACTTGCATTACTACATTAATATTTTTTCAAAATACGATTTTATTTTTGGGTGCTTGCGACATCACACCAACCTACCAACCACACAGAAGGGTCATGATGCCATTTAGGTAATAGTGGATAGACTAACCAAGTCAACTCATTTTTTACCAATCAAGGTTAAGTTCACTTTGGACCGATTAGCAAAGCTATACATTAAGGAGGTTATCTCTAGACATGGCGTACTAGTTTCAATTGTGTCTGATCGAGAACCAAGGTTCACATCAAACTTCTGAAAAATTCTTCAAGAACATCTAGGTACACAATTGAGAATGAGTACTGCTTACCACCCACAAACAGATGGTCAAAGAGAAAGGACTATCCAAACTTTGGAAGATATGCTGAGAGCTTGTATGATGGATTTTGAGGGAAATTGGGAAGATCACTTACCTTTGGTGGAATTCTCTTCCAACAATAGTTATCACGCTAGTATACGAATGCTACCATATGAAGCTCTGTATGGAAGGAAGTGTAGAACACCGATGTGTTGGGATGAAGTTGGTGAAAGGAAGATGCTTGGGATAGAACTAGTTCAACAAACAGTGGGGTTAGTTTGAACAATTCAACTAAGGTTACGAGCTGTTCAAGAAAGACAGAAAAGATATGCCGATCTACATCGACAAAAGAGGAACTTTGAAGTCGATAGTCATGTTTTCCTAAAAGTATCTCCCTGGAAAGAAAAAATTCGTTTTGGAAAGAAAGAAAAACGGAGTCCAAGGTTTATAGGACCATTCGAGATTTTACGAAGAATAGGTGAGGTAGCTTATGAAGTAGCCTTACTTCCAGAGCTAGAACATATACATAATGTATTTCATGTTTCAGTATTGCGTCCCGTCATCAGCTATGAACCCATTCAAATTGAGAAAGATCTAAGTTACGAGAAGATTCCTGTTAAAATTGTTGATATGAAGGAACAAGTCTTGCAAAATAAGGTCATACCTTCAGTCAAGGCCATATGGAGAAATCAATCCATTGATGAAGCAACTAGGAATTAGAAGATAAAATGATATAAGTTAATTCTTAAATGATATAAGTTAATTTTGGGGACGAAATTCTTTTAAGGAGGGGTGAATGTAATATTCCGAACTTCCGAGAGAGTTGTAATCTGACTTTATATGAATAAATAAAGATTGAATTACATCTAATATATGCTATGAAGTCTTCGTTATTGTTTGTTTTTATTGTTTGTTTACGTGTTTCGATTCAAGTATCCAACTTTAGCATGAAAAAGGAGAATAAAAGATTTTTTTCAAAAATTAAAAAAAAGATAAAACCTAAACCCTAAATTTAGAAACCCTAAGGGTTGAATCTTAAGGTTCAAACCCTAAATCCTAAAAAGTACTATTCACAAATACGTGTATAAATACAAAAATTATACGAATAGAATACAAAAATAATACGAAAATTATACGGTATAAATACGAAAAAGTCAAATGTGAATAGTAAAAGTCAACTATTCAAATTAGTATATTAATCAAGATTAAGGCTAAACTAAGTAAGTTTGATTAATTAAATGAATTACTAATCAACCAATCACATGTTAGCTTATTAAATGACTAAACTACCCCTTACTAAAGCTTATGAATTGACCCTTTTACCCTTAAATGGCCAGCCAAAAAGGAGCTCACCAAGCTTACTTTGGAAGCTAAAAAGATGTGTATTGGAGAAACTTTGTTAAGCTTGTTCAAGAAGCTAGAAAATGGCTTAATGACTAAACTAACCTAGCTTTGGTTTGCCTATAAATAGCAAACAATGCTCACTTGTTTTCTCATTCATTTCCAAAGCTAAAATTCAAGTATCAAACCTATACATATATTGAGAGAGAGTTCTAGTGAGTTACTACCTTGGATATTGCAAAGAAATAGTTCAAGCTTGCAAACACCAAATGTACAAGCTCTAAAAGTTATTATGTTCATTTTTTCTTTAGTCTTTAATTTTTCAAAAGCTCAAGAACGCGAGTCGTAGCCATGTACGATTGTCATTCTCCGTGTTCTTCACATGTTCTTTAGCCTTTCTACATTTTTGTAGTAGTTATAATGTTAAATTTTAATTCGTAGTTAAAGCTTATTGAACATACGTCGTACCATGTATGGTTTATCCGTTCTTCGTGTTCTTCATATATTCTTGAGCATTTTTATAAATTGCTTTAATTAATTATGCAAGCCGTTATAATTACCAAATTTTTTCAATTATAAAGTGTTATAATCACTTATGTAAGCAGTTATAATGCTTAAATTATTTCAAGTACGAAAACCAAAAGCTCAAGAACATAGTCGTTACCATGTACGGTTTATTTGTTCTTCGCGTTCTTCTTGTGTTCTTGAGCAAAAGTCATGAATCTTTCTATGAGAAGGTTTGTGATTTATTATTTTTATGTTATAAAGTGTTATTGAGTCTTATAACATGATTTCTTAAAGAGTTAAAGCAAGCGGTACCGTGTTTCACATGGTTAACCCTAAAAATATTGGCCAAAACATGCTTACTGTCTGTTTTTGCCATTTTTCAAAAACTTAAAATCTGAATCTGCCTTGGCAATACAAATGAAAGTTGTAGATCATGAAATTATAAGCAATTTAGACTCAAGAATCACTAAACAATGTTTTCTTATGATAAAGTTATGGCAGTTATCGGAAAGGACGTCAAAGCTGCGAAATTAATAAAGGCCCTCGGGTGGAAACACCAAATTTTAAGGTTTTGAGTTAGCCATACCTCCTAAACATTACGCCAATGAAAATAGTCTAGTTTAGGTATAAAGACAGTTATTGAATAAGCAAATTTGATGAACTAACTTTTGGTACGCGAAGTCCTTTATATAGGCACTTTAAACGATTATCAAAAAACCCTAAATTGTGCTTAAGACAAGTTTTCTATCCTTAACCTTTGTTTACTTGCTTTCTATGTGATTTTTACATTTTGTACATGTAACGTGTAATAAATATTTGATACGGGAGTTATTGCTTCTTGTTTCAGCATAACTTGCAAAATGAAATGCTTATTCGTGATATTATTCGAATCATGCTTTATTATATCAAACCAAGTTGTCTTGGGACGATCCTGACATGTTAAGTAAACTGAGATGAACAAGTATGTTTCACTATTCGTAATTAGTTCAGTGTATAGTATGTTATGCATAACATAAGATGTCATTAGGTTGATCCCCTTTTTATATCCACTGTAAAAGGTTCTTAGTCGAAAGACAAAGAACAGTTCAAGGTCTAACCACCACTCAGTCTTACTATGTTAAGAACATTTGTTATATCAATTGTTGTACCATGAATCCTTACAATCCATATCGGTGTGAGTTCACTTATATGCTATGTGTTTAAGACTTGTTGAGCATCTTAGCTTACCCTTGCATAAACCTAAATTGCAAACATACCCGAGAGCTCCAGCACAAAGAAGAAAGGAAAGAAGAAATGCATAGACTAGTTTACTGTTTTCCTTAACTGTTCTTAACTGTAGTCATAATGACATTTTGTAATAAGAACAAGTTCCACACATGTAACTGAATATTATATAAATATTATCAAGTTTTATCACATTCTCTTATTACATCTTTACTTTGATTAAACCTAGAATTGTTAAAACTTAACACAATATTGATAATGATCTATTTATCTGAATGAGGATCGGTAAATAACTTGTGAGTGTTGTACATCCGAGACAGGACTAAGCGATGTTGATTGGTCAAATCCATCGTTAAGGTTCCTCGGACCCAGGTATAACTCGTTATTATTATTTTGAATGTCGGATAAGTAGGATTATTAATATGAAGAGATATCACTATAACTAAATATGTTTCGAATGAGGGTTTTAACTAGTTGGGTAATGTTCTGTACGGAAAGAGAATTTTGTACCGAACAAAGATACAACCATTTGTCACGGATAAAGATGCAAACATTTATCACGGGTAAAGATGCAAACATTCACCGCAAGATTCTTTGTTCCCAAGAGTCGTCCTAATGACTTAATGTCGTGAATGTTGGAACATTTAAAGTTATAGAATATATAAATATTAAGGATAAAATGTTATGTTTGAGTATTAAGTCTCATGTATCGATTACAAGGCCTTAATATAATATAATGTAAGATCTTTGGGAATTAAGATGAGAACTTTGTTTGAGAATAAAGGAAATCATCTATAAACCTATTGATTTAGCATTTATAGTGAGCACCAAGTCATCTATAGTAAGTATAGTGATTTGGGGGCATCACATGATCTACACCCAACAATGGCTAACAATACTAACACTCTAAGTGTTTTGCTCTTAAAGACTCTCACAAAAGCTCTAGTTTCTCTCTAGAATTTTGCCTCTCTAAAACTTAATGAATGAAACAAATGAACCAACATTTGCAGAAGTGTTGGTGAATTCTATTTATAGAACTCTAGGAACATTTCATTAGTTCCCTTAATCAACTAACATATCTTAATTAATAATACATTACATCCTAATCATGCTTATTATTCCATTGAATGAGTAGGTGAATGACAACTTTGAATGATATGTTGCGTGAAATCCATTTTGGAGCTTGAGTGAAGCATGAAGTAATGTATAAAAGAAGCAACCATAAATCTAGAAAAACTCCCCAAGTGGGGCCCTTTTGGTGCCGGCCAAATGGCATTTTCCCCTTTAATTTTCCTCTTCTTTTTACTTTTATATACATTCATACATACACACACACACACACACACACATACACATACACACACACACACACATACATATATTCCAATATATTTATATATTGACCATTTTGTTGACTTTCATTTAAATCCAAATTGGACTCCAAATGTTGGGCTACTAGTTTATTTTATTTGGGCTCCTAATATTCATATTGTTTGGGCTCCTTCATTCAATTCAAGTTGGGCTACTAGTTAATTCACTTGGACTTATTTTAACAATTCATTTGGATTAAATATATAATCCAATTAGACTTGCCTTATTACCATCATTTAGGTTACTTGATTGGGCTAGTCCGCTTTGATTTATTTATTTAGGCTCTTTTTTAAATGAATTCATCCATTCATTAATTCTCTTACCTTATTACACTTAATAAATGAATAAATATACATATTCGTAAAAATATTTATTCAATCACATAAATGCACAATTAATTCACACAAAATTTATTTTATTGATAAGTAATTCTTAATTCTAATTATAACGTGACTTAAAATTCATGGTTATTACAAGTACAACTATCACTTTAGAAACTCCTATTGACATGAAAGTAAAACTCAATTAGGTTTTCCTTTAAGCGAGTCATGTTCAGTGAATTTATTCTCCAATAAGCACCTCTATATTTGATTTAGTGTCTCCATACAAATAATTATGAGATCAATCATCCTCTTCCAAAGAGCAAGCATAGTAGTGTGTACTAATCTATCCAGATCGACTAACCCCACATTAGTGATCCTATGATTAAAAAACATCTTAGTTTTGAGTTATCTAGAGTTTAGATCTCATTAGCATAATCAACTTCATGATTCTAAAAGTATTGCTTAAAAACTATGAGTTTATCATGTTAATTAATTCAACTAATTAAACATGGATAAATAAATGCCTTTAAATAAATTAAACTTTTATAATTAAATGAATAAGATCACAAAGTAAATGTTATCACATTAAATGTGATTGGCTTGATGACATACTATTTTCAATCTCCTAGTTACACTAAAGCCAATCGCCTTAGTATCTAATACCCATATTCTTCTCTAAGTTGCTATCGAGCTCCTGCTGAGTTAATGCTTTAGTAAATAGATCTGCAATATTGTTTTGAGAGTCCACTCACTCTATATGGTGACATCTCCTCTTTAAATGATTTCTCTATTTAAATAAAAGCGTCGGAACACGTGTTTGGACTTCTGATGAGACTTGGGTCTCTTGCCTGTGCAACAACCCCAATGTTGTCATAATACAAAGGTATTGGTCCTTGTATGCTAGGAACCACTCTAAGTTCTATAATGAACTTCTTCATCCAAATAGTCTCCTTTGCAGCTTCTCTTGCAAGTATGTATTCTGCCTTTGTCACTGAATCAACAACTATCTGTTGCTTGGAACACTTTCAACTCACTACACCACCGTTCAAGGTAAACAAATAACCCAAAATGGATTTACTATCGTCTTGGTCAGTTTGAAAACTTGAGTCCTTTTTAAGTACTATATGATATTACTTAAAATCAAACCTGCTATATACTATGAACACATCCTTAGTCTTTTTTAAGTACTATATGATATTTTTCACTGCCTTTAAATGATTTCTCTAGGATTAGACTAATATCTCCTTGTCACACTTAGGCTATATTTGTTTGCAAAAAATATACTTGAAATTGGACTATTTGTATTAATTTAACACTATTTTGGACTATTTTATCCCATGATAGGAGATTAATAGTCCTTTAAATAATCCTACGGACTATTTTTTTTTTTTTATCATTCATAATGCTATTTATATGGGATTATATAATCCCATGAAAAATTTGGGATTAATAGTCCTCCTCATTTTAAGTTATTAAATGACTTTATGAAACTACTAGTCCAACATTAAGGGATTAATAATCCCTCATCAAAAAATTAAATAGTGTAAAATAGTATTAAATTAAGATAAATAGTCCAATCCTAATCATATTTTTTGCATAACCTTAGTACATAAGCAACATCAGGTCTTGTACATATTATCCCATTATATGATATATCTTATTGCCGAAACTTAACGAGTCTTACTCATGTGATCTCTCTTTGTGTGTCTTTGGGGACTATTTCATGGAGAGATATACTCCATGGATCATCGGTATGAGATTTCTCTTGGAGTTTTCCATGCTAAACCTCTTTAGCATTGAATTAATGTACATACTTTGGGTCAAGCTAAGCATCCTTTTCGAACTATCTCTATAGATCTTTATCCTCAAAAATGTAGAATATTTCTCCCAAATCTTTCATGGAGAAATGTTTAGAGAACCATATCTTTACTGATTATAACATCGGTATGTCATTCCCTATCACTAATACATCATTAATATATAATACTTGGAATGTCACAGAGCTTCCATTAACCCTTTTGTACACACATGGTTCATCCTCGTTTTTGATAAAATTAAACTCTTTGATTGTCTCATCAAAATGGATGTTCCATCTTCGAGAAGTTTGCTTTAATAAATAAATGGATCGTTGTAGCTTACATATGTTATTTGTTCCATCTTTGGAGATAAATCCCTCTGACTGTATTATATAAACATCCCCTTCTAGTTTCCCATTAAGGAAGGTTGTCTTTACGTCCATTTACTAGATCTCACAGTCATAGTAAGCTGCAACTGCAAGTAAAATCTGAATAGACTAGAGCATAGCTACCAGTGAGAAGGTTTTATCATAGTTAACTCCTTGCCTTTGCTTAAAACCTTTTGCCATCAGTCTGGCCTTATAGGTAACCTTGTCATCTGCTCCAATCTTTCTCTTAAAGACCCATTTATACCCTATAAACTTAATGCCCTATAGTGGAGCAACCAAAGTCCATACTTGGTTATCATATATGGAGTCCATTTTGGATTTCATGGCTTCTTGCTATTTCTCTAAGTTTTTACTACTCATAGCCTCATCGTATGTAACTGGATCATCATCATTGACGATGCATACCTCATTATCATCATCAATAATGAATTCATACCTTTTAGGTACCTTCGATACTCTTCTAGATTTACGTGGTATAATAGGTTCCTCTACTTGAACAGGTTCCTTTACTTGATCTATAGTATTTTGTGGTTCTTGAACTTCTTCAAGATCTATCTTACTCTCATTGACCCTTTCAAGGATAAACTCCTTTTTCAAGAAGGTAACGTGTTTTGCAACAAACACATTTTGTTTAGTAAGATTATAGAAGTAATATCCTAAACTCTCTTTAGGATATCCCACAAATTTACACTTGTTATATCTTATCCCAAGCTTATCATTCTCAAACCTTTTGACATAAGCTAGACAACCCCAAATCTTAACATGCTTAAGACTTGATTTTTCCTCTGTCCATAACTTATATGGAGTCTTAGGGATGAATTTTGAAGGTACTTTATTTAGTAGATACGTAGCCATTTTTAGGGCATAACTCCATAAAGATAATGGAATATCGATAAAGCTCATCATGGATCGCACTATGTCTAACAAGGTACGATTCCTCCTTTCAGATACTCCATTCAATTGTGGCATACCAGGAGGTGTCCATTGTGAGATAATACAATTATTTTTTAGATGATCTGTAAACTCATTGCTTAAGTATTCTCCTCATCGATCTAATCGAAGAACCTTAATACTTTTTCTAATTTATTTCTTTAATTCACTTCTAAATTCTTTAAACCTTTCAAACGATTCAGATTTATATTTTATCAAATACACATATCCAAATCTTGAATAATCATCAGTGAAAGTAATGACGTACGAAAACTTCCTCTTTTGTGCGTTGTCATAGGTCTACATACATATATGTGTACTAACTCTAACAACCCTACATCTCTCTCTCCATGTTCATTAAATAGAGATTTAGTCATTTTATCCATGAGATAAGATTTACAAGTTGGATATGATTCATAATCAAAAAACTCTAAAACACATCTTTATGCAACTTGTTTAATCTTGTTTCATTAATATGACTGAGTCTACAATGCCATATAAAGGTATGATTCACATCATCTCCTTTTCTTTTATTAGTTTGTTCAATTTGTAATATGTTTCCATGCAAGTCAAGTTATGATGGATTTTGAGGGAAGTTGGGAAGATCACTTACCTCTGGTAGAATTCTCTTACAACAAAAGTTATCACGCTAGTATAGGAATGCCACCATATGAAGCTCTGTATGGAAGGAAGTATAGAACATCGATGTGTTGGGATGAAGTTGGTGAACGAAAGATGCTTGGGCCAGAATTGGTTCAACAAACAGCGGAGGTAGTTCGAATAATTCAACAGAGGTTACGAGCTCCTCAAGAAAGACAAAAGAGATATATTGATCTACATCGATAAAAGAGAGACTTTGAAGTCGGTAGTCATATTTTCCTAAAAGTATCTCCCTGGAAAGGAAATATTCATTTTGGGAAGAAAGGAAAACTGAGTCCAAGGTTTATAGGACCATTCAAAATATTACGAAGAATAGGTGAGGTAACTTATGAAGTAGCCTTACCTCTAGAGCTGGAACATATACATAATGTATTTTATGTTTCAATATTACGTCCTTATAAACCCGACTACAAACATGTCATTAGTTACGAACCCATCCAAATCGAGAAGGATCTAACCTACGAGGAGATTCCTGTTAAAATTGTTGACAAGAAGGAACAAGTCTTATGAAACAAAGTCATACTTTCAGTCAAGGTCATATGGAGAAATCAATCCATCGAAGAAGCTACGTGGGAATTAGAAGATAAAATGAAGATAAAATATCCACATTTATTTCCTTAATTGTATAAGTTAATTTCGGGGACAAAATTCTCTTAAGGAGGGGTGAATGTAATATTCTGAACTTATGAGAGAGTTGTAATATGACTTTATATGAATAAATAAAGATTGAATTACATCTTATATGTGTCATGGAATCTTTGTTAATGTTTATTTTTGTGTTTCGATTCAAGTATCCAACCTTAGCACGACATTGGAGAATAAAAGTTTTTTTTTCAAAAACTGAAAATAAGTTAAAACCTAAACCTTAACCCTAGGGTCCAAACCCTAGGAAATCTGACCTAGGCCCTCAAGCGAGATGTGTACATCAAAATGACATTCTGTTTCAGGATTCATCTTTCCTACGCTTTGAAAACATGTTATAGCCGATAAAAGTTTTTTCTCAAAAAGCGCATCGGGAATAGGACGAAATAGGAAAAAGACAAAAAAAAATTGTCTTTTTGGTCGTCTAACCATTTTTTGAGAAATGATCGCCAAAATACTATTCACTAAAAAATATGCCAAGTCTTTTGGACTTTCCATTTCATATAATAGTGTTTATATGGAACAAAATTCAGTAATATCAAAATTTTAAATCAGCAGAAGTTAACCATTTAGTTGGAATACGAAGAATAATAAAAGTATACTGTAATGTATAATACAAGAATTATACGAAAGATTATACGAGATTAATACGAGAATAATACGATGTATAATACCAGTAGAATACAAATATTATACAATATATTATACGAAAGATTATACCAGAATAATACGATGTATAATACCAATAGAATACGGATATTATATAATGTATTATACGGAAGAAATACGTATAAATACTAATGTATTATACTATTTAATTAATTAGTTGAAATCAAACTATGTTATGTGTAACTAAGTTAGTGTAACCAAAGTAGGAAAAACTAGCACGATTACATTAATTGGAAAAGAACTAGCACGATTTGTTTGGAACTAAATCCAAGTGAAAATAAATCGACCAATCAGAAGAAGGGTGATATAAGCGATGATGTAAGCGCTAGTGTGCAAAGTGTAATAAGTCGGGGGTAAAAATGCGATTAATGAAACTTGATTTTTCTATAAATAGGAAGCTAACCTCTTCATTTTTCTCATCATTTTTCAAAGCAAAAATTAAAGTATCAAAGCTATACATATATTGAGAGAGAGTTCTAGTGAGTTACTATCTTGAAAATTGCAAAGAAATAGTTAAACCCTGCAAACACCAAAGGTACAATTTCTAGTAGTTATTATGTTCAAATTTTCTTTCGTCTTTAATTTTTCAAAAGCTTAAGAACGCGAGTCGTAGCCATGTACGATTGTCGTTCTCCGTGTTTTTCATGTGTTCTTGAGCCTTTCTACATTTTGTAGTAGTTATAATGTCAAATTTCAATTCGTAGTTTAAAGCTCAATGAACATACGTCTTTACTATGTACGGTTTATCCGTTCTCCGTGTTCTTCGTATGTTCTTGAGCATTTTTATAAATTATTTTAATCAGTTATGCAAGCCGTTATAATGACCAAATTTTGTCAATTATAAAGTGTAATAATCACTTATGTAAGCAGTTATAATGCTTAAATTATTTCAAGTACAAAAACCAAAAGCTCAAGAACATAGTCGTTACCATGTACGATTTATTCGTTTTTCATGTTCTTCGTGTGTTCTTGAGCAAAAGTCATGAATCTTTCAATGAGAAGATTTATGATTCATTATTTTTATGTTATAAAATGGTATTGAGTCTTATAACATGATTTCTTAAAGAGTTAAAGCAAGCGGTACCATGTTTCACATGGTTAACCCTAAAAATGTTGTTCAAAACATGTTTACTGACTGTTTTTGCTAAAATATAAAAACTTAAAATCCAAATATGCTTTATAAATACAAACAAAAGTTGTAGATCATGAAATTTTAAGCAATTTAGACTCAAGAATCACTTCAAAATATTTTCGTATGAAAAAGTTATGACAGTTACCAAAAAGGACGTCAAAACTGAATTTTTTTTAGAAGCCCCCGAATCCTTGCACCAAAAAACTTAAGGTTCTGAGTTATTCATACCTCCTAAACATTACTCCAATGAAAATAGTCTAGTTTAGGTATAAAAACAGTTATAGAACAAAAAAAATTGACGAACTAACATTCGGTATGCGAAACCTTTTATATAGGCGTTTTAAACAATTACCGGGAAACCTTAAATTGTGCTTAAGGCAAGTATTCTATCCTTAACCTTTGTTTACTTGCTTTTTTATGTGATTTATACATTTTGTACAAGCAACGTGTTATAAATTTTTGATAAGTGAGTTATTGCTTCTCGTTTCGGCATAACTTGAAAAATAAAATGCTTATTCTCGATATATTTCGAATCATGCTTTATTATATCAAACCAAGTTGTCATGGGAAATCCTGACATGTTAAGTAAACTGAGATGAACAAGTATGTATCACTGTTCATAATTAGTCCAGTGTTTAGTATGTTATGCATAACATAGGATGTTGTTACGATGATCCCCTTTCTGTATCCACTGTAAAAGGTTCTAAGTCGAAAGATAAAGAATAGTTCAAGGTCTAACCACCACTCAGTCTTACTATGTTAAGAACATTTGTTATATCAATTGTTGTGCCATGAATCTTTACAATCCATATCGGTGTGAGTTCACTTATATGCTATATGTTTAAGATTTCCTGAGCATCTTAGCTCACTCTTGCATAAACCTAAATTGCAGACAAACCCGAGAGCTCCGGCTCAAAGAAGAAATGCGTAGACTAGTTTACTGCTTTCCTTAACTGTAGTCATAATGACATTTTGTATTAAGAACAAATTCCACACATGTAACCGAATATTATATAAATATTATCAAAATTTATCACATTCTATTGTCATGTCTTTACTTTCATTAAACTTAGAATTGTTTATAAGTTAACATAGTATTAATAATGATCTATTTATCTGAATAAGGATCGGTAAAGAACTTGTGAGTGTTGTACATCCGAGACAGGACTAAGCGATGTTGACTGGTCAAATCCATCGTTAAGGTTCATCGGACCCAGGTATAACTCGTTATTACTAATCTGAATGTTAGATAAGTATGATTATTAATATGAAGATATATCACTATAAACAAATATGTTTTGAGTGAGGGTTTTAACTAGTTGGGTAATGTTCTGTACGGAAAGAGAATTTTGCATCGGACAAAGATACAACCATTTGTCACGGATAAAGATGCAAACATTTATCACGGGTGAAGATGCAAACATTCACAGCGAGATTCTCTGTTTCCAAGAGTCGTCCTAATGATTTAATGTCGTGGATGTTGGAACATGTAAAGTTATAGAATATCTAAATATTAAGGAAAAAATATTACGATTAAGTATTAAGTCTCTTGTATCGATTGCAAGGACTTGATATATAATAATGAAAGATCTTTGAGAATTAAGATGAGAACTTTGTTTATAAATAAAGGAAATCATCCACAAACCTAATGATTTAGCATTTATAGTGAGCACCAAGTCAGCTATAGTAAGTATAGTGATTTGGTGGCGTCATAGAAACGTCGTCGTTCGGAAGGGACGGCTGATGAAGGCAATGTCATGTGCGGTTTGGCCTGGGGCAGTTCTTCAGTGCGTTGACCAAGTTCCAACCGGACACCAAATGACGTCGAACTGTTCTTGTTGCTAAATGATTTACGCGCATGGCGCGCCTAGTTGTTTTCCTACTAATTACAAAAATGCCATCGAGTAGATTATTTACTATTTTGCCACCAAGCTTCTATTTATTTACCGATTTTGCCCTCTAACTTTGTAGAAATTACACTTTTGCCATTAATGACTATTTTTCTACAAAATAAAATATAAATTAATTAAAAATAAATAAAAATACTAATAATTATAATAATAAATAAAACACCAAAAATACTAAAAATACTTAAAAGCTTACAAATAATTAAGCCTAAAAATATTAAATAAATAGATATAAAATGCAATTATTAAATACTCCTAAACTTAACTTTTTACTTGCCCTAAAGCAAAAAAAAAAAAACAAACAAACAAACAAACTAAGAGTCTACTAAATAAACCAAAATTACTCACACAATAAATCAATATGAATTTCAACTTTGGCCTTCAAGATTTTTTAAATGATAACTCAAAGAAAATTTTAGAATTATGCAAAGCCAATTTTTGTAACATATTTATTAATTTTACTTTACTCAAGACCCTTTCGTGTGTGTGTGAAATCTAAATATATCAAACTAGTGAAAAAAACTTAGATCCGCTCACAAAATTAAATGTCTTATAAAATATATCAAAAAATATATATACAGCAAAACTCTATACTTTTATTTTTCACATCACTCAAAGCTAATACATGCAAATATAACTTAGGGGATCAAAAAGTTTTTAATATTTTATGTACTACTAGGATTATTAATTTTTTTAAGCTCTTTTTTCTTCAATTAAATGGGTGCATTTTATGCTCCATCCCATTTTTTTTCTTTTCTCTTTTTTGTTTCAACCTCGTTGAGTGCATTTTATGCTCTATTTTACCATCGAGTGCAGTTTACACTCCATCTCGCTTTCTGAATGTATTTATTCTAAATTTTTTTACCTAAATCACATCATCTAAACTATATTTTACCACAATTTCACTTCAAGTTACAATCAAAGAAAAATATAGAATTCAAAAATACTTATTATGCGCATTTAACTAAATAAACTTCACTTAAGTTAAAACTAGTTGAAATAAATGGACATGTGCAATAAAATTTAAAGGATCTCAAATAAAATAAAAACCAACAATATGGCAAACCTCAAACTAACAAAAACTTATCAATTTTTGAAAAGTTATTAAATAAAATCAAAATTTTTATTATTAACCAAACATTGAATTCAAAATTTTTCATTGCCCAAGAGGCTCAACCTAAAAACTAAATTATCCCATTTTCTTAGAAAACACGGTTGCACTTAGCATGTGTAACAAGCCTTTAAACTCCAAGGCTACCCCAAGTGGACGAGTTGTGTCTCGTGAGGGTTTGTAGTGAATTTACTTACAAAATTCTAAAATTTAAACTAAAATAAAAAACCTAAAATTTTAAAAAAATTAATTTTAAAATTTACCTACACCCCCAAACTTAAATCAGACATTGTCCTCAATATATAAAATAAAGAAAAGTAAGAACAATGTACTTCCCTGAATATGTAACATTTTTCTCCTTATCTGCTAAGTTTGGATTGAATCGAATAAACCTAAAACAAAATAAAAAAAATATTAAAACAAGAAAAAAAAACTAAATTTTATTACTAAAAAAAATCTATTAAAATTAAAAGTAAAACTAAAATTTGGGTTGCCTCCCAATAAGCCTCTTCGTCTTTTCTTTGAACTCCATGGAATCCTTGAAAAATTGTTAACCACCCCCAAACTTGAATTCATCTAAGTAATCGAAGTCTTCAACAAAGTCAAGCTGATAGTACTCTTCAAAATTCAAAATTTGTTACACTGAAGCCACAATCGAATTTTTCTTACTACCATTCGAATTCAAGACTTGATCATCCTCATCATTCTCTTCTTTTTCCCCAACATTGCTCCTATTTTTTTCAATCTCATCATCATCTTCTTTGTCCGAACGAGACCTCTTTAGATTTACTCTTTTAGCCACGTGTAACTTCTTGCCATTTTCTAATGTATTTGCCTCAAACAACTCTTTACCTTCCTCTTCAAGATTAATCTCTGTATTGTTAGGTAAAAGCTTGTGAAGGAAACTGCTGACTAGATTGGCAAGTTGTTCCCTTCGAATCTCATCCCCTTCCATTTGAATCTCCCAATCTCGCATTGAGTCTTCATTGCGTTTAATTGATTCTTTAATGCTTTTAGTACTCCTCTCGGAATACTCCACAAACCTTGCAAAAATTTCCTTCAAATTTTATTTTTTCTCTTGCTGCGATAGAGGTTTTTGATACGAGAATTTGTAAGATTGAGGTTGATACGAAAATTCTGATGGGTATGATACACTTGGAGCAAAATATTGGGCTTAGTAGTTATTAGTCCATGAATATATTAGATGATTTTAAAAATCCGGATGATAGTAGTTTGGGGTGTAGTTGGCACGCTGCTAATTGTGAGTATTCTGAATGGACTACCTCTCAAGTGCGTCAACCTGCCTTTCAAACATCGAAAGTTAATTAACCAATGGCTCAAGTATTGCCGCCCTTGATGGATCCATCATCTCAAAATACCATTGATAATTAATTGTAGCCATTGTACCTAAAAACAAAAATAAAATAAATAAAAATATACAATTTTAAATTATAACTAATTTGAATAAAATTAATATTGGCAAAATTATTAAATTAATTCCCCAACAACGACACCAAAAACTTAATGGATATTTTCTATATGAATATATGCAAGCAAGTATACACGGTCAACAAGTAATAAAGTGATTAAGTAGAGTGTCGAACCAACAGGGTATTAAAAATAATAATTACCAAGTACTAATTTTTTATCAACTTAATTTTATTTAAATAATCAAAAGTTAATTATAAAATAAACTAATTAAAATTACTAACTAAACTAAACTACTGAAAAAGATTAATTCAAATTAAAAATAGTCAATATCACAATTTATCCCAATGCTTCATTTAAATTTCTTCACTCCCTTTTTAATTAATTAATTATATTAAATTATTATCCGAGAATTCTTTATAGTTTTTATGTACACCTTTCGATGATCACATAAACAATTTTCTTTAAATCCGACACAAAGGCAACACAATTAAAGAGAGCACCCTAATTAATTAACTCACTATATCTCTATGCGAATTACAATTAAAAAGGATTTAATTTAAAGCACATATTCTCTTAAGGTTATATATGACATATAGGTATATCTCTATCCTATACACGAATCATGAATTTCATCAACGTAGAAAATACACACATATGTCATCATATTCATATCTAAATTTATAATCTGTCTCTCAATTTCATATAAATTATCTCATTAATTACTCATAATAAATTAATACATCAACGCAAAAAAATATAATTAATTAGGTCTAAACACTATAATTCATTTGTTAACTTCATATAGATTATCATATTAATTAATGCAAATAATTAAATACTTAAACACACAAAATATGATAAACAATTCAATTATAATCAATTTAATTATAAAAAAAAAAAATTAATTTAAACTACACATTGAGTTTAATTGGAATCTCAATAATAAATTAGCTCATAACTAAATAATTAATTAACTGCAAATAATTCAACATCTCAAAATTAGAAAAATAAAAGTAAAAGAAAAGAAATCAAATATGTGTTGACATTCGTCTGTCACTCGGATCACAATCTTCAATTCTCAAACTCCACATTCAATTATTGAATCATTCGCGTTGAATATTTGTTCCTAATTCTACTCATAAACTATTCTAATATATGTTAATGTATATTAATCTGCTGAGAATAAGTCTCTAATAGTATATTTATAGGAGTACATTAATAATCCATAGCATAAAAGGAATTAAAATCCAATTTGAAATCATATTAATCTTAAAATCTTGAACTGCTGCAATTAACGCGTTGCTAAACGCAGCGTTGACTTGGTCAATGCACTGAAGAACCGCGCATGGCACTACCTTCATCAGCCGTCCCTTTCAAACGACGATGTTTTTGTGCTATAACAGCTAAACATAACCTCCCGTGCATGGCGCGGGATTTCCATTCCGACCGGACACCAAATAACGCCGCATTATTCCTTCTGCTAAATGACTTGCGCGCATGGCGTGCCTGACTGTTTTCCTACTAATTACAAAAATGCCACCGAGCAGGTTATTTACTCTTTTGTCACCAAGCTTCTATTTATTTATCGATTTTGCCCTCCAGCTTTGCAGAAATTACACTTTTGCCATCAATGATTATTTTCCTATAAAATAAAATATAAAATAATTATTAATAATAATAATTATAATAAATAAATAAATAAATTACTAAAAATACTTAAAAACTCATAAATAATTAAGCCTAAAAATATTCAGTAAATAGACGTAAAATCCAATTATTAAAGATTTGCAAAAATAAATACAAGTTAAGGTTCAGAAGAACTTGTCTGTTCCACTGACTACTACTACTCAACTTAAATTAACTTCATTTCGATGACCTAACATTTAACTCGTTGATCTTTCAATTAGTTTATCACATAACCTTATTATACAACATTTAAATCATCTAATACTTAATCAGAACATTTAATCACTTAATAATATTATTAACATTTGATAATATTTTAATCACATCGTGATATTATCACATTTAATAATATATTAGCCACAAATAAATATTATTAACCATTTAATAATATTTTAATCATTTACGAATATTATCAATTATTTTAATAATATTTATTCAAAAATCAATATTATTAATCATGTAATAACCCTCTTAATCTCTTAATTATTTCAAACAATTATTAACATTATTAATCATTTAATAATGTCTTACACTCTTTCTAATAATATTATTTAATAAATAATATCTTAATTCTTTATAAATAATATTAACAATTTAATAATATTTTATCTTCTTAATAATATTATTAATTCTTTAATAATGTTTTAATCCTTTCTTAATATTATTAATTACTTAATAATATTTTATCACTTATTAACCACTAAATAATATTTTTATTATTTATTAATATTATTAATCATTTAATAATATTTTAATCATTTATGAATATTATTAACCATTTAAAAATATTTAAACTATTTATTAATATTATTAACCATTTAATAATATTTTATACCCTTACTAATATTATTATTCATTTAATAATATTTTAATTATTTAAATTTTGTCAAATATTATTATTATATTAAATTATATTTTATAATCCATTTTATACTCAAAAGATCCCACCCGACCCGTTTGGACCGATCTGACTAGACCTGCTTTCATTAACTTAATTTTTTAAAAATTCAGGACCACCTTTGTGGCGGTCCCCCGACATAATGTTTCACCGATGCGGCGATAGTTCATTTTTTTCAAAATCCTAATTTTGTCTTTCTAACTTTTGATTTCATTAACTTCAATCTTTCATAAAATATGCAGCACATGATCAAATGATTTCAAATATGTTTTATTATGTTCATAACTTAATATTTTTCAAGTTCTCAAGAATCAAATAACATCCAAAAATATTTTTGACAACAAAAATCAATACCAATTAGCTAGGGTTTCAAAATGACCCCTTTTACCAAAAATCACATAACTTCTTCATTTTAACTTAGTTTTCGACAATTCAAATTTTGTTACGATCAAAACTAACCCATCTAACATACAAGACACATAAATCACATAACGAACTTTTATATATATATATATATATATATGCTTATATAATATTTTCTTCCATCATTTTTCATACAAAATATGTTAGAATACCTATCTAGCATATTTATCCATAGATTTTCATGCAACATCTAAATCTATAACCAGAGTTTTAAAAATAGGTTTTGAACCATCATAAATATATTTTGACCATGTTAACTACATTGAGCATACATGGACACATAAATACCCATACTCACCATTAAATCTCCATCCTTATACCTTCGAGCTCACCATAACTCCATCACACAAGTATTTCTCCCATAGCCAACCATGGCAAACAATATACAAAACTAAGTAAATAACAAACTAAGGTTCAAAGAAACTTTTAAACCTTTAATGGAGATATTCTTTTTGCTAGAGCTAGAATTCCTCCTCGTTCTTCTTCTCTACCTGAAAATGACTTAACACACTTAGTGATTTAGCTCTCAACTCTCAAGTATCCTCTCAAAAAATCTTTAGCTTCACTCTAGAACTTCTCACTTTATAAGTTAATAAAAAAAGCAAATGAGCAAACTCTTTATAATGAAGTAATGACTCTTATTTATAGAGCTCTTGGTGAAAAAATAAGGACAAAAGTTGCTTATCAAATCCTCACCTACCCTATTCAATCGACCAAGTAAATCACCTTGTCATTCAAATTAATAGTAAACATACTTTAGGACTACTAATTGACTAGTGTACATTCATATATACACCAATATATATAACACCAATACTTGCTTTCATTTAGACTCCACATTGGATTTGATGTAAATTTCATTTGAGCTTCTATTTTAATTTGCTTAGGCTTAATAATTTAATTCTCATTGGGCTACTAGTTCAAGCATTTCATTTACTAACATTGGGCTCCCAACATTTAAATCAATTGGGTTAACTATACTAACTTACAAGACTTGGAATTATACAAGTTTTGGGCTAGTAATTAAATTTACTTGTACTCATTATTTAATTAACACATGGGCTACTAGTTATATTTATTCAAGTTACCAACATTGGGCTTCTTTAATCTTTCATACAAGACTTAATAATATTAAGACTTCGACTACTTATATAATCGTATTGGGTTAATTACATTATCTAATTAAACTTGCCTTATTAAAAGCATTTGGGCTACTTAATTAAGTTAGTTTATAAAACATTAAACTTCTTCACATGGAAAGCTTCAACATGATGAGGTCGTCAACTTTTCTTTTTTCTTCATGATCATCCAAGCTTTAGAAAACCAAGTTTTTACTCCTTTCATCCATGGCTTCCTTTTTTTCTCTCTCTTTCTTAGGGTTTGAACTCTTAGACCAAATGAAGAGAAGAACTTGCTAGCTAGATTTTATGAGACTTAACCCAAATTGGGTTAAGTTGACTCAATTATAGTTAACCCCAACCAAGGACGTTTTGGTTATTTCACATAATTAGTCAATGGCATTTTTGTAATTTCACCTCTTGGGACACAACGGTCATTATTTAATTTATCAAGGGTATTTTTGGTTATTTCACCCCTTAGGACACAAAGATCATTAATCAATTTATCAAGGATATTTTAGTCATTTGTCCAAAAGTCTAGACTTTCCTTCTTGGGGAAAGTTTCTATAATTAAGGAAAGTTTCCTTTTTAGGAATTTTCTAACTTTCCATTTAAGAAAATTTTATACATTCTTCTCATCAATTCATTTCATGTTCATTTAAATTGATTTTTCTTTCAATCGATCGACTAAGTCATTCACTTTTCACTGTGCTACCTTCACGTAGTTTCACTTAACTACTTAATTAGTCATTTCATCGCAAACCGACTAAATAACTTTTCTTAATTAAAATTACGTTTCTAGTTTCCTACGAATATTCTTGGTTCCACATTTAATCAATTTTAATTCCCGTCATTTCAAATAGTAGAAATGCTCACTATTTTCATAAAATCGCTTTCTAGAAAAGCAAACCCTGATCGGATTACCAAAAATTCATTCTCTTTTATCCTTTTTACACTCTTATTACTATTCTACGACTTTTAGGTCATTTTAATCATTTACTTAGTACATATATGACAATTTACATCATACATATATTTTACATTCTTTCTTCTCATTTTCGGGAGTATTACCGTATGTGTTTATACGTTGTATAAATACTCGATTCATTTCAATCAATTCATGTTAATTCATTACTCACCTTCAGTTATTTAATTTTCATAGTCCTTATTATTCAATTAATTCTTAATATACCAATTAAGTTAAACTGTTCTATCATTTTTGCACATTCTGCCCTACCTTACATTGCCATTATCTTAACCTAGCCTCTTAAGGCTAATTCATGAAGTTAGTTATTACTGTTTGTAACTAAAGTTTAATTTACATTTTCTTTCATCATTTTACTTTTCTCTAAATTTTTCATTCTTTTCACTTATTAGATTATATATATATATATATATATATATATATATATATATATATATATATATATATATATATATATTCAACCCACCACATTCTGACACAACAAAGTGCACACAGTAACTTACAAAATTTCATTTCTGACTACCTAATCGTAGTTACTCTTTTCTGTCATTTACATCTTAAATCCATTCTATTTTCATTTAACCATAATAAAATATATTTATTATAATTTTCTCATATATCAAGCCACTAATGTATCTTAAATTAGTGATTGATCCTTATAACCTCTATAGAACCCTCGCTACCTCAGGAGTCTCTCTTAATAAATTAACCACAAAGATCATTCTTAGCACATTGATTAAATAATAAATTAAATTTAATCACTTCTTAATACTTTCTGTTCTTCCAAACTATGTTTTAACTTCTAACCTTTACTTAATTAACTAAGATCCTTATTTACGAATATTGTCAAAAATCTAGGATGTCCAAATCCAGCTTGAACAATAATCAGTCCTAGGTTTTAAAAATAACTTACGTAATGAAACAAATTTGAGTTTCAGTAGAACTTGCACAATGAATTGAATTTAGAGTTAGAAAACTTACAAAAAAAAAGTATAAGTTAAGGTTCAGAAAAACTTGCCTGTTCTGCTAACTACTACTACTCAACTTAAATTAACTACCTTTGGATGATCTAACATTTAACACGTTGATCTTCCAATCAGTTTATCACATAGCCTTATTATACAACATTTAAATTATCTAACACTTAATCATAACCTTTAATCACTTAATAATATTATCAACCTTTGATAATATTTTAATCACATAATTATTAATTCATCACATCGTGATATTATCACCTTTGATAATATATTAATCACAAATAAATATTATTAACAATTTAATAATATTTTTATTATTTAATAATATTATTAATTATTTTACTAATATTTTATTCAATAATCAATATTGTTAATCATGTAATAACCCTCTTAATATCTTAATTATTTCAAACACTTATTAATATTATAAATCATTTAATAATGTTTTACGCTCTTTCAAATAATATTATTTAATAAATAATATCTTAATTCGTTATAAATATTATTAACAATTTAATAATATTTTACTCTTTTAAAAATATTATTAATCATTTAATAATATTTTAATTCTTTGTTAATATTAGTAATCATTTAAGAATATTTTATTCACTTATTAATATTATTAACCACTTAATAATAATTTCATCATGTATTAATATTATTAATTATTTAATAACATTTTAATCATTTATTAATATTCTTAACCATTTAATAATATTTTAATTATTTATTAATATTATTAATCATTTAATAATATTTTATACCCTTACTAATATTATTATTCACTTAATATTATTTTAATTTTGTCAAATAATTTTATTATATTGAATTATATTTTCTGACCCATTTTATACTCAAAAGATCCGACCCGTTTAGACCGATTCGACCCGCTTTCATTAACTTAATTTTTTAAAAATTTAGGACCCTCACTGTGGCGGTCCTTACCACCGCCGCGGTGGTCCCCCGCTATAGTGTTTCACCGCTGCGGTGGTAGTTCATTTTTCTCAAAATCCTAATTTTCTCTTTTCAACTTTTGATTTCATTAACTTCAATCTTTCATAAAATATGCAACACATGATCAAATGATTTCAAATATATTGTATTATGTTCGTAACTTAATGTTATTCCAGTTCTTAAGAATCAAATAATTTCCAAAAATATTTTAGAAAACAAAAATCAATATCAACCATCTAGGGTTTCAAAATGACCCATTTTACCAAAAATCACATAACTTATTCGTTTTAACTTAGTTTTCAATGATTCAAATTTTTTATGATCGAAACTAACCTATCTAACATACAAGACACAAAAGTCACATAAACAACTTATATATCATAAGGCACACATAACCAACCTAGACATCTAACTAGGATTTTAAAATAAAGTGTGCTTATACAATCTTTTCTTCCATCATTTTTCATACAAAACATGTTAGAACATGTATCTAGCATATTTATCCATAGATTTTCTTGCAACATCTAAATCTATTACCATAGAGTTTTAAAAATAGATTTTGAATCATCATAAATATATTTTTACCATGTTAACTACATTAAGCATACATGGAAACATAAATACCCATACTCACCATTAAATCTCCATCCTTATACCTTCGAGCTCACTATAACTCCATCACACAAGTATTTCTCCCACAACCAACCATGGTAAACAATAAACAAAACTAAATAAATAACAAACTAAGGTTCAAAGAAAATTTTAAACCTTTAATATTGATCTTCTTATTGCTAGAGCTAGAATTCCTCCTCGTTCTTCTTCTCTACCTGAAAATGACTAACACACTTAGTGATTTAGCTCTCAACTCTCAAGTATCCTCTCACAAAAGCTCTAGCTTCTCTCTAGAACTTCTCTCTTTATAAGTTAGTAAAAAAAAAAGCAAATGAGCAAACTCTCTATAATGAAGTAATGACTCTTATTTACAGAGCTCTAGGACACTCCCCATTAAGATCCTAATCAACCAACATTAATCAATTAGTAGTCCTAAGTATGCTTACTATTACTTTTAATGACAAGGTGATTTACTTGGTTGATTGACTAGGGTAGGTGAGGATTTAGTGAGCAACTTTTGTCCTTATTTTTTCACCAAGTAAGCAAGCAACATTGTACCCCAAATGGGGCCCTCCCTAACAGGCCAAATGACCCTTTTTCTCCTCCATTTTTGTTTTTCTTTTTATATCATACATAATCATATATACACTCATATATATATATACACCAATATATATATATAAAGCGCCAATACTTGCTTTCATTTGGGCTCCACATTGGATTCAATTTAAATTTTATTTGAGCTTCTATTTTAATTTGTTTGGGCTCAATAATTTAATTCCTACTGGGCTACTAGTTCAAGCATTTCATTTACTAACATTGGGCTTCCAACATTTAAATCAATTGAGTTAACTATAATAACTTACAAGACTCGGAATTATACAAGTGTTGGGCTAGTAATTAAATTTACTTAGACTCGTCATTTAATTAACGCATGGGTTACTAGTTAAATTTATTTAAGTTACCAACATTTGGCTTCTTTAATATTTCATACAAGACTTAATAATATTAAGAGTTAGGCTACCCATATAATCATATTGGGTTAATTACATAATCTAATTAAACTTGCCTTATTAAAAGCATTAAGGCTACTTAATTAAGTTAGTTTATAAAATACTAACACTTAGCATATTTTGAGTTTGTTTGTTGAACCCTAACACACATACATACAAGTACTACAACTTGATTCAATAAACTACCATATAACCTTATATTGGGCTTGTGATATAACTAACTAAATAACCTACACATATTACCAGATTGGGTTAACTTTAGTAATGTAATGACCACGGATTTCATTAGTCATTGTAATTATAATTAATAAATAATTAGCAATGAATTTAAAATTTTTGTACTAATTAATTGTGCATTAGATAATTAAATAAATGTACTTATGTGTGTGTGTGTATTTATTTAAAGAATTAAAGCAATGTGTATAATTAATTAAAGCAAATCTAATTGGATTATATTTTTAAATCCAAAGGAGTTGTTAAACTAGGTCAAAGATATTTACCTAGTAGTCCATGTAATTAATTTAATTACTAGTCCATGTAATTTATTTAAATAAGCCCAATGCTTATTTTAATTAAAGGTAACATAGTTATTTAAATGCTAGCCCAATGTGTATTTAAATTGAGCCCAAACTAATTCAATGGATGAACCAAATATATTTAATCCTAGAGTCCAATATGGAGCCCAATAGGAATTCAAAATGGATCAACAAATGAACTAGTCACTCAACTTGTCATTCAACTAGTCAATTATGGGAATAGTAATCTTAATTAGCACTAAATTCACCAACATTGGTGAATTAGCAGAGCTAATGAAGAATTACCATATGGCTATATATAGAACACTCCACACTCTTGCATTGGTTAGTTAGTTCATTTGAAGCTTTGCTAGAAAGAAAAATAGAGAGCATTTGTGAGCATTGAGAAATACACTTGAAAGTTGTGAGAAAATGGCTAGAGGTTGAGCTTGGTGAATGTTCACAAGCTTCACTACATACTTTGATAGTAGGAGAAGGAGAGCACACAAATCTCTAAGGTTTAAAAGTGCTCTAACTTCTCTTTATTTCATTTTTATGGTCTAGAATAATTTTGAACGGTTAAAATCTATTTTTAACCGAACAAAACTCCTTTTCAGGTGCTAGAAGTAGTTAACTATGTAATATATGTATATTCATAGTATGATGTGTTTATATCATGATTTTTTAGGTGTGTAATGCATAAAAATTAATAGAAATGTTCATAACACATTTTACTAGTAAAAGCCTAACGATGCATATTAGGTTTAATATTGTATTTTGAAATATACAAATTGGGAATTGAATTTTTCTGGCTAGAAAGCTAGATATATGAGTTTTAAAGAAAACCCAACTTGAAGCTTTCAAAAATATTGAATAACGAAGAAGTTATAGCTTTTATCGCAAAGGATGTCGTTTTTCAACCCTAGGTGGTTCGATCTTTAAATTTTGTGTCAAACGTTTTCAAAAATATGATCGAACCATGAAATATTGTAAAACAAGAAGTTACAAGGTTAAAAAAATTGAGTTTGTGTCATTTGGACATATAGATCACATTTTATTCAAGTTTGAACCAATAAAACCAAGGATTTGTAAAGTTAGTTTTCACTATGTCCTTGTGAGCCATTTTGAGTCATATTAAAATTGGAATTTGGATTGGTGATCTAAAGAGAAATTGTAGAGAGGGAAATTCTAATGGGAATAGACTTAAGAATCACGTAAAAATATTTTAAAATCAAGAAGTTATGGCTGTCGGAGGGTCGGGCAGTCTAAAAATCTGAGAGAGTGGCGCGCCCCGCGCCACTCATAGGCCTATAATGGCGTGCCCCGCCCCACTTTGGCAGACTTTTGTGGTCCAGGTCGGGTCGGGTCGGGTTTTTGTGATAAAATTAAATTAAAATAAGTGTAAAATGAATTTGTTTGAATAATGAACTAATATAGAGTGTTTATTAGTAACTAATGGGTAACTAAATGTTTGAAATAAAGATTAAGGTTAACACCATTAAAAAGTTAACTATTGGTATTAATTAAAGATTATTATTAAAATATTATTAAAGGATTAATAATATTAGTATATGATTAAAAAGTATTAAATGATTAATAACATTAACAATTTGATAAAATATTATTAAATGGTTAATAATATTAGTAAGAAATTAAAATACTATTAAATGGGTAATAATATTAATAAGTCAATAAAATATTATTAAACGATTAATAATATTAATAATTAGATAAAATATTATTAAATGAATAATAATATTAGAAAATCAATAAAATATTATTAATAAGTAATAATATTAGTAAATGAATAAAATATTATTAAATGATTAATAATATTAGAAGATGAATAAAATATTATTAAATAATTAATAATATTATAAGATTAATAAAATATTATTAAATGATTAATAATATTAATAAGATAGTAACATATTATTAAATGATTAATAATATTAGAAGAATAATAAAATATTATTAAAGGATTAATAATATTAAGTGACTAATAAAATATTATTAAATGATTAATAATATTAGAAGACTAATAAAATTTTATTAAATTGTTAATAATATTAGATAATTGTTTGAACTATATTAAATAGTTAATATAGGTTCTTGTGTATGAAATATTATCAAGTAATGATAATATTTTCTAAGTGTTTAATTAATCAATTATGTGGTTCGCAAGAGTTGTAAAAGTCATTATACTTACAAGTATATGATACTAATTTAAGATTAAAATGATTTAATTGTTAGGTCCGCTCAAGGATTGTTAAATTAAATTGGTTAGTTGTAGACAACGCACGAGACAAGTTTCTTCTTAACCCTAACTTGTATTTATTGTTGCAAGTATTCTTCAACCTTATTTACATTGAGCAATTCAATTATTGTTGAGCAAGTATCTACACTCGTAGTTATTTGACAGACCTTTGAGTGAATTAATTATTGAAAATTACTTCACATTATTATTGTATTGTATTCGCACATAGTGCATTTGCAAATATTATAGTTCAGTAATTTATGAACTGTTTAAGAATGTCTAAGCTAATTGTTTCGGCTAGACAAAAACATGTTTAAATTCATCTAATTGAATATTATAAAAGCTTATCCAAACCATTGTCTGGTGCGGATTCTTATAGTAAGACTGAGAAAGAATAACCCTAGTTAAAGGGGATTTTTATATTGTCGGGTAATCGAATTTGCGCAAGAAATCTAAACGTTATGCATATACATAGGACATAAGAGGATTGATCCCCTCGAGTGTCCCGTTATTTTTAACAAGGTGTCAGATATTGTATGTTTGTTCTACCTTAGTAGCAGTTTATGGTCATTAAAGACCATTCAGTAGTAAAGAGTCAATCCATTCTTATATTGAAACATTAATTCTTGATTTCTTTCACCACTATTATTCATTGTTGAAAGCCCTAATGTTATTTCCTTTTTCATCATGGTATATCGTATGCTGTTTCTTATAGACTTGTTGAGTCATTTAGTTGCTCATTATTGTTATATCATGACTTAATTTCAGCTAAGCCAGAATGCTCTAAACAAGACAAAGGCAAGGGGAAAGCAAACACGTAGTTAGATAATGCATGCTAGATTAAATTACTATTATGTAATTTCTTTTGTAAATCTTTTGTATTTCCCTTAAGATATATAATGTTACAATTAAGGTTAATCGACATTGGGAAGTGTAACCTTTTTATAAGGAACCTTTTGTATTATTCTGCGAAGTTTAAATACAATATATGTATTTAATTGTCAGTAAGTATTGTACAATGAGAACCAAACCCGAGATTAAAGAACCCGGATTTGGGGTCATCACAAGTAATTCATTTATTTTTTCTTCCTCATTAATCATATAAGTAATCCACTTGTTAATTATTAAACTTCTTATTTGTCATTCAAGGCCAACATTCAAGTTTTGTAATTTTATCACATAAGCTCTTCTTACATTTTTTTTTAATTCTTTTGTTAATTCGAATAAATTAAATTAACTAACTTACTATCTTTCATCATACAACATAAATACATACATAACATAACTTCACATATCACATTTTTTAATAAAAAAAAATTAGGTTCGTAATTTTCTCGGTCATTACACGAGCCTTATGGGTCAGGTTGGGTCGGATCTTTTAAAACCAAAATGGGTCAGAAAAATGTAAGCTAAATAATATTACTATTAGACTAAATTTAAATATTAAAATATTATTAAATGAATAATAATATTAGTAAATAGATAAAATATTATTAAATGAATAATAATAATTAATAAAATTTTATTAAATAATTAATAATATTAAAAACTTAATAAAGTATTATTAAATAATTAATAATATTATAAAATAAATAAAATATTATAAAATAATTAATAATATTAAAAACTTAATAAAAATATTATTAAATGGTTAATAATATTATAAATTGAATAAAATATTATTAAATGATTAATAATATTAGGAACTTAATAAAATATTATTAAATAATTAATAATATTATAAACTTAATAAAATATTATTAAATGATTAATAATATTATAAATTGAATAAATTATTATTAAATGATTAATAATATTATACGCTTAATAAAATATTATTAAATAATTAATAATATTAGAGAAAGAATAAAATATTATTAAATAATTTATAATATTAAAAAATGACTTAAATATTATTAAACGGTTAATAATATTAGTTGATGTCTTAAATGTTATTAATTGATTAAGATGTTTATCAAGCGATTTAAATATTATCAAAGGATGATAATATTTCTAAGTATAATAAATTATTAAATGTTAATTGTGTGATTAAATGATAGATAATTTAAAAGTAAGTTGCTCAAGGATTATTATTAGGAACCATTATGTGATATACTAATTGAAAAATAACCTTTTTGAATGTTAGGTCGTTCCAAAGGGAGTTAATTTAACTTGTGTAAGGAGTAAACTACATTATACATAAGTTCCCTATACCTAAACTTATATTTATTTTACAAGTTCCCTAAGTGGTTTAATTATTAAAAATTAACCTACACCGATATTATTGTTATTATTCGCACTTGTGTGCAATTAAAGACCGTTTTCATTATTGAACTGTGAAACATTTAAGTTCTGTCATTCAAGAACTGTGTAATAAATAGTCTATGCTAATTGTTCAACTAGACCTTGCATGTATAAATTCAGTCATTTGAATATTATTAAAGTAAATCCAAACCAATTGTTAGTGCAGACTCTTATAGTAAGACTAGGAACGAACAACCTTAATAAGGGGATTATTATCGAAAAATCAAACTTGCACATAGATGTCTAAATGTTATGTATACACATATGGCTACAAGAGGCTGATTCTGTAATGACCACGAATTCTATTAGACATTATAATTATATTTATTAAATAATTAACAATGAATTAAAAATTTTGTACTAATTAATTGTGCATTAAATAATTGAATGAATATACTTGTGTATGTGTGTATTTATTTAAAGTAATAAAGCAAGGTGTATAATTAATTAAAGCAAGTCTAATTGGATTATGTTATAAGTCCAAATGAGGTATTAAACTAGGTCAAATTAATTAACCTAGTAGTCCATGTAATTAATTAAACCCTAGTCCATGTAATTAATTAAACTAGCTCAATGCTTGTTTTATTTAAATGTAACATAGGTTATTTAATGTTAGCCCAATGTGATAATTAAATTGAGTCCAACCAAATTAATTGGATGAGCCCAATATATTTAATTTCTAAGTCCAATGTGGAGCCCAATAGAAAGTCAAAAATTGGTCAAACAATATATATATATATATATATATATATATATATATATATATATATATATATATATATAATTAAAGCATTAAAATTAAAAAAAAAATGGGTGATTAAATCCCATTTTGGCCAGCAATCTAGGAGCCCCACAAGGGGGATGTCTTGATTTTGCTTGGTTGCTTAATTTACACACAATTCTATAGTTGGCCAACAACTCTAGTCAATCAACTTGTCCATCACCTAGTTATTCAAGTAAATAGTAATCCTAATTAGCACTAAACTGACCAATGCTAGCAAATTAAGAAAGTTAATGAAGGTTTACTAAAGTCCTATAAATAGGATTCTCCACCAATGCTTTATGTTGGTTGGTCATTTGTAAGCATTCCTTGAAAGATAAAGTGAGAGCATTTGAGAGAAATATAGTGAGAACTCTTGTGAGTGTGAAAAATATTGCTAGAGGTTGAGCTTAGTGGATGACACAAAGCTTCACCACATACTTTGGAAGGAGAAGAAGAGCATCCAAGACCCTAAGGTTCAAAAGTGCTCCAAACCCTTTTTATTTCATTTTTGTAGTCTAGATATGATTTGAATAGTTAAAATATATTTTTAACCGATCAAAAATTATTTTGATGATCTAAAAGTCTTAAGCTATGTTATATATGTATATTCATGGTTTGATGTGTTTAAACCATGATTTGGTATGAGTGGCATACAAAAAATGGAAGAAAAACTTTTATTGAACTTTACCAGTAAAACCTTAGGTGTATATGTGATAGTTAATGTGTAGTTTGAAATATACAAGTTGAAAAATAATTTCTATGGCTAGAAAGTTATATATGATAAACATATGATGTATGTGAAGTCATAAAACATGATGGTCTATGTTGAGTCGGTGTTGTACGTTCAAAGTAATTGCTTCTTAACTTATATATTGTTAGTTCTTAGGCATTTTTATTTCAATTTTATGCATTTGTGTGTATTTGTTTCAGGTTTGCAGGGAAAATAGCTTGCAATGACATTTCAGTGATTTTGAAGCCAGGTTCACGCAGCTGCGTCACAAAGTAAAGCACCTGTGTCACAGAAGTAGTCCATTCCAGAATAGTTAGACGCATCTGCGTGAGATATGAAGCAGTTGCGTGACTTCAACGCAACTGCGTGATTTTAGAGGCAGCTGCGTCATGGGATTTCAACGCAGCTGCGTGATGAATGAAGCAGCTGCGTCAAGGGTTTTCAATGCAGCTGTGTGAGGTATGAAGCAGCTGCGTCACGGTCAAATTATTGTTTTTTCCCCACGTTGTTGAGCGGTTGCTGAGTCGGTTTTTGAGATGGGCAGTTAAGTTGCTGAAGAGCTGGGGATTTGAAAGGAAAGGAAGGCCAGATAAAAGGGTTGGGCAGACAGAAAGAAAAGGGACGTAGAATAATAGAGAGAAAGACACAGAGAGCGACGGAGTGAAGAGAAAGAAACCTATAGTGGTGCAGAGAAAGGCAAGAACACATCATTAGTTTATCTCTGAACTCCTTGTACTTTAATTGTTGTCATTTATTATGGCTTCATGTGTATTTCGTCTTAATTTGAAGATGAGTTAATTCTGTTGTTTAGGGGTTACAATGCAATTATCTGTATGATCTGAATTGAGTTATTACTTGTGATTGTTATATACATGTGAGGTTGACTACCATGTCTGTTTGATTGTTCTAATTACTTGGCCAGTGATTTAACCTAGTATTTCATATAGAATCGAGAGAGGATGTATGAAATTAGACCCTTGCATGGTAGCATATGAACTTTGTTGTTAACGTAAATTGTGATCGAGATAGAAATATACTCAATTGCCACGTGTAATTATTAAAAAACCCGAGCTTATTATCTTTTTAAATTCAGCAATCATAGAAATATAGGTTGTTGGTTTAAAAGTGATGTTCTTCTTCAGTCTATTCCATAATCGGTAGAATTGGGAAAGATTTGCTGTATAATAATCGAGAGATATTATTCAGTTAATTGAGAGTTCTTAATTAGCAACTCATTGCGTGTATTCTAACTTAACAGTGATAACTAGGTTCAGTTGATGACATATAATTAAGTTGTAAACCCTAAACGTCGTTAATATAGAGATCTTAGTTTGGAGTAATTTAATTGTTGAATTTTAACTTCACAACTTAACAATATTTTCAGTTCACAAAATTCAATTGATATTAATTCAATTATTAACTAGTAATTCAATGCTTTATTTGCAATTCCTCGTGGGAACGATACCTTGCTAGCTTTATACTACGATTAGACCACGTGCACTTGCGTGGAGTATTTTCTGAAACGGAAAAAGGTGAACAAGTTTTTGGCGCCGTTGCCGGGGAAATGTTTTAAATAAAGTGTTGATATTAGTTTTAATTGAAGTATTTGTTGGTTTGCAAAAATATGGCATACATATAATCAAATTATATAAGCGCAACGGAAGCAATAAAAATCAGATTTTAAAATTTTTGTAGAAACCAATAACCCGGATCTTTCTTATGCGACTATTATTAATTGAGGAAGGATAAAAGAATTTATACCTTTGTAGAACCAAGCTTCCACGGGTACAAGTTCATCTCCCTTTAATCCTTCACGTTCTTCTTCAAATTCACCGATTAGATTCCACGAATCAATGTTAGATCCCCAAGTGTGAAGCCTCTAGAGGTGATCCACCAAGAGATCTATGAATTAAAGAAGTGGATCTTGGTTTCTCCAAACCATGGGTGGCTAGCCCTAATTCTCTCTCTCTCTCTCTAACTCTTAGATCTAGAGAATTATGGAGTACTCTCTCTAATCTAATGAAAGAGTGTGTAACCTTGATCTATGATAAGACTCATCTTATTTATAGATCTAATCAACCCTCCTAAACTATTTAGGATTAGGGTTTTAATTTAATTCCCAATTTAATTAGGAACTAAATTAATTAATTACAATTCCTAAACCATTTAGGAACTTAATTATTTAATAATGAGAGTACTTCTTATTAATTAATTACTAAACCATTTAGTAACTTAATTAATTATTATTATAATTATAATTCCAAAACTATTTAGGAACTTAATTATTTAATAATAATATTACTACTTATTAATTAATTCCTAAATCATTTAGGAACTAAATAATAATACTAGTAGTAATACTAATAATAGTAATAATAATAATAATAAGACTCCTCTTATTAATTTATAATTAGTATTTCTAAAATACTAAATTATAAATATTAGGCTATTTAATTTATTCTATCACCATAGTATAAATTAAATATACTTAATTTATTATTACGATTATGCCATCCACTTCTAAAATAAATATTACTCTTTTGCGGTGTGACCCTTTAGGTTCTCCATATTAAACCGGTTGTATAATAAATAAATTAGAACAATTCTAATTCATTTATTACGAATTAACTCTTTAATTCAGAATAAATAATTATTCCACAATAAGGGTAAGCCCCCTTAGTGATTAGTTGACTTTCCAGATAATATAGATTTCAACATTTAATCGTAAAAGAACCTTTCAGCAAATAGTTACCGTACAATTCAATTCTTCTACCATACAATGTCCCAATCAAATATAAGACACGAAATTTCTGTCAAGTCTTATTTATTTGATTATATGCATTTCAATTCACAAATACATAACTCTAGTTAATGTAAATTAGAAACTCCTTTCTAATTCCATTCAACCCTAGCCAGGGATTTCTGAGTTGTCACTTATTGAATCGCATAGGACATTCTCTCCCTTTACTGGAAGTGGTAGATCCTTTGTTGGCCATTCATCTATCTCCATGTGTACCTTATTATACCCAAGCACATCCTTTGATATACCAATAGGTCTTAAGGAATATGTCAAAGTATAACTTAGTACACACAAGATACTAAGATTATCTCAAGTCTAAGGATCACTTGTACGACTATCACATAAGGAACTCCTATTGACAGACGAGTAAAACTCCATTAGGTGTTCCTTGAGCGAGTCACGTTCAGTGAACTTATTCTCTAATAAGCACCTACATACTTGCTTTAGTGTCTATACACAAATGATTATGAGATCAATCATCCTCTTCATAAGAGCAAGTATAGTATGTACCAATCTATCCGGATCTACTAATCCCCTTTTTAGTGATCCAACGATTAGGAACAATTTTAGTTTTGAGTTATCTTGAATTTAGATCTCATTAGCATGATCCTCATCATGGTTCTAAAAGCATTGCTCGAAAACTATGGGTTTATCCATTTGATTAATTCAAGTAATTAATCATGAATAAAGAAATGCCTTGATACTTTTATTAATAAATAAACAAGATTACAAAGTATATGCTTATCACATCAAATGTGATTGGCTTGAGGGCATACTACTTTCAATCTCCCACTTGCACTAAAGCCAATCGCCCTTTGGTATCCCTATACCATTCTTCTCTAAGTGGCGTACAAATTTCTTAGTAAATGCTTTAGTTAATGGATCTGTAATGCTGTTCTAAGAGTCTACCATCTTTATGGTGTCGTCTCCTTTCTAATCATATAAAAGTGCCGCAACACATGTTTGGATTTCAGATGAGACCTAGATTCCTTGGCGAATTAAACTCCTTTAATGTTAGGAACCATTATAAGTTCTGTAAAGTACTTGTTTAACCAAACAATCACCTTTGCAACTTCACTTATAGTTATTTATTATGTCTTTGTCACTAAATCAGCAACTCTTTGCTGTTTGGAACTTTTCCAACTCACTGCAGCACCGTTCATGGTAATCATATTACCTGAAACGGATATGTTGTTATCTTGGTTAATCTGAACAAACTTGAGTTTGTTAAACCCTCTAGTTTTATATCAGACCCATCATTAGAAACTCTTTTCTAATATTCTTCTCCAAAATAGAACTGATATCTGCTTATTATACATAAGCAATATCAAGTCTAGTACATTTCAACGAATCAATGTACGTCCCTTGGGTTAAGCCGAGCATCCTTTATGATCTATCTCTATAGACCTTTATCCTAAATAGAATGTTAGGACGCTTCTCCCAAGTCCTTAATGGAGAAGTTTTTAGACAACCACATCTTTACTGATTGTAGCATTGGTATGTCATTCCTTATCGGTAGTATATCAACATATAATACTAGGAATGTCACAGTGCTCCCACTAACCTTTGTACACACTTGGTTCATCCTCGTCTTTGATAAAATCAAACTCTTTTGATTGTCTCATCAAAACGGATGTTCCATCTTCGAGAAATTTGCTTCAATCCATAATTGGATCGTAGTAGCTTTCATACTTGATTTATTCCATCTCTATGGAGATAAATCCTTTTGTATAGTAAGTTGTAACTGCAAGTAAAATCCGAATGGATATATGCATTTTCACTAGTGAAAAATTTCATATAGTCAACTCATTGACCTTGGTCGAAATCTTTTTACCACTAGTCAGGTCTTATAGGTCTCTACCTAGCCATCTGCTTTAGTCTTTCTCCAAAGACCCATTTCGGATTTTATGGTTATCGACCATTTCTCTTGAGTATCTAATACTCATACCTCATCGTATATATCTGGATCATCATCCACTATGATGTATACCTTATCATCATCATCTATGATGAATCCATACCATTCAGGTATCTTTAGTACTAAACCAGATTTACGACTTGGTTGTGGTACAATAGGTTTATCTACTTGTACAGATTCCTTCATTTTATCTGTAGTGTTTTGTGGTTCTTAAACTTCTTCAAGATCTATTTTACTCCCACTAACCCTTTAAGGAAAAACTTATTTTTCTTATAAGGCAGCGTGTTTCAACAAACACCTTTTAGTTAGTCGGATTATAGAAGTGATACCATAAACTTTCTTTAGGATATCCCACAAGTTTATACTTATCAGATCTTTTCCCTAGCTTATCATGTCAAACCTTTTGACATAAGTTGAACAATTCAAATCTCAACATGCTTAAGACTTGGTTTCCTCCCTATCCATGACTTATATGAAGTCTTAGGGAGAGAATTTGAAGGTACCTCGTTTAGTAGATATGCGACCGTTTCTAAAGTATAACCTTAGAAGGATACTGGAAGATCGGTAATACTCATTATGGATCATCACCATGTCCATACTGTGAGAATACCATTTCGCTTAAGATGATCTAGAAACTTACTGCTTAAGTATTCCCTTCTTGATCTAATCAAAAAACTTTAATACTTTTGGCCTTTAGTTTCTATACTTCACTTTTGAATTCTTTGAACGTTTCAAATGATTTGGATTTGTATTTCATCAAATACATATATCAAAATCTAGAATCATCAGTGAAAGTAATGAATGAATACCCTTCTCTTACATCTGTTGTCATAGGTCCCACACACGACTGTGTGTACCATCTCTAACAACTCTGCAACTCGCTCTCCATGTCCACTAAATGGAGATTTAGTCATATTGTCCATGATACAAGATTCACAAGTCGTAATTGATTCATAATCAAAACGCTCCAAAAGCCTATCTTTATACAACTTGTTTCGTCTTGTTTCATTAACGTGATTGAGTTAACAGTGTCGCATGAAAGTATGATTCATATCATCTCTTTGCCTTTAGTTTGTTAAATTTGAAATAATTTTCATGTAAGTCATGTATACAAAGTCCATTAAGTACTCAACCAGTTCTAAATAAAACATTATCATTATAAACAGAACAACGATTGTTCATTATTATAATGTCAAAAACCCTTCCTTGTCATCACATGGAACTGAAATAATGTTTCTAAGAACTGGAACATAGTAACAATTTACTAACTTAATAGGCTTGCCCATAGGCAGTGCTAAATTATAAGTTCACATGGCTAATGCAACAACCTTTACTTCATTCCCCAACACAAGATTACTTATCATTTATTTAGCTTTCTACTTCTCCTTAATCTCTGCAACGACTTGCATATGTGAGACCACCAGTCGAAATCTAATTCCTAAGTAGAAACTTGACTTATAGAAAGTTCTATTTCATTATGAACAAATCTATATCTGTAGGTGAAGTTTCACTAAACTTCTTCTACTTAACTACTACAACTCTCTTGCAGTTGTTCTTCCAGTGTGCCAGCTTATCGCAATAAAAGCAAACTCCTTTGCCCTCGGGATCACTTTTATTTATGTCCTTTGTTTAGCCTTTCTTTTGCCTTCTACTCTTTCTGACTCCTCAGAAATACCTTTGGCCATCTTCCTCCGCTTAGAAGATTCATCTACAAGTAAAACTTGGTTTTTCTAAGAAGGAAAGTGACTCTCAACAGTCTTCAACATATTTAAGCAAATCAGTTAAACTGACATTTAGCTTATTAATATTTGAAGTTCACAACATATTGTGAATTAGAGTCAGTGAGTGACTGCAAGATCGAATCTTGACTCAACTCACCATCCTTGACAAAACATGTTTGTCCTAATTGATCAATCCAATTGATCATCTTTAGGACATGCGTCTTTTACTGTAGTGCCATTGATTATTATAGATCGGAAGAGCTCCTTACATATCTTATATCTAGTTGACCTATTTTGCTCACCATACAACTATTGAATGTGCAACAATATAGTAGGTGCATCCATTTTCTCGTGTTGACACTGTAACTCGATACTTATGGATGCGAGCATGATACATTGAGCCACCTTTGCATCATCTTGCCATTTAAAATAGCAATCTCTTCCTCAGAGGCTTAGTCTACAACGTTTGTAGGAATAGACAAATTAAGGACATTTGCTAGCTTTTCAGCATTGAGAATTTTTCTCAAATTTGTTTAATCAATCCGAACAATTCGGTTCGATTAATTGTTAGCATCCAATATGCTATGCAGTGTTAGTGAATTAATCATAACAATATTCTTTAAGTAAATTAATAACAACATTAACATGCATTCGTTTTATTAATTACCAAAATAAATTAGGTCTTTATTTAAAATGGTGTCTCCCACTATTTTCATCAAACTATATTACCCTCCTTATATAGTTCGGCAAATCTAGTTAAAGATTTGCTAGTGAGAATAAGGATCCTATTTCAAATGTATATAGCCTTGTGTGACACAACAAACGATATATAAATAAATAGGTAGACAACTTTTGTCAATTACATTAACATGTAACTCCTTTTATTTTGCCTCTTAGATTATTATGATCATGTGTGACACATCCAAATCAAAATTATCCAAGTTAAGTCCAACCTAGCATTTTCTTATATTAGAAGAGAAAAAGACCGTCCTTGTGTGACACAACAAAACAGTAATGTTCAATTCTTTTTATAAACATCAAATGTGATAAAACAACATCTCAAAAAATTAATATAAGCCTTGTGTGACACAACAAACTTATAATGATTATTTGATACTCTATCGTTTTACCATGCTAGAAGGCGACGTTCGATATTTTTAATAAATATCTTTGAACGTTACAACTTAATATTATGAGTAGTAGAATAAATAAATTAGAACAATTCTAATTTTATTTAATTGAATTAAACTCCTTTAATTCATGAATTAAACATTTTAATTCATTTTATAAATAATATTTATTCTATATCATGAGGGGTTTATTAATATTAATTGTCTCATCTTATTTAGCGCACATGCACATATATATATAAAATACGCGTCATATTAATTAACATGCGAAGCATGTTTGATAATATATAATATATATAAATAAGCATGTACATATAGAATACTATATTCTACTTGGATTGATTATGGACTTTTATTCTAGTTTGGTTTATTCGAGCCACCAAATAAACCAATTGGTCAAACCTAGGGTGCAAGAATAAATTAAATTAAATGTAACTATTACATTTAAATTCGGGCTCCATTACAAACGGGTCTTCATGCGCTCCTTGCTTCTGTGCTCCAATTCTTCAAAATAATTCTAACTAATCCTATTACAAATTATTTACAATAAATAGAAACCTTGATCAACAGTCAAGTGGAAGTACATAGGAGGGAGATAGAATTTTACATAAGAAAAATTAGAAAGACGAGGTACGCAGACCCCATTTATTAAAACCCATTCATTCATGCATTTAATTAAAATTAAATCCAATCATATTGGTCAATAGTCCACAATCAATCCCATTTATTATCATATATATCAACATATATATTAATAAATAATATTCATCTCATGAATTAAATAAAATATTTCATATATGTATTGGTATCATTTAATGGGCAATTTAAAGTTGTATGAAATCTAATTTCATATTTAAAATAAACCTTTTATTTTAATTATAAAATTATTTAAAAATAAACTATTTATTTTTTTATTATTTTAAAATTACCCAAAATAATCTCTTTTATTTTGAAACTTTAAAATTTGCATAAAATTACCAAACTGTTTGGCTAATTAATATATATTATAAATATATCATATATATTAATAATATATAATAATCGGTAGTATATTTATACATAATCCGAAAACCAACTTGAGCTTGCAATTGACATATGTATATATATATATATATATATATATGTTAACAATCCGAATCTTGAATTCCGTGACCAGCAAGTTGCTTTAGTTCATGTTTTTGTAAAGTGACACTTAATTTGGGACAATGTTATATCATATATACCCATGATTTACCGAATCCAGTTGTTACTTTATTTGGTTCTTATACTATACTTATATATATATATATATATGTATAATACCGAAAGCCTGCCAGTTGATATGTGACGACCCCAAATCCGGGTTCCATAACCTCGAGTTTGGTTCTCACTATTCAATACATTACTAACAATTAAATACATACATTGCATTTAAATATCGCGGAATAATACATATTGGTTCCCTTCAAAAGGTTACAATACCAGGGTCTATCAACCTTAACATAAACAGTTCCTATCATAAGGAATTACAAAAGGTTCTTCAACAGTAAATACACATTAAATATCTAATTAGCATGCATAAGCTAACTTAATCTCTGGCTTTTCCTTTTCCCTTATCCTTCTTTGAGCAATCAGGTCTATCTGAAAAATGGTTCATGATATAGCAAGAATGAGCAACTAGTTTGCTCAACAAGTTTAGAACAATCATAGAGATTTAATATATCATGAATGATTGGGAAATATCATCTGTAATGACCACGAATTTCATTAATCATTGTAAATATACTTCATAAATATTTAGCAATGAATTTAAACTTTTTGTACTAATTAATTTTACTTTAGATAATTAAATAAATGTACTTGTGTATGTGCGTATATTTATTTAAAGAATTAAAGCAAGGTGTATAGTTAATTAAAGCAAATCTAATTGGATTATATTTTAAATCCAAATGAGTTGATAAACTAGGTCAAAGATATTAACCTAGTAGTCCATGTAATTAATTTAATTACTAGTCCATGTAATTAATTAAACAAACCCAATGCTTGATTTAATTAAATGTAACCTAGAATATTTAATGTGAGCCCAATGTGTTATTTAAATTGAGCCCAAACAATCTAATTGAATGAGCCCAATATATTTAATCCTAGAGACCAAAGTGGAGCCCAATAGGAAGTCAAAATTGGTCAAAATTGCTACATATATGAATATACATATATAGATGTATATATGCACATTTTAGCATTAAAAATTAAAGGAAAAATGGCTTGGAAAAGGGCCATTTTGCTGAGATTTGAAGGGGGACCCACTTGGATAGCTTGATTTCCATGTTGCTTCTAATTCACTCTATGACAAGGTTGGCCAACAACTCTAGTCATTCCAAGAGTCTATCAACTAGTCATTCAATCAAATAGTAATTATAATTAAGCTTTAATTTCACCAACATGGGTGAATTAGCAAGTAATGAAGGATTAGTGGTGGGCTATAAATAGAATGCTCCACACTTGGTTCAAGTTTGTTAGTCATTTGCTAGACATTTTCTAGAGAAAAGAGAGAGAGCCTTTGAGAGCTAAAGAGAGATACACTTGTGTTTGTGTGAGAAAAACCTAGAGGAAGCCTTGGTGGATGTCCAATAGCTACACAACCTACTTTGGTATAAGGAGAAGGAGAGCCAACAAATCACAAAGGTTTAAAAGTTCTCTAAACTCCATCTTATTTCATTTTTGTAGTCTAGAAAGCTTTTGATCGGTTAAAATCTATTTTTAACCGATCAAAACTCGTTTTGATGATCTAGAAGTATTTAACTATGTAATATATGTATATTCATAGATCTATGTGTTTATAACATGTTTTGGTATGTTAGAAATACATAAAAATGGTAGAAAAGTTCATAACACAATTTTACCGATAAACCCTAACTATGCATGCTAGGTTTATGATTGTATTTTGAAATGTACAAATCGGAAAGTGGATTTTTATGGCTAGAAAGCTAGATCTATGAGTTTTAAAGATAAAACCTTTTTGAACTTTTCAAAAATAATGAATAACAAAGAAGTTATAGCTTTTACCGAAAAGGATGTCGTTTTTAAACCCTAAGTGGTTCGATCTTTAAATTTCGTGTAAAACGTTTTCAAAAATGTGATTGAACCATAGAATGTTGTAAAAAAAGAAGTTAGGAAGACATCTACACCAAGTTTATGTCATTTGAAGGTGTAGAGTTTATTTAATTCAAGTTTGAACCAATCGAACCAAGGATTTATGAAACTAGTTTTCATTCTGTCCTTGTGAGCGATTTTACGTATACTTACGTTTGGAATTTGGATTTGTGATCTAAAGAGAAATTGTAGATCATGAAATTCTAATGAATTTAGACTCAAAAATCACCTCAAAATGTTTCCGTATGATAAAGTTATGACCAAGTTAGTAAAGGAGGTTCCGGCAGCCAAAAAGGCAGCCCGGCGTCTAGACGCCAAGTCTACGCCCTAACTTCTGTCCATGGGCGTCTAGACGCCCCAAAATTGCCTTGGGGCGGCGTCTTGACGCCCTGCTTGATAAAAAAAATTATTTTATTATTTTATTATTATTTTTAAATCAATAAATGTATTTTTAATGATAAATAATTGATTTAATTATTAAAAGAGGATAAATATTATCAAATGTTTAATATTATAATTAGATATTATTATTAATATAATAATATTAGAAAATCATGAAAATATTATTAATTGTATAATAATATTATAAAGTCAATAAAATATTGGTAAATAGATAAAATATTATTAAATGATTAATAATATTAGATAATGATTAAAATATTATTAAATGATTAATAATATTACTAAGATAATAAAATATTATTAAATGATTAATAATATTAGATAATGATTAAAATATTATTAAATGATTAATAATATTACTAAGATAATAAAATATTATTAAATGATTAATAATATTAGATAATGATTAAAATATTATTAAATGATTAATAATATTACTAAGATAATAAAATATTATTAAATGATTAATAATATTAGATAATGATTAAAATATTATTAAATGATTAATAATATTACTAAGATAATAAAATATTATTAAATGATTAATAATATTAGATAATGTTTAAAATATTATTAAATGATTAATAATATTAGGTAATGAATAAAGTATTATTAAATGATTAATAATATTATAAGAGTAATAAAATATTATTAAATTATTAATAATATTAGATAAGAGTTTGAACTATATTAAATAATTAATATAGGTTTTATGTGATTGAAATATTATCAAGTGATGATAATATTTCCTAAGTGTTTATATACCTTTAACTACATGATTATTTGGTTAAGTGTTAGAGGTGTGAGAGGTATAGAGGTTATCATATGAATGTATATATGATACTAATTTAAAGATCAACTTGATTAATTGTTAGGTCCGTTCAAGGATTATTAAATTAAATTGGTTAGACGTAGACGACGCACGAGGCAAGTTTTCTACCCCTTAACTTGTACTTATTGTTGCAATTATTATTCAACTTTAATTACTTTGAGCAATTCAATTATTGTTGAGCAAATATCTACACTCGTAGATATTTGACAGACCTTTAAGTGAATTAATTATCGAAAATTACTTCACATCGTTATTTATTATTGTATTCGCACATAGTGCTTTTGCAAACTGTTTAAGAACGTCTAAGCTAATTGTTTCGGCTAGACAAATGCATGTTAAATTCATTTAGTTGAATATTATAAAAGCTTATCCAAACCATTGGCTGGTGCGGATTCTTACAGTAAGACTGAGATAGAACAACCCTAGTTAAAGGGGATTTTTATTTGTCGGAGACCCGACAGCGCGCAAGAAAACTAAATGTGATGCATATACATAGGACATGAGAGGACTGATCCCCTCAAGTGTCCCGTTATTTTTAACAAGGAGTCAGACATTGTATGTCTGTTTTACCTTAGTAGCAGTTCATGGTCATTAAGGACCACTCAGCAGTAAAGAGTCAATTCCTTCTTTTATTGAACATTGATTCTTGTTATCTTTCACAATTGTTATTGTTGAAACCTTGAAGTTATTTCCCTTCATCATGATATATCGTATGATTTTGTTATAAACTTGCTGAGCCATTTAGTTGCTCATTCTTGCTATATCATGACTTTATTTCAGCCAATCCCGAAAGCTCTAAATCGGATAAAGGCAAGGGGAAAGCGAATGCTTAGTTTTAAGTAATTGCATGCTAGTTTAATTTACTGTTATGTAATTACTGTTGTAAATCTTTTGTATTTCCCTTAAGATATGTAATGATAAGATTAAGGTAATAGACCTTGGGAAGTGTAGCCTTTTGATTAAGGAACCTTTTGTATTATTCCGCGAAGTTTGAATACAATTTATGTATTTCATAATTGTTAAGTATTGTACAGTGAGAACCAAACCCGAGGTTAAAGAACCCGGATTTGGGGTCGTCACAGGTTGGTATCAGAGTTGTAGGTTAGAAACGCTAGGATTTGCGAAACCTAGGTTATAACCTTAGTACTAAACTCATATCGAGTGCGTTAGGAGATGAATCGAGGAGATTCATCATGTTGTGTATTTTTGGAGGTGGATTGAGAAAATCCATCGAGCCGAGATGTACATGATAAAATATCATTTCATTTCATCAATGAATATATTTTATTGCTGTACTAACATGTGTTATTTATGTTACTGTAGGATGACGGAGATAGGCCAATCGAGCACTGCTGTAGAGGAGGTGATTTATACGGATATCCCTATGGATACCGCACAGCCACGGGTGGCTGCACCGATCGAGGAGCCAGAGTCAGATCCCGAGGAGGGAGATAGAGAGGACGCTGTCTGGGGCGGAGTTATGGGGCAGTACAGTGAGGAGGAGGCTGATACTGATGATGATGAGGATGAGGGGCCAGCTGAGTATGTTGATGGCATGGGCACTGTCGCCAGTGACATCATCGATACTCTCACTACGGCTAACGATGAGCTAGAGGAGAGGGTTCAGCACCTGGAGGAGCAGAACCAGATCCACCAGCAGACAGAGGAGCAGTACCGAGATACAGCTTATATGTTCTCTGGCGAGAACATAGAGCTGAAGGCGAGGATGGCCGAGATGGAGGTCAGGTTGATAGCCGCTGAGCTGAAGATTCAGCAGACAGAGGCAGAGAGGGAGGCCATGAGGGGCCAGATGCAGCAGGCAGTTGAGGATAGACTAGATATGGAGATTCAGCGTGATGCAGCTCACGGACAGATGATGGAGCTGGAGGATGAGGTTAGAGAGAAGAAGGTGAGGATAGATAGACTCAGTTACGTCTATCGCTCATCAGTTGGTAGGATCCAGAGTAGGGTGCACTATTACCCTGCCGAGGAGGGCCAGACCTTGCACACCATCAGTAGGGGTGTGGTCAGGGCTATTGGAGATGAGGAGTACGACGATGCGGTTCGTCGAGGGATGCGCCGTTAGTTGTATTTTTCTTTATTTATGATGTATGTACATAGATGCAGTAGAAACTCAACTTTTGTTTTGATAGAGGGTTAGTATGTTGTAAATCCCAACTCTATGAAGTTGTGGGATATGTTAGATCCCGTCTTTTGTTTTAACTAACGGGGTTAGCAGCGTTTATAGCAGTATGCTTATGATGTAAAAGTGCTACGCACTGTGATTTAGCATATGAATATAAATGCATTTTCGTTTATGTTTATATGTGTCAAGATGATTATTTGTGCTTTAGTTTACAATACCTAAGCTACAAAACGAAAGTAAAAAGATTGAAACAACTTTAATTAATTAAATTTTCTTTATACAGAAAATGCCGCCACAGAGAAGGAATCAACGACTACCCCCACCACCACCCGAAGAGTCAGTAAATGCCGGAGGGGTACCACCCAACCCTGTCCAAGAGTTCGTAGAAATGCTAATGGGAGCATTTCGCGGACGCAACGCAGAGGCTACTGGAGCAACAAACCCTGTCGCTCCACTAGCAACCTTTAAGGATTTCAAATTGATAGGACCACCCGAGTTCAAAGGAACCACGGATCCTATAGAAGCACAGACCTGGATAGAGGAGATGGAAAAAGTCTTCGAGGTCGCACGAGTTAGGGAGGAGCAAATGACCTCATTTGCTACCTTTATGATGAAAGGAGAGGCCAGCCACTGGTGGAAGGCTAATAAGAGTAGAGCCGGGGAGGGAACGATCGCGTGGGCGCGATTCAAAGAGGTATTCTTGGAAAACTACTTTCCAGAGAGTACAAAGGCTAGGATGGAAATTAAATTCCTAGAGCTGAAGCAAGGTAACACGTCGGTATCGGAATACGCCGCCAAGTTCAATGAATTGGCGAGATTTGCCACACACCAGGTGGATACTGAGGCGAGGCGCGCCAGAAGATTCGAACAGGGGCTGAAACCGTGGGTTTACAGTCGGGTAGCTGTTCTCCAGATTACAAACTTTGCAACGTTACTGGAGAAAGCTATCATAGCTGAGGGTGGGAATGAAGCTTTGAATAAGCACAACCAGGAGCGGAACAAGAAGAAAGGTGATGGAGGAAACCGAGAGGGCAGCAGTGGGGGCAGCAACTCGAACAAACGCAAATGGAATAACAACAGCAGTTCGGGGACACCCCAGGGCAGTGAATCGAAGAAAGCTAATAAATGCAGTCAGTGCGGAAAGAACCACACCGGGGAGTGCATGAAAGGAAGAAATGTCTGCTATAACTGTGGGCAAGAGGGACACATCGCTCCTAATTGTCCCACACCAAAAAGGAAAGGAGGTTGTTTCGCCTGCGGGGCCATGGACCATCAATTTAAAGATTGTCCGAAGAAGAAGAACACCGGAGGGAGTTCGGGCTATAGGGGAAGCAACAACAACAACAACAACAGCAGCAACAAACTGACCATTGGAGGGCCGGTGCCACAGAACAAACCAACGGCACGGACCTTCAACATGACGGTGCAGGACGCCCTTGAATCAAAAGACGTGGTGTCAGGTATTATTCCGATCAATGATATAAATGCTTATGTATTATTTGATTCGGGTGCTACCTGTTCATTTGTGTCTGATGAATTCGCTAGACGGTTAGAATTGCCTAGAGAAAAATTAGAGAACCCAATGAACATAGAAGTTGCTAATAAAGAAGTGATTCTTGTAAAGTATGTACATAGAAACTGTTGTGCTGAAATCAGGGGTCAGAAGTTGAGTGTAAATTTAATTCCAATACGTTTGGGGGAGTTTGACGTTATACTTGGAATGGATTGGTTGTTTAACCATGGAGCTATAATTGATTGTCAAAAGAAGTGTATACACCTTAAGACACCGAATAGGTCTAAGGTCGTATTTTATGGCAGCAAGTCGTCTAGACAATCTGCATGTCTGACGATGATGCAGGCCAAGAAGCTGTTGAAGAAAGGTTGTGAAGGGTATTTAGCTCACATAGTGGACACACAGATGGTGAATCCCGAGATGGAGCAAATACCAGTAGTGAGGGAGTTCATGGACGTGTTTCCCGATGTACTGCCAGGTTTACCGCCAGATAGGGAGATAGAGTTTGTAATTGATTTGGTACCGGGGACAGCACCAATATCAAAGGCACCATATAGGATGGCACCGGTAGAAATGAAGGAGTTAATGATCCAACTACAGGAGTTGTTGGATAATAAGTACATTCAGCCAAGTGTTTCTCCATGGGGAGCACCTGTGTTGTTTGTAAAGAAGAAGGATGGATCAATGAGGTTGTGTATGGATTATAGAGAGCTGAATAAGGTGACAATTAAGAACAAGTACCCGTTGCCACGAATTGACGATCTTTTCGATCAATTGAAAGGGGCGAAGTACTTTTCAAAGATTGACTTGAGGACTGGTTATCATCAGTTGAAAGTCAGGAAGGATGATGTACCCAAGACGGCATTCAGAACTCGTTATGGGCATTATGAGTTTCTGGTGATGTCGTTTGGACTGACGAATGCGCCAGCCGCATTTATGGACATGATGAACAGAATATTCAAGCAGTACTTGGATAAATTTGTTGTTGTGTTCATTGACGATATTCTGGTGTATTCTAAAACGGAGGAGGAGCATGCTGAACACCTAAGATTGGTGTTGGAGATTTTACGGAAGGAGCAATTGTACGCTAAGTTTTCGAAGTGTGAATTCTGGTTGGAGAGAGTTCAATTTTTAGGTCATGTTATTGACAAGGAAGGAGTTTCAGTAGATCCAGCGAAGGTTGAAGCGGTGATGAATTGGGAACAACCAAGGACGCCGACTGAGGTAAGAAGTTTCTTGGGGTTAGCGGGTTACTATCGGAGATTCATTCAAGATTTTTCAAAGATAGCAACACCGCTGACAAATTTAACGAGGAAGACGGTGAAATACGTATGGACGGAGAAGTGTGAGGAGAGTTTTCAGGAGCTAAAGAAGAGACTTAGTGAAGCACCTGTATTGACTTTACCGGACGATACGGGAGGTTTTACGGTCTACAGTGATGCATCGCACAAGGGACTTGGCTGTGTGCTTATGCAAAACGGCAAGGTCGTTGCGTATGCGTCCAGACAGTTGAAGGATTACGAGAAGGGATACCCTACCCACGACTTGGAGCTGGCTGCGGTAGTGTTTGCCCTTAAAATCTGGAGACATTATTTATATGGAGAGAAATGTGAGATATTCACGGACCACAAGAGTCTGAAGTATATCTTCACACAGAAGGAGTTAAATATGAGGCAACGGAGATGGTTAGAATTGATCAAGGACTATGATTGTGAAATTCTATATCATCCCGGTAAGGCCAACGTAGTAGCAGATGCTCTAAGCAGAAAGAGCAGGGAGAAATTGTTCATCTTGACAGATCAGGAACAATTGGTTCAAGAGATGGCTCGAATGGAGTTGGAGGTAAGAAATCCAAATGAGTCAATGGAAGTGGAAGCGAGCCCAACCCTGTTAGATCGGGTAAAAGAGGCTCAAGACAAAGACGAAGAATGTGTCAGAATAAGGGTGAGAATGACCGAAGGGGAAGAGGTCAAGTTCAAGGAAGATAGCATGGGATTGCTAAGGTTTGAAAATCGTGTTTGGGTGCCACTAGTGCCCGAATTACGAGAAGAGATTTTGCAAGAGGCCCACAGTACGAGATACTCGATACATCCGGGAAGTACGAAGATGTATCAAGATCTGCGTCAGCATTTTTGGTGGCCGAATTTAAAAAGGGAGGTCGCAGAATATGTCAGCCGATGTCTAACTTGTCAAAGGGTAAAGGCTGAACATCAGAGACCAAGTGGATTACTACAGCCGTTAGAGATTCCTGAGTGGAAATGGGAGCATATCACAATGGATTTTGTGGTAGGACTTCCAGCAACACAGAAGGGATTTGACGCAATATGGGTGATTGTAGATCGACTAACAAAGTCAGCACACTTTTTGCCGATCAAGATTAAGTTTAGTTTGGATCAGTTGGCTAAACTGTACATTAAGGAGATAGTTTCGAGACATGGGGTGCCGGTATCGATTGTGTCAGACAGGGATCCGCGCTTCACGTCAAAATTTTGGAGAAGTCTTCAGGAGAGATTGGGGACTCAGTTGAGAATGAGTACAGCATATCATCCACAGACCGATGGGCAAAGTGAAAGAACAATACAGACATTGGAAGATATGCTCAGGGCCTGTGTGATGGATTTCAAGGGCAGTTGGGAGAACCATCTACCATTAGTTGAGTTTGCATACAACAATAGTTATCATGCAAGCATAGGCATGCCGCCTTACGAAGCATTGTACGGAAGGAAGTGCAGAACACCTCTATGTTGGGATGAGGTAGGAGAACGCCGATTGTTGGGGCCGGAATTGGTTCAACAAACGGTAGAGATTATCAAGGTAATAAGAGCTCGGCTAGTAGCAGCTCAGGACCGTCAGAAGAAATACGCCGATTTACATCGACAGAAGCGAGACTTCGAAGTAGGGAGTTTTGTGTTCATGAAGGTATCTCCCTGGAAAGGGAAGATCCGATTTGGAAAGAAAGGGAAGCTGAGTCCGAGGTTCATAGGACCGTTCGAGATATTGAAGAGAGTGGGTGAAGTGGCGTACGAGGTAGCTTTACCTCCTGAACTTGAGCATATTCACAATGTGTTTCACGTATCAGTGTTGCGACCATACAAGCCAGACTACAAACATGTCATATCCTATGAGCCAATACAAGTCGAGAAAGACTTATCATACGAGGAAATTCCTGTCCAGATACTAGATAGGAAAGAGCAGAAATTACGGAATAAGGTTATACATTCTGTCAAAATCCTTTGGAGGAACCACAACGCTGAGGAAGCTACGTGGGAACTTGAAGAAAAGATGAGGGCTAACTATCCGAACCTTTTTGAGTAGTTTAAATTTGTAATTCAGGGGACGGAATTCTTATAAGGGGGGGAGAATGTAATGACCACGAATTTCATTAATCATTGTAAATATACTTCATAAATATTTAGCAATGAATTTAAACTTTTTGTACTAATTAATTTTACTTTAGATAATTAAATAAATGTACTTGTGTATGTGCGTATATTTATTTAAAGAATTAAAGCAAGGTGTATAGTTAATTAAAGCAAATCTAATTGGATTATATTTTAAATCCAAATGAGTTGATAAACTAGGTCAAAGATATTAACCTAGTAGTCCATGTAATTAATTTAATTACTAGTCCATGTAATTAATTAAACAAACCCAATGCTTGATTTAATTAAATGTAACCTAGAATATTTAATGTGAGCCCAATGTGTTATTTAAATTGAGCCCAAACAATCTAATTGAATGAGCCCAATATATTTAATCCTAGAGACCAAAGTGGAGCCCAATAGGAAGTCAAAATTGGTCAAAATTGCTACATATATGAATATACATATATAGATGTATATATGCACATTTTAGCATTAAAAATTAAAGGAAAAATGGCTTGGAAAAGGGCCATTTTGCTGAGATTTGAAGGGGGACCCACTTGGATAGCTTGATTTCCATGTTGCTTCTAATTCACTCTATGACAAGGTTGGCCAACAACTCTAGTCATTCCAAGAGTCTATCAACTAGTCATTCAATCAAATAGTAATTATAATTAAGCTTTAATTTCACCAACATGGGTGAATTAGCAAGTAATGAAGGATTAGTGGTGGGCTATAAATAGAATGCTCCACACTTGGTTCAAGTTTGTTAGTCATTTGCTAGACATTTTCTAGAGAAAAGAGAGAGAGCCTTTGAGAGCTAAAGAGAGATACACTTGTGTTTGTGTGAGAAAAACCTAGAGGAAGCCTTGGTGGATGTCCAATAGCTACACAACCTACTTTGGTATAAGGAGAAGGAGAGCCAACAAATCACAAAGGTTTAAAAGTTCTCTAAACTCCATCTTATTTCATTTTTGTAGTCTAGAAAGCTTTTGATCGGTTAAAATCTATTTTTAACCGATCAAAACTCGTTTTGATGATCTAGAAGTATTTAACTATGTAATATATGTATATTCATAGATCTATGTGTTTATAACATGTTTTGGTATGTTAGAAATACATAAAAATGGTAGAAAAGTTCATAACACAATTTTACCGATAAACCCTAACTATGCATGCTAGGTTTATGATTGTATTTTGAAATGTACAAATCGGAAAGTGGATTTTTATGGCTAGAAAGCTAGATCTATGAGTTTTAAAGATAAAACCTTTTTGAACTTTTCAAAAATAATGAATAACAAAGAAGTTATAGCTTTTACCGAAAAGGATGTCGTTTTTAAACCCTAAGTGGTTCGATCTTTAAATTTCGTGTAAAACGTTTTCAAAAATGTGATTGAACCATAGAATGTTGTAAAACAAGAAGTTAGGAAGACATCAACACCAAGTTTATGTCATTTGAAGGTGTAGAGTTTATTTAATTCAAGTTTGAACCAATCGAACCAAGGATTTATGAAACTAGTTTTCATTCTGTCCTTGTGAGCGATTTTACGTATATTTACGTTTGGAATTTGGATTTGTGATCTAAAGAGAAATTGTAGATCATGAAATTCTAATGAATTTAGACTCAAAAATCACCTCAAAATGTTTCCGTATGATAAAGTTATGACCAAGTTAGTAAAGGAGGTTCCGGCAGCCAAAAAGGCAGCCCGGCGTCTAGACGCCAAGTCTACGCCCTAACTTCTGTCCATGGGCGTCTAGACGCCCCAAAATTGCCTTGGGGCGGCGTCTTGACGCCCTGCTTGATAAAAAAAATTATTTTATTATTTTATTATTATTTTTAAATCAATAAATGTATTTTTAATGATAAATAATTGATTTAATTATTAAAAGAGGATAAATATTATCAAATGTTTAATATTATAATTAGATATTATTATTAATATAATAATATTAGAAAATCATGAAAATATTATTAATTGTATAATAATATTATAAAGTCAATAAAATATTGGTAAATAGATAAAATATTATTAAATGATTAATAATATTAGATAATGATTAAAATATTATTAAATGATTAATAATATTACTAAGATAATAAAATATTATTAAATGATTAATAATATTAGATAATGATTAAAATATTATTAAATGATTAATAATATTACTAAGATAATAAAATATTATTAAATGATTAATAATATTAGATAATGATTAAAATATTATTAAATGATTAATAATATTACTAAGATAATAAAATATTATTAAATGATTAATAATATTAGATAATGATTAAAATATTATTAAATGATTAATAATATTACTAAGATAATAAAATATTATTAAATGATTAATAATATTAGATAATGTTTAAAATATTATTAAATGATTAATAATATTAGGTAATGAATAAAGTATTATTAAATGATTAATAATATTATAAGAGTAATAAAATATTATTAAATTATTAATAATATTAGATAAGAGTTTGAACTATATTAAATAATTAATATAGGTTTTATGTGATTGAAATATTATCAAGTGATGATAATATTTCCTAAGTGTTTATATACCTTTAACTACATGATTATTTGGTTAAGTGTTAGAGGTGTGAGAGGTATAGAGGTTATCATATGAATGTATATATGATACTAATTTAAAGATCAACTTGATTAATTGTTAGGTCCGTTCAAGGATTATTAAATTAAATTGGTTAGACGTAGACGACGCACGAGGCAAGTTTTCTACCCCTTAACTTGTACTTATTGTTGCAATTATTATTCAACTTTAATTACTTTGAGCAATTCAATTATTGTTGAGCAAATATCTACACTCGTAGATATTTGACAGACCTTTAAGTGAATTAATTATCGAAAATTACTTCACATCGTTATTTATTATTGTATTCGCACATAGTGCTTTTGCAAACTGTTTAAGAACGTCTAAGCTAATTGTTTCGGCTAGACAAATGCATGTTAAATTCATTTAGTTGAATATTATAAAAGCTTATCCAAACCATTGGCTGGTGCGGATTCTTACAGTAAGACTGAGATAGAACAACCCTAGTTAAAGGGGATTTTTATTTGTCGGAGACCCGACAGCGCGCAAGAAAACTAAATGTGATGCATATACATAGGACATGAGAGGACTGATCCCCTCAAGTGTCCCGTTATTTTTAACAAGGAGTCAGACATTGTATGTCTGTTTTACCTTAGTAGCAGTTCATGGTCATTAAGGACCACTCAGCAGTAAAGAGTCAATTCCTTCTTTTATTGAACATTGATTCTTGTTATCTTTCACAATTGTTATTGTTGAAACCTTGAAGTTATTTCCCTTCATCATGATATATCGTATGATTTTGTTATAAACTTGCTGAGCCATTTAGTTGCTCATTCTTGCTATATCATGACTTTATTTCAGCCAATCCCGAAAGCTCTAAATCGGATAAAGGCAAGGGGAAAGCGAATGCTTAGTTTTAAGTAATTGCATGCTAGTTTAATTTACTGTTATGTAATTACTGTTGTAAATCTTTTGTATTTCCCTTAAGATATGTAATGATAAGATTAAGGTAATAGACCTTGGGAAGTGTAGCCTTTTGATTAAGGAACCTTTTGTATTATTCCGCGAAGTTTGAATACAATTTATGTATTTCATAATTGTTAAGTATTGTACAGTGAGAACCAAACCCGAGGTTAAAGAACCCGGATTTGGGGTCGTCACATCATCAATGATTCAACAATAGATATAACAATTGTGAATGTAACAAGATTCAAATTTTTAATAAACAGAAGATTTGAATCTTAAAATGCTGAGCGGTCACCAAGGACCATGAATTAACGAGGGTATAATAGAGTTTTCTCTGACCCTTTTAGTTGTTTGGTTTTCAAGGGGATCAGCCTATTCAACCCGCTGTATATGCATTACATTTAGTCACTGGCGCCCAAAGTCGGTTTCCCGACACAAAATCCCCTAATTTAGGGTTGTTCAATTCTCAGACTTAATATAAGAAATTCGCACCCAACAATGGTTTGGATAAGCTTTTAAAAGTATTCAAGTTATTGAATTTAGAAACGCAATGTCTAGCTGAACTATTAGCTTCAGACATTTTTAATACAGTTCATGAATCAAGAACTAACAAGCTTCAAATGCACTAAGTGCGATTTTATAAACAATATGGATGTGGGATAATTTTAAATAATTAAACCACTTCAAGCTTTGACAATAAATACAAGTATAGGAACTTGTTCAACAATAAATGAGTAGGGTTAGAGAACTTGCATGTTTGCTCAGCTACAATAATTGTCTAGCTTTAACTAACTTGCTTTGAAAGACCTAACATTAATAAAGTCGGTCTAATAATTAGTACGACGTATTTGCATAACTATACGCTTAATAATGAACTTATTTACCACACATAAGTACTAACACATAATTTACATTAGTCAAAACAATATTATTAACCTTATAGACACTTAATCATTTTAGGTTAATAATTTAATAAGTTAGAAAATATTTTTCTTAAGTGTTGGATACTTATTAAACCCTTAAACAACTTATTACAATTGTTTAATTAACTCATAATTAAATTCAATTTATTTTATTAACTCAATCTCTATTTAATTACTATTTAATCTTGATTAAATAGAATTTAATTAATTAACTCTAGTTATTATTTAAAATAAATAATAACTAATTGTATTTACTTATTATTTAATTATAATTAAATAATAAATAATTATTGACTTAATTTTTAACCTTCTTTAATTTAATATTAATCAATCAATAATTAACTAAGTAATTAACCTTACTTATTATTTAATTTAAAGAAATTAAATAATAGTTTACTAATCTTAATCCTCTTTAATTATTATTTAATGTTAATTAAATAATAATTAATTATTTAATTATTATTTAAGGTTAAATAATAATCAAATCATTCTTATTTATTATTTAAATTAAATAATAAATTATTACTCTAATAACTTAATTTCCATTAATCGTTATTTAATGCTAATTAAATAATAATTAATTACTTAATTATCCTTATTTATTATTTAATAATATTTAAATAATAAATAATTAATTTATAAATTTTATCTCTCTTTAAGTATTATTTAATAGGAATTAAATAATAATATCATCTTTATTTATTATTAACATTTAAAATAATAAATAAATAATAAATTTATTAACTTAACCATGATTTAGCTAACTAGATTAATATTAGAAATATTTAAATATTAAACTTAATGAAAAATATCCTGCCCAATATTATTTTTGTATTATTATTATTTTTGTTATAATTTTAAATTAATTTTCAAATATTTAAATTAATTAAAATTAACCCGAATGGCATTTCCGTAAATAAGTTGAAAACTGAACCGAGGGCAGAATGGTAATTTTGCCAAGAAAAACACGGAGGGGCATAAATGTAATTTCGCCGGAAAAATAACTACCGCGCATTGCGCGCGTTACAGATTTTTACGTCCCAAAACGACGCCGTTTTTGAGAAGCCGAAAACGGCTTCCGCGCGTACGCGCGGAGTGAATTTTCTAAGGACGCCAAACAACATCGTTTGGCTCCGCGTCCTCGGTGAACAGTGGTAGGCGCGCATTGCGCGAAAACCCTTAAAATTTTTCTTCTTCGCAGAATGTGAACAGTGTTCCGGCAATACCCATTTTAAATAAAAATATACCATCAAGTAAGCTTTAAATCCCCAATAAAAATCCAAAAAAATTACCAATCACCTTATATTAATTTATAACATGAAAAATTAATTTTTCATGATTTAATATCACTATTTTTTTATAAAAAATTTTACATCACATAAATTACCATAAATCATAACTTTTTGTGTATAACTCCATTTTGAGTGATTCAAACTTTGTTTTTCTCATGATTTAATGTTCTATAATATTAGAACATTAAATCTAAATATTACCAAAAATTATCTTTAATCATTATTTTGAGATTTTATTTTCACACCACCAAATACATGTTTTTCATTCATTAAAACTCATAAAACATAAGTTAAACACATGATCAACTATATAAACATACATAGCATGATATTAACCATAAAAATTATTACACTAATATTTGTACCATAACCTTGAAAGAAAACAAGATTAGGGTTTAAAAATAATTACTTTGTTTTGATAGCTATTCTCCTCTTCTTTCCAAAATATGTTGTGAAGGAAGATGACATGAACCAAGACTCCTTCTCTTCTCTTAGTATTTTGCTCTCAAATTTTCTCACACTCTCAAATGCTCTCTAGCTCTCTCTTTTGTTTGAAAATAAAAGATGAGAAATGACTTTCAAAAACTACTAAATTGTAAGTATACTTACAATGGGCATAGATATAAAATCTATATCTATCAAATTTCCATAATGAGATAGCAAGGATACTTACACAAGAAAGTTAGCCCATACTTAGTTGGTGAAAAGAGGCATGGTTTATGTACTTGAAAAAAATAAAACAAGCAATCCTTAATTAAATAAATAAATAATAAACTAAAATAAAACCAACTCATTTTCTCTCTCTTTCCTAGCATGCTTCGGCTGAACTTCTTCTTGTCCCAAATTCAATGTCACATTTCACTTTTTAAACAATTAATAGTTAATTTAAGTATTTTCCAAGTGGGCCAATCATTGGGCTTTAATTTAAAATACCAATTGGGCTTCTATTAAATTGTTTGGGCTACTAAATTGTCAAATTTTATTATTCTCCACTTGGGCTACTAATTGACCCATGTTGGGTTAATTTAATAATTTACACATTAATTATTTAATCCATGATTAAATAAATAATTACATTGAATAAATAATTAAATATTCTAACCCATAAGTATTAAATTACTAAATGGACTAATAAATATTATTATTAATATTTCACATTATTTACATTAATTAATAATCATATTAATTAATTTATTATATTTAATTCACTCATTATATTCAATTTAATTGAATACTTAATTAATAGGAAACTTATCAATTATTTTGATATTAAAACTTTAGGGTTTGTTCACTAATTTAATAACATATTAGTGACCCCCTTTAATTAATTTTAGTAATTAATTACATAATTATTTAATCACATAATTAATTAATCACATAAAAAGATTTAAATAATCTCGTAAAACTAACTCGTTGGAAATTAAATTAATAATTTAATTAATAAAGACGTGGAAATTCTAGGACATTACATTCTCCCCTCCTTATAAAAATTCCGTCATCGGAATTGTAAAAATAAGGTTACTCAAATAAAAACGGGTAATTTGCCCTCATTTCCTCTAATTCCCACATAGCTTCTTCAATGGCGTGATTCCTCCAAAGTACTTTGACAGAATGAATTATCTTATTTCTCAGTTTCTGTTCCTTCCTATCGAGTATCTGAACAGGAACTTCGTCATATGATAAATCCTTCCCGACTTGAATTGGTTCATAGGAGATAACGTGCTTGTAGTCTGGTTTGTATGGCCGCAATACTGACACGTGAAACACATTGTGAATATGTTCCAATTCAGGAGGTAAAGCTACCTCGTATGCTACTTCACCCACTCTCCTCAATATTTCGAATGGTCCTATGAACCTTGGTCTCAGTTTCCCTTTCTTTCCAAATCTGATCTTCCCTTTCCAGGGAGATACCTTAATGAACACAAAACTCCCCACTTCGAAGTCTCGTTTCTGTCGATGTAAATTGGCGTATTTCTTTTGACGGTCTTGAGCTGCTACTAACCGAGCTCTTATTACCTTGATAATTTCTACTGTCTGTTGAACCAATTCTGGCCCCAACAGTCGGCGTTCTCCTACCTCATCCCAACATAGAGGTGTTCTGCATTTTCTGCCATACAAAGCTTCGTAAGGTGGCATACCTATGCTCGCATGATAACTGTTGTTATATGCAAACTCAACTAGTGGTAGATGGATTTCCCAACTGCCCTTGAAATCCATCACGCAGGCCCTGAGCATATCTTTCAATGTCTGAATTGTTCTCTCACTTTGCCCATCAGTCTGCGGATGATACGCTGTACTCATTCTCAACTGTGTCCCTAATCTCTCCTGAAGACTTCTCCAAAATTTTGACGTGAAGCGCGGATCTCTGTCTGACACAATCGATACCGGCACCCCATGTCTTGAAACTATCTCTTTGATGTACAATTTGGACAACTGATCCAAACTGAACCTAATCTTGATCGGCAAAAAGTGCGCTGACTTTGTTAGCCGATCCACAATCACCCAAATTGCGTCATATCCCTTCTGTGTTGCTGGAAGTCCTACCACAAAATCCATTGTGATATGCTCCCATTTCCACTCAGAAATTTCTAACGGCTGTAACAATCCACTTGGTCTCTGATGTTCGGCCTTTACCCTTTGACAAGTTAGGCATCGGCTGACACATTCTGCAACCTCCTTTTTTAAATTCGGCCACCAAAAATGCTGACGTAGATCTTGATACATCTTCGTACTCCCCGGATGTATCGAGTATCTTGTACTGTGGGCCTCTTGCAAAATTTCCTCTCGTAATTCAAGCACTAGCGGTACCCAAACACGATTTTCAAATCTCAGCAATCCCATGCTATCAATTTTAAACTTGACATCTTCTCCATCGGTCATCCTCTTCCGGATTCTGTCACATTCCTCATCTTTGTCTTGAGCCTCTTTCACCCTATCTAACAAGGTTGGGCTCACCTCGACTTCTATTGACTCGTTTGGACTTCTCACTTCCAACTCCATTCGAGCCATGTCTTGAACCAATTGTTCTTGATCTGTCAATATGAACAATTTCTCCCTGCTCTTTCTACTCAGAGCATCCGCTACTACGTTGGCCTTGCCGGGATGATATAGAATTTCACAATCATAATCTTTGATCAATTCCAACCATCTCCGTTGCCTCATATTCAACTCCTTCTGTGTGAAGATATACTTTAGACTCTTATGGTCTGTGAATATCTCACATTTATCTCCATACAAATAATGCCTCTAAATTTTAAGGGCAAACACTACCGCTGCCAATTCCAAGTCATGGGTAGGATATCCCTTCTCATAATCTTTTAATTGTCTGGACGCATACGCAACGACTTTGCCATTTTGCATAAGCACACAGCCAAGCCCCTTGTGCGATGCATCACTGTAGACCGTAAAACCTCCTGTATTGTCTGGTAAGGTCAATACAGGTGCTTCACTAAGTCTTTTCTTTAACTCCTGAAAACTTTCCTCACACTTCTCCGTCCACACGTATTTCATCGTCTTTCTTGTTAAGTTGGTCAACGGTGTTGCTATCTTTGAGAAGTCTTGAATGAACCTCCGATAGTAACCCGCTAACCCTAAGAAACTTCTTACTTCTGTCGGCGTCCTTGGTTGTTCCCAATTCATTACCGATTCAACCTTCGCTGGATCAACCGAAACTCCCTCATTGTTAATAACATGACCTAAAAATTGAACTCTTTCCAACCAGAATTCACACTTTCCGTAAAATTTCCAACACCAATCTTAGGTGTTCAGCATGCTCTTCCTCCGTTTTGGAATACACCAAAATATCGTCAATGAACACGACTACAAATTTATCCAAGTAGTGCTTGAATATTCTGTTCATCATGTCCATAAATGCGGTTGGCGCATTCGTTAGTCCAAACGACATCACCAGAAACTCATAATGCCCATATCGAGTTCTGAATGCCGTCTTGGATACATCCTCCTTCCTGACTTTCAACTGATGATAACCAGTCCTTAAGTCAATCTTTGAAAAGTACTTCGCCCCTTTCAATTGATCGAAAAGATCGTCAATTCGTGGTAATGGGTACTTGTTCTTAATTTTCACCTTATTCAGCTCTCTATAATCCATACACAATCTCATCGATCCATCATTCTTCTTTACAAATAGCACCGGTGCTCCCCATGGAGAAACACTTGGCTGAATGTACTTATTATCTAACAACTCCTGCAATTGCACCATCAATTCCTTCAATTCTACCGGAGCCATCCTATATGGTGCTTTCGATATCGGTGTTGTCCCCGGTACTAAATCAATCACAAATTCTATCTCCCTGTCCGGCGGTAAACCCGGTAGTGCATCTGGAAAAACATCCATAAATTCCCTAACTATTGGTATTTGCTCCATCCCGGGACTCACCACTTGTGTGTCAACCACATGAGCCAAATACCCTACACAACCTTTCTTCAATAATTTCTTGGCTTGCATCATCGTCAGACAAGAAGACTGTCTTGACGACTTGCTGCCATAAAATACAACCTTAGACTTATTTGGTGTCTTAAGGTGTATGCACTTCTTCTGACAATCAATTATCGCCCCGTGGTTAAACAACCAATCCATCCCAAGTATTACATCAAATTCCCCCAGACGTATTGGAATTAGATTCACATTTAATTTCTGACCTCTAATTTCAGCACAACAATTTCTATGTATGTACTCTACCAGAATCACTTCTTTATTAGCAACTTCTATGTTCATTGAGTTTTCTAGTTTGTCCCTAGGCAACTCTAATCGTCTAGCGAAATCATCAGACACAAATGAACAGGTAGCACCCGAATCAAACAATACATATGCATTTATATTATTGATCGGAATAATACCTGACACCACGTCTTTTGACCCCACGGCATCATGTACCGTCATATTGAAAGTCCGAGCTATTGGCTTGTTCTGTGGTACCGGTCCCCCGATAGCCAGTTTGCTGTTATTGCCCTTGTAGCCGCTACTCCTGTCATTCTTCTTCTTAGGGCAATCTTTTATCATGTGGTCAGATGCTCCGCAAGAAAAGTATCTCACTTTCTTTGGGAGGGGACAATTTAGAGAAATATGTCCCACCTGACCACCATTATAGCATGTATTCTTCCCTTTCCTGCACTCCCCGAAGTGGTTCTTCCCACAAATATTACACGTCGGCCTTTTCTGAACACTTCCTTGTTGATTCCCCGAGCTTTTGTCGTTGCTGTTGTCCCATTTACGCTTGTTGCTGTTATTATTGCCTCCACTGTTGCTGTTCTTGCTTCCCCCTTCATTTTTCTTCTTGTTTCTCTCCTGGTTGTACTTGGTTAATGCGTCGCTTCCTCCTTCAGCAATGATTGACTTCTCCAACAAAGTTGCGAACGAGTCAATCTGCAGTACCGCTACCTTGTTGAATATCCAAGGTCTCAATCCATTCTCGAACCTCCTGGCCTTGCGTTCCTCTGTGTCTACCTGATGTGGAGCGAACCTGGCCAGCTCATTAAATTTTGCCGCGTACTCCGGTACCGACATGTTCTCCTGTTTCAGTTCTAGAAACCTTACCTCCATCCTACTTTTCATACTTTTCGGGAAATAATTCTCGTCGAATATTTCCTTAAATTTTGTCCAGGGCACCACACCATCCCCAACCCTATTCTGATTGGCTTCCCACCAGAAATTGGCTTCGCCCTTCATCGTGTAGGTAGCAAAGACTGTCTTTTGCTCCTCAGCTACTCTTGCGATAACGAACGCCTTCTCTATCTTCTTTATCCAAGACTGGGCCTCTATCGGGTCCGACGTTCCCCTAAACTCTGGCGGTCCTACCGCTTTAAAATCTTTAAAATTCGCCAACTGATTTGGTGGTGGTGGCGGATTTACTACAACAGGGTGTCTGTGTTACATTGCCTCAGCTAGCATGTCGACGAAGTTTTGCATAGGGTCTACGTTGTGTCCCCCCTCGTCATTGTTAACTGACTCTTCTACCCCCTGGTTCCTTGGTGGTTGTCTACGTGGCGGCATTTTCTGTTATAAACAAAAATTTACATTATTATACTTATTTCATATTTTTCATCTCATTACTTTGTATCTTAGGCTATATTTAGCTAAAATACAAATAATTATTTCAACACACATATAAACATAAATTTGACTGCATTTATATTCATATGCTAAAACAGTAGTGCATAGCACTTTACATCGACAACATACTGCTATAAATGCTTCTATCCCTGAGAAGCTACAAAAGATGGGATCTGACATATCCTACAGCTTCCTAGAGTTGGGATTTAGTGACATATTAACCCTCTAATAAAACAAAAGTTGGGTTCTACTGCATCTATTTACATACGAAATTAGAAAATAACTACTACTACTGAATGCGCATCCCCCTACGGATCGCGTCGTCATACTCCTCATCCCCGATGGCCATCACCACACTCCTGCTGATGGTGTGCATAGACTGGCCCTCCTCAGCTGGGTAGTAGTGCACCCTGCTCTGAAGCCTACCATATGAAGATCGGTAGACATAGCTAAGTCTATCTGTCCTCACCCGTTTCTCGCGGATCTCCTCCTCTAGCTCAATCATTTGACCATGAGCGGCATCCCGCTGTCTCTCCATCTCTATCCGGTCCTCTATCGCCTCCTGCCAGTGTGCACGGATGGCGGCCTTCTCTGCCTGTACTTGCTGAACCTTCAGCTCAGCCTCTGCCAACCTAGTCTCAGCCACTGCCAATTTGGCCTGCAGCTCTACGTCCTGATCTACCAGCTGATGTGTCAGCACTGCAAAATGCTCCACCGAATCCTCGTACTCCTGTACCTGATCCTCTCCTTCAGCTCTGTGTTCTCACCAGAGAACTGATAAGCCGTATCCCTATACTGATCCTCCATGTGCTGGTGGGTCAGGTTCTGCCCATGTGCTGGTGGGTCAGGTTCTGCTCCTCTAAATGCTGGACCCTTGCCTCCAGCTCCTCGTTCCTAGTGGTCAGTCCCTCTATGATATCAGCGGCAGTAGTGCCCATGTCATCAGCTGACTCTTCCTCCTCAGACTCCTCTGACTCTGCCTCATTCTCACTGTAAGGCCTCATGACTCCCCCCCAGACGGGCTCCACACGATCCCCCTCCTCAGGATCCGACTCTGGCTCCTCTACGGGTGCAGCCACCAGCGGCTGTGCAGTATCCATATGGATATCAATATAGTCCTCCTCAGCAGGGCGACTCGACTGTCCGATCTCTGCCATCCTATATCATAAAAAAAATAACACACGTTAGTACAGCAATAAAATATATTCATTGATGAAATGAAATGATATTTTATCATGTACATCTCGGCTCGATGGATTTTCTCAATCCATCTCCAAAAATACACAACATGATGAATCTCCCCGATTCATCCCCTAACGCACTCGATATGAGTTTAATACTAAGGTTATAACTTAGGTTTCGCAAATCCTAACGTTTTAAACCTACAGCTCTGATACCAACCTGTGACGACCCCAAATCCGGGTTCCATAACCTCGAGTTTGGTTCTCACTATTCAACACATTACTAACAATTAAATACATACATTGTATTTAAATATCGCGGAATAATACATATTGGTTCCCTTCAAAAGGTTACAATACCAAGGTCTATCAACCTTAACATAAAAAGTTCCTATCATAAGGAATTACAAAAGGTTCTTCAACAGTAAATACACATTAAATATCTAATTAGCATGCATAAGCTAACTTAATCTCTGACTTTTCCTTTTCCCTTATCCTTCTTTGAGCAATCAGGTCTATCTGAAAAATGGTTCATGATATAGCAAGAATGAGCAACTAGTTTGCTCAGCAAGTTTAGAACAATCATAGAGATTTAATATATCATGAATGAATGAGAAATATCATCAATGATTCAACAATAGATATAACAATTGTGAATGAAACAAGATTCAAATTTTTAATAAACAGAAGATTTGAATCTTAAAATGCTGAGCGGTCACCAAGGATCATGAACTAACGAGGGTATAATAGAGTTTCCTCTAACCCTTTTAGTTGTTTGGTTTTCAAGGGGATCAGCCTATTCAACCCGCTGTATATGCATTACATTTAGTCACTGGCGCCCAAAGTCGGTTTCCCGACACAAAATCCCCTAATTTAGGGTTGTTCAATTCTCAGACTTAATATAAGAAATCCGCACCCAACAATGGTTTGGATAAGCTTTTAAAAGTATTCAAGTTATTGAATTTAGAAACGCAATGTCTAGCTGAACTATTAGCTTCAGACATTTTTAATACAGTTCATGAATCAAGAACTAACAAGCTTCAAATGCACTAAGTGCGATTTTATAAACAATATGGATGTGGGATAATTTTAAATAATTAAACCACTTCAAGCTTTGACAATAAATACAAGTATAGGAACTTGTTCAACAATAAATGAGTAGGGTTAGAGAACTTGCATGTTTGCTCAGCTACAATAATTGTCTAGCTTTAACTAACTTGCTTTGAAAGACCTAACATTAATAAAGTCGGTCTAATAATTAGTACGACGTATTTGCATAACTATACGCTTAATAATGAACTTATTTACCACACATAAGTACTAACACATAATTTACATTAGTCAAAACAATATTATTAACCTTATAGACACTTAATCATTTTAGGTTAATAATTTAATAAGTTAGAAAATATTTTTCTTAAGTGTTGGACACTTATTAAACCCTTAAACAACTTATTACAATTGTTTAATTAACTCATAATTAAATTCAATTTATTTTATTAACTCAATCTCTATTTAATTACTATTTAATCTTGATTAAATAGAATTTAATTAATTAACTCTAGTTATTATTTAAAATAAATAATAACTAATTGTACTTACTTATTATTTAATTATAATTAAATAATAAATAATTATTGACTTAATTTTTAACTTTCTTTAATTTAATACTAATCAACCAATAATTAACTAAGTAATTAACCTTACTTATTATTTAATTTAAGGAAATTAAATAATAGTTTACTAATCTTAATCCTCTTTAATTATTATTTAATGTTAATTAAATAATAATTAATTATTTAATTAATTTTAATTATTATTTAAGGTTAAATAATAATCAAATCATTCTTATTTATTATTTAAATTAAATAATAAATTATTACTCTAATAACTTAATTTTCATTAATCGTTATTTAATGCTAATTAAATAATAATTAATTACTTAATTATCCTTATTTATTATTTAATAATATTTAAATAATAAATAATTAATTTATAAATTTTATCTCTCTTTAAGTATTATTTAATAGGAATTAAATAATAATATCATCTTTATTTATTATTAACATTTAAAATAATAAATAAATAATAAATTTATTAACTTAACCATGATTTAGCTAACTAGATTAATATTAGAAATATTTAAATATTAAACTTAATGAAAAATATCCTGCCCAATATTATTTTTGTATTATTATTATTTTTCTTATAATTTTAAATTAATTTTCAAATATTTAAATTAATTAAAATTAACCCGAATGGCATTTCCGTAAATAAGTTAAAAACTGAACCGAGGGCAGAATGGTAATTTTGCCAAGAAAAACACGGAGGGGCATAAATGTAATTTCGCCGGAAAAATAACTACCGCGCATTGCGCGCGTTACAGATTTTTACGTCCCAAAACGACGCCGTTTTTGAGAAGCCGAAAACGGCTTCCGCGCGTACGCGCGGAGTGAATTTTCTACGGACGCCAAACAACATCGTTTGGCTCCGCGTCCTCGGTGAACAGTGGTAGGCGCGCATTGCGCGAAAACCCTTAAAATTTTTCTTCTTCGCAGAATGTGAACAGTGTTCCGGCAATACCCATTTTAAATAAAAATATACCATCAAGTAAGCTTTAAATCCCCAATAAAAATCCAAAAAAATTACCAATCACCTTATATTAATTTATAACATGAAAAATTAATTTTTCATGATTTAATATCACTATTTTTTTATAAAAAATTTTACATCACATAAATTACCATAAATCATAACTTTTTGTGTATAACTCCATTTTGAGTGATTCAAACTTTGTTTTTCTCATGATTTAATGTTCTATAATATTAGAACATTAAATCTAAATATTACCAAAAATTATCTTTAATCATTATTTTGAGATTTTATTTTCACACCACCAAATACATGTTTTTCATTCATTAAAACTCATAAAACATAAGTTAAACACATGATCAACTATATAAACATACATAGCATGATATTAACCATAAAAATTATTACACTAATATTTGTACCATAACCTTGAAAGAAAACAAGATTAGGGTTTAAAAATAATTACCTTGTTTTGATAGCTATTCTCCTCTTCTTTCCAAAATATGTTGTGAAGGAAGATGACATGAACCAAGACTCCTTCTCTTCTCTTAGTATTTTGCTCTCAAATTTTCTCACACTCTCAAATGCTCTCTAGCTCTCTCTTTTGTTTGAAAATAAAAGATGAGAAATGACTTTCAAAAACTACTAAATTGTAAGTATACTTACAATGGGCATAGATATAAAATCTATATCTATCAAATTTCCATAATGAGATAGCAAGGATACTTACACAAGAAAGTTAGCCCATACTTAGTTGGTGAAAAGAGGCATGGTTTATGTACTTGAAAAAAATAAAACAAGCAATCCTTAATTAAATAAATAAATAATAAACTAAAATAAAACCAACTCATTTTCTCTCTCTTTCCTAGCATGCTTCGGCTGAACTTCTTCTTGTCCCAAATTCAATGTCACATTTCACTTTTTAAATAATTAATAGTTAATTTAAGTATTTTCCAAGTGGGCCAATCATTGGGCTTTAATTTAAAATACCAATTGGGCTTCTATTAAATTGTTTGGGCTACTAAATTGTCAAATTTTATTATTCTCCACTTGGGCTACTAATTGACCCATGTTGGGCTAATTTAATAATTTACACATTAATTATTCAATCCATGATTAAATAAATAATTACATTGAATAAATAATTAAATATTCTAACCCATAAGTATTATATTACTAAATGGACTAATAAATATTATTATTAATATTTCACATTATTTACATTAATTAATAATCATATTAATTAATTTATTATATTTAATTCACTCATTATATTCAATTTAATTGAATACTTAATTAATAGGAAACTTATCAATTATTTTGATATTAAAACTTTAGGGTTTGTTCACTAATTTAATAACATATTAGTGACCCCCTTTAATTAATTTTAGTAATTAATTACATAATTATTTAATCACATAATTAATTAATCACATAAAAAGATTTAAATAATCTCGTAAAACTAACTCGTTGGAAATTAAATTAATAATTTAATTAATAAAGACGTGGAAATTCTAGGACATTACATGATATATATATATATATATAGCACCGAAATAGTAGACCAAATTGATTCCAACCGTGAATCCAATTCACATAAAAAAAATCTGTCCGTGTTCCAATTTCGATATTATAAAAAAAAAATTTATACAATAAATTATGCCCAATAAATTATTCTAAACACATACCCATACATATATGAAATCTAAACAATTAATAATTCGCATAAGTTTGACTCTTGATGCCACTGTTGGTTTGCAAAAATATGGCGTACATATAATCAAATTATATAAGCGCAACGGAAGCAATAAAAATCAGATTTTAAAATTTTTGTAGAAACCAATAACCCGGATCTTTCTTATGCGACTATTATTAATTGAGGAAGGATAAAAGAATTTATACCTTTGTAGAACCAAGCTTCCACGGGTACAAGTTCATCTCCCTTTAATCCTTCACGTTCTTCTTCAAATTCACCGATTAGATTCAACGGATCAATGTTAGATCCCTAAGTGTGAAGCCTCTAGAGGTGATCCACCAAGAGATCTATGAATTAAAGAAGTGGATCTTGGTTTCTCCAAACCATGGGTGGCTAGCCCTAATTCTCTCTCTCTCTAACTCTTAGATCTAGAGAATTATGGAGTACTCTCTCTAATCTAATGAAAGAGTGTGTAACCTTGATCTATGATAAGAGTCATCTTATTTATAGATCTAGTCAACCCTCCTAAACTATTTAGGATTAGGGTTTTAATTTAATTCCCAATTTAATTAGGAACTAAATTAATTAATTACAATTCCTAAACCATTTAGGAACTTAATTATTTAATAATGAGAGTACTTATTATTAATTAATTACTAAACCATTTAGTAACTTAATTAATTATTATTATTATTATAATTCCGAAACTATTTAGGAACTTAATTATTTAATAATAATATTACTACTTATTAATTAATTCCTAAATTATTTAGGAACTAAATAATAATACTAGTAGTAATAATAATAATAGTAATAATAATAATAATAAGACTCCTCTTATTAATTTATAATTAGTATTTCTAAAATACTAAATTATAAATATTAGGCTATTTAATTTATTCTATCACCATAGTATAAATTAAATATACTTAATTTATTATTACGATTATGCCATCCACTTCTAAAATAAATATTACTCTTTTGCGGTGTGACCCTTTAGGTTCTCCATATTAAGTCGGTTGTATAATAAATAAATTAGAACAATTCTAATTCATTTATTACGAATTAACTCTTTAATTCAGAATAAATAATTATTTCACAATAAGGGTAAGCCCCCTTAGCGGTTAGTCGACTTTCCAGATAATATAGATTTCAACATTTAATCGTAAAAGAACCTTTCAGCAAATAGTTACTGTACAATTCAATCCTTCTACCATACAATGTCCCAATCAAATATAAGACACGGAATTTCTGTCAAGTCTTATTTATTTCATTATATGCATTTCAATTCACAAATACACAACTCTAGTTAATGTAAATTAGAAACTCCTTCCTAATTCCATTCAACCCTGGCCAGGGATTTCTGAGTTGTCGTTTATTGAATCGCATAGGACATTCTCTCCCTTTACTGGAAGTGGTAGATCCTTCGTTGACCATTCATCTATCTCCATGTGTACCTTATTATACCCAAGCACATCCTTTGATATACCAATAGGTCTTAAGGAATATGTTAAAGTATAACTTAGTACACACAAGATACTAAGATGATCTCAAGTCTAAGGATCACTTGTACGACTATCACATAAGGAACTCCTATTGACAGACGAGTAAAACTCCATTAGGTGTTCCTTGAGCGAGTCACGTTCAGTGAACTTATTCTCTAATAAGCACCTACATACTTGCTTTAGTGTCTATACACAAATGATTATGAGATCAATCATCCTCTTCATAAGAGCAAGCATAGTATGTACCAATCTATCCGGATCTACTAATCCCCTTTTTAGTGATCCAACGATTAGGAACAATTTTAGTTTTGAACTATCTTGAATTTAGATCTCATTCGCATGATCCTCATCATGGTTCTAAAAGCATTGCTCGAAAACTATGGGTTTATCCATTTGATTAATTCAAGTAATTAATCATGCATAAAGAAATGCCTTGACACTTTTATTAATAAATAAACAAGATTACAAAGTATATGCTTATCACATCAAATGTGATTGGCTTGAGGGCATACTACTTTCAGTATTTTCTTGTGAAGGTTAATAAATTTTTAGTTTATTACCCTTCGTTTTTTAGGTAATCTTGGTTGTATATGCAAACACGTTCACAGGGTAAGGATACAGTTACTTTCGAAGACGAGATTGAAAGAAGGTTAAGTCGGATTCGAAACTATATTCAAGAAACAGCGCAACACCAGGAGCAGGATCAAGTAAGAATGGCAAAGGAAGAGGGGAAAAAGTCCTTACGGGACTATGCCACTCCGCAGATGACCGGGATACAGTCGAGTATTACAAGACCAGCAATCACTGCGGCACAATTCAAGATAAAGCCAAGAACAATTCAGATGGTCCAGAATTCTGTACAGTTTGGGGGGTTATCAAATGATGATCCTAGTATGCATTTGAGGAGTTTCTTGGAAATATGCGATACTTTCAAATATCCAGGGGTTTCGGATGATGCAATTCGCTTGAGGCTATTCCCGTTCACACTTAGAGATAAGGAAAAGAGTTGTCTTTATTCACTGCCCCCAGGATCAATTACTACATGGGATGATTTGATGCAGAAGTTTATGGCGAAATTCTTCCCTTATGTAAAGACAGTGAAGATAAGGTTTAAGATCACTACATTCGCCCAGCAGGATTCAAAGTCATTATACAAAGCATGGGAAAGATTCAAGGAGTTATCAAGAAAATGTCCGCATCATGGGATTCCAAAATGGCTTCAAGTTCAGACATTATACAATGGGTTGGGACAAGCAGTGAGATCAAGTATAGATGCAGCAGCGGGGGATGATCTAATGACCAAGAGTTGTGACGAGTCATATGCCTTACTAGAAACCATGGCAGCAAACAACTACCAATGGCTGACAGCAAGAATGAATCCACCTAGGGCAGCTGGAGTTATTGAATTAGATTCGGTTACGGCATTATCAGCACAAGTGTCGGCCCTTGCTAAGAAGATAGATGCAATGGGGAGTCAGAAGGTACAACAAGTGGAAATAATTTGCAAATTATGTGCAGGGAGTCATTCAAGTGATCAGTGTGCAATTAATCCAGAGTTGGTGCAATTTGTGTCCAATTACAATCGACAGCAAGGGGGGAATTCTAACAGTTACAATCCGGGGTGGCGTAATCATCCAAACTTTTCTTGGAGCAACAACCAACCCCAACCCCAAGGACAGGCTTTGAGAAATACATATTCACCGGGGTTTCATAATCAGCAAAATCAACAGCCTCAACAGCCGGATAAGTTGGCTCAGATGGAAGATGTACTAGCTAAGTTGGTTAATCAGTTCAATTCGACAGTGAAAACTCAGGCTGTGGCTATAAGGAATCTGGAGAACCAAATGGGACAAATAGCTAGTGCATTGAACAATAGACCTCAAGGATCATTTCCAAGTGATACGGAGGTAAATCCAAAGCAAGACGGTAAAGAGCATTGTAAGGTTGTTGAACTCAAGAGTGGTAGAGAATTGCAGGGTGCTAAGGAAAAGCAAGGTGAAGTTATTGAAGAAGAGAAAGAAGACGGGGGTAATTCAAAATCTCAAGTTATAGAGAGGTTTAAAATGGACAGGAAACCTAATGAGGCACCTAACGTCCCGTTTCCACAGAGATTATAGAAACAGAAGGTCGATAAGCAGTTCTCAAAGTTTTTGGAGGTTTTCAAGAAGCTGCAAATTAACATTACTTTTACAGATGCATTGGAACAGATGCCGAGCTATATGAAATTTATGAAGGACATCTTGTCCAAGAAGAGGAGATTGGGCGATTATGAAACCGTTGCATTAACTGAAGAGTGCAGCGCCATTTTACAGAAGAAGTTGCCTCCAAAATTAAAGGATCCGGGAAGTTTTACCATACCATGTACTATTGGGAGTCAACATTTCAGCCGTTGCCTATGTGACTTAGGAGCAACTATAAATCTCATGCCCTTTTCGATTTATCAACAATTGGGTCTTAAGGAAGCATCTCCTACAAATGTAACACTCCAGCTAGCGGACAGATCTCTTACATATTCACGAGGTATAGTGGAGGACATGCTAGTTAAGGTCGATAAGTTCATATTTCCAGCAGACTTTATTATTTTGGATTATGAGGAGGACCGAGATATTCCTATCATATTAGGAAGACCGTTTCTTGCTACTGGGAGAACTTTGATAGACGTTCAGAAGGGGCAATTGACTATGAGAGTGCAGGACCAGGAAGTGACGTTCGATGTACTGAAGGCAATGAAATTTCCTAATGAGGTTGCTGAGTGTTTAAGAGTTGATATTGTTGATGATATTGTGAACCAGATGTTTTTGGGAAACAGTATCAATGATCCACTAGAGAAGTATATCAGTATAGAGGAAATTTCAGGTTGTGAGCAAGCGATGGAGTACGTGCAATTAATGGACGTTGCACCGAGGTTTACAAAGTTCAGGCAACATTTTGAGGAACTTGATTACTCGAAAAACTCAAAGGCAAATGGGAAGTCCTCGTTTGAAGTGCCACCAATTTTGGAGTTGAAGCAATTGCCTAACCACCTCAGGTATGCTTATTTGGGTGAGGAGTCTACTTTGCCTGTCATTATTTCAGCATCATTGGACGAGGTTCAAGAAGAGAAATTTCTACGGGTGCTTTGGGAGTGCAAATCATCTATTGGATGGGTCTTAGCGGATATTAAAAGTATTAGTCCCTCATTTTGCATGCATAAAATTTTAATGGAGGATAATGCAAAGCCAGTAGTTGATCAACAGAGAAAACTAAACCCAATTATGAAGGAGGTGGTGAGGAAAGAAATAATTAAGTGGCTAGATGCTGGGATTATCTACCCAATTTCAGATAGTGCTTGGGTAAGCCTTGTTCATTGTGTCCCGAAGAAAGGTGGTATGACAGTTGTTCCTAATGAGAATAATGAGTTGATTCCGACGAGAACAGCTATGGGGTGGCGAGTTTGCTTGGATTATAGGAAGTTGAATAAAGCCACGCGTAAGGATCATTTTCCCTTGTCGTTCATTGATCAGATGTTGGATCAACTTGAGGGATGTGAATATTACTGTTTGTTAGACGAGTATTCGGGGTACAACCAGATAGCCATTGCACCAGAAGATTAAGAGAAAACGACTTTTACATGTCCATATGGAACATTCACTTTCAGGAGAATGTCTTTTGGATTGTGTAATGCTCCAGCAACTTTTCAACATTGTATGATGGCGATATTCTCAGATATGGTCGAGCGGAATTTGGAAGTCTTTATGGATGATTTCTCGGTTTTTGGTGATTCATTTGATGTCTGCCTGGAGAATCTAACTTTGGTGCTGAGAAGATGTATGGAAACGAATTTGCTATTAAATTGGGAAAAATGCCACTTCATGGTTCAAGAAGGGATTATTCTGGGGCATCGGGTGTCAGTGAAGGAAGCTATTGAAAAGTTGCCTCCTCTGAATTCAGTCAAGGGTATTCGTAGCTTCTTGGGTCATGCAGGGTTTTACCGAAGGTTCATTAAGGATGTCTCTAAGATCACAAAGCCGTTGTGCAGTTTACTAGAGAAAGAAGTCCCGTTCGAGTTTGATGAAGCATGCCTCACAACATTTGAGATTTTGAAGAAGAAATTGATTATAGCTCCGGTGGTAGTAGTTCCAGATTGGGGTCATCCTTTTAAGTTGATGTGTGATGCAAGTGACTTCACAATTGGGGCAGTTTTGGGCCAGCGTAAGGACAAGGTATTTCAAGCTATTTATTATGCCAGTAAGACTTTAACTGATGCTCAGCTAAATTATACAACCACAGAGAAGGAGTTGTTAGCTGTAGTGTTTGCCTTTGATAAGTTCCGTCCATATCTCATTGGAACAAAGGTAATTGTCTACATGGACCATTCAACAATAAAGTACCTTGTTACAAAGAAAGATGCAAAGCCTAGATTGATCCGTTGGGTTTTATTGCTTCAAGAGTTCGATCTTGAGATTCGTGACAGAAAAGGAACTGAAAATCAGATAGCAGATCATTTGTCTAGAATGGAACAACCTAAAAACAATGAGATGGCAGTCAACGATAGTTTCCCAGATGAATAATTGTTTGTAATTACATCTGAGGTACCGTGGTATGCAGATTTGGTCAATTATATTGTTGGGAAGGTCCTACCTTCAGAGTTGTCAAGTCAACAGAGGAAGAGGTTTCTACATGATGTACGACAATATCTGTGGAACGAGCCATTTTTGTACAAGAGTTGTCCTGACCAGTTAGTGAGACGTTATGTTCCTCAAGAAGAGATGGGAAGCATTCTTCAGCAATGTCATGCATCAAGTTATAGAGGCCATTATGGTGGACAAAGAACAGTTGCTAAGGTCCTTCAATCAGGTTTTTTCTGGCCTACTTTATTTAAGGATGCTTATTCATTTGTTCTACAATGTGATCGATGCCAAAGGGTATGTAATATTTCTAAAAGACAGGAGATGCCCCTTAATTCTATTTTAGAAGTTGAAATGTTTGACGTTTGGGGTATTGATTTTATGGGACCTTTTCCCTTGTCTTTTAACAATTCTTATATCCTTATAACAGTCGATTATGTGTCTAAGTGGGTGGAAGCAATTGTAACCTCCACTAATGATGCTAAGGTGGTAACTAAATTTTTGCAACGTAATATTTTCACAAGATTTGGGACACCTAGAGGAATAATCAGTGATGGAGGGTCTCACTTCTACAACAGACAATTTAACGCCTTACTAGCAAAATATGGAGTCACGCATAGAGTTGATACAACTTACCACCCACAAACAAGTGGACAAGCGGAGATTTCAAATAGAGAAGTGAAACGGATTTTGGAGAAGACAATAAATCTGAATCGTAAGGATTGGTCCATTAAGCTCGATGATGCACTCTGGGCTTATAGAACAGCTTTTAAGACACTACTTGGAATGTCGCCTTATCGGTTGATTTTTGGGAAAACTTGTCATTTGCCAGTGGAATTGGAACATCATGCATATTGGGCAACTCGAAAATTGAATTGGGATTTTAACCTAGCTGGTGAGGAACGGTTGCTACAACTCAATGATATGGAGGAGTTTCAACTTCAGTCCTATGAAAACGCAAGAATTTACAAGGAACGAGTCAAACGTTGGCATGACAAACATATTGTGAATCAGAAGTTTGAACCAGGTCAATCGGTGTTATTGTTCAATTCCCGACTCAAACTTTTTCCAGGAAAGCTGAAATCGCGGTGGTCAGATCCTTTCACAATTCATGTTGTTTATCCATATGAAGCGGTGGAGTTAAAATGCAATGATTCGGAGGCCACGTTTAAAGTGAACGGTCAAAGACTCAAACATTACTGGGGAGACACATTCGATAGGATGAAGTCCTCAGTCTCATTCTCATCTTAAATAGGGAGTAATGTCAGGCTGATGACAATAAAACAAGCGTTGTATGGGAGGCAACCCAAGTTTCATTTCTTTTAAGCTGATTAATTTAGCTGAAATAATTTGATGAGTTTAGTCATATTTATATTTTAGGGTTTTTGTTGCAACTAATTTGAGCTATGTATGTCAGGTACAATTCTTCAAGGCTGTCAAACGTTCAGGGAAGAAGACAAGGAGTTGAAAATTTTAAAACAGAGGGTGACGCATCTGCGTCAGAAATCACACCCCTGCGTCAGAAGTCACTGGAATTGTTTCAACTCTAGACGCACCTACGTCAGTAGCGGAAGCAGCTGCGTGAGAATTGACGCATCTGCGTCAGAAATCACGCCCCTATATCAGAAGTCACTAGAATTGATTCAACTCTAGAAGTCACTAGAAATGAGTTTTAAGGTTGAAAAATTTTCTAAGTATAAAAATGAGTTTAAACGCTCTCCTACAGAATATTTCTTTGATAACTTTAAGAAGCCAAATGAGTCATGTAATATTTTTTTTTTTAATACTAGTTAGTAAGACCTAGCTATGATCCAAATTTGAACTTAATTGGATGTAAGATGAAGGAGTTAAAAATCAGCAAAGGTGGATTTTCTGATTTCTGAACATTTCACCCGGGCGAGATGTTTTTACTAAACATCTCGTCGGGGCCAAGTGTTGCTGCTCATGTGAAGTTACTGTTCATTAGAAAAAAAAAATTAAGTTTCCAAAAAGCTATATTTTGATATGAGATGATAGAAATAAGTTATGTAAGCCCTAAATTAATAAATAATGGTCAATTTAAAGGGTGCTAAGGTATAATGAAATAAGAAATGGTATAATATAACATACCTAAAGCTAAGTAAAAGCAATTTAATGCTTGTGTAAAAAGTTGATAAAGAGCTAGGATGTATTATTAACCTATGTAAGGTATAATACATCAAATATAAAATGAATAGAGACTAATGGTCTAGTAATTATAGTTAAGTGAAAGGATTTATGTGAAGTTGTGTGATCCTATAATGATATATAGGTTGTGTATTAACAGATAGAGTTCGGAATAAACGAACCGACGTGATGAGGGATAGAAAAGACAATCGAGGAACATAAATGTTAAGTGTGTAATGTAACGCCCCAGGATTTTACAGAAATTCTAAATAAGGATCATGATTAATTATGTAAAGGTTAGCAGCTAAAACCTAATTATGAAGGACATAAAATAATAAGGAGAGATTAAATAAGAATTATTATTTAATCAATGTGTTATATATGACCTATGTGGTAGGATGAATGTATGTATATATGTATATTTGGCAAGATATATAAAGAAGGATTCAAAGTTTAGAAATGATTAGATAATGTATGACTTTATGAGTTGAGGAAGGAAAGAGCAGTTTGACCTAATTTGTATATTATGGATTTAAAGAATAATGAGGATAATGATTTGTTAATATTGCGAAGTTATGAAGAAATTGATATTAGGAATTGAAATTAGTTATGTAGTTACACGATGAGTAGAAATGGAAAATAATACCCATAGAATATGTATAAAGGATGTTGTATGCAAGTAAGTTACAAATTAGCATATGTGTGTAAAATAAACGAATTAATGGATGTTAAAGTTGAAAGTATGACATTTTAAGTTTAAAGGAAAATGATGTTGGATTTTGGTAATCCGGTCGAGGTTCACTTCTCGAGGAAGCGGTTTATGGAAAAGTAAGTAAGCTGACTATAATGAGATGTCGAACAGTGAAATTGATTTAATGTGGAACCAAAAAGGGTTCGTAAATTATTAAAATTGAATATTATGTAAATTAATAATTATGGTGAACTATTGTTACTAAGTCATGAAATTCAAGTTTTAAAGTGGGACAAGTATTATGGGACAAACCAAGTATAGATTAATTAGATGAGGAATAAAAGTCAAGCATAAAGAGACAAGTTTGGATCAAAATGGATTTAGAATGGATGGAATATAAGCAAATGTGATTAAGTGAGAATAAATTTCTCTAGAGAATTTGACAATTAACCATTATGCCCTTAACCAATTGGAAAATGTCCTAGGTATCCTTTTGTGAGAAATGACCATGCTACCTTGACAATTGAAAGAATGACCATGGTGTCCTTTGTTGGTGAGAATTGTCATATATGCCATTGAAAATGTAGGTGAAATGTCTTAAACATCCCTAGCTTTGCATGGTTAATTAACCAACTATTGGTTAAGTGTTGGAGTACTTTTATGTATATATATGTATATATTAAACAAGGAAAAGCTTAGTTCATTAGAAGTTTTCAGCAAAAATTTCGAAGGGGCTAGAAGTGAGAGAGAAATAAGGAGAAACCATGGAAGCCATGGAAGAGAGTTGGAAAATCATGAAGCTAGGGTCCTTAAATGATCAAGGAGCAAGAATAAAAGATGAAGCACTCTTCATAAGGAAGCTTTTGATGTGAAGAAGTTAGCCAAACAAGAAGGTATAAGCATGTGTGAGTTAGTAAACCTATCATTTTTGTGTTTTAATTCAAGGATAAGGATGGTCATGCATGTATCTTTGGGGTACATGGCTTGATTGTAAAGTTGTTGTGAGTTTATGTGTTTTATGTTTAATATTTGATGAAACCCTAGGCTTAAAAGTGGTATTACCAAGCTGATGGACTATTCATGTATGTTCTTGAAGTTAGAACTTATGATTTAAGGAATAATATGTGTTAGATGTTATTGTTTTTGATGAGAACTTAGTTTGAAAGATGAAACATGTCTAATACATGCTTATTATTATGCTAGAAGGCATCAAGGAATTTTAGAGGGATTAAAAGTATGTTTTGGTATGAAAATTTTAAATACTAGGCTATACTTTTTGTATAGATTACGTAATAATCTGTAAAGTGACTTGGAAGATGCCTAAAGGAGTTTTGTGATTATGTAAAGTTGTTATTTGAACAAGTGTTGATGTATTTGATGTCTAGACTTGAGAATTCAAAGGAGGTTCAAAAGTTAAGTTTTGAAAAGTTAATAAAATGCCATAAATATGCAATTTTGGCTATTAGGTGTACTTGGTGATCAAAAGATGCCAAAAAGCTAAGTTTGATGTTAAAACACGTGTTAGGAATGATTTGGAAGTCATTCGGTTCGAATGGCGACAATTGAAGGTTTTAAACGTTTTAAAACGTTCGCCGACGACCAAAACGAACCTTTTGGAAAAATAAGTTCATTTTAGAAGCTTTAAATGTTTTAAAGGCCCCTATAAGTCAAATATGTGCTATATGTGTTATGTGTTAAGTTAGAATCAAGTTTTGTTTTAAGGGGCCAAGAATAGCTTAAGATTTGGAAATGATAAATTCATGAAAAGTTTGGAAGTTTTGATGAAAATCCAACAAAGGTGTGATTTTTGGCAATTTTGAGAATTTAAAGGTAAAATGAATTCAAATGGCCTAGGTTAATGTAAATACACGTGTTTAGGTTGATTTGGGAATCAACGGATTTAAATTTGAGCGAAAAGGCGATTCGAACGATCGAAATCGATCGTTTCGATTCGAAATGGATTTTAACGGACAAAAGTCGCCTCGTGCGAAATTTTATCGTTTTGAAAGTTTGGACATGTCATATATAGGTTATATGAACTATGTCAAGTGTTGAATTGATGTTTTAAATCAAATGGCCAAAAAATCACAAGAATGGCAAAAGTTGATTTTTAAAAATTCTGAAATTTCCTAAGTATAGAAAAGTTCTGAACAGGCCTCCTATTGACTAGTGTATCTATGTTTTAATGAATCCAAATGAGGCAAAGGAAAATTTTATAAAATATTATGTTATAAGGTTTACATGTATACCAAATTTGGAGTCAATTGGATGTATGGTTGAAGAATTAAAAATCACCAAAGTAGCAGCAAAAATCAGATTCTGCTGAACCAGGGACTGCGCCGGGGCGCAGTAAATTGGCCTTGACACTGCGCCGGGGCGCAGTGTCACTGTTCATCGGCCGAGAGCTTTTCGCGGCCAGCGAGATTGGGAAGAAGAAAAGTGGCGCCGGGGCGCAGTTACTGTAGCAAGACAAAAAATTTTAAGTGTCCGAAATGTAATATTTTGACAAGGAACGATAAGAATGGGTTATGTAAACCCTAAATAAATACGAATGGGCTATATAAAGGATGTCCAGGGATAATGAAACGATAAATGGCATAGTGTAACATGCCTAAATCTAAGCCAAAGTAAGCTAAAGATTATGAAAAATGTCGAGGACAAAGTTGAAATATAATATGAACCTATGTAAGGTTAATACATTAAATGGGAAATGATTAGAGACGAATGGTGGTATAATTATGAGTTAAGTTTGATAATTCATATTAAGTTTATGATCATATATTGATGTTTATAGATTGTATGTTTACAGAAAAGGTTCGATCGAGTAACCTGAGGTAAAGATGGATAGATCGGCCAAGCAAGGCAACAAAGGTTAAGTAAATAAAAGCGTACAGGCAAGTGTTCAGACTTAAATGTAATAAACGTTCTATGTGAACTACGTGATAGTTAATGAGTTGAAACGTGCCTTATGTGCAACTATATGGTTTAATTGCTAAATGAATTACGTGACATTATGCACATCATAGTAAAGTAAGGGATGCATGACGCATTTATATAAACTGTAAGCATGAAATGTGTTATCTGATCTACTTGCTGAGCCTATGTGCTCACCCTTGTTATGAACTAACATTTCAGGTAAATTACAAGAAGACCGGAGGTTCCGGTGCCGCTAAGGTAAAGAATATGAATAGATGGATATGCAGGAAGCAAAATCTGCTATATGTAATTTATAGTACGTGAAGGCAATGAATGTTGGGAGTCCGTAGGGATGAATTTGTATGTATCCAAGATTCAGGAATATTTGTATTAATGAAAAATGAAGATATATTTGATAGTTGTGATTGATATGTAATAAATTTATCTGTATGGATAAACATGTGTACATAGAATGTATATTTGAATAGTCATGACGGATGCAGCAGAATATGTATATATATATGAATGTGAGCAGGAACAGGTAAAATTAATTAGGGCCATGTGTGAATATTTCATGGCGAAATTTTGTTACGGATTACATTAAATCACGATTTGTATGATTATAAAATGAAATAGAAACGGTCGCAATTAATAAGCGTCGACATAAATGCTACTGAATTGGATAAGTGAACGTTGCGATCCTGAGACAGGTAAGGAAGATAATTAAATAAAAAAAAAAAATGGACCGAATTTATGGTCACGTGATTGGTTGAAGGTTAAGAATAACGCACGAGATCCCTGTTAATATGAATTTAAAGTTAAATAGTCATGATATCTAGAGATAATCGGATAATTAAATAAGGTGTGGGATTTCGGGATGTTACATGTAATGCGTAACAGGAAAGTTTTTCAGACTTGTTGAAATTTAATAGTTGTTCTATGTTAACTATATGACAGACTATATGACATTAAATGTTTTGACATGTGCACTTTGTGCAACTATATGTTGTAACTGTTAACTATATGTTGTAACTGTTAAATACAATATGTGACATTTATGCACATCACGGTAAAGTAAGAATGTATGACGCATGAATATAAACTACAAGCATGAAAGGTGTTATCTGTTAGACTTACTGAGCCTTTGTGCTCACTCTTGCCATAAACTAACATTTTTAGGTAAAGTACGAGAAGATCGGAGTTTCCGGTAAAGCTAAAAGGGTAAGGGTGCTAAGTGTTTAGAGAAGTACAAAGAAATTTGTTATTTGAAATCATGTAATATGGCAAGTCAGTTAGTTAAATGTAAACCTATAAGGGTATAAGTTAATTAACGTCTTGATTTTAATAATGAACTTGGTCGTTAATAAGGAGCTGAGTGATTTGTAAATCCGTAGGGATTGATATGTATGTAATTTGTTTCAGCGAAGTATTGTAAAGAGATAAGATTAATATATTATTGTTAGTTAAGTTTTATATGTAATAAACTCGCATATATGGAACATGTATGATGTGAGCAGGATTATGTATAATAGTGATTAATAGTGGAATGTATTCATAGGGTATGTGTGACGGCCCCAAATCCGAGTCCCTTGAACCACTGGTTCGGTGCTCACAATACTATTTTATCCTATCAACACATCCATTCATTCAGAGTAATATTAAAACTTAATTACATTCATACATAACTATCCCAGGTTCTACATACCTTTATACATACACCTCCGTACATGACATACTATAAAAGAAATAATATTTACATGTACGATAACTCTCTAGCTAAGCCTTCACTGTTTGTTAATTTTTCCCTTTCCTTTGTCTACTCCTGATCCCTCTGCCTGTTTAGGTTTAGCTAAAATATCATGTTTAAAAGCAAGAGTGAGCATAAAATAGCTCAGCGAGTATATAAACAAATGATTACATGATATTTCAGAATGATGAATGAAAAATTATTTACAATGAATAAGAATCATTTACAATAAACTGAGCCTTTTACAATAACTTGAGTTATAAACAATGAGCTGGTTCATTTACAAGAACAGTTCAATGAATGAACATAAGAAATACAATATGATCTTTACGTGATTAATTGGAAACATGTAACTCATGTGTTGTATGGTCACAAGACCAAGAACTCGTTAAGAACAATACTAATCATACAGACTGATATTGCCTAGGGTAGTCATAAGGTTGCTGTTCATATTAGATGTGTACTCTGGGTGATCAGTCCATCGTACTTTTATATTGTGCACAACATAAACATCTAGCGACGTAATCACGCCATAAAATCATATTTACTTTATACTTTTCTCCCCTTTTATCAAGGTTTTTCTGTTACAACATATCATAGAGTCCACACCACAACAATGTGGATTGGGGCACATAATAATAAACATTTGATTACAACATGTATCATCATAGGTGTCTCGCTGGAATTAAGATTGGCATCGACCTTTTTCAAAGTAGTTCAATGGTGAATTAACTTTACATGAGCACGTGAATGCATAACATGAATAATGGTTCAAGGAACTGCAAATAAGAGTTCAGATAGAACACTTGCCTATATCCTCGTCTACCATAACTGGTAAATATTATCCCGTTTATTACCTACATGACCATAATATGGGTTTATGCATTAGTTATATACGCATTCATGTGATAACTAGCTATACAATCTACCCTTTAGCTTTACATAACTCTTAACACATAACACATTGTTTATTTATCCTTAACATCTACCACATTGATTATTTTTAACAAATTATGGCTTACATACATGTTCCTATCATTTAATATCAAAACATTGTATTTTGAAATTTAAAATAATTAATTTAAAATTCAGAACACTGCGCCCCAGCGGAGTGTTTTCTTCTTCGAATCTCACTGGCTGCGAGAAGTGCTCGGCCAGACTGTGGCTCGGCTTGCTTTGGTTTTGCCCCGGCGAGCTGCTCATAGCAGCACTGCACCCCGGCGCTATTTCCAGTGCAAAGGATGGCGCCCAGGCGCCATGCTGGTTTTTCATAAAAAAATTTTTTTATAAAAAATCCTTGCTATCTTTGGCCGCAATTTGATTCTCTAAGTTCCAACACCTCACCTAGCACACATAACATGTATTGGACTTGCGTGGGCCTTCAAAATATTTAAAAATCTTAAAATGACATTGTTTTTCCAAATAAATCGTTTTGGTCATCGGCGAACGTTTTAAAACGTTTAAAAACCACATTTATCGCTATAGACACCAAATGAGTTCCAAATCGACTCTAACATGTATATTCACATAAAACTTGGATGTTTAGCCTCATTTCATCATTAATTATCAAAAATGGCCAAAATTCACACATTGGTAGGATTTTGCCAACTTTTCAAAACTCAACCCTTGAATACCAATTGAATTCTTGTGCATCATGCACATATAGCTTAACACACGCTCAATTCGCAACTTTGTTTACTTTTAAAACTTCTATATGCACATTCTAAAATACTTTACAGATAATGATTTGATTAATACACAAATCATAGCCTAACATTGTAACTTTTCTACACAAATAATGTTCTTGAACTAATAATGATCTTTTAATGCTATCTAGTATGATATTATTCATGCTTCCAACATAATCAACCTTTTAAGCTAGGTTTTCATCACTTCTAGCAACATATAACACATAATTATTCATGAATAATGCTTCCTAGCTCTCAATATATATATGAATAGTACACCACCTTTGTTCTAGCAACTTTTAGCTTAGGTTTTCATTCAATAACAAACATGAAGCACATAAACTCTCAAATATTCACATAATAAACATATATAGCCAATGATACAAGTATGGTTTCATTTATTTTTGCACTAAAGCGCATAAATACTAACTCACAAAGCTTGATCATCATGTTACCTTCTTGTGGCTCTCTTTCTTCTTGAAATAAAACTTGCTAGTGATAGGTTCTCCACTTTGGATGGCCTTATAGGCTTCACTTACAACTATTTCTTTAAATCCTTCAAGCTTTCTAGCAACCCTAGCTTCTTCTCTTGTTCTCTATCTCTTTGAGCTCTCTTGTTAGCAACTTACGAAATGGTTATGTGTAAAATGCTGAAAACACATAACCCTTACCAATATATGCATACTTAAGTTGTAACCAAAGCTCCAACCACTAACCATCCTCTAGTCAACTTAACTCATGCATGGTTAGGGATATCCAGGGTATTTCACATTGCTAGGGAAGGCTAACTTAGTCATTATATACTTCTAGGATACCCAAGTCATTATTTGAATTAGAAAGGGCATCATGGTCTTTTGGCAAAAATTCCTAGATAATTAATTTCTAATAAATCATAAATAGCTTATTTTTAACCCAATTCAAGTCTACTTTGATCCAAATTTGTTTTACTATGCTTGAATTTTATTCTAACATAAAATAGTCCACAATTAATAATTACAATTTTCCAAAGTTTACAAAATTCCATATCATTACAGTATGTTTTGTAAAATCATAATATATATGATTTTGAAACGGTAATATGGTAGGTCACAATTTATAAATGTATGAGCTAAGTTCTAATGTATAAAATGTGAAGGTTATGATTCTGAGACAGGTAATGAAGGTAAGTTTTAATAAACAAGATTATAAACTGTAACATGTTCTACTGTATAGTTTTAAAGGTAAAAATATATGTATTAACACACGAAATCGTCATTAAGAAATGATGGGGTTTCAGGGTCATTACAGGATTACTGAGATTTGAAGGAAAACTATGGATACTGTTGGTTCCAGGATTAAAAGAGAAAATTCTGTAAGAAACTCATAGTTTAAGGTATTCGATACACCTTGGGAGTACTAAGATATATCAAGACTTGCGTCTATATTTCTGGTGACCGAATATGAAGAGGGAAGTGGCTGAGTATGTTAGCCGATGTTTGACATGACAAAGAGTTAAAGCAGAACATCAGAGACTAAGTGGACTATTACAACCATTGGAAATTCCGGAATAGAAATAGGAGCATATCACAATGGATTTCGTGGTGAGACTTCAAGTTACTCAGAAGCGGTACGATGCAATTTGGGTGATCGTGGATCATTTGACAAAGTCTGCACATGTTCTACCTATCAAGATCAAGTATAATCTGGAGTAGTTAGCAAAGCTATATGTTAAAGAAATTATATCACGACATGGAGTGATGGTATCTATTGTATCTGACAAAGATCCGCATTTTACGTCAAATTTCTAGAGAAGCCTATAAGAACGCATGGGAACACAGTTGAGGTTGAGTATAGTGTATCATCCTCAAATTGATGGACAGAGCGAACGATCGATTCAAACGCTTGAAAATATGTTGAGAGCCTGTGATGGATTTTAAGAGCAGTTGGGATGATCACCTACCTCTGGTGGAGTTTGCATAAAACAACAGTTATCATGCTAATATTGGCATGCTACCATATTAAACACTGTATGGGAGGAAGTGTCGCACGCCTTTATGTTGGGATGAGGTTGGTGAACAAAAACTGCTAGGACCTAAGTTGGTACAACATATTGTGAATGTTATTAAAGTTATAAGAGCTCAGTTGGTGGCAGCTTAAGACTGACAGAAGAAGTATACCGATTTGTATCGTCAGAAAAGAGATTTTGTGGTCAGTAGTTTTGTGTTTCTGAATATATCTCCTTGGAAATGGAAGATAAGATTTGGCAAGAAATGAAAAAATAGCCTGTGGTTCATAGGACCATTTCAAGTTCTAAATAGGGTAGGTGAAGTGGCGTACGAGGTAGCTTTACCTCCTGAACTTGAAAAAATTCACAATGTGTTTCATGTTTTGTTGTTGCGATCATAAAAACCTAATTACAAACATATGATATCCTATAAACCAATTCAAGTTGAGAAAGACTTATCGTATGAGGAGATTCCTATCCAAATACGAGATAAGAAAGAATAAACATTACGAAATAAGGTCATGCATTCTGTTAAAGTGCTTTGGAGGAACCACACGTTGAAGAAGCTACGTGAGAATTGAAAAAAAAGATTAGGAAGAATTATCCGCATCTCTTTAAGTGAACTTATGTTGTAATTTCAAGAATGGAATTCTTATAAGGAGGGGAGAATGTAATGACCACAAATATTAAATAACATTATAAATAAAAATTAAGAATTTATTTTCTGATGAAATGAATTTTGCGTGAATTAATTTAAATCATTATGTGAATGATTGATTATGGAAAAATTCTAAACTTACCCACTTTTCTTTTCCATTTTTCTTAACCGCATATAAGACAAATAAGTGTGGTCCACGCATTTGGGTTAAAAATAAAATGAGGTGAGACCACACTCATTTGTCTTATATGAAGGTAAGAAAATTAGATTTAAAAAATGGATAAGTGTAGAAGTACTTTTGATTATGTGACATAGTGTTGAAATGAATTAAACAAAAGTCCAATTAATGATTTATTTAATTAATGAACTAACCTAAAGGAATTTAATATTAATAAATTGATAGGTAAATAATTCAATTGCCTTTATAATTAGCAAGTCTAATGAGATTATGTGATTTAATTGAGATGATTAATATATGAGACCAATGTGCTAAGTTATGTGAATTTATTAATAGTCCAAGTATGCAATTTAATTTTAATGGACTAACCTTGTAAATTATTTAAACAAGCTCAAACAATTAATTGTGTATTGGATTTGCGGATAATTAATGTATGATCATATAATTAATTAAACTAGCCCATTACTTGAATTAATTATCATGAATGCTAGTAGTCCAATGATTTAACTAGTGTAACCCAATAGAAATTTATTTAGTGGCCCAAATATTAACTCAATTGGTACATTTAGTAAAAGTCAAGGTCATGGTCAACATTTCTGCAAATTAGACAATAAAAAAAATCAAAATTAGGAGATAATGGGTAGAGGACCAAGTGAGTCCCAAGTAATCTCCATTTAACTCATTTGATTGGTGAAAAATCTATAAAATCTCTAATAAGGCTTTGTTTGGATAACATTGGGGATAGATGTATAGATATAGGAAGTGTAAGCATGCATATTGGTAGATGAACTTAAATTAATAAACTCTCGTTGACCAACTTAGTTCTTCATTCTTCATATTGTAAAGAAAGAAGCTCTCAATAGAGAAAATAAAGAAGTTAGTGAGAGAGAAGAGAGAACCTTAGAGAGATTCATTAAATCTTTAAGTGTGGTTGTTAAAGAGCATTAAAAACCATCAAGGAGAGGAGCCTTGAATGTCATCTAGCTTCATCAACTACTTTGAAAGAGAGAGAAAGAAAGTTTCAAGAACAAAAAAGTTGAAAAGTGTTCTTAAACTTTAAATCTTAAGTTTATAGTTATATATGTTGTTATATATGATTTGTTGTGGCTAGATGTTGAAATATTTGAAGTCATAGTTCATAATGATAGACAAATGTGTATTTGTGGATATATATATGTGAAACTATGGATAAAAATAATTTTCCATGGTTAAAATATGTTTTGATGTTTTAAAAATTATTTTGGAGTTTTAAAATGTTAGATCTATGGTGTAAATAGATCTTTTCCAAAACATAGTTGGATTCATATAAAGGAAGTTTTATATTATTGAAGATATGATTTTTAAGTGAAAACGTGTTATATTTTAAAAACCCTAGTCGCATAACTAAGTTTGATCATAATTTTCATGTCTAAAAATGTGTTTAAAAATTTGGTCGATTTATAAACCTTGTAGATCATTAAGTTACGAATTCAACAAGATCAATTTGGAGTTATTTGGACATGTATTGAACATTTTGTACAAGTTGGAACCAAAGTTACAAAATCTGAAGAAAAAAAAAAGTTTATACCAGAACAAGGCGGCAACCCTCTTTTTGTACTAAAAACAAGGGCGATGGCCCTTATCCATTTTTCAAAAAAAATAATGTTCAATAACCGGGTCGGATCAGGCCATATGTAATAGGTCGGCTCGGATCTTTTGTGACCAAAATAGGTCAGAAAAATGTAACTTTAATAATTTCAAAATTAGACTAAATTTAAATAAATAAAATATTATTAAATAATTAATAATATTATAAAATTAATAATATTATTAAATAATTAAAATATTATTAAATGATTAATAATATTAGTAAACAATTAAAATATTATTAAATAATTAATAATATTAGTAATCATTAAAATATTATTAAATGATTAATAATATTATATGACAATTAAAATATTACTAAATGACTAAAAATACTATGAAGCACTTAAAATGTTATTAAATGATCAATAATACTGGGTAGTGACTTAAATAATTAATAGTTGATAATCTTTATAAGTGATTAAAATATTATCCAATAGTGATATTGTTAAATAATTAATGTGTTATTAAATGCTAAATTATGTGATTAAGTGACAATTAATTTATATGAAGGTTATTAATATGACCTACTATGTGTTAAACTAATTGAAAGATCCATTATCAATAATAAGTCTTATCAAACGAAGTAATTTAAATTGTATAAGCTATAGACTACAAGCAAAACAAGTTTCCTAATTCAAACTCGAGTTACTTTTCAAGTATGCTAAGTGGTTTAAATATTATAAATTATTCTACATCGATAATCATTATTGACATTCGCACATAGCGCATTTGAACTCTTGTTCTATTATTGAACTGTGAAGTAATTTAAAGTTCTTCTATCCATAAACTGCTTAAAAAGTAGTTTTAGGTTTGTAATATTCATAAACACGCAATCAAATTGCATAAAATAGCAGAAGTATGGTAAAATTAAATTTAAAAATTTACAAACCATAATCCAGGATCGATCTTTATGCGCAACTATTAATTAATAAAGAAGAAGTTAGAGATATACCCTTGTAGAACTCAAAGCTTCAACGGGTACAAATTCACCTCCAAATCCTTCGCGTTCTCCTTGAATTTCACCGATTGGATTTCAATGATCAATGTTAGCCACCCAAGTGTTTGGCCTCTAGAGGTGATCCACTAAGGAATAATAATAATTCAAGAAGTGGGTGATGGCAAACCCTAGTTTTCTCTTTCTAAAGAATATGTGAGTACTCTCCCAAAACTTATGGAAGTGTATGTGGTAACCTTAATCCATAATAAGACTTCTCCTATTTATAGATTTAGTAAACCTTCCTAATACCTTTAGGAATAGGGTTTTTAATTAAACTCCTAATCTAATTAGGATCTTAATTAATTTAATATAATAATTATAATTCCTAAACCATTTAGGAACTTAATTATTAATTATGAGAGTACTCTTATTAATTAATTCCTAAACCATTTAGGAACTAAATAATAATAATAATAATAATAATAATAATAATAATAATAATAATAATAATAATAATAATAATAATAATAATAATAATAATAATAATAATAATAATAATAATAATAATAATAATAATAATAAGAATAAAAATAATAATAATAATAATAATAATAATAATAATAATAATAATAATAATAATAATAATAATAATAATAATAATAAGACTCTTATTAATTTATAATTAGTATTTCAAAAATACTAAATAATAAATATTAAGGTATTTAATTTATTCTATCCCCATAGTATAAATTAAATATACTTAATTCATTATTACAATTATGTCATTTACTTCTTAAATAATTATTTTTCTTTTGCGATGTGACCCTTTAGGTTCTCTATATTAAACCGGTTATAGAATAAATTAATTAGAACTATTCTAATCTTATTTATATAAATAAATTAAACGTTTTAATTCATTTAAATAAATAATATTTATTCCATAATAATTGGTAAGCCCCCTTAGCGATCAACGACTTTCCAGATAATATAGATTTCAACATTTAATCACAAAAGAACCTATTAAGCGAATAGTTACCGTATAATTCAATCCTTCTACCTCACAATATCCCAATCAAATATAAGACATGGTATTACTTTCAAGTCTTATTTTATTTGATTATATGCATTTCGATCCTTAAATGAATAACTCTAATTAATGTAAATTAGAAACTACTTTCTAATTTCCATTCTGCCTTGGCCAAGGACTACTGAATTGTCATTTATCGAATCGCATAGGGCATTCTCTTCTTTTACTAGAAGTGGTAGATTCTTTGTTGATCATTCACTTATCTCCATGTATAACTTATTATATCCGATCATACCCTTTGATACACCCTAAAGGTTTTAAGGAATATGTCAAAATATAATTCATCATACACAAGATACTATGATGATCTTAAGTCCAAGGATCACTTGTACTACTATCACAAAAGGAACTCCTATTGACAGGCAAGTAAGACTCCATTAGGTGTTCCTTGAGCGAGTCACGTTCAGTGAACTTATTCTCTAATAAACACCTACATACTTGCTTTAGTGTCTCTACACAAATGATTATGAGATCAATCATCCTCTTCATAAGAGCAAACATAGTATGTACTAATCTATCCGGATTCACTAATCCCCATTTTAGTAATCCAACTATTAGAAACAATTTTAGTTTTGAGCTATCTTGAATTTAGATCTCATTAGCATGATCCTCATCATGGTTCTAAAAGCATTGCCCGAAAGCTATGGGTTTATCCATTTGATTAATTCAAGTAATTAATCATGAATAAAGAAATGTCTTGATTCTTTTTATTAATAAACGAATAAGATTACAAAGTATATGTTTATCACATCAAATGTGATTGTCTTGCATACTACTTTCAATCTTCCACTTGCACTAAAGCCAATCGCCCTTTGGTATCCCCATACCATTCTTTTCTAAGTGGCGTACAAATTGCTTAGTAAATGCTTTAGTTAATGGATCTGCAATGTTGTTCTAAGAGTTTGCCATCTTTATGGTGTCGTCTCATTTTCAATGAATCATCTAATCATATGAAAGTGCTACAACATATGTTTGGATTTCAGATGAGACCTAGGTTCTTTGGCAAATTAAACTCCTTTAATGCTATGAACCATTATAAGTTCTGTAATGAACTTATTGAACCAAACAATCACCTTTGCAGCTTCACTTATAGTTATTTACTATGTCTTTGTCACTAAATCAGTAACTTCTTACTGTTTGGAACTTTTCCAACTCACTGCAGCACCATTCAAGGTAATTATATTACCTGAAACGGATATGCTGTCATCTTGGTTAGTCTGAAAAAACTTGAGTTTGTTAAGCCCTCTAGTTTTATATTGAACCCATTATTAGAAACTCTTTTCTAATATTCTTCTTTAGAAATGAACTGATATCTGCTTATCATGCATAAGCAATATCAGGTCAAGTATATATCATCCCGTACATGATAGATCCTATTGCTGAAGCATAAGGAGTCTTACTTATATAGTCTCTCTCTTCAGGTGTCTTTAGAACCTGCTTCTTCGAGAGATGTATTCCAGAACCCATCGGCATGAGCCCTTTCTTGGAATCTTTCATGCTAAACTTCTTTAGCATAGAATCAATGTACGTTCCTTGGGACAAGCTAAGCATCCTTTTAGATCTATCTCTATAGATCTTTATCCCCAAAATATAGGATGTTTCTCCCAAGTCCTTCACGGAGAAGTGTTTAGACAACTACATCTTTACTGATTATAGCATCGGTATATCATTCCTTATCAGTATTATATCACTATATATTACTAGGAATGTCACAGTGCTCCCACTAACCCTTGTACACACTTGGTTTATCATCGTCTTTGATAAAATCAAACGCCTTTGATTGTCTCATCAAAACGGATGTTCCATCTTTGAGAAATTTGCTTCAATCCATAATTGGATCGTTATAACTTTCATACTTGATTTACTCCATCTATATGGAGACAAATCATCTTGGTTGTATCATACATACATCCTTTTGTATAGCAAGTTACAACAGCAAGTAAAATCCGAATTGATATATGCATTTTCACTAGTGAAAAGTTTCATTTTAGTCAACTCATTGACCTTATTTGAAATCTTTTTTACCACTAGTCAGGTCTTATAGGTCTCCACTTTACCATCTACTTTAGTCTTTCTCTAAAGACTCATTTCAGATTTTATGGTTGTCAACCATTTCTCTTGAGTATTTAATACTCATATCTCATCGTATATAACTGGATCATCATCCACTATGATGCGTACCTCATCATCATCACCTATGATGAATCCATACCATTCAGGTATCTTCAGTACTAAACCAGATTTACTACTTAGTTGTGGTACAATAGGTTTATCTACTTATACAAATTCCTTCACTTGATCTATAGTGTTTTGTGGTTCTTGAACTTCTTCAAGATCTATTTTACTCCCACTAACCCTTTAAGGAAAAACTTCTTTTTCTTGTAGGAAGCGTGTTTCAACAAATAACTTTTAATTAGTCGGATCATAGAAGTGATATCCTAAACTTTCTTTAGGATATCCCACAATTTTACACTTGTCAAATCTTGTCCCAAGCTTATCACTGTCAAACCTTTTGATATAAGGTGGACAATCCAAGTCTCAACATATTTAAGACTTGGTTTTCTCTCTATCCATAACTCATATGAAGTCATAGGGACAAAATTTGAAGGTACCTTATTTAGTAGATATGCGACTATTTCTAAGGTATAACCCTAGAAGGATACTGGAAGATCGGTAATACTCATTATGGATCATCACCATGTCCATTCTGTGAGAATAACATTTTACTTGAGATGATCTAGAAACTTACTGCTTAAGTATTCCCTTCTCGATCTAATCGAAAAAATTTAATACCTTTGGCCTTTAGTTTCTATACTTCACTTTTGAATTCTTTGAACGTTTCAAATGATTTGGATTTGTATTTCATCAAATACATATATAAAAATCTAGAATCATCAGTGAAAGTAATGAATGAATACCCTCATCTTGCATTTTTTGTCATAGGTCTCACACACGACTGTGTGTACCATCTCTAACAACTCTGCAACTCGTTCTCCATGTCCACTAAATGGAGATTTAGTCATATTGTTCATGATACAAGATTCACAAGTTGTATTTGATTCATAATCAAAAGGCTCTAAAAACCTATTTTTATACAACTTGTTTAGTCTTCTTCAATTAACATGACCGAGTTAACAGTGTTGCTTGAAGGTATGATTCATATCATCTCTTTGCCTTTAGTTTGTTCAATTTTAAAATACTTTCATGTATGTTAAGTTTACAAAGTACATCAAGTAATCATCATATCTTACTAACTAAATGGACTTGCCTGTAGGCAATGCTAAACTGTAAGTTCCTATGATTAATGCAACAACTTTTTGCTCCATTCCCAATGCACAGGATTACTTATCTTTAGTTCAGCCTTCTACTTCTGCCTAGTCTCTGCAACGGCTTGCATATTTGAGACTACCAGCCGGTATCTAATACCCAAGTAGAACTTGACTTATAGAAAGTTCTATTTTATTATGACCAAATCTATATCTGCAGTTGAAGCTTTACTAAGTTTGTTCTGCTTAACTACTGCAAGAAACTTAGTAATGAAAGCAAACTCTTTTGCCCTCGGGATCACTTTTATTTATGTCCTTTATTTAACCTTTTATTGCCTTCTATCTTTTCTGACTCCTCAGAAACACCTTTGGCCATCTTCTTCAACTTAGAAGATTCATCTACTAGTAAAACTTGGTTTTCCTTGGAAGGAAAGTGACTCTCAACTGTATTCAACATATTTAAGCTAATCAGGTAAACTGATTTCAAGCTTATTAATATTAAAGTTCACAACAATTTGTGAAAAAGAGTCAGGGAGTGACTGCAAGATCAAATCTTGACTCAACTCTCCATCTTTGACAAAACCTAGGTGTCCTAATTGATCAATCGGATTGATCATCTTTAAGACACGTGTTTTTACTGTAGTGCCATTGGTTATTATAGATCGGAAGAGCTCCTTAGATATCTTATATCTAGTTGACCTACTTTGCTCACCAAACAACTTTTGAATGTGCAACAATATAGTAGGTGCATCCATTTTCTCGTGTTAACATTGTAACTCGATACTTATGGATGCGGGCATGATGCATTGAGCCACATTTGCATCATCTTGCTATTTCTTAAAATAACAATATCTTCCTAATATTATTAATCATTTAATAATATTTTATTCACTTACAAAAATTATCAATTATTTAATAATATTTTAATTATTTTCTAATATTATTAATTATTTAATAATATTTATTTACTTACTAATATTATTAATTATTTAATAATATTTTAATCACTTATTAATATTATTAATTATTTAATAATATTTTATTAATTTTCTAATATTATTAATCACTTAATAATATTGTATTCACTTACTAATATTATTAATCATTTAATAATATATTATTCATTTTTTAATTTTATTAATCATTTAATAATATTTTATTCACTTACTAATATTATTACCATTTAATAATATTTTAATCACTTATTAATATTATTAATATTATTAATCATTTAATAATATTTTATTTATTTTCTAATATTACTAATTATTTAATAATATTTTATTAATTTTCTAATATTATTAATTATTTAATAATATTTTATTTATTTACTAATATTATTAACTATTTAATAATATTTTAATTATTTATTAATATTTTAATTACTTAATTTAGGTCTAATAATAATAATATTAGTTTATAATTTTTTTGACCCAACTCGGACCAACCCAGATTCGGCCCCGACCAAAAAACACGGCCCGACCCAATCCGACCCGAATAAAGATCAAATTTTTTTCTGATGACCCTGGCAAGGGTAGCCGCCCACCTTTTTGCACTAAAAAGAAGGTCTCCCTGCCCTTGAGGGCAGAATACAATATTAAGTTTTTCCAACTTTACTACTTTAGTTTCAATTTGCATAAAATCTACAATACACGTCCAAATGACTTCAAATTTATTTTGTTAGCTTCTTAACTTAATGTTCTTCCATATTTCTTAAATCAATCACATTTTCAAAACATTTTGCACATCAAAATCTTGATTGAATCCACTAGATCAACTAGGGTTTTGAAAAATGACCTCATTGTTGGTTTGCAAAAATTATGGCATACATATAATCAAATTATATAAGCGCAACGGAAGTAAGAAAATCAGATTTTAAAATTTTTGTACAAACCAATAACCAGGATCTTTCTTATGCGACTATTATTAATTGAGGAAGGATAAAAGAATTTATACCTTTGTAGAACCAATCTTCCACGGGTACAAGTTCATCTCCATTTGATCCATCACGTTCTTCTTCAAATTCAACGATTAGATTTCACGGATCAATGATAGCTCCCCAAGTGTTGAGCCTCTAGAAGTGATCCACCAAGAGATCTATGAATTAAGAAAGTGAATCTTGGTTTCTCTAAACCATGGGTGGCTAGCCCTAATTCTCTCTCTCTCTCTCTAACTCTTAGATCTAGAGAATTATGGAGTACTCTCTCTCTCTCTCTAATGAAAGAGTGTGTAACCTTGATCTATGATAAGACTCCTCTTATTTATAGATCTAGTCAACCCTCCTAAACTATTTAGGATTAGGGTTTTAATTTAATTCCCAATTTAATTAGGAACTAAATTAATTAATTATAATTCCTAAACCATTTAGGAACTTAATTATTTAATAATGAGAGTACTTCTTATTAATTAATTACTAAACCATTTAGTAACTTAATTAATTATTATAATTATAATTCCTAAACTATTTAGGAACTTAATTATTTACTAATAATAATATTCCTACTTATTAATTAATTACTAAACCATTTAGTAACTTAATTAATTATTATAATTATAATTCCTAAACTATTTAGGAACTTAATTATTTAATAATAATATTACTATTTATTAATTAATTCCTAAACCATTTAGGAACTAAATAATAATACTAGTAATAATAATAATAGTAATAATAATAATAAGACTCATCTTATAAATTTATAATTAGTATTTCTAAAATACTAAATTATAAATATTAAGCTATTTAATTTATTCTATCACCATAGTATAAATTAAATATACTTAATTTTTTATTACGATTATGCCATCCACTTCTAAAATAAATATTACTCTTTTGCGGTGTGACCCTTTAGGTTCTCCATATTAAACCGGTTGTATAATAAATAAATTAGAACAATTCTAATTCATTTATTACGAATTAACTCTTTAATTCAGAATAAATAATTATTCCACAATAAGGGTAAGCCCCCTTAGCGATTAGTCGACTTTCCAGATAATATAGATTTCAACATTTAATCGTAAAAGAACCTTTCAGCAAATAGTTACCGTACAATTCAATCCTTCTGCCATACAATGTCCCAATCAAATATAAAACACGGAATTTCTGTCAAGTCTTATTTATTTGATTATATGCATTTCAATTCACAAATACACAACTCTAGTTAATGTAAATTAGAAACTCATTTCTAATTCCATTCAACCCTGGCCAGGGATTTCTGAGTTGTCACTTATTGAATCGCATAGGACATTCTCTCCCTTTACTGGAAGTGGTAGATCCTTTGTTGATCATTCATCTATCTCCATGTGTACCTTATCATACCCAATCATATCCTTTGATATACCAATAGGTCTTAAGGAATATGTCAAAGTATAACTTAGTACACACAAGATACTAAGATGATCTCAAGTCTAAGGATCACTTGTACGACTATCACATAAGGAACTCCTATTGACAGACGAGTAAAACTCCATTAGGTGTTCCTTAAGCGAGTCACGTTCAGTGAACTTATTCTCTAATAAGCACCTACATACTTGCTTTATTGTCTCTACACAAATGATTATGAGATCAATCATCCTCTTCATAAGAGCAAGCATAGTATGTACCAATCTATCCGGATCTACTAATCCCCTTTTTAGTGATCCAACGATTAGGAACAATTTTAGTTTTGAGCTATCTTGAATTTAGATCTCATTAGCATGATCCTCATCATGATTCTAAACGCATTGCTCGAAAACTATGGGTTTATCCATTTGATTAATTCAAGTAATTAATCATGAATAAAGAAATGCCTTGATACTTTTATTAATAAATGAACAAGATTACAAAGTATATGCTTATCACATCAAATGTGATTGGCTTGAGGGCATATTACTTTCACTCATTTGGTATAAATATCACACTCCTTCATTTTAACATTTTTTTTAGTCGTTCAAGTTAGGTTATCTCCATAACACATAGATATATCATTCAAAACTTATAGATCATAAAAAAAAAATAGCTTACACATCTTAAACCACAAATCATCAACTAAGACATTGAGCTAAGGCTTTTACTTGAAACATGTTCATGTTCATCTTTCTTCCATATTTTCATATGCGAACCATGTTAATGCACATTTCATACATCTTTGACCATATATCTTCATATATAGACTAGATCTATCATCATAGAGTTTAAAAATAACTTTTTGAAAATACAGACTATACTTTATACCTAAAAATAGGTTTTTGACCATAAAAATCACATACAAATACATAAACCACATAAATCGCATATATTCACATATACTCTATTTTAACCACCCTTATATCTGTAATATCCGCGAATATTACCAATTATTGTAAATAAAAATTTTATTTTTATAGTATGAATTTTATTTTGAAGTGAGTTATGCGAATGAACTGTAATATAATATGTATATAGATGTGACACTTATATTGGAAGTGGAATTTATGGTTAAATAAACTATTGAGGTAAAGTGGATTAATTTTGATTAATCAAAATTGAGATTTAAAGTTATGATAGCTTGGCAATCCTTGTACGGTAGTGCGATGGTACATAATTGAAATATCTGGGTAAATGTGTAATATCCCGGATATTTACGATATTTGTAAAAGAAATCAAATATGATTAATTAAAGGTTGAGGTAAAACCTAGTTTTGGTAAATGAAATAAGAAGAGATATATGTGTTGTAATTTTGAGGACGAAATTCTTATAAGTAGGGGTGAATGTAATATCCCGAATTTTTTTATGAGGTTTGTAAATATAATCTAACACGATTAAAAGTTAAGTTATAAAAACCCTAGTCTAATGATTTAATGAAAATCAAGCCCAAACATTTGGAATGGGCTAGAAAAAGCTAGTATAAATAAATATGTTTATACATTTATACTTGTGCTTGTATGCGATTAAAAAATAAAGGAAAAGTTAAAATGTGGGAAGTAAGATAAGGGATATTAGTGTCCTTGAAAAATAAAACAAGTGAGAAGACTTTTTACTTTTGTTTTATCCAAAGCTGCATTGGTAAGAGCAAAAAGGTGATGAAAATGACTAGTTGGTGATGTGTGTAAGTGATGTAAGAGATGTAAAGGCTATGAAGCTATGATTAAGGTCTATATTGTAGCTTGTGTGTGAGAAAGATAAGGCTATATTATAAATTAACATGTCTTGAAAGTTGACCTTAAATGATGAATGAGAAGATTGATAATTATAAAGTAAATAAAGAATTATCCTGACAAGTATGTAATATAATTAATTTATTTAATTATATTTGTGTAAGGTTAAATTATTTACCTAATGTGAATAATAGCCTTGATGGACTAAATTATATATTTATTTAAGTGAGTAACTTAATTAATGTGTTAAAGAATAATATTAATTATTATTGGATAAACAACCCAAGTTATTTACTTAACAAGAGGTTGTGTATAATGTGAGATTATACAAGTAATCTAAATTACTTTATGGTCTGATTTAAATTATTAAAATATTATAAAAATATTAAATAATTATTTTGATGACTTAAATTATTAATTTGGAAGGATACAAAAAGTTAAAGGATTAATTACTCATGAGTTAATTGGTGGGAAATCATATTCTCGATTCACATGAAAATCATGGAGAGTTGTGTTCTCGAGCCTTGTGCCCCTTTAATTGTGTGATGCTTAGAGCTTTGTGCTCATTGGGTAATGTGTGAGATATATATATATATATATATATATATATATATATATATATACATATGCTAAATAATTTGAGGTTTGTGTTAATAAACAAACTATGGTTAATATAACCATACTTGGGTTAAGTGTAGAAATTGAGGAAGCAATTGGGTAAACTCTTTAACTTCCTTTGGAAAGTTTAAACAATATAGGGAAAAGCAAGAAAAAATAGATAGCTAGTTGTAAGAGCTATAAGGTCTAGTGATGTGTATACTTACACATTGTGTAAGTATGCAATTCTACTAGTAAACCAAATATACTAACAATTCACTCTCTCTTTCATCCATTAGTCATTTCATTTCACCAAGAGTTAGAGAGAAGTTTGAGAGCTATAGAGAAAAGCTATAGAGGGTTAGAGAGAAAAGTGAGGGAACACCTAGTGTTCTTGAGAGTTCATAAGAGAAAACACCAAGAGTGAACCTTGGAGGCCATGTATGTAGATCAAGTGGGTGTAGTGGATGTCCAACAACTCCATCTCCTATGCTGGAAAGTAAAGAAAACTAGCCACAAATAGCAAAAGGTATAAAACCATCTAAAAACTAGTTTTCAAACTTTCATTGTTCTATATATGATTTCTATGGTAGAAAAGTATTATTCAACCTCATTATGTCTAGATCTATGTTATAATGATAGATCTAGGGTTTAATGCGCTTAACTAGTACATTTGTATACATCTATGATGGAAAAGATGATCAAAAAATGAAATCGATTTTCACCGAAAAACACTATTCTGGATAGTCCGTTCTTGGAGTGACTATTCATGTCCCGTAACTTGTTTTTGTGATCCGTTAGTTTTGGGTGGTAGGTATATTAAATAAGAAGAGATTCCAAGTGGAACAACTGAAAAATATTAAACGAGCGATTTATGGTGATTTTTCTAGCAAACAGTTTTTACCGACAAAAGCCTTAAAACCTATTGTCCAGAAAATGGAAGGGTCTGTTTTGGCCACTTTTCTTACACCAAAAATTCTGTAACGACCCCGAAATTCGACCCACTTTATTAACTTAATTTTCATATTTATGAAACATTATTTACCTTACGTCCGAATTTTGGTTCGTTAATAAATCTTTAATTACCTTAATTGATCCATTAATCGATTTTAAAATCATCAATTATAAAAATTCTCATATAAATTTATTTATTTTCTCGATTCAATCGTTGTATTCACATATTTGGATGTTTAAAATCCTTACATCTGGATCCTAGTCCCTGGATCGCAACCTTTACTTTTCTTTCTCTTACAAGCATAATACTCTACATTCAAATTTTATATAATTCATATCCATACAAATGTTCTTTGTATCATCATTCATAATTAGACTTATAATAATTTATGTCATAACATTTATCTTGTACAATCACAGCTCAAAATTTAACTTTACTTATCCTATCTGGATTCGATATATATGTACATATGAAACATCATTATAAACTTAACACATGTATCCACATTGAATCTTAATATCAACATATAATAGCGTTCACAACCTTTTAGAAAAATCCATCTCTATATAGTCTGATGTTCTTGAAATTCATTTCTTTTCTGCAAAAATGTTTATTAAGCAAGTAATGAGCACAACGGCTCAGCAAGTTCAACAGTTTATACTTTACGTAGCACATACCTTAACATGCTCAGTGTGTGTCATACATCATGTGTTTGTGCTTCTACCATAACAGTATATCTCCTATATATTCATATCGTTGCACAAAGTACACATTGTGGTCATATTAATCACGTATCACATAGCACATAATTTATATGCATTTAAACAAGAATTACGTATCATAACAGTCCAACATTTAACATAAAAGGGACTGAAGAACTTGTCTGACGTCCAGTTATTTAAATTGTTAGCTCAAACTCTTAACTCGATCAACCTTCTTGAAGCTTTTTCTACACCCATGTTGGCACCCATCTTTTCTCTTCTTCTCGGTCGTCATGGCTGCTACGATGGTGAAGAGTAGCGGTGATGGTAGCTCACGGATGGAAGAAGAATAAAGAAGGAGAGTTGGTTTTGTTGCCTTTTCTTTTTCTTTCACTTATTCTTTCTTTTCTCCTTTATTTATAAGTCCACAAGTGACTTATTTATTTTGGCTAAAAAAAATCATGCTCCGCCGACTTACTTTCCAACGCCACCACCGACTTAATTTTTTTTCGGATAAGCCACAAAAGTCATACTTAATTACCTATTTAATACATTACGTAATTATATCGTGTAATAAATATTTTATATAATGAATATAAAATATTTATTTAAATTCACTAAAAATCATAATATGATTTATAATTAATATTAACACCCTTTTTGGGTACTTTACTTGACAAATTTTGTACACGCTTTATTAACATGCATGTAATTATTTGAGAAAATTTATACCTCCAAAAATCATAAAATATTTCATATTGCTCATAAAAATTATTTTCCATAATTTTTCACTCCGTTACTTGGACAACATGTTACATTAACATGTTCACGTTTCTGAAATATTATCTTTCATAAAAATCATAATAATTTAATTATACATAAATATAATTTTTAATAACTTAGAACATTCATTTTTCTTATTTATTAATCAATTTCTTTAATATTCACATTAACTTTCCTTATATAAATTATATAATTTGATATTATATTATTTATATAATTACATTATTCCTTTTTAAATAATTTTTATTTTACACAAATACAATTTATAAAATTTTCTTCCACCCTTAATTAATTTAATTCTCTTATATAAATTATATACTTATTCTTATATAATATATATAATTATTATTTCCTTCATACAACATTTTAATTTCCTTATATAAATTATATAATTATTATTATATAATTTATATAATTACATTTCTTCTCAATTAATTTCTAAACTTCCTCCAAAATTCTTGATAAACTCTAAAATCAATAATTACAATTTTACGAACTTCCTCATTAGCTTTTCATAAGTTCTTGGATTAATTTAATTATTAATCCCTTAATTTTCATAATTAATGAAATTTATAATTTTATCAATTAAACATAACACACATATATATAAATGTATATATATATATATATACACACACACACACACACATATCTAATTTCTGCATTTCACATTACCACATAGCCTTAATTAAATTATAATTTTTGCATTTTCATAATAATTTAATTGTACAATTTATTGTACAATTACTTGAAATTTCTCTTATTCTTCATAAATTGTTTCCAAATAATTTATTTACTTTTTAATTATTTTAAATCAACACAAATCATCACCATCTCTGTACAGATTTAATTTACTAATTAAATCTCATCACATACCTTAATTCACATAAAATAATCATTTATTTAACAACCTTGATAATTTTATTAATGAAATTCTCATTTGATATTATTAAATAATTCTGAAAATTCGGATCCTCACATTCTTCCCCCTTTAACAGGATTCCGTCCTCGGAATCATAATTGCCGTAATAATCATACATATATTATTTATAGCGCCTTGCTATACCTTTATCTTGATAAATCACAACTATTTCCATAATAATCATATCTTACATCTTTAATATCCATAACTTACATGGATAACATCATAATAGTCATAACTATCAGAATATTCAATTCTTAACTCAACATTACCATTTCTTTATAACATTACTTTTTATTATTCTCTTATTAATTTTATTCATAAAAATTTAATTCATTTCTTGATACACTTATCAAGATCGTTTCTCATTCTTTGAAACTTTTCCTTTCTTTAATCGCTCGTAACCTTACTCCATTCACTTATTTCATACCTTCTATCGCACATCATTTATACTCTGTACATTCATTCTTATCGTTTCAATTCATATTCATGAATCTTCTTTACATTACATAATTCATTCCTTAATACCTCTATTATTCAACACTAGGTTCTAACACTAATCTTTACTTAATTTATCATAGTCCTTATTTGAAATTATTTCAAAAATCCTGGGTGTCACATTCACCCTTCCTTCATAAAATTTCGTCCTCGAAATTTCTATGTACTCATACATCACTCATTTGCAACATACACAATTCATTTGCATTCATTCCACATATTTTTCTGTCCTTCCTTTCTTGCAATCATGCACATTACAATTTTATAATCCATTACATTTCATAATTTCTTTGCATCACAATTATTACTTTTCTTATCGCTCACTACCCCATCCTACCATCCAATCTTCATAAAAGTAGAGGAATTCAAAATTTTTATTTTGGAAAACTTTCATGTTATGCTGAATGAACATTTATCCCGGTTTACAATACTTCGCTCCCCGAGTACTTCATACTGCAAACCCTGACAGTGGATCAATCTGTCATTAAAGTGATGGATGTTTCACCATATATTGGCACGCCAGATGATCAATCTGCAATGCCTGTGTCTTGCTATGCCAGGTGACCATTCGATCAACCTGCAATAGTCTTAATCTTTTTGTTCATCTCAGCCTTAAAATTCATTCAAAAGTAATTCGATTGGATATAATTTTCAAAGAATAGGAATTCAATATATTTCAAAATTTGTCTAGTTGAATCAATAGCCTAGACTTATATTTCTTCAACGCTTGTCTAGCCAGATCAATTAGCATAGACTTTCTTTTAACAATTTATAACCTGTAGAAAATTTTAAAATATTCATCCTGTCAAAACTTTTTAAAATGTCTAGCCGAGTCAAATGGCATTTACTTATAGCTTTGACATATCTTCATAAATCAAAATCATTTATGACTTCATGTTACCGCATCATTTTGACAATCCGTTGAGAATTTCGTCGTTAATAATTCCTACACAATAAACCATAATTTATGGTGTTGAATCATCTTATAACGAAATAGTACCGCACCGTCTCAACAACACGTTGAGCATTTCGTCATTCATCACATCTGCACCGGGCTAAAAGGTGCCTGGATGATTCTTTTAAAATACATTTTGATGTAAAAAAAATATTTTTGTCTAGCCGAACCAAGTAGCATAGACACTTTTTAAATTGCTTAAAATTCATTTGCATTTTCAAAAGCACACTCGTGCCAAATCAACTTGAGGCCAAACATTTCGAAGTCTAGCAAGGCTAGAAGAATGGGAATATCCTAAATTCCCTAATATTCACCTTCTGTTTCTTTACTTAAATATTTAATTTATTGCTAGGACTATTTTCATTTATCATATTAAAATTTCTATCTACTCCAACTTTTCTATACCCCCGTATAGTTCATCAAACTTGCCACACATTATGAGTCCAGGAACTTACCATAAGAATATGAGTTTAGAAGCTTGTCCTAGCAATATGTAGTCTGAGAACAAATCAAAGATTATCCATATGCTGAGGGGCTCAAAACATACCGTACAATTATGAGTCATGGACTTACCATATGCATGAGTTTTAAGAACTCGTGCCTAAACTTAATATTATCTATCTATCAGAAACTCTTAGCGCGACTCTAAAATTTCAATGATTATCACATAGTAACTAAGTAAACACAAATCCCCCACCCATACAAAGGATTGTGCAACTCAGTCACCACATGAGTCCTCAAATGAAATTTCGTACCCAAGTTTTCTACCCCCTTATCATAACCTTTCTGTCATTCATGTCTCATCATTCTTTGAATTCTTCTTGTACTATTTCATAGTACCATATCTCTTTATAACATTAAAATATGCCTTTTCGACCATTAACAGGTCTTTCTGTTATTTCACATTCTCACTTGATCCCATCATAACTTTGCTTTACAATCTATTCCTTACTTGCTTCCCTTATCTCATGATCGTATCGTAGTACGATTCTCTTACCATTCCTGATCATGTTATTATGATCTCTTTCTATACTCTTTAGATTACCTTTTCATCTTTATTACTTGAATCAAGTGTCCCCTGACCATCCTTGAGATTCATCCTTGAATCGTTTCAGATATTCTTTCAATTATGTTCTTAATTGAACTTATAATTTTCTTAATTCGTTTTATTCAAATTTTTCTTAACATCTTTATCTCTTTCTTATAATCTTCTATCTTTCATATTTCTTCCACCTTAACCCATATTAGAGAACTGTATCTCTTAACTTATATCTTTCTATTTTAATCTCCCCCATGTTCATCAAACTTATCACGCATTTGGACTCAGGAACTTACCATAATCATATGGCTGAGGAGCTTGTCCTAGTCAGGCCATAATCGCCCATTCGCTAAAGGGGCTCCACCATATAATCATGAGTCACGAGTTTGCCATACGCTTGAGTCTTCAGAACACTCAATTAACTGTACTCTTTCTTACTTTAGGTTATAACCTAAGGTATCATTTACCTAAGGTTTATAACCTCTAGCTCTGATACCAACTGTAAAGACCCCGAAATTCAACCCACTTTATTACCTTAATTTTCATATTTATGAAACATTATTTACCTTACGTCCGAATTTCGGTTCGTTAATAAATCTTTAATCACCTTAATTGATCCATTAATCGATTTTAAAATCATCAATAATAAAAATTCTCATATAAATTTATTTATTTTCTCGATTCAATCGTTGTATTCACATATTTAGATGTTTAAAATCTTTACATCTGGATCATAGTCCCTGGATCGCAACCTTTACTTTTCTTTCTCTTACAAGCATAATACTCTACATTCAAATTTTATATAATTCATATCCATACAAATGTTCTTTGTATCATCATTCATAATTAGACTTATCAAAATTTAACTTTACTTATCCTATCTGGATTCGATATATATATACATATGAAACATCATTATAAACTTAACACATGTATCCACATTGAATCTTAATATCAACATATAATAGCGTTCACAACCTTTTAGAAAAATCCATCTCTATATAGTCTGATGTTCTTGAAATTCATTTCTTTTCTGCAAAAATGTTTATTAAGCAAGTAATGAGCACAACGGCTCAGCAAGTTCAACAGTTTATACTTTACGTAGCACATACCTTAACATGCTCAGTGTGTGTCATACATCATGTGCTTGTGCTTCTACCATAACAGTATATCTCCTATATATTCATATCGCTGCACAAAGTACACATTGTGGTCATATTAATCACGTATCACATAGCACATAATTTATATGCATTTAAACAAGAATTACGTATCATAACAGTCCAACATTTAACATAAAAGGGACTAAAGAACTTGTCTGGCGTTCAGTTATTTAAATTGTTAGCTCAAACCCTTAACTCGATCAACCTTCTTGAAGCTTTTTCTACACCCATGTTGGCACCCATCTTTTCTCTTCTTCTCGGTGGTCATGGCTGCTACGGTGGTGGAGAGTAGCGGTGATGGTAGCTCACGGATGGAAGAAGAATAAAGAAGGAGAGTTGGTTTTATTGCCTTTTCTTTTTCTTTCCCTTATTCTTTCTTTGCTCCTTTATTTATAAGTCCACAAGTGACTTATTTATTTTGGCTATAAAAAATCATGCTCCGCCGACTTACTTTCCAACGCCACCACCGACTTAATTTTTTTTCGGATAACCCACAAAAGTCATACTTAATTACCTATTTAATACATTACGTAATTATATCGTGTAATAAATATTTTATATAATGAATATAAAATATTTATTTAAATTCACTAAAAATCATAATATGATTTATAATTAATATTAACACCCTTTTTGGGTACTTTACTTGACAAATTTTGTACACGCTTTATTAACATGCATGTAATTATTTGAGAAAATTTATACCTCCAAAAATCATAAAATATTTCATATTGCTCATAAAAATTATTTTCCATAATTTTTCACTCCGTTACTTGGACAACATGTTACATTAACATGTTCACGTTTCTGAAATGTTATCTTTCATAAAAATCATAATAATTTAATTATACATAAATATAATTTTTAATAACTTAGAACATTCATTTTTCTTATTTATTAATCAATTTCTTTAATATTCACATTAACTTTCCTTATATAAATTATATAATTTAATATTATATTATTTATATAATTACATTATTCCTTTTTAAATAATTTTCATTTTACACAAATACAATTTATAAAATTTTCTTCCACCCTTAATTAATTTAATTCTCTTATATAAATTATATACTTATTCTTATATAATTTATATAATTATTATTTCCTTCATACAACATTTTAATTTTCTTATATAAATTATATAATTATTATTATATAATTTATATAATTACATTTCTTCTCAATTAATTTCTAAACTTCCTCCAAAATTCTTGATAAACTCTAAAATCAATAATTACAATTTTACGAACTTCCTCATTAGCTTTTCATAAATTCTTGGATTAATTTAATTATTAATCCCTTAATTTTCATAATTAATGAAATTTATAATTTTATCAATTAAACATAACACACACACACACACACACACACACACACACACACACACACACACACACATATATATACACATATCTAATTTCTGCATTTCACATTACCACATAACCTTAATTAAATTATAATTTCTGCATTTTCATAATAATTTAATTGTACAATTTATTGTACAATTACCTGAAATTTCTCTTATTCTTCATAAATTATTTCCAAACAATTTATTTACTTTTTAATTATTTTAAATCAACACAAATCATCACCATCTCTGTACAGATTTAATTTACTAATTAAATCTCATCACATACCTTAATTCACATAAAATAATCATTTATTTAACAACCTTGATAATTTTATTAATGAAATTCTCATTTGATATTATTAAATAATTCTGAAAATTCGGATCCTCACAAATTCCGACCATTTTATATGTCATGGTATATGGTATATTATGGTAACTGTAAAAATTTGAGCTTGATCCGACATCGGATGAGTGAGTTATGACCCAAACCATTTCATATGTTTTAAAAATAATGTCGGCAATAACTTGATGTGTATAGCTCAGAATCTTATGACATTTTTATTGGAGATTTTCTAGCTTTGAAGGCAACTTTCGTATAAATTTCATAATTTTTTGATGAAAAATAAATTTTTAATAAATATAGAAAATTTTGGACTGAAATGGACTATTTAAAAATAGTAAATAAAGTTAAAAAATTAAACGAAAATTATTTTGTATATGGAATGAAATATATTAAAGATATCCAAGAGTTATAAAAATAATAATTCAATTAAGTATTTTTAATAAATACAAAGGACTTGAGGAAAATAAGGATAAAAGAATAAAATAATTATTTATTATTCAATTTTAATTAAATAATAAATAAAGTAAATAAAAATAATTTAATTAATTATTTATTATTTAAATGCTAAATAATAAATAAAGTAAATGGGTATATGAAGTTAATAAAATAATTATTTATCATTTAATTAATATTAAATAATAAATAATGGTGATTAGTTATCTAATTATTATTTAAAGGATATTAAATAACAATTAAAGAAAGATAAAGTTAATAAGGTAATTAATTATTATTTAATAAATAAGGATGATTAATATTTAAAGGATAGTAAATAATAATTAAAGGGAAGTGAAGTAAATAATATGATCATTTGTTAATATTAAATAATAAATGGGGTTAATTAATTAATTATTATTTAAATAATATTATATAATAATTAAAAGAAAATGGGCATAATTAATTATTATTTAAATAATAATTAAAGGAAAATAAGGTTAAAAGATAATTATTTATGTAATGGTAAATAGCAAGTAAAGTTAATTAAATTAATTATTTATTTGATTAATATTAAATAAATAAAGTGAAAGAATTGAGGAAATGGTAAAGTGATTGGAGAATTTATATTTAATTGTTTAAGACTTTAAATATTGCTAAAGGAGTAAATTATTATTAAATATTTAATGATAATAGCAAGTGATGAAATATTATTAAAAGATTAATAATATTGGTAATTGGGTGAATATTATTAAGGGCTTAATAATATTAGTAACCAATTAAGATGTTGTTCAATACTTAATAACGTTTGTAATTGAATGAGGTATTATTAATGTAGAATAATACTGGTCGGTAATTTAAAATATTATCTAAGGGTGATAATATTATCATATAATTTATGAGTTAGTAAATAGGGAATTATTTGTTGTTGAGTAAATTTATTTGAGAATGATAAATGAATCCCTATGTGCGTTACTAATTGAAAGATAATCATATTAGGTATTTCAAATGAGGTAAATTGAATTGTGTAGGTGTAAGCGAGAAAGCAATTCAGGCAAGTTTTTCAGTACTATGTGATGTTCTTACAAACTTGTTGTTATATGTATAAACTGTTATGTGTGCACTTATTATGTGTGCAGATTGATTTTTAATATGTCTTTGTATAGTCATAAAATGTGAATAGCTGATATACAATTGATGCTATGAGTTGAAATGTGTTACATGATTTATATAACTTGAAAATATTGAGATGCAATGTAAGCATGAAATAATTGTATAAATGCAAAGCATAATAAGCATAATGCCTATATGAAATGAGAAGCATGGAGAATGAAGCATGATTTAAAATGGGATCTATGTGTTATGTGATAACTGTTAGATTTGCTGAACCGTCGTGTTCACTCTTGCTATAATTAAATATTTTCAGCAAAGTGCAAGGAACCTGAAGATCCTAGTAGTCGTAAAGGAAATAATTGAAGTTATATTTAGTTATAAAAGCTTGTCGCTAGAATTATTTAAATCTCTTAATGTAACATTTTGGGATAATCATTACTTTGTATTATTCTTGATTAAAGAAAAAAAAAACCTTGCAATGGTTGTGAGAGACAACTATATATTAAGACAAGTGTTAGTATTTTTGAACTAGATTAGTTAAAAACAGTCGACAGATAGTCATAGTGACTTATTGTTGAAGTGTGAGCTTTTGTATACTCACAATGATTGTAATACACTAGGTCATGATTTATAAATGATCTGAATTTGTAAGATCAATGTAAAGATTTTAATTATACGGCAAAGTTTAAGAGAATATTATAAAAGTTTAAATTTATTAAGTTTTTAGCAGCATTGTATTATATTATGTTGTGATTTGTAAGGAGAAAGTTGTTTGTTAACGACCGGAGGTCGCCCATGGCCAGTAAGGGGATTCCCGGGGTGTTACTGTGACGACCCCAAATCCGGGTCCCTAGAACTTCGGATCCGGTTCAACACGAGTACAACATTTTCCTTATTGTTCATGAATTACAACAATATTATAATTGATAAATAACCATTTATTTACAATTTTACAACATCTCTTTCTATTCCAGAATCGCAATCTTTATACATTCTTAGTCTGTCTTAATATCATACCTGATACGACATTCTATTACAATCAATTTGAGTATTTAATACTCATATAACATACCAACTAGGTCTTATGCTACACAATCATTTACCTGTCCAATTCGGACTGATATCTACAATAGATATTTAGATCTTCAATGGAAGTAATATGTTTTCCTGTTCCTTGTTCTTTACCGAGAACTTCAGGTAACTAGCCTTATCTGAAAATGTTGGTTTAGGCAAGAGTGAGCACGACGGCTCAGCAAGTCTAACAGTTTCACATAACACGTAAAACAGTTCAATCATGCTTCATGCTTCATACATACTATGCTTTGCAGTACATACCTATCTCATGCATAACATGCCTCACATTTAATCTACGCTTCATGTCTAATATCTATCATGACATACAGTGCAATGAGAACAATTGTCTTAAATCAACTACCACATATCAACAGTTCAAGTCAACTTGTTTCACAAAGGCACATTAAAACATCTTTGCATATAACTACGTATGAGCACCTCACAGTTTAATAATAAACCTATAAATCATGCACATAATGCAACACATTCTGAAAAACTTGCCTGATTCGCTTTTACCATTTACGCTTATTTGCGTTTTTCGTTCAACCTACAATTTATATAGGAAAATTGAAATAATCATCAGATATAATGACTATTACTTAGCCTTTATATAAGACTCTAACTTTAAATGATTAACTCTTAAGATGTCCGACAAATGAACCCTTAAGTTCCGGACAAAAACACTATACAATCTTCGTACAACCCGCTTTTAATAAGTTGTCTAAATTAGTCACAAAGGACTATTTACATTGGTTTAAGTCAATTAAACTTTCTTCTTAATGATTTGGACATTCAATAATGTACCAAATACCTCAAAATATTATCTACATTTGATAATATATAACTATATTCAAATATTATTAACCATTTAATAATATTTTAATCCCTTATTAATATTATTAACCATTTAATAATATTTTTAATCTCTTACTAATATTATTCACCATTTGATAATATTTTAATCTATTATTAATATTATTAACCATTTAATAATATTTTAATCACTTATTAATATTATTAACCATTTAATAATATTTTAATCACTTATTAATATTATTAACCATTTAATAATATTTTAATCACTTATTAATATTATTAACCATTTAATAATATTTTAATCACTTCTTAATATTATTAATCATTTAATAATATTTTAATCACTTATTAATATTATTAACCATTTAATAATATTTTAATCACTTACTAATGTCATTAATTATTTAATAACATTTTTATCAAATACTAATGTTAGTACTCATTTCATAACATTTTAGTTACTTACATATTTAATCCTTTAACAATCCTTAAATCCTTTAATGATTATTTAAATAATAATCTCTTAATTAATTAACCCCATTTATTATTTACTATTCATTAAATAACAAATGATCATTTTATTCACTTTATCTCCCTTTAATTATTATTTAATATCCTTTAAATAATAATTAACTAATTACCCTTATTTATTAAAATAATAAATAATTACCTTATTAACTTTATCTTTCTTTAATTACCATTTAACATCCTTTAAATAATAATTAATTAGCTATTTATTATTTAATATTAATTAACTATTTATTATTCAATATTAATTAAATAATAAATAATTATTTTATTAACTTCATATCCTTCTTTATTTATTATATAATAATAAATAATTAGTTATTGTATTTACTTGCTTTAATTATTATTTACTATCAATTAAATAATAATTAATTATAATAGTAGCTTTTATTTACTTTATTTATTATTTATTATAAATAATAAATAATTATTAAGCTTGGGTCCCAAATTAATTATATTAATTTTTAAACAATTTTATCCATTTTGGACTTAAAAGATCCGAACCGACCCGACTCGAATGGCCCGACCCGACCCGGAAAGAAAAACTCACTGGCCGTGAATACTCCTTTATAGTGCAAAACAAGGGCCCCGGCCCTTGTGTTGCAGAAATTGCTAAAATGCCATTTTCAGATTTTTCAACTTTTGCTCCTTTGATTAAAACTACCATAACTCATTCATTAAAAAATATTTTGGGGTGATTCTTGAGTCCATTCTCATTAGAATTTCCCCCTCTACAACTTCTTTTTAGATAACAAATTCAAATTCCAAATGGATCTATGATTAAAATCGCTCACAAGGGAAAAGTGAAAACTAACTTCACAATCCTTAGTTTTAAAAATCATATCTTAACCATAACAACTCATATGAACATTATACCAACTAGGTTTTGTTCTTAACTTATATATTTAACATATTAAGGAAGAAAATCTCATACACAATCTCTAGCTTTCAAAATGAAAGGCTATAAATCACAACCCCAACTAGGGTTTACCGGTAAAAATCTATATGAACATTTTTACAATTTTTAAGCATACCGCTCATACCAAAACATGATTTAACTATATGAAATCATGAATCTACCTATATATCATAGATTTAGACTTCTAGACCATCAAAATAACTTTTGATCGGTTAAAAATATATTTTAACCGTTCAAATCATATCTAGACTACAAAAATGAACTAAATAAAGTTTAGAGTACTTTTTAACCTCTTAGACATGGATGCTCTCCTTCCTCTTGACATGGTCTTGGCTTGTGACTCCACCTTGATCATTCTCTAGTAATTTTCCTTAGTGGATCATCAATCTCCCAAAACTTGCTTGCTTTTCTCTATAATACTCTCTCTATTCTCTCTTGGAGTTCTTACAAAATGACTAACAACCCTAGCAAATGGATGAAGCATTCTATTTATAGAACCTCCCTAGACTTGCTTAACATCTACTAATCAACCAATGCTAGTCAATTAGGAGCTTAATCTTGCTTACTATGCATGGAATGACTACTTGATAGACTTTTTGATTGACCCTTTAATTGACTAGGGTGGTTGGGGGTTACTTGTACAAATTTACACTCCAAAATCATCCAACAAGCTAGCTTTATATCCATGTGGGCCCCAAAATTCGGGATTGACCATTTATTTATCCAATTTGACTTTATTTTTAAGTCCTATATAATTATATAAGTATCCATATATATATATATACACCAATATATGTATACATATTCACCTATACAAACTTATTGGGCTCCATTTTGGATCTTAGAATTAAATTATATTGGGCTCATTCAATTAATTTGTTTGGGCTCAATTTATATCACACATTGGGCTAGCATTTACATAACTATGCTACCTTTAATTAAAATAAGCATTGGGCTTATTTAATAATTCACATGGACTAGTAATTAAATTAATTACATGGGCTACTACGTTAATTTATTTAACTTAGTTTAATACCTCAATTGGACTTTTAATATAATCCAATTAGACTTGCCTTAAATTATTTTACCACATTGGGTTACTCAATTAACTTATCCATAGTTAATTCTCATCACCATATTTACTTACCTAGCAATTAACCAACGTTTGGTTAATGCTCTCTCTTATTTACCAACTAGGGTTATTCAATTAACCCTACATTGATTAATTCTCTATACTAAATAATATTTCCCAACAATTTGACCAACATTAGACTTTTAAATGTTTGGGCTACATAGTTTACCTTTCATTGGGCTCTCTTATTTAAGTACCCACCTTCATGTAAATATTCACATATTGGGATAACACATATAATCATTTTAGGCTAGTCCACTAGTAGTAATTAAATTACTTGGACTCTATACCACAACTTAATAATTAAGTTAATTACTTAATCAATTAACTTCTTAATATTGTCATTCTAGACAATCATTCTAGCTTTACAATAACTTTAAACCTTAACTAATATAATTAACTTAATTAATTATATTTTATGTCTTTCCTTCTTACTCCATTTTTAAACTAATTAATTTATTAGTTTAATTGAGTACTTAATTTACTTCACACATTATCTTGTTTGACTAACAAACTCAACTCTAGGTATATATATATATTAATATAATCACCTTCACTTTTCAATTGAATTTATTTTCTTAATAAATTCTCTACAAGCATCGTTAAAATATTTCCACGTTTAATTTTCTAACAAATACCTTATGTTAAAAAAAAATGTTTACCCATTTTCTACACATCTTACTTCTCACATTCTAGGTTTTAAACATTAACCTTTAATAAAATCAATTAAGATATTATTTAAAATCTTGAAAATATCTGGGATATTACAATTAGAGTTGATATCAGAGCTTATAGGTTATAGAAAAGTCATAAAAAAGAATATATATATATATATATATATATATATATATATATATAAAGAGATTCAAAGAAGGATCTTCAAATGATGTATTCAAAATGTGTAACGACCCCGTAATTCGACCAACTTTATTCCCTTAAACTTTGTATTTATTATACATTATCTTTTACAACGTCCAAATTTCGGTTCGTTAATAAATCTTTAATCACCTTAATTAATTCATTTATTGACATTATCGTCATCAATTACCAAATTTTCGGTATAATTTTTTTTTCTTTTTCTCAATTCAATCGTTGTATTAAAATAGTTGGATATTAAAAATCTTTACCTTTCGATCCTAGTCCCTGGATCGCAACCTTTACTTTTTCTTTTCTTTTACAAGTATTGTATATCCGTACAACATTCTTTGTTTCATGATTCATAACTAGCTATATAATAGTTTCTATCCTTACAATCATCTTGAAAAATTATGGTACACAACTTTAACTTTTATAATGTCCAAATTCAACATATATGTGCATACAACTCATCACAGTAAAATTGGCAAATTTTTCCGCATTAAATTATAATATAACAGTTACAGTTCCAACCTTCTAAATAATTCATCTCTAACATAATCCGGTATTCCTGAAATTCATTTATTAACCTGCAAAAGTTTATTTTAAGCAAGTAATGAGCACAACGACTCAGCAAGTTCAACAGTTTATGCTTCACGTAGCACATACCTTAACATGCTCAGTGTGTGTGTCATACATCATGTGCTTGTGCTTCTATTATAGCAGTATATCCCACATTATTGCACAAAGTACACATAGTTGACATGTTATCCACAGATCACGTAACATAAAATTTATATGCATTTAACAAGTATTTACATATCATAACAGGCAATAATTAACATTAAAGGACTGAAGAACTTGCTTGTATGCCCAATTAATTAATTGATAGCTCAACACTCTTTCTCGAACAACCTATGACCATAAAATAATCAAATGATAATTATTTATCCTCTTATGATATTAATTTAATTAATTAATACCATTTCTGGCCAATTACTTAATAATATGGTTAATTATATTAACATCGTTCCTTAAAATATTAGTTTAATTTAATATCCAACACCTACAATACAAACAACTCGGCTTATCGGATAAATTTTAGTGTATTCAGTTGTCCGAATTTTCATTTAATTATTTTCTAACCTTTAAACTTAATAGATTAATATTTAAATATTAATCCCCAATATTTAATATTTTTACAAAAATATTAAATTTAATGCCCAAACATCATCTTTTATATTTTTAGTATTTTTCTATAATTTTCTATAATTTTTAAACAATTTTTAAACATTTATTTTAGTTAAAAATCACTTCTAAGGGCATTTTCGTAATTTCTGCGCCCCTAAGGACATAACCAAAATTTCCCGGAAAGTCCAGGGGTATTGCCATAATTTCCACAACGTTAGGGACACGGTCGGTATTAACCGAAAAGATTAAGGGTATAACCGTAATTTTACGAGGCCAAAGGACACGCTAGTCCTTTCCGAAAAAAGTCGGGGGTAAAATCGTAATTTTGCCACATTCTGTCGGTCTCGCATTGCGCGCAGCCTCGCCCTTGCCGACGCCAAACGACGTCGTTTCGGCTGGCATTACCAATGCCTCCGCGCGTTGCGAGAACCCTTCTACCGCGTGGTCGAAACGCCGTCGTTTCGACCCGCGTTTCTGGAAAAAAACTGCCGCCTTCGCATGGCGCGGGCGGCCTTATTTTTTTTTCTCTCTTTTCTGCCGTGCACAGTAGCCAACTTTGCCAAAATTTATCCAATTTTTCTCAAAATTTCACAACAAAACTACTCAAAAAATTATATAATTCATAGATATACATCCAAAAATTATTTAGAATAATTATTCTATATATTTACTAATTTTTCCACAAAATTAAATTACCACCAAAGTATTAAAATAAATTACAAAACAATTAATTTATACCTTCTTTTAAGCTTGGAATTCTTCCTCTTGATGGCTCCAATATTTCTTCCTTTCTTGGTGGTGGCTATGGTGGTCAAGTGGTGGTATCGAGTGGGAGGAGAAGGAGCAAGAGAATGTTTTGTTTGTTTCATTTTCTTTTCTTTCTTTTACTTCCTTTATTCTTTTTCTATTTCTTTTTCTCTTCCACATGCACACATATATATATAATCCCCTCTTGCTAAATTACTCCACCGACTTAACCCACCAGCGTAAACTTTCGGATTTTTCCAGATTTTTCATGAAAAAATTAGTTAATTTAATACATTACGTAATTATTACGTGTAATAAATATTTCATATAATGTATATAAAATATTTATTTTAATTCATCAAAAATCATAACATGGTTTATAAATAATATTAAAACCCTTTTTGGGTACTTTACTTGATCAATTTTGTACATGCATAAGTCATGCATGTAATTATTTGAGAAAATTTTTACCTCCAAAAATCATAAAATAATTCATATAACATATAAAAATTATTTTTCATAATTTTTCACTTCGTTACTTGGACAACATGTTAACATTTTCACGTTTTTAAAATATTATCCTTCATAAAAGTCATAAAAATTCTATTATACATAACCATAATTTTTATTAAATTAAAATATTCGTTTTCTCATTTCTTTTCCATTTCTTTAATCTTCACATTAACTTTTCTTATACAAATTATATAATTTAATATTATATAATTACATTATTCCTTTTTAAAAATTTTCCATTTTACACAAATACAATTTATAAAATTTTCTTCCATCCTTAATTAATTTAATTCTCTTATATAAATTATATAATTATTCTTATATAATTTATATAATTATTATTTCCTTCATACAACATTTTAATTTTCTTATATAAATTATATAATTTATTATTATATAATTTATATAATTACATTTCTTCTCAATTAATTTCTAAACTTTCTCCACAATTCTTAATTAAATCTAAAATCAACAATTATAATTTCACTAACTTCCTTATTACCTTTTTATTCAAAATTGGATTTGTAATATCCCGGATATTTAAATGAATTAGAAATAAAATATTTAATATTTAATAAAGGTTGGAGTTTGATAACCTAGTAGTGATAGATAAATAGAGGTCCAAATTAAATTTAACAAACTAACTTAGATATGGTGATATCAAAATTTTTGATATCTTAGCAAGTAAAGTGATAATTCAATAAACTTGACTAACAGCAAGTCTAATTAAATTAAGAGAATTAATTAGTGGAGTTATGTAATTACGCGACGTGATTGCGTGTAAATTAAATATGTATTTATATGAATATATATATATATATGCGTGCATATTTAGTAACATAATTTAATGGTTAATTAAATTGTGAGAAATAGATAAATTAATATTAAATTAATCCGAGTTGAATTAAAAGGTTTATTGTGGAATTAATTTTATTCATTAATCAACAATTATGCAAATTGTTGATAAATTATTTGTGAGGAATAATTATGTAAATTATATAATTATAAATTATATAAAGTAGTTGAATTAATTAAAGGAGATTAATAATTATATATATTGTACAATATTTAATTTCATATATATGTACATATATATAAAAGGGTTTAAATTAATTAAGTAATTTTAAATAGTAATTGAATATATTAAATGAATATATTCTATAATTAAATAAATCATTGTAAATGATTTATGAGAGTGAGAAATTTAATTATACAATTATTTGTGTAATATTAATTAAATAATTAAATAAATTATTTAAATAAGAAATTGAGAAAATATATTAGTATTTCAATGTATTTTCGGGTAAATGGAATTATTTCCATAATTGATGAGAAATGAATTATTTAATGTAAATATATTAAATAATTTAATTTATGGCCTAAATAATATATATTAAATTATATATTGTATTTATTTTAATTTCATAATTTATTGTGAAATTGTTTTTGAGGTAAGGTGATGTGTATAAATAATATATATAGATTATATATATTATTATTAGCAAACACACTCTAAAGTTTTAATATCAAAATAATTGACAAGTTGTCATTAATTAAATATTCAATTAAATTGAATATAATGAGTGAATTAAATTTTTATAAATTAATTAATATGATAATTAATTAATGTAAATAATATAAAATATTATTAATAATATTATTAGTCCATTTAGTAATTTAATATTAATGGGTTAGAGTATTTAATTAATTAATCAATTCAATTATTATTTAATTATGGATTGGATAATTAATGTGTAACAAAATTAATAATTAATCATTTGGGATATAATTAAATAGCCCAATGATAAATTAAATGGACTTGACAATTTAGTAGCCCAAACAATTTAATAGAAGCCCAATTGGTATTTTAAATTAAAGCCCAATGATTGGCCCACTTGAAAAATACTTTATAAAACTATTAATTCTTAAAAAGTGACTTGTGACCATGATTTTGGGACAAAGAAGGAACCCATCAGCCGTATGGTGTAGGAGAGAGAGAATGAATTGATTGTAATTTATTTTATTTTTCCATTATTTAATTAGGATTGCTTGCATGGATTTTTTTTATTACATGGACCATACTTATTCTCACCAACTAAGGCATGGATTAAATTTCTTGTGTAAGTATCCAATAGCTAACTTGTGTTGGTCTAAATTCATAGATATAAGATATATATCTATACATCATGGAAGACTTAAGTAATTAGAGAGAGAGAAATGTTAGTCATTTTCTTCTTCTTCTTTCACTTTTCAAATTAGAGAGAAAATTATTTGAGAGCAAGAATATGGAAGGGGAAGGAATTCTTGGTTCATGCCATCCTCCTTCACAACCCATTTTGAAAGAAAAATGAAGATAGCCATTAAAATGAGGTAATGGTTATTTTAAATGAAGTTTGTTTATTTATTTATTTATTAAATAAATTATCATGTTTGTATAAACATGTTATTATAGTTAATAATGTATAGTAGTAATATTTATGCCATTCTTGAGTTTAATATGCTTGGTGTGTATTTTGGTATATTTTGTATGCTAAAATATGTGTTTAGTAGTGTATAAACAAGTCTTGGAATTTATGACCAAAAATAATTTTTATAATATTTAGATTTAATGTTATAATATTATAGAACATTAAATCATGAGAAAAACAAAGTTTGAATCACTCAAAGTGGAGTTATACACAAAAAGTTATGATTTGTGGTAGTTTATGTGATGTAAAAATTTTTATAAATTTTTTTAATATTAAATCATGAAAAATTAAATTTTCATGTTATAAATTGTTGTTGAGTTATTGGTATTTTTTCTGGATTTTTATTGAGAGATTAAGAGTTTACTTGAAGGTATAAATTTTATTAAGTTGTGTATAAAAAAGCACTGTTCACGTTCTGTGAGAGAGAAAAGAAAAAGGACTGGCCGCGCAATGCACGCCAGCCAATGAATCTGCCGGACAGCCGTACAAAACGACGCCGTTTGGCGCATAAAGAATTAACCCGCGCGCAATGCGCGGAGATCGTTTTCCGGTTTTCGAAACGGCGCCGTTTTGGTCCTGCATTCAGTATAACGCGCGCAATGCGCGGAACCAGTTTCTGCCGAAATTACAATTTTGCCCCTCCGTTCGGTTTTCTGTTTAATTACGAAACTGCCATCGGTCCGGTTTTTCAGTTTATTTACGATTTTGCCATTCTGGATAATTTAAATTAATTTAAATGTTTAAAAATTAATTTAAAATTATAACAAAAATATTAATAATACAAAAATGATATTTAGGTATTTAATATTATATTTTTCAAATATAATAAGTATTTAGGATTAATATTTAAATGTTGTAAATATTAATCTAGTTAGTTTAATATTATATTTTTCAAATATAATAAGTATTTAGTATTAATATTTAAATGTTAAATATTAATCTAGTTAGTTTAATATTATATTTTCAAATATAATAAGTATTTAGGATTAATATTTAAATGTTGTAAATATTAATCTAGTTAGTTTAATATTATATTTTTCAAATATAATAAGTATTTAGTATTAATATTTAAATGTTAAATATTAATCTAGTTAGTTTAATATTATACCTTATGAATTTATGATTAAATTAATTATTTATTATTTAATTAACATTAAATAATAAACAAGGATGATAATTTAATTAATTATTATTTAATTACTATTAAATAATAATTAAAGACAACTAAGATTGAGTATTTAATTATTTATTATTTGATTAACTTTAAATAATAAATAAATTTAGTTAGTTATTATGTATATAATAACTAATGATAGTGGAGTATTTATTATATAATTTTATTATTTATTATTTAATTAACTTTAAATAATAAATGAATCTTGTTAATTAGTTATTATTTATTATTAAATAATAACTAAAGATATTTGATTATTTTTAATATAATATAATTATTTATTATTTGATTAATTTTAAATAATAAATAAATCTGGTAAGTTATTATTAAATAATAACTAAAGGTAGTTAATTATTTACTATTTAATTAATGATAAATAGTAATTAAATGAAATTAGATTTAATGAAATAAAGAAAATGTCTTTTAACTCTTTTGTTTAAACAATTATAATAAATTGTTTAATAGTTTAATAAGTGTCCAACACTTAAGAAAAACATTTTCTAATTTATTAAATTATTAACCTAATATGATTAAGGGTCTATAAGGTTAATAATATTGTTTTGACTGATGTAAATTATGTGTTAGTACTTATGTGTGGTAGATAAGTTTCTTAATGAGCGTATAGTTGTACAAATACGCTGTACTAATTATTAGACCAACTTTACTAATGTTAGGTCTTTCAAAGCCAGTTAGTTAAAGCTAGACATTAATTGTAGCTGAGCAGACAGGCAAGTTTCCTAAACCCTACTCAATTTATATTCGAGCAGGATATATTATTTTATTGTTCAAGTTCCTAACTCAAACTCAAGTTATTATGTTTCAAGCATGCTATGGTTTAATTCTGTATAATTATTCCACATCTTTAAATTATTGATTCGCACATAGTGCTTGTTGCATGTGTTCATCAGGTATGAAAGGCTGATCACCTTCATTACCATAAGGTTCAGTTAAATTTGTTCATGGTCATTATTGACACTCAAAATTAATTAATTCAGTCATTCAATTATTGAAATTATGACTTGTACTCTTTCACAATTATTATATTGTTGAAAATTCAAAAGCTTATTCTTTCTTTCAATCATGATATATCGTTATCGTATTTAAACTTGCTGAGCAAAGTCGTTGCTCACTCTTGCTATATCATGATAACAAATTTCAGAATAATACGAATGTCCGAGGAGAGACGGAGACAGAAGCAAAAGACAAGATTATAGTGTTATTCATTATAACTAAATTGTTATATGATGTAAGTAATTTTGTAAACCTTTTTATGAATCTAAAGGTATATATGTAAGTTAAGGTTAGAAACCTTGGGAAATATTGTAGAATAAACAATTTATGTTTATATATTCCGCATTAGTTATAGAACATGTATGAAGATGATGTATCGTGACGTACCAAGTCTAGGGTTAAAGGAACCCGGATTTGGGGTCGTCACAGGATTAATTTAATTATTAATCCCCTAATTTCCATAATTAATGAAATTTATAATTATCAATTAAACATGCACACATATATATCCAAATGTATATATATTCATATCTAATTCATACATCCCATATTACCACATAACACTATTTACATAATAATTTCTATATTCCCACAACAATTAAATTGTACAATTTATTGTACACTTACCTGAAAATTTTCTTATCATTCATAAATTATTTTTTAAACAATTTAGTTACTTTTCAATTATTCTAATTCAACATACTTTATCATGATCTTTGTACAGATTTAATTTATAAATTAAATCTCATCACATACCTTAATTCACATAAAATAATAATTTCTTTACACAACCTTGAAAATTGTGTCAATTAAATTCTTATTTAATCTTATTAAATAATTCCAAAAATTTGGATCCTCGCAAAATGAATAGAAAAGAATCAGGGAACACTTGATTCAAGAATTTAAAAAGAAGAATCGTATAGTAAAATGATCAAAGATGAATGAGAGGATTATAGAATTAAACGATCCTAGAATAAACAAGAAATTATAAAGTGAAATCAATTATAAAATAAGATCACGGTGATCATAGTAAAATCATGGAATAGCAGATGGTCTGTTAAATGATTAAGAGGATGTGTAGATAACATGATGCTATAAAAAGGAAGATACTATGAAATAGTAAGAAGTGAACTTATAAAGCGTTGTATGTGATAATGTATAGATTGAGAAAATTCATATCAAGTTAAGAGAAATTAGAGGTTTATTGGTGATTTTCAATTGAGGACTCATGTTAGTGGCGGAGTTGAACATTCCTTTGTATGGGTAGGGGATTGTGCTTGGTTTTACGACCACTTAGCTTCCTATAATGATAATCATTAGAATCTTGTGTCACGTTATTCGATGTATATATGGTGAGAAGGTGATTCTTTTCTCATAGTATATCAGATAGGTAGAGAATGTTGAGGTTTGGTGTGTGTTCTTAAAACTCACACGTATGGTAAGTTCATGACTCTTAATCATGTGGTGGATTCCCTCAGCGAATGGACGATTTTGGTCTGACTAGGATAAGTTCCTCAACCCATATGATTGTGGTAAGTTCATGACTCCCACTGTGTGGTAAGTTTAATGAATTGGGTATAGTTAAGAAAGACTAATGATGGGAAGAAATTTAGAGATGTTTAAAGTTTTAGGATATTCTGAATCTTCTAGCCATGCTAGATCTTGATTTTTTTTAAAATGAAGCTGGATTCGCATGGAAGTGCTTTTGAAATACGCAAATAATTTTTGTTGTTATCATCTCTGCACGGTAATGCATCTATCCGTTGCGGAGTGATAAGATATAAAGTGATTTCTCAAATATTTTGAGTTATTTAAAAAAGATTATATGCCATTTGTTTCGACTAGATAGATTTAATTTGGAAATATATATAAAAAATACTTTTAAAGATTGTCAATTTACCATGTGATATGGTTGCGGTAAATGACAGAATCCTCAACGCACTGTTGAGATGATGCGGTGTCATGAAGTCATTAAACAATTTTTAGTTATTTTAAACTATACAGAAAAATAAGGGTCTATGTCATTTGTATCGGCTAGACACTGTTTATTTTAATTTGAAGTGATGAACTTGAAAATTTATATTGCACGTATATGCTCTTGAAAAGTTATAAAGTTTTGATTGATATCTGAGCTATTATTGTAAATTTATGCCAATTGTTTTGAGCAGACATTTGCATGTTAGACATTTAAAAGTTATCCAAATATGTTGTTGGTATGGATTCTGAGGCTAAGAGAACAACCCATAATGGGGAACAACCTAAGTATCGGATAAATGATACAAAGAGTAACCTAAGAGGCTAATCCCCTCAAATACAGTTTGGACATGTAACCTAAGAGTGTCAATCAAGAGACTGACGCATCAACAGACGTCACGGTCTAGGTGACCACTCAGCATTTAAAATCAATTATCACTTATTAAATTATGCATTGATTATATCGAACTCATATTATTGAATTATCTTGTCACGTGACAAGGCCAATCAAATGATTGATTTCTTGGCATTTGTTCATGGTCTAAAGAAAGATAAAGTTAATAAGGTAATTATTTAGTATTTAATAAATAAGGATGATTAATTATTTAGTTATTATTTAAAGGATAGTAAATAATAATTAAAGGGGGGTGAAGTGAATAATATGATCATTTGTTAATATTAAATAATAAATGGGGTTAATTAATTAATTATTATTTAAATAATATTACATAATAATAAAAAGGAAATGAGCAGAACTAATTATTATTTATATGATATTAAATAATAATTAAAGGGAAATAAGGTTAAAAGATAATTGTTTATGTAATGATCAATAACAAGTAAAGTTAATAAAATTAATTAATTATTTAATTAATATTAAATAAAAAAAGTGAAGGAATTAAGAAAATGATAAAGTGATTAAAAAATTTATATTTAATTATTTAACTTTTTAAATATTACTAAAGGAGTAAATTATTATTAAATATTTAATGATAATAGCAAGTGATGAAATATTATTAAAGGATTAATAATATTGGTAATTGGGTGAATATTATTAAGGGCATAATAATATTAGTAACCAATTAAGATGTTCAATACTTAATAACGTTTGTAATTGAATGAGATATTATTAATGTATAATAATACTGGTCGGTAATTTAAAATATTATCTAAGGGTGATAATATTATCATATAATTTATTAGTAAATAGGGAACTATGTGTTGTCGAGTCAATTTATTTGAGAATGATAAATAAATCCCTATGTGCGTTACTAATTGAAAGATAATCATATTACGTCTTTCAAATGAGGTAAATTGAATTGTGTAGGCGTAAGCGAGGAAGCAATTCAAGCAAGTTTTTCAGTACTATATGATGTTCTTACAAACTTGTTGTTATATGTATAAACTGTTATGTGTGCACTTATTATATGTGCGGATTGATTTTTAATATGCCTTTGTACAGTCATAAAATATGAATAGCCGATATACATTTGATGCTATGAGTTGAAATGTGTTATATGATTTATATAATTTGAAAATATTGAGATACATTGTAAGTGTAATGTCCCAAACATTTCAAAAGTGATATAACAAGATTTAAGCAGGGTTGTCAATTCAAAACCTAAAGAAGGATTGCTCAAGCATACCTTGAGCTATTTGAAAGAATATATACGAGTCGAAACTATGATCGTATACACCTAAAAGATTAAAAATGTTTAACCTAATTTGTGTTATGTGATTAGTAAAGCTTGAATTGAGCTTTTAAATGAGTTATGTGAATTATCTATGTGTAGAATTTTGTGTTTTGGTTTGAGTGGTTAACCTTAACACTTATTAAAAATCAGAAGTCAATTTAAGGTAAAACCTAAATTGGGAAAAAAGTTAAAAAATAAACCCTAAACTCTAGGGTCTAAATCCTAGAAAATAACCTAGGCTCCCGAGAGAAACGTGTAGGTCAAATTGACATTCCGTTTCAAGATTTAACATCCCAATATTTGAAAACACGTAACAATCAATAAAAAAATTTCTCGAAAAATGTGTAAAATCACTATTCACGAGGTAACGTTTTTCATTCATTTAACTATTTCTTTCATCTGTAGGACTTCTTACATTTCATAACATAGTGATAATATGAGGCTTAGATGTCAGATAACCAATAAAATTTTCAAGGGAAAAAGACGAAAATGTCACGATTTATGAGAAAACGTTTGTCATCTTTTTGAACGTTCTTTTCAACGTTTTGACTTTTTACATTTCACGATATAGCATTTATACGGGGAATAGATACTAGGGATCCACTGCTATTTTTTCCAAAAATAAAACGTAAAACGCTATTCATACGAAAACATTTTTTTTTTTTGATCAAACCGTTGATGGATACAGTGTTTGGGTGCAACACCGATGCGTAATAACCAATAAAAGTTTTTTTCAAAAAGCGTGTCGAGAATAAGACGAAATAGGAAAAAAACAAAAATAAATATTGTTTTTGACTTTTTGGTCGTCTAACCATTTTTTTAGAAATGGTTGCCAAAAATACTATTCACCAAAAAACGTGTCAAGTCTTTTAGACTTTTCACTTCACAGAATAGTGTTTATACGGAACAAAACTCAGTAATATTAAAATTTTAAATCAGTAGAAGTTAACCATTTAATTGGAATACAAAGAATACTATAATGTATAATACGAGAATAATACGATGTATAATACCAGTAGAATACGAATATTATATAATATATTATATGAAAGATTATACGAGATTAATATGAGAATAATACGATGTATAATACCAGTAGAATATGAATATTATACAATGTATTATATGAAAGAAATACATATAAATACTAATGTATTATACTATTTAATTAATTAGTAGAAATCAAACTAGGTTATGTGTAACTAAGTTAGTGTACCCAAACTAGGGAAAACTAGCATGATTACACTAACTGGAAAAGAACTAGCACAATTTGTTTGGAACTAAATCCTAGTGAAAATGAATCGACCAATCAGAAGAAGAGTGATGTAAGCGATGCTGTAAGCGCTAGGGTGCAAAGTGTAATATGCCAAGGTAAAAATACGATTAATGAAACTTGGTTTTTCTATAAATAGGAAGCTAACCTCTTCATTTTTCTCATCATTTTCCAAAGCAAAAATTCAAGTATCAAGGCTTTACATATATTGAGAGAGAGTTCTAGTTAGTTACTACATTGGAAATTGCAAAGAAATAGTTAAATCTTGCAAACACCAAATGTACAATCTCTAGTAGTTATTATGTTCAATTTTTCTTTCGTCTTTAATCACATATGTAAGCAGTTATAATGCTCAAATTATTTCAAGTATGAAATTCAAAAGCTCAAGAACATAAGTCGTTACCATGTACGATTTTTCGTTCTTCGTGTTCTTCGTGTGTTCTTAAGCAAAAGTCATAATTTTCTACATAAGTAGGTTTATGATTTTGTAATTTAGTGTTATAAAGTTGTGAAACATGATGGCCTGGTAAATTAATGCTTGTGGCACCATGTTTTAACAAGTTAAACCAAGAATGATGAAACTTAATTCTTCATGTTCTTCGTGTTCTTGAGAAAAAGTCATAAATTGTACATAAGTAGGTTTATGATTTTGTTATTTTTATGTTATGAAGTGATATTGAGTGTTAGAACATGTTATCTTAGAAAATTAATGCTTTAGGTATCATGTTTTACCAATCAGATCAAAGAAAGATAAGTCTAGATGCTAACAGACCTTTCTGCCAAAATTCCAAACTTCTAAAGTACGAATATGCCTTAGAAACCTAAATTAAAGTTGTAGATCATGAAATTCTAAGCAATTTAGACTCAAGAATCACTCAAAAATGTTTCTGTATGACAAAATTATGACAGTTATCGGAAAGGACGTCAAAGCTGAAAAATTAAGGGGCCATTCAGGTGGAAGCACTTAAAATTAGGATTTTGAGTTTTCCACTTAACGAAATGATTCCATCAATGAAAATAGTCTAATTAATTTATTCTAAGAGTTATTCAAAAGAAAATTTTGATAAACTAACGTTTGGGGATGCGTAACCCTTTTTGTAGGCGTTTAACGATTTCCCAGGAAACCCTAAAACAGTTTCAAGGCAAGTTCTAAACCCTTATGTGTTATTTGTTATGTAATAGATGTTATGTGAAGTGTTTAACTGATGGTTGCAATCCTTCTAAATGTTATGTGTTATGTTTATGAATTATGAACATGATTTATATACTTTGTCTGTCAATGTGATATAAATTGTTGGAACGTGAGTTATATGTGATATTAAATGGAGAATTATATTCAGTCAAGGCATGTTAAAGTTTATATGAAAGCATAAATTGCGTATGTACTTTATGTTAGACTTGTTGAGCCGTCATGCTCACTCTTGCGAATAAAACCTTATTTGCGGATTAAAGATGAACGTTAAGAAGATCATAAACGTAAAGATGAAGCGTAGATTAGGTTTTCATGTTTATTACTTGTATTTATATAAGTCATAATGACTGTTGTAATACGAAACAAACAAATATGTAACCAGCTATTGAATGAATGATATAAATTATTATCATTAGAATGTTGTTATGTCTTTATTTTGATATAACCTAGAATTGTTAAAATTTAACATAGTATTGATAATGATCTATTTATCTGGATGAGGATCGGTAAATAACTTGTGAGTGTTGTATATCCGAGACAGGACTAAGCGATGCTGACTGGTCAAATTCATCGTTAAGGTTCTTCGGACCTAGGTATAACTCGTTATTACTATTCTGAATACCATATAAGTAGGATTATTGATATGAAGAGATATCACTATAAACAAATATGTTTCGAATGAGGGTTTTAACTAGTTGGGTAATATTCTGTACAGAAAGAGAATTTTGTATCGGACAAAGATACGTCCATTTGTCACGGATATAGATGCAAATATCTATCACGGGTGAAGATACAAACATTCACCAAGGGATTCTCTGTTCCCAAGAGCCGTCCTAATGATTTAATACTGTGGATGTTGAAACATGTAAAGTGATAGAATATTTAAATCTTAAGGTTAAAATTAGACCGTTATATATGGTTTTATCCATTTATACGGATGAAATACAAGTTGACACTTGTATACTTATGAGACTGAGATCAAGTTAAGATCTAGGGGCAAAGTTAAGAGAAAATTTTAATGTATAGTCTAAAATAAGACTAATTCAACCAATATGATTATGAGATCATTGGTTAAGTCAATAGATATATGAAATTAACGCACAAAGTCCGCCGCAGGTAAAAGTGTGGGAGATTTTGGGGGCTTTACAATAAGCATGAAGTAATTGTATAAATGCAAAGCATAATAAGCATGATGCCTATATGAAATGCGAAGCATGAAGCATGAAACATGATTTAAAATGTGATAACTGTTAGACTTGCTGAGCCGTTGTGCTCACTCTTACTATAATTAAACATTTTCAGTAAAGTGTGAGGAACTTGAAGGTCCCGGTAGTCGTAAAGAAAATGATTAAAGTTATATTTGGTTATAAAAGCTTGTCGCTAGAATTATTTAAATCTCTTAATGTAACATTTTGTGATAATCATTACTTTGTATTATTCTTGATCAAAAAAAAATCGTGCAACGGTAGTGAGAGACAATTATATATTTAGACAAGTGCTAATATTTGTGAACTCAATTAGTTGGAAGTAATCGATAGATAGTCATAGCGACTTATTGTTGAAGTGTGAGCTTTTGTATACTCATAATGATTATAATACACTAGGTCGTGATTTATAAGTAATCTGAGTTTCTAAAATCAATGTAAAGATTTCGATTCTGAGGCAAAGTTTAAGAGAATATTATAAAAAGTTTAAATTTATTGAGTTTTTAGCAACATTGTATTATATTATGTTGTGATTTATAAGGAGAATGTTGTTCGTTAATGACCGGGGGTCGTCCGTGGCCAGTAAAGAGATTCCTGGGATGTTAGAAAATGAATTTAATTTACTTATGTGGATTAGTAGATTAATATATTCAGATTAAATAATGAACTAAAGAAACTTATTTAATGGGTTATGATATTACGTTACAATAATTATAGGTAACCCGAATGATAATTTTGGGTGTATTATTTGGTTTAGCAAAATGTATTTGGTTATTTAAATGAGGTTCAATATGAATATTGGAACCAATTTGGTAAATTAATTTATTATACGAGTTATAGTTTTATATATTAAATAAACATATTTAATATATAACTTAAATTTGTTTGGAACAATTTATGAAACTAACAATGTAATGTAATTTGTATAATTATTAAATTGGGATTACATTTATAATGTATGGATTGGTAATGGAAAATATATATATATATATATATATATATATATATATATATATATATATATATATATATATATATATATATATATATATATATATTTCGCGCGTGTGTGTGTGTGTGTATATGATGTACAATTAATATTATAATGTATAATTATATAATGCTTTTGATGTTTAGGCATGTATGGGAATTATAAGAATGCTGAGATGGGACAATATAGTGTGCATGCAAATAGTGAGTGGAGAATGTTGACTTTACTTAATAATGGAGGGTGTGGTGTCTTTTGCTTTAGGTGACATATAGCCTGGGTGATGAATAAGCCTTAGGCATTCTCAGAAGGAGTCTACATCTATTGTATGTGATTCAGTTCATTCTCATACCAAGAATAGCTCAGGATATTGTCTAAGTCCCCCCCCCCCCCCCCCCAAAGTTTATCAAAATCTCACGAAAGTTCACCCAAGTTAAAATATGAAATACTAAAGATATCATTCTAAGCTCAAGTCTGGATATAGGATTTCATTATTTCATTAAGGAAGACTCTTCATTTAACCACAAACCAGTTAACATCAAGCTCTCTTCAATCAAAGCTCCAATAAGAAGGGTATATACTCTTCTCTATGTAAAACTTTTAGAAATAGTTAGTTTAGATGTTAATTGTGGTTGTTTGTTTCTTGTGGGAGGTTTTCTGTTGGATGAATCATGTAGGATTCAGGTGAAATAAGGTTGGGTTGAATTTGGAGGTTGAATACATGTTTAAATTAGTATGAAATATGAGATTTAAGAGCATACATGTAAATTGTTTGATAAAATGCATCTATGTAGGTTATTTTCAAAAAACTTGAGAATCTATGAGCCATAATGCATGTGTAATATGATTACTCTGATGATTTGAAGGTTTTAAAACTTATTCAAAGTAGTTTAGGAAGAAGTTATATCTAACTAGTTTTGAAAGAAAAACATGTTGAACCACTTACTTTCAAGCTTTGAAATTTATATCATAAAGGAACCAATTTGGGTGGGTGATAATTTTCTAAAATACTGTGTAGTGTTGTCTTGATGGTGTCCAAATTTGGTAGTCATTAGATATATATTTTGAAAGTTACGAATTTCTAAAGTGGCAGTGAAAATGAAAAAACTACAAGAACTGGGTACAAAACATTGTGCGCGGGGGGGGGGGGGGGGGCTCTGAAAGCGCTGCCAGCGTAGTGTCCTCAGTCCAACTATGCCGGGGCAAAGTGTTTAGGCCAAAAGACCCTTCTGGGGCGCATTATGCAGATTCTAGTTTTTGATTTTGATTTTTATTCTAAGCATTCAAATGATATAAAATGATAATGTAATGTGTTCTTTTATATAGTTAAAATATATTTGAGATAGTATATTTAACTTGGTTACTAATTAAAGAATAATTATTATTCTAGGATTAAGTAAACAGTTGAATAAAAACTTGTACATGCATAAGTTGAGTCAATTTGATATATGTTAAGTGCATGTATGTATTGTATACCCAACTTGAATGTTAATTAGAGTTTGGTAATTGGAAGCTAAACAAACGTTTGATGTAAACATATAATATATTATGTATAATAACGTAAGTTATTATTATTTAGGACCTACAACGATTGATCGTATTTCGAGTAGGCGAGAACAATATTAATTATTAGCATAAATGCAAAGGCAAGTATTCTATCCATTGTTGATATAATTATTGAAGTGTTTTATTATTCAGTCTTGAACAACATCATGGAAATACAATTTGAACTATATTTTGAAAGTTATTCGATGATGAATGGTCATTGATAGTTTAAGCTATTTGCATCGGCTAGACAAACAATGTTGTATGTTATCAAATCAATGTTTCTTATTAAAGCTATGCTAAACCAAGTTATGTTGGTGCGGATTCAAGTGATGATTACTGAATCATCTTACCCTATAAAAAGGGAGAAATTCTCTTCTTATTATTTATCGTTAATGCAAATGCGTTTCATATGGTTGTGCACAATACATGAGGTACAAAAAGGCTGATCCCCTTTGCGCACATTACGGTTAAGGACTTATATAATCTGGTGCTTACTATGGTCATTCTTGTAAACCTGAAATGATTTCAAGGTCTTGTGAACCTCAAAATTGTGTTGAATTCAAAATCAAAAAAGAGTTTTGAGACAGATTTATTTATGTTATTTTCACAGTTATCGTACAACTATGGAAATGTTTTCAAGAAGCTTAATTGCATTCAACTATTTATTCTAGATTATATCTGTTAGATCTTTTATTATAAACGTTTAAGAAAACATGTATGTATATATTTTTTTTAAGTGATGTAATAGTAAAGATTAGATAACTTGGGATTTTATGCTGTATATTTTGAACTAATATAAGTTAATGTATGTTATTTTGTATGATGGGTAGTATAGATGTATGGATGTGTTGAACAATGAGCACCGAATCCGAGGTTCAAGGGACCCGAATTTGGGGGTGCCACAATAACTTTGGATCTCACCATAGAACCCATTCACAAAGATTTCTTCCACAACCAAGCATATCAAAAGCGTATATAAAGAAAATAACAAGCTAGAGTTTTGAGATACTTTTAAACCTTCCACGGAAATCTTCTTCTTGACTTCTTGATATACGAAAATAGCTAACCTCATTGATGACTTAACTTTTAACTCACAAATATACACTAACACCTTGGAGAAATATAGATGAAACTCTCAAAGGAGCTCTCCTTTCTCACTAGAACTTTCTCAAACTTTCACTAAGCTAGGCAAAGACCTCTATTTATAGAAATTTAGAAGACCTTCATTAGTGCTCTTAATCATCCAACATTGATGAAATTAGGAGATAATCAGGCTTACTATACATGTGAATGACATGCTTCTTGCATTTTATTTTAGCAAAAGAGTGAAGCAATACATGGAGTGTAAAGTGAGCAACCAAAATGCTACAAGGCACCGCAAATGGGGCCCCCATATTGTTGACCACTCTCCCTCCTTCTTCTCCCATTTTTAATTTTTTTTTACCACTTTAATATACATATATACATCTATATATATACACACCCATGTATGTATATATATATATATATAGCACCAATGCTTACTTTCTTTTGGGCTCCACTTTGGACTTTGAATTTAATTTCATTTGGGCTTCTATATTAATTTACTTGGGCTCATCAATTTAATTCTAGATGGGCACTAGTTCATTTCATTTAAACTCTCATTCCTTAAATTCATTGGGCTATGTCTTACTAACTTACAATACTTGAAATTAAAACAAGTGTTGGGCAAGTATTAAAATAAATTGGACTCATTATTTAATTAATACTTGGCTACTAGTTAAATTTATTTAAGTTAGGAACACTTGGGCTAGTAATTAAATCTCATAGGGCTTACTACATTGGGTCATTTAATATACACATTAATTTTAATTACATAATCCAATTAGACTTATTATTAAAAATCACTTGGACTACTTAATTGGGTTGGATTGTAAAACCCTAACACTTACCATATCTTGGGTTTGTTTTATTAAAACCCTAGCATACATTCATACAAGTACATGAACTTGATTAGCTGTAATTCATTAATTACCACGTATCATCATATTGGGTTTATAATATATTTACCCACATACAAATATTTCTACATTCGTTATCTTTAATAATTCATTTATTTCCTCTTTGTCATTAATTATATAAGTAATTCACTTGTTGATTATTAGTCTTTTTATTTGTCATTCAAGGCCAACATTAAAATTTTGTGATCTCATCACATAAGTTTCTCTTGCATCTCTTTTCTTTCTTTAGTTAATTCAAATAAATTAAATTAACTAACTTACTACAACATATACACATAAATAACATAACTTCACACTCTATACACCTACATAACATAACTTTACACATCATATTTTCTCATAAAAATAAATATAAAAAAAAAAGTTGGGTTCGTAATTTTCCAAGCTATTACATTCACCCTCCCTTATAAGGATTTTGTCCCTATAATCACCACTACAAGGTTACTTAAAAATTTCTTATAATCTTCTATTTTCTTTTATCTTCACCATTCTTACACAACCTTTAGATTTAAATTCTCGACAGGTGTTACTCAATTCCTTGCGGCCTCTATATTAATAAGATACTTATCCTCTTTTCTAAATAATTCTAATCATTTAGTGAAATCGTCAGACAGATAGTACTTGAATCAAATAATACCTAAATAATTATATTATTGATTGGAATAATACCTGTCACCATGTCTCTTAACTCCAATGTATCTTGCACAGTCATATTAAAAGTCCTAGCTATTGGGCGACTTAGTTGTACTGGTCCAGGTAAGGTCAACTTATTAATATTTCTTCCCTTGATTCCATTTCCCACATTTCTTTCGTTCTTTAGGCAGTCCTTAAATTGATAACCCATTTCACCATAAACGAAACACTTTCGACTCTTATTTGGATCAGAACAGCTCAAAGCAACATGTCCTTGCTCCTGACACCTATTATAACTATTTGTTCCTAGACACACTCTCAAATGGTTCTTTCCGCAACTTTCACAAGTTATCTTTCGCTTGACTTTTCCCTGATCATTCTCACTATTACAATGGTTCCACTTTTGATTTTGCGTGTTACTACCACCACTACTATCTTTTTTCTATTTCTCCCTTCAAGCTTCTTACATTTTCTCTTAATTGTATTTTGGCAAAGCTTCACTCATGCCTTTTGCTATGATTGCCTTCTCCAATATTGTTGAAAACATGCTAATCTGAAGAATCGAAACTTTAGTATAGATCTATAAATTTAATCCTTGCTCAAACCTCCTTACTTTACACGCTTCCGTATCCACTTGATGTGGGGAAAATCTCGCTAGTTCATTGAACTTGGTGGTATATTCTGCTATCGGCATGTTCCCTTGTTTAAGTTCTAAGAATTTCACTTCCATTGCTGCTTACCTACTATCCGAAAAATAGTTCTCAAAGAATAATTTCTTGAAACGAGTCTAAGTAAAAATTCCTTCTCCTGCTCAATTTTTGCTAGCCTTCCACTAATAATTAGTCTCTCCCTTCATTATGAAGGAGAAAAATTGCAATGACCACGAATATTACATCACATTGTAAATATAATTAAGAAATATTTATCAATAAAGTGAATTAAATTTTTATTTAACTATGTGTGCATTCATTGCTCATATCTTTATGTGTAAGAGTTTATTTAAAGGGAAGTCCACTTGGTTGATTAATTAAACTAATGGACTAACCTAGAAATATTAATATCAATGATCAAATACACTAGAAACCTTAATCGATGGTCCAATTATTTTTTTCTTTAGCACATCTAATTGGATTATGTGTTTATATTAATGGTCTTATTAACTAAGCTTCATGTGAGTTAATTGGTAGCCAACCAATTTAAATGACAAGCCTTATGCTAAATGAATTGGCTAGCTCAAGTGGAATTAATTATTGAGAGCCTAAGATAGTGGAAATGATGAGCCCAATTGAATAAATTCTAGAGCCCAAGTTTCTAGCCCAACATAAGTTAAATATTGGTCAACAATTATACAAGTTGGTATATATATATATATATATATATATATATATATATATATATAAAAGCAACTTAGCATGAAAAAATAAATCAAAAATGGGAAGAAAAAGGAGTGTTTTGGTCAGTACGTTGAGGGGGGGACCCCCTTAGGGTGTACTGCTCCTAGTTTCTTGAAACTTTCCCCTAATGCAACCAAGTTTCTTAAATAGTCCCCCAATGGCAAGAGCACGAGGATGTTGTTCTCCAGGGCATGCACTGACAACATTATAAGTAGTTTTATTATGTATATAGATGCAGTTAGTGCCCACTTTTGTTTATAGGGTTATATTTGAGATGTAAACCTTAAATTATGAGAGGTGATATGTGATTATGATATATCCCCACTTTTTACGTTTTAAGGGAATGTAGTTCTTGTAAATCTCAATTTTTGTGTTTCTTTAGGATAGGTTATTGTGATATCTCTTCTTTTGTTAACTAGAGGGATATGTAGCATTTATAGAAATATGCCTTAAGTTGTAAGTGTTTGACACTACCAGCTGGTATATGAATATAAATGTGATATTATTATTACCTGATCGGATTGAACTTGGTTTTGCTTTAACTTTTTAAATGCTTAACATTCATAAAATGTTGCAGAAAATATAAAACAAAAAAAAATAAGCTAAGGTCTTGTTTCAAACAAACAATGCTGCCAAGAAGACAACCCCAAAATCTAAGATTGGAAGAGTTAGTAAACAACGTGAAGGGTCAAGCTGACCCAATGTGGGCTTTTGCTAACATGTTAGCGAAAGAAATGCAGAGTAGACCAACCACGATAGTAGAGTAGTCAGTAAGCCATCTGGTGAGTTTTAAAGATTTCAAGTTGGTAGGACAACTATAGTTTCGTGGAACTACAGATCCAATAGAAGCCCAGACATGGGTAGAAGTGATGGAGAAGGTTTTTGAGGTCGCACGAGTGGCTGAGGAACAAAAGACATCATTTGTCACCTTCATAAGGAAAGGTGAAGCAAATTACTGGTGGAAGGCAAACAAAGGCTGAGCTGGGAAAGGTATAATTACATGGACTTGTTTTAAGGAGTTGTTCTTCGAAAAATATTTTCCAGAAAGCACTCAGGCGAGCATGGAGATTAAGTTCTTGGATTTGAAACAAGGAGGCATGTCAGTTGCGGAGTATGCCGTAAAATTCAACGAGTTGGCTAGGTTTGCTGCACATCAGGTGGATATCGAAGCCAAGCAGACAAGGAGGTTCTGTGACATCTCGAATTTTTACAGTATTTCCAAATGAGGATTTTGATTAATTTAAGTAAAGGTTAGTAGCTAAAACCTGGTTTAGATGGATATGAGGTATTATTATGTGATTGAATTAAATTATTATGTGATCAATGTGTTAGAAATGACATGTGTGGTTGAAATAGTAAAGAGGGGCCTATGTGGTTGAATATAGAAAGATGAGTTAAGTTAGAGAATTATGGAAATAAGAAAAGTATAATGGAAATGAGTTTAAGTTATGAGAATTAAGAACGAGCTTAATGAATGGGCCTGTAGAGGCGAGGGTATGAGAATGACAAGTATCGGTAAGTCTGTATGTGCAGTGAGGAAGGAACCGTGTGATCAAATCGGTTTATTAAGGATTTATGGAATATTAAATGTATGATATATGTATAAATGAAATTTGTTAAGGAAATTGATATTAAATGTGTCGACACCGGAAAAGTCGTTTCGTTTTTTATTAATTGCCCTTCCCAATTTTAGCCTTTGGATTAAGATGTGTTTTTTTGAAAAGGGTCGGCTTGAGTGTCGACGGAGTTTGAAAGGTCGATTTTATGATGAGCCAATTGACCAGAGTCGCCAGTTGGTATATTCGAAATGGATGTACCAACTCATCCGAATTTTGTTTTCGTAATCGCTGGCTCATGTATGACTCCGAATTAATTGGTCTGCAAACCTATTCATAAAGTTCGGGGGTTTGCTTAAGCGAGGGGAAGGTGTTAGGCACCCCCCCCCCCCCCCGACTTCCGTGAAAACACGGTTACCGCGATCATGATGTTTTCCTATCCTTTTAAATTCTAAAATGTGTGTGTGCGCATATGCGTGTGTGCCTATGAAAATCGTTGGAATGATTTATTTCTCGAAAGTACTTCTGAAATCTCGTTGACCCTATGCACGAAGGATTCGATTTGTTTTGAAAAGTTCATTTTTAGGCTTTCATTTTCATAACAAAATCTTTAATGGTGACATTTATAAAACAAGGTTTTCGAATCCTTCGTCAAATAGAAATGGAGCTCATCCGATACTTTCGATTTTGTATTTTTAGCCTACGAGTGATCTAATATCCTACTTTGCTTGATTTTATGAAAATCTTCGTTTTTTCATTCCCAAAATGATTTTCTCGTGTCGAAAGGGAAAACCAAGCATCAAAATAACGTTGGAGCTATTCATGGGCATGTGAGCCATCAAAATAACCCTAAACGCCCACAATCGCACATTTTACTATTACGGGACCTTAAACCCGATTTTCAGTATTGATATCGTTTTAAGGCCCAAATGATACATTTTACATCGAAAATGACCAATAACAAGAATTACAATTAACCCAACAGTCCATCTTCGGGATTTTATTAATAGCCTCGAATCGGAATTTAAAGGCATTAATTTCATCCCTAGGCTCACCACTACTATGTCACAACAAAATATTGAAATGATCAAAATGCCCACACAGACATCATTGGAGGGCTAGGCCGTAAAAATGCACGCAACGTGCTCCTTAGCCAACCTCGATCTGGGCTTATTTAATGAATCAAACCCCAAATATTGCAACGAGGCCAATCCAATACAATAAAATTTACTCAATCAAATGAAATCTATATCTTATAACCGGAGCTCACATAGGTGAGTCCAAATTATAAATCTAACCCAATAACACAAATATAATCGGTAGAAATGCTCAGATAATACATGGAAACAAATATTAAATAGCGCAATTCCACAAAATAACAAAATAAACAATAGATCTATTATAATAGAGTCAACATCGTACAAATCGAGCCTTTTCACCTTGAATTCAGAAGGAGAGCCAAGAAAGAGCTTCAATACCCCATGGATCTAACTTTTGACACCCAAAGATTAAATAAAAATAGACTAGATCTCCTATTTAATACACCATGGATCTCTCTCTTTTTTCCTATTCTTTTCTCCTCTTTTTTTGCTCTCGGATCCCCTCTTTTTTCTTCTCTCGCCCCCTATTTTTCTTCCTCCCGCGTCTCCTCAAGAAATGAAACTGGAAGAGGCGATTTAAAAACTCAGATCTTGGCCACAGGTGCAGCTGCGGCCAGCCGCAGGTGCAGCTGCGGCTGGCTTCAGTGCTTCCTCGATTTTCGTGTACTGATGTCGGTCTTTCGTTTTTTGCTGGAAGGCTCGTATTTTGCAATCCGAAAATCCCTGGGAAACGTGCCATATTGTTCTAGGAGGCTAGTTCGGAGGGCTGCGACGTGATATAAAATTTGTTATTCGTGCTTGGCTTCCAGGAGGCGCTACCCCCTTCCACCCCCGCCAGCTCACCGGCGAGCTGGGTAGCCGCTCGCTCACCGGGGAGCGAGACCCCCGACCATCGTAAGCGTAGTGGCCATTAGTCGTCTTTTGTGATCAAATCAGGTTCTTCTGGATCAGCTGTTTGCCTCGCCTCAAGTAACCTGATGCTCGTTATTTGTTATGACAGCTTTGACCGTAAGTCGTTGGGGTGGCTTTGTGTTGGGGTCCACCTTCCTTTTCGCATGTCGGGTCAAGTGACGATTTTGCCCTTCTGTCAAGGTTAGTACAAAAGTGCAAAATTTGGGTGTCTACAAAATGATGAAAATAAGATAATCGTGATACGATGTGTAAAGACAAAAATGTAATACTCTTAAATGTATCACTGATTTCAAGAAGCCAAATGAGCCAAGTAGTATTTTTGTAAAATACTAGGTAGTGAGGTCTAGATGTGGTCCAAATTTGAGCTCAATTGGATATAAGACGAAGGAGTTAAAAATCGGCAAAGGTAGTGCAAAAATCAAACATTGTTATTTCTGAACACTTGGCCAGGGCTACATGTTTTGTACTAAACATCTAGCTAGGGCAGAATGTTACTGTTCATGGCTGAGGAGATTTCGCGGCCAGCGAAGTCTGATGGTGCCGGGGCGAAGTTTCTGTGCATTTGAAATTTTTTTAAGCTTCCAAAAAGCTATATTTTGATATGAAATGATAGAAATGAGTTATGTAAACCCTAGAATTTATAATAATGATCAAATTAAAGGGTGTTAAGGTATAATGATATGATGTTTGGCATAATATAGCATGCCTAAAGCTAAGCCAAAGTGTGTTTTAGGTTATGAAAAACGTCAAAAGCAAGCTAGGATGTATTATTAACCTACATAAGGTATAATACGTCATATGTGAAATGATTAGAGGCGAATGGTTGTGTAATTATGAGATAAGTTTGATGAGTTATATTAAGTTTTATGATTCTGTATTGATGTATAGGTTATGTATTGACAGATGCGCTCAATGTAGAAAACCGATGCGAGGAAAGATAGAAAGGCGAAGCGAGGCAGTACAGGTTAAGTAAAAATAAAGCATGCCAGGCAAGTTTTCAGACTAAAATATACTATTGTTCTAAGTGAACTATGTGGTAGTAAAGAAATTTGAAACATGCCTATGTGCAATTATGTGATTTAATTGTTAAGTGTAATACGTGACATTAAGCATAGTATGTTAAGGTAGAGAAAGCATGGCTCATATTATAAACTACGAGCATGAAATGTGTTATCTGAATTACTTGTTGAGCTTTATGCTCATTCTTGCTATGAACTAACGTTTCAGGTACATTACAAGAAGACCGGAGGTTTCAATGCAGCTAAGGTAAAGAATGTGAATAGATGGATCCACATAAGGAAATTTGATAAATGTAATTTGTCAAACCATGATTATAACAAGAGAGTAAATGGTCTGTAAATCCATAGAATTAAATGTGAATGTATGTATTATTCGGAGGAATGATATAAAGGATAAGATAAATGTATTATTGATAGTCAAGTTATACATGTGATAAACTTGTATGTATGGTAAAAAATTATGTAAATAGGTACAAGCGATTAAGATCATGTTTGATACAAGTGTAGTTAAATAGGGCCATGTATGAATACTTCATGGTGAAATTTTATTTACAGGTTATGAAACTGATGACTATATATTTGTGTATGAAATGGTAATATACTAGGTCATAATTAAATAATGTTTGACCTAAGTCCTAAAAAAAGGTAAGTGAACGTTACGATCTTGAGACAAGTAAGACATATAAGAAAAAAAAATATGAACCACATTACGGTCAAATAAAAGTTTTAAAGGTTAAAGGTTAAGTTTAACGCACGAGATCGTCGTGAATGTGTTTTATGATGATATAAAAGGATTTTAAAGTTAATGATTATGACATCTAGAGATAATCGGATAGAATTAAGGAAGGTCGGGATCTCGAGACGTTACAGGTTTGAATAAGGGTTGAGGCCCTGGGTATACAACAAGGATGTAGTTCTTCAAATTAATATTTTTTCAACACTATAGGAGAAGGCCATTATTGCTGAAGGAGGCAATGAAGCGTTGTCGAAGTTTAACCAAAATCAAAAGAAGAGGAAGAGCCACGAGGGACACAAGGATGGGAGTAGTGGTGGGAGTAATCCTAACAAGAAAAAATGGAATGACAGTCAGATGTCAGGCAGCAAATTCGAAGGGGAAGTGAAGAAAGTAAACAAATGTGAAAAATGTGAAAGGCATCATTCATGTGAATGTGTGAAAGGAAAGGAATTGTGTTTTAACTCTGGTCAACCAGGACACTTTTCTCCCCAATGGCCGAAGGCAAGCAAAGGAGGTTATTTTAATTGTGGCACTCCATATCATCAGAAAAAGGATTGCTAAAAAAAGAAGAGTGATGCAGGAAGTGCTTACCAAGGGAACAATAGTAAGCTGACTATTAGAGGACTAGTTTAGCAGAACAAGCAGGTGGCACACACTTTTAACATAATAGTGCAGGACTCGATGGAGTTCAAGGAAGTGGTGTTAGGTATTCTTCCGATCAATGATATAAATGCACACATATTGTTTGATTCGGGAGCTACTTGTTCATTTGTGTCAGAAGAATTTGCAAAAAGATTAACCTTACCCCATGAAAATTTGGAAGACCCTATGAATGTGAAAGTCGCGAATAAAGAGATTATCCATGTAGATCGCATATATAGGAACTGTTGTGCTAAAATAAGAAGGTATAAACTGTGTGTGAACTTGATCCCGATAAGGTTAGGAGAGTTTCACGTAATCCTCGGAATGTATTAGTTATCTAATCACGGAGCTATGATTAACTGCTAAAAGAAAAGTATACACCTGAAGTTGTGATGCCGCCAACATGTCTACACCTCTTGTAGTAGATTAGGTACTCAAGCTAACTAATTAACTATAAATATTCCATAATACATAACTTCTATTAATCCCAGGTTTACAGTATCTCATAACAGATAGTAGTTCTTGTCAGAACAATTACTGTGTTTGGATACCTGATGAGTGGGTTTTATACCTGCGAATTAGTACATCTGACTTAATATTTTGTGAGTTTTTGAGAGTTATTATTTCTTATATTTATGAATTTTATGGTCCCTAATGTCTCGTCGGTGTTTTGTAGGATTTTTGAGCTGAAAGGGCAAAATGGTAATTTTCACAAAAGACCACCGCCACAGCGGTGGATTCTACTGCCGCGGCGGTCGACCATGCTGTTTTCTGACGGGATTTTCCTACTTAAGTGAGAAGGTGGCTTGACCTAAAGTAATCGGATTTTTACACTTGAGAGCTCATTTTCTTCATTTCTTCCAGCCTTCAAAGCTACTTGGATTGGTGTTAAGCTCAAGAACAAGCAGATTCATCAAGCTTGGATTGCTACATTTTGAAGGGAGTTTTAGTGTTTGAGACTTGTGTACAAGGAGTTTCATTCATTTGATTTATCTTCATGTTGTGTAGTTTAAGTCTAATGAACAACTTGTTAATGATTGTTAGTCATTTAGCCATGAACTAACTTCATTTCTAGGATCACAATAGATCTCACTACTAGATTTTAATGGAATATCTCTCTTTTTGATGTGAATGGATTGCTAATGAATGATTATCATGCTTTGTTCTTCATGTATGGATTATATACTTTGTATGTAATGTGTGGTTGTTTATGATATTGAAAAATGGATTAAATAACTCGACCTAAAGCATGATAGCACTTGTAGGTTGTTTTATCTTCGGATGAGTGCCTAATTTGTATCTCGGATAGGAATATACCGGTGTACCTTGTGTAACCTTATTGAGAAGTGCTTTTATCGCCATCTTGCTAAGTTAGGTCACATAGGAATATAGTGAACTAATTAGTAGGGTGTGAATCATTTAACTTTCAAAAGAGGTTATTGGTTGCTTATTTTCTCTGGTTATCATTCGAGCGATCTTAGCATTGAAAAGAGGGGTGTGAGGGTTAAATGAGGTAGTGAGTGAAGTTGTGATCTTAGCTTGTTTTAATCGAATCTTTGTTGCTACGTTTTTATTATTTTAGGTTATTGTGTTAACAAAAACTCACCATCTTAATCATAGTTTAAATCGGATTAGATTGCTTTAAGTTTGCTATGCAGATAACGTTAGTATAACTCCTCGTGGGATCGATAACTTACTTACATTATATTACTTGTTGACCGCGTATACTTGCGCGTTGCATTCATTCAAACGAATTCGGAATCGCGTGCTTTTTATAGGTGTCGATTCCGCTCAACAAGTTTTTGGCGCTGTTGCCGATGAGTTATTTATCTAATTTCTCTGCATTATTAAGCTTTATCAATATAATCTTCGTTTAAACTGTTACATTTGTCTAATTTATTTTATTTGTATTTTTATTATTGTTTTCTTCCAGGTACTCTTGATTGTGCATGCTTCCTTTTCAAGATCCTAATCTCGTACTTTTCGATCTTGAGATTGAAAGAACTTTGTGTGTATTGATAAAAGAGAAGAGGGGTCAAGTTATTCACCATCAAGATACAATGGCAGAAGAAGATTATAAAACTTTGCGGGAATATGCTATGCCGCAAGTTACCGATATTCATACAAGCATCAATAGGCTAGCCATTGTTGCTGCTAACTTTGAGATCAGGCCGGGCACTTTCCAAATGATTCAAAATCATGTGCAGTTCGGTGGGTTGCCTAATGAGGACCCGAATGATCATCTGGTCAAATTTCTGGAAATCTGTGACACGTTCAGATATCAAGGGGTTTCTGAAGACGCTCTCAGACTCCGTCTGTTCCCTTTCACGTTGCATGATAAGGCAAAGAGTTGGTTGCATTCTCTACCAGCAGGCTCCATTTGCACCTGGGCTGATCTAGCTCAGAAATTCTTGGCTAAATTCTTTCCGCCTGCCAGAACAGCAAGAATGCGAAATGACATCACAGCCTTTAGCCAACAGGATGCGGAGCCTCTCTATGAAACGTGGGAGCGTTTTAAGGATCTTCTCAGAAGATGCCCCCACCATGGTATTCTTAAATGGTTACAAGTCCAGACATTCTATAACGGTTTATCTAATTCTACCAGACAAAGTGTGGATGCTGCAGCTGGCGGAGCCTTAATGGGAAAAAGTTATGATGAAGCGCTTAAACTGTTGGAAATCATGGCAGCAAATAACTATCAGTGGCCTGCTGAAAGGTTCACTCCAAGGAAGGTAGCGGGAATGCATGAAGTGGATGCAGTTACTTCTTTATCTGCACAAGTGGCAGCGCTTGCTCGAAAAATTGACAATATGGGAACAAAACCTGTGCAGAGTGTAGCAGTGATATGTGACATATGTGCTGGAGAACATCCTAGTGAGCAATGTGCCATCAAGGCAGAATCAGTGCAGTATGTCAGTAATTACAATCGGCAGCAAAACACTAATGTGCCGTCACATTATTATCCTGGAGTGAGGAATCATCCTAATTTCTCGTGGAGCAATAACAATAATCAAGGATAATCTTCATCTTCGAGACAGCCATATCCTCCAGGATATCAAAATTACAATCCACAGCAGCAACGACCACAGCAGCTACAACCAACTCAACAACAACAACAACCACCTCCACAACATCAACAAGTTCCTCCTCCTCCTCCTACGGAAAAGAAAGCTAACTTGGAGGAACTTCTGACTAGATACATTTCACAGAATGAGACAAGGAGCAACAACCAAGATATTGCTATAAGGAACCTTGCAACCCAAGTGGGGTAACTTGCTAATGCTATGAACAATCGTCCGCAAGGAACTTTGCCTAGTGACACTGAGGTCAATCCAAAGAGGGATGGCAAGGAGCAATGCAAAGCAGTCACACTGCGCAGTGGTAGACCCTTAATGAATACCACTGGAGAAACTACTACTGCCCCACCAAGTCTAACGGAAGAGGAAGTGGTTGTTGAGACAGAAAACACAACAGCTGGAACTCCTGAAATTGTGGAAGAAGTCCAAGAGCCAAGTTCCATAGTCAACAAAACCCTTCCAAGAGTTCAACCCATGCCATTTCCTCAAAGGTAGCAAAAGCAGAAACTGGATAAACAGTTTTCAAAATTCTTGGAGGTATTGAAAAAACTTCACATCAACATTCCATTTGCTGAAGCTTTGGAGCAAATGCCGAGCTATATGAAATTCATGAAGGATATACTGTTCAAGAAGAGGAAGCTTGGTGATTATGAGACGGTTGCTCTAACAGAGGAATGTAGTGCAATTCTTCAGAATAAGCTTCCTCCCAAGCTAAAGGATCCGGGAAGTTTCAATATTCCGTGCTCCATTGGAAGTGAATTCACTGGAAAAGCTTTATGTGATCTTGGAGCAAGCATCAATCTAATGCCCTTGTCTATCTATAGGAAGTTGGGTTGAATGAAGCAAAGCCTACCAGTGTTACTCTACAACTTGCTGATAGATCTCTGACATACCCGAAAGGAATCGTGGAAGACGTGCTGGTAAAGGTTGACAAGTTTATCTTTCCAGTTGACTTTATAGTTCTGGACTTTGAGGAGTACAGGGAAGTCCCTATTATATTAGGGCGTCCATTTCTAGCCACGGGGAGAACTATTATCGATGTTCAGAAGGGAGAGCTCACTATGAGGGTACAAGATCAAGAAATAAAGTTCAATGTCTTCAAATCTATGAAGTTTCCAAGTGATTCCGAAGAGTGCTTTAGAGTCGATGTGGTTGACAGGTTTGTCCAGGAAGTTTTCATGAAAACTTGTGTTTCTGATCTGTTGGAGGCGTCGATCATTGGAACCACGACTACAGAAGATCCTACTCATACAGAATGCATGAAATATTTGGATTCGTCTCCTCAATTTGCCAAATTTAAACCGCACTATCAAATCGTGGGAAGGTTGAATCTTGAAACGGAATGTCAATTTGACCTTCACATTTTGCTCAAGGGCCTAGGTTATTTACTAGGGTTTAGACCCTAGGGTTAGGGTTTAGGTTTTAACTTTTTTTCCAATTTAGGTTTTTGCCCTAAATTGACTTCTGATTTTTAGTAAGTGTTAAGGTTAACTACTCAAACCAAAACACAAAATCCTACACATAGATAATTCATACAACACATTTAAAAGCTTAATTCAAGCTTTACTAATCACATAACATATAGTTTAGGTTAAAGAATTTAACCTCTTAGTTGTATACGATCGTAGATTCGAGTCGTATATATTTTTTAAGATAGCTCAAGGTATGCTTGAGCAATCAATCTTAGGTTTTGAATTGACAACCTTGCTTAGATCTTGTTAGATCACTTTTGAAATATTTGGGATATTACATTCAACCCAACTTACAGGAATTTCGTCCTCGAAATTAACTTTACAATTACTTTAGTCATTTAATATCATATTTATAAGTGCTATAAATATTTAGGATATTACATTCTCTCCTTCTTATCATAATTTCGTCCTCGAAATTATAATATAATCATCTCCAATTTACTCTTCAATATGAATTTTCTAAATTCATCTTTTACTCACATTAAACCTCTAATACTTTGATTAGGTCTGAACAATATTCACTTATCTCTACACATTTCCTTTCATAACTCTAGGTTTTAAACCTCTTTTCATACTCGACATTCAGTCTCATTCTTCCTTTATCTTGGATTCTTCTCACTTATACAGCGGTTAATCAAGACCTTTACCTTATTCAAAAACTATGAAAACTATATAACCCATAATTTTTAAATCATCATCCGGACTGGAAAACCATATCTTGTGTAGCAATCAATTAAGATTAAGAACACTTCATACTTTGTGTAGCAATCAATTAAGATTGAGAACACCATACATTGTGTAACAATCAATTAAGATCGAGAACACACATACGTTGTACTTTAGGTGATCAGCCTGTCGTACCATATAAGACGCGGTTTATTGCGTCTATCGAATTCCTACGTCCGTTCTTTTTTTTCATAACCAAAGGTGTCTAGCCGAAACAATTGGCATTGACTCATATTTAAACCATTCAAACTTTTTGAAAAGCAATTTTATGACTGTATACCGCACCTTGCAAAGTGCGTTGATAACTCATCATGTATCATCTTCACGCCAGGCTAAATGGGGTGTTGATGAATAAATCATTTTTATTCTTCACATTAAATCCGTCTAGCCAAAACAATTAGCATAGACATATGAATAACATAGCTAGTGAAGAACTAACAAAATTTTCCAGTTCAACTAGTGAACCACTCTTTTCAAAGGCACACAAGTGCGAATATCACCATGAAGATCTAGCATAGTTAGAAGATTTTTGAAATACCATCAATCCTCTATCTTTTCCATTATTCTCTAACCATAACACAAGTTTTGCAAATATATAGTAATATAGTAAACTGATTGGTTGTATTAAACCAAGTACAAACAAATATATTAGTTCCCCTTCTCATCAACACGGAATTGAAATGTCTCAGCGCACATTGGTACTGATCAATATCGCACTGAATAGACAAATCGTAGCCGCATCTCACAAGTCGGTTCGACTAACATATCATAGCCCAAGTTCATAACAAGGGTTTGTTCGCTCAGTAACTAACATACAAATATTTTTAAAACTATAGTTATGACGTAACAACTACTAACTAGTCAATATACATATGAGAAAAGAATCACCTTTTCAAAATATATACAAAGAAGAGTTGACACAAGATTTTAATTTACTTATCAATATAGCAAACTGAGTTATTCCTCCACCCAAGAACTAATGAATCAGTTCCCCGTCTCATCAACACTATCCTCAAATGATTTCATTCAGTGAGTAACCCGCTTTGAGAACACTGACCATGAATCATCCATACCAACAGTGTAGTTAGATCGGTTCTCTGAAGCATATTAAACTCTTTTCCATACAAGAGAGTCGTTCTACTCAGTTTTACTAATATGAGTTTTCAATTGAAATCCCTAATCGTTCTATAACTATCTTAGTCACTTTCTTTTCTTAAATCATTCCTTCATCATTTACATTCCTTATGAGTTTACTCATCTCTTTTCTTAGGTATAATTACACATAATACCAAACACACCATTTCATTTTTATGAAACAGTTTCACACAAAAACTAATAAGATTATTTTATCTTATTACTTGCTTTGAGAACTCTTTATGAGTCTATTTAACTTCAGATATTCTCGTAAAGAGTTTATCTTTATTCATTATATTTCTTTCACATAATAATTTTTATGTATTAAGATTTAATAAGATTTATGCATATCTTTTAATTATTTACAGACCCTTCACAAGTCCATTTCTTCTTAATCCATCAGATTATACTCTAAGGTACTTGTTACCTCGAAACTATAATCCACTGCTCTGATACCAACTGTAACGCCCCCAAAAATCCCCCGCGCTTTCGATGCGGCGGACCTTGTGCGTTAATTTCATACATCTATCGACTTAACCAATGATCCCATAATCATATTGGTTAAATTAGTCTTATTTTAGACTATACATTAAAATTTTCTCTTAACTTTGTCCCTGGATCTTAACTTGATCTCAGTCTCATAAGTATACAAGTATCAACTTGTATTTCATCCGTATAAATGGATAAAACCATATATATCAGTTTAATTTTAACCTTAGGATTTAAATATTCTATATACGTCCACTTGTAACGGTCTCATTCGTACTACAAGTATCAATATACAAAGATATCTCTTCATATCAATAATCCTACTTATATGGTATTCAGAATAGTAATAACGAGTTATACCTGGGTCCGAGGAACCTTAACGATGGATTTGACCAGTTAACATCGCTTAGTTCTGTCTCAGATGTACAGCACTCACAAGTTATTTACCGATCCTCATCCAGATAAATAGATCATTATCAATACTATGTTAAATTTTAACAATTCTAGGTTATATCAAAATAAAGACATAACAACATTCTGATGATAATTATTTATATCATTCATTCAATATTCGGTTACATGTTTGTTTGTTCGTATTACAACAGTCATTATGACATATACAAATATAATCAATTTACATGAAAACCTAATCTATGCTGCATCTTTAACTTCATGATCTTCTTAACGTTCATCTTTAATCTGCAAATAAGGTTTTATTCGCAAGAATGAGCACGACGGCTCAGCAAGTCTAACATACAGCACATACGCAGTTTATGCTTTCATATAAACTTTAACATGCATTGACTGAACATAATTCTCCATTTAATATCACATATAACTCACGTTCCAACAGTTTATATCACATTGACACACAAAGTGTATAAATCATGTTCATAACTCGTAAACATATCACATAACAGTTAGAAGGCTTTTAAACATCAGTTAAAGACTTCACATATCATCTATTACATAATAACATGACATTCACATCTCATTTATCATTTTAACAATACTACACCAGTAGCACATAACAAGAGTTAGAAGACTTGCCTTGAAACCGTTTTAGGGTTTTCCCGGGAAATCGTTAAACGCCTACAAAAAGGGTTACGCGACCCCGAATGTTAGTTTATCAAAATTTTCTTTTGAATAAGTCTTAGAATAACTTAATTAGACTATTTCCATAGGTGGAATCATTTCGTTAAGTGGCGAACTCAAAAACTCATTTTTAAGACCTAAAATCCGAATGCCCCTTAAAAATTCAGCTTTGACCTCTTTTACTGCGACAGCCATAACTTTGTCGTACGAAAACATTTTGAAGTGATTCTTGAGTCTAAATTGCTTATAATTTCATGATCTACAACTTTTATTTAGGTTACTAAGGCATATTCAGAGTTTAAATTTTCCGAAATTTGCAAAAATATTCTGCGACTATATTAGACCTAACTTTCTTTGATCCGATTGGTAAAACATGATACCTCAAGCATTAATTTGCTAAGATAACATGTTCTAACACTCCGTATCACTTCATAACATAAAAATAACAAAATCATAAACCTACTTATATAAGATTTCATGACTTTTGCTCAAGAACACACGAAGAACGAAAAATCGTACATGGTAACAACTTATGTTCTTGAGCTTTTGGATTTCATACTTGAAATAATTTGAGCATTATAACTGCTTACATATGTGATTATAACACTTTATAATTGACAAAAATTGGTCATTATAACGACTTGTCTACTTAATTATAACAATTTATAATAATACTCCAGAACGTACGAAGAACACGGAGAACGGATAAACCGTACATGGATACGACGTATGTTCTTGAACTTTAAACTATGAAATAAAATTTAACATAACAACGACTTGCTCAAGTCATAAGGAACACGCAGAACGAAAAATCGTACATGGCTACGACTTATGTTCTTGAGCCTCATCGATAAAAATAAACATTACAATAACTAAGAATCGTACCTTTTGTTATTGCAAGCTTTAACTATTTCTTTGCAATTTCCAATACATGAATTATAACTAGGAGTAATAGATATAGAGAGTAATTTTGCTCTTGCAAAAGCTTTGGAAAAAGATGAAGAAATGAATGAGTTTAGCTTCCTATTTATAGGAAAATCAAAGGTCGGGGTAATTTGGTCATTAGTTAAAAAGACCAAGGGCATTTTAGTCTTTTCGCACATTATTTAATTAATAAAACTAAAATAATATCTAGAGTGTGCCAGGCGTGTGCCAGCGTGTGCCAGCATGTGCCAGCGTGTGCCAGGCATGCGCTAGCATGTGCCAGCCACACTCTTACCCACGCTTTCTTCCGTTTTCAGCATATCGGATAAATCGCGTACGATTAATTTAAAATATTTCGCATTAGTAATATAAGTTTTAATTACTTATACATATTTTATTCATAAAATACATCATACAGTATTAATATGATGTCTCGTCTGACCCTCAAAGTTTTTCTTGAATTAATCTCGGATAACCTTCCGTGTATTTTTCTCAAATACACCTACTGGGCGACGCGATTGATAAATTTCTTTCATTCTAGACACTAATTATGATTGAATAATATAATTAGGTATTAATCTGATAAATTTGATTATTCAAATTTAATGTTAACCTATCTCATGATCCGTTTGATGAAAACAATACGGATGAATTAGCAGTTAATTATATAACAGTCTGATTCCAACTAATTTGGTTAACTTCTACTGATTTAAAATTTTGATATTACTGAGTTTTGTTCCGAATGAACACTTTTCTGTAAAGTGAAAAGTCCAAAAGACTTGGCACGTTTTTCGGTGAATAGTGTTTTTGACGACCATTTCTCAGAAAAAGGTTAGAAGACCAAAAAGTCAAAAATAATATTTATTTTTGTCTTTTCCCTATTTCGTCTTATTCCCAACACACTTTTCGAGAAAATCTTTTATTGCTTATTACGCACCGGTGTTGCATACAAACAATGTATCCATCAACGGTTTGATCAAAAACGGAAAGCATTTTCGTTTGAAGAGCGATTTACGTTTTATTTATGGAAAAATATCAATGGCTCCCTGGTATCTATTCCCCGTATAAATGCTATATCGTGAAATAGAAAAAGTCCAAACGTTGAAAAGAACGTTCAAAAAGACGACAAATGTTTTCTCGTAAATCGTGTCTTTTTCCTCAAAAAATTTTATTGGTTCCCTGACATCTAAACCTCATATTAACACTATATCGTGAAATACAAGAAGTCTTACAGATGAATGAAACAATCAAATAAATGAAAAATGTCACCTCGTGAATAGTGCTTTTACACGTTTTTCGAGAAAAACTTTTATTGACTGTTACGTGTTTTCAAATCGTGGGAAGGTTGAATCTTGAAACGGAATGTCAATTTGACCTTCACATTTTGCTCAAGGGCCTAGGTTATTTACTAGGGTTCAGACCCTAGGGTTAGGGTTTAGGTTTTAACTCTTTTTCCAATTTAGGTTTTTGCCCTTAATTGACTTCTGATTTTTAACAAGTGTTAAGGTTAACTACTCAAACCAAAACACAAAATCCTACACATAGATAATTCATACAACACATTTAAAAGCTTAATTCAAGCTTTACTAATCACATAACATATAGTTTAGGTTAAAGAATTTAACCTCTTAGTTGTATACGATCGTAGATTCGAGTCGTATATATTCTTTAAGATAGCTCAAGGTATGCTTGAGCAATCGATCTTAGGTTTTGAATTGACAACCTTGCTTAGATCTTGTTAGATCACTTTTGAAATATTTGGGATATTACAATACCAACAAGGACAGTGACTGGTTGGAGGGTGTGCATGGACTACAGAAAGCTAAACAAAGCTACAAGAAAATATCACTTTCCATTGCCATTCATTGACCAAATGTTGGACAGGCTGGCGGGTCACGAGTACTACTGTCTCCTGGATGGCTACTCGGGTTATAATCAGATAGCTATTGCACCTGAGGACCAGGAAAAGACAACCTTCACCTGCCCCTACGGGACGTTTGCATTCAGACGAATGTCGTTTGGACTTTGCAATGCACCGGCAACATTTCAAAGGTGCATGATGGCCATCTTTTCTGGCATGGTGGAGCATAATGTGGAAGTCTTCATGGACGATTTCTCTGTATTCGGGGACTCTTTTGAGCTGTGCCTAGAGAATTTGATTCTTGTGCTGAAACGCTGTGTAGAGACGAATCTAATTCTAAACTGGGAAAAATGCCATTTCATGGTACAGGAAGGAATTATCCTTGGGCACAAAGTCTCAGAAAAAGGTTGGAGGTTGACAAGGCAAAGCTGGAGACAATTGAGAAATTGCCACTGCCTACAACTGTTAAGGGGGTGCGTAGTTTTTTAGGTCATGCGGGCTTTTATAGACGCTTTATCAAGGACTTCTCCAAGATCTCCAAGCCTTTGTGTAGCCTATTAGAAAAGGAGGTCTAATTCAAATTAGATGAAGACTGCTTACAGGCCTTTGAGCTATTGAAAATAAAGCTAACATCTGCACCCGTAATTGTAGCACCGGATTGGTCTGCACCCTTTGAATTGATGTGCGATGCGAGTGATTTTGCAGTTGGGGCAGTGTTGGGTCAGCGTAAGGAAAAGATCTTTCATGCCATCTACTATGCCAGCAAGACCTTAACAGATGCTCAGCTTAACTACACCACCACCGAGAAAGAGCTATTAGCGGTTGTATACGCTTTTGACAAATTTAGGTCATATCTCGTTGGAACAAAAGTTGTGGTGTATACTGATCATGCGGCTATAAGATATCTGATTTCCAAGAAAGATGCAAAGCCCCGACTTATAAGATGGATTCTTCTTCTCCAAGAGTTTGATTTGGAAATTCGATACAAGAAGGGTTCAGAGAACCAAGTGGCGGATCATCTTTCTAGATTGGAGAATTCGGAGCATGAAAGGAAGGATGACAGGGTGATTAATGAGCATTTTCCGGATGAGCAATTGTTTGTTGTGCACAGCGAATTACCTTGGTATGCGGATTTCGCGAACTTCATTGTGAGTAATGTGACTCCCCCAGATTTAAGCTATCAGCAACGGAAAAAGTTCTTAAGTGACGTCCGGTTCTTTGTATGGGATGATCCTTTCCTGTTCAAGCAATGTGCAGATCAATTATTGAGGAGGTGTGTGCCTCAAGAAGAAATTAGTGATATTCTTCATCACTGTCATTCATCTGGTTATGGAGGACATTTCGGTGGGGTGAGAACAGCGGCAAAGGTCTTACAATCTGAGTTCTATTGGCCATCTTTGTTTAAAGACGCTCATTCATTTGTATAAAGATGCGACAAGTGCCAAAGAACGGGTAACATTTCTAAGAGACATGAAATGCTCCTGAATAGCATTCAAGAAATTGAAATTTTTGACGTCTGGGGCATAGACTTCATGGGACCATTCCCGTCATCTTATAACAACACATACATACTAGTCGTTGTGGACTATGTATCAAAATGGGTTGAAGTTGTTGCTCTGCCGACCAATGATTCCAAAGTCATTTTGAACTTCTTGCGTAAAAACATCTTTTCGCACTTTAGCACTCTGTAATATCCCGGATATTTAGATGAATTAGAAATAAAATATTTAATATTTAATAAAGGTTAGAGTTTGATAACCTAGTAGTGATAGATAAATAGAGGTCCAAATTAAATTTAACGGACTAACTTAGATATGGTGATATCAAAATTTATGATAAGTTAGCAAGTAAAGTGATAATTCAATAAATTTGACTAACAACAAGTCTAATTAAATTAAGAGAATTAATTAGTGGAGTTATGTAATTAAGCGACGTGGTTGCGTGTAAATTAAATATGTATTTATATGAATATATATATGCGTGCACATTTAGTAACATAATTTAATGGTTAATTAAATTGTGATAAATAGATAGATTAATATTAAATTAATCCGAATTGAATTAAAAGGTTTATTGTGGAATTAATTTATTCATTAATCAACAATTATGCAAATTGTTGATAAATTATTTGTGAGGAATAATTATGTAAATTATATAATTATAATTATATAAAGTAGTTGAATTAATTAAAGGAGATTAGTAATTATATATATTGTACAATATTTAATTTCTTATATATGTACATATATATAAAGGGTTTAAATTAATTGAGAAATTTTAAATTGTAATTGAATATATTAAATGAATATATTCTATAATTAAATAAATCATTGTAAATGATTTATGAGAGTGGGAAATTTAATTATACAATTATTTGTGTAATATTAATTAAATAATTAAATAAATTATTTAAATAAGAAATTTAGTAAATATATTATTATTTCAATGTATTTTCGGGTAAATGGAATTATTTCCATAATTGATGAGAAATGAATTATTTAATGTAAATATATTAAATAATTTAATTTATGGCCTAAATAATATATATTATATTATATATTGTATTTATTTTAATTTCATAATTTATTGTGAAATTGTTTCGAGGTAAGGTAGTGTGTATAAATAATATATATATATTATATATTAGCGAACACACTCTAAAGTTTTAATATCAAAATAATTGACAAGTTGTCATTAATTAAATATTCAATTAAATTGAATATAATGAGTGAATTAAATTTTATAAATTAATTAATATGATAATTAATTAATGTAAATAATGTAAAATATTATTAATAATATTATTAGTCCATTTAGTAATTTAATATTAATGGGTTAGAGTATTTACTTAATTAATCAATTCAATTGTTATTTAATTATGGATTGGATAATTAATGTGTAACAAAATTAATAATTAATCATTTGGGATATAATTAAATAGCCCAATGATAAATTAAATGGACTTGACAATTTAGTAGCCCAAACAAGTTAATTAGAGCCCAATTGGTATTTTAAATAAAGCCCAAAGCTTGAGCTCATATGAAAAATAATTATGTAACTTATTAATTCTTAAAAAAATGAGCAAGTGACACTATTTTTGGGACAAAAGCTATCATGTGCCGGCAAGGAAGGAAAAAGATAGGAAATTGATTTTTTATTTTTCATTTAATTAAATAATGGATTGCTTGTTTTGATTTTTGGTGGGTCTTTTCCCATAAAATCCTCACCAACTAAGGCATGGGTTAACTTTATTGTGTAAGTATCCAATAGCTAACTTGTGTTGGTGTAATTTCATAGATATAAGATATATATCTATACATTTTGGAAGACTTAAGTCATTAGAGAGAGAGAATTGTTAGTCATTTTTCTTCTTTCACTTTTCAAATTAGAGAGAAAATATTTGAGAGCAAGGATAAGGAAGGAGAAGGAATTCTTTGTTCATGTTATCCCCCTTCACAACCCATTTTGGAAGAAAAATGAGGATAGCCATTAATATGAGGTAATGGTTATTTTAAATGTAGTTTATTTTATTTTTTATTTAAATAAACCAACATGTGAGTATAAACATGTTAATGTAGTTAATAATATGTGATAGTAATATTTATGTTATGCTTGAGTTAAATATGCTTGATTTGTATTTTTGGTATAATTTATATGCTAAAAACATGTGTTTGGTGGTGTTAAATCAAGTATCAAAATAATGTCCAAAAATAAATTTTTATAATATTTAGATTTAATGTTATAATATTATAGAACATTAAATCATGAGAAAAATAAAGTTTGAATCACTCAAAATGGAGTTATACACAAAAAGTTATGATTTGTGGTAGTTTATGTGATGTAAAAATTTTTATAAATTTTTTTAATATTAAATCATGAAAAATTAAATTTTCATGTTATAAATTGTATTTAAGTTATTGGTAATTTTTTTGGATTTTTATTGAGGACTTAAAGATTTCTTGAAGGTATAAATTTTATTAAGTTGTGTATTAAAATAGCCACTGTTCATGATCTGCTGAAAGAGAAAAAAAAGAGGGTTACCGCGCAATGCGCGCAAGCAATTATAACTGTCGGACACGGAGCCAAAACGGCGTCGTTTTGGCGAATAAAGATTTCATCCGCGCGCAATGCGCGGAAGCCAGTTACGGTGACTTAAAACGGCACCGTTTTGGAACATTAGAATTTGTCAGCGCGCAATGCGCGAGATACCATTTTGGCGAAATTACATTGTTGCCCCTCCGGTCTCTTTTCTGCGAAATTACGAAATTGCCCCTCCGTTCGTTTTTCGGCTTATTTACAGAATTGCCATTCTGGATAATTTTAATTAATTTAAATGTTTAAAAATTAATTTAAAATTATAACAAAAATAATAATAATACAAAAATGATATTTAGGTATTGAATATTATATTTTCCAAATATAATATGTATTTAGGATTAATATTTAAATGTTGTAAATATTAATCTAGTTAGTTTAATATTATATTTTTCAAATATAATAAATATTTAGGATTAATATTTAAATGTTATAAATATTAACCTAGTTAGTTTAATATTATATTTTTTTCAAATATAATAAGTATTTAGGATTAATATTTAAATGTTGTAAATATTAATCTAGTTAGTTGAATATTATATTTTTTTAAATATAATAAGTATTTAGGATTAATATTTAAATGTTGTAAATATTAATCTAGTTAATATTATATCTTCTGAATTTATGATTAAACTAATTATTATTTAATTAATATTAAATAATAAACAAGGATGATAAATTAATTAATTATTATTTAATTAACTTTAAATAATAAATGAATCTAGTTAATTAGTTATTATTTATTATTAAATAATAACTAAAGATATTTGATTATTTTTAATATAATATAATTATTTATTATTTGATTAATTTTAAATAATAAATAAATCTAGTAAGTTATTATTTATTATTAAATAATAACTAAAGGTAGTTAATTACTTACTATTTAATTAATGTTAAATAGTAATTAAATGAAATAAAGAAAATGTCTTTTAACTCTTTTGTTTAAACAATTATAATAAATTGTTTAATAGTTTAGTAAGTGTTTAACACTTGAGAAAATTGATATAAATTAATTAAATTATTAACCTAAGATTTATTAATTATTTTATAGGTTAATGATAGTATATTAACTTATTTGTTATGTAACTTTTATTTGCCAGATAAATAGCATAATTGAGCGCATAATTGTACAATTTTATGTAATACTAATTGATAGACCAATGTTGTTAATATTAGGTCATTCAAAGAAAGTTATTTAAAGCTAGTTATCTGTAGATCGACTATCAGGCAAGTTTCCTAAACCCTACTCAATTTATATTCGAGCAGGATATATTATTTTATTGTTCAAGTTCTTAACTCAAACTCAAGTTATTACGTTTCAAGCATGCTATGGTTTAATTCTGTATAATTATTCCACATCTTTAAATTGTTGATTCGCACATAGTGCATGTTGCATGTGTTCATCAGGTATGAAAGACTGATCACCTTCATTACCATAAGGTTCAGTTAAATTTGTTCATGGTCATTATTGACACTCAACATTAATTGATTCAATCATTCAATTATTGAAATTATGATTCGTACTCTTTCACAATTATTATATTGTTGAAAATCTGAAAGCTTGTTCTTTTCTTCAATCATGATATATCGTTATTGTATTTAAACTTGCTGAGCAAAGTCGTTGCTCACTCTTGCTATATCATGATAACAAATTTCAGAATAATACGAATGTCCAAGGAGAGACGGAGACAGAAGCAACAAACAAGATTATAGTGTTATGCATTATAACTAAATTGTTATATGATGTAAGTAATTTTGTAAACCTTTTTATGAATCTAAAGGTATATATGTAAGTTAAGGTTAGAAACCTTGGGAAATATTGTAGAATAAACAATTTATGTTTATATATTCCGCATTAGTTATAGAACGTGTATGAAGATGATGTATCGTGACGTACCAAGTCTAGGGTTAAAGGAACCCGGATTTGGGGTCGTTACAGGTTGGTATCAGAGCTGATAGGTTATAGTTCTTAGGTAGCAGTACCTTAGGCTATAATCATGGAAAGATAATGAAGACAGTGAAAGGATAAACTCAGATAGAGTTTAGAAATGAACATATACAGTTCATAAATGAGGAAATAAATCTATATAGATACATAGATATATGAAAAGATTCAAAGAAGGATCTTCAATGAGTGTAATCCAAATAAATGGAATAAGAATCAGGGAACACTTGATTCAAGAATTTAAAAAGAGAAGGATCGTACAGTAAAATGACCAGAGATGAATGATAAGATGATAGAAATAAACGATCCTAGAATAAAGGAGAAATAGTACGGTGAAATCAATTGTGTTATAAGATCACGATGATCATAGTAAAATCATGGAATGACAAATGGTCTGTTAAATGATTAAAGAGGTGGTTTTGATAGCATAGTGCTATAACAATGAAGATACTGAAATAGTAACAAGTGAACTCTTGAAGTGTTGAGTGTGATAAGGTATGAATTGACAAAATTCATATTAAGTTAAGAGAAGTTAGAGGTTTGTAGGTTTTTAATTGATGACTCATATTAGTGGCTGAGTTGTACAATTCCTTGTATGGGCGGGGAATTAGTGCTTGGTTTTAGAACCGCTTAGCTTTCTATATTGATACAGTGGTTGAGTTGAACAGTCCTTTGTATGGGCAGGGGATTTGTTCTTGGTTTAACGACCGCTTAACTTCCTATATTGATTAGTGGCTGAGTTGACCAATTTCTTGTATGGGCAGGAGATTGTCTTTGGTTTGACGATCACTTGGCTTCCTATAATGATAATCAACTGAAACCTGGTGTCGCGCTATTCACTATATGTATGTTGAGAAGGTGATTCTTTTCTCATGTGTATAACGGATAGGTAGAGGATGTTAAGATAAGTTCGTGTTCTGAGAACTGACACGCATAGTAAGTTCGTGACTCATAGTCATGTGGTGGAGCCCCTCAGCGAATGGGTGACTTTGGCCTGACTAGGACAAGTTCCTCAAACCATATGATTGTGGTAAGTTGCTGAGCCCAAATACGTGGTAAGTTTGATGAACAGTAGGTATGGATAGAGTTAAGTAGTCAGGTTAAGGCTATAATAGATATAGTTATTAAGCTGGAAAAGAACGTGGACGGAAAAAAAATTGAGGTGTTTTGAGGTTTTAGGATATTCCAAATCTTCTAGCTATGCTAGACTTTGAAATTCTTAAAAATCGTGCCAAATTCGCACTTTTGTGCTTTTGAAAAGACAAATGTATTTTTGAAATCATTAATGCATTTAGTGCAGAGATGATAACCGATGGAGTCATCAATGCAGAGTAACCTAGTGTTGGATGTATTTTTAAGCCCACTATGGTATGATGTAATATGACAAAGTCAAAATGATTTTTAGTATTTTGAAACGTTTAAAGAAGAGTCTATGCTAATTGTTTCGGCTAGACAAATTGATTTGAAAATATCAAAATGTATTTATAAAATCATCACACGCCATTAAAGCCATGGTGCAGAGATGAAAAGACGGAATCCTCAACGCACTGTTGCAACGGTGCGGTATCATGAAGTCCTATAAATGAATTTTTGTTATTTTAACTAATCTGAAATGATTTTTGAGTCGTAATATACGAACAGTTCAATGATGTGAGTCTATGTCATTTATTTTGACTGGACACTTTTTGGTCAGAAATGACTCGAGTTTTATTTTCCAATCCAACTTATGCTGGAGCGGAATTTTGTAGTAAGTCTGAGGTGAACAACTCCATAATGGGGGATATGTCAGAGCCATGAATAAAGAACCCGCGAGGGGGCGCCCAACAGTGGTGGCATGCTGATATGGGTTGGTAAATCCAAAGAGTTCGACCCCGTGAGAAGTCGTTGTTCACAACGCAGAAGTACGATAGGTTGATCACCTAGCGTACACCTATGGAATGTTTTCAGTCTTTGTGATTGATAAACACTCTGTTTATAAGTATTTACAGGGATAAATACTATTTATTCGGAATTCAGTTAATTCCATGTTCACAGTCTTGATGACTCCTCAGCATATTATGAAAGTTTTAATGAATATTTTGATTTTCAATTTATTCTTCTGTAAGATATTGATTTTCAATTTATTCTTCTGCAAGCTAATCCATTGTTCTGGAATTATGAGTTTAAAAGTATGAACTTCCTAGAAAAGGGTGGTCATAGAATTTGATGAGTAAAGAGTTATACTCAGAGATGAAAATTGGTAGAAATGTGTATGAGATAATTTCGGGGACGAAATTTTTAGAAGAAGGGGTGAATGTAATATCCCGGATATTTAGATGAATTAGAAATAAAATATTTAATATTTAATAAAGGTTAGAGTTTGATAACCTAGTAGTGATAGATAAATAGAGGTCCAAATTAAATTTAACGGACTAACTTAGATATGGTGATATCAAAATTTATGATAAGTTAGCAAGTAAAGTGATAATTCAATAAATTTGACTAACAACAAGTCTAATTAAATTAAGAGAATTAATTAGTGGAGTTATGTAATTAAGCGACGTGGTTGCGTGTAAATTAAATATGTATTTATATGAATATATATATGCGTGCACATTTAGTAACATAATTTAATGGTTAATTAAATTGTGATAAATAGATAGATTAATATTAAATTAATCCGAATTGAATTAAAAGGTTTATTGTGGAATTAATTTATTCATTAATCAACAATTATGCAAATTGTTGATAAATTATTTGTGAGGAATAATTATGTAAATTATATAATTATAATTATATAAAGTAGTTGAATTAATTAAAGGAGATTAGTAATTATATATATTGTACAATATTTAATTTCTTATATATGTACATATATATAAAGGGTTTAAATTAATTGAGAAATTTTAAATTGTAATTGAATATATTAAATGAATATATTCTATAATTAAATAAATCATTGTAAATGATTTATGAGAGTGGGAAATTTAATTATACAATTATTTGTGTAATATTAATTAAATAATTAAATAAATTATTTAAATAAGAAATTTAGTAAATATATTATTATTTCAATGTATTTTCGGGTAAATGGAATTATTTCCATAATTGATGAGAAATGAATTATTTAATGTAAATATATTAAATAATTTAATTTATGGCCTAAATAATATATATTAAATTATATATTGTATTTATTTTAATTTCATAATTTATTGTGAAATTGTTTCGAGGTAAGGTAGTGTGTATAAATAATATATATATATTATATATTAGCGAACACACTCTAAAGTTTTAATATCAAAATAATTGACAAGTTGTCATTAATTAAATATTCAATTAAATTGAATATAATGAGTGAATTAAATTTTATAAATTAATTAATATGATAATTAATTAATGTAAATAATGTAAAATATTATTAATAATATTATTAGTCCATTTAGTAATTTAATATTAATGGGTTAGAGTATTTACTTAATTAATCAATTCAATTGTTATTTAATTATGGATTGGATAATTAATGTGTAACAAAATTAATAATTAATCATTTGGGATATAATTAAATAGCCCAATGATAAATTAAATGGACTTGACAATTTAGTAGCCCAAACAAGTTAATTAGAGCCCAATTGGTATTTTAAATAAAGCCCAAAGCTTGAGCCCATATGAAAAATAATTATGTAACTTATTAATTCTTAAAAAAATGAGCAAGTGACACTATTTTTGGGACAAAAGCTATCATGTGCCGGCAAGGAAGGAAAAAGATAGGAAATTGATTTTTTATTTTTCATTTAATTAAATAATGGATTGCTTGTTTTGATTTTTGGTGGGTCTTTTCCCATAAAATCCTCACCAACTAAGGCATGGGTTAACTTTATTGTGTAAGTATCCAATAGCTAACTTGTGTTGGTGTAATTTCATAGATATAAGATATATATCTATACATTTTGGAAGACTTAAGTCATTAGAGAGAGAGAATTGTTAGTCATTTTTCTTCTTTCACTTTTCAAATTAGAGAGAAAATATTTGAGAGCAAGGAGAAGGAAGGAGAAGGAATTCTTTGTTCATGTTATCCCCCTTCACAACCCATTTTGGAAGAAAAATGAGGATAGCCATTAATATGAGGTAATGGTTATTTTAAATGTAGTTTATTTTATTTTTTATTTAAATAAACCAACATGTGAGTATAAACATATTAATGTAGTTAATAATATGTGATAGTAATATTTATGTTATGCTTGAGTTAAATATGCTTGATTTGTATTTTTGGTATAATTTATATGCTAAAAACATGTGTTTGGTGGTGTTAAATCAAGTATCAAAATAATGTCCAAAAATAAATTTTTATAATATTTAGATTTAATGTTATAACATTATAGAACATTAAATCATGAGAAAAATAAAGTTTGAATCACTCAAAATGGAGTTATACACAAAAAGTTATGATTTGTGGTAGTTTATGTGATGTAAAAATTTTTATAAAATTTTTTAATATTAAATCATGAAAAATTAAATTTTCATGTTATAAATTGTATTTAAGTTATTGGTAATTTTTTTGGATTTTTATTGAGGACTTAAAGATTTCTTGAAGGTATAAATTTTATTAAGTTGTGTATTAAAATAGCCACTGTTCATGATCTGCTGAAAGAGAAAAAAAAGAGGGTTACCGCGCAATGCGCGCAAGCAATTATAACTGTCGGACACGGAGCCAAAACGGCGTCGTTTTGGCGAATAAAGATTTCATCCGCGCGCAATGCGCGGAAGCCAGTTACGGTGACTTAAAACGGCACCGTTTTGGAACATTAGAATTTGTCAGCGCGCAATGCGCGAGATACCATTTTGGCGAAATTACATTGTTGCCCCTCCGGTCTCTTTTCTGCGAAATTACGAAATTGCCCCTCCGTTCGTTTTTCGGCTTATTTACAGAATTGCCATTCTGGATAATTTTAATTAATTTAAATGTTTAAAAATTAATTTAAAATTATAACAAAAATAATAATAATACAAAAATGATATTTAGGTATTGAATATTATATTTTCCAAATATAATATGTATTTAGGATTAATATTTAAATGTTGTAAATATTAATCTAGTTAGTTTAATATTATATTTTTCAAATATAATAAATATTTAGGATTAATATTTAAATGTTATAAATATTAACCTAGTTAGTTTAATATTATATTTTTTTCAAATATAATAAGTATTTAGGATTAATATTTAAATGTTGTAAATATTAATCTAGTTAGTTGAATATTATATTTTTTTAAATATAATAAGTATTTAGGATTAATATTTAAATGTTGTAAATATTAATCTAGTTAATATTATATCTTCTGAATTTATGATTAAACTAATTATTATTTAATTAATATTAAATAATAAACAAGGATGATAAATTAATTAATTATTATTTAATTACTATTAAATAATAATTAAAGACAACTAAGATTGATTATTTAATTATTTATTATTTGATTAACTTTAAATAATAAATAAATTCAGTTAGTTATTATTTATTATTAAAATAATAACTAATGATATTTGAGTATTTACTATATAATTTTATTATTTATTATTTAATTAACTTTAAATAATAAATGAATCTAGTTAATTAGTTATTATTTATTATTAAATAATAACTAAAGATATTTGATTATTTTTAATATAATATAATTATTTATTATTAAATAATAACTAAAGGTAGTTAATTACTTACTATTTAATTAATGTTAAATAGTAATTAAATGAAATAAAGAAAATGTCTTTTAACTCTTTTGTTTAAACAATTATAATAAATTGTTTAATAGTTTAGTAAGTGTTTAACACTTGAGAAAATTGATATAAATTAATTAAATTATTAACCTAAGATTTATTAATTATTTTATAGGTTAATGATAGTATATTAACTTATTTGTTATGTAACTTTTATTTGCCAGATAAATAGCATAATTGAGCGCATAATTGTACAATTTTATGTAATACTAATTGATAGACCAATGTTGTTAATATTAGGTCATTCAAAGAAAGTTATTTAAAGCTAGTTATCTGTAGATCGACTATCAGGCAAGTTTCCTAAACCCTACTCAATTTATATTCGAGCAGGATATATTATTTTATTGTTCAAGTTCTTAACTCAAACTCAAGTTATTACGTTTCAAGCATGCTATGGTTTAATTCTGTATAATTATTCCACATCTTTAAATTGTTGATTCGCACATAGTGCATGTTGCATGTGTTCATCAGGTATGAAAGACTGATCACCTTCATTACCATAAGGTTCAGTTAAATTTGTTCATGGTCATTATTGACACTCAACATTAATTGATTCAATCATTCAATTATTGAAATTATGATTCGTACTCTTTCACAATTATTATATTGTTGAAAATCTGAAAGCTTGTTCTTTCCTTCAATCATGATATATCGTTATTGTATTTAAACTTGCTGAGCAAAGTCGTTGCTCACTCTTGCTATATCATGATAACAAATTTCAGAATAATACGAATGTCCAAGGAGAGACGGAGACAGAAGCAACAGACAAGATTATAGTGTTATGCATTATAACTAAATTGTTATATGATGTAAGTAATTTTGTAAACCTTTTTATGAATCTAAAGGTATATATGTAAGTTAAGGTTAGAAACCTTGGGAAATATTGTAGAATAAACAATTTATGTTTATATATTCCGCATTAGTTATAGAACGTGTATGAAGATGATGTATCGTGACGTACCAAGTCTAGGGTTAAAGGAACCCGGATTTGGGGTCGTTACACACTCCACGGGCTATTATCAGTGATGGAGGTTCACATTTTTGCAACAAGTATTTCGCTGCCCTCCTTGCTAAATATGGGTTCACCCATAAAATTGGTACGGCCTATCATCCGCAAACCAGCGGTCAAGCAGAAGTCTCTAACAGAGAAATAAAACGGATTTTGTAAAAGGCTGTGAATCCCAACAGGAAGGATTGGTCTAGGAAATTGGATGAAGCGTTATGGGCATACAGAACAGCTTTTAAATCGCCAATTGGAATGTCACCATATCGCTTGGTTTTCGGAAAATCTTGCCACTTGCCGGTTGAACTTGAGCATAATGCGTATTGGGCCATCAAAAAGCTCAATTTTGATTTACATGCGGCCGGTGAGAAAAGGATGCTTCAATTGAACGAAATGGATGAATTCCGCCTCCAAGCGTATGAGAACGCGAAAATTTATAAGGAAAAGACCAAATGATGGCATGATCATAAAATTGTGGAGAGGAAGTTCGACATTGGCCAGAAAGTGCTTCTATATAATTCCCGGTTAAGACTCTTCCCGGGAAAGCTGAAATCCAGATGGTCGGGTCCCTTCACTGTCAAAAATGTATTCCCGCACGGTGCGGTTGAGTTGGAAGATGCCACAACGTCAAACACATTCAAGGTTAACGGCCAACGTCTTAAGCAATACATAGGGGTGAGGTGGATCGGCAAAAAGTCTCTATCGTTCTCGCCGACCCGCAATGATTCAGGAAGTAGTCAAGCCCAAGACTTTAAATGAAGCGTTATATGGGAGGCAACCCATTTTTATTGTCAATATGGTTTTATTTGCATTTCATTTTAAATTTAGTCATCTTTTGCGTTAATTTGATTGGCTAAATTCTTTTGATATAGTATATTATTGTAATATTGCTTTTAATTAAAAAAAAAATTAGCTTGATAACTAATTGCAATTTCTATGTTTTTGAGTTAAAATTGTGATTAGTTATTAAGTTTTTGATGCATCTATGTTAAAATTTCAAGTACTATCAAGGCAATGCTTCAATGTGGAACCAAGTTGAGCAAGAAAAATTTTTCGGGCAGCAGCTTTCACCGCCGCAGCGGTAGTCTTGCAAGGGTTCAAATTTTTTTAGCAGAAAGTTTCACCGCCGCAGCGGTAGTCTTCAGAATTGGTTAACAGAATCATTCACCGCCGCAGCGGTGAATATGGCCGCCGCAGCGGTAGGTCGACATTTCAGAAAAAAAAATATATAACCCCCGTAAGGGTTATTTCAAATGAACGGCTTGCTTGGCATTCCCTCTCTAAATCCTTGATTCCTAATCTCTTCCAACCATCGCTCCCATCCGATTCCTGTGCCAAATTGCATTTCTTCCAAATCCAAACCACAAGGAGGATCCAAACACAAAGGGTTTCACTCTCTCTCTCCGAGCCAACCTTGAAGTTTGGGAGTTCTCTTGGTCGAAATTGGTACCAATTCCTTTCCTTTTTGTTGCAATTTTCTGTTGCATTCAGTGAATTAGGATTGGAGGTGTGGTGTGTTGGTGATATACCCTAAATTGGGTGGCTAAATTTGGTTTGGAGAGGTCTTGTTTATTGTTCAAAGCAAGGGTGCATGCCAACTGCTCGATAAATTGCCTCAACCAAGTTTCTCTTAAAAATCAGTGGTTTGGGTTGCCGTTTGCCATCGTTTCCGATTCTTAGCACTGCATTGATCAACTATGGCTCATAAACGACAACGTGGGCAAACATCTCGCGCTACATATGACGCGCATCGTTTTGTTAATGAAGAGGCTGAGAAGAGATTTCATGAGGTGATCGAAGGGAAAACGATTATCCCAGAGCGAGGCCTCCTTCCGAATAACAATGATGGACGCTTGTGCCATATGATAACTGAAAAGCATTGGAATAATTTCACTAAACAACCTGAGCCGGCATGCATTGCAATTGTCAAAGAATTTTACGCCAATGCGAAGGAGACTGTCAATGTGGTGCGCATTCGTGGTGTGGATGTGCATTTTGGGGCTGAACAGATAAACGACTTCTATCACATTCCCCACATAGAGGAGATGGACCAATATACCTCCTACAAGACCGAGCACCTCAATCTAACCGACGTGCTTCGGGGCTTGTGTCAGCCGGATGCCGAATGGACTCTAAAGGATGGGGTGCCCCGGTTATTTTCGCATCGATTCTTGAGCAGGATTGGCAAGGCCTGGTATTATTTCATTTGTGCCAAATTGCTCCCTACCACTCACGCCAGCAATGTGATCATATCCAGGGCAGTGCTATTATATTGCTTGGTCAACCGGATGAGCATCAACGTGGGACGTGTTATTCTCGGATCAATCAAACACACTCTCCACGGGGGTACTCTGGGTGGTTTGCCGCATCCTTCTCTGATTTGTGGCTTGTGCCAATTTGCTGAAGTTGAATGGTCTGCGGATGAACCTCTGCAGTAGCCCAAAATCCCGATCGACTCTCGGTTGATTCGTAACTACAATCAGTAGGATAGGGCCCCAGCTAATCCGACTGGTGCCGGTTTTATATTTAAGGCTCAGTCTCCCGATACAGATGAGCTCTTTGCAGATGATCAGCAGGAGGAGGATGACGCCGCCAATCAGCCATCTCTAGCATCTATTGCGACGGAGGTGCAACGCTTGCGAAGGGAATCGCGCCGCCAATCTCGCCAAATTACTTATGTCGCTCAGCAGGTTAACACTATGATGCAGTTCAATGCCAATTTCACTGCAACCCTTGCTGAGATGTTCGAGAGGACGGGGTTGAATTCTGGTCCAAACCCTCTGCAGTTCCCAAGCCCGCCAGTGATTCCTGACTACCCTCAGGATTCTCCTGACGAAGATGCAAATGCCTAATCTAATTCAAGGGAGTCCTCAATTTTAAAATTCTCTATCTTTTCAATGAGGGCATTGTCATGTTTAAGTTTGGGGGTGTTTCTCTGTTTCTATTTGTTCTTGTCTTTAATTAGTGCATGGGTAGTTTCGTAGATGTTATGCTTATTAGTAGTTATTAAGTAGTTATCCAGACTGTAGTTGTGATTGTGAATTTGAAGCCAATGATATGAAGTGTTTGCCATGCTACCAGTTTAAATTTAAAAATTTAGCATGCGTAGTCTTTATTTCAACGATTGATTCAAGTTAACAATGTCATTGATCTTGCTTTATTTCGTCATACACAATTATGATCCCTTTTGTTGATTAGTTTTTCATTAGAGAACTGGTATAGTTAGCTGCTTGTGGGGTAAGCTTGGAATGTTCTAAATGACCTTCTTGAACGCTAATTCTAGGCTTGTATATAAGTTTGGGGGGACCTCGGATGTTTGATGTAAAAATAAAAAAAAATAAAAAAAAGAAAAAAAAAGAAAAGAAAAAAAAATAATAAAAAATAATAATAATAAATTGCTTGACTAGTCGAGTTTTGTGGCCTTTGCTACTCGAGTGATTAAATTCGTGGGGTGTTTTTCCACCTAGTGCCCTAAAGCCGACTGGTTTGGGAGTCACTGATCAAAAGCTCGATACGCGGGTAGCTCTGAATAGCCTAATAAAATTAGACATTGCACAGTCAAGCTTGTTAGTCCAAGTGAGACGGAGCGTAAAACGCACTCGCCTGTGTGGTTAAAAGTTTTAAATCCGAGGGTCCTTGTCCTTATATAATAGTCTTGTTTGGTTGTGCTTGTTGGGTTTGTCGGTTAAAGAAAAATCGCCCATGACAGTTGCTTGTTTAAGTTTTTCTAATCTCTAGCTAATTTATCATGGGGATTTGCACACACGCACGCAAAACGGATCATAGGCAGTCGTGAACTTGAGTATTTTGTTGAAATTTTAGACTTTGTTCTGCTTTATGATTTATCTTAGCTGTTGCAGTTATCCCTGAGGCTGTGAGTCCAATTCCTGTCTGGATTAGTAATATTAGTAGTTATTTAATTTTTGTTTTACTGTTTTGCTCGAGGACGAGCAAATGTTTAAGTTTGGGGGTATTTGATGAGTGGGTTTTATACCTGCGAATTAGTACGTCTGACTTAATATTTTGTGAGTTTTTGAGAGTTATTATTGCTTATATTTATGAATTTTATGGTCCCTAATGTCTCGTCGGTGTTTCATAGGATTTTTGAGCTGAAAGGGCAAAATGGTAATTTTCATAAAAGACCACCGCCACAGCGGTGGATTCTACCGCCGCGGCGGTCGACCATGTTGTTTTCTGACGGGATTTTCCTACTTAAGTGAGAAGGTGGCTTGACCTAAAGTAATCGGATTTTTACGCTTGAGAGCTCATTTTCTTCATTTCTTCCAGCCTTCAAAGCTACTTGGATTGGTGTTAAGCTCAAGAACAAGCAGATTCATCAAGCTTGGATTGCTACATTTTGAGGGGAGTTTTAGTGTTTGAGACTTGTGTACAAGGAGTTTCATTCATTTGATTTATCTTCATGTTGTGTAGTTTAAGTCTAATGAACAACTTGTTAATGATTGTTAGTCATTTAGCCATGAACTAACTTCATTTCTAGGATCACAATAGATCTCACTACTAGATTTTAATGGAATATCTCTCTTTTTGATGTGAATGGATTGCTAATGAATGATTATCATGCTTTGTTCTTCATGTATGGATTATATACTTTGTATGTAATGTGTGGTTGTTTATGATATTGAAAAATGGATTAAATAACTCGACCTAAAGCATGATAGCACTTGTAGGTTGTTTTATCTTCGGATGAGTGCCTAATTTGTATCTCGGATAGGAATATACCGGTGTACCTTGTGTAACTTTATTGAGAAGTGCTTTTATCGCCATCTTGCTAAGTTAGGTCACATAGGAATATAGTGAACTAATTAGTAGGGTGTGAATCATTTAACTTTCAAAAGAGGTTATTGGTTGCTTATTTTCTCTGGTTATCATTCGAGCGATCTTAGCATTGAAAAGAGGGGTGTGAGGGTTAAATGAGGTAGTGAGTGAAGTTGTGATCTTAGCTTGTTTTAATCGAATCTTTGTTGCTACGTTTTTATTATTTTAGGTTATTGTGTTAACAAAAACTGACCATCTTAATCATAGTTTAAATCGGATTAGATTGCTTTAAGTTTGCTATGCAGATAACGTTAGTATAACTCCTCGTGGGATCGATAACTTACTTACATTATATTACTTGTTGACCGCGTATACTTGCGCGTTGCATTCATTCAAACGAATTCGGAATCGCGTGCTTTTTATAGGTGTCGATTCCGCTCAACAATACCCTCACTTGGATGTATAGATTCGTACATCATGGATACTCTTTTATATCAATAGTTCATATCGATCTAAAATTCACAGTATTAATTGATAAGTTTGTTCTTGAAACAGAGGAGCAACTCTCGGTTCTTACAAAACTTTTTCAATCATTTAACATCCTCATTCAGATGTATAGTTCATATAGATACTATACTAAATCAGTATAACATTCTAAATAATTTAAAAATGTAAGTACAATGCAATAAATGTATCAAAGGATAATAATATATTTCGTAACTTTAATTTCAATTACATAGATTTCTAAATAACGTATTGTTATTACATCAAAGTATTAAAAGACTTATATAGTACAAGTAAAAGTAATAGACTTAATCTAACAAGGTCTCTTTCTATCGGACTTTATAATCGAATGATCTGGACTATCTTTCAACATTGCAAATGAAATTATATTGGCAAGGATGAGCTACAAATGCTCAACAAGTTTCAAATAAAATGAATAAACTACAAATATTGTGTTTGAATTCGAAAGAACATTTAGTTCAATAATTTTCCATTATTATACTGAGGTTTGTCCGTCAACCAGCCGAAACCAGATTTCTATCAGTCATCAAGACTTAGAAATCATAAGTTGATCTGTTCAACCAGACATTGTAATCATTCCCAAAGGTCATGTAGACTTAAGAATCATTAGTTCGGATATTTAATAAGGGATTAACCTATTTATATCCTAGGAGAATGCATATCATCATACCAGTGTTCTACACAGACTGAGGCCAGTACATTGACTACCTAAACCACGGTCAGCACTATAGAAGCTGGGTTATCGCTCTTATATAAATATTTGTCATATCAGTATAGATGACGTACTAACAATTAGTTTTCACTCAACACTTTATACTTTGATAATTTATCAAGTCAAATTCACGTAAATAATCATTCATTTCTTTAAGTTATGCCTGAACAAGAAGCAATAACTTCCCAATAATAGATAACCCGAATAAGATATTAAAATGAGTTCATACAACAACTACAAGACTTGTTTAAAAATAAACAAGATAAAAAAGAATTGTCTCAATAAATATTTTACACAATTAAGAATTTTATAAGTCAAATAAAATTCAACAGTTAAAAGTATGCTATTGCACAGTGTGCAAAAGATAATAAAAATGTTCAATAAAATGAGTTAAGGTTTAGAAAACTTGCTCAATGAAAATAAGTTTAAGATAGAAAACTTACTGTATACTGATCCGGTTGAGGTGAGGTTTATTTTTGTGTCTTTACCTCATGGTAGACTACAACTAAAAACTATAAAACATTTTACGCCAATCAAAAGATTTGACAAAGTAGCTTGTTAGATAACTCTTTGGGCAGTTTTGGACAGTGAGTTTAAATCTATTATTTTATGCATCCAGATGTTATGGATCCATATTTTAACAACCCATATCACTAAATAACATAATATCGGTCATATATAAACATCAAAACATAAAATCTACCGAATGACTAAAGATCTACAAGAAAATTATGATTTTTACCTTAGAGAGAAACTTTGTTATTATATCTTTTGATTCTGATATGAGAGGGTTGTGAGTCTAATAAGGCTTTGTTTAGGACTGATATGTGATGTATATTTTGTGAGTTTCATGTATGGGAGAGCTTGCTATTTATAGGAGGGCCAAGGTTAGGGTTTTATGGTCTTTAGGCCATTTTTCTTGCTAGCTAAGTTTGATCAAGTAATGATGATGCTATGGTCAGTTTGCAGACTATAGAATGGCCATTAAATGCCGGTGAATGCACTTGCATGATTATAAAGGTGACTCATTCATTTATGTGGGCAATATTTGGTCTCCATTTTGGTTTAAAGAAGAGAAATCCAATATTGCTTCCTCTTCCTTTGTGTGGCTGATATTAGAAGGTTATTTTGGTCATTTCTCATGCCTCTTTAGGGTTTAGGGTTTAACCCTTAGGGTTTAGAACTTAGGATTTGTAATTTAAGGTTAGGATTAGGGTTTCATAATTAGGGTTAGGGTTTCCTAATTAAATTTAGGCTTTTTAAATTATGTTTAAATAATTTAATCTTATAGTGTTTTATTTTATTTGTTAATGTATAAGAACACATAATATTAATTACATAATGTAATTACACATAATATAAAGTACAAACATGATTACTTATATTAAGGAAAAAATTCTTAAAAATTCTTAATAAAATTTTGGATTGTTACATTCATTCCCCCTTACAAGAATTTAGTCCACTAAATTTCAAGGTAATCTACAAAAAAAAGCGAGTAATCCTTTCATATTTTATCCTCAAGCTCCTACGTAGCTTTTTCGATGTTCTAATTTCTCTAGGTGACCTTTAACTAATGATAACACGTTATTCTGTAACTTGTTCCTTTTGATCAATGATTCGAACAAGAATTTTTCACATATGACAAATCTTTCTTGATCTGGATAGGGTCATAATACGGGCACGTGAAACATATTGTGAATGTGACATATCTCAGGAGATAAGGCTACCTCATAGGCTACCTCACCTATATTCCTCATTATTTGTAATTGTCCAATAAATTTCGGACTCAGTTTTTTCTATATTGCCAAAATGTATCTTGCCCTTCCAAGAAAACACTGTCGAGAATACGTGGGTCCCGACATTGAAGTCTCTTGATCGTTTTTGTTGATCCGCACACTTCTTCTATTAGCATACGATTCGTATAACTTCTGTGTTCTATTGAACTATCTCTGATTCTAGAATTTGTCGTTTCCCAGCTTTATCCCCACAAATGTGCTCTACATTAACTTTTTATAACACATGAGACATTTACTTACCTATTCTACTATTTCTCCTTTAATGTTTGACCACCAAATATGTTGACTTAAGTCTTTACATCTTTTAGTACTACCCAGGTGAACGACAAACTTAGAGCTATAAGCTTCTTTTAAGATTTCATCTTTTAGTACTTGTATTGAGGAAGCCCAAATTTTTATCCTCGTAGCTCAGTACCCCATCTTTGTCTATTCTATTCTTGGTATGAGTGATTTTTGTTTTTACCTTTTTGACACTCCTTGTTTGTGTTTTATATTTCTTTGACTCTATATAACAAAGTCGAAACATTCTCTATAACGAAAAATTTCTAGGTAGAGTTAGCTGGAACTCTTACCTAAATATTAAATTTGTTATAATCTTTTATCAGTACCTTATTGTTTTGTTATTACTTTTAATTTCTTCCAACTTAACGTGTCTATAATGACACCAAATTGTGACTTTTCATTTACTATGGATAGCACCTCACACTATAGTTATTATTTTGTTATCATCTTTATACGGCGTTCCCTACAAAGAATCTAGATCTTCAGGGATGACATAGGATTTCACAGTCAGAACCATTTATCAACCCTAACCACCTTCTACTACTGTTGGCTTAGTTTATTATTGCGGTTTTGATTTTCCTTTATATTTTATTTCTAAGTTTTAAACAAAATCTAACCATGTGCTCTACTAACCCGCAATTGAAACATTTGTCATTTCTATTTATTTTATTTTTTATTATGGTTACTATTATGTAGACATCGATTGAAGTAATGCCCATGTTGTCTACAGGTAAAACAAGTGGTTTTTATACGACATATTCATTTCTGTCCCTTTTTACAAATGCCACAAAGATCAAATCTCTTATTATTTTTGTTGGCATTATTATTACTTTCCCTATTGTGATTGTCGTTATAACTGCCCCCCCCCCCCCCCTCTTTATTAGAGTTATTCAAAGAAGTGGCATCCTATTTCATTTTGTTATTTTTGTACTTTCCCCTTGAACTTCTTTTTTTCCTCGTTGTTACCTCTCCTTTTTATAGAACTTTATTAATGCACCGCTCTCGCTCGCAGTTATTTTAGATGTGTTGGTCTTCACAGGTAGTGGTTTTTCTTGTTTACCAGGTAATGTTCTCGATATAATAATAAATAGTTGTTATATGGGGTTTACCTCTATTGGTTCCATATTTATTTCTGTTTGTGATCCCCTTTGTGGTGCTATTTATCTAATATCAACGGGTAAACTAGTATAAATACAAATACACATACACAATTAAATAACCACTCGGTTTAATAAACATATCTTATATGTGATGCCCCCAAATCACTATACTCTATAAATGCTAAATCATTAGGTTTTTAGATGATTTCCTTTATTCATAAACAAAGTTATCATCTTAATTTCCAAAGATCTTTCATTATTTCATACCAAGTCCTTGTAATTGATGCAAGGGACTTAATACTCATTCATAACATTTTAACATTAAGATTTAGATATTATATACCTATACATATTCCAAGATTCACGGCATTAAATCATTAGGACGGTTCTTAGGAACAAAGAATCTCGTGGTGAATGTTTGTATCTTTACCCGTGATAAATGTTTGCATTTTTATCCATGGCAAATGTGTGTATCTTTGTCCGATGTAAAATTCTCTTTTTATATAGAACATACCCACTAGTTAAAACCCTCACTCGAAACACATTTGGTTATAGTGATATCTCTTCATATCAATAATCCTACTTATCTAACATTTAGAATAGTAATAACAAGTTTGTACTTGGGTCCGAGGAACCTAACGATGAATTTAACCTGTTAACATCGAGTAGTCCTGTCTCGGATACTTACAATACTCACAAGTCATTTATCAATCATCATCCAGATAAATAGATCATTATCAATACTATGTTAAGTTCAACAATTCTAAGTTTTTATCAAAGTAAAGATGTAACAAGAAAATGTAATAAAACCTGATAATATTAATATAATATTCGATTACATGTGTGAAACTTGTTCTTATTACAAAATGTCATTATGATTACAGTTAAGAACAAGTAAGGAAAACAGTAAACTAGTCTACGCATTTCTTTTTTCCTTTCTTCTTTCAGCCGGAGCTCTTGGGTTTGTCTGTAAATTAGGTTTATTTACAAGGGTGAGCTAAGATGCTCAGTAATTCTTAAACACATAGCATATAAGTGAACTCAGATCGATATTGATTGTAAGGATTCATGGCATACCAATTGATCTTACAAATGTTTTAACATAGCGAGATTGAGTGGTGGTTCAACCTTGAACTGTTCTTTATTTTTCGACTTAGAACCATTTATATTGGATATAAAAAAGGGATTAACCTAACGACATCATATGTTATGCATAATATACACTACATTAGACTAATCATGAATAGTGCTACATATTCGTTCATCTCAGTTTACTTCACATGTCATGATCGCCCCAAGATAACTTGGTTTGATAAAATAAAGCATGGTTCGAAATATATCACGAATAAGCATTTCATTTTTCATGTTATGCCGAAACAAGAAACAATAACTCTCATATTAAAGATTTATAACACGTTTTTACAATATGTATAATAGTCCCAATGGCAAAGCCCAGAGGAAATGTGAGGGTATGCGTTGACTATATGGATCTGAACAAGGTCAGTCTCAAAGATAATTTCCCAGTGCCTTTCATACACATCTTGGTGGATAATACGGCCCAGTATAAAATGTATTCATTTGTTGATTGCTTCACAGGATATCACCAGATAATGGTGGCGGAGGAGGACCGAGAAAAGACTGCCTTCATCACCCCTTGGGGCACATTTTGTTATAGACGACTTGCTTTCGGCCTCACAAATGCAGGAGCCACTTATCATAGGGCAATGATGGCCCTATTCCATGACATGATGCATAAGGAGATAGAGGTCTACGTGGACGACATTATTGTGAAATCAAGGGTTGAATCTGACCATGTGACTCATCTCAAGAAGCTATTTGATTGGCTCAGGAAGTACAACTTGAATCTCAATCCAGCAAAGTGCGCCTTTGGAGTTCAGTCGGGCAAGCTCCTTAGATTCTTAATGAGCAACTGGGGCATTGAGTTGGATCCGGCTAAGATTAAAGTCATTGTGGACATGTCAGCACCTCGTACAGAGAAGGAGATAAGAGGATTCTTGGGGAGGATAAACTTCATCAGCCGGTTCATATCCCATTTGACGACCACCTGCAAACCAATCTTTAAACTGTTAAGGAAAAATGCTTCCCGCGAGTGGAACAAGCAGTGCCAAAGGGCCTTTCAGACCGTTAAGAAGTAATTGACGGAGGCACCAGTGCTTGTACCCCCAAAGGATGGGATCCCTCTGTTTATGTATATATATCTGTTAATGCCATGGCGATGGGTTACATGTTGGGGCAGAAAAATGAATCGGGCAAGGAGCATGCCATTTATTATCTCAGCAAGAGATTCAGCAGCTGTGAACAGAATTACACCCCGAACGAAAGGACATGTTGCGCCTTGGCGTGGGCTGCTATGAGATTACAACATTACCTTCATGGACACACTACCTATTTGATCTCTTGAATTGATCCCTTGAAATATATATTTGAAAGACCAATGTTGAATTGTCGATTGTCAAGGTGGCAGTTAATCTTACAACAGTTCGACATCCTTTATGTTACCCAGAAAGCTGTAAAAGGGCAGTGCATTGCAGATCGGTTATCAGAGATGCCGTCTGGAGGAATGGAATCTTTAGAAACTCCTATACCAGGTGAAGACATATTATGGGTTCAACATACGAGGTGTGATGACGAAGGGCAATTTTAGAAAATGTATTTCGACGGTGCCATGAATGCTGAAGGGGCTGGAGCTGGAGCAGTCCTAGTTTCTATTACAGGCGAGCAGTACTCTGTTCTCACCAAATTACAATTCAGTAATTAAAACAATACGGCCAAATATGAGGGATGCATATTGGGACTCAGATTTGCCCGCAATATGGGAGTGAAAAGATTAGCCATGTTCGGAGACTCAGAGTTAGTAATTAGACAGGGGTGTATGGCACTAAGGAGCTTCGATTACTCCCGTACCACCGGTGTGTTGTTAGGTTAATGCAGGAATTTGAAAACACAGCCTTTTGGCATATTCCCAGGGGACGGAATGACTTTGCCGATGCATTAGCCACCCTGGCTTCGTTAGTCCACATACTCAAAAGCAAAGCCACTCCCCAGATTGAAATAACGGTACAAAATGCCCCCCGCTTACGAAGAGCACATTGCGGAATTATCCGATGAGGTGGTTCACCCAAATCAGCCCTGGTATCATGACATCCGGGAATATTTGAGGGATAGATCTCTCCCCGACCGAGCGAACCAGACGGAAAGGCAAAGAATCCAAAAGATGGCGATGAAATTCTATTTAAGCGGAGATTCCCTGTATAAGAGGGATGTTGGCTTGGGATTGTTGAGATGTGTGGATGAAACTCAAGCACAGAAAATCATGGGCGAAGTACACGGTGGAGTATGTGGGCCACATATGAGTGGACCGATGTTAGCTAAGAAGATTTTGAGAACGGGACACTACTAGTTATCACTTAAGGCCGACTGTGACGATCACGTCAAGCGATATTACCAATGCTAGGCACACGGTAATGTGATTCATGCGCCTCCTAATGAACTGCACTGTATGATTTCCCCTTGGCCTTTCTCCATATGGGGTATGGATGTAATCGGACCCGTGGAGCCCAAAGCGAGCAATGGCCACCGGTTCATTTTCGTCATGATTGATTATTTCACCAAATGGGTGGAAGCAACTTCTTTTCCAAAAGTAACACAGGAAATCATAGTCAGTTTCATCAGGACCAATGTCATTTGCCAGTACAGACAGCCCGAAATCTTGGTGTCCGACAATGCCAAGAATCTGAACAACGCCCTTATGAAGGAGTTATGCGACCAATTCAAGATCAAACATCTCAAATCCGTCATTTATAGGCCCAAAATGAATGGGGCCGTGGAGGCTGCGAATAAGAATATAAAGAAGATTATGTCAAGAATGTCCGCCAATCATCGGGGATGGCCGAATATGCTGCCCCTCACACTGTTTGTATATTAGGCATCAGTTTGTACGTCTACAAGAGCAACCCCTTACACCTTGGTATATGGGATGGAGGCTGTTTTGTCAGTGGAGATGGAGATGGCGTCCCTCCGAATTTTGCTCGATGCTCGGATTGACGAGGAGGACTAGATGCAAAGTCGGTACGACCAATTAGCCCTGATAGATGAAAGGAGGGTGGCTGTTATTCGAACTACGTAGGACCTAATCTCCTGACCTTGTTGGAGTACGTAGGCAGCCATTATGGCGCGGTCTATTCTCTACAAAATAATAAATCCTGTCCCTACATGAAACCCATTCCTAAAAGCCCAGAAAACTCCTTTAATAAAATACCTTCAAGATCTTACCAAAACCAGTCATATAATCAGCCCAAAATCCGAGACCTACTCCGATGAAATCAGAAGGTTGTGCAGAAATATCGGTGGGATCCCAATCAAGACTCGAGAAAAGAAAGAAGGGAATATATCAAAATTGTAATCAGCTAGATAAAATGATGATCCAATAGAGGGCGACGATACATCAAAAAGGGAAATGACTAAACCATAAATATTTCTCTATATATACAAAACATTTTGATTACAAAGTTTATCTTTTAAATAATAATGATGAAACTGACATAGTCTATGCAGGGAGTAAAATAATCTACAGGTCAGAAACCAGCTGAAGCAGGAGAGACAGAATAGCCAATGCATCAAAGCCTCAGGCTCGCCTATAATATGCTGCCCCATCATGTCAATTTGAGCCAAAAAAGCAGCAGCACTACTGACAGTCGCAGAATGGGCCTCCATGATAACTCTGACCTGCTCTGTGATGTTATCTATGGCAAAGAGGGCGGCATCCCGAACTAGTACAACAGCATCCTGCTCGGCGTGGGCGGTATCCCTCTCAATCTCAGTAGCACTCAATGCTTACCGGAGCTTGGTACCCTCAATCATTAGTCTCTTGATACGATCCGCCGAATAAGGGCAAGAGACATGTACCGAAGCAGGAACGTCCTTAATATCAGATCTGGGCGCTAATTCTGAAAACTCTAGGGGATAGCCGCGTCTGAACTAGTCTCATCTGGGGAAAACCCTTGAGAACCATCCAATACCCCAATCTGGTCAAAATCAGCAATCTCAGAATCTCCCCGCAACCATCGCAGATAATCAGGTGTCTGACCAGGTTGGATGTCCCTAAACTCAGCCGAGACCCTGTGAGACCAAAGATCATATACCCTCAATATCTCCCTCTCTGTCTGAAGTGATATAAGAAATCGGTAATCAGCTGCACTCGCGAAAAGATGAAGATCCTGCGTCTGGTCAAACTGTCCCATAACAGCTAAGGGATGATAAGTCGTCACCCCTCTCAGACCGGGAAGAGGGAGGAAATCCAAAGGGGGCACATGAGTCAAAAAAACTCATGAAGGAGCAATAACCCAAGTAGATCAGGAGATGGAAGGGCTCCTCAATGGCCGATAAGAACTCCTTCCACGAAGCCACATCAGTGCATCGCCGGGGGCGGAATGAGAACTGCATGGCCAAGCTGTGGCTGAAGCAAAACTTGTGCCGACGAAACTGTCCGATGGGCCTGAGGTGGCTCATAAACCATACGAACAATAAAGTAGAACTTCCTCTGAATATCCTGCCTGGGAAGGACTGACAATATAAGGCCGACAGGTAAGTCTCTGCGAGTATCATAGGAAGGATGGTATGATCCTCCTAAAGGGCCTGGACCGCCACGATAACCCGCATGTCTAGGAGATCACCTCCGGCAAACATGTATAGAACTGATATGACACAAGCCATCAAGACATCCACTCTCAGAGCACCCCAGCGCTCCTCAGATACTGAAAAGTCGCTAGAAAATGAAGAAAAGCTATCCGCTGAGCCAAATCAGTCAACCAAGAAGTGAAGAGGAACAAGGTGGCTCGAAGAGATCACAGATAGCAGAGCTGTCCTCCGTAAACCAGTAAAAGTCATAAACTGACGGCGCATATGGCCTGAGGTAACCCTAGCGCAGGGGCCATCCACCGATAAACCCGTAAAGCGGGCATACTCCTCGAGGGTGGGGGTCAAATACTCCAGCCCAAACCTGAACACATGCCTATCAGGAATCCAACAGCTGAGAATGCCGTCAACAAAACCCGGCGGCACCTAAAATGATAGAAGAGAAAAGGAGTGACCCAAAAGACCTTTTGCGATAATCCAGTCGGTGTGCAACAAACCATCCAACCACAGGCAAAGCCTGCCAACGATCCCTGGGGAGGTGCAGACGTCCAAGCGAACTACATCAAGGGACGACATCTGGAAAAAAAAATAGTATGAAAAAGACTGTACAGGGGTCAATTCTTTATCCATGCATATAATAAATTAGTGAATCATGCAAGTTATAATAGAATAAATGAAACATAAGAGATATAGAATTGTGCATAAATAAAAGATAATTCTGTGCATGATACATAAAATGAAAAAAAAATGCATATAAAACGAACAGGTAAATACATAGGTTGCCTATCAGAGTCTAGTCCGTAAAATCTATGTCATCGATGAATGCACAATCCTCGAAATGGTCCGCACGACCCAAGTCCCGGGAAATAGAAGCCTCAGCGTCGAAGTTCAGTTCTGGGCAGGAAAAGGGAGGAACTGGGACACCCGATGAGCCAGGAGCCGTTCCAAAATCTGATTCGTCAGGGTTTACAGCATAGGCTTCCTCTGGATCCCGACCTACCCTCCGAACAAAGGACGACATCTGATCCAGCCACCGAGTTAGGGAGGTAATCTGATCCAAGTGGATGGGGGCCCGAACGTACTCCAACCAATCTGTCATCATCACTAACCCAGGAACCAGGTCTCCGAGAAAGAAGGTGGCCCGGGTCTGAGGTCCGATGGTGCGAGGTCTCTACCAAGCACTGAAACTATCACTCGTGTAAGGACCGTTGGACAGCATGAATCCATCATCCCCGGCCGTCAGGGCTATTGAGAGCTGAGCATCCATGGGGCAAAACCTCCGAGATGGGGGGGCGAAAGGGATGCAGACCTCTCCAGACACACATCGGATGGCACGCTCCCCTAAATAGAGCTCCCATCCACCGTAAGTCAACAGCGGAATGCGGCGAGTGGACAAAGCAAGCTCGTGATCCGCAGGAAAACCACCGGCAAAGCCAGCCGCCAGATGCTCCGTAGTATAGGGGGTCCAGGTCACCTACGCAGATGAGATCAGCTTTAACTGCAGTCGAAAGTGGGCAAAGTTGTCAGACACCGGGGTCTCCTCGAGAGTGCTGTGATGCCACCGACGACCCCTGGGATAAGTCTCTGGACCGAGGGCAGTCACAGGTCGTAGGCAGGGTAGCCGCTCATAAGCCCAGAACTGATAAATGAAACAGAAGGGGCGTAAGTACTGTACATGGGCAAAGAGATGAAACAACATAGAAGATGGTATAATAAAGGAGACCTACCAGCAGAAAAGGATAGAATCCTAGCCAAGCATCTGTCTGCCCCTTTGAGCGAAGGCGAAGACCGTGGAGGAAGTAGGAAAATGTGAAGGAACCCTAGTCATAATCCCCGATCCGATCAACGTCCCGGGTAACCCCAACAATGCTGAAATAATAGTCGAGGAGTTGTTCCCCAAGAAACAACCCCTCATGATCGTCAAGAATAAACGTCGGAGCAAAATATCCCGGACGGATCGGTCCTCAGGGAATGACTCAGAAAGGACCCCTCCAATGGCTTCCACAGCCAGAGCTCCCGATCGAATGTTATGGGCCTTGAAGACCCTATCCTAAGGAGAGTACCCCAGCAACGATTGAACAGCTACGGGAGTAATGTTGGGCTCCAAGGGAACACGGGGTCTGGAGAACTCCACCCCGGTAATATATCGCCAGTCAAGGGGTGTCAACACCAGCTCGCAATCCAGAAGATGAAGCGACTGGGTCTGATGGAACCACCGCTTAGATAATGCCCGCATGTAGCCCCATGGACATCGGCGAGGGGCGATGGTAAAAAAGTGGCTAAAACCCCAGGAGTCCACCATCCCGCGATAATCAGCATGCAGCGCATGATAGAGTATGTAGATGCTGAACCAATTACCCCGATGCTGGGTGAACTCAGGAACCTGTGACAGCCACCAAACAGTCAGTCAGGGTAACCATGTGAGTTTGAATGAATTTAAACAGCAGATATACCTCGTTAGCCACAAGATATGTCGATGGGTGACTACTGAGATCAGGACCGAGCAGATCTAGCATCCTAACACGGGCCCCTGGTAAGATCCGACGCATGGGGGGAGGGACCGCTGTGCCAGAGGGATCCGCCTCTGCCTCTACCTCTACCTCAGCTGGGGCATCCTCACCGACATCAGGATGGACGGGGCGGATGACAAACTCCGCCAACCTACAGGAATGACGGGTCAGAACCGGAGCAGGAGCCGATGTGACCGCTCTACGTCGATGGACCCCAGCAGCCCGGGGCACCATGGAACTGCTCAGAGCATCAAGATCCATGGCTGAAACAGCACCACAAAAAGGAGGTATATCCTTAACCCATTACTTTTCAAAAAACTTACTATATATTGTTAAGTGATAATAAGGCAGCATCGCATGTTTATCTATGATAATATGAGATTTGAAATGCATAAATGAGTCCCTAGAGATGCGCTAGATTCCTCGAAATTTCGGCAGAGTTTCGTCTGTAAAATGAGCGTCCCATGCACAACTAGGCATGTTTAATAAAATCATACAACCAACAAATCCCAAATGCAAGTGAAAATAATGCATCGCGATAATAAAATAGCTAAAACAATAAATATTCCCAAAACAGTAAAGCAGTTTACATGACCCGCCATTTACGTACACTACAATGAACATGACTATCTCATGTGGGTATGCATGGCTAAGTTAAAACATGTAAACAAGCAAATGTATAGTAAAACAAAAGCAAAAATAAAAGAAAAATGAGTCAAAACGTTACCCAAAGTGCGTAGAGTGGTTTAACTAGAGCGGATTTTGCGGGAAAGATCCAAAAAGACGCAAAAGGACGAGGTGGGATGAGGAAAACCGAAACTATTTGGAAAGAAAAGGGTTGAAAGTGACAGCTAGTGGGGGGTCGCAATCTGAAATAGTGTCAATCCCAGCCGAAGATGCATCTGCGGCTGGCCGCAGATGGATCTGTGACTGGTCTCGGTGGGGCCTAAATTTCTCCTTTGTTATCCCGAATCAGCAAAAGGCCTATTATGACTAAAATACCAAATTGCAGAACTTAACGAAAACGACCCGTCGGAGACAAGAGCCGACGTCTACGAGATAAGCAGTCGGAGACAGAACCCGATAGTTAAGAGACGACCAGTCAGAGACGAGACCTGACATTCACAAGACGACCAGTTAGAGACGAAACCTGACATTCACAAGACGACCAGTCAAAGATGAAACCTGACATTCGTAAGACGACCAGTTAGAGACGAGGCCTGACATTCACAAGACGATCTGTCAGAGATGAGACCTGACATTCACAAGACGACCAGTCAGAGACGAGACCTGACATTCACAAAACAACCAGTCAGAGACGAAACCTGACATTCATAAGACGACCAGTCAGAGACGAAACCTGACATTTACCCGACGACCAGTCAGAGACGGAGCCTAGCGTTCACGAGACGACTCATCAGTGACGAGACCGACGCCTAGGAGGCGATCAGTCGGAGACAAAATCCGACAGTCCCAAGTCAACTAATCGGAGACAAAACCCGAGCGATATTCATTCATAACTTTGAACTAACCTCTGCATGAATGTGGCATATGACATTGCATCATCTCATATATCTTGTTGCACCATCAATATATGTTGGCATTATCATGCGTCAGGTGTCTACTTCTTTATCATGTTCATTACATATTATATTGCATAAACATGATAAATAGGGGCAGCTATAGACACCCAAATTTTGTGTTTGTACACTAACCTGGGCAGGAGGGCAAAATCGTCATTTCGCATGGACCATGAAAGAGAATGATGGATTTCAGCACGGTCAGGACAAGCAAACACGAAAACGAATCAACATCAAATTGTGTGATATAGGGATACGAAGTAATCCAGACAGACCGAAACGATCAATACATCCTCCCAACAGTCCCCAGATTGCGAGATACCAATAATACAGCAAAAATGATGATTTAAGACTGCGTGACACGAGAAACGAGAAAAGAAATCGGGCGGCCATAGATGCATCTACGGCCAACGACAATGTGGTATTTTCGTGGCTCGAGGAAACACACGGCAACCGAGGGATCGGCGCGGACGGCGAGAGCAGGCAGCTGCAGATGGATCTGCGGCCAGTGGCAGATGCACCTGCGGCTGCTCCCAGTCAGCTATACAACGCCATTTACTCAGCCGAGAGAAAGGAGAAGAAAAAAGAAAAGAAAAGTTAGAGAGAGAAGGTGAGATTTAGAGAGAGAAATGCTCGGATTGGGCTAAAAAGGGAGAGTTTGTCATTTTTTAAGCTTCAATATTCATCCAATATTGTGTTATACATTTGATAGTGAAGTATAAAGTGATTATTGAAGTATTGCAAGGTGAAAAAAGGCGTTTGTTGAAGTTTAGTTCATATTTTTCTTATGATTTCTTGTTGTTGGATTGCTTGGATGTAGTATATTTTTATATTAAGTGATGATCCAAGGATTAGGGATAATTAGTGAGGGTTCCCTCGGTACGAACTTTCCTCCTAATGTCCCGATGATATCTGGATGATGATATACAGTTCATTGTGTTAATATGTAGTTCATAGTGTTTAACTTGCAATTTTAGGTTATTGCGGTATAGTAGTAAATCTAGTGTTGTTAAGTTTTTCTTTGTATAGTTGTGTGGTGATTTTGGGATTTGTGAGCCTAGGAATGAGATCCTTGTGATCAAATTTCGAAGATGGACAATTTGGTAACGTAGTCACGGCAATGGGCCTTTTATTGTACATATGTAAATTTCGAGCCTTAAAATGATATCTATATCGAAAATCGAGTTAAGGCCTCGTAATAGTGAAATATGTGATTGTGGGTGTTTAGGGTTATTTGGATGGCTCACATGCCCATGAATAGCCTCGACACATTTTGTGAATTCTTGATTTGATTTACGACATGAAAAGCGATTTCAAAAGGAAAAAGGAAAAACGGGAAAGATTTTCTAAAAGTGAATCAAATTAAGGTATTAGAATCACATGGCTAAAAAATCGAGAGTTGTAATTAGCGTCGATTCCTATTTAAATGAAAAGGCTACAAACGTTTTCTTAAAGGTCATAAGAAATTAATTTTGTAAAAGTAAACGTCTTTTCATTAAACTTTGGTGCATAGTGTTAAAGAGCTCCTAGAAGTTGCCTTTATTTGATTTTATTCTACTGTCCAAAGGCAATGTATAGTCTCGATTCCTATTTGACTAGAGTTTAAAAAACTCTTATTTTCTAAAACGACACCTAATAAAAATCTCATTGTTTTCCATCTATATCTATTTATAAAACAAAGCCATTGCGAATAGATCAAAAGACGTTCTAAAACACTTTCCGAATAAAGCACGTTTTCTATAAATAAAAAAATCAAAGCGGTTTCTTATGCAAAATTCACCACCACGTTCATTTAAGCACACACGTGCTTACACACATGTTTTGAGATTTTAAAAGAATATGAAAGCATCGAGATTGCGGTAACCGTGTAACGACCCCGAAATTCGACCCACTTTATTATCTTAAATTTCATATTTCTTATACATCATATTCCTTACGTCCAAATTTCGGTTCGTTAATAAATCTTTAATCACGTTAATCGGTCCATTAATTGATTTCAAAATCATCAATTACCAAAATTTTTGGTATAAATGTTTCTTTTTTTCTCACTTTTCTCAATTCAATCATTGTATTAAAATATTTGGATATTTAAAATCCTTACATTTGGATCATAGTCCTTGGATCGCAACCTTTACTTTTCTTTTCTTTCTATTACGAATATCGTAAAGCTCAACACTCAAAATTTAATATGGATCATATCCATACAATATTCTCTATTTCATAATTCATCGTCAGACATATAATAATCTCTATCGTAATATTCATGTTGGACAATTATAGTTCACAATTTAAACTATACTCATCATATTCGGATCTAACTTATCTGTACATACAGCATATCAAAGTAACTTGGCAAATTTATCCACATTGACTTATAATCTTAAAAATATAATAACAATTATGTTTACAACCTCTTAGGTCAATCCATCTTTAATGGAACCTGATAATCCTGAAATTCATTTCTTTCCTGCAAAAATGTATATTAAGCAAGTAATGAGCACTACGACTCAGCAAGTTCAACAGTTTATGCTTCACGTAGCACATACCTTAACATGCTCGGTGTGTGTCATACATCATGTGCTTGTGCTTCTTCTATAACAATATATCTCAAATATATTCATATCCTTTCACAAAATACATATTGTTGCCATATTAATCACGTATCACATAACACATAATTTGTATGCATTTAACAAGTATTATCATATCATAACAGTCGCCATTTAACATTTAAGGAACTGAATAACTTGCCTGGCTTGTTCAATTATTTAATTGATAGCTCAAAATCCTTTCTCGAACAACCTTCTAAAACTCATTTCCTTCCTCCTTGGAGCTTATTTCTTACTTGGTGGTGATCCTCTTAGTGGCTCATGGTGGCTACGGGGGTTCGGCCGACAAGGTGGTGGTGCTCGGTGGAAGGAGAAAAATTGTGTTTGCTTTGTTATTCTTCTGTTTTTTTTTTTTCTCTTTTTGTTGTTTCCTTTATTTATAAACCCACAAGTTAGTTAACTTTTTGGATAAAAAATTTCCACCGACCTTGCCCTTCTCTTGAACCTTCCGAATTTTTCAAAAATTTCACATGCAAATATAATTTAAATACATTACGTAATTACTCCATATAATAAATATTTTATATAATGTATATAAAATATTTATTTTAAATAATCAAAAATCATAACATGATTTATAAATAATATTTAGACCTCTTTCGGGTACTTTACTTGATAAATTTTGTACACACATAATGCCATGCATGTAACTATATGAGGTAATTTATACCTCCAAAATTCATAAAATAAATCATATATCTTATAAAAATTATTTTTTATAATTTTTCACTTCGTTACTTGGACAACATGTTACATTAACATGTTCACGTTTTTAAAATATTATCCTTCATAAAAGTCATAATAATTCCATTATACATAACCGTAATTTTCATTAAATTAAAACATTCATTTTCTCATTTCTTTTCCATTTCTTTAATTTTCACATTAATTTTCCTTATATAAATTATATAATTTAATATTATATAATTACATTATTCCTTTTTAAATAATTTCCATTTTACACAAATACAATTTATAAAATTTTCTTCTATCCTTAATTAATTTAATTCTCTTATATAAATTATATAATTTTTCTTATATAATTTATATAATTATAATTTCCTTTATACATCACTTTAATTTTCTTATATAAATTATATAATTTATTATTATATAATTTATATAATTACATTTCTTCTCAATCAATTTCTAAATTTCCACCATAATTCTTAATTAAATCTAAAATCAATAATTACAATTTTATTAACTTACTCATTCGTTTTTCATTTAAAATTGGATTAATTTAATTATTAATCCCTTAATTTTCATAATTAATAACATTTATAATTATCACTTAAACATATATATATATATATATATATATATATATATATATACACACACACAAATGTATATATATACATATCTAATTTCATATATTTCACATTACCACATAGCCTCAATTAAATCATAATTTCTACATTTCCATAACAATTTAATTGTACAATTTATTGTACATTTACCTGAAATTTCTCTTATTCTTAATAAATTGTCTTTAAACAATTTATTTACTTTTCAATTACTTAAATTCAATACCATTTATCATAATCTCTGTACATATTTAATTTACTAATTAAATCTCATCACATACCTTAAATCACATAAAATAATAATTAATTTGAACAATCTTGATAATTAATCAATTAAATTCTCATTTGATATTATTAAAGAAATTCTGAAAATTCGGATCCTCACAAACCATGTTTTCATGAAAGTCGGGGGGTGCCTAACACTTTTCCCTCGCTTAAACAAGCCCCCGAACTCCATGAATCTTGGTTCGTAGACCAATTAATTAAGAGTCAGATATGAGCCGTTACGGTCAAGAAAACTAAAACTCAGATGAGTTGGTACATCCATTTATAAATATACCAACTGACGACTCTAGTCAAATTGGCTCATCATAAAAATCGATCTTTCAAAACTCGTCGACACTTGTGTCGATCTTTTCCAAAAATCACATCGTAATCAAAAGGCTAAAATTGAAAAAGGTAATTATTAATAGGAGACGATTTTCCCGGCGTCGACAACTACCATTAAAGAAGAAAAAAACTCTAACCCAGCCACTGTCACGACTTCTTTCACAATACTTATCAATCATAACCATTCAATCATCAAAATTGTTTATCAATCATGAACATCCAATCATCAAATTTTTGGATGCATAGTGATTTGTTTGATAATTATTTCGCACAGTTCTTTTAAATTTATAGTTCAATAACTGTGTTGCTTTTTTTTATTAATGAATGATGCAAGTTACATGCTATAGTAATTTAAATGATGTGAAAGTCATGAGGATCATTCATCTTTTATATTTCAACAGTGTAACATCAGTAGTTTCAAGCGGTTTCAATTTCAGTAATCCATCAACAATTTTTATTTCAACTTTGATAAGTTTCGGCCATATCCAAAATATCCGTAAGGAATCAAAAGATATATTTTTTTTCTAGTTAAAATTTAGGAAATAAATACATCGTATATTTAAAATAAAATAAAAAAGATCATGTTTTTCTAGGAAAAAAATTCACTCAAATTTTTTTTCATCCTTTATTTAATTTAAAATTATTTCTATCTATATTCTTATTATCATAATTATGTATTTACCATTATCTCTTACTTTAGTATAATTTTTAATTTAGTTAATATCCTATAAAATTCATATTATTATCAATTATATTTAATTATGTTAATAATTTTTTATTATTAAATTATATAAGTATAACTGTTTGAATATAAACATAATTTACTATTACATAAGTAAATAAATATAATATATAAATAAATGAATCATCAAATACTACTATTTATATTATATGAATTATTATTAAATTTTTATTAGTTAAATAATATATTTTAGAAAGAAATAACTTTTTTGTATAAGAATTATCATACGTAATATTAATCAATTATTACTATAGTTAATATTATAGTATAATATCAAAAATATAAATACAATAATTTATTAATAAAACCCGTACTTCGCAAGAGATCATGAGTTAGTTATAATTAATAACACAAAATGGTATCCTAACCCTTAAATTTTGGAATGGTCGTTCAAACTAAAAATCTAGGTAAAGACCCTATTTTTCTATCTTTTATTTCATTTCAAAAAAAATTCTCTTACATTCTTACCATCATACTTATCTAAATATGTTAGTTTTCTTAAAAATTAATATTCTTGCTAGCAATGATATTTAATTATATACTTTTGTATTTTTATATAAGTACAACTATTTAAGTTAACTAAATTTTATTATTAAATAAATAGACGAATATATGAATATATAAACAAATGAATCATTAATTTGAAGATGAATGCTATCATTTATATTGTATTAAAAGATGAACTATTGTTGTACATTTTTAAGTTTATTTAATTTTTTATCATTAATTAGTTATACATTATTAGCTAAATAATGTATTTTAGAAAAAAATAATTTTTTTGATAATATCATACGCAATATTAATCTATTATTATGATAATAAATATATTAGTGCGATATAATATAAAAAAGTGTAAACAATATAATAATTTTGTAATAAAACTCAAGCTTCGCACGGAATTATAAGCTAATTTAGAAATAACTTATTTACATATAGTAGGCCTTTCCCCACAGGTACGTAATTGGAAAGATAAACTCACATTTTAAGGTAGACGAGCAATATACGTTCATTTCAAAATATAAGATAAATATTGACTTTTCAAGTCAATTTAAGTCATTTTTAAAATTAAAATAAATATAATTCATTTAAATTTTAGTCGATACAATCATTAAATAAACAAAAAATGAGATACCTAACATTACTCATAAAGATTTACATACATATATACATACCCAAACATATATATACATATATATAAACATACATATATAAAAAATAATGTGGATATAGTTGCCACAACAAGTTGTCTTAATATAACGGCCAAAAGAACTAACTCCCATTATTAAATTTACTGAAAACAATACTCCCATTAATAAAATACTTGGGGACCAATTTTATCTCTACATATATACGTGCGTGTGAATAAGGAAAATAGAATGAGAACACTCCATGAGATACGGATAAACAATACTTTATTAAGAAAACATGTTTCAAATAGCATGCAAAGCTTTGTTCCTGTATACATTGAAGATCAGATTTTTTGCCATATCATCCTGGGCTGTGAAGTACTTGCTTCTGCTGAGACTTGGAGTTCGTTCACCCTTCCCCAGTAGCCTCAAGTGCCTTCCTCTAGACTGCTTATTTCTGCTGAGACTTGAGTTCTTTCACCCTTTCCTCAGTGGCCTTCAGAGCTTTCCCATACTTGCTTATCAACTGAAGATATCAAGGATCAAATTTTAGCTCTGTGCTGATAGTCATTCATTATTCAAAGCAATGTCTAGAGGAACCGGAAAATAGTAAAGGTAACCGACTTTCTGATGAGGCTGTGTATGTGTTGTATATAGTCCAGCAATCATTGTTGCAGCATGCAGACCCAATCTTTATATAAATACTCTCTTTGTTCCAAAATATAGGATCAATTTGAATTTACAAAGTCAATTTGAAATATATTCATACTCAAAATTAATATGAATTAATTAAATTTTAGATAATACAGTTCTAAAAATTGTACTATCTTAGATAATACAGTTCTAAAAATTGTACTATCTAAAAAATACTACTCCGTCTGTCAAACTTTACTTGCCATAATTGACATTTTAAGGTCAAACTAACCAATTTTAAAATTAATAACTAAACAAATATATTAAAAAATTTAAATCAAATAAGTTTGGTCAAATTAACCAATTTTAAATTAATAATTAAACAAATGTATGAAAATTTTTGAAATCAAATAAGACGACTTTGATAATATATTCAATGTACTTTATATTTTGTGCTTATATCTAATAAATTAATGAATAATTTTTTATTCTAAATATGGATTTAACTATAAAAAGTCATTTAAAACAAATAAAATTGGACAGAGGAAGTACTAATTACAACACTAGAAGCTTTTAAGAGTTAAATAAACCACATTAATTTTAAATTTGAAAATATCTTATATTAACTTGGAAAAATCAAACTTAAAACTTATACTTTGGAGCGAAGGAGTGTTAAATTCAGATTCGCTTATCAATATGCATTGTGTTTTACTTTGAAAGACTTCACCATGCACAATTCTCAATCATTCAAAGGCCGCAAGTCCCATAAGACAAACCACTGATACACTAACTAACCAGTTCTACTATGCTAGTGATCGCATATCTATTAATATGATGGAAACATCCATTCACATTTCAGGAGGGCCTACCTCATCAATTTCACTGGGGGTCATGATAAAGGGAGGACACATCATTATATTGTCACCAGCAACGCGCACTAACATCCCATTCTTCTCACACTGAGCTCCAAAATATGCGCCTATCCCTGAGTACACCATTCACAAACTTTTGTGGAAACAGGAAGCAACAAAAGACTTGGTTGCTTGTTGCATAATTATCTATCTCAGTAATTCCTCCTAAAGTATTAAAAACCATTTCATGTTTCCAGAAAACATACACTACATACATATACATATACATATATATATATATATACATATATACAGAGAGAGAGGGAGGTGAGAGCGATTTATAGCACATAGTGGCTATAAGATTTTATATGGCAGCCAGATCTTACAACGTTCATTTCAAGATCTGTCAGCCATAGTCTAAAACACGCTTTCCTACTGCAATAAAGTGTTGTTGTAGGAGACTTGCCTACCGCAACAGTGTTGCTGTAGGAGACTTGCTTACCGCAACATAGTATTGCCGTAGGAGATTTGCCTACCATAACAACATCACAGAAGGCTCCAGGTGATTTTAAATCATGTTTGCCAGATCTTACAATAAAATATACATGTATCGATATTATATATACACATGTATACGTCAAACTTACCCCATTCAGTAGGGAAGATATCATTAGGTGACTTATTATCAGTGAACTCTGTCCCAATAATCAAGCCAGTTCCCCTAATCTGTAGAGTAAAGTGTTTCCGCTGTAAACATGGACATGTAATTAGCATATCTAATCAACTTAATGAGACATTGGAATTACCTCCCCAATAATTGGGCTGTCAGAAAAGGCCTTTACACCATCTTGAAATTTTGGGGATAAGCATTTCACTTGCTCAACAATATTTCTCTCCCTGAAACAAGTAAACAGTTTCAATGTTTTTCTCGCAACTAAAATGTTACCAACACAAGTGCTATAATTTTTGAGTGACAAAAATCTTTGATCATCAATTAAATATCTAGACAAGGGATACCAGCAACTTGGTTATGACCCACCACAGAAAATCAATTTGATTAAGTTAATTTATGGGATTGCCCTCAGAGTTTCTATTAGACTCTCCACAAACGAAGCAAGAAACCGATCATACACACACACACACACAGATAAGATTCACTTCTCTACATTTGCTAATATTACATTTATTCATAATAATTTCATGCAATTGAGACAAGCAAATTATATAATAATAATGTTTCAGACATGATGGGAAACATACTTGTAAATCTTGAGTGTTTCCAATGCAACAGCACAGGAGACTGGGTGCCCGGAATAAGTGAATCCATGAGAAAAAGAACCTGATGGAAAATTGATTTTAGAAGCAAACCTTAAAAAGATGGATAACAGTGATTAAAGTCTTTCATTAGTATACCCAGTTTGTTGCTTTGAGAATATATAACATCTGAAACTTCAGGGCTCACAAAAACAGCTCCAATTGGCATATACCCAGAGGAAAGTGCCTGAAAAAATCAGTTAGAGAAAGGAGGTGAAAAGGAATAATTCTGTAACAAGCATGAGTCGCCTTTACCATTTGGAGTCTGATTCTACCTTTGCTACAGAGACAAGATCTGGTTTGATGTTGTATTTATCGCAGCCAAACATAGTTCCTAATCTTCCAAATGCACAGATTACCTAGAACACATGGAAGGTAAGAATGTGAGTCTGGGTACTGAGCCAGAGCTTTACTGGTTATATATCTATGTATAAAAGGAGAGGGTCTGCCACCTGGCAGCACTCAACTTTTTTCTTTAATAAAAATCTAAAAAGTAAAATTGTAGGTCCTCCAAAGAGAGAGATGGGAAAAGGGATAGAGGACCCTATTAAGGATAGAGAGCCGGGAAAAAGGGAAGGAAGAAGATAAGACCCGCATGTCCCGCGGGGTACTTCTAGTACAGACAGAAGGAACTGTGGTACCTCATCCGCAATAAAGAGAATGTCATATTTTTTAACAACAGCTTGAATCTGCAAAAGTAAGATGTGCTATTTAGAATCCAATAAGCATAAATGGAGAGAGAGAAATGGGAAGGAACCAAAAAATAACAATAAAAGGTGACACAAGTACCTTCAAGACTTCACAGAAACTTTTTTAAATAACAAACATGTGGAGATTAAGAAGAAAAAACAATGATTGAAGTGTCACTCGAAATTGTAATGAATCAATCAAGTGCTCCTAGTCCCAGAGCAAGGGGTTGATACATGATAACTGCTCATCATTTCTCACTAGCTTTAGAAATCAGGACATGATGTACTTTTTTCGAAAAGAAAATATAGAAATATGGTTCTTAATGTATGCTTTATTACTTCTACACTGCAATCAGCTGTCTCTGAAGTGACAAAACTTAAGACCATGAATCAACCCTCAGACATGATTGTTGTTTACAGCAACTATAGTAATCTTTCGTCGCAACAACCAACAAGTGGTATCAAAGCCTTAATTGGATCCTATTAAGTCTCTTTTGCTGCAAAACAAGACATAATAATGCCACTGGATGAAAGGTTGAGGTCCTTGAGGAGTGATTAAAAGGTGAAAACAGATTTTCGACAGCTAAGATTACCCAACAAAATGAAAGATAATATGTAACGATAAAACCAGAAAAGAGATTCTTTGCCATAAAGTGTGTTTTTTAAACGACATATAGACCGAGAAGCACCACCAATATATGATCAATATCCAGAGATGTCTGATTATTTCTAAGTATACTTTTTTCAAGGTGAGACATTGGCGATAAAGCTTGTTTTTTGAAGTGTTACAGGACGTAGCATATGACTTTATCGAAGAGTCTACATGAGTGCGATGTTAAAGTTGATGTAAATAAAGATATCCTAATATTTTTAGTGGATTATAATGATCCATAGATACTGATATAGTCGGAGAACAAAAAATGACCTCTGCGACTTTATCTTGGAAGAACAAGCACGTAAGGAGATGCATCATAAGAATTTTAAGCTGAAAAGAGTTTTTTGGGAAGTTTGTCAATACAAATTTGGATGGTACTTTCCAAATATCAACTGAAGAATAATGAACTCAAAAGTTTTACCGACTCATCAATGAGAGTTTTAAATCAAGTTGAAAGGACCCAAAAAGTTTCAAATCAAGTTCTAGTTCAATTCGTATCAACCACAAGCAATGGATTTTTCATTGAAAAGAAAACAAAAGCTGCTCAACAGGAATGGTGGTCTGCTCGACTTCCCAAGTTCAAGAAATTAGCAAGACGAAATGATTATTATCTAAAGGGTGAGTTCTTTGCACTAAGAGCATGCTTTGGATTGCTTAAAAATAAATAATGAATAGTTATTTTGTTTAGAACTTCTACTCAGAAGCATTTTTTTAAACAATTGATTTCTGTTTTATAATAAAAAATTACTTAAAAGAGTAAAAAAGAAAAAATGTTTGGTATTGAATAAACTTCTTTTTAGTTATCCCCATAGAAAATATTCAAAAAGGATATGATAGTAAATAGAAATATAGAATAGTAATAGACTTGGTCAAACATGGTTATTGTATTTCCTTACAAGCAAAAGCTCCAAATAGATGCTTTTGTTTATTTCCACAAGAATTGCCTACAAATAGTCTCAAGCAATAGTTACCAAATACGTTTTTGCTACTTAAAACTGCTTATAAGCAGGTATCTCTGCTTATTAGCGATCCAAAACACCCTCTAAGTAGATACTTGGTCCAGTGTTCACTATGTTTGCAACATTTGGAGGCTAAACGCGTTTGAGAAACTTGTTTGTTTCGCAAACACATTTTCCAAAAGCAACTTATTTAAGTCACAAACACAGTATTGTGCATTTAGAGGTCTAAATGAACTTCAAATTCTATAGGTTAATGCTCCAAACGCAGTAAACCAAACAAGCCCTAAGAGCTATAAGGGTCTATTCATAAAAATCTGCAAAGCTGTCAAAGACCCTCAAAATCCCAAATCTATCTCAGATGTCAGGAACATAAACTCAGAGAAATAACCCCTCTATTATCAGAGTAGTTTCTTATTGAAACTTCTGTTTTGGGATAAGGTTTTACTCATAAAGCAGGCAACATCACTGTTCCCATTTCCCTTGTCTCCATATAATATGGACATGCTTCATAACATGTCTGTGATACTTTTGACACAATCTCTAATGATGAAAAAATAAATTTATTTCATTATAGGTGACTTGTTTACTTCCAACATGTGATGGACAATTTTTAAAGAAAAAAGAAAGGAAAAGAAAAACTGACCTTTTCAAAATAAGTTGCAGGGGGTGGTATCACACCTCCTGCCCCCATGACTGGTTCTGCAATGAATGCAGCAATCTGGAATCAAGTATAATAGATTAGAAAAATCAATTGTTATGTTGCAATATGATTTGTAAAAGAGTTAGAAAAAATTAAATTACCGTTTCTCGCCCCTCTTTCAAGATAAGCTCTTCCAAATTATTGGCTAACCTTGTTGAGAAATCTTCTTCTGTCTCACCTACATGCATATTTATATTGCAAATATATTTTTAGAATCACAAATCCTGTCAGCAAAGCTCAGGCATTGATTTGGGTATTATCAAACCTGGAAGATGATACCGCCAATAATGAGGGCAATCAGTGTGCAGTACAAATGGAGCTGGCAGATCAAATTTTTGATGCAGTGCAGGAAGGCTGTCAAAAGAAAAGGTGTCTCTTAGTGGAATGAAAAGCTTGTATGAAAAACAACGACTGCTCCAAGAACCCTACCCAGAAAGACTAGCTGCTATGAGAGTAGATCCATGGTATCTGCCCAAAATAAAGAGAACACATGAGAACAGAAATCATAGAAGAGTTCAATTGAGGGAACGCCATCAGCTGAGCAGCAACTTACGATTTTGCTCGAGCAATAAACTTTTTCTTGTTTGGCCTTCCAAGTGCATTGTTATAATACCAAACTAGCTTCACCTAAAACCAAATATTAAAAAGAAAGTTTATTTTGAAGTTGTCCCTTCGAGGTTTAGCTTCAACAACTAAAACATGGTTTGGCTTTATATTCAAACTCATTTCTCTTACAGCCTTATCTTCTTCCGTCCCCTTTTTATACGTCAGTTCCGTCACCTTCCCCTTATCATTATGTTTTATTCTATGTAATCGTCTCAAATGATGTTCTAAGAAGCTCGGTAATTCTTAACCTAGCAATTTATATGTCTTCAACATATGGTGGTATCAGATTAAATAACCCTTCTACTCCTTTAGTACAGTGTTATTAAAGGCGTGCATAGGCACGCGCCTAGGCACGAGGCCCATCTCAGCCCACGTTGGTCGCCTCGCCATGCCTAAGGTGAGGCTCCTTCAATGAGGCGTACTCAAGGCTCACGAGGCGCGGGCCTCATCGAAATTGTGTAATTTTTTCTTCCCTAAGCAATCTAAACCATCAATTGCAGCCTCCTCATCCAAGTAGGTCTCTCCCTTCTTATCGCTTCTCCTTTTTATTTTTTTAATTCTCTTCTCTTGCCCAAAAAAGGCTATTTTACAAAATACTAAGGGGCTGGCTTACACTATCCAAATTTTTTTCAAAAATTTTGGGTATTTTACTATTCCAGTGTTTACTAACTTATTAAATAAATAAATATGAATATCACTTATAAGTATTTTTTTTAATATTTAAATATGCATTTATATTGTTGTTTAGTTTTTACTACTTAAATATATATATGTAAGATTGTAAGTATTTAACTATGTACTTATGCAAAATGTAATTATGATATGATTATATCAGTGTATCACTATACTACACAAGTATGGTCCTTGAACTTATTATAGAAACTTTTTGAACATGCTTAGAAGTTTGTAAAATTACTTAATGGTCGATAAATTTGATATATAAATGATTAAATTTGTGTGTGTGTGTGTGTATATTTTTAGTTTTTAAAAATATGTGCACCTCACTTCATGAGGCGCGTGCCTCGCCTCGTGCCTAAGCCCCAAGAAGACCTTCATGCCTCGATGCTGCTCACGCCTTAAATAACAATACTTTAGCATAACCAGAATGCCAACTTCCATGTTTGACACTCAAATCCCTTTATATTATATAAGTTCTTAAAATATATATATGATGATGAAATTAGTAAACCTTTAAGATCAAAATATATAGCACTGTCTGAAAGTAGTAATAACCAAACCTGGGTATCATTAGCTTCTGATCCACTATTTGTGAAGAAGACTTTTGCCATATTAGTAGACGTAAACATTTCTAGAAGCTCCTTTGCAAGATCCTGTATTATTTGAAAAGAAACTCACCTAAATAACTATGTATTAATTAATGGTAAAACGTGTACAACTGAAAAATCAACAATACCAAAGAGGGCTTCGTAGTACGGTTCCAAAAGGAGTGGTAAAACGGCAGAGTACTAAGTTGCTTAGCTGCAGCATCAACAAGACGGGGTTCATTACCTCCTACAAAATATTGAAAAGTGCACAAATAAGTAATGTCAAAAAGATAAATATTCTCTCTCACAAAAAGTAGGTAGAGACATGGCTAACACCACTAAAACATGTAAAATATGACATACCAACAGCTCAGTGTACAAGTGTAGGTCTATAATGGTTGTACTACTGTAGGTCTATAATGGTTGTTGTCATAGCATGTGCGAAATGAATATTTCAACTTTCAGAATATCCGTCTAATGAAAATGTTATTAAACAAAATGAATAATAATAAATCAGGAATGCTTGATTCGGTACTTTACTGGCATCACAATTTTTTCAATTCTTTGATCTTTTGTGAGAGTATAAAAGGTGAAAATTTATGTAAAAATTAAAGGAGAAAATTCACAAAGGATAACAGAATCTAAGAAGTAGAACACAAACAGCCATATTATTATGGATGATCAATGATTGTTACACAATATAATATTGTTCACATTGTGAAAGGACACAAAAATTGACTGAAAAACCATACAAATAGACTAGTTAGGCTGAGATAGAAAACATTAGATACCCAAGGCTGTGCACCATAGACCGGCAAGAGAATCAAGATACTTTTTTCCATTTGTGTCATAGACATAGGAACCCTTCAAAAATCAAATATGAAACAATAAGTGCAGTTAATATAGAAGAAAAGAACAACCCTTGATACTATATAAACGAGGATGATGCAACGTTCATGAAGACACGGGTATGCATGCATGATGTATCCATGTGCGTCACAACAGGGGGGTGTGTGTGTGGCAGAACACATATATGCTTAATTTGACAGATAACTAGGTTTCTTAAGGCAATAAGAATTGTGTATCAATTAAAGGAAATAAGTCTACAAAGTTTACCTCAGACTTTGCTATCACTAGAGGATTTGAATCAGTAGTTTGCCACCCAGCAGTAAAAGGTGCCAACATATCATGTCCTCTAAATCTGAGAATTATTGGAGGTTCAGTGAATCAAATACAAACTTATCAATTGTGCTAACGGATATAAAAGCTATGATGAACAAGCACTCTTAACCACCATCTATCTGTTTATAACTAACAGAATGGGAAAAAATCCAAACACTTTCACCATAGAGAGAGAGAGAGATTACATACCCATCATTAAAATCCTTCTGCAAAGATGCATCTGAAGTACTCTGTCTTGAAAGTAAAGAATAGCCAATAATATGTTCCTGTAAAGGTCTTGAAGCTGCAATATATGTACCAGCCTGTAAAATTAGAAGTATGTTAATTGTGTTTCCCTCAAGAACAACCACGAAACACAAAAGGATACAAGTATCCAGAATTTTAAGAGTGCACACCAATTCCAAAGTCACACAAAAATTTCAAGTGGTTCATGCTGTATAGCGATTGCACCGAGTAAATATACAAAATCGTGAATCAAGCATGTGAGAACGGCCTTTAAACATCTGGGGTCATGCCTCATGATGTTGCCCATGCATGCTCATTCCCAATGGAAAACTATGATCCCACAAATACTTTCTGATATATTAACTTCTAAAAACATAGGCAAATTAATAAAATAATAGAACTCAAAAGGGGAGGATGCAACTCAAAGTGTTAAGGCTATAATGATAAATTAAAATGAACAACTCATAAAGTCCATGAAGGAGATGCAAGCTTTCATTGTGTAAATGATCCGTCATTGCTTTGCACCCAATTTGATCCCTTTCAATGGACACAATTTAGACTCTGAAAGTTTCAACTTAATTTAGAAATAAGCTCAACCAATCACCCACTCTTGATGTTAATATTCGAAATAAACATAGAAATTGGGTCTAATTCATCCAAATATGCCTATCAGCGAAAAGAGATGTTTAATTACTTACTTCTTGGTCAAACTTTGATTAGATATAAAAAAATTATTATATTATCAGACAGAAAAGCTCTACAGTTTCTCAATTGAACAGAAACAAACATATATCAAGCTTATTAAATGGGTTTTCCCCTGCACTACACCTTTTGTCATTTACTTTGACAAATTCCATATCTTATATATTTATTTAACAGATCCAAAATTCTCAAATTCTTATCACATGGAAATACTTTTTACTACACTACGGAGTTATGGCGACTTGCACAAGGGCAATCAAAGTGAATATAAATCATATCAATCTGTGCTCAAAATTTCATGCAGATCAAAGAATTATGAAAGAACGAACCAGAGCACCAGATTTTCCGCCGGTGGCTGCAACTAAACGGCGGAGCTGATTCATATTGTGATCACTGGCGAGTCAATGGAGCGAGTGATGAGACCAGAGTCGATATAAAAAGGACATGGAGCAAAGGGTCTCAAAGGCCGAGATATTTTAGGAGTTTCATTCGACAATCCAGACCCGTTTTGATTGGAAAGAGAAATTATTGTGATTCGAGAATCACATCAACTCCAATCAGAATATATCAACGACACGGATATCCTCGCTCAGTTATTTTAATATTAAGGTTCTCAAATTTTTGTATTAAATAAGTTTCATATTTAATATTTTAATACTAATTTATGATATAATTAATTACATAAAAATTATTTAATTAATATTATGGTGACATATTATTTAAAATAATTTTTGAGATAAAAAATTTGAGACTACAAATATCACCCACTTTTTAACTAACTTGCAAACTTCAAAAGTACAGGTTAGTTTTTTAAATAATATTATTTTAAATTTTTTATATAAATATATATAATTATTAAAATATAACCTTTTGAATTTCATTAATTGACATATTACTATTATTAAAATAACTACAAACTTTGTCTAAAAAAATAATTAAGTACAGATCACGTACAATTATTGAATATTCACACACCGGAGTAATGTAGTTACTAGTAACGTAATTTTTGCTATTTTAATCTAATATTTAATTTTAAATATTTTTTTTTAATTCTTAATTAATTTTTATATTCAATCCCTCTAATTTATATATAGTCTTTTAAAATTCAAAATTGGATAGAAACGTAAAAGCTTAAATTGGCATTTAAGTCGGGCTTTATTATATGATTAATTAAATAAGGGAATCCTATATGAAATAATATTGTTGTCGAGAAGTAGTAACTATCATGATTTTTACCAAGCTTTTTTGATACGGTGGTTAAGTCCACTTTTGGAGAACCAAGAAGTTTTGAGATCCAACCGTTAAATTCCACTCAACATAGCCCAAAAAAAAAAAAAAAAAAACTATCATGATTTTTAGTTTTAAAAATTAATTAAATTTTAATCACTAATATACAAGTCAAAATTGTTTTTAACATTAATTAACTAAAACTCTCTTATATGAAATAAATTGGTAATGAAAATTTAATCATTAATATATTTTATAATATAAATTATGTTTTAAAATTTTTAAGTCTAAAGTTTAGTAGAAACCTAAAAGTAAAATCTTAAACTTGATTTTTAAGTAGGGGTGCTTGTTACAGGTCTTGTAAGATATTCACCGAAAGTTAGTTTACGTGGTATTTGATTACTGGCAATAGAAATTGGTTATATCTTATCATTTTTATTTTGTAAAAAATATTTGGTTACTGGTAATAGTTACAAATTCGTGATTACTGAGTATATGTTTTTAATATTCACTATCGACATTGAGAAATTTTTGTTTCTTTATAAATATTACCTCTTTTAATTTTTTTTATGAAATTAGTGTCATTTATGTGAGATTTTTAAAAAATGGCTCTTGTGACAAGGTTTGAAAGATTAATTTTAGATATAATCCAATGCGACAAAGTCATTAATTAATATAAGTGTAAATGGACGTATCAACCCATTCAAGTTTTATATTTGAAAGATAGATGATCCAAAATATGAGTCCATTACATTGGTTCGCAACTAAGATTCAAAAAATTCGGAGGCTTGCTTAAACGAGAGAAATGGTTTAAGTACTCCCGACTTTTGTAAAACACTATTACTGCTTTTATATTCTTTTTCCAAGTTTTGAAGAAAGTCATCTTAGTGTGTGTTCTAAGCGTTCTGTGCCTAGGTGATTTGTGTCATACCATTCTGTGTGTATTTGGTGTTATATCTTATGGGCGAGTTAATTTTATCCTAGTGGAGTTCAATTGGGCTAGGTAAGGACTTTCGAATTTTTAGAAATTAGAGTTTTTTAGGGTTTTATATTAATGTTTGTGTTTTAAAATTTATTTTTCAAAGATGTGTGTGTGTGTGTATGATTGATGTGAGAGAGTGAGAAAGAGTCATTTTTAAAAAGGTCAATAATAATCTAGAAGGGGGTTGAATAAATTATTATCAAATAAAATTTTCCTAGGCCCTTTTTGAATTATTTAAATTCAAATAACAATTATGTGACTAATTAAAATGCGGAAGAAATAAGAGACAATAATCCATCCACAAAACACAAGTATTTAGTTAGTTCATAACATACACCCCAGATAATTTGCTACATACAGTCTCAAGCTCATCTTCAGGACTTGAGATCCTATTATTATCAATAATAAACTTTTACTTCTTCTATAAGTGGAGAAACCTTTAAAAAAAATTCATAAACAAACTTTCAACTTATTCTACAACTAAGTTATCTTGAATAATAGCTCCCCGCTCATTCCTCAAATTTAACTGTAGTTGTTTCTTGAGTTCAGTTCTATTCTATAATCTGGTCTTGAAACAAGAAATATGTCCCTCATACCTCATAAATACATTAGAAATCCAACTACTCGTTTAACACTCTAAGAATTTGGTTTTAGTCTTAGGATCACTTTTTTTTTTTTTTTTTTTTACAGATATATAAAATAAATTAACTCACACCAAATACCTTTTTATAAAAATTAAAAATATACTTCTTCACATATGCAGATATATATATTTCAATGCAATTTTTATAAAAGTTCAATAATTTTTATAAATAGTCTTTTTGCTTCTTAAATAAGTAGATATGAATATTAATTCAAAATATAAAAATTGATATATTTTTTATGAGTTTATGCTTCTACTTACGCAAATATGATTTTAAGTATAAGTTATAAAAGTTTAAACACCTGTTATAAATATAAAACGTGCTTCTAGATTAAATAGGCATGTATTTTAAAATCAAGTGTATAAAAGTTTTTATGTACCTTTTATATTTGAAAAATTATTATTCTTGTTAAGAAGATATATATCTCAGTGTATTTTATAAAAATTAAAATATCTTTATAACACAAATGCTTCTTTTTTTTTTTTAAAAAAAAATGAAGTTTAGCTTAATTTATTTATAAAAGTTAATTTAACTTTTATATGAGAGAGAAAAATATTTTCTTCTCAAAGCATATAAATATGTGATTATAAAAAATTTACCAACTATTATAAGATGTAATAGAGCAAGTATGTGAATGAATATGATTACTAGCGAACACCTGCAAGATATATATATATATATATATATATATATATATATATATATATATATATATATATATATATATATATATATATTTAACAAGTATATTTTAATTTTAAACTTGTCACAAATATTTAATCTCATATTAAATATTGAATACTTGAAATATATATTTTGTTAGCAAATTCATGTGATAACCTATTTAGATTTGATGATGACAAAACAACATCAGCCAGTCATTTTATGCATGTGTTATATAAAACCAAATGTGATTAGATATGTTTCGTTATATTTGAAACTATTACTATTTATGCTTAATAATATAAATAAACAAAGAAAGAAAAGAGATTTTAGAAAAATGTGAAGTTATAAACATTTGTTCATCTTTGAACAGTCCTTAAAAACAATCATTGTAAAAGAACTTAGGGATAAAAAATGTTAGGTTGATCCAAACTAAAAAGATAGATTAGGGTTAGAGATCAAATTTGCTAAGTTGATCCTAAAGATAATCTTTGTATTGTCTTTAAAAGATTATTGTTGTAAAAAGGACACTAGGGATTAAATGTGTTAGGATGAATCAAGATACAGAGTATTATCTAATATGTAATAGAGTAAATCCAAATACTTGCATAACTCAGAGATTGCTGGAGAGACATCAGGAACAAGGTCTATAGTATATATAAAAAAAATAAAAAAATGCAAGTTCAGAATCGTAGTACCAGATCAAGATCGCTTAGTAAGGCCAGATCATATAGTAGAAGTTGAATCGTATTAAAAGCTCAGATCATATTATGAAGACAAGATCGTACAAGATCAGATCGCAGAGCAGGATTAGATCGTATATCATGTCTAGTTAAGATCGTATTACACAGTTGATTGTAGAAGAATAAAGGTGAATTATATAGTAAAGGATGTTGAACTACTTCAAAGCAGGAGGAAAGGGTTAGAGTAAAAGACAAGTTCGTATATGATTGAATGGTAAGATGACCAGATCGAGGAACCAAGATCAGAATTGTATTACAAGAGCTGAATCGTACTGCAAGATCAAGATCGTACAACATCAGCAGAATCGTATTGCAAATCCAAGATTGTATAGTATAAGCTGAATCGTATTACTAGCTGAATCATATTGCAACTTGAATCGTATTGTAAAAGGTTGAGTTTAGATTGTATTACAACATCATGATCGTATTGCAAACTCAGTTCGTATTGTAAAGACATGATCATATAGTACAAGGAAGAGAGCATGGGAATCGTATTGAAGCTCTGATTATATTGTAGAATCTATACTATACGATCAGTTCATTTTGAAGAATGAAAGCTGTCAGGCTATTAAAAGTGGACATGTCACAGATTGAAGAGCCTGATGCAATCTTCTCAAGTCCAAGTATCAAGATCCCTTAAGATAAAAGTTTTAATTGAGTTGAAGACAACAATGATCAAGTAAGGGGGAGCTGGTACAACAGAAATGTGGAGATTGAAGTATAACTATAGATATTACACTATCATGGAACGTAGAGCAAATGGAAGAATCAAAAGGGTCCAATATCAAGGACAACTCGAAGATAGTAGAGTTAAGCTATCTTTACAATGCTAAATGATCATGGTGCAGATCGTAGAGAAATGAAATCGTAGTAGCAGATCGTAAAGCCCACTAATCGTATACAAGATTATAGAACCACAAATCATAGAGATAACTAAGTTAAACACTACGATCCTCAAGGAACTATATGATTAATAAATGTGACATGACAGTTGACAAAATGAAGAAGATTTGAACAATGGGAATCTCTTGATGCTAGCAGACACTCAGATAATTCAAATTATAAAAGGAAGAGAAAAGAGTTTAACAACTATATTGTCAGACTAGCAAAAACAAGAAAGTTTCCATAGTTGGTAAGCTGATGTGAAGACAAAACCAAAAGTGTGCTGACACCTTCAACAGAATATAAAGAAAAATATATTGCAAAAAGGAGATTGAGCTCTATCCAACGGATAAATAACGCTACGAACTGACTGATGTGACAGCTCAAAAAAAATCAAGCTGACACTACAAGGAAATGTCTACATCAAAGATATTCAATATCCTTGATCTTCAAGGCAACGACTATCTCCAATGGACAAAATCATCAACGGATCCACTCTCAATGATCAACTCTCCAATGAAAAGATAGCAAAACTCTCTCCATATAAAGATCATCGTCAGAATCAAGAAAATAAAATAAAAGGGAGAGTGAGAGGAACTGAGCGAGAGAAAAGAGAAAGGGTGAGAAAAAGAAAGAAGGCAGGGAGCAGTAAAGAGAAAATACAAGATGAGACTGCTAAAATAAGAAAAGATCCAAAGATAAACCGTAGAGAGATGAGGAATATATTGATCTACTAAAAGCTATATCATCAACCCAAGGTAAATACACACTTTAGAGAATCAATTAAGGAATGATTCTAAAAGTACAAGAGTCAGAGCAAATCAGAAATATGCAAAGGACTTAAAGGAGAGAAAAGTCTAAAGGAATCAATCCTTAGCTGCCAAGCTCTTCAGATGAGAGCTTAATGTTAGCTTAGCTGCACATCAACCACCATCATCATTAATTCCAAGCTCAATAAGTCAAGATTTAGTGACCTGCCAGATTCAGAGGAATATGTCCCTACTGAAGGAAAAGGACTATGTCATATGGAAGAAATCGGGTGATGCCCATTTGATTTTTAGTGAATCAGCCCATGTTGAGGGAAGGGGACTTAGTGTCATAAAGGCTATAAGACGAGACTTAGCGACCGGCCTAATTCTTAGTGAATCAGACCTTTAGTGGAAGGACTTAGTGTCCAAGTTTGTAAGGACTTAGTGTCCTATTTATCCTTAGTAGAATATTCTGGCTCAGCGGAGTGGAAGAGAAGAGTAAGAGTAGTTCAGGCTCTGAACCTCTTAAACATAATGTGTACACAATGCCTCTTTACCCCTTCGTTTTGTTTCATATCTATGCCATTTATCTTGTGATTTTAGCTTTTCCTTCATCAAATTTATGTACAGAACTATGTAAGATTATTTGTGATGATCAATAGGGGCTTTACCAAATACTTTAATTCCGTCACGCATATTACAGTTCATTAATTTTGGTAAAGATGTTTAAAAGTGCAAAAGTTATACAATACTAAAAATTGTATAATGATCTATTCACCCCCCCCCCCTTCTAGATCATATTAATGTACCTCTGGGAACCAACATATTTATATATTTACTCTATTTAAGAAACTTAATATAAGTCTTGTTCTTATAAAGTTTAAATCGTATGACAAAGGAAAGCTTGTACAAGTTAGTTAACTTAAGTTTTCACCTTATATCAATTTGAGACCATCAAACAATTTAAGGCTAATTTCGAGGGAATTCATTTAAAAGAAAAAAAATATTATTTCGGAAGGTTTTTTTTTACCTGAGATACGTTTTTCACAAGATATAGAACTTCGTACCTCTACTGTTAATCATGTATTTATAGTACTCACTTGATTATTTAGAGTTACAACTCTTATTAGGAATTATACATTAGAGATATAGTTGGAGAATGTAACTGTCATCCCAATCACTGCTGAAAAAGTAACTCCCATATCAATTAACATTGGATATGGTAACTAGTTAGCTATTCGAAGGTGATAAGGATTTTCACCCAAGCCTATGAAATGGGTTGAAGGAGTAGATAGGAGGTTCCAGGAGTCTAAAATGGGTAGGTTCCTTCGGGAGTCCGGAGGCATTAGACTGAAGAGAAAATTTCTTCGAGAGCCCGAAGTTTGACGCCCCCAAAATTCGGGGCCTTAAATACTGGATATGATACTCATGGTACTACCCATCTAATACATCTAACCATATAAATATAACTTAACAACATAAAGTAAATACAATAATTACATAGCATTCCTTACACAATCCCAGTTGTTTAACCTTTAATAATACAAAACATAATTATCCCAAAAGATTTACATAATTTAATATACTAAATTAAATACATTACTAAGCTAATCTTTAGTTTTTCCTTTGTCTTTGTCCATTTAGAACCTTCAAATGACTCGAGCTTAGTTGAAAATATTTATTTTAAGTAAGAGTGAGCAACTACTTTGCTCAGCAAGTTTAAAACATGTGATAAAAAATAAGTTATGAAGTTATGAATAAAGAATAATTTTCGTGGAATCTTCAACAATTGAACAATAAGCTATATGAATAATGAAACATTTCAATAATAATAAACTTTTCTTAACTTTCATTTTGAGTAGTCATAAAGGACCGTGAACTTTTACAAGGTTTGACAATAATTCAACTGTTAACCTTTAGAGTATTTAATAATCACAAAAATTGCAAACACTCTAAATCAATACTTAAAGAGATCAGCCTATTGTACTCTATGTTATGTATAACATTTAAGTCTTACGTGCCCAAAGTCGATTACCCAACCTAAATAACCCTTTATTATGGTTGTTCATCTCAATTTTATCTCACGAGTCATGCTAAAACAATTTGGATTGGATTAGTTTCAAAGAATTTTATGAATTCAATATCTCATTTCAATATCTTGTCCAGCCAAAATAATTGGCATAGACTTATATTTATAATACAGGCCATGCATCAATAAAACTTTAAAAGCTTAACAGTTCACTACTAAACGAATCCTTTCAAAGGCACATAAGTGCGGATATGGCATACAATACAATTTAAAGAACTTGAAGAATTAGTTTGGATAACTTATTCATCGTCTACCAATTAGTCACTTGTGGACCTCACATATTGGTTTAATGTACTTTATCTTTCCTAACATCACAAATCTCAATTTCTAAAAATTTTACCATGTATACCCTTCCATAGTCAGGACCCACATAACAAAATAATAATTTTTCAAAAGTTTTGAATCGGTGCTGTAGCGCCCGATTTTAAACTAAAATTGGCGTTATGGCACCAGGCACCCAGGGCCTCAGCGCTACTGCTAGCACTGCTCGCCTAACTAAAACCATAGTTTTTGATTTTCTTGTCGATTTTTATTTCTTTGTTTCAAACGTTAATAACTTTCTCACTTTTAATCGGATTGAACTCAAATTTGTGAAAGTAGAATGCCCTTAAGCCAATTATATGTTGATATGATAAGCATATATTTGTAATCTTATTTAGTTATTAATAAAAAAATATTTATTTAAAGGTAGTTTTTTTATTCATGATTGATTGGTAGAATTAATTAAATGAATAAACCCATAGTTTTGGAGTAATGATTTTAGAATCATAATGTTGATTATGCTAATGAGATCTAAATTCTGGATAGCTTAAAACTAAAATGTTCTTAGTCGTGGGATCACTAAAATGAGGATTAGTGAATCTGGATATATCAGTACATACTATGCTTACTCTTTTGAAGAGGATGATTGATCTATTAATCATTTGTGTGGAGACACTAAAGCAAGTACGTATGTACTTATTAGAGAATAAGTCCACTGAATATAACTCCCTTAAGGAACATGATGTGATAAAAAATAGTAACTGCAAATGCATATCATCAAATCGAAGAACGGTCAAGTACAGGTCGAACCATAGAGACTAAATTAATTTTAATGTTCCCTTAATTTATGTTCCAAACAAATTAGAAATAAAAAATGGTGGAGATGATTAATTAACTAAATAATGCAAATTAAAAATTAATAACAAAAACTAATAATGAGAAAAACTACATAGGAATTCGAATCCACTAAATACTAACATAATAATTAAATTCTTCCTTTCCTTACTTAATTTCTAATTATTTTTCCTTCCCTTTAAAAATAGTAATTCATATAATTAATATAGGCAATCATATATTATAAAATTTTAAGAATTAACTATAACTCATCAAAACTTCATTGAGCAAGCATGAATTATAATAAATTCATATCTTAACAATAACCTATTAATACCTCGCAATTAATATACCGCCAAAACGAATTTAGCGCGAAGGTAAAATTGAAGGAACAAACAATTAGATAGTAATATCGGAACAAAAAGAAATAATTAATATGCAATACATAGTTTCATCTTCATCATAGGTATTAAAAATTTAATTATCCATGAAATTCATAATAAAAGAAAACAAAATTAAAGTTATAAATATAAATAAAATAAAAACTAATAGAATAATATAAAAAGAAACTTTATTAAACTAATGAACAATTGTTATAAAAGTAACAAAAGAACACCCTAACTACTAATCCAAAGCTATGAACATAGAATGGAAAAATAAAAAAACAACTCCTCCCTGCTCCTACTCCTAAGCTGCCGGATGGGAAGTAAAAAGAAAAATAAAAAACTCCCTGCTCTGCTCCTTGTTCCTCCCAAAACTAAAAGAAGAATAAGAACATAAAATATGACCCATTTTCTCTAAAATAAGACTCCTATTTATAGATAAAATAAATTGAATTCTAATCTAATTTGGAATAACTTGGTCTCTTTTTTCATGTTTGACATCAACTTCTACATGGTAATCTTTCAACTCTTTATTGGAGTCCAAATAAAAATTAACTTGAAAACTTCTAGAACTCCTTTTCAAACTCAACTTCAATTATTTATGTATTTCCTATAAAATAAAATAAAATGTATTAATTAAATAAAATAAACATATTAAATAATAAAACATGGGAATATTAAAATGTATAATTATGTGTCTATCAAATACCCTCATACCTAGCTTTTACTCGTCCTCGAGTAAAAAAAAAAAAAAACCAAACAAAATCTAAACTACCCCATTTTCGTAGGAAACACGATTGCACTTAGTATGTATAACAAACCTTTAAACTCCTAGGTTAACCCAAGTGGACGAGTTGTGTTTCGTGAGGGTTTGTAGTGAATATACCTACAAAATTCAAAAATAAAATAAATGAATAAAATCTTTTTGAGTTTAGCCAATTATGAAATCGAAAGAAAACTTCTAAGTATTCATGGACATTACACATAAATAAGATCAAATTCAAAAGCACACTTTCACCTTATAAAAATACTCTATCTTCATTATAAATACCATCATTCATAAAGTTAATTTCATGTGATACATATATGTGTATATGATGTCACTTTTAGTAGAAAAATGTAATATCCCAAATATTTCAAAAGTGATTTGGTAAGATCTAATTAAGGTTGTCAATTCAAAACTTGAGAATAATTGCTTAAGCATACCTTGAGCTAAATCAAAGACCTAATACAACGCGAAACCACGATCGTACACAACTAAGAGGTTAAAATCTTTAACCTAATCCGTGTTATGTGAATAGTAAAGCTTGAATTGAGCTTTTAAATGTGCTATGTGAATTATCTATGGGTAAAATTTCATTTTTTGGTCTGTGTATTTAACCTTAACACTTATTAAAAATCAGAAGTCAATTTAGGTCAAAAATCTAAATTGGAAAAAAAGTTACATCTTAAACCCTAACCCTAGGGTTTAAACCCTAGAAAATAATCTAGGTTCTCGAGAAAAACGTGTAGGTCAAATTGACATTCCGTTTCAAGATTAATCCTTCCCACCTTTTGAAAACATGTAATAGTCAATAAAAGTTTTTTTTAATCGAAAAACGTGTAAAAGCACTATTCATGAGGAATTTTTTTATTTGTTTGACCGTTTCTTTCATCTATAGGACTTCTCGTATTTCATAACATAGTGTTAATATGAGGTTTAAATTTCAGGGAATCAATAAAAAATTTTAGAAAAAAAGACGAAAATGGCACGATTTACGAGAAAATATTTTGTCTTTTTGAACGTTCTTTTCGATTATTTTAACTTTTTACACTTCATGATATAGTATTTATACAGGGAGTAGATACCAGGGAGCCACTAATATTTTTTCAAAAATAAAACGTAAAACACTCTTCAAACAGAAACGTTTTCCATTTTTGAACATTCCGTTGAAGGATATAGTGTTTGTATAGAACACAGATGCGTAATAAGCAATAAAAATTATTTGGGAGAAAACCTAAATTTAGGGTTTAAGAAAACCTAAAATTTAAGGGTTAAACCCTAAGAGTTAGAAAACCTAAAAATCACTATTCATAAATATGAAAAGTATACGAGAATAATACGAAAATTATACGGTATAAATACAAAAAGTCAACCAATGAATAGTAAAAGCCAACAATAGTGGCTAGGAAAGTTAACTAGCTTATGAAAGGACTAAACTAACCTTGAACCAAGAATGAAAAAGACCAAAAAGCCCTTAAATGGCCAGCTACTAGGATCTAGAGAAAGTCAAATATACCTATTTTTCCTTTAAACAAATGTGGCCTAATTGGTGGACCAATCAAAAAGGAGTAAGTGATGTCACAAAAATGTGATGATTGTATGAATTTAATGTCATTTAATGGCCAAGAAATCTAGTCATACAAGGGGGGAAATGTGATGATTATTTGTGATATTTTGGCAAGACTTAACCATGAAGTAATGGCTTAATGACCCTTATGCCCTAGACCTTGCTTGCCTATAAATACCAAGCCATTTTTTCATTAATTCTCACCATAGTTCAAGAGCAAAATCAGATTATATAGAGAGTTCTAGTGAGTTGTGATCAAAGGAAGTGCAAAGAAATAATTAAAGCTTGCACTTCAAGAGGTAAATCGTTAGTCGTTTTTATGTTCAATTAAATTTCGTAGTATAAAAGCTCAAGAATGTGAGTCGAAGTCATGTACAATTGTCGTTCTTGGTGTTCTTCACGTGCTCTTGAGTCTTTCTTCATTTTATAGTAGTTATAATGTCAAATTTTATTTCATAGTTTAAAGTTTAAGAACGTACGTCGTAGTCATGTACGATTGTCGTTCTTCGTGTTCTTCGTATGATCTTGAGCAATTATTATAAATTGTTATAATCAAGTAAACAAGTCGTTATAATTACCAAATTTTGTCAAATATAATGTGTCATAATCATATATGTAAGCAGTTATAATGCTCAAATTATTTCAAGTATGAAATCCAAAAGCTCAAGAACATAAGTTACCATGTATGATTTTTCGTTCTTCGTGTGTTCTTGGGCAAAAATCATAAATCGTACATAAGTAGGTTTCTCATTTTGTTATTTTTGTGTTATGAATTGTTATTAAGTGTTAGAACATGTTATCTTAGTAAATTAATGCTTGAGATATCATGTTTTACCAAGTGGATCAAAGAAAGTATGAACTAGTATGCGTTTTGACTTTGTTCACTGATTTTTGAAAATTTACTTTTGGAATCTAGCTTAGCAACCTAAAATAAAATTGTATATCATGAAATTCTGATGAATTTAGACTCAAGAACGACCCCAAAATGTAAAGAAATGAAGGAGTTATACCTATTCTAATGAAAGAGGTTCGGTAGCCAACACTTAAGAATTGTGTTGCATAGGTGGAGCGGTCGCGCCCTAGATAGGCTTAATTATGGGGTGGCCACGCCAACCCACCAGAGTTTTAAAACTTCCAAAAAAGTTGTACTTTGAAGGTTTTGTCTGAAACTTAGGGTCTTGTTCAGTCGGGACTGTTGGTTTGTAATATTCATAGACGCAATCAAATTGCACAAAATAGCGGAAGCATGGTAAAATTAAATTTAAAAATTTACAAACCATAATCTAGGATCGACCTTTATGCGCAACTATTAATTAATAAAGAAGAAGTTAGAGATATACCCTTGTAGAACTCAAAGCTTCAACGGGTACAAGTTCACCTCCAAATCCTTCACGATCTCCTTGAATTTCACCGATTGGATTCTAATGATCAACGTTAGCCACCCAAGTGTTTGGCCTCTAGAGGTGATCCACTAAGGAATAACAATAATTCAAGAAGTGGGTGATGGCAAACCCTAGTTTTCTCTCTCTAGAGAATATGTGAGTACTCTCCCAAAACTTATGGAAGTGTATGTGTGTAACCTTAATCCATAATAAGACTTCTCTTATTTATAGATTTAGTAAACCCTCCTAACACCTTTAGGAATAGGGTTTTTAATTAAACTCCTAATCTAATTAGGAACTTAATTGATTTAATATAATAATTATAATTCCTAAACTATTTAGGAACTTAATTATTAATTATGAGAGTACTCTTATTAATTAATTCATAAACCATTTAGGAACTAAATAATAATGATAATAGTAATAATAATAATAAGACTCCTCTTATTAATTTTTAATTAGTATTTCCAAAATACTAAATAATAAATATTAAGCTATTTAATTTATTCCATAAATTAAATATAATTTATTTATTATTACAATTATGTCATTTACTTCTTAAATAATTATTTTCCTTTTGCGGTGTGACCCTTTTGGTTCTCCATATTAAACCGGTTATAGAATAAATTAATTAGAACTATTCTAATCTTATTTATATAAATAAATTAAACTATTTAATTCATTTAAATAAATAATATTTATTCCATAATAAGGGTAAGTCCCCTTAGCGATCAACGACTTTCCAGATAATATAGATTTTAACATTAATCACAAAAGAACCTATTCAGCGAATAGTTACCGTACAATTCAATCCTTCTACCTCACAATGTCCCAATCAAATATAAAACATGGTATTACTGTCAAATCTTATTTTATTTGATTATATACATTTCGATCCTTAAATGAATAACTCCAATTAATGTAAATTAGAAACTACTTTCTAATTTTCATTCTGCCTTGGCCAAGGACTACTGAGTTGTCATTTATCGAATCGCATAGGATATTCCCTTCTTTTCCTAGAAGTGGTAGATTCTTTGTTGATCATTCACCTATCTCCATGTATGACTTATTATATCCAATCATACCCTTTGATACACCCTAAAGGTTTTAAGGAATATGTCAAAATATAATTCATCATACACAAAATACTATGATTATCTCAAGTCCAAGGATCACTTGTACTACTATCACAAAAGGAATTGCTATTGACAGGCAAGTAAGACTCCATTAGGTGTTTTCCTTGAGCGAGTCACGTTCAGTGAACTTATTCTCTAATAAGCACCTACATACTTGCTTTAGTGTCTCTACACAAATGCTTATGAGATCAATCATCCTCTTTATAAGAGCAAACATAGTATGTACTAATCTATTCGGATTCACTAATCCCCATTTTAGTGATCCAACAATTAGGAACAATTTTAGTTTTGAGCTATCTTGAATTTAGATCTCATTAGCATGATCCTCATCATGGTTCTAAAAGCATTGCTCGAAAACTATGGGTTTATCCATTTTATTAATTCTAGTAATTAATCATGAATAAAGAAATGCCTTGATACTTTTATTAATAAATGAACAAGATTACAAAGTATATGCTTATCACATCAAATGTGATTGGCTTGAGGGCATACTACTTTTAATCTCCCACTTGCACTAAAGCCAATCGCCCTTTGGTATCCCTATACCATTCTTCTTTAAGTGGCGTACAAATTGCTTAGTAAATGCTTTAGTTAATGGATCTGTAATGTTGTTCTAAGAGTACCATCTTTATGGTGTCGTCTTATTTTCAATGATTCATCTAATCATATGAAAGTGCTGCAACACATGTTTGGATTTCAGATGAGACCTGGGTTCTTTGGCAAATTAAATTCCTTTAATGCTAGGAACCATTATAAGTTCTGTAATGAACTTGTTAAACCAAACAATCAACTTTGCAGCTTCACTTATAGTTATTTACTATGTCTTTGTCATTAAATCAGCAACTCTTTGCTATTTGGAACTTTTCCAACTCACTGCAGCACCGTTCAAGGTAATCATATTACCTGAAACGGATATGCTGTTATCTTGGTTAGTCTGAACAAACTTGAGTTTGTTAAGCCCTCTAGTTTTATATCAGACTCATCATTAGAAACTCTTTTATAATATTCTTCTCCAGAAATGAACTGATATCTGCTTATCATGCATAAGCAATATTAGGTCAAGTACATATCATCCCATATATGATAGATCCTGTGAGGATCCGAATTTCCAGGATTTCTTTAATAATATTAGATAAGAATTTAATTGATAAAATTATCAAAGTTATTTAAATTAATTATTATTTATGTGATTTAAGGTATGTGATATGATTTAATTGATAAATTAAATTTGTACAGAGATGGTGATGATTTGTGTTGATTAAAATTAATTAAAAAGTAAATAAATTGTTTGGAAACAATTTATGAAGAATAAGAGAAATTTCAGGTAATTGTACAATAAATTGTACAATTAAATTATTATGAAAATGCAGAAATTATAAATTAATTAAGGCTATGTGGTAATGTGAAATGCAGGAGTTAGATATGTATATATTTATATATATATATTTATATATGTGTGTTATGTTTAATTGATAAAATTATAAATTTCATTAATCATGAAAATTAAGGGATTAATAATTAAATTAATCCAAGAATTTATGAAAAACTAATGAGGAAGTTTGTAAAATTGTAGTTATCAATTTTAGAGTTTATCAAGAATTTTGGAAGAAGTTTAGAAATTAATGGAGAAGGAAAGGTAATTATATAAATTATATAATAATAATTATATAATTTATATAGGGAAATTAAAATAAGGTATGAAGAAAATAATAATTATATAAATTATATAAGAATAATTATGTAATTTATATAAGATGGTTAAATGGAATAAGGTTGGAGGAAATTAAGAATTATTTAAGAAAGGAAAAATGTAAATATATAAATTATATAATATTAAGTTTTATATAATTTATATAAGAAATTAAGGTGAATATTAAAGAAATTAAATAATAAATAAGAAAAAGGAATGTTTTAAGTTATTAAAAATTATATTTATGTATAGTGTAATTATTATGACTTTTATGAAAGATAATATTTCGAAAATGTGAACATGTTAATGTAACATGTTGTCCAAGTAACGAGATGAAAAATTACGAAAAATAATTTTTATAAGTTATATGAATTATTTAATGATTTTTGGAGGCATTAATTACCTCAAATAGTTACATGCATGGCGTTATGCGTGTACAAAATTTATCTTGTAAAGTACCCAAAATGGGTGTTAATATTATTGATAAATCATATTATGAATTTTGGTACGTTAAAATAATTATTTTACATACATTATGTAAAATAATTATTACACGAGATAATTATGTAATGTATTTAATTATATTTGTATGCATTGTTTGAAAAATCCGGAAGACACAAGAAAAAGGGATAAGGCGGTGGAGAAATTTTTTATTCAAAAAAAATTGCTAAGTTAGTTGGGCTATTTAAGGGAAGGAAAAAGAAATGAAAGTAAAAAGAAATGAGGAAAAGGAAAGACAAACATGCAACAAATAAAACTCTCTCTTCTCTCCCTCATCCGACACCACCACCTTTGCCGGAAAACACTATAGCCACCAAGGAGTGGAAAGAACAAGCTTCATGGGAAGAAAGTTAAGCTTTTGGAAGGTATAAATCAATTACTTTTGATTATTTTTGGTATTTTAAATGATAAATTATTATTGTGAAAAATAGAAAATAATTAGTATAATTATTCTAAATAATTTTAGGATGTATATTTCTGAATTTCATAATTTTTGGAATAGTTTTATGGTGAAATTTGTGAGCAAAATGGTGTAAAAATTGGTTTTGGCTGGTCACTGTTCGCGAAAAAAAAGAAGGAAGAAGAAAACTGTTGGCCGCGCATTGCGCGAGCCAAATTCCGCGCGAAGGGACAGAAACGACGTCGTTTCTGGGACTGAGGAGAAGGCCGCGCGTTGCGCGGCTGAAGTATCTGGAACCGGCAAGGAAACGACGTCGTTTTGGCCGATGTACGCGGGGAATTACCGTAATGTCCCCAGTCTTTTCCAGAAAGGACCGCCGTGTCCTTTAGCCTCGGAAATTTACAGAAATGCCCCTAGAGTTTCCGGTAAATTCCAATTATGTCCCTTGGCGCGTTAAAATGACGGTAATGCCCCTGAACTGTTCGGTTAATTCCGGTTATGTCCTAACATTGCGAAATTTACGGAAATGCCCCTGAGCTTTCCGAAAAATACCAGTTTTGTCCCTTTGACCGCGGAAATTACCATATTGCCCCCAGAAATTGTTTTTAATTGAAATAAATGTTTAAAAATTGTTTAAAAATCATAGAAAATTATATAAAAATACTAAAAATATAAAAATGATGTTTGGGCATTAAATTTAATATTTTTGTAAGAATATTAAATATTGGGGATTAATATTTAAATATTTTAAATATTAATCTAATGAATTTAAAAGTTAGAAAATGAATAAATGTAAATTCGGACAACCGAAAATGATAAATTTTATCCGATGAGCCGGGTTGTCCGTATTAGAGGTATTGGATATCAAGTTAAATTAATTTATTAAGGAACGAGGTTAATATAATTAACCATATAAATTAATAATTGGCCTAGAAATGATATTAATTAATTAAATTAATATCATAAGGAGTTAAATAATTATTATTTGATTATTTATGATCATAGGTTGATCGAGTTGAGGGTTTAAGCTATCAATTAAATAATTGGACGCCAGGCAAGTTCTTCAGTCCCTCTTATATTAAATGTTGGAATGTTATGATATGTAATTCTTGTTTTAACGGTATGCAAATTATGTGTTACATGATACGTGATTAATATGACCACAATGTGTATTTTGTGCAACGATATGAATACATATGAGTTATATTGTTATAGTAGAAGCACAAGCACATGATGAATGACACACACCAAGCATGATAAGGTATGTGCTACGTGAAGCATAACTGTTGAACTTGCTGAGCCGTGTGCTCATTACTTGCTTAATAAATATTTTTGCAGGAAAGAAATGAATTTCAAGAAATTCAGATTATATTATAGACGGATCGACATAGAAGGTTGTGAATGTTATTGCTATATTTTCAATAACATAATTTAATGTGAATACAGTTGCTAAATTACGTTGATGTGTTATATATGTATACATGCAAATTTGGTCCAGATAGGACAAGTAGAGAAATTATTATATGTTTAATCTATGAATGATGATACAAGGAATATTTGTATGGGTATGAATGGTATTTAAATTTGAAATGTTGAGAGATATGATACTGGTAAGAGAAAGAAAAAGTTAAGGTTGCGATCCATGGGACTAGGATCAAAATGTAAGGATTTTAAATATCCCATTTATTTTTAATACGATAATTGAATTGAGAAAAAGAAAAAGAAAAAAATTTATACCGAAAATTTGGGAATTGATGATTTTGTAATTAAATAATGGATCGATTTAGGTGATGAAAGATTTATTAACGGACCGAAATTTGAACGTAATGAAAATAATGTTTATTAAATACAAGATTTAAGGGAATAAAGTGGGTCGAATTTCGGGGTCGTTACAGTTGGTATCAGAGCTAGAGGTTATAAACCTTAGGTAAATGATACCTTAGGCTATAACCTAGCGTAAGAAAGAGTACGGTTAGTTGAGTGTTCTGAAAACTCAAGCGTATGGTAAACTCGTGACTCATGATTATATGGTGGAGCCCCTTTAGCGAACGGGCGACTATGGCCTGACTAGGACAAGCTCCTCAACCATATGATTATGGTAAGTTCCTGAGTCCAAGTACGTGATAAGTTTGATGAACATGGGGGAATTAAAATAAAAAGATGTAAGTTAAGAAATACGGATCTCAGATATTGGCTAAGGTTAAGGAAATCAGAAAGATATAAGATTACAAGAAAGAGATAAAGATGTTAAGAAAGATTTGAATGAAACGAATTGAGAAAATTTATAAATCCAATTAAGAACATATTTGAAAGAATAGGTGAAATGATTCAAAGATGAATCTCAAAGATAATCAGGGAACACCTGATTTAAGCAATAAAGATGACAAGGTAATCCAAAACGTATAGGAAGAGATCATAATAATATGATCAGGAACAGTGAGAGGATCGTACTACAATACGATCACGAGATAAGGGAAGCGAGTAAGAAGTAGGTTGTAAAGCAAGGTTATGATGGGATCAAGTGAGAATATGAAATAATAGAAAGACCTATTAATGGTCAACGAGGTATAGCTTGATGCTATAAAGAGATATGGTACTATGAAATAGTACAAGAAGAATTTAGAGAATGATGAGACATGAATGACAGAAAGGTTATGATAAGGGGGTAGAAAACTTGGGTACGAAATTTCATTTGAGGACTCATGTGGTGATTGAGTTGCACAATCCTTTGTATGGGCGGGGGATTTGTGTTTACTTAGTTACTATGTGATAATCATTGAAATGTTAGAGTCGCGCTAAGAGTTTTAATAGATAGATAATATTAAGTTTAGGCACGAGTTTTTAAAACTCATGCATATGGTAAGTCCATGACTCATAATCGTATGGTATGTTTTGAGTCCCTCAGCATATGGATAGTCTTTGATTTGTTCTTAGACTACATATTGCTAGGACAAGCTTCTAAACTCATATTCTTGTGGTAAGTTCCTGGACTCATAATGTGTGGTAAGTTTGATGAACTATACGGGGGTATAGAAATGTTGGAGTAGTTAGAAATTTTTTATATAATGGTAATAATAGTCCTAGCAATAAATGTATTAATTAAGTAAAGAAACTGAAGGTAAATGTTAGGGAATTTAGGATATTCCCACTCTTCTAGCTTTGCTAGACTTCGAAATTTTTGGTCTCAAGTTGATTTGGCACGTGTATGCTTTGAAAAATATAAATGAAATCTTTAAGCGATTTAAAAAGTGTTTATGCTACTTGTCTCAGCTAAACAAAAATATTTTTACATCAAAATGTATTTTAAAAAGAATCATCCACGCACCTTTTAGCCCGGTGCAGATGTGATGAATGACGGAATGCTCAACGTGTTGTTGAGACGGTGCGGTACTATTTCGTCATAAGATGATTCAACACCATAAAGTGCGGTTTACGGTGTAAGAATTATTAACGATGAAATTCTCAACGGACTGTCAAGATAACGCGGTAACATGAAGTCATAAATGATTTTGATTTATGAAGGTATGTCAAAGCTATAAGTCTTTGCCATTTGACTCGGCTAGACGTTTTGAAAAGTTTTGACATAATAAATGTTTTAAAAATTTCTGCAAGTTATAAATTGTTAAAAGTAAGTCTAGGTTAATTGATCTGGCTAGACAAGCGTTGAAGAAATATAAGTCTGAGCTATTGATTCAGCTAGACAAATTTTTTTAAATTATATTTATTGAATTCGTATTCTTTGAAAGTTATACCCAATTAAATTACTTTTGAATAAATTTTAAGGCTGAGATGAACAAAAAGATTAAGACTATTGCAGGTTGATCGAACGGTCACCTGGCATAGCAAGACACAGGCATTGCAGATTGATCATCTGGCGTGCCAATATATGGTGAAACATCCATTACTTTAATAACAGATTGATCCACTGTCAGGGTTTGCAGTATGAAGTACTCGGGGAGCGAAGTACTGTAAACCGGGATAAATGTTCATTCAGCAAAGTATGAAAGTTGCCAAAATAAAATTTTTGAATCCTTCTACTCTTATGAAGATTGGATGGTAGGATGGGGTAGTATTTTTAAATTGTGAGTGCTAAGGAAAATAATAATTGTGAAGCAAAGGAATTATGAATTGTGATGAATTAGAAAATTGCAGTGTGCAATAACTACGAGAAAAGAATGAAATAAAGATATGTGGAATAAATGTAAAGAATTATGAAGTATGAGTATATAGTAATTTCGAGGACGAAATTTTATGAAGGAGGGGTGAATGTGATACCCCAGGAATTTTAAAATAATTCAAAATAAAGATTATGATAAATCAAGTAAAGGTTAGTATTTAAAATCTAATGTTGAATAATGGAGGTATTAAAGAATGAATTATGAAATATGAAGAAGATTATGAATGTGAATTAAGAAGAAAATGATGAATGTACAGAGTATAAATGAGGTGTAATAGAAGGTATGAAATAAGTTGGTTAAGTAAGGATAAGTATGATTAGAGAAAAAAGAAAGTTTTCGAAGAATGAGAAACTATCTTGATAGGTACATCAAGAAATGAGTTAAAGTTTTATTAATAAAATTTTAGAGAATTGTGAAATGCAATATTACAAAGGAATTATGAATTGAAATAAGAATGGAATATTCTGATAGTTATGACAATTATGGTATTATTTTTGTAAGTTACGGATATTAAAGAAATAAAATATGATTATTATGGAATTAATTGTTATTCATCAAGATAAAGGTATAGCAATGTGCGATAAATAAAATACGTATGATTAGTACGACAATTATGATTCCGAGGACGGAATCCTGTTAAGGGGGGAAGAATGTGAGGATCCGAATTTCCAGGATTTCTTTAATAATATTAGATAAGAATTTAATTGATAAAATTATCAAAGTTATTTAAATTAATTATTATTTATGTGATTTAAGGTATGTGATATGATTTAATTGATAAATTAAATTTGTACAGAGATGGTGATGATTTGTGTTGATTAAAATTAATTAAAAAGTAAATAAATTGTTTGAAAACAATTTATGAAGAATAAGAGAAATTTCAGGTAATTGTATAATAAATTGTACAATTAAATTATTATGAAAATGCAGAAATTATAAATTAATTAAGGCTATGTGGTAATGTGAAATGCAGGAGTTAGATATGTATATATTTATATATATACATTTATATATGTGTGTTATGTTTAATTGATAAAATTATAAATTTCATTAATCATGAAAATTAAGGGATTAATAATTAAATTAATCCAAGAATTTATGAAAAACTAATGAGGAAGTTTGTAAAATTGTAGTTATCAATTTTAGAGTTTATCAAGAATTTTGGAAGAAGTTTAGAAATTAATGGAGAAGGAAAGGTAATTATATAAATTATATAATAATAATTATATAATTTATATAGGGAAATTAAAATAAGGTATGAAGAAAATAATAATTATATAAATTATATAAGAATAATTATGTAATTTATATAAGATGGTTAAATGGAATAAGGTTGGAGGAAATTAAGAATTATTTAAGAAAGGAAAAATGTAAATATATAAATTATATAATATTAAGTTTTATATAATTTATGAAGATCCACTGTCAGGGTTTGCAGTATGAAGTACTCGGGGAGCGAAGTACTGTAAACCGGGATAAATGTTCATTCAGCAAAGTATGAAAGTTGCCAAAATAAAATTTTTGAATCCTTCTACTCTTATGAAGATTGGATGGTAGGATGGGGTAGTATTTTTAAATTGTGAGTGCTAAGGAAAATAATAATTGTGAAGCAAAGGAATTATGAATTGTGATGAATTAGAAAATTGCAGTGTGCAATAACTACGAGAAAAGAATGAAATAAAGATATGTGGAATAAATGTAAAGAATTATGAAGTATGAGTATATAGTAATTTCGAGGACGAAATTTTATGAAGGAGGGGTGAATGTGATACCCCAGGAATTTTAAAATAATTCAAAATAAAGATTATGATAAATCAAGTAAAGGTTAGTATTTAAAATCTAATGTTGAATAATGGAGGTATTAAAGAATGAATTATGAAATATGAAGAAGATTATGAATGTGAATTAAGAAGAAAATGATGAATGTACAGAGTATAAATGAGGTGTAATAGAAGGTATGAAATAAGTTGGTTAAGTAAGGATAAGTATGATTAGAGAAAAAAGAAAGTTTTCGAAGAATGAGAAACTATCTTGATAGGTACATCAAGAAATGAGTTAAAGTTTTATTAATAAAATTTTAGAGAATTGTGAAATGCAATATTACAAAGGAATTATGAATTGAAATAAGAATGGAATATTCTGATAGTTATGACAATTATGGTATTATTTTTGTAAGTTACGGATATTAAAGAAATAAAATATGATTATTATGGAATTAATTGTTATTCATCAAGATAAAGGTATAGCAATGTGCGATAAATAAAATACGTATGATTAGTACGACAATTATGATTCCGAGGACGGAATCCTGTTAAGGGGGGAAGAATGTGAGGATCCGAATTTCCAGGATTTCTTTAATAATATTAGATAAGAATTTAATTGATAAAATTATCAAAGTTATTTAAATTAATTATTATTTATGTGATTTAAGGTATGTGATATGATTTAATTGATAAATTAAATTTGTACAGAGATGGTGATGATTTGTGTTGATTAAAATTAATTAAAAAGTAAATAAATTGTTTGAAAACAATTTATGAAGAATAAGAGAAATTTCAGGTAATTGTATAATAAATTGTACAATTAAATTATTATGAAAATGCAGAAATTATAAATTAATTAAGGCTATGTGGTAATGTGAAATGCAGGAGTTAGATATGTATATATTTATATATATACATTTATATATGTGTGTTATGTTTAATTGATAAAATTATAAATTTCATTAATCATGAAAATTAAGGGATTAATAATTAAATTAATCCAAGAATTTATGAAAAACTAATGAGGAAGTTTGTAAAATTGTAGTTATCAATTTTAGAGTTTATCAAGAATTTTGGAAGAAGTTTAGAAATTAATGGAGAAGGAAAGGTAATTATATAAATTATATAATAATAATTATATAATTTATATAGGGAAATTAAAATAAGGTATGAAGAAAATAATAATTATATAAATTATATAAGAATAATTATGTAATTTATATAAGATGGTTAAATGGAATAAGGTTGGAGGAAATTAAGAATTATTTAAGAAAGGAAAAATGTAAATATATAAATTATATAATATTAAGTTTTATATAATTTATATAAGAAATTAAGGTGAATATTAAAGAAATTAAATAATAAATAAGAAAAAGGAATGTTTTAAGTTATTAAAAATTATATTTATGTATAGTGTAATTATTATGACTTTTATGAAAGATAATATTTCGAAAATGTGAACATGTTAATGTAACATGTTGTCCAAGTAACGAGATGAAAAATTACGAAAAATAATTTTTATAAGTTATATGAATTATTTAATGATTTTTGGAGGCATTAATTACCTCAAATAGTTACATGCATGGCGTTATGCGTGTACAAAATTTATCTTGTAAAGTACCCAAAATGGGTGTTAATATTATTGATAAATCATATTATGAATTTTGGTACGTTAAAATAATTATTTTACATACATTATGTAAAATAATTATTACACGAGATAATTATGTAATGTATTTAATTATATTTGTATGCATTGTTTGAAAAATCCGGAAGACACAAGAAAAAGGGATAAGGCGGTGGAGAAATTTTTTATTCAAAAAAAATTGCTAAGTTAGTTGGGCTATTTAAGGGAAGGAAAAAGAAATGAAAGTAAAAAGAAATGAGGAAAAGGAAAGACAAACATGCAACAAATAAAACTCTCTCTTCTCTCCCTCATCCGACACCACCACCTTTGCCGGAAAACACTATAGCCACCAAGGAGTGGAAAGAACAAGCTTCATGGGAAGAAAGTTAAGCTTTTGGAAGGTATAAATCAATTACTTTTGATTATTTTTGGTATTTTAAATGATAAATTATTATTGTGAAAAATAGAAAATAATTAGTATAATTATTCTAAATAATTTTAGGATGTATATTTCTGAATTTCATAATTTTTGGAATAGTTTTATGGTGAAATTTGTGAGCAAAATGGTGTAAAAATTGGTTTTGGCTGGTCACTGTTCGCGAAAAAAAAGAAGGAAGAAGAAAACTGTTGGCCGCGCATTGCGCGAGCCAAATTCCGCGCGAAGGGACAGAAACGACGTCGTTTCTGGGACTGAGGAGAAGGCCGCGCGTTGCGCGGCTGAAGTATCTGGAACCGGCAAGGAAACGACGTCGTTTTGGCCGATGTACGCGGGGAATTACCGTAATGTCCCCAGTCTTTTCCAGAAAGGACCGCCGTGTCCTTTAGCCTCGGAAATTTACAGAAATGCCCCTAGAGTTTCCGGTAAATTCCAATTATGTCCCTTGGCGCGTTAAAATGACGGTAATGCCCCTGAACTGTTCGGTTAATTCCGGTTATGTCCTAACATTGCGAAATTTACGGAAATGCCCCTGAGCTTTCCGAAAAATACCAGTTTTGTCCCTTTGACCGCGGAAATTACCATATTGCCCCCAGAAATTGTTTTTAATTGAAATAAATGTTTAAAAATTGTTTAAAAATCATAGAAAATTATATAAAAATACTAAAAATATAAAAATGATGTTTGGGCATTAAATTTAATATTTTTGTAAGAATATTAAATATTGGGGATTAATATTTAAATATTTTAAATATTAATCTAATGAATTTAAAAGTTAGAAAATGAATAAATGTAAATTCGGACAACCGAAAATGATAAATTTTATCCGATGAGCCGGGTTGTCCGTATTAGAGGTATTGGATATCAAGTTAAATTAATTTATTAAGGAACGAGGTTAATATAATTAACCATATAAATTAATAATTGGCCTAGAAATGATATTAATTAATTAAATTAATATCATAAGGAGTTAAATAATTATTATTTGATTATTTATGATCATAGGTTGATCGAGTTGAGGGTTTAAGCTATCAATTAAATAATTGGACGCCAGGCAAGTTCTTCAGTCCCTCTTATATTAAATGTTGGAATGTTATGATATGTAATTCTTGTTTTAACGGTATGCAAATTATGTGTTACATGATACGTGATTAATATGACCACAATGTGTATTTTGTGCAACGATATGAATACATATGAGTTATATTGTTATAGTAGAAGCACAAGCACATGATGAATGACACACACCAAGCATGATAAGGTATGTGCTACGTGAAGCATAACTGTTGAACTTGCTGAGCCGTGTGCTCATTACTTGCTTAATAAATATTTTTGCAGGAAAGAAATGAATTTCAAGAAATTCAGATTATATTATAGACGGATCGACATAGAAGGTTGTGAATGTTATTGCTATATTTTCAATAACATAATTTAATGTGAATACAGTTGCTAAATTACGTTGATGTGTTATATATGTATACATGCAAATTTGGTCCAGATAGGACAAGTAGAGAAATTATTATATGTTTAATCTATGAATGATGATACAAGGAATATTTGTATGGGTATGAATGGTATTTAAATTTGAAATGTTGAGAGATATGATACTGGTAAGAGAAAGAAAAAGTTAAGGTTGCGATCCATGGGACTAGGATCAAAATGTAAGGATTTTAAATATCCCATTTATTTTTAATACGATAATTGAATTGAGAAAAAGAAAAAGAAAAAAATTTATACCGAAAATTTGGGAATTGATGATTTTGTAATTAAATAATGGATCGATTTAGGTGATGAAAGATTTATTAACGGACCGAAATTTGAACGTAATGAAAATAATGTTTATTAAATACAAGATTTAAGGGAATAAAGTGGGTCGAATTTCGGGGTCGTTACAGATCCTATTGCTGAGGCATAAGGAGTCTTACTTATACGGTCTCTCTCTTTAGGTATCTTTGGGGCCTGCTTCTTCGAGAGATGTATTCCAGAACCCATCGGCATGAGCCATTTCTTAGAATCTTTCATGCTAAACTTCTTTAGCATATAATCAATGTACGTTCCTTGGGATAAGCCAAGCATCCTTTTAGATCTATCTCTATAGATCTTTATCCCCAAAATATAGGATGTTTCTCCCAAGTTCTTCACGGAGAAGTGTTTAGACAACCACATCTTTACTGATTGTAGCATCGATATATTATTCCTTATCAATATTATATCAACATATAATACTTGGAATGTCATAGTGCTCCCACTAACCTTTGTACACACTTGGTTCATTATCGTCTTTGATATAATCAAACACTTTTTATTGTCTCATCAAAACGGATGTTCCATCTCTGAGAAATTTGCTCCAATTCATAATTGGATCATTGTAATTTACATACTTGATTTACTCCATCTATATAGAGATAAATCATCTTGGTTGTATCATACATACATCCTTTTGTATAGTAAGTTATAATTGCAAATAAAATCTGAATTGATATATGCATTTTCACTAGTGAAAAATTTCATTTTAGTCAACTCATTGACCTTGTTTGAAATCTTTTCACCACTAGTTAGGTCTTATAGGTCTCTACCTTGCCATCTGCTTTAGTCTTTCTCCAAAGATCCATTTCAGATTTTATGATCAGCAGTCATTTCTCTTGAGTATCTAATAGTCATACCTCATCATATGTAACTGGATCATCATCTACTATGATGCGTACCTCATCATCATCATCTATGATGAATCCATACCATGCAGGTATCTTCGGTAATAAACCATATTTACGACTTGGTTATGGTACAATAGGTTTATTTACTTATACAGATTCCTTCACTTGATCTGTAGTGTTTTGTGGTTCTTGAACTTTTTCAAGATCTATTTTACTCCCACTAACCCTTTAAGGAAAAACTTCTTTTCTTATAAGGCAACGTGTTTCAACAAACACCTTTTAGTTAGTCGGATTATAAAAGTGATACCTTAAACTTTCTTTAGGATATCCCACAAGTTTACACTTATCAGATCTTGTCCCAAGCTTATTCACTGTCAAACTTTTTGACATAAGCTAGACAATCCAAATCTTAACATACTTAAGACTTGGTTTCCTCCCTATCCATGACTCATATGAAGTCTTGAGGAGGAAATAAGAAGGTATCTAATTTAGTAGATATGCGATCGTTTCTAAGGTATAACCCTAGAAGGATACTGGAAGATTGGTATAACTCATCATGGATCATCACCATGTCCATTATGTGAGAATACCATTTCGCTTGAGATGATCTAGAAACTTATTGCTTAAGTATTCCCTTCTCGATCTAATCGAAGAACTTTAATACTTTTGGCCTTTAGTTTCTATACTTCACTTTTGAATTCTTTGAACGTTTCAAACGATTCGGATTTGTATTTCATCAAATACATATATCGAAATCTAGAATCATCAGTGAAAGTAATGAATGAATACCCTCCTTTTGCATTTGTTGTCATAGGTCCCACACACGACTGTGTGTACCATCTCTAACAACTCCGCAACTCGCTCTCCATGTCCACTAAATGAAGATTTAGTCATATTGTCCATGATACAAGATTCACAAGTTGTATTTGATTCATAATCAAAAGGCTCTGAAAACCTATCTTTATACAACTTGTTTAGTCTTATTTCATTAACATGACCAAGTTAACAGTATTGCATGAAGGTATGATCCATATCATCTCTTTGCCTTTAGTTTGTTCAATTTTGAAATATTTTCATGTAAGTCAAGGTTACAAAATCCATCAAGTAGTCAACATAGTAACATCTTACTAACTAAATGGATTTGCCCGTAGGCAATGCTAAACTATAAGTTCCTGTGATTAATGCAACCTTTTGCTCCATTACCCACGCACAGGATTACTTATATTTAGTTCAGCCTTCTACTTCTGCTTAGTCTCTGCAACGGTTTGCATATTCAAGACCACCAGCCAGTATCTAATACCTAAGTAGAAACTTGACTTATAGAAAGTTCTACTTCATTATGAACAAATCTATATCTGTAGTTGAAGCTTCACAAAGCTTCTTCTGCTTAACTACTACAAGATACACCTTGCAGTTCCTCTTCCAGTGTCCTAGCTTATCGCAATGAAAACAAATTCCTTTGCCCTCGGGATCACTTTTATTTATGTCCTTTGTTTAGCCTTCTATCTTTTCTGACTCCTCAGAAACACCTTTGGCCATCTTCTTCAACTTAGAAGATTCATCTACTAGTAAGACTTGGTCTTTCTTGGAAGGAAAGTGACTCTCAACTTATTCAACATATTTAAGCGAATCAGGTAAACTGACTTCAAGCTTATTAATGTTAAAGTTCACAACAATTTGTGAAAGGGAGTCAGTGAGTGACTGCAAGATCGAATCTTGACTCAACTCTCAATCCTTGACAAAACCTAGGTGTCCTAATTGATCAATCGGATTGATCATCTTTAGGATACGTTTCTTTACTGTAGTGCCATTGGTTATTATAGATCGAAATAGCTCCTTAGATATCTTATATCTAGTTGACCTACTTTGTTCACCAAACAACTATTGAATGTGCAACAATATAGTAGGTGCATCCATTTTCTCGTGTTGACACTGTAACTAAATACTTATGGATGCGAGCATGATGCATTGAGCCATCTTTGCATCATCTTGCTATTTCTTAAAATAACAATATCTTCCTCATAGGCTTAGTCTACAACGTTTGCAGGGATAGACAAATTAAGGACATTTGCTAGCTTTTCAGCATTGAGAACTTTTCTCAAATTTGTTTAATCAATCTGAACAATTTGGTTCGATTAATTGTTAGCATCTAATATGCTATGCAGTGTTAGTGAATTAAACATAGCAATAGTCTTTAAGTGAATTAATAACAACATTAACATGCATTCATTTTATTAATCACCAAGTTAATTAGGTCTTTATTTAAAATGGTGTCTCCCACTATTTTCATCAAACTATATTACCCTCTTCATTATAGTTCGACAAATCTAATTAAAGATTTGCTAGTGAGATAAGAATCCTATTTCAAATGTATATAGCCTTGTGTGTGCACAACAAACTATATATAAATAAATAGGTAGACAACTTTTGTCAATTACATCAACATGTAACTTCTTGTATTTTGCCTCTTAGATTATTATGATCAAGTGTGTGCACATCCGAATCAAAATTATCTAAGTTAAGTCAGACCTAGCACTTCCATATAAGTGAAGAGAAAAATACTGCCCTTGTGTGTGCACAACAAAACAGTAATGTTCAATTCCTTATAAGCATCAAATGTGATAAAACAACATCTCAAATGATCAATATAAGCCTTGTGTGTGCACAACAAACATATATTGATTATTTGATACTCTATCGTTTTATTATGCAAGAAGGCAACGTTCGATATTCCAAATATTTTTGAACGTTACAACTTAATATTTTAGTAGTAGAATAAATAAATTAGAACAATTCTAATTTTATTTAATTAAATTAAACTCCTTTTAATTCATGAATTAAACATTTTAATTCATTTTATAAATAATATTTATTCTACATCATGAGGGGTTTGTTAATATTAATTGTCTCATCTTGTTTAGCGCGCATGCACATATGTATATAAAATACGCGTCATATTATTTAACATGCGAAGCATGTTTGGATAATATATAATATATATAATTAACATGCACATATAAAATGCTATATTCTACTTGGATTGATTATGAACTTTTATTCTAGTTTGGTTCACTAGAGCCACCAAGTGAACCAAAAGGTCAAACCTAGGGTACAAGAATAAATTAAATTAATTATAACTATTACATTTAAATCTGGGCTCCATTAAAAATGAGTCTTCATGCACTCCTTGCTCCTTTGCTCCAATTCTTCAAAATAATTCTAACTAATCCTATTACAAAACTATTTACAATAAATAAGAAACCTTGATCAACAATCAAGGAGAAGTACATAGGAGAGAGATAGAATTATACATAAGAAAAAATAGAAAGACGAGGTACGTAGACCCCATTTATAAAACTCAATCATTCATGCATCCATTTAAAATTAAATCCAATCACATTGGTCAAATAGTCCATAATCAATTCAATTTATTATCATATATATCAACATATATATCAATAAATAATATTCATCGCATGAATTAAATAAATCATTCCATATATGTATTGGTATCATTTAATGAGCAATGAAAGTTGTATGAAATCTAATTTCATGTTTAAAATAAATCTTTTATTTTAATTATAAAATTATTTAAAAATAAACTATTTATTTTTATCATTTTAAAATTACCTAAAATAAACTCTTTTATTTTGAAATTTTAAAATCTGTACAAAATTACCAAACTATTTGGATAATTAATATATATATTATAAATATATCATATATATTAATAATATATAAACAACCGTGAACTATATATATATATATATATATATATATATATATATATATAGTAGCCGAAAAAGTGATGCCCAATTCATGCCTTGCCGAATCCAAAAGTTGCTTTATTGTTGGGTGACATTTATTTTGGGACTAATTTTGTTGATATATCATATATATCATATAACCATGGCTAGTTGCTTTGTACCGAAAATTGAAACATGCAGCAACCAATTGCATATATATATAAACCAAAATGGCATGGCTTTATCTATATAATATATATATAATATATTACCAATCCGTGCGGCATTGAATATATATATATATATATATATATATATAAGTGGCTTTGTTGCTTTGTTTGACTGCTTTACCGAAACAACACTTTTAATAAAAACCGTGGATAACTGCTCCATGCTTTATTGGTTTTCACAAAAACAAGCTTTGTTGCTTAATATATATATATATATATATATATATATATATATATATATATATATATATATATATTCAATAACCGAAACATTGCAGCAGCCGTTTAAAATTCCGGACGCTATATATATATATATATTCAATAACCGAAACATTGCAGCAGCCATTTAAAATTCCGGACGCCAATCATATATATATATATTACAAATCCGGAAACCGTGCAACATAAAATTTGCTCTATAATTTCCGAACAGTGTTGCAATTTCGGTAATAGTATTTTTCACCAAATCCAATTCGGTAAACATCCCATGTCTTTAAATAAATAAATAAATATAATTTTATACAAAAATTTATGCCCAATAAATTATTCTAAATACATACCCCTACACATATGGAATTAAAATAATTAATAATTCGCATCAAGTTTGGCTCTTGATGCCACTGTTGGTTTGTAATATTCATAGACGCAATCAAATTGCACAAAATAGCGGAAGCATGGTAAAATTAAATTTAAAAATTTACAAACCATAACCCATGATCGACCTTTATGCGCAACTATTAATTAATAAAGAAGAAGTTAGAGATATACCATTGTAGAACTCAAAGCTTCAACGGGTACAAGTTCACCTCCAAATCCTTCACGATCTCCTTGAATTTCACCGATTGGATTCTAATGATCAACGTTAGCCACCCAAGTGTTTGGCCTCTAGAGGTGATCCACCAAGGAATAACAATAATTCAAGAAGTGGGTGATGGCAAACCCTAGTTTTCTCTCTAGAGAATATGTGAGTACTCTCCCAAAACTTATGGAAGTGTATGTGTGTAACCTTAATCCATAATAAGACTTCTCTTATTTATAGATTTAGTAAACTCTCCTAACACCTTTAGGAATAGGGTTTTTAATTAAACTCTTAATCTAATTAGGAACTTAATTGATTTAATATAATAATTATAATTCCTAAACTATTTAGGAACTTAATTATTAATTATGAGAGTACTCTTATTAATTAATTCCTAAACCATTTAGGAACTAAATAATAATGATAATAGTAATAATAATAATAAGACTCCTCTTATTAATTTTTAATTAGTATTTCCAAAATACTAAATAATAAATATTAAGCTATTTAATTTATTCCATAAATTAAATATGCTTTATTTATTATTACAATTATGCCATTTACTTCTTAAACAATTATTTTCCTTTTGCGGTGTGACCCTTTAGGTTCTCCATATTAAACCGTTTATAGAATAAATTAATTAGAACTATTCTAATCTTATTTATATAAATAAATTAAACTATTTAATTCATTTAAATAAATAATATTTATTCCATAATAAGGGTAAGTCCCCTTAGCGATCAACGACTTTCCAGATAATATAGATTTCAACATTTAATCACAAAAGAACCTATTCAGCGAATAGTTACCGTACAATTCAATCATTCTACCTCACAATGTCCCAATCAAATATAAAACATGGTATTACTGTCAAGTCTTATTTTATTTGATTATATACATTTCGATCCTTAAATGAATAACTCCAATTAATGTAAATTAGAAACTACTTTCTAATTTTCATTCTGCCTTGGCCAAGGACTACTGAGTTGTCATTTATCGATTCGCATAGGATATTCCCTTCTTTTACTAGAAGTGGTAGATTCTTTGTTGATCATTCACCTATCTCCATGTATGACTTATTATATCCAATCATACCCTTTGATACACCCTAAAGGTTTTAAGGAATATGTCAAAATATAATTCATCATACACAAGATACTATGATGATCTCAAGTCCAATGATCACTTGTACTACTATCACAAAAGGAATTGCTATTGACAGGCAAGTAAGACTCCATTAGGTGTTTTCCTTGAGCGAGTCACGTTCAGTGAACTTATTCTCTAATAAGAACCTACATACTTGCTTTAGTGTCTCTACACAAATGATTATGAGATCAATCATCCTCTTCATAAGAGCAAACATAGTATGTACTAATCTATCCGGATTCACTAATCCCCATTTTAGTGATCCAACGATTATGAACAATTTTAGTTTTGAGCTATCTTGAATTTAGATCTCATTAGCATAATCCTCATCATGGTTCTAAAAGCATTGCTCGAAAACTATGGGTTTATCCATTTGATTAATTCTAGTAATTAATCATGAATAAAGAAATGTCTTGATACTTTTATTAATAAATGAACAAGATTACAAAGTATATGCTTATCACATCAAATGTGATTGGCTTGAGGGCATACTACTTTCAGGGACTTGTCAAGAAGTATAAAACCTATCAAAACGAAATTAAATATTGAAATAAAGATAGTTAAGTTAAAGGTTATTGTTTATGACTAATGGTTATGTTAAAATCATATACCTTATAGGCCGTCTGAATAAACGCAAAACTTAAAGTAAACGTTAAAGCGAATTAGGCAAGTTCTAAACCTTTATGTGTTATTTGTGCAAGTCTTCTAACTTTTGTCATGTGCAACCTGTGTAGTATTGTTAAAATGATAAATGAGATGTGTAATGTCATGTTGTTATGTAATAGATATTATGTGAAGTTTTCAATTGATGTTTACAAGCCTTTTAACTGTTATGTGTTATGTTTACGAGTTATGAACATGATTTATACACTTTGTGTGTCAATGTGCTATAAATTGTTGGAATGTGATTTATATGTGATATTAAATAAAGAATTATGTTCAGTAAAAGCATATTAAAGTTTATATGAAAGCATAAACTGCGTATGTGCTATCTGTTAGATTTGCTGAGCCGTCGTGCTCATTCTTGCGAATAAAATCTTTTTTACAGATTAAAGATGAACGTTAAGAAGATCATGAACGTAAAGATGAAGCGTAGATTAAGTTTTCATGTTTATTACTTGTATTTGTATAAGTCATAATGACTGTTGTAATACGAACAAATAAACATGTAACCGAATATTTAATGAATGATATAAATTATTATCATCAGAATGTTGTTATGTCTTTATTTTGATATAACTTAGAATTATTAAAACTTAAAATAGTATTGATAATGAACTATTTATCTGGATGAGGATCGGTAAATGACTTGTGAGTACTGTATATCCGAGATAGGACTAATCGATGTTGACTGGTCAAATCCATCGTTAGGTTCCTCGGCCCAGGTATAACTTGTTATTACTATTCTGAATGTCAGATAAGTAGGATTATTGATATGAAGAGATATCACTATAAACAAATGTGTTTCAACTGAGGGTTTTAACTAGTTGGGTAATATTCTGTATGGAAAGAGAATTTTGCACCAGACAAAGATACAAACATTTGTCACTGATAAAGATGCAAACATTTATCAAGGGTGAAGATACAAACATTCACCACGAGATTCTTTGTTCCTAAGAACCGTCCTAATGATTTAATGTCGTGAATCTTGAAATATGTAAATTTATGAAATATTTAAATCTTAAGGTTAAAATTGGATCATTATATATGGTGTTATCCATTTATACGGATGAACTACAAGTTGATACTTGTACGAATAATGAGACCGAGATTGTAATATCCCAAATATTTTTCAAAGTGATCTAACAAGATTTAAGCAAAGGTTGTCAATTCAAAACCTAAGATCGATTTCTCAAGCATACCTTGAGTTATCTTAAAGAATATATACGACTCGAAACTACGATCGTATATAACAAAGAGGTTAAACTGTTTAACCTAAACTATGTGTTATGTGATTAGTAAAGCTTGAATCGGGCTTTTAAATGAGTTATGTGAATTATCTATGTGTAGGATTTTGTGTTTTGGTTCAAGTAGTTAACCTTAACACTTATTAAAAATCAGAAGTCAATTTAGGGCAAAAACCTAAATTAGAAAAAGAGTTAAAACCTAAACCCTAACCCTAGGGTCTAAACCCTAGGAAATAACCTAGGCCCTCGAGCAAAATGTGAAGGTCAAATTGACATTCCGTTTAAGGATTCAACCTTCCCACGATTTAAAAATACGTAACAGTCAATAAAAGTTTTTCTCGAAAAACGTGTAAAAGCACTATTCACGAGGTGACGTTTTTCATTCATTTGACTGTTTCATTCATCTGTAGGACTTCTTGTATTTCACGATATAGTGTTAATATGAGGTTTAGATGTCAGGGAACCAATAAAATTTTTTGAGGAAAAAGACGAAAAAGACACAATTTACGAGAAAACGTTTGTCGTCTTTTTGAACGTTCTTTTCAACGTTTGGACTTTTTCTATTTCACGATATAGCATTTATACGGGGAATAGATACCAGGGAGCCACTGATATTTTTCCATAAATAAAACGTAAATCGCTCTTCAAACGAAAACGCTTTCCGTTTTTGATCAAACCGTTGATGGATACAATGTTTGTATGCAACACCGGTGCGTAGTAAGCAATAAAAGATTTTCTCGAAAAGTGTGTCGGAAATAAGACGAAATAGGGAAAAGACAAAAATAAATATTATTTTTGACTTTTTGGTCTTCTAACCATTTTCTGAGAAATGGTCGTCAAAAACACTATTCACCGAAAAACGTGCCAAGTCTTTTGGACTTTTCACTTTACAGAAAAGTGTTCATTCGGAACAAAACTCAGTAATATCAAAATTTTAAAACAGTAGAAGTTAACCAAATTAGTTGTAATCAGACTGTTATATAATTAACTGCTAATTCATCCGTATTGTTTTCATCAAACGGATCATGAGATAGGTTAACATTAAATTTGAATAATCAAATTTATCAGATTAATACCTAATTATATTATTCCATCATAATTAGTGTCTAGAATGAAAGAAATTTATCAATCACGTCGCCCGATAGGTGTATTTGGGAAAAATACACGGAAGATTATCCGAGATTAATTCAAGGAAAACTTCGAGGGTCAGACGAGACATCATATTAATACTGTATGATGTATTTTATGAATAAAATATGTATAACTAATTAAAACTTAAATTACTAATGCAAAATATTTTAAATTAATCGCACGCGATTTATCCAATATACAGAAGTCGGAAGAAAAAGCTCACCAAGCTTGCTTTGGAAGCTAAAAGAAGTGTGTTGGAGAAGCTTTGTTAAGCTTGTTCAAGAAGCTTGGTCCTAATGACCAAAATACCCTAACTTTGAAAGTCCTATAAATAGAAGGCTTAAGTTCATTAGTTCTTTACCATTTTGAAAGCTAAAGAGCAAATATAGAGAGAGTTCTTGTGAGACAAGAATCGATTGCAAAGAAATAGTTAAAGCTTGCAATAATAAAAGGTACGATTCTTAATCGTTATTATGCTTAAAGTTTTATTTTATCGATGAGGCTCAAGAACATAAGTCGTAGCCATGTACGATTTTTCGTTCTCCGTGTTCCTTATGACTTGAGCAAGTCGTTGTTATGTCAAATTTCATTTCATAGTTTAAAGTTCAAGAACATACGTCGTATCCATGTACGGTTTATCCGTTCTTCGTGTTCTTCGTATGTTCTGGAGTATTATTATAAATTGTTATAATTAAGTAAACAAGTCGTTATAATGACCAAATTTTGTCAATTATAAAGTGTTATAATCACATATGTAAGCAGTTATAATGCTCAAATTATTTCAAGTATGAAATCCAAAAGCTCAAGAACATAAGTCGTTACCATGTACGATTTTTCGTTCTTCGTATTCTTCGTGTGTTCTTGAGCAAAAGTCATAATTTCTACATAAGTAGGTTTATGATTTGATAATTTAGTGTTATGGGATGATGAAACATGATGGCCTTGCTAAATAATGCTTGTGGCATCAAGTTTTAGTAGTCGAAACGAAGAACGATGAAACTTTGTTCTTAGTGTTCTTCGTGTTCTTCGATTCGTTCTTCGTGTTCTTGAGAAAAAGTCATGAAATCTTATATACGTAGGTTTATGATTTTGTTATTTATATGTTATCAAGTGATACGAAGTGTTAGAACATGTTATCTTAGCAAATTAATGCTTGAGTTATCATGTTTTACCAATCGGATCAAGGAAAGTTAAGTCTAATATACTAGCAGAATATTTTTGGTAATTTCCGAAAATTTAATGTCTGAATATGCCTTAGCAACCTAAATGAAAGTTGTAGATCATGAAATTCTAAGCAATTTAGACTCAAGAATCACTCAAAAATGTTTCTGTATGACAAAGTTATGGCTGTCGCAATAAAATAGGTCGAAGCTGAATTTTTTTAAGGACCACTCGGATCCTAGCACTAAATTTTGAGATTTTGAGTTCGCCACTTAACGAAATGATTCCACCAATGAAAATAGTCTAGTTAAGTTATTCTAAGACTTATTTAAAAGGAAAATTTGATAAACTAACATTCGGGGTCGCGTAACCCTTTTTGTAGGCGTTTAACGATTTCCCGGGAAACCCTAAAACATGGTTTTAAGGCAAGTCTTCTAACTCTTGCTATGTGCTACTTGTGTAGTATTATTAAAATGATAAATGAGATGTGTAATGTTATGTTATTATGTAATAGATGATATGTGAAGTCTTTAACTGATGTTTACAAGCATTCTAACTGTTATGCGTTATGTTTATGATTTATGAACATGATTTATGTCAGTGTGATATAAATTGTTGGAACGTGAGTTATATGGAGAATTATGTTCAGTCAATGAATGTTAAAGTTTATATGAAAGCATAAACTGCATATGTGCTGTATGTTAGACTTGCTGAGCCGTCGTGCTCACTCTTGCGAATAAAACCTTATTTGCAGATTAAAGATGAACGTTAAGAAGATCATGAACGTAAAGATGAAGCATAGATTAGGTTTTCATGTTTATTACTTGTATTTGTGTAAGTCATAATGACTGTTGTAATACGAACAAACAAACATGTAACCGAATATTGAATGAATGATATAAATTATTATCATCAGAATGTTGTTATGTCTTTATTTTGATATAACCTAGAATTGTTAATACTTAACATAGTATTGATAATGATCTACTTATCTGGATGAGGATCGGTAAATAACTTGTGAGTGCTGTACATCCGAGACAGGACTAAGCGATGTTGACTAGTCAAATCCATCGTTAAGGTTCCTCGGACCCAGGTATAACTCGTTATTACTATTCTGAATACCATATAAGTAGGATTATTGATATGAAGAGATATCACTATAAACAAATATGTTTTGAATGAGGGTTTTAACTAGTTGGGTAATGTTCTGTACGGAAAGAGAATTTTGCACCGGACAAAGATACAACCATTTGTCACGGATAAAGATGCAAACATTTATCACGGGTGAAGATACAAACATTCACCGCGAGATTCTCTGTTCCCATGAGCCATCCTAATGATTTAATACCGTGGATGTTGGAACATGTAAAGTTATAGAATATTTAAATCTTAAGGTTAAAATTAGACCGTTATATATGGTTTTATCCATTTATACGGATGAAATACAAGTTGATACTTGTATACTTATGAGACTGAGATCAAGTTAAGATCCAGGGACAACGTTAAGAGAAATTTTTAATGTATAGTCTAAAAGAAGACTAATTCAACCAATATGATTATGGGATCATTGGTTAAGTCGATAGTTGTACGAAATTAACGCACAAGGTCCGCCGCATCGAAAGCGCGGGGGATTTTGGGGGCGTTACAGAGATCAAGTTAAGACCCAGGGACAAAGTTAAGAGAAAATTTTAATGTATAGTTTAAAATAAGATTAATTCAACCAATATTATTATGGGATAATTGGTTAGGTCAATAAATGCATGAGTTTAATGCACAAGGTCTGTCGTAGCGAGCGCGGGAATTTTGGTGGCTTTACAGTTGGTATAAGAGCTATAAACGAAGAACCCCGAGCCTCTCGCTGGTAACTGCCCATAAAAGGGAGGCACTGAAGCCAGACTCTCCGTAGGGGACACTGCATGCAGTGGCAAACTGATAGGTTCCATTGTAAGGTGTTATTGAATGATTGTTACAGTTAGTATCAAAGCTATATATGAAGAACCTCGTGCCTCTCGCTGGTGATTGCCCATAAATGGGAGGCACCAAAGCCAGACTCTCCGTAGGGGACGCCGCATGCGATGGCAAACTGATAGGTACCATTGTAAAGTGCTATTAAATGATAGTTATAGTTGGTATCAGAGCAGTAGGTTATAGTTTCGAGGTAACAAGTACCTTGGAGTATAATCTAATGGATTAAGAAGAAATGGACATGTGAAAGTCCGTAGATAAAAAAAAAGTATGCATAAATCTTATTAAATCTTAATACATAAAAAAATTATTATGTGAAAGAAATATAATGAATAAAGATAAATACTTTACGAGAATATCTGAAGATAAATGGACTCAAAGAGAGTTCTCAAAGCAAGTAATAAGATAAAATAATAGTATTAATTTTTTTGTGTGAAACTATTTCATAAAAATGAAATGGTGTGTTTGGTATCATGTGTAACTATACTTAAGCAAGGAGAATAGTAAACTCATAGAAATGTAAATGATAAATAAATAAATTAAGAAAATTCATAAGATAGTTAGAGAACGAGTACGTTTGGATTACAACTGAAAACTCATATTAGTAAAATCGAGTAGACTGACTCTCTTGTATGGGAAAGAGTTTAATATGTTTCAGAAAATCGATCTAATTACGTTGTTGGTATGAATGATTTATGGTCAGTGTTCTCCAAGCGAGTTACACACTGAATGAAATTATTTGAGAAAAATGTTGATGAAATGGGGAACTGATTCATTAGTTCTTGGGTGGAGGAAACACTTAGTTTACTATATTGATAAGTAAATAAAAATCTAGTGTCAAACTCTTTTTTGTATATATTATGAGAAGTTAATTCTTCACTCATATGTATATTGATTAGTTATTAGTTGTTACATCAAACCTATAGTTTTAAAAATATTTGTATGTTAGTTATTGGGCGAACGAATCCTTGTTATGGGCTTGGGCAATGATATGTTAGTCGAACTGACTTGTGAGATGCGAATACGATTTTTTCTATTCAGTACGATATTGATGAACCAATGTGTACTGAGACATTTCAATCCCGTGTTGATGAGAAGGGAAACTAATATATTTGTTTGTACTTGGTTTAATACAACCAATCAGTTTAATATATTACTATATATTTACAAAACTTATGTTATGGTTAGAGAATAATGGAAAGGATAGAGGATTAAGGGTATTCCAAAAATCTTCTAGCTATGCTAGATCTTCATGGTTATATTCGCACTTGGGTGCCTTTGAAAAGAATTGTTCAATAGTTGAATTGAAAATTTTTTGTTACCTATATCTATGCTAATTTTTCAAGCTAGATATAGTTAAATTTAATGAATTTTATCATGAACACATAGTTAAATGGTGTGGTTATGATTGAAGGTCATCAACGCACTGTTACCGAATATGGGTGTGATAAAGTCATAAAATTGATTTTCAAAATAATTTTTTTTTGGCTATGTTATTTTTATGTCTATGCTAATTGTTTTGGTTAGAAGGATTTAATGTGAAGAATAAAAAATGATTTATTCATCAACACGCCATTTAACCTGGTGTGAAGATGATATATGATGAGTCATCAACGCACTTTGCAAGGTGCGGTATATAGTCATAAGATTGCTTTTCAAAAGTTTGAATGGTTTAAATATGAGTCAATGCCAATTATTTCGGCTTGACATTTCTGGCTATGATAAAGTAAACGGACATATGATTCCGGTTGATGCAACATACTGTGTCTTTAAGTGTTAAATGTGGTATAACAGGCTGATCACCTGAAGTACTATCATAAGTGTTTCCAGTCTGAATTGATTGTTACACTAAATGGTGTTTTTTCAGTCGTAGTGACGGTTAAACAATTGTGGGTCGTATAAACATCCATAATATTTAAAAAAGGTCAAGGTCTTGATTGACCATTATATAAGTTAGAAGAATCCTAAATAAAGGAAGAATATGACTGAATGTTAAGTATGATAAGAGGTTTAAAACCTAATGTAAGGAAATGTCTAGATTAAACCTGTTCAGACCTAATTTAAGTATTGGAAATTTAATGTAAGAAAGATGAATTATGAAAATACTTAAAAGTAAGTTGAAAATAATTTCGAGGGCAAAATTCTTATAAGAATGAGAGAATGTAATATCCTGAATATTTATAGAACTTATAAATATGATATTAAATGACTAAAGTGAATTATAAAGTTAATTTTTAGGACGAAATTCATGTAAGTTGGGTTGAATGTAATATCCCAAATATTTCAAAAGTGATATGACAAGATCTAATTAAGGTTATCAATTCAAAACCTGAGAACGATTGCTCAAACATACCTTGAGCTATCTCAAAGACCTAAAATGACGCGAAACCACGATCGTACATAACTAAGATGTTAAAATCTTTAACCTAATCTGTGTTATGTGAATAGTGAAGCATGAATTGAGCTTTTAAATGTGCTATGTGAATTATCTATAGGTAGGATTTTGTGTTTTGGTTTGAGTAGTTAACCTTAACACTTATTAAAAACCAGAAGTTAATTTAGGTTAAAAACCTAAATTGGAAAAAAAAAGTTAAACCTTAACCCTATGATTTAAACCCTAGAAAATAACCTAGGCTCTCGAGAGAAACGTGTAAGTCAAATTGACATTCCGTTTCAAGATTAATCCTTTCCACGCTTTGAAAACACGTAATAGTCAATAATTTTTTTTCTCAAAAATGTGTAAAAGCAGTAAAAGCACTATTCACGAGAAAATGTTTTTAATTCATTTGACCGTTTCTTTCATCTGTAGGACTTCTTGTATTTCACAACATTGTGTTAATGTGACACCCCCAAATCTGGGTTATCTCAACCTCGTATTCAGTGCTCACGATCAAATACATACATCACCTCTAAACAACATATATTACTAAATGTGGAATAAATAAACATAAGTTATTCATAACAAAAGGTTTACTATGTTCCTAAGGTCTCAACCTTAATAAAATACCTCATGACGATCCTATTAATACAAACAGGGTTCCATGATTTACAAAACAGAAATAGAAATATTTAAATTATACTTAAAGCTTTCCCTTGCCTTTGTCTTTCTTAGAGTGCTTAGGCCTAACTACAATTAGTTCATGATATATATAGCAAAAGTGAGTAACTAATATGCTCAGCAAGTTTAAAATAAATAATACAAGCATATCATGAATAACTGCGAATAAAGAGAATGCTCAACATTTTATAGAAGTTGATGAAATAACTGATAAGATAATCAAAATTTAAATGAAGGAATGAAAGATGATTATTTACTGCTGAGTGGTCCAACCGACCATGAACATTTTCAAGGAATCTATCTTTCGATTTATCCTTTTATAAATCAGTTTGTACTCGAGAGGATCAACCTCTTGTACACCATGTGTATACATAACATTAAACTCTGATCGTGTCGGACAACGACACTTATAATTCCCCATTTAAGGTTTGTTCTCTCAGTACAAGACTTCAGCACCAATTAACTGGTTTGGAATAGTTTTTAAAAACCTTTACTTTTATGTCTAGCCGAAACAATGGCGCAGACTAATTTTTGAACAGTTCATGAAATAAAGAACATTAAATAATTTACTTGTTCAATGATAAAACATAAATTTTTAAATGCACCAACGTGTGAATATTAATACTCGCATTTACATGGGATAATTAACGATAAATTTAACCATTTACATGCTCAAAAATAATAGCTCGAGTTTGAGTTAGGAAACTTACCTCAGTTGTTGATTACAGCTTATACAACTTAAATTACAGCTCTTGAAAGACCTAATATTAAATAGGTTTATCTTTCAATTACTATAGCACGTAGAGATTCATATATTACTATTATACAGACTGCTACTTAAGCACATCATCTTCTATTTATCAACACATAGCTTACACAATAATATTATCATACTTGGATAATATTTTAATTACCAAATAATATTAATAATATCAAGCTCATTTACAAATGTTATTAATTAAGTACTAACACCTTAATTGATTACCTACTATTATTATTAATCATTTAATAATAATATAATGAGTTACTATCATTATTAATTATTTAATAATAATTTAATTACTTGCTATTATTATTAATCGATTAATAATAATATCATTTAATAATAATTAAAATGAGTTAATATTATCATTAATCATTTAATAATAATTTAATGACTTACTATTATTATTAATCATTTAATAATAACTTAATTATTTACTATTTTAATTATTTAATAATAATTTAACGAGGCACTATTATTATTAATCATTTAATAATTATTTAATTACTTACTATTATTATTAATCATTTAATAATAATTTAATGAGTTACTATTATTATTAATCATTCAATAATAATTTAATTCATTATTATTATTATTTAATAATTTAATAATAATTTAACCGTTTACTATTATTATCAACCATTTAATAATAATTTAATAATAACTTAACTAATATTATTATTTAATAATATTTAAAAACTTTAAACAATTAAGACTAAAATTTTTAATTATTTTATTCACTTCTTTATTCATTTACTTTATTCATTATTTAGCATTTAAATAATAAATAATGAATCTAATTCTTTTTAATTATTTAATTATTTTTTAATATTAGATAAATAATAAATAATTACTTTTATGTATTATTTAATTAAAACTAAATGATACATAATTATTTTATGCAATTTTTCTTATTTTTCTTAAGTCAATTGTATTTATTAAAAATACTTAATTGACTTATTATTATTTTTTTCTCTTGGATATCTTTAGTATATTTAATTTTATACACAATATAATTTTCTTTTAATTTTTCAAAAAGCCAACTGTCCGAAATTTGCAGGATTTATTAAAAATTGATTTTTTATCAACAAATGCTGAAATTTGTATGGTAGCTTCCTGCCACCATATAAAACCTCCAGTAAAAATTTCATAAGATTTGGATTTATACATTTCAAGTTATAACCGTAACTTTATTTTAAAATGTAAATAAACATCGGGTCATAACTCACTCATCCGAGGTCGGATTAAGCTCATTTTTTTTACAGTGACTGCTTATTACCATATAGTACCACATATAAAGTGACCAAGAATTTTGGAGCAAGAAAAATGGCCAAAATAGCCCCCAAAAAACATTGGCAGTAGCGTTGGGCAGATTTTCTAGCAGAAACTGTTTCGCTATAAAAATCACCATAAATCGCTTGTTTAATATTTTTTAGTCGTTCTGCTTGGAATCTATTCTTATCTGATAGACTTACCACCCAAAACTGATGGATCGCAAAAAAAAGTTACAAAATGTGAACAGTAACTCTGGGAACCCATTGCTCTGTTTAGGATTTTTTCGGCGAAAACCGCTTTCATGTTTTGTTAAACTTTTCCACATAAAGGAATATCAAAACTCATGTTAAACCCATTAAACTCTAGATATACTAGTCTATCATGGTTATAAGCATCAAGAGTTTTAAAAATAATTTTCTACCGTCAAAACACATTTTGGACCAATAAAATAACTTAAAACACATTTAGAACATAGTTTAAAGAAAAGTTAAAGCTTAGAACACTTTTAAACCTTTTTGTTGCTTTCTTTCTTCTAGATAGGAACTTGACTAGCAATGGATGATCCACCTTGGTATAGTTTATGATCTTCCTTCTTCCTTGATCTTGATTTTCTAGAGTTTCTCTTCCTTTCTCTTACTTTCTCTCTATTTTGCTCTCAACTTTTCTTTTCTCTCTAACTCTTTTGCTCTCTAGCAACTTGGTAGATGAAAAATAAGATGATGGATGATAGGAGAGAGTGAGTGTATTAGTTGTTTTGTATACTTACAAAGTATGTAAGTATACACATCATTCACATTAACCAAGCATAGGCTTACTAGCTTGTATTAATTCTTTGCTTTTACCAATACCTTGAGCTCCTAAAAGATTTAGGAAATCAGCCCCCTAAAGTCCACCTTGGCTGCCGCAAGTTTGGGGGTAAAAGGGTCCAATAATTATTTTATTTACCTTTTAATTTAATGTCCAAAATGAGTTAGTAATATATATATATATATATATAATCACCAGCACACATCAACTTTGCTATGTTTGGACCTTAATTTAATTAATTTCATTGGGTTTATGTCACATTTCATTTAGGTTCAATTTCAATTAAATATTTAGGCTTGCATTAATTAATCTAATGGCTAGGTAATTAGCTTGATCGAATTATTAATTAAATCACATGATACTTAATTATATTCATCATTAAAAAACACATAATCCAATTAGACTTGCTAGGAAATTAATTTAATTGAACTATTGATTAGGGTTTTAATTTAATTTCCACATTAATTTATATTATGCTTTTATTTAAATTAACACCAATATTAGCCCTAATATTAATTATGTCACATAATAGACTTTAAACATACCCTACAATTTGTATCATCCCAAAATTAGGGTTTAGATTTTAATTAGGGTTTATAACTCAATTAGGTTAACCCTAATTTTAATAATTAACCTAATCGGCTCGATTAGGATTTCCATCGTTAATCGATTCCTAATTTTGTCTCATTAGGGATAAATCCATTCTTCAATTTTCGGATTTAAAACTAGTAATGATATTACTAATTGGAAAATAAAATGTTAGTCGCCAATGTGGAAATTTTTTCCAATTTTTTTTTATTCTTTCACAATTCCCTGAGACCTTATAATTATAGGATAGAATGTCAGATACCACACATAAATACTTTTTATAACTCAATACAGTGCATAAACAGTGTTACAAAAAATTTCAGATCATTAAAGTTAATATGAGGTTTAGTTGTCAGGGAATTAATAATTTTTTTGGGAAAAAAGACGAAAATGACACGATTTACGAGAAAATATTTGTTGTCTTTTTTAACGTTCTTTTTGATATTTTGACTTTTAATATTTCACGATATAGTATTTTTACAGGGAATAGATACCAAGGAGCCATTGATATTTTTTTCAAAAATAAAACGTCAAACGCTCTTCAAACGAAAACGTTTTCCATTTTTGAACGTTCCGTTGAAGGATATAGTGTTTGTATAGAACATAGATGTGTAATAAACAATAAAAATTATTTGGGAGGAAACCTAAATTTAAGGTTTGAGAAAACCTAAAACCTAAGGGTTGAACCTATTGCTGGTGAGTGCCCATAAAAGGGGACGCCGCATGTGGTGGCAAACTAATAGGTTCCATTGTAAGGTGCTATTGAATGATGGTTACAGTTGGTATCAGAGCTATATACGAAGAACCTCGAGCCTCTCGCTGGTGACAGCCCATAAATGGGAGGCACTGAAGCCAGACTCTCCATAGAGGACGCCGCACGCAGTGGCAAACTAATAGTTACCATTGTAAGGTGCTATTGAATGATGGTTACAGTTGGTATCAGAGCAGTTGGTTATAGTTTCGAGGTAACAAGTACCTTGGAGTATAATCTGATGGATTAGGAAGAAATGAACATGTGAAGAGTCCATAGATTAAAGAAAAAGCATAAATCTTATTAAATCGTAATACATGAAACAATTATTATGTGAAAAAAATATAATGAATAAAGATAAACTCTTTACGAGAATATCTAAAGATAAATGGACTCATAAAGAGTTCTCAAAGCAAGCAATAAGATAAACTAATCTTATTAATTTTTTTTTTTGTGAAATTGTTTCATAAAAATGAAATGGTGTGTTTGGTATTATGCGTAACTATACCTAAGAAAGGAGAAGAGTAAACTCATAGAAATGTAAATGATAAATAAATGAACTAAGAAAATTCATAAGATAGTTAGAGAATGAGTACGTTTGGATTACAATTGAAAAGCCATATTAGTAAAACTGAGTAGAACGACTTTCTTGTATAGGAAAGAGTTTAATATGTTTCAAAGAACCGATTTAACTACATTGTTGGTATGAATGATTCGTAGTCAGTGTTCTCAAAGCGGGTTACACACTAAATGAAATCATTTGAGGATAGTGTTGATGAGACGGGAAACTGATTCATTAGTTCTTGGGTGAAGAAAACACTTAGTTTGCTATATTGATAAGTAAATAAAAATCTAGTGTTAAACACTTTTTTGTATATATTCTGAGAAGTTAATTCTTCACTCATAGGTATATTGATTAGTTATTAGTTGTTACGTCAAACTTACAGTTTTAAAAATATTTGTATGTTAGTTACGGAGTGAACGAACCCTCGTTATGGGCTTGGACTATGATATGTTAGTCGAATTGACTTGTGAGATGTGGCTATGATTTGTCTATTCAGTACGATATTGATGAACCAATGTGTACTGAGACATTTCAATCTCGTGTTGATGAAAAGGGGAACTAATATATTTGTTTGTACTTGGTTTAATACAACCAATCAGTTTAATATATTACTATGTATTTTAAAAACTTGTGTTATGGTTAGAAAATAATGGGAAGAATAGAGGATTAAGGGTATTCAAAAAAATCTTCTAACTATGCTAGATCTTCATGGTTATATTTGCACTTGGGTGCCCTTGAAAAGAATTGTTTAATAGTTGAATTGGGAAAATTTTGTTAGCTATATCTATGCTATTTTTTCAAGCTAGATAGAGTTAAATTCAATGAATTTTATCATGAACACATAGTTAAATGGTGTGGTTATGATCGAAGGTCATCAACGTACTGTTACTGGATATGGGTGTGATAAAGTCATAAAATTGATTTTTAATTTTTTTTTTTGCTATGTTATTCTTATGTCTATGCTAATTGTTTTGGCTAGACAGATTTAATGTGAAGAATAAAAAATAATTTATTCATCAACACCCCATTTAACCTGGTGTGAAGATGATACATGATGTGTGAGGATCCGAATTTTCAGGATTTTCTTAATAATATTAAATGAGAATTTAATTGATAAAAATTATCAATGTTATTTAAATTATTGGTGAATTATTATTTTATGTGATTTAAGGTATGTGATAAGATTTAATTAGTAAATTAAATCTGTAAAGAGATTATGATTTTAAATGAGGTTATATGGAAATATAAGAAATATGAATTAAATATGTATATGTTTATATATATACATTTGTATATATGTATGTGTGTGTTATGTTTAATTAATAATTATAAATGTTATTAATTATGGAAATTAAGGGATTAATAATTAAATTAATCCAATTTTAAATGAAAAGCGAATGAGGAAGTTAATAAAATTGTAATTATTGATTTTAGATTTACTTAAGAATTATGGTGAAAATTTAGAAATTGATTGAGAAGAAATGTAATTATATAATAATAAATTATTTAATTTATATAAGAAAATTAAAGTGATGTTTAAAGAAAATTATAACTATATAAATTATATAAGGATAAATTATATAATTTATATAAGAGAACTAAAATAATGAGAGAGTTAATGAATGTGAAAATTTTGATTAATTGATAATTATGGAGGAATTTAAGAAATTAATTAAGAAAGGAGAATGTAAATATATAAATTATATAATATTAAATTATATAATTTATATATAAAGAAATTATTGTAAATATTAAAGAAATTGAATAATAAATAAGAAAAAGGAATGTTTAAATTATTAAAAATTATATTTATGTATAATGGAATTGTTATGACTTTTATGGAAAATAATATTTCAGAAATGTGAACATTTTAATGTAACATGTTGTCCAGGTAACGAAGTGAAAAATTACGAAAAATAGTTTTTATATGTTATATGAATTATTTTATGAATTTTGGAGGTATAAATTACCTCATATAATTACATGCATGTCGTTATGCGTGTACAAAATTTGTCAAATAAAATACCGAAAAAGGTATTAATATTACTCATAAATCATGTTATGATTTTTAGTGAATTAAAATAAATATTTTATATATATTATATAAAATATTTATTACACGATATAATTACGTAATGTATTTAAAATAATTAAGTTTGCATGTTATTTGTGATAATCCGGTTGGAAAATTCGAGAAGCAAGAAAGGCGGTGGAATTTTTTTTTGTGTAATCCAATTTGGCTAGGTAGCTTGCTTATAAAAAGGAAAGAAAAAGAAATAAAGAGAAGGAGAGAAAAAGAAAGCAACAAAAGAGAGAAAATAAAACATATTCCTCCTCTCTTCTCTTCTCCACTGAACACCACCCGACACTAGGGATGCACAAAAAGCCTACGACCCACAGGCCGGCCTGGCCTGGCCTGAGCCCGGCCTAGTCAAAGCCCGGACCGGGCCGGTCCGGCCTACAATCTTTGAGCAGACTGCTATTTTGACGTAAAAGCCCGGCCTGGCCCGGCCTACGAAAAAGACCGGCCTGACCCGGCCTACAAAAAAGCTCGACCTGGCCTACGCAGAGGACCAGCCCGGCCCAGCCTGCCCAACCTAGCTAATTCGTTTTAACTATAGACTATAACTTGATATATATAAGCAGCAAAATGACGGATGAAGGGAAGAAATGGTTCATTGTAGGGAGATAATAAACTTTGAAAAACTTTGTTTGGCTTTTCTGTTCATTGTACTAATAACAATTGGTTGACAAATTCGGTTAATGTTGTACAACTTTTTCAGTTTCAAAATAGAATTAATTAATTTAGGTATTCTAAAATTAATTTTAAAATATATTTAAATTTAAAATTGATTCAATATAATTATAAATTATCTAAAAATATACTACTCAAATTTTCAAGATTAATTTTTTTAAAAAGTTAGATAAATAAATTCATCAATAATTTTCTTTATCTGGCAGGGTATTGGATGAAAAGATAAGTAGACTTAGCTCAGAATCGTTGGAGCTATGCATTTGTTATAGAGATTATCTTTCCGCACAAAGAATAGTACAAGATGTAATAGACGATCAAGATAGCTCAGAAGATCTCAAAGTTGGAGTAAAAACTGACGAAATTGCACATTCATGAATATTGAAGATATATATTTTTTCTTAAGACTGAAGATATGTTTCTTGAAGATATAACGAAGAGATAAATTTTGAAGATAGGAAGATATATTTTTTGAAGATTTGAATTTTGAAGACATTTTTAAAATATTTTGAAGCAAAATATTTGTAACCGACTCATTATTTATTATTGATTAATTACTCATTTTTAATTTTTTGTCAATACATTTAATTAATATAGTAGTTAGTTTATTTAATATTTATATTTCACATTAAAAATTAGTTGATTACATTTTTAGGCCTAGCTTGGCCCGGCCCGGCCCAAGGACTGGCCTGGCCTGGCCTGGCCTTAAGCCTGGCCCGGCCCGGCCTAAAGCTTGGCCCGGCCTGGCCTACAGGCCTCAAAAGGCCAGACTTCGATCGAGAAGCCCGGTCTGTAACGACCCCGAAATTCGACCCAACTTATTACCTTAACTTTCATATTTGTTTAACATTATATTCCTTACGTCCAAATTTCGGTTCGTTAATAAATCTTTAATCACCTTAATTGATCCATTAATTGATTTTAAAATTATCAATCACCAAAATTCTCATATAAATTTTTTCTTTTTCTCGATTCAATCGTTGTATTAAGATGTTTGGATATTTAAAATCCTTACATTCTGGATCCTAGTCCCTGGATCGCAACCTTAACTTTTTCCTTCTTTACAAAAATCATAACGTTCAACATTTAAAATTTAATAATAATTATATCTTCACATTTGTTCTTTTCAATCGTAATTCACAATTAGACCATTTAACAAATCTTTATCGTAACAATCATCTTAAACAACCCTAGTTCGCCATGTAACTATATTCGTCCTATCCGGACCAATTTGTAAATAGATACAATACATTCACATAAATTTTGCCAATTCACTCACATTGAATACAATTCACTCACATTGAATCATGACATCGAAATTATAACAGTTACGTATCAAACCTTCTAGATAATTCATCTTTAGCACAATCTGATATTTCTGAAACTCATTTATTTACCTGCAAAAGTTTATTTTAAGCAAGTAATGAGCACAACGGCTCAGCAAGTTCAACAGTTATGATTCACGTAACACATACCTTATCATGCTTGGTGTGTGTCATACATCATGTGCTTGTGCATCTACTATAGCAATATATCTCATATATATTCATATCGTTGCACAAAATACACATTGTGGTCATATTAATCACGTATCACGTAACACATAATTTGTATGCAGTTAAAACAAGAATTACATATTATAACATTCCAACATTTAACAAAAAAAGGACTGAAGAACTTGCCTGGCGTCCAGTTATTTAAATTGTTATCTCAAACTCTTAACTCGATCAACCTATGATCATAAAATCATCAATTAATAATTATTTATCTCTTTATGATATTAATTTACTTAATTAATATCATCTCTAGGCCAATTATTAATTTATATGGCCAACTATATTAACCTCGTCCCATAAATATTAGCATAACTTAATATCCAATACCTCTAATACAGACAACCCGACTCATCGGATAAAATTTAACATATTTGGTTGTCCAAAAATTTTATTTAACCATTTTCTAAATGGTAACCTTATTAGATTAATATTTAAACATTTAAATATTAATTCCCAATATTTAATATTTTTACAAAAATATTAAATTTAATGTCCAAACATCATTTCTATATTTTTAGTATTTTTCTATAATTTTCTATAATTTTTAAATAATTTTTAAACATTTATTTCATTAAAAACTAATTCTGGGGGCAATTTGGTAATTTCCGCGGCAAAGGGACAAAATTGGAATTATCCGAAAAGTCCAGGGGCCTTTCTGTCATTACCGCGCTTCTAGGACTCATTCGGTATTTCTGTTAAAGGTCAGGGGCATATCCGTAAATTTGTGCGTCAAAGGACACGGTCGGTATTTGCCGGAAAGGCCAGGGGCACAATCGTCAATTCAGCATATTGCGTCGGCCGCGCATTGCGCGCGGCCCCTCTCCGCCCAGACCAAACGACGTCGTTTGGCCCTTGGCAGACGAAAACATAGCCGCGCATTGCGCGGCCCTGCCTCAACGCCCCAAAACGGCGTCGTTTAACGCCAGCGACTGAAAAAAAATGGCTGCCGCGCATGGATTTCCTTTCTTCTTCCTGCCGTAACACAGTACATCAACTTTCTAATATTTATCCATTTTTGCACACAATTTCCCAACACAAATATTCCAAAAATCATAAAATTCATACATATATATCCTAAAATTATTTGGAATAATTATTCTATTTATTTCCTATTTTTCATAATAATAACTTTATCTCCATAAATATCAAAAATAATCATATAAATAATTATTTATACCTTCTAAGGCTCAATAATTCTTCCTTATGAAGCTTTTTCTTCATCTCTTGGCAGCCATGGAGTTCACGGGTGGCGGCATGGTGGTGTTCACGGTGGAAGAGCAAAGAGAGAAAGAGAGTTGTGTTTTATTATTGTTTTTGTTTTGTTTGCTTCCTTTTTCCTTGTTTCCTTTTCTTTCTTTTATAAGTCACTTACTTAACTAATTTGGAAAAGCCAAATAATTCCACCGCCCTTTTTCCTTCTCGAATTTTCCAGCAATCAGCATACAATTTGTAATTTTATACATTACGCAATTATTTTGTGTAATAAATATTTTATATAATATATATAAAATATTTATTTTAATTTACCAAAAATCATAACATGATTTATAAATAATTTTAATACCTTTTTTGGGTACTTTACTTGACAAATTTTGTACACGCATAATACCATGCATGTAACCATATGAGGTAATTTATACTTCCAAAATTCATAAAATAATTCATAGGACATATAAAAATTATTTTTCATAATTTTTCAATCCGTTACTTGGACAACATGTTACATTAACATGTTCACGTTTCCGAAATATTATCTTTCATAAAAGTCATAATAATTACATTATGCATAAATATAATTTTTAATAACTTAAAACATTCCTTTTTCTTATTTATTATTTAATTTCTTTAATATTCACATTAACTTTCCTTATATAAATTATATAATTTAATATTATATAATTTATATAATTACATTATTCCTTTTTAAATAATTTCTTAAATTCCTTCATATTTATCATAAAATTATATAACCAAAATTATACATTTATTACTTGATCCTCTTATACAAATTATATAATTATTTTTATATAATTTATATAATTACCTTTCCTTTTCAATTAATTTTCAAACTTCTTCCAAAATTCTTGATAAACTCTAAAGTCAATAATTACAATTTTATTAACTTCCTCATTCGTTTTTCATTAAAAATTGGATTAATTTAATTATTAATCCCTTAATTTCTATAAATAATAATATTTATAATTATCAATTAAACATAACGTACATATATATAAAAATGTATATATATAAATATATACATATTTAATTCATGCATTTACATTATCACATAACCTCCTTTAAAATCATACTTTCTGTACTTTCACAATAATTAAATTGTACAATTTATTGTAGCCTTACCTGACATTCTTTTATTCCTCATAAATTGTTTTTAAACAATTTATTTACATTTAAATTATTTTAATTTCAACACAATTCATCATAATCTCTGCACAGATTTAATTTATCAATTAAATCACATCACATACCTTAAATTACATAATATAATAATTAATTTAACAATCTTGATAATTTTATCAATTAAATTCTCATTTAATTTTATTAAAGAAATCCTGAAAATTCGGATCCTCACATTCTTCCCCCCTTAACAGGATTCCGTCCTCGGAATCATAATTGTCGTAATATTCATACGTATTTTATTTATAGCATCTTATAATACCTTTATCCTGATGAATAACAAGTAATTCCATAATAATCATATTTTACCTCTTTAATATCCATAACTTACATGGATAACCTCATAAAATCATAGTTGTCATAATATTAAATTCTTAAATCACATTCACAATTTCTTTGTGACTATAAAGCCTTAGCTCTTTCCTTGATGTATTTATCAAGATATGTTCTCATTTTTCGAAAACTTTCTTTTTCTCTAATCGTACTTATCCTTACTTAACCAACTTATTTCATATCTTCTATTACACCTCATTTATACTCTGTACATTCATCCTTTTCTTCTTAATTCACATTCATAATCTTCTTCATATTTCATAATTCATTCTTTAATACCTCCATTATTCAACATTAGATTTTAAATACTAACATTTACTTAATTCATCATAATCCTTATTTAAAATTATTTCAAAAATCCTGGGTGTCACATTCACCCCTCCTTCATAAAATTTCGTCCTCGAAATTTCTATGTACTCATACTTCATTCATTTGTAACTTACATAATTCCTTTGTATTTATTCCACAAATTTTTCTTCCCTTCATTTCTCGTAATCATTACCCATTGCAATTTTCTAATCCATCACATTTCATAATTTCTTTACTTTACAATATTACTTTCCTTATCACTCACAATTTAAATAATACTACCCCATCCTACCATCCAATCTTCATAAGAGTAGAGGAATTTAAAATTTTAAACAAAACTTTTTGTAGTATGCTGAATGAACTTTTATCCCGGTTTAACAGTACTTCACTCCCAGAGTACGTCGTACTGCAAACCACTGACAGTGGGTTAGTCTGTCATTAAAGTAAACATGTACCCCGGTTACAGTACTTCACTCCTAGAGTACGTCGTACTGCAAACCCTGACAGTGGATCATTCTGTCATTAAAGTGATGTATATTTAATCCGTAATTTGGCACGCCAGTAGAAAAATCTGTCATGCCCCTGTTTCTTAATCTTTTTGTTCATCTCAGCCTTAGAATCCATTCAAAAGTAATTTGTTTAGTTATAATTTTCAAAGAATACGAAGTCAATAAATATATTTTAAAATTTGTCTAGCTGAATCAATAGCTCAGACTTATATTTCTTCAACGCTTGTCTAGCTAGATCAATTAGCATAGACTTTCTTTTAACAATTTATAATCCGCAGAAATTTTTAAAACATTCATCATGTCAAAAATTTTCAAAATATCAAGCCGAGTCAAATGGCATTGACTTATAGTTCTGACATACCTTCATAAATCCAAATCACTTATGACTTCATGTTACCGCATCATCTTGACAGTCCGTTGAGAATTTCATCGTTAATAATTCCTACACCATAAACCATACTTTATGGTGTTGAATCATCTTATGACGAAATAGTACCGCACCGTCTCAATAACACGTTGAGCATTCCGTCATTCATCACATCTACACCGGGCTAAAAGGTGCGTGGATGAATCTTTTGAAATACATTTTGATGTAAAAACATTTATGTCTAGCCGAGACAAGTAGCATAGACACTTTTTAAATCGCTTAAAAATTTCATTTATATTTCTCAAAGCACACACGTGCCAAATCAACTTGAGGTCAAAATTTTCGAAATCTAGCAAAGCTAGAAGAGTGGGAATATCCTAAATTCCCTAATATTCACCTTTTACTTCTTCACTTAATTATTAACTTTATTGCTAGGACTATTATCATATTAAAATTTCTATCTACTCCAACTTTTCTATACCCCCGTATAGTTCATCAAACTTGCCACACATTATGAGTCCAGGAACTTATCACAAGAATATGAGTTTAGGAGCTTGTCCTAGCAATATGTAGTCTAAGAACATATCAAAGACTATCCACATGCTGAGGGGCTCAAAATATACCATATAATTATGAGTCATGGACTTACCACATGTATGAGTTTTAAGAACTCGTGCCTAAACTTCATATTATCTACCTATCAGAAACTCTTAACGCGACTCTAACATTTCAATGATTATCACATAGTAACTAAGTAAACACAAATCCCCCGCCCATACAAAGGATTGTGCAATTCAGTTACCACATGAGTCCTCAATTGAAATTTCGTACCCAAGCTTCCTGCCCCCTTATCATAACCTTTCTGTCATTCATGTCTCATCATTCTCTGAATTCTTCTTGTACTATTTCATAGTACCATATCTCTTTATATCATCAAGCTATACCTTGTTGACCATTAACATGTCTTTCTATTATTTCACATTCTCACTTGATCCCATCATGATCTTGCTTCACAACCTACTTCTTACTCGCTTCTTTTATCTCGTGATCGTATCGTAGTACGATCTTCTTACCCTTCCTGATCATGTAATTATGATCTCTTTCTATGCTCTTTAGATTTCCTTTTATCTTTATTGCTTAAATCAGGTGTCCCCTGATTATCTTTGAGATTCATCTTTGAATTATTTCAATTATTCCTTCAAATAAATTTTTTAATTAAACTTATAAATTTTTTTCAATTCCCTGTCTTCGTTCAGCTCTTTCTTAACATCTTTATCTCTTCCTTATAATCTTATCTCTTTCATATTTCCTTTACTTTAATCAATATCTTAAATCTACATTTCTTAACTTACATCTTTCTATTTCAATTCCCCCGTGTTCATCAAACTTATCACGTATTTGGACTCAGGGACTTACCATAATCATATGGTTGAGGAGCTTGTCCTAGTCAGGCCATAGTCGCCCATTCGCTAAAGGGGCTCCACCATATAATCATGAGTCACGAGTTTACCATACGCTTGAGTTTTCAGAACACTCAACTAACCGTACTCTTTCTTACTTTAGGTTATAGCCTAAGGTATCATTTACCTAAGGTTTATAACCTCTAGCTCTGATACGAACTGTAACGACCCCGAAATTCGACCCAACTTATTACCTTAACTTTCATATTTGTTTAACATTATATTCCTTACGTCCAAATTTCGGTTCGTTAATAAATCTTTAATCACCTTAATTGATCCATTAATTGATTTTAAAATTATCAATCACCAAAATTCTCATATAAATTTTTTCTTTTTCTCGATTCAATCGTTGTATTAAGATGTTTGGATATTTAAAATCCTTACATTCTGGATCCTAGTCCCTGGATCGCAACCTTAACTTTTTCCTTCTTTACAAAAATCATAACGTTCAACATTTAAAATTTAATAATAATTATATCTTCACATTTGTTCTTTTCAATCGTAATTCACAATTAGACCATTTAACAAATCTTTATCGTAACAATCATCTTAAACAACCCTAGTTCGCCATGTAACTATATTCGTCCTATCCGGACCAATTTGTAAATAGATACAATACATTCACATAAATTTTGCCAATTCACTCACATTGAATACAATTCACTCACATTGAATCATGACATCGAAATTATAACAGTTACGTATCAAACCTTCTAGATAATTCATCTTTAGCACAATCTGATATTTCTGAAACTCATTTATTTACCTGCAAAAGTTTATTTTAAGCAAGTAATGAGCACAACGGCTCAGCAAGTTCAACAGTTATGATTCACGTAACACATACCTTATCATGCTTGGTGTGTGTCATACATCATGTGCTTGTGCATCTACTATAGCAATATATCTCATATATATTCATATCGTTGCACAAAATACACATTGTGGTCATATTAATCACGTATCACGTAACACATAATTTGTATGCAGTTAAAACAAGAATTACATATTATAACATTCCAACATTTAACAAAAAAAGGACTGAAGAACTTGCCTGGCGTCCAGTTATTTAAATTGTTATCTCAAACTCTTAACTCGATCAACCTATGATCATAAAATCATCAATTAATAATTATTTATCTCTTTATGATATTAATTTACTTAATTAATATCATCTCTAGGCCAATTATTAATTTATATGGCCAACTATATTAACCTCGTCCCATAAATATTAGCATAACTTAATATCCAATACCTCTAATACAGACAACCCGACTCATCGGATAAAATTTAACATATTTGGTTGTCCAAAAATTTTATTTAACCATTTTCTAAATGGTAACCTTATTAGATTAATATTTAAACATTTAAATATTAATTCCCAATATTTAATATTTTTACAAAAATATTAAATTTAATGTCCAAACATCATTTCTATATTTTTAGTATTTTTCTATAATTTTCTATAATTTTTAAATAATTTTTAAACATTTATTTCATTAAAAACTAATTCTGGGGGCAATTTGGTAATTTCCTGGGCAAAGGGACAAAATTGGAATTTTCCGAAAAGTCCAGGGGCCTTTCTATCATTACCGCGCTTCTAGGACTCATTCGGTATTTCTGTTAAAGGTCAGGGGCATATCCGTAAATTTGTGCGTCAAAGGACACGGTCGGTATTTGCCGGAAAGGCCAGGGGCACAATCGTCAATTCAGCGTATTGCGTCGGCCGCGCATTGCGCGCGGCCCCTCTCCGCCCAGACCAAACGACGTCGTTTGGCCCTTGGCAGACGAAAACACAGCCGCGCATTGCGCGGCCCTGCCTCAACGCCCCAAAACGGCGTCGTTTAACGCCAGCGACTGAAAAAAAATGGCTGCCGCGCATGGATTTCCTTTCTTCTTCCTGCCGTAACACAGTACATCAACTTTCTAATATTTATCCATTTTTGCACACAATTTCCCAACACAAATATTCCAAAAATCATAAAATTCATACATATATATCCTAAAATTATTTGGAATAATTATTCTATTTATTTCCTATTTTTCATAATAATAACTTTATCTCCATAAATATCAAAAATAATCATATAAATAATTATTTATACCTTCTAAGGCTCAATAATTCTTCCTTATGAAGCTTTTTCTTCATCTCTTGGCAGCCATGGAGTTCACGGGTGGCGGCATGGTGGTGTTCACGGTGGAAGAGCAAAGAGAGAAAGAGAGTTGTGTTTTATTATTGTTTTTGTTTTGTTTGCTTCCTTTTTCCTTGTTTCCTTTTCTTTCTTTTATAAGTCACTTACTTAACTAATTTGGAAAAGCCAAATAATTCCACCGCCCTTTTTCCTTCTCGAATTTTCCAGCAATCAGCATACAATTTGTAATTTTATACATTACGCAATTATTTTGTGTAATAAATATTTTATATAATATATATAAAATATTTATTTTAATTTACCAAAAATCATAACATGATTTATAAATAATTTTAATACCTTTTTTGGGTACTTTACTTGACAAATTTTGTACACGCATAATACCATGCATGTAACCATATGAGGTAATTTATACTTCCAAAATTCATAAAATAATTCATAGGACATATAAAAATTATTTTTCATAATTTTTCAATCCGTTACTTGGACAACATGTTACATTAACATGTTCACGTTTCCGAAATATTATCTTTCATAAAAGTCATAATAATTACATTATGCATAAATATAATTTTTAATAACTTAAAACATTCCTTTTTCTTATTTATTATTTAATTTCTTTAATATTCACATTAACTTTCCTTATATAAATTATATAATTTAATATTATATAATTTATATAATTACATTATTCCTTTTTAAATAATTTCTTAAATTCCTTCATATTTATCATAAAATTATATAACCAAAATTATACATTTATTACTTGATCCTCTTATACAAATTATATAATTATTTTTATATAATTTATATAATTACCTTTCCTTTTCAATTAATTTTCAAACTTCTTCCAAAATTCTTGATAAACTCTAAAGTCAATAATTACAATTTTATTAACTTCCTCATTCGTTTTTCATTAAAAATTGGATTAATTTAATTATTAATCCCTTAATTTCTATAAATAATAATATTTATAATTATCAATTAAACATAACGTACATATATATAAAAATGTATATATATAAATATATACATATTTAATTCATGCATTTACATTATCACATAACCTCCTTTAAAATCATACTTTCTGTACTTTCACAATAATTAAATTGTACAATTTATTGTAGCCTTACCTGACATTCTTTTATTCCTCATAAATTGTTTTTAAACAATTTATTTACATTTAAATTATTTTAATTTCAACACAATTCATCATAATCTCTGCACAGATTTAATTTATCAATTAAATCACATCACATACCTTAAATTACATAATATAATAATTAATTTAACAATCTTGATAATTTTATCAATTAAATTCTCATTTAATTTTATTAAAGAAATCCTGAAAATTCGGATCCTCACACGGTCTGGCCCGGCCTACAGGTCCAAAAGTCAAAGCCCGGCCTGACCTGGTCAACGGCAAAAGCCTACCAGGCCCAGGCCAGGCCGGACTGCTGTGCATGTCTACCCGACATCACCACCTCCACCGGAAACTACCATGAGCCGCCAAAAGGATGCCACCCATGGGTAGAGAAAGCTTTAAGGATGAAGATGATGAGTTTTAGAAGGTATAAAAATTGTTTTATTTGATTTATTTTGATAAAATAATTGTATGGAAAATTAGTAAATAATTAGAATTATTATTCTAAATAATTTATAGATGTATATGTATGAATTATGTAATTTATTTGTGAAGAAAATGGTGTTTTTTCCTTCTTGGCTGGCTACTGTTTCGGTTGGGAAGAAGGAGTCTGAAGCGAGGCCAAAACGACGTCGTTTTTGGCCGCGCGGAAGGAAGGGTCGCGCAATACGCGGAGGCCAATTCCTCGCCAGGCCAAACGACGTCGTTTGGCTGGCGAGAGGGAAGGCCGCGCGCAATGCGCGGCCGACGCACGTGAGTGAAATTACATTTATGCCTCTGTCCTTTTTAGATAATACCCGGCGTGTCCTAGACGCGCAAAAATGACAGAAATGCCCCTAGACTTTCCCGGAAATGACGGTTATGTCCCCAAGGCTGCGGAAATTACGAAAATGCCCCAGATCTTTTCTGTTAATGCCGGATGGGTCCCTAAGGGCGCGGAATTTACTAAAATGCCCCCAAAATTAGTTTTTAATGAAATAAATGTTTAAAAATTGTTTAAAAATCATAGAAAATCATAGAAAACTACTAAAAATATAGAAATGATGTTTGGACATTAAATTTAATATTTTTGTAAAAATACTAAATATTGGGGACTAATATTTAAATATTAATCCATTAAGTTTAAAAGCTAGAAAGTGAATAAATGAAAATTTGGATAACCAAATAAGCTAAAACTTATCCGATGAGCCGGGTTGTCCGTAGTGAAGGCATTGGATATTAAGTTATATTAATATATTGAAGGATGAGATTAATATAATTAACCATATAAATTAATAATTAGCCCAGAAATGATATTAATTAATTCAATTAATATCATAAGGAGTTAAATAATTATTATTTGATTATTTTATGATCATAGGTTGATCGAGTTAAGGGTTTGAGCTAACATTTTAAATAACTGGACGTCAGGCAAGTTCTTTAGTCATTTTTATGTTAAATGTTGGATTGTTACGATATGCAACTCTTGTTTTAAATGTATACAAATTATGTGTTATGTGATACGTGATTAATATGACCACAATGTGTACTTTGTGCAACGATATGAATATATATATATGAAATATTTTGCTATAATAGAAGCACAAGCACATGATGTATGACACACACCAAGCATGATAAGCTATGTGCTACATGAAGCATAAACTGTTGAACTTGCTGAGCCGTTGTGCTCATTATTTGCTTAATAAACATTTTTGCAGGAAAGAAATGAAATTCAAGAATATTGGATTTTGTTAGAGATGAATTTGCCTGGAAGGTAGAAAATGTGATTGTTATATTGTTAATATTATAATTCAATGTGAGAAATTTGTTAATTTATTTTGATGAATTGTATGTATATATAATTTGAATCTGAATATGTTAGAAGTTCAATTATGAACTGTGATTGATCAGGATAATTGTTACGATAGAAATTATTATATGTTGGATTACGAATGACGCAACAAGGAATATTTGTATGAAAATAAATAATAGTGGATTTTAAATGATGAACTTTATAATACGTGAAAAAGAAAGAAAAGGTAAAGGTTGCAATCCAGGGACTAGGATCCAGATGTAAGGATTTTAAATATCCAAATATTTTAATACAAGGATTGAATTGAGAAAGAGAAAAAGAAAAATTTATACGGAAATTTGGTAATTGATGATTTATAAAATCAATCAAGGGATTAAAGATTTATTAACGGACCGAAATTCGGACGTAAGATAAATAATGTATACTAAATACAGAATTTAAGGGAATAAAATGGGTCGAATTTCGGGGTCGTTACATGATGAGTCATCAACGCACTTTGCAAGGTGCAATATACAGTCATAAGATTGCTTTTTAAAAGTTTGAATGATTTAAATATGAGTCAATGCCAATTGTTTCGGCTAGACATTTCTGGTTATGATAAAGTAAACGAACATATGATTCCGATTAATGCAACATACCATATCTTTAAGCGTTAAATATGCTACAACAGGCTGATCACCTGAAGTACTATCATAAGTGTTTCCAGTCTGAGTTGATTATTACACTAAATGGTGTTTTTCAGTTCTAGTGACGGTTAAACAATTGTGGGTCTTATAAACATCTATAGTATTTAAAAAAGGTCAAGGTATTGATTGACTGTTGTATAAATTAGAAGAATCCTAAATTAAGGAAGAATGAGACTAAATGTCAAGTATGATAAGAGGTTTAAAACCTAATGTAAGGAAAGGTTTAGATTAAACCTATTCAAACCTAATTTTAGTTTTAGGAAGTTAATGTAAGAAAGATGAAATAAGAAAATTCTTAAGAGTAAGTTAAAAATAATTTCGAGGACGAAATTCTTATAAGTAGAAGATAATGTAATATCCTGAATATTTATAGAACTTATAAATATGATATTAAATGCCTAAAGTGAATTGTAATGTTAATTTTGAGGACGGAAATTCATGTAAGTTAAGTTGAATATAATATCTCAAATATTTCAAAAGTGATCTGACAAGATCTAATTAAGGTTGTCAATTCAAAACCTGAAAACGATTGCTCAAGTATACATTGAGCAATCTCAAAGACCTAATACGACGCGAAACCACGATTGTACACAACCAAGAGGTTAAAATCTTTAACCTAATTTGTGTTATGTGAATAGTAAAACTTGAATTGAGCTTTTAAATGTGCTAAGTGAATTATCTATGGGTAGAATTTTGTGTTTTGGTTTGAGCAGTTAAACTTAACACTTATTAAAATTTAAAAGTCAATTTAGGTTAAAAACCTAAATTGAAAAAAAAGGTTAAACCTTAAACCTTAACCCAATGGTTTAAACCCTAAAAAATAACCTAGGCTTTCGAGAGAAACGTGTAAGTCAAATTGGCATTCCGTTTCAAGATTAATCCATCCCACGTCTTGAAAACACGTAATAGTCAATAAAAGTTTTTTCTCAAAAAATGTGTAAAAACACTATTTACGAGAAAATATTTTTTATTCGTTTGACCGTTTTTTTCATCTATAGGACTTCATGTATTTCATAACATAGTGTTAATATGAGGTTTAAATGTCTGGGAATCAATAAAAAATTTTGAAAAAAAAGACAAATGACACGATTTACGAGGACATATTTGATGTCATTTTGAACGTTCTTTTCGATGTTTTGACTTTTTGTATTTTATGATATAGTATTTATACGGAAAATAGATACTAGGGAACCACTGATATTTTTTTTTAAAAATAAAACGTAAAACGCTCTTCAAACGGAAACATTTTCCTTTTTTGAACGTTCCGTTGAAGGATATAGTGTTTGTATAGAACATAGATGCGTAATAAGCAATAAAAATTATTTGGGAGAAAACCTAAATTTAGGGTTTGAGAAATCCTAAAACCTAAGGGTTGAACCCTAAGGTTAGAAAACCTAGAAATCACTATTTATTAATAAGAAAAGTGTGCAAGAATTATACGAAAATAATACGAGAATAATACGAGAATTATACAGTATAAATACGGAAAGTCAACTGATGAATTGTAAAACAATAGTGGCTAGGAAAGTTAATTAGCTTATGAAAAGACTAAACTAACCTTGAACTAAGCATGAAAAAGACCAAAAAGCCCCTAAATGGCCAGCCACTTGGAGCTAAAGAAAGCCAAATATAACAATTTTCCTTTAAGCAAATGTGGCCTAATTGGTGGACCAATCAAAGAGGAGCAAGTGATGTCACAAAAATGTGATGATTATATGAATTTAATGTCATTTAATGACCAAGAAATCTGGCCATACAAGGGGGAAATGTGATGATTATTTGTGATATTTTAGTAAGACTTAACCATGAAGTAATGGCTTAATGACCCTTATGCCCTAGAAGACCTTGCTTGCCTATAAATACCAAGCCATTTTTTCATTAATTCTCACCATAGTTCAAGAGAAAAATTAGATTATAGAGAGAGTTTTAGCGAGTTGTTATCAAAGGAAGTGCAAAGAAATAGTTAAAGTTTGCACTTCGAGAGGTAAATCGTTAGTCGTTTTTATGTTTGATTAAATTTCGTAGTATAAAAGCTCAAGAACACGAGTCGTAGCCATGTACGATTGTCATTCTCCGTGTTCTTCACGTGTTCTCAAGCCTTTCTTCATTTTATAGTAGTTATAATGTCAAATTTTATTTCATAGTTTAAAGCTCAAGAACGTACGTCGTAGCCATATACGATTGTCGTTCTCCGTGTTCTTCATATGATCTTGAGCAATTATTATAAATTATTATAATCAAGTAAACAAGTCATTATAATGACCAAATTTTGTCAAATATAACGTGTCATAATCACATATGTAAGCAATTATAATGCACAACTTATTTTAAGTATGAAATCCAAAAGCTCAAGAACATAGGTCGTTAGCATGTACGATTTTTCATTCTTCGTGTTCTTCATGTGTTCTTGAGCAAAAGTCATAAATGATATATAAGTAGGTTTATTATTTTGTTATTTTTGTGTTATGAAGTATTATTAATTGTTAGAACATGTTATCTTAGCAAATTAATGATTGAGATATCATGTTTTACTAAGTGGATCAAAGAAAGTATGAACTAGTATGCATTCTGACTTTGTTCACTGATTTTCAAAAATTTACTTTTGAAATATAGCTTTGCAACCTAAAAGAAAGTTGAAGATCATGAAATTCTGATGAATTTAGACACAAGAACGACATCAAAATATTAAGAAATGAAGGAGTTATACATATTCTAATGAAAGAGGTTTAGGTAGCCAACACTTAAGAATTTTGCTGCATAGCTAAGGCGGCCGCGCCCGAGATAGGCTAAACTATGGGGCGGTCGCGCCAACCCACCAGAGTTTTAAAATTTTTAAAAGAGTTGTACTTTGAAAATTTTGTCCGAAACTTAGGGTCTTGTTCAGTCGTGACTTGTCGGGAAGTATAAAACCTGTCAAAACGAAATTAAAGTATTGAAATAAAGATAGTTAAGTTAAAGGTTATTGTTTATGACTAATGGTTATGTTAAAATCATACACCTTGTAGGCCGTCCGAATAAATGCAAAACTTAAAGTAAACGTTAAAGCGAATCAGACAAGTTCAAAACCTTTATGTGTTATGTGTGCAAGTCTTCTAACTCTTGTCATGTGCTACCTGTGTAGTATTGTTAAAATGGTAAATGAGATGTGTAATTTCACGTTGTTATGTAATAGATATTATGTGAAGTCTTTAACTGATGTTTGCAAGCCTTCTAACTGTTGTGTGTTATGTTTACGAGTTATGAACATGATTTATACACTTTGTGTGTCAATGTGATATAAATTTTTGTGTGTCAATGTGATATAAATGATTGGAATGTGATTTATATGTGATATTAAATAGAGAATTATGTTCAATAAAAGTATGTTGAAGTTTATATGAAAGCATAAACTACGTTTGTGCTATCTGTTAGACTTGCTGAGCCGTTGTGCTCATTCTTGCGAATAAAACCTTATTTGCAGATTAAAGAAGAACGTTAAGAAGATCATGAATGTAAAGATGAAGTGTAGATTAGCTTTTCATGTTTATTAATTGTATTTATATAAGTCATAATGACTGCTGTAATACGAACAAACAAACATGTAACCAAATATTAAATGAATGATATAAATTATTATCATCAGAATGTTGTTATGTCTTTATTTTGATATAACTTAGAATTATTAAAACTTAAAATAGTATTGATAATGATCTATTTATCTGGATGAGGATTGGTAAATGACCTGTGAGTACTGTACATCTAAGACATGACTAATCGATGTTGACTAGTCAAATCCATCGTTTGGTTCCTTGGACCCAGGTATAACTTGTTATTACTATTCTGAATGTCAGATAATTAGGATTATTGATATGAAGAGATATCACTATAAACAAACATATTTCGAGTGAGGATTTTAACTAGTTGGGTAATGTTCTGTACGGAAAGGGAATTTTGCACCGAACAAAGATATAACCATTTGTCACGGATAAAGATGCAAACATATATCATGAGTGAAGATACAAACATTCACCGTGAGATTCTCTATTCCCAAGAACCGTTCTAATGATGTAATGTCGTGAATCTTGAAATATATAAAGTTATGGAATATTTAAATCTTAAGGTTAAAATTAGACCGTTATATATGGTGTTATCCATTTATACGGATGAACTACAAGTTGATACTTATACGAATAATGAGACCAAGATCAATTGAAGACCCAGGGACAAAGTTAAGAGAATTTTTTAATGTATAGTCTAAAATAAGATTAATTCAATCAATATGATTATGAAATCATTGGTTAAGTCAGTAGATGTATGAGTTTAACACACAAGGTTTGCCATAGCGAGAGTGGGGATTTTGGGGGTGTTACAGACTTTTACCATAAAAATCAAGCAAACTCAATTTTTTCTTTTTCTATTTTGTTAATTCTTGACTTGTGCAATGCCTATTTTTCTTGGACTTTTCAGAGTTACTCATGTAACGAGCTTTTGACCAATGACTCCCAAACCAGTTGGTTTTAGGGTACTAAGTGTAAAGACACCCCTAAGGGCTTACTAACTCGACTAACAAAAGCCACAAAAATCAGATTAGTGAAACTGCTTATGATCATCATACTTTTCAGCGTGATTTATCTTTTATTCAATGGATATTGAAGGAATATTTATTATTTTTTAACCTTTTTTTCTTTTTTTTACAACGAGTGCGTTTTACGCTCCATCTCGTTGATTCTTTTTCCTATTTTTTTTACAATGAGTGCGTTTTACGCTCCATCTCGCAGCCCTATTATTTTTTCTTCCAATTTTTTTCTTGAAATTACTTGACTTATAGTTTATGCCCATAACTAAGAATTAGTGCGAACGTGAAGTGCAAAAATGTATATAAATTTTAATTTTATTCAAGATGGTATTTCAAACTAGGACTTTGTATCTTACCAAAGGTTCAAGAGTTCTAAATATTTTAATCCTACTCAAGGTTTTTACTCCACAAGCACTTATTAGAACTAATCTAACTCATAAAAAGTCAAACAAAATTTTCAATTTTTCAATTTTTCAATTTTTCAATTTTTTCGTTTTTAATTTTGTAAAAATTAGTTTCCTAAAAAAAATGCTAATCACAAAAAATGCAATACATAAATAAAAATGCTAAATTTCCCGCATACCTAAATCATGCATTGTCCTCAATGTATGTAAATGAAGAATAGAGAACAAAGAAATAAAAGAATTGTACCTCGTATGGTGGGGTATAATGCTGCAAGAAAATGCGGTGAGGAAGAAAATAAATGCACATATCTATAAATTTCATATATCCTAAAATGCATGTGATAATAAAAGAGTGATGCACAAAGGCAAGGGCGTGTGAAATTTTCAGGTGGTCTAAAAAATTAAAAATAATCAAAATTTTCATCACAGTTATGCTTAGAATCGACTTCAAGAAAACTTTTACTTACATTTTTAAAGTTAGGAAGAATTGGTTCAAATGTATATTCTAATTTTGTTGACTTATGTGTAGTAGATCTCAACAACTCATTGACCTTATCTAAATATTCAGACTCATCCCAATTTTGATTAAAGTGATTTATGAAAAAATTTATTAGATCATCCAAAATCATAAGTTTATTTTCATTCATTTCTTGGGTCATGGACAACTCTTGGATCGTGTTTGCTTCAACGGGTTGGTCAGAAAAATCACTAGGTTCCTTTCCCACGTTAAACACATTTAAGTCAATTGTCATGTTCCTAAATGTCAATTTCAATAGTCAATTTCTACAATTGATTAACGCATTAGAGGTTGCTAGAAATGGTCTACCTAAAATGACCGGAATTTAACCATTGGGGTTGGGAACAGGTTGGGATTCAAGAATAACAAAATCGACAGGGAACACAAAATCAACAACCTTAATGAGCACATCTGTAACGACCCCGAAATTCGACCATCTTTATTATCTTAAATTTCATATTTATTAAGCATTATCTTCCTTGCGTCCAAATTTTGGTTCGTTAATAAATCTTTAATCTCCTTCTTTAATCCATTAATTGACATTACAAACATCAATTACCAAATTTTTTCGGTATAAATTTTTCTTTTTCTCAATCGTTGTATTAAAATATATGAATATGTAAAATTCTTATATCTCGATTCTAGTCCCTGGATCGCAACCTTCACTTTTTCTTTCCTTCTACTAGTGTCATAATGCTAACATTCAAAATCTAATGTTATTTATTTTCATACAATATTCCTTGTTGTAACATTCGTAATCGAAAATATAATAATTTCTATCGTAACAATTATCTTGAACAATCACGGTTCATAATTGAACTTTTATCATATCCATATTCAACTTATATATATACATACAGCTCACCACAGTAAAATTAACAAATTTCTCACATTGAATCATAATGTTGAAAATATAACAATTACGTTTTCAACCTTCTAGGTAATTCATCTCTATCATATCTGATATTCTTGAAATTTATTTATTTCCTGCAAAAATGTATATTAAGCAAGTAATGAGCACAACGGCTCAGCAAGTTCAACAGTTTATGCTTCACGTAGCACATACCTTATTATGTTTGGTGTGTGTCATACATCACGTGTTGTGCTTCTAATCAGGCATGATATCTCAAATATGTTCATATCATTTTTGTAGCAACCCCGAAATTCGACCCACTTTATTGCCTTAATTTTTATATTTATGAAACATTATTTTCCTTATGTCCAACTTTCGGTCCGTTAATAAATCTTCAATCATTTCTTTAATCCCATAATTGATTTTAAAATCAACAATTACCAAATATTTCGGTATAAATTTTTTCTTTTTCTCAGTCATTTCAATTCAATCCATTCATTATATTAAAATATTTGGATATTTAAAATCCTTCCATTGTGATCCTAGTCCCTGGATCGCAACCTTTACTTCTTCTTTCTTTTACACCTAATCATAAAGCTCATCATTTAAATTTTACTGTTATTTATTTTCATACAAATATTCCTTGTTGCGTCATTCGTAATCAAACATATAATAATTTCTATCGTAACAATTATCCTGATCAATCACAGTTCATAATTGAACTTTTATCATATCCAGATTCAACTTATAAATACATACAATTCATCACAGTAAATTAACAAATTTCTCACATTAAATTATAATATTAACAATACAACAATCACGTTTTCTACCTTCTAGGAAATTCATCTCTAACATAATCCAATATTCTTGAATTTCATTTCTTTCCTGCAAAAATGTTTATTAAGCAAGTAATGAGCACAACGGCTCAGCAAGTTCAACAGTTCATGCTTCACATAACACATACCTTATCGTGCTTGGTGTGTGTCATACATTACATGTTGTGCCTTTACTATAGCAATATATCTCATATCATTGCACAAAGTACACATAGTCGTCATATTATCCACATATCACATAACACATAATTGATATGCATTTAACAAATATTATCATATCATAACAGTCAACATTTAATATTTAAGGACTGAAGAACTTGCCTTGTTTGTGGAATTAAATAACAAATACCCTTCTATCGTGCTTCTCGTATGTCCTATGATCATAAAATAATCAAATAATAATCATTCATCTCTTTATGATATTAATTTAATTAATTAATATCATCTATAACGTAATTAACCCTACCCGACGATTTATTTTAGGGTACCGGGTTAATTATTAACTAATAAGGTTAATTATATTAACCTCGTTCCTTAAAATATTCATTTAACTTAATATCAAATGCCTTCACTACGGACAACCCGACTCATCGGATAAATTTTAACATATTCGGTTGTCCGAAAAATTTATTTAACCATTTTCTAAATGGTAACCTTATTAGATTAATATTTAAACATTTAAATATTAATCCCCAATATTTAATATTTTTACAAAAATATTAAATTTAATACCCAAACATCATTTCTATATTTTTAATATTTTTCTATAATTTTTAAACAATTTTTAAACATTTATTTCAATTGAAACAATTTTCTGGGGGCATTTTGATCATTTCCGCGCCTTAAGGGACACATCTGACATTTTTCGGAAAGACTGGGGGCATATTCGTAATTTTACCAAGCAAGGACATGCTCGGTATAATTGAAAAACCTTAGGGGCACGCTGGTAATTAACCAGCGGTGCCTACGGCCGCGCATTGCGCGCGGCTCCTTAACTGTAGACGTCAAACGGCGTCGTTTTGGTACCGCTTCGCGAGCCTCCGTGCCAGGCGTGGCTCACCCAATGACGCGCCCCAGAAAACGGCGTCGTTTAATCGCGGCTTCCGAAAAAATTTGCGCCGCGCATTGCGCGACATACCCAGACTTGTTTTTCTTCTTCTTCAACGACAAACAGTGCACCAACTTATTAATTTTAATCCATTTTTGCACAAAATTTTCCCACATAATTACTCTATAAATCACATACTTCACACATGTAGACACCCAAATTTTGCATTTCTCTACTAACCTTGGCAGGAGGGCAAAATTGTCATTTCACCCGACATACGGAAAGAATGGTGGACCCCAACACAAAGCCACCCCCAGCGATTTACGGTCAAAGCCGCCACAACGGACAACGAGCATCCGGACACTTGAGGCGAGGCGAACAGTTGACCCAGAAAGCTTGAGCTGACCACAAAGGACGACTAATGGCCACTCCGCTTACGATGTTCGGGGGTCTCGCTCCCCGGTGAGCGAGCGGCTGCCCAGCTCGCCGGTGAGCTGGCGGGGGTGGAAAGGGGGCAGCGCCCCCTGAAAAGCCAAGCACAATTATCAAATTTCATATCAAGTCGCAGCCCTCCGAACTAGCCTCCCAGAATAATATGACACGTTTCCCAGGGATGTTCGGACTGCAAAAATACAGCCTTCCAAAATAATACAGCAGAAATTGGCGAATTAAGACCGCGTGGCACGAAAATCGAAAAAGCAAGCCGGACGGCCGCGAATGCAACCGCTGCCACCGACAAAGGTGACAGGCACGAGGCTCGAGAACGGCACGCGGCAGCCGAGGCGACGGCTGGGACGGCCACAGCAGGCCCAGCCGCAGATGCATCTGCGGCCAGCCGCAGATGCATCTGCGGCTGCCTGCTGAAGCGTATATGCGGCCATTTTTCCACCCGAGACCAAAGAAGAAGAAAGAAAAAAAGAGAAAAAGAAAGGAAAGGAGAGAGAGAGAGATCGCGGGAGAGAGGGAGAGAGTCCGATTTTGGGCTAGATTCAAGCACTAGATTCATATTGTTGTGCTATTTAGTTTAGTAATCTTGTGGTGTAATCCATTTTGCGGTATAAGAAGCTTGAATCCACGTTTTGCAAGGTGAAAAGATTGTCTTTTTGGTATTCTATCGCTTGTATTGTTAATATAGCTTATGTTTTGGGTTATGTGATGTAATATGTTGTTATGGTGATAAAGGATCTGTGGATTAGGGGTTGTTAGCGAGGTTTCCATCGGAAAGTGACTCCTCCTAACGCCCCGATGACATCCGTACGGTGATATCTCGTTCGTTGTGGTAATGGATAGTTTTTAGTGATTAAGTTGTGATATTTGGGTTATGTAATGTGATAACAATGTTAAATCTCGTTAGATTTGGTTTAGGGTTGGTTGTGCCATGATTTGGGTGAATGTGAGCCTAGGGAGGTGATCCTCGCGGTCAAATCCCGATGATGGACATTTTGGTGTATGTAATCATGGTATAGGGTCCATGGATGTGTATTTTGTAATATCCGGCCTTAAAGCGATACAAAGTCGTGTTCGGGTTAAGGCCCCGTAATAATAATAAAATATGTGATTGTGGGTGTTTGGGGTTGTCTGGATGGCTTACATGCCCGTGGATAGCCCCGACACGTTGTGAGTGCTTGTTTAATTTACGACACAAAAAATGGTTTCAAAATAAGGCAAATAATGAAGATTTTGTAAAAGTGATCAAATTAGGATATTAGATTCACGAGGTTTAAAGGTTAAGTGTTTTGGCAAACTTTAATCCATGATTGATGAATAGGCTTTAATTGGTTTTTAAAACGTCATAAAAAACGATTTTGTAAATAAATAAAGTGTTTTCATTAAACTTTGTGCATAGAGTTAAAGAGTTCTAGAAGTTGCCCTCGTTTTATTTATATTAACTGTTAGAAGGCAATATATAGTCTCGATTCCTATTTGACAAAAGTTTAAAATTGTTTGTTTCCTAAAGTGACATCTAATAAAAACCCTCAAAAGTTTTCGAAATTAAAAACCAATCTTTCTTATAAAAAGCAAAGCCTTGTCATTGGGGTCAAAAGACGTTAAAACGCTTTCCAGTTAAAGCACATTTGCCATACAAAAATCCAAACAAAATTCACCACAAGCATTCACCTAGGCACACACGCACACACACGCAACTCACACATTTTAGGATTTAAAAGGATAGGAAAACATCAAGATTGCGGTAACCGTGTTTTACGGAAGTCGGGGGGTGCCTAACACCTTCCCCTCGCTTAAGCAAACCCCCGAACTCTATGAATCTCGGGTTGCGGACCAATTAATCGGAGTCACATATGAGCCAGCGATTACGAAAACTAAATCCGGATGAGTTGGTACATCCATTTCAAATATACCAACTGGCGACTCTGGTCAATTGGCTCATTATATAATCGACATTTCAAACCCCGTCGACATTAAGCCGACCCTTTTCAAAATCACATTTAATTCAAAAGGCTAAAATTGAAAAGGGACATTTTAATATTAAAAATACGAGACGGCGAAAATCCCGGCGTCGACAGCTGGCGACTCTGCTGGGGACAGTAGAGGGCTTAAGCCGCGTTAAAATCTCGATGTTTTCTTATCCTTTAAAAATCTAAAAATATGTGGTTGCGTTGCTTGCGTTAATTTGCCTTTTTTTGCGTGTATGTGAATGGTGTGATTGCGATTTCTTTTCAAAAGCTTTACTTTATTAGCATCATATGCATACGGTGAGGAACGATGAATGAATGATGAATGTATGTTGAGCAGTTCCTCCTCCTGAGGCAAACCCGTCGGATGTGGATTACTGGACTCAAAGGGGTGCTCCCCGGCGAGGCTCAGGAAAAGCATCCACTCAGATCCAATCCAATTGAAAGATCGGATTTATTCCCTTCTAGTATGTTGCGAAGATCTGGGAACCTTCATGCCAAAAAGCCCGCGAGAGTAAGCTTAGGGTAGGTCAGCCTCAGATAAACCAGACGCGTGGGAAGTCTCTTCATACCCTTTTACGTTTCACGCATATAATGTCATACTTTAGTCAAACATTTTGTACCTCCCACTTTTGTCAAAATAAAGTACTAACCTCTGTTTTACAGGGACAACTTGGAGAGCATCATAAATTACACAACGTCATTACTTTGGTTAAAATAAAGGGATACTAACCCTATTTTGCAGAAAAAGATTACAAAACCCAAAAATACAAAAATAATTGCTTTAGCATGCACTTGCCAAATGTCATTTCCCGAAACTAAACCTTGACATATTTTATTTGCAGGATTGCGCCCCAAACTCGTCTCCGATCCAAGAAAGCCAGAGAGTCAACAGTCGAAATGGCTGAGAACCCCAATCCTAACCCGGCTCCCGTATCTCGGGAAGAATTCGACGCGGTGAAAAATCAGATGACGGAGCTGACCATATTGCTCAAAGAACATGTTAAGTTAAAATCGGGGCCACAAACTGAGGACCCATCTGGGCCATCATCACAGGGAAACGGGACAACCCAAGAAATTCCTAAAATCGAGCACGGTGGCTCATGGTGACTACGGTGGTGGTGCACGGTGGAGGCGGTAGCTCTCGGTACAAGAAGAAAGAGAGAGAAAGTTTTATTTTGTTTTTGTTGCCTTTTCTTTTTCCTTCCTTTTCTTATTCTTTTTTTTCCTTGCCTTTTTATAACCAAAGGCTAAGCATTCTTAAAAAAATTTCATCGACTTTGCATGCAACGTGAACCTTCCGGAGTTTTCCAAAAATCACATACAAATATAATTTAAATACATTACGTAATTATAACGTATAATAAATATTTTATATAACATATATAAAATATTTATTTTAATTCACGAAAAATCATAACATGATTTATTATTAATATTAATACCTTTTTCAGGTATTTTACTTGACAAATTTTGTACACGCATAATATCATGCATGTAATTATTTGAGGTAATTTATACCTCCAAAAATCATAAAATAATTCATAAGACATATAAGAATTATTTTTCGTAATTTTTCACTTCGTTATTTGGACAACATGTTACACTAACATGTTCCCATTTTAAAAATATTATCCTTCATAAAAGTCATAAAAATTCCATTATACATAACCATAATTTTTAATGAATTAAAACATTTCTTTTTCCTCATTTAATTTAATTTCTTTACATTTCACATTAATTTCTTTATATATATATATATAAATTATATATAATCACATTAATTTCTAAATTATATAATCACCGTATATAAATTACATAATTATTCTTATATAATTTATATAATTATTATTTTCTTCATACCTTATTTTAATTTTCTTATATAAATTATATAATTTATTGTTATATAATTTATATAATTACTTTTCCTTCTCAATTAATTTCTAACTTTCCACCATAATTCTTAATTAAATCTAAAATCAATAATTACAATTTTATTAACTTCCCCACTCGCTTTTCATTTAAAATTGGATTAATTTCATTATTAATCCCATAATTTTCATAATTAATAACATTTATAATTATCAATTAAATATATTAATTAAACATGCACACTTATATATATATATATATATATATATATATATATATATATATATATATATATATACACATCTAATTCACATATCTCACATTACCATTTAACATTATTTAAATAATAATTTTCGTATTTCCATAATAATTTTATTGTGCCTTTACAAGAAATTTCTCTTATTCTTCATAAATTATTTTTAAACAATTTATTTACTTTTCAATTATTTTAAATTAACAAAATTCGTCATGATCTCTGTGAGGATCCGAATTTTCAAAATTTATTTAATAATATCAAATGATAATTTAATTGATTAAATTATCAAGATTGTTCAAATTAATTATTATTTTATGTGATTTAAGGTATGTGATGAGATTTAATTAGTAAATTAAATCTGTGCAGAGATTATGATAAATGGAATTGAATTTAAGTAATTCAAAAGTAAATAAATTGTTTAAAAATAATTTATTAAGAATAAGAGAAATTCCAGGTAAATGTACAATAAATTGTACAATTAAATGGAAATGCAGAAATTATGATTTAATTGAGGTTACGTGGTAATGTGAAATATATTAAATTTGATATGTATATTTATATATGTGAATGTTTAATTGATAATTATAAATGTTATTAATTACGGGAATAAAGGGATTAATAATTAAATTAATCCAATTTTTAATGAAAAACGAATGAGGAAGTTAATAAAATTGTAATTATTGATTTTAGATTTAATTAAGAATTTTGGTGGAAATTTAGAAATTAATTGAGAAGAAATGTAATTATATAAATTATATAATAATAATTATATAATTTATATAACGAAATTAAAATGTTGTATGAAGGAAATAATAATTATATAAATTATATAAGTATAATTATATAATTTATATAAGAGAATTAAATTAATTAAGGGTGGAAGAAAATTATATAAATTGTATTTGTGTAAAATGGAAATTATTTTAAAAGGAATAATGTAATTATATAAATTATATAATATTAAATTATATAATTTATATAAGGAAAGTTAATGTGAATATTAAAGAAATTGAATAATAAATAAGAAAAAGGAATATTTTAAGTTAGTAAAAATTATATTTATGTATAATGGAATTATTATGACTTTTATGAAGGATAATATTTTAAAAATGGGAACATGTTAGTGTAACATGTTGTCCAAGTAACGAAGTGAAAAATTATGAAAAATAACTATACGAATTATTTTATGATTTTTGGAGGTATTAATTACCTCATATAATTACATGCATGTCGTTATGCGTGTGCAAAATTTGTCAAATAAAATACCGAAAAAATGTATTAATATTACTCATAAATCATGTTATGATTTTTAGAGAGTTAAAATAAATATTTTATATATATTATATAAAATATTTATTACACGAAATATTTACGTAATGTATTAAAATGATTATTGCATACGTGATTTGGAAATTTCGGGAAGCATAAAGGCGGTGGAAATTTTTTATTCCAAAGGGTTAGTCCATTGTGGTTATAAAAAGGGAACAAAGCAATAGAAAGAAAACAAAAAAGAAAGCAAAAAGAAAAAAAAAACAAAGCAACCAAACATAATATTTTCTTTCCCCACCATGAACGCCACCACCTTGCCGCCGGAAATTATGACCACCAAGGAAGGAAAATATTTGGGAGCAACAAAGGAAGAACAAGCTTCATAAGGAAGGATTATTGAGCCTTAGAAGGTATAAATTAATTGTTTTGTAATTTATTTTAATACTTTCGTGGTAAATTAATTTTATGGAAAATTAGTAAATAATTAGAATTATTATTCTAAATAATTTATAGATGTATATGTATGAATTATGTGATTTTTGGAGTAGTATATTGTGAAATTTTGGAGCAAAAATGGAGAAAAAAATTGAAAGTTGGTGCACTGTTGCAAAGGAAAAAGAAGAAGAAATCTGGGACTGTCCGCACATTGCGCAGCAGTTCAGTAGCGCGGGCCAAAAACGACGTCGTTTTCGGCACGCGGAAGGGGGAGCCACGCATTGCGGGAAGGAAATTTCTAGAAACGGCTGAGAAACGACATCGTTTTGGGCGTCGGCAGAAACAGTCGCCGCGCATTGCGCGGGCGACCGACACGGCTGGAAATTACCAGCGTGCCCCTAGTCTTTTACGGTAATACCCAGCATGTCCATTGACCGCGAAAATTACGAAAATGCCCCTAAACTTTCCGGTAAATGACCAGCGTGTCCCCAAGGCCGCGAAAATTACGGAAATGCCCCTGGACTTTTCGGGAAATTTCGGTTATGTCCCTAAGGGCGCAAAAATTACCAAAATGCCCTCGGAAAGTGTTTTTAATTAAAATAAATGTTTACAAATTGTTTAAAAATTTTAGAAAAATACTAAAAATATAGAAATGATGTTTGGGTATTAAATTTAATATTTTTGTAAAAATATTAAATATTGGGGATTAATATTTAAATATTTTAAATATTAATCCATTAAGTTTAAAAGTTAGAAAATGAATAAATAAAAATCCGGACAACCGAATATGCTAAAATTTGTACGATGAGCCGGGTTGTCTGAAGCGAAGGAGTTAAATATTAAGTTATGTTAATATTTTAAAGGACAAGGTTAATATAATTAACCATATAAATTAATAATTGGCCCAAAGATGATATTAATTAAGTAAATTAATATCATAAAGAGATAAATAATTATTATTTGATTATTTTATGATCATAGGTTGACCGAGAGAGGGTTTGTGCTATCAAATTAATTAATTGGACTTCAGGCAAGTTCTTCAGTCCTTAAATGTTAAATGTTAAATGTTATGATATGTAATTCTTGTTTTGAATGCATACAAATTATGTGCTATGTGATACGTGATTAATATGACCACAATGTGTACTTTGTGCAACGATATGAATATATATATGAGATATATTGTTCAAGTAGAAGCACAACATGTAATGTATGACACACAGAGTATGTTAAACTATGTGTTATGTGAAACATAAACTGTTGAACTTGCTGAGCCGTTGTGCTCATTACTTGCTTAATAAACATTTTTGCAGGAAAGAAATGAATTTCAAGAATATCAGATTATATAGAGACGGATTGTCCTAAAAGGTTGTGAACATTAATATGAAATGTTGATGTTATAGTTCAATGTGGATAATTTGTCAAGTTACATTAATATTTTGTATGTATATATATGTTGAATCTGGAGATGATAAAAGTTCAATTATGAATCGTGATTGTTTAAGGTAATTGTTACGATAGAAATTATTATATGTTTGATTACGAATAATGCAACAAGGAATAATTGTATGAAAATAAATAATATTAGATTTGAATGTGAGCATTACGACGCAGGTAATAGAAAGAAAAAGTTAAGGCTGCGATCTAGGGACGAGTATCAAGATATAAGTATTTTACATATTCATATATTTTAATACAATGATTGAGAAAAAGAAAAATTTATACCAAAATTTTTGGTAATTGTTGATTTTAAAATCAGATAATGGATCAATTAAGGTGATTAATGATTTATTAACGAATCGAAATTTGGACGTAAGGAAAATAATGTTTAATAAATACTAAATTTAAGAGAATAAAGTGGGTCGAATTTCGGGGTCGTTACAATCTCTGTACAGATTTAATTTACTAATTAAATCTCATCACATACCTTAAATCACGTAAAATAATAATTAATTTAAACAACCTTGATAATTTTATCAATTAAATTCTCATTTAATATTATTAAGAAAATCCTGAAAATTCGGATCCTCACAATTTCACAGAGTACATATAGTTGTCATATTAATCACGTATCACATAACACATAATTTGTATACACTTAAAATAAGAATTACGTACATATGGATCTCAAAATGAGATATAGCTTGTCTAGTTTGGATTTGAGATTTCATTGAAGTTTTCATATTTTTCTCTAACGTGTTAAGTCTCTTATAACTTTCATTAGGAAACCCTAATGGATATTGAGTTACTAAATTTGAATTTTGGTACGGACCAGGATTAGACTTTTGGTAAGGTTGAATAGATTGATTTAAAGACTGGTTGACCTGATTTGAAGAGTTATTCGGGTAGGGTCCTTGGTTCCATGCAAAATTAGGATGATTTCTTCAACTTGGATTATAAGTGGGTGTAAATGGGTCATTCCTAAGTCTTTGAAATATTGCATTGACTTGATCAAAATCTTCAAGTTGGTTTACAGGTGATGACTCCCTTGTTTCTAAAGCCTCAAGTCTTTTAAATACACGAGCCATCTTAGCTTCGATGGTAATTGAATTGTCAATTGTATGAATATCCTTAAATGAGCTAGGTTTATCGGTCTCTTGGGTGATTTCCTATTACATGGTTTTTTTCTGCTAAGTCTTCAGACATTTGTTGAATTTTCATTAATGCAAAAACTTCTTCAAATTCTTGAAGAAATAAATATGGATATTCTACCCCAGTGAACTTAGGTAACATATTTATAAAATGCGGTTTACAAGCTACCGGTGGTAGACCGATGCATGAAGGTTGGGCAGAGCGGGAAGGGTAGCATCGATCCCTTAAAGAAACAGTTTTTGTTACCTCCATTTAAAGTGAGATCTTTTAAGGTGAATTTTGACACTAATTGGGATGTTTTGTCTCTAACCCACACTTTTTGCATGCACTACTAACAAATAAGCAAATTAAGCACAAAAAAACAAATAAGAGAAAATAAAAATAAAAGCTACTTCTAAGGTCAACTTAAATAAAATATAGACAACTCTTAACTGTTCCAAGTTACTCTTTAAGGTCCATCAAATTCGAAATTAATCACACCACTAGCCAGATAAGTGTAAGAACGAGGGAGTCTCTCCATAGGTGCAGTGACTAATTAAGTAACCACGTGCTTTTTAGGCATTTACCTTTTGAACCCCTTACTTAGACACTAGTAGTTTGATTAATTTAAAATTCAGACTCCTCTTAGAGTCCCTTGTCCTAATTGAGCTTGAGAGTCCTAAGGCCAACGTCTACTTGATTTTATGTAGTTAGTTATGTAAAGTGTGGTTGTTTGTGAGCCAAGGAAGGGTGATGAAATCCCCACCTTATCTTGTTACGGGTTTTTACCCTTAATGTTAAATTAAAAAAAAATACAAAAAAATAAAAAATTGTAAACAAATAAAATGTTCTAAAACTATGTGAGTTTTGAAAGAATGAGAAATTTGACTTACCTCAATCCTCCAACAATTACCACAGTTTATATTTAACAAAAAATAAAATAAAAAACCTAAGCAAGATGTGCCCTACGTGAGTGAATGCATGAATGCGGCGATTAGTTTTTAAACTAAAAATAATATACTAAACTACAATTTTTTTATTTTTATCTATTTTATTAATTTTTTTTAATAAATATAGAGATAGGAAGTACTAAGAAAGTGCAGCAACAAAATATCTATGTTTTTGCTCATTCGATCTGCTTCAATAATCCTAAAAAATAAAAATAAAAATATTAGTGATAAAAACTAATTCGTAGAAATAAAAATTAAGGAATAAAAATTTAAATTTAGTCCCCGACAACGGCACCAAAAACTTGATGTGATAAAAAATAGTAACTGCAAGTGCACAGTGTCAAATCGAAGAACGGGTAAGTACAGGTCGAACCACAGAGACTAAATTAATTTCAATGTTCCCTTAATTTATGTTCTAAACAAATTAGAAATAAAAAATGGTAGAGATGATTAATTAACTAAATAATGCAAATTAAAAATTAATAACGAAAACTAATAATGAGAAAAATTACCTAGCAATTCGAATCCACTAAATACTAACATAATAATTAAATTTTTTTCTTTCCTTAATTAATTTCTAATTATTTTTCCTTCCCTTCAAAAATAGTAATTCATATAATTAATATAGGCAAATATAGATTGTGAAAATTTAAGGATTAACTATAACTCATCAAAACTTTATTGAGCAAGCATGAATTATGAAAAACTCATATCTTAATATTAACCTATCAAAACCCCACAATTAATATAAAACCAAAACGAATTTAGCGCGAAGGTAAAATTGAAGGAACAAACAATTAGACATTAATATCGAAACGAAAAGAAATAATTAATATGCAATACATAGTTTCATCTTCATCATAGGTATTAAAAAATTAGCTATCCATGGAATTCATAATAAAGGAAAACAAAATTAAAACTATTAATATAAATAAAATAAAAACTAATAGAATAATATAAAAAAACTTTATTAAACTAATGAACAATTGTTATAAAAGTAACAAAAGAACACCCTAACTAATAATCCGAAGCTACTAACATAGAATGGAAAAATAAAAAAACAACTCCTCCCTGCTCCTACTCCTAAGCTGTCGGATGGGAAGTAAAAAGAAAAATAAAAAACTCCCTGCTCTGCTCTTTGTTCCTACCAAAACTAAAAGAAGAATAAGAACATAAAAATTGACCCCCTTTCCTCTAAAATAAGACTCCTATTTATAGAGAAAATAAATTGAATTCTAATCTAATTTGGAATAATTTGGTCTCTTATTTTCTTTTTGACTTCAACTTCTACATGGTAATCTTGCAACTCTTTATTGGAGTCCAAATAAAAATTAACTTGAAAGTTTCTAGAACTTCTTTTTCAACTTAACTTCAATTATTTATCTATTTCCTACAAAACAAAATAAAACGTATTAATTAAATAAAATAAACATATTAAATAATAAAAAATAAAAAATGAAAATATTAAAATGTATAATTATGTGTCTATCAGAACACCTAATAGAGATTTACTTACCTATCAATAGGAGTTCTTAATGTGATAGTAGTACAAGTGATCTTTGAACTTGAGATCATCATTGTACCTTGTGTATGATGAGTTATACTCTGTCATATTCCTTAAGACTATTAGAGTATAACAAAAGATATGTTCGGGTATAATAAATTGTATATGAAGGTAGGTGAATGCTCATCAAAGAATCTACCACTTCCAGTAAATGGAGAGAATGTCCTATGTGATTCGATAAAATGACAACATAGAAATCCTTGGCCAAGGTGGAATAAAAGTTAGAAAGGAGTTTCTAATTTAAATTAAAGTTGTATATTTAAGAATCGAAATGCATATGATCAAATTAAATAAGACTTGATAGTAATTTCATGTCTTATTTTTGATTGAGACATTATATGGTAGAAATATTAAATTGTACGATAACTATTTACGGAATAGGTTCTTAGTGATCAAATGTTAAAATTACAAAATAATAGCATACAGATAATCAAATTATATAACGCAGCGGAAACATTCAATAAATTGAATTTAAAAATTTTATACAAACCAAAATCAAAATCTCTCTTATGCGATACTATTAATTGAGGAAAGATAATGGGTTATACCTTTGTAGAATCAATTCTTCAACAGGTACGAGTTTACCTCCAAATTATTCACGTTTCTCTTCAATTCCACTGATTAGAATCTATAGATTAACGTTAACTACCCAAGTGTGTAGCCTAAAAAGGTCATCCACCGAGAGTAATATAGATTAAAGAAGTAATTTATGTTTCTAAAAATCTTAGGTGGCTAGCCTTAATTCTTTCTCTCTCTTTAACTCTTAGATGTAGAGAATTATGAAGTATTCTCTCAATACTTAAAAAGTGTAAGTAACCTCAATCCATAATAAGACTCCTCTTATTTATAGATTTTGTTCAACCCTCCTAAACTTTTTAGGAGTATGATTTTAATTTAACTCCTAATCTAATTAGGAACTAAATTAATTAATTTCAATTCCTAAATTATTTAGGAACTTAATTATTTAATAATGAGAGCACTTCTTATTAATTAATTCCTAAACCATTTAGGAACTCAATAATAATAATAATAATAATAATAATAATAATAATAATAATAATAATAATAATAATAATAAGATTCTTCTTATTAATTTATAATTATTATTTTTAAAATGCATAATTATAAATATTAAACTATTTAATTTATTCCATCACCATAGTATAACTTAAATACACTTAATTTATTATTACCATTACGCCACTTACTTCTTAAATAAATATTACTATTTTGTAGTGTGACCCTTTAGGTTGTCCATATTATACTGGTTATAGAATAAATAAATTAAACTATTTTTTAAATAAATAGTATTTATTCCACAATAAGGGTAAGTCTTCTTAGCGATCAACGATTTTTCAGATAATATAAATTTTAACATTTGATCACAAAGAACCTATTTAGCGAATAGTTACCGTACAATTCAATCATTCTACCACACAATGTACTAATCAAATATAAGATATGAAATTACTGTCAAATCTTATTTTATTTGATCATATGCATTTCAACTCTTAAATGCATAACTCTAATGTAAACTAGAAACTCCTTTCTAATTTTTATTCCACTTTAGCCAACGATTTTTGAGTTGTCATTTTATCTAATTGCATAGGGCATTCTCCTCCTTTCTTAGAAGTGGTAGATTATTTGTTAATCATTCATATATCTGTATGTATAACTTATTATACCTAAACATATCTTTTGTTATACCCGAATAGTCTTAAGGAATATAACAAAGTATAACACATCATACACAATGTACTATGATGATCTCAAGTCCAATGATCACTTGTACTACTATCACATAAGGAACTCCTATTGATAGGCAAGTAAAACTTCATTAGGTGTTCCTTTAACAAGTCACGTTCAGTAAACTTATTATTCAATAAGCACCTATATACTAGCTTTAGTATCTCCACACAAATTATTATGAGATCAATCATGTTAGTTTGTAATATCCATGAACATATATTTAAATTGTATAATAACAACGGAAGCATGACAAAATCAAAATTTAAAATTTTACAAACCATATCAGGATCGACCTTTATGCACAATTATTAATTAACAAGAAGGAGATATAGAATTATTCCCTTGTAGACACTAGCTTCCACAGGTACATATTCAACTCCAATTCCTTCGGGTTTTCCTTGAATTCCACCGATTAGATTCATTTGATTAACGTTAGTCACTTAAGTATTTGGTTTCTAGAGGTGATCCACTATGGAAGAATAAGGATTCAAGAAGTGAGTGATGACAAACCCTAGTTTTCTCTCTCTTCTAATTTCTTAGATCTAAAAAACTTGTGAGTACTCTCCCAAAACTTATGGAAGTGTATGTAACCGCAATCCATAATAAGACTCCTCTTATTTATAAATATAGTCAACTCTCCTAACCCTTTTAGGAATATGGTTTATAATTAAACTCCTAATCTTATTAGGAACTAATATGAGAGTACTCTTATTAATTAATTCATAAACTATTAAAAAACTAAATAATAAAAATAGTAATAAAAATAATAATACTCCTCTTATTAATTTATAATTAGTATTTCCAAAATACTAAATAATAAATAATAAGCTATTTAATTTTATCTTTCACCATAGTATAAATTAAATATACTTAATCTATTATTACGATTATTTCATTTACTTCTTAAACAAATACTTTACCTTTGCGGTGTGACCATATAGGTTTTCCATATTAAACCAGTTGTAGAATAAATCAATTAGAACAATTCTAATCTTATTTAAATAAATAAATTAAAATATTTAATTCATTTAAATAACTAATATTAATTCCACAATAATGGTAAGCCCCCTTAACGATTAACGACTTTTCAGATAATATAGATTTCAATATTTAATCAAAAAAGAACCTTTCAATGAATAATTACCATGCATTTTAATCATTTTACCATACAATGTCTCAATCAAATATTATACATGAATTTACTGTCAAGTCTTATTTTATTTGATCATATGCATTTCGTTTCTCAAATGCACAACTCTATTTAATGTAAATTAGAAACTTATTTCTAATTTTCATTGTCTTGGCCAAGGACTACTGAGTTGTCATTTATCGAATTGCATAGAACATTATCTCCTTTTACTAGAAGTGATAGATTCTTTGTTGACCATTCATTTATCTCCATGTACAACTTATTATTCTCAAGCATACCATTTGATATACCTTAAAGGTCTTAAGAATATGTCAAAGTACAATTCATCATACACAAGATACCATAATAGTCTCAAGTCCAAGAATCACTTGTACTACTATTATATTATGAATTCTTATTGACATGTAAATAAAACTCCATTAGGTATTCCTTTAACGAGTCATGTTTAATGAACTTATTCTCTAATAAGGACCTACATACCTGCTTTAGTGTTTTTACACAAATAATTATGAGATCAATCATCATCTTCATAAGAGCAAGTATAATATGTACTAATCTATCCTGATTCACTAATTCCTCTTTTTAGTGATCCTATTATTATGAATAATTTTAATTTTTAGCTATCTCGAATTTAGATTTCATTAGTATGATCATCATTATAATTCTAAAAGTATTGATAAAAAACTATGGGTTTATCACAATTAATATCATCAATTAAATATGGATAAATAAAATGCCTTTGTATCAATAAACTTTTATTAATAAACGAATAAGATTACAAAGTATATGCAATATCACATCAAATATGGTTGGCTTGTATGCATACTACTTTCAATTCATCCTCTTTATAAGAGCAAACATAGTATGTACTAATCTATCTAGATTCACTATTCTCCTTTTTAGTGATCCCACGATTAGGAACATTTTAGTTTTGAGTTATCTAGAATTTAGATCTAATTATCATAATCCACATTATGATTCTAAAAGTATTGCTCCAAAACTATGAGTTTATTCATTTAATTAATACAACTAATTAATCATTAATAAAAAAAATACCTTTAAATAAATATTTTTTTAAATTAATAACTGAATAAGATTACAAATTATTTGCTTATCATATCAAAGAATATTACTTTCAATATCCCACTTCCACTAAAGTCAATTGCCCTTGGTATCTCATGAAAGTAGTGTGCCCTCAAGTCAATCACATTTGATGTGTTATGCATATACTTTGTAATCTTATTCGATTTATTATTAAAAGTATCAAGACATTTATTTATTCATGATTAGTTGGTTGAATTAATTATATGAATAAACCCATTGTTTTGAGCAGTGCTTTTAGAATTATAGTGTAGATTATGCTAATGAGATCTAAATTCAAAATAGCTCAAAACTAAAATGTTCATAATCGTGGGATCACTAAAATGAGGATTAGTGAATCCGGATAGATTAGTACATACTATGCTTGCTCTTATGAAGAGGATGATTGATCTCATAATCATTTATGTAAAGAAACTAAAGCAAGTGTTTAGGAGCTTATTAGAGAATTAGTTCACTGAACGTGACTCGTTCAAGGAACATCTAATGGAGTTTTACTTGTCCGGCAATAGGAGTTCCTTTTGTGATAGTAAAACAAATGATCCTTGGACTTGAGATCATCATAGTACCTTGTGTATGATGAGTTACACACTGGCATATTCCTTAAGACCTTTAGGGTATATCAAACGGTATGAATAGGTATAATAAGTTGTACATGGAGGTAGGTGAATGGTTAACAAATGATCTACCACTTCTAATAAAGGGACAGAGTGTCCTATGTAATTTGATAAATGACAACTCAGAAATCCTTGACCAAGGTGGAATGAAAATTAGGAAGGAGTTTCTAATTTATATTAGAGTTGTGCATTTGTAAATTGAAATGCATATGATCAAATAAAATAAGACTTGACAGTAATTACATGTGTTATATTTGATTGAGATATTGAGTGGTAAAAGGATTGAATTATATGGTAAGTATTCGCTGAAAGGTTCTTTTACGATTAAATGTTAAAATCTATATTATCAAGAATGTCGATTAATCACTAAGGGAATTTAGGGGGTGTTTGATAAAAACTGAATGAAATAGTTCTAAATGCTTAAGTAATCTGAATGAGCTGACTGAAGTAGATTTTTGAATACTAAATGAAAAAAATTGTTTGATAAGTGACATGTTTGAAACATCTGAATAACATATTTTTACTATTTTACCCATCTGAAAAAATTCAAAGTTGTTGTAAATTTATTTAATATTACTTAATATAATATATTTTTTTTAATTTTTAACTTTATTCAGCCGAGATTTAACCATTCAGCCAAAGAAATTAGACTTAGTCATTCAGCCCCATTCAACTTTAAACAAACACACTGAATAACTGATCAATTCAGCCATTCAGCAATTCAGTCCCATCCAGTTATAAACAAATAGCCCCCACTCTTATTGTGGAATAAATATTTATTATTAATTAAAGAGTTAATTCGTAATAAATGAATTCGAACTGTTCTAATTTATTTATTATACAACCGATTTAATATAGAGAACCTGAAGGATTGCACATTAAAAGACTAGTATTTATCTTAGAAGTAGATGATATAATTGTAATAATAAATTAAGTATATTTAATTTATACTATGGTGATAGAATAAATTAAATAGTTTAATATTTTTAATTTAATATTTTAAAAATACTAATTATAAATTAATAAGAGTAGTCTTATTATTATTATTTAGTTCTTAAATGGTTTAAAAATTAATTATTAAGTAGTAGTACTATTATAAATATTTAAGTTCCGATATGGTTTAGGAATTGTAATGATTATATTAATTAATTTAGTTCCTAATTAGATTATGAAATTAAATTAAAACCGTAATCCTAAATAGTTTAGGAGGGTTAACCATATCTATAAATAAGAGAAGTCTTATTATGGATTAAGTTAATGACTCACTTCATAATTCTCTACATCTAAGGAGTTAGAGAGATAGAGAAAGAGAGAGAGAATTAGGATTAACCACTTATAGTTTGGAGAAACCAAAAATCCTTTTCTTTAATTCATAGATCTTTTGGTAGATCACCTTTAGAGGCTTCACACTTGGGGAGCTAACATTGATCCGTGTAATATAATTAGTGAATTTGAAGAAGAACGGAAGGATTAAAGGGAGTTAAACTTGTACCTGTGAGAGTTTGGTTCTACAAAGGTATAAATCTTTTATACTTCGACAATTAATAATAGTCGCATTAGAAAGATCCTAGTTATTGGTTTGTAGAAAAAATTTTAAATATGATTTTGCTTGCTTCCGTTGTGCATTACAATTTGATTATATGTATGCCATATTTTTGCAAACCAACTGTGGCATTAAGAGTCAAACTTTATACGAATTATTAATTAGTTTGATTCTATATATGAATGGGTATGTATTTAGAACAATTTAATTGGGCATACATGTATAAAATCACGGGTTTTGAAAATAATTACCAAAAATTGAGTTTTGGATAAAAAATAGCAAAATTACAAAATTACAGAACTGGCAGCAGGTAGCGACATAGCTACATCACAGGCTGGCGCACCTGTGTCTGGCCTCTAACGCAGCTATGTGGGGGGTTTGGTAGCTGCGTCGGACCTCACAAATTTTGTCCGTTTTTGTTGTTTTGTGCGTTTTTCAAAAATTAAAATAAATGGCTATTTTACATGATTTTATAATTAAAATAAAGAGTTATTTTAAACTTGAAATTAAATTTCATGCAACTTTAAATTGTCCATTAAATGATATCAATGTATATATGAAATGGTTTAATTTCATAAGATGAATATTATTTATTGATATATATGTTGATATATATAATAATAAATGGGATTGATTATGGACTATTTTATATGGATGATTGAATGAATGAGTTTTAATAAACGGGGTCTGCGTACCTTATCTTATCTGATTTTTCTTCATGTAAATTCTATCTTCTTCTAATGTACTTTCCCTTAACTGCTGATCAAAGTTTATTTTATGAAAATAGTTTATTATTTTAAGAATTGGAGCTAAGAAACAAGGAGCACTTGAAGACCCGTTTGTAATGGAGCCCGAGAATAGTTATATTTAATTTTGTTCTTGCACCCTAGGTTTGACCTTTTGGTTCATTTGGTGGCTCTAGTGAGCCAAACTAGAATAAAAGTTCATAATTAATCTAAGTAAAATATAGTATTCTATATATATATATATATATATATATATATATATATATATATATATATATATATATATGTTAGACTTGTTAGGTATTCATATGTTCATTCTTGCAAATATCTTTCTAAATTTCAGCAAAGGAAGTATAATGGAAATATTTGGTGGTAAAGAGATTGAGGAAGAGATAGTTTATTATTGTTTTCATATTGTATAGTGAAATTTTAAGTCTATGACTTTTGTAATTGAAATTGAAGAAACTGAGATCCTGAAAATTATAACATGATTCAAATCAATAATATTGCGAGTTTTATAGAAACGTAATGCGTAATTTACCTTTAAGTTAATAAATGTTATGAATGAGGTTACACAAGTCAGCACGAAATTCAACCAAACAAACAGATGGATTTCGGGGCGTGACAATAGCTCATTATGAGTTCATCTTTCTAGATCATTTCATGATCTTAATAGCATTTTATTTCATGGCCCTTTTTATTTCTCTTATATCTCCTCAAATCCACTTTTGGATAATCCTCTATATTTAATTTCATGTGAATTTTCTGAATTCATCTTTTATTACTTAAACTCTATTTGAGTTTATTACTTTACCATTTTCCTTATCTTCTACTACGGTTATAACCTAAGGTATTCTTACCTAAGGTTTTTAATCTATCAGCTCTGAAGCCAATTGTGACGACCCCAAATCGGGTCCCTTAAACCTCGAATTTGGTTCGCCACTGTATAACATTTTATTTATCATTCATAACTTACAACAATATTATAATTGCTAAATAACCATTTATTTAAAACTTTATAATATCTCTTTCTATTACAGAATCGCAATCTTTACAAATTCCTAGTATGTTTCAACATCATATACGATACGAGTTCATTTTATTACAATCAATTTGAGTATTTAAACACCCATGATACACACTAATTATTTCTTTAATACACAATCATGTTTACCTGTCCAATCTAAACTCATAACAACAATAATCTTTTAGATTAAATAAATAATTTACTAACTTAATAACTTTAAACTTAATAACTAAACAGAGAACAACACAGTAATTGTCTTTTAGCATTTACACAATATCATTCTTCTAAAAATCTAGTATATGTAGGGATTTATTCATTATCTGCAAAATCTTAGTTTGTAAGAATGAGCACCACGACTCAATAATTCTAACAGTTATCACATAACATATAGTTCGTATTTAAATCATGTTTAATGCTTCGCATTTTATACATAGATCATGTTTAATCATGCTTCACATTATAGTACTTCACCTTCTAATGCTTCACATTATCATAATTTATGCTACTTCACATTATCATGCTTTACATTGCCCTATTTATATAGATAATAAAGTTCACATACCATAAATCATTTTTGTTAGTTCCCAATGACATGAAAGATATCTAGAAGGGGAGGGGGGGTTGAATAGATTCTTTAAAACTTTTCCTTTACTTTAATTTAAGATAGAATGAACCATTAATCAATTAGTTTAGCACAGCGGAATATGATTTAGTTACCCCTTCTTGATATGTTAATGTAATAATTCAACAAGCAGTTATATAACAGTTATAGCAATTAATAGACACAAGATGAAAAACACCAGGTTTTAAGTAGTTCAGAGTTCACAAGACTCCTACTCCACTGTTCTGCTCCTTGAGTAACAAATTCACTAAGGATACTCTTACAATTTTTGAATCACTAAGATTCCTTCAAGACCAGTAGTATTGGAACTTTAGTTCACTAAGAATTCTACAAGTCCAGTAGACTTGGATTCTCTAGTTCACTAAGAACTTTTCTCGTGAGTAGTATTGGTTTGGGTGTGCTACTAAGTTGCGATTAACATAAGTTTCTCAAGAACTTAATAGCGAGGCAAGATAATTCTTTTGTTTGATCTTTTTGAATTCTTGCGTATTCTTTTCTTTCTTGTGTATTTTTCTTGTTTGATCTTGGGTGTCTCATATAGGAGCTTCAGAATTCTTCCCGTTCTAAAATATGTTCTTTTCTTTAGTTTCTGCCCGTTACCTCATGATGAAGAGGTGCTGAATATAATATTCATTTAGCTTATTAATGCTCTGACCAGGTATTAATTGACCTGTTGATACTATTCATAAAAGGTGTCTCCTTTTTCTTCCTTGGGACAAGTCGTGACAGTCCTAGGTTTCTGCCAACTCCCATAGAGGTAACTGGTCGTCCTATACACTATGGCTGATAGGACACAGTCTTCTAACTTTAGTGCTACCTTGAAATCTTCACTCTGTTGCTTAGCACGCATTGGTCAGTCTTCTGATATTTTTGACTTTAAGCCCTTGACAGAGGTTTGCCTGTTCACATTGATGCAGTCTGTTCTTCTCAACGAAGTTGCTTCTATCTTTCAGTACAAGAGAAGAACAATCAATTATTTAGGTTTTGATCTGTATGACATGTAGCTGAGGAGAGTCGTAGTGTTGTTATAAATGACTGTTGCTTTTATTCAACGAATCTCTACGATTAACTCTACGATCAATCATGTTGTAGTGCCTGTTCTGTGATAAGGCATACCGTAGAGTTTACTCTACGACCACTCTGTTGGTCGTAGAGTCCATTCTATAGTTGCTTGCTTTGGTCGTAGAGTACGTTCTACGATTGGGCTTCTTCCTTGGTCATAGAGTCTGTTCCTTCGTTTTGACCAAATAGTAGAGTCTGGTCTATGAACAGACTTGGTCGTCGAGTCTTCCTTGCACGAAATCGTAGAGTCTATTCTACGATCAGACTGAAATGTTAAGTCTTCTTGGCGCAGAGTTGTAGAGTCTATTCTATGATCATACTGAAAAATTGAGTCTTCTTGGCGCGGAGTCGTAGAGTCCATTCTATGATCAGACTGATATAAGATCAACCTAACATATTTGATCCTTTTAAAATCTAAGTCCTCGTTCTTTAGAAAGGACTTTACAACTCAATATATTCATAGCCAAAAGATCAACCTAACAGTTTTGATCTTATTTAACTAAGTCCTTGTACATAATAAACAATTTAAGGACTTTACAACTCTACTAATGAATGTATTTATTAACTTAATTCTTATCATCAAATCAAATAAGCAATGTTCAACAATCTCCCCCTATTTGATGATGATAACACCAATAGCAAAAGGTAGTTTGAACACTTAAATTAAGCAAATGCATTTAAATGATAGAATGCCTAATATACAGTGAGCGACTGTATTTCTAATGAAAGATGAATTTTATTGATGTATAGTCATATGTATAATGAGTGTTTTAAAACAAAATACATAAAGGTAAATACTTATCTCCTTCTACTAGGAGGTCTTCTTCTCTCATCTTCATGCCTTTGCCTAGGAGATCTTCTTCTCTCATCTTCCCGCCTTTGCCTGAAGAGTGCTCTCCTTTCCTCTTCTACCCTTTTAAGTTCCAATTCTTCCCTTTGCATAGTTTCTTCCTCTTTAACTTGGAGCCATGTTTGCGAGCTGGATGGTCTCACAGTTAAGGATTGTCCTTGATGACTTGGTACATATGGTCTTGCAGTTGAGTCATGTCTGAGATGAATTGGTACTGCTTCAAACCTAGGAGGTTGAATTGACGTTTGAACCATTCTCATCCCTTGAGGTGTTTTTCCTTTTTTGCTTTGACTGAGAGTCATACTCTTCTCCCCCTTGTTGGCATCATTAATTTTGGTCACCTCATCCGATAGCTGTTGCATACCCTAAACAAGTTCTTGAAGTTGAGTCTGGGTAGTAGTTACATCATTGTGGTGTTCTTGAAGTCGTTCTTCAACTAGCATCTGTTTCTGCTCCACCACTGTTAGAGTTTCATCTAATCGATGAACTTGTTCTCTAAGAGATTTCTTCATATCGAATATCTGATCAATGAGGAGGGCTATAGATTTAGCATTGGTTTCTTGAAGAATGTCGATTGACTTTTGATGGTTGGCCATCGCTTTCATAAATATTTCGTCCCTTGCCTTGAGATTTTCGGAAATTGCTACAATTAACTCCTTCAGCCTTGAGGAGAATGCGCTTCCCAAATTCTGAGAAAGGTTATTTGCAGTAGTAACAACATTGTTTAATATATGTTGAACGTTATGGGACTTAGATGCCAAATCATTTTATATCTCTACTTGCATATAGCTTGTAATGTCAGTTAAGCTCTCAGTTGTAGGCAACAGAGATATCTTTTCCTTGATTTCTTTAAGGAGTTGAGTTGTTTGCCCCTAGTCAACCATGGAGCTTAGAATGTGGAAATATTCATGACCAGAGATTGAGGGGATGTCTTCGTGTGTTAAGAGTAGTCTTGGTGGTTAGGAAGGTTGAACAGGAGGCATTATTTGTGTAGAAGGCAGGATTTAAGGAGAGTCTTGAGGGTACTCTACGTTTTGATCATTTAGGCTTTCTGGCCCATTAGTCGTAGAGTGTGAGAACTCTACGACTGGGGTAGGGTTGGACGTAGAGCTTGTTTCAGAGTTTGCTTTTGACAGCTCCTCGAATTAATTGAAGGTCCATGTAGGTGTATGAAGTTGTATGCAGGCTAGAGGGATAAAGTGTACATTTTGCCCTACTGTAGGTGAAAATGAGCTGTTTCAGATCAGCTTTTGAGCAAAATAAAGGTTTTGAGGCTACCCTTGAGCCAAAATCACCATGTTGGGATATGCTTTATAGGTCCAAAAGAATTGATCCCATGCATTGTGCACTAGGGCTCGGTGGAATGGCATTAGTGACAAGAATTTCATCAGGCAGTTGTAGTCGAGGTGCCTCTGTTCATTTCTTCTCACTGCCATTATTTCGATGTCATCTTGTTCCGCAGTACTTATGGTTTTTATGGCTAGATGGATTGATACTGGGATGGTTTCTTCTCGAATCTCCCCCTCAATCTGAGCATCAATAGGATCAAATGCTTCAAATGGCTCCCCCTCAACTAAAGCATTGTCTGATTTTTCATGTAGCTCCCCCTCAGCTACTGAGCCTTTTTCAGTCATTTGATCGACTAATTTCACTAGCCTTCTTCTTCTCTTTGGTTTTGGCTCTGATGAAGTGACCTCTTCAGCCTTATGCTTACTGCGAGTTTCCCTTCTCCGTTCTAATTCTTCATCTTCTGAGGCAGCCTTCTCTTCAGGAGCAACGATAGAGGCCTCGTTTGATGATTCTTGAGCTTCTTCAATCTCAAGGGCTTTCTTTCCTTTCCTTTTCCTGATTAAACTAGGAGATTTCTTGCTGACCTCCTAAGATTTTGCTTCTGCAGATATGTTCTTCATTAGTGAGGGCTGTGTTCCTTCACTATCCCCGGATCGGGATAGTTTCCTATTCTCAACTGGGTTTCTCTTCCAATTTTCGAATAATCTTTTAGTCATCCTTTTATTTGCGTTGAGGACTTCCCCTTAGGCATGCTCGATCTTCTCCCCCAATATGGATTAAAGGAGAATGCTTATAAATCTCCCATAAGGCATTTTCCTAACCCCTTTTGCTTTTTCTGCATTTAGGATCCAGTTTTCGATCCATTGTAACAGTGAGGAGCCATAGTTGATGTTTATCTTCTTTACTATGGTTGTCATTATCTTTAGCTGGATGTCACTAATGGAGTCGTGAGGTGAGTCTTTGTAGATGAGGCATTACCCTATGATGTCAGCTAGAAATTCATATTTCTGGGGAAACTCTTTCTTCTTAAATCCTCTCAACTCTGGATTCTTCTTGTGGTGAATCCTTCTCAAGCCCTCTTCTATACTCACCATGTTAAGAGTCGTAAGGCCCCCATGCTTAAAACCTAGGGCTAGGTTTATTTCTTCAGATGTGAGGTTGAGCTTGACCCCTTTAACTGTGGTGGTTAGGGTTCCATTTACATACGATCCATTTGTATAGAATTCTCGGACTAGCTTTGATAGGATCCTTGTGTTGGTTCCTAATGCTTCTCGAAGGCTAAGCCTTTCTAACAGATGGATTATCCTCCGATACTGTTTATCGGCAGTAGTGAAGGCTTCGAAGTTTAGTTCGTTTCCCGATAAAACTTGAGCAGGCGCCATTTCATTTCTTTTCTAAAACAAGAGGAATGATTTAAATAAGTATTGTAAATTTAGGGTTTTGGATTGAGAGAGAGAGAGAGAGAGAGATAGTTTTCACTTTTTGATTTTGAGGAATAATGAGAGATGCGCAGTTTTTAAAATGTTTTAAACTTCCCTCTATGTTTGCTGAGAATGAGACGCATGTCAGATTTTGATAGGAGAACTTTCAGTTGGTTGATGACTATTTTGTCCTTTGTCTCCCCCTGAGCTCTACGATCCCTCTTGACACAACGATCTTTTGTTTTGACAGTCGTTGAGTGAGCTTTACGACTGGGATGTACTCTGTGATCATTAGCTTGACAATCGTTGAGTGAGCTCTACGATGTGAAGTGTACTCTATGATCCTTAGCTCGACGATCGTTGAGTAGGCTTCTACGATGTGAAGTGTATTCTACGATTCTTGGCTTGACGATCGTTGAGTAAGCTCTAAAAATTGTTCTTTACTTTATCTTTTGAACACTTTTCTCCCTGCAGTGTTAGTAGCTTCCAAAGCATGATATCTATTAAGAGTCTAGATTTAGCATTCCTAACTCACTTATAAGTTTATTAAATCTTGATTCATCTAACGGTTTTGTAAATACATCTGTTAGTTGATCTTCAGTTGGGATATAGTGTAGTGATATATTACCATTTTGTACATGATCCCTAATGAAATTATATCTTATGTCTATGTGCTTAGTTCTTGAATGCATAATAGGGTTATGAGTTATGACAATTGCACTAGTATTATCATAATATATAGGGATAGAGTTAAACTCAAAACCATAGTCAGTAAGCTGAGTCTTCATCTATAGAATTTGTGCACAGTAACTGCCTGTGGCTATATATTCAGCTTTTGCAGTTAATGTGGACACTGAGTTTTGCTTCTTACTGAACCAAGATATAGGTCTGCTGCCAAGCATCTGGCATGTTCCACTTGTACTCTTTCTGTCTATTTTGCATCCTGCATAGTCAGTATCTGAGTATCCTATTAGATTAAAGGAAGACTCATTGGGATACCATAATCCTAAATTAGGAGTTCCTTTAAGATATTTGAAAATTCTTTTCACAGCCATTAGATGAGACTCTTTAAAGTTAGCTTGAAATCTATCACATATACATGTAGCAAACATTATATCTAGTCGGCTAGCAGTTAGGTATAAGAGTGAGCCTGTCATACCTCTGAACTGAGTAATATCAGTGTTTTTACCATTCTTATCTTTGTCAAGCTTAGTGGCAGGTGGCATCGGAGTTTTCATGATGGTTGCATTTTCTATGTCATACTTCTTTAGTAAGTCTTTGATGTACTTGGCTTGGTTGATGAAGATGCCTTCATCAGTCTGCTTTACTTGAAATCCGAGGAAGAAGTTAAGTTCTCTCATCATGCTTATCTCAAACTTGCTCTGCATAAGCTTAGTAAACCTTTCACACAATTTTTTATCCGAAGAACCAAATATGATATCATCTACATAAATTTGAACTAACAGTGTTTTATTCTTATGTTTTCTTAAAAATAAGGTAGTATCTACTCTTCCTCTGGTGAATCCTTTTTTCAATAAGAAAGTTCGTTAAGGTTTCATACCATGCTCTGGGTGCTTGTTTTAGACCATATAAGGCTTTATCTATTTTGTAAACATAATCTGAAAAGGTTGGATTGTTGAACCTGGAGGTTGTTCCACGTAGACTTCTTCTTGAAGTTCTCCATTTAGAAATGCACTCTTAACATCCATTTGGAAGACTTTAAACTTCAAGTGTGCAGCATGGGCAAGAAAAATCCTTATGGCTTCCAATCTGGCAACAGGGGCAAATGTCTCATCGTAGTCAATTCATTCTTCTTGAGAATAACCTTTGGCTACCAGTCTTGCTTTGTTCCTTGCAATCACACCTTTTTCATCTATTTTGTTCCTGAAGACCCATTTGGTGCCAATGACTGGTTTATGCTGAGGTCTGGTAACCAATCTCCAAACTTTGCTCATTTCAAATTAATTGAACTCCTCTTGCACGACCTCTATCCAACTTGAATCTCTTAAAGCTTCTCCGATCTTCTTGGGTTCCACTTATGAGAGAAAGCTTAGGTAGAAGCATTCATTTGAAGTTGCAACTCTTGTCTTGATTCCGGCATTTAGATTTCCAATTATTAGATCTTGAGTGTGATCCTTGGTCCACTTTCTTCTGCTAGGAACGTCTGTTCTGATGCCTTCTTGTCTGAGTTCTTCCAAATCAACTTCTTGTTCTGATCGTAGAATTTCAATGTCTGGCGTGGTGAACTCTACGGTTTCCTTTGCTTGCACAACGTTTTCTGTTGCTGGTTCTATGATCGTAGAGTCCGACTCTACGATTTTGAGTTCTTCGATCGTTGAGTGTTGAGCTTTTCTTTTATGGATCTGATTCATCGAATGTGACATGGATGGAGATTTGAACAGTTAAGGATTCCTTGTTGAATACTCTGTATGCTCTACTATCCGTAGCATAGCCAAAGAAGATTCCTTCATCTGACTTGGCTGGAATTTGGTTAGATGCTTCTTGCCATTGTTGAGTACGTAGTATAGATAGCCAAAAATACGAAAGTAGCTTATGTTTGACTTTCTTCCTTTCCACAATTCATATGGAGTCTTCTTCAATGTTGGGTGTATGAGTGACATGTTTTGGGTGTAACATGCAGTGTTAATGGCTTTAGCCCAAAAATTCTCAGGAAGATAGGCTGCTGCAAGATGGGTTCTTCCTGCTTCAATCAGAGTCCTATTCTTCCTTTCTGTTACTTCATTCTGTTGAGGAGTCCTTGGAGTTGAGAAGTTGTGATTGATTCCATTTTCTTCATAGAACTGGTCCATATCTGAAAAGTCAAACTCTCTTCCACAATCACTTCTGATGGCCTTAATCTTCTCACCTTTTTCATTCATGATTAGTTTGAAGAGCTTGATAAGATGTGAAATAGTTTCATCTTTAGAACTTAGAAAAGATACTCATGTGTATCTAGTGTAGTCATCTACTACCACTAGAGAGTATCTCTTTCCTCCAAGGCTTGCAGTTGGGATAGGCCCGAATAAATTCATGTGTAGTAATTGAAGGACTCTATCATTTGAGTTGACGGTCTTGCTCTGGAAGGAGATCTTTGTTTGCTTTCCAAGTTGACATGCTTTGCAGGGTTTTTCTTTGATGAAGTTATGCTTTGGCAATCCTCTCACAAAGTCTTTGGAGGCAAGCTTTGACATACTCTTGAAGTTAAGATAAGATTATCTCCTATGCCGGAGCCAACACATATCTTCAGAGGTTTTAGCAAGAAAACAGACTGTCTCATCTGAACTTAATTGGGCATGGTTGACCACGTAGACATTTTCTTCTCAAGCTCCTACTAGCCTTAGAGAGTTAGTCCTCAAATCTCTGACTTGGCATTGGCTGTTGAGAAAAGTGACTTGATGTCCATTGTCACACAGTTGACTGATGCTTAATAGGTTATGCTTTACTCCTTCAACATAAGCCACCTTACTGAAAGATATTACACCATTTCTAGTCGAGCCATATCCTCTGGTTTTCCCTGATTTGTTGTCTCCAAAGATGACTACAGGTCCATCATTTTTCTTGTAATCTGACAGAAGAGCTTTGTTCCCTGTCATGTGTCTTGAACATCCACTGTCAAGGTATCAGATGGATCTCTTTTCCTGCATGACAAATCAATCTTCATTTTTGGTACCCACATTTTCTTGGATCCTGTTTTGTTAGTACCTTTTGGGACCTAAATCTGTTTGATTTTAGATCTTTGTAGTAAATGATAATGATAACCTAATAAATATTTATCATTTTTATGATGTGCCTATGATTGATATGATGTTGATGATGATGTGTGTATATTTATGAATTCCTATTTATCAAAGAAAGGACGTAAAAATTGTAAAATGATTATATGAACATAAAAGGATAAAGAATGATGGATTTTGGTAATCCGAGCAGGACTCGCTTTTTGATAAAGCAGTTTATGAAAAAGTGAGCGCTTTTTGACTGTTTGAGATGTCGGGAATTAAAATTGATTGAATGTGGAACCAAGAAGGTTCATAGGACACTAGAAACGTAATTATAGTTAAATAAAGTTATTTAGTTAATTTGGGATTAAATGGCTAATTAAGCTATAAAATAAGACTATGTGAACGTAACATAGTAGAAAACAAATGACCTAGTTAGTCGATTGAAAGAAAAATCAATTTAAATGAGCATGAAAATGAATTAATGGGAGAAAAGTATAAAGTTTAATTAAAAAGAAAATTAGCATGAAATTCAAAATCTAGTAAAAATGGCTTTTGTCCAAAATGCCCTCAACAATTTAGTTAATAACCATTGTGTCCTAAATGGTAAAATGACCAAAATACCCTTGACAATATAAGTAAGGACCGTTATGTCCCAAGTGGTGAAATGTCAAAAATACCTTTCATTAATCATGTGAAATGACAAAAACGCCCGTGGTTAGAGTTAGCTATGGTTAAGTTGACTTAACCCAACTTAGGTCAAGCCTTATTAAATTAGCAAAGCCAAGCACTCTTCTTCTTCATTCTATTTTGCTGGAAAAATAAAACCTAGGAGAGAGAAGAAAGAAGCCATGGAAATTGGAAGAGAAAAGCTTGAGATGGTTGAGCAAGAAGGCTTGGATGGTTATGGAGCAAGAAGGAAAAAGGAAGACTTTGACGTGGAGAAGCTTCCTATGTAAGAAAATTGAGCATCCATGAAGGTTTAAAAGTTTTCTACTTAAAAACCTTAATTTATGCTAGTCTACGCATGTATGTATGGTTAAAGCTAAGAGTTATGAAAGAATATGTGTCTAGAGTTGAAAGATTATGGCGAAACCTTAAGTTATAAGTTTGAACATAAGAATTGAAGGGTATTTGCATGTATATAGCATGTTATATACTCTAATGTATAGAAAATGTGAAATTGATGGCCAAAATTATCTATTTTGATAATATGTTAATAAAAACATATTTTAAAAGTAAAAGAATTTGGAACAAGTCTTATATGTGTAGTATAAGGCCACAAAGTTGATAAATGGACTAATTATGAGTGTATGGAAAATGAAGTCTAAGAATTGGGATATGAAATTTTAAGTAAAGTTGATGAAAATCAAAAATTAGCTATTTTGATAATATGTTAATAAAAACATATTTTAAAAGTAAAAGAATTTGGAAAAAGTCTTATATGTGTAGTATAAGGCCACCAAGTTAATAAATGAACTAATTATGAATGTATGGAAAATGAAGTCTAAGAATTGGGATATGAAATTTTAAGTAAAGTTGATGAAAATCCAACTTAAAGGTGATTTTTTTTTTTTGCAATTTTGAATAATTAAAGGTGAAATAAAATTAAATGACTTTGTTTTATGTTATTACACGTATCTACGTTGATTTGGTAGTCAACGGATGAAAGCTAGAACGAAAATATGTTTCTAACGATCGAAATCGATCGTTTCGACTCAAAACAGATTTTTACAGACAAATCTTGCCTCGTGCAAAGTTAAATGGTTTGAAAGGCCTAGACATGTCTTATATTATGTATGTGACCTATGTTAAGTGTTGGAATGAAGTTTAGAAGCAAATGGCCAAAAATCACAAAGTTGGTAAAAATGAGTTTTGAAATTGAAATTTTTTCTAAGTATGAAAACGAGTTGTAACACCCTCCTACGGGCTATTACTTCGATAATTTTAACAGCCAAATGAGCCAAGTAATATTTTTGTAAAATACTATGTAGTAGGACCTAGCTATGGTTCAAATTTGAGCTTAATTGGATATAAGATGAAGGAGTTAAAAATCAGCAAAAGTATGGCAAAAATAAAAAAATTCTGATTTTGAACATCTCGCCTAGGCGAGATGTTTTGTACTAAACATCTCGCCGGGGCGAGATTACTGTTCAAGGCAAAGAAGATTTCGCAGCCAGCGAAGTCTGAAGCTGTCGGGGCAAAGTTACTGTTCACAACAAAAATTTTAAGCTTCCAAAAAGCTATATTTTGATGTGAAATAATAGAAATAAGTTATATAAACCCTAGAATTGATAATATTGGTCAAATTAAAGGGTGTTAATGTATAATAAGATAATGAATGACATAATATAACATACCTAAAGCTAAGTCAAACCATGTTAAGGGTTATATAAAAGGTCGGGAACGAGTTAAGATGCATTATTAACCTATGTAAGGTGTGATACATCAAGAGTGTAATGAATAGAGACTAATGGTCTAGTAATTATAGTTGAAGTGAAAGGAATTATGTAAAAATTTATGATCCTATAATGATATATAGGGTGTATGTTTACAGATAAGTTCGAGTTAGCAAACTGACACGGTGAAGGCTATAAAAGATAATCAAATAGCGTAAAGGTTGAGTTTAGTAACGTATATCAGGCAAGGTTCTTAGACTTGTTGATATGTGATAATTGTTCTTGTGAACTACATGATATTAAAAGATTTAAAATGTGCACTCCGTGCAACTATGTGTTTTAACTGTTAAATGCAATAAATAGCATTATGCACAACATAGTAAAGTAAAGAAAGCACGACGAATGTTATGAACTGTAAACATGAAAGGTGTTATCTATTACATTTGTTGAGCCTTTGTGCTCACTCTTGCTATGAACTAACATTTTCAGGCAACGTATGGGAAGACTGGAGATTCCGGTTAAGCTAAAGGTAAAGAATGCTGAATGCATAGATAAACGTGAAGGAATTTGTTATATGTATTTGTGAAATGTTTAAGTAAAGCTGATAAATATAAACCTATGATGGTATAAGTTAATTAACGTCTAGGTTTTTAATTATGAACTTGGTCGTTAATAAGGAAATGAATGTTCTGTAAATCCATAGAGATTGATTTATATGTATGTAATATTCAGAGAAATGATGTAAAGAGATAAGATTAATGTAGTGTTATAAGTCGAGTCGTATATGTAATGAACTCCCATGTATAGAACTAATATAAGCAAACATGATCATGTGTGGAACATGTATAAGCAAACAAGATTATGTATGGATAGATTAATGGTGGAATTTATTCATATGGTATGTTATGTAAAATTAATATATATATATATATATATATATATATATATATATATGTGTGTGTGTGTGTGTGTGTGTGTGTGTGTGTGTGTGTGTGTGTGTGTGTGTGATTTTGAAAATATAATAGACGAGGTCATAATTCAATTTATATGATCTGAGTTCTAGCGCAAGGAAATTGAAAGTTATGATTTTGAGGCAGGTAATGAAGGTAAGATAAATAAATAGATTTATGGATCGTATTATGGTCAAATGAATGGTTTTAAAGGTAAAATGTTTATATTAACGCACGAGATCGCCATTAGCAAATGATGGGGTTTCGGGGCTCTACATTTGGTATTAGTGCCGATAGGTTATAGATCTTAGGTAAGAGTACCTTAGGCTATGACTTTTGTGAGAGAGAAGAAAATAGCAAGGAAATGAACTCTAGATGAGTTAAGTAAGAAAAAAATGAATTTTGGGAATTTAGGATTATGAAAGGGTAAATGATATCTTAAGATAAGATAATGAGAAATGGTAAAAAGGGCCATACGATCATAAATGATCAAAGATAAAGGAACTCTTGATGAGTTGTGAATTGTAAGATATGAATTGATATAATTTATATCAGGTTAAGGAAAGGTAAAGGAAAAGTTGAGTAAGGACATGTAAAGGAAATGTTAAGGAAATATTAGGGTATGTGAGATTTTTTATTGAGAACTCATGGTAGTGGTTGAGTTGTACACTTCTTTGTATGGGTGGGGATTTGTACTTGGTTTCACGACTACTTTGTAGAAGATAAGTAAAATGGTAAAGGAATAAACTCAAGAAGAGCTTAAGTAATAAAGATGAATTTCGAAAATTCATATGACATGAAATATTGAGGATTATCCAAAAAGGTGGATTTGAGGAGATGTAAGAGAAATGAAAAAGGTCATGTTGTATCTAATTTGATAAAATAATAGAAGATATCTTATAAGAAGATTTTGAGAAGCAGAAAGGAAATGTGAATAAGGTCTTGATATGATCAAGAGAGATGAACTCGTAATGAGTCATAGATGTTAAAATATGAATTAAGAAAATTCGTATTAAGTTAAGAAAAGTTAGAAGTTTATGGGTTTTAATTGATGACTCATATTAGTGGTTGTGTTGTACGATTTCTTGTATGAATGGGGAATTTGTGCTTGGTTTTAGAGCAACTTTGCTTCATATATTAATATAGTGGTGGAGTTGAACATTCTTTTGTATGGGGAAGGGACTTGTTCTTGGTTTAACGACCACTTAACTTCCTATATTGATTAGTGGCCGAGTTGACCAATTTCTTGTATGGGCAGGAAATTGTGTTTGGTTTGACAACCACTTAGCTTCTTATAGTGATAATCGATTTAAACCTGGTGTTTCACTATTCTTTATATGTATGTTGAGAAGGTGATTCTTTTCTCATGTATATAACGGATAGGTAGAGGATGTTAAGATAGGTGCATGTTCTTAAAACTCATACTTATGGTAAGTTTGTGACTCATAATCTTATGGTGGAACCCCTCAGTGAATGGATGAGTTTGGTCTGATTAGGATAAGTTCCTCAATCCATATGATTGTGGCAAGTTCCTGAACTCCTAATGTGTCGTAAGTTTGATGAACAGTGAGTATGAGTAGAGTTAATTAGTAAGATTAGACTTATACTAGTTATAGTTATTAAGCTAGAAAAGAATGTGGAGGAAAAATTTGAGGTGTTTTGAGGTTTTAGGATAATACAAATCTTCTAGCTATGCTAGACTTTGAAATTCTTAAAATTGTGCAAAATTTGCACTTTTGTGCTTTTGAAAAGACAAATGAATTTTCTTGTTTTATTATTAAGTCGCAGCAACAGGAAAGGTGGAGAAGTCCATCGTTACCTGTGATGATATGATAAAACCTAAAATGATTTTCAGTATTTTGAAACGTTTAAAGAAGAGTCTATGCTAATTGTTTCAGCTAGACAAATCAATTTGAAAATATCAAAATATATTTATAAAATCATCACATGCCATTAAAGCCATGGTGTGGTGATGAAAAGGACGGAATCCTCAACGTACTGTCAAGATGATGTGGTATCTTGAAGTCCTATAAATGAATTTTAGTTATTTTAACTAATCTAGAATAATTTTTAGTTTGTAATGTATGAATAATTTAATGATGCGAGTCTATGTCATTTATTTTGACTGGACACCTTTGGTCAGAAATGGTTCAAGTTTTATTTTCACGCCAAATTATTCTGGTGCGGAATTTTATAGTAAGTCTGAGGTGAACAATAGCAGAAGCAGATATATTTTTGTCAGCATATAACTCCAACTTCACTAGCAAAGATTAAACGTTATGCATGATGTAGAGTACGATAGGGTGATTCCTAGCGTAGTATCTTTGTGGTGAAAATGTGTTTATAGTCTTATGATTATTAAAGGTTACAGTAAAAATATTTGCTAACCCGGTACAAAGTTCAGGGTCTTTATGACCCCTCAACATAGTATGAAAGTTTTAATGAATATTTTAATTTTTAATTTATTCATCTGTAAGATATTCCAATATTCTGGAATTGTAAGTTTAGAAGTATGAACTTCCTAAAAAAGGGTGGTCATAGAACTTGATGAGTAAAGAGATATCCTCAGAGAAGGAAATTAGTAGAAATAAGTATGATAAAATTTCGGGGATGAAATTCTTATAAGAAGGGGTGAATGTAATACCCGAATATTTACAAGATTTGGAGATAAGATCATAAATGATTTAATTAAAGGTTAAGGTTGAAAACCTAGAGTTGGAGAAGTGAGATGTGTAGAAAATGAGTAAACATTTTCTTTAACCTGATTTATTTGTTAGAGATTAAATGTGAGAATATTATAAGGATACATGTGGAGAATTTATTAAGAAAATAAATTCAATTAAGAAGTGAAGGTGGTTATATTAATACAGCGATATCTAAAGTGTGCTTTTTAGCCAAATAAGAATATGAGTAAATTAACACTCAACAAAACTAATAAATTAATTAGTTTTAATACGGAGTAAGAATAAACATTGTGAAATATAATTAATTAGGTTAATTATATTAATTATGAGTTAATGTTATAGAAAAGCTAGAATGATTATCTAGGATGACAAGAATAAGAACTTAATTAATTAAGTAATTAACTTAACTATCAAGTTATAGTATAGAGTCCATTAATAAATTTAAAACAAGCCCAATATTTTAATTATTGTAAGTCTTGTTGGTAATAATAAAGAGGTCCAAATAAATTTAAGGATTTAGCCTCATGAAGAGTGCAAGTAATTTTATTACTATTAGTGGACTAGCCTAAAAGGATTATATGTGTTAGCCCAATATGAGACTACTTGCATAAATATGGGTAATTAAATAATAAGCCCAAGTGTTATGTTAAATAATAGTCCAACAGATAATTAATATAAGTTCAGTTAAACTATGTTGGCATGTATTATATGTAATGGTGTGGAAGTCCAATTGATTTAATTACCTAGCCCAAGTTATTAGAGATGTGTGAGTTATGTTGGGTAGCCCAAACAATTTAAATGAAGAGTCCAATGAAAAGTAAACTATGTAGCCCAAACACTTAAAAGTCAAATGTTGGTCAATGTGTTGGGAGAATATTTTTCACGTATTGGTGAGTATAGAGAATTAACTAATGTAAGGTTAATTGAATAACCCTAGTTGGTAGGGAAGAGAGTGCATTAACCAAACATTGGTTAATTGCTAGATGAATGAATGTGATGATGAGAATTAACTATGGATGAGTTAATTGAGTAACCCTATGTGGTAAATAAATTAAAACTTTAACTATGCATGAGTTAGTTGCTAGCAAAATGTGTAGATACATAATTATATTTATACATGATGGATGAGACTTAACTAAGGGGAGTTAGTGAATTCACCCTAGGAAAAATTATTATAAGGGAATTAACCCAACATGGGTTAATTGGTGGAAGAATATTATAGATACAATTATGTATGTATATAATTTACCAAGATAGAATTGGTAGGTAATCATGGATTGCATATTGTAGAGAATTATCCATACCTTGGTTAATTGTTAGGAGAAATTGCAAGTATTGTGTGTGTGTGTGTGTGTGTGTGTGTGTGTGTGTGTGTGTGTGTGTGTGTGTGTGTGTATAATAAAAATAAAGAAAAAATGGTAGAATGTTGACCAAATATGGGGAGTGTAGCTTGTATGTTTCTTGTATTATATTTAAATTGGTCATTCACTTAGTCAATTCCCTTAATTTATGTTAGGATGTAATTTAAATAAAATATTATTGGTGAATATGTGGAGATATACATGTTGTAAGTATATGGGTTGGTAGAGAGTTAACCAATATTGGTTAAATGCATTAACCATGGATAATATGAAAGCTTGTACTTAACCACACATTAGTTAAATGGTGAAGAATTGTTATTTACACTCAACCAAGGGGTGATTCACCAACCCTAGTCAATTAAGATAGTCAATTCCTTAAATTCAAGGTTGCTTTTGTTTTACACAATTGGTTGCTTGAAAGTTATCTTGATGGTTGTCATTCTCGGTGGTCAATCACCAAGTCTATCAAGTGGTCATTCATGGTAATAGTAAGTAAGATTAGAGCTTAATTTCACCTATGTTAGTTGATTAAGAGAGTTAATGATGTAATCTTAAAGTGCTATAAATAGAGGAGGGTGGAAGACTTAAAAAAGTTTGTTAGTCATTTGTGTTTTACCAAGTATAGGGGAGTTGAGAGAATTTATAGAGAGAGAGCTTCTTTGAGAACTTTGTAAGAGTTCTAGAGAGCAAAAACACTTTGAGTGTTAGTAAATGTGAGCTAGTGTTCTAATGGTTCACTCAAGAAGGAGGAAGAGACATAGCAATAAGAAGATCTCCATAGAAGGAACTTATAAGGTTAAAAGTTTTCTTAACCTTGATATTTTTATTTTATGTTGTTAAATATTCAAACTAGAGAGGTTATATATGATGTAAGATATGCATATGATGTATGTAGAGTCATAAAACATGATGGTCTAGCAACTAATACTTGTAACATCATGTTTGAATCAATCGAATCAAGAATTTATGAAGCTAGTTTTTATTCTATCCTTGTAAGCGATTCTAAGTCTACTTCCGTTTAGAATTTGGATTTGTGATATAAAGATAAGTTGTAGAAGGGGAAATTCTAATGAGAATGGACTCAAGAATTATATCAAAATATTTTGAAATTGAAGAAGTTATGGCAGTTTTAGTAAAGGAGGGTCGGGTAGTCCTCAAATTAGGGTTTTTGAAATTCTGTACCACCGCCCCAGCGGTCAAACACACTGCTAGATACATGTTTTTGCTGTCCGGGTCGGGTCGGGTCAGCCGAGGTCGAGTTTTTAGTGGAAATTTAAGTTGAAATAAGTGTAAAATGAATGTGTTTGAATACTAAACTAATATATATGGAGTCTATTAGTGATTAAATGGTAGCTAAATGTTTAGAATAAAAATTAAAGTTAACACAATTAAAAAATTAACTATTTGTATGGTTTGAAGATTATTAAAATATTAATATTAGTAGGTAACTAAAAGGTTATTAAATAATTAATAACATTCGAGAATAATGAAAATGTTATTAAATAATTAATGACATTAGTAAATGATTAAAATATTATTAAATGGTTAATAATATTAACAAGTGATTAAAATATTATTAAATGATTAATAATATTAAGAAGTGATTAAAATATTATTAAATGGTTAATAATATTAATAAGAGATTAAAATATTATTAAATAGTTAATAATATTAATAAATGATTAAAATATTATTAAAAGGTTAATAATATTAATAAGAGATTAAAATATTATCACATGGTTAATAATATTAATAAGTGATTAAAATATTATTAAATAGTTAATAATATTAGTAAGAGATTAAATAATATTAATAAGTGATTAAAATATTATTAAATAGTTAATAATATTAGTAAGAGATTAAAATATTATTAAATGATTAACAATATTAATAAGTGATTAAAATATTATTAAATAGTTAATAATATTAGTAAGATATTAAAATATTATTAAATAATTAATAATATTAATAAATGATTAAAATATTATTAAATAGTTAATAATATTAGTAAGAGATTAAAATATTATTAAATAACTAATAATATTAATAAGTGATTAAAATATTATTAAATGGTTAATAATATTTAAATGTAGTTGTATATTATCAAAGGTAGATAATATTTTGAGGTATTTGGTACATTATTAAATGTCCAAATCATTAAGTTATGTAAAAAAAAGAAAGTTTAAGTGAATTAAACCAATGTAAATAGTCCATTTGTGACTAATTTATACAATTTATTAAAAGTGGGTCGTACGATGACGTGTAGTGAAGGCGTAAATTGGTTAAGCGTACCCGATATGTCCGAATTATATTTTGGGCTAGCGTTTTTGTCTGAAACTTAAGGGTTCGTTTGTCGGACATCTTAAGAGTTAATAATTTGAAGTTAGAGTTTTATATAAAGACTAAGTAATAGTCATTTTAACTAATGATGATGTCAATTTCATCTATAAATTGTAGGTTGAACAAAAGATACAAAATAAGCGTAAATGGTAGAAGCGAACCAGACAAGTTTTTCAGAATTTGCTCCTATGTGTATTATTATGCAACAATGTTATATTAAATTATTGATATAAATATATATTGATTATATTTTATGATATGTGAAAAGCATGAAGTGTGATTATATGTGAAGTATGTACAGATTATGAAGCATGACTTGATAGATGCTAGTTGTTTATTAAATGAGATACATGAGAAGTATGAAATATTCATAAAATAAAAAGCATGATGTACGTATAAAATGCAAAGTATGTTTAATATATGAAACATGTAATGTGTTATGTGTAACTGTTAGACTTGCTGAACCGTCGTGCTCACTCTTACTATAAAATCAACCCTTTAAGATAAGTGTGAGATATCTGAAGATTTCATTAAAGAATCAAGGACCAGGAATACGTATTACTTTCACCGAAAGTCTATATGATTATAGTAATTATGAGTCTGAATGGGACAGATAAACTGATTGTGTAATTAATAAAATGGTTAATGTTTATTGTGAGTGTTTAAATACTCAAATTGATTGTAATAGAATGTCGTATCATGTATGATATTGAGACATACTAGGAATTTGTAAAGATTGCGATTCTGGAATAGAAAAAGATGTTGTGAAATTGTAAATAAATGATTATTTAGCAATTATAATATTGTTATAAGTCATGAACGATAGTGAAGAAGGTTGTACTGTAGTGAACCGGATCTGAGGTTCAAGGGGCCCAGATTTGTGGTCGTCACAAACTTAGCTTCCTATAATGGTAATCAGTGAAGATCCAGCGTCATGGTATCGGATATGTATGTTGAGAATGTGATTCTTTTCTTCTACATGTACCTGATACATAGGAAGTGAGAAAGATTATGGTTAGTTGGGTGTTCTTAAAACTCACACGTATGGTAAGTTTTTAACTTATAATCGTATGGTGGAGCCCCTCAGCGAATGGACAATTTTGGTTTGACTAGGATAAGTTCCTCAAACTATATGATTGTGATAAGTTCCTGAGCACCTAATGTGTGGCAAGTTTGACGAACATGGGGGGGGGGGGGGGTATTAGAAAACAAAGCCATAAGGTCAGAGTGTTAGTTCTCATAGACTGGCTATAGTTAAAGAAATAAGAAAGAGATAGAACTGTTAAGTAATGATTGAATAAATAGAGGAAGAAAGAGAAGGTGATTAGAATTGGGTAAGCAATCCCACTCTTTTAGCTATTCTAGATCATTGATGTTTTAAAAATATATTTATTCTCGCACTTTAATGCATTGAAAATATTTTGTTCAAGCATTGAACTGGAATTTTAAAAATTTCATGATTCATGGGTTTAAGCCACTTGATTCGGCTAAACAAAAGTTATTTGAAAATGTATTTATAAAATCGTTGTCACACTATTGAATATAGTGTGGAATTATAAAATAACAGAATTCTCAATGCACTTCTATGACGGTACGGTATTATGATGTTTTTAAATGACTGAATTCTCAACGTACTGCTAGGATATTGCGGTATTATGATGTCTTTAAAAAGATTTTTTTTTTCAGTTTATGAAAAAGGGTTCAAATTTTAAACCAATGATGAAATTCTCATGGCATGGTAACAAAGATGTGGAGGTGAGAATATGAATCACTGATACATCGTTACGTAATGTAATGTGATGAAGTCATTGTGAAAATGAATTTTTGAAAAGTTCCAAGTTTGCACGAAATGAATGGTTTAATGATGCGAGTCTGTGTCATTTGTTTTGGCTAGATCATTTTTCTAAAGAAATGAGTACATGTTTTAAATCTAGAAATGGATAAAAAAAATGTTTTTGAAGTTTGAGGTGAACAACCCTAAAAAGGGGATATGATATGTGGATTGGTTAACGTGGTTTAACCCAAAAAGAAAAGGAATGAGGTACAATAGGCTAATCACCTAGCGTACCAATGGGCCAAAGGAAGAAGGGTGGCGTGGTTACGCCTTAACTCATGTTCCTATTCTTTATGACTCGTGAATATTCTCAGTTTTTGTGATTGTTAATATTCTTAACGTATTCATGGTTTTTGTGACCCCTCAGCAAAATAGAAAAAGTTTAATGTTTAAAAGGAAAGTTTATTCCTGATTATTCATACTGCTTCACAATTATTAAACAATTATTGAAGATTCCTGAAAGACATTTCAATTTTCTAGAATGAATGATAGAAATAGGTAAGATGGGTAGATAAAGGAAAGAATGTAAAGGTTAGTTGAAAAACCTAGTTGTGATAAATGAAATGAAAAAAAGATATGTATGTTATAACTTAGTAAGATATAAGTACATAACAATTTCGAGGACAAAAAATTTTAAAGGGGGGGGGGGGGGGTGAATGTGACATCCTAGATTTTTAACAAGATTTCTAAATAATAATCTTGGCTAATTAAGTAAATGTTAGAAGTTAAAACCTAGTTTGGAAGGATAGAAAGTAGTAAAAAGTGATTAAGTTTAAATTATTATTTGATCAATGTGCTAAGAATGACCTATGTGGTTGAATTGGTAACGAGGGACTTTTGGAGTAAATAAAAGTCTATAGAGCGTATAAGGATCAATCATTAATAAAAGAGTACATTAGTGGCTCGATATATAATGAAATTATATTTAATATAGTCAAATGAAAATAGAATGGATTAAAGGCATAAGATAGAATGAAATACCTATGATTAGGTAATTAACAAATAAATTATTATAAGACATTGTGTTGTGTTAGCATGTGATAGATTGAATATATATATATATATATATATATATATATATATATATATATATATATATATATATATATATATATATATATTTGATCTAATAATGAAAGGAAAATTAAGAATTGGAAAATAATAGAAAATTATGAAAGAATATGTAAATTAAGCTTTAGTTTTAAATATTAATAACTAGTTTAATGAATAGGCCTGAAGAGGCTAGGTTGCGAGAATGACAATGTAATGTATGATAGTATGTGCTGAAAGGAAGGGCCAATTTTGTGACGACCCCAAATTCAGGTTCCATAACCTCGGGTTTGGTTCTCACTATCTCGAATCATAATAACAATTAAATACATAGTCTTTATTAATCTAGCGAAAAAATATATATTGTTCCTTACAAAAATATAGTACAATCCCAAGTTATTTAACCTTAACATTTATCCAATCTATCTTAAGGGATTCACAAAAGATTTACAACAACCATTACATATTTAAACAAATAAAACATCTATCATACATAATCTAAGTTTTGGCTTTTCCCTTGCCTTTATCCTTTTTGGAGCATTCGAACCTAGCTGAAAAATAAATCATGATATAGTAAGGGTGAGCAACTAGCTTGCTCAGCAAGTTTAAGAATAAATAATACAAGATATATCATGATTGATTGGGAAATAACATCAAGAGTTTCAACAATAGATAATAATTGTGAAAAAATAAGAATTCAATTTTCAATGTAAAAGAAATGATTGAATCTTTACTGCTGAGTGGCCTCTAAGGACCATGAACTACTGTTTAAGGTAAATCAGACGTATATCTGACACCTTGATAGTTTGGTACTTAAGGGGATCAATCTCTTGTACCCTATGTATATGCATAACATTCCGACATCTTACGCAAAGGTCGCTTTCCCGAATATTATCCCCTTATCTAGGGTTGTTCGTTCTCAGTCTTACTATAAGAATCCGCACTAACCAATGGTTTGGATAAGTTCTTAAAATATTTAAGTTATAAATTTATACATACAGTCTCTAGCCGAAATAATTAGCTTAGACATTCTTAAGTAGTTCTTGAATTAATGAACTATAATTTTTGTAAATACACTATGTGCGAATATAATAACAATATAGATGTGGAATAATTTTAAATAATTAAATCACTTAAAACTCTTACAAAATTAAATACAAGTTTAAGTGTAGGAAACTTGTTCAATAATAATTTGAGTAGGGTTAGGGAACTTGCCTCGTTTGTTGATTACCGCTAACCAATTTAAGTTAATATCATTTGAACAGACCTAACAATTTATTAAGTTGATCTTTCAATTAGTATCATATATAGGTTAATATAATAACATTTGTATATCTTAACTTACCTACACTTAATCACTTAATTAAATAATTAAAGTATATTAAACACTTAGGAAATATTATCATTATTTGATAATATTTTAATTACATAAAACATATATTAATCATTTAATATAGTTTAAACTTATATCTAGTATTATTAATCATTGAATAATATTTTATTCACTTTAAAATATTTTATTTATTTTCTAATATTATTAATCAATTAATAATATTTTATTAACTTTATAATATTATTAATCCTTTAATAATAATTTTTTTAATATTATTAATTATTTAATAATATTTTATTAATTTACTTATATTACTAATCCTTTAATAATATTTTTCCCTTTTTGTATTAAATTAACTATCTATTATGTTTAAATTATATTTATTGGACCCAAAAATAATAAAATAATTTGTAGAACACTTTTCACTTTCTGACCCGACCCGACCAAAACCGACTCGACCCGACGCGGTCCAGAATTAATTAAAAATTTTGAAAATATGCACTGCACCCCGGCGCAGTGTTTTGAACCACACACTATGCCCCGGTGCCGTACTGTAGAAACATTTTCCAACTGTTTATAGATTTTCTAATTTTGACACTTTTGATTCAAACTTGCATAAAATGAAATCTACACATCTAAATGACACCAAATCAATTTTGTTATCTTCGTAACTTCTTATTTTACAACATTTCTTGGTTCGATCACATTTTCAAAAACGTTTTGACATGAAATTTACGATCAATCCATCTAGAGTTTTCAAAATGACATATTTTGCGGTAAAAACTATAACTTCTTCATTTTTTCCATATTTTTGAGAGATTCAAGTTGGGTTATCTTCATAACTCATACATTTAACTTTCTAGCCATAGAAATCAAATAATATCCAACTTGTATATCTCAAACTACCACAATAAATAACACATAGTTAACTAGGGTTTCACTGGTAAAACATTATATGAATTTTTCTTCCATTTATTTGCATATCACACATATGAATACGTGTAATAAACATGCCAAACTATGAATTTTCCTATATATCATAGCTTTAGACTTCTAGAGCATCAAAATAAGTTTTGATCGGTTAAAAATATATTTTGACCATTTAAAACATATATAAACCCTAAAATTGAAGTATTAAGGGTGTAGAGCACTTTTGAACCTCTTGAACTTGAATGCTCTTCTTCTCTTGGCTATGAACTTTACTAGTGACTTCACCTTGACTATCCACTAGCAATTTCCTTGATGGATTCTTAATTTATAAGAGTTCTCTCTATTTTTCTCTAAAAAGCTCTCTATTTTCTCTCTTGGTGTTCTAGCAAATGACTAACCAACATAATGCATTGGTGTAACGACCCCAAAATTCGTCCCATATTCTTACCTTAATTTTTGTATTTATTAAACATTATTTCCTTAAGTCCAGATTTCGGTTCGTTAATAAATCTTTAATCACCTTAATTGATCCATTAATTGATTTTAAAATCATCAATTACCAAAATTCTCATATAAATTTTACTTTTTTCTTGATTCAATCGTTGTATTGAAATATTTGGATGTTTTAAATCTTTACATATGGATCATAGTCCATGGATCGCAACCTTAACTTTTTCTTTCTTTTACACGTATCATAAAACTCATCATTTAAAATTTACTGTTATTTATTTTCATACAAATACTCTTTCTTGCATCATTCATAATTAAACATATAATACCTTCTATCGTAATAATTATCTTGAACATTTACAGTTCACCATTTAATTATGCTCATCCTATCCAGATCCAATACATGAAATATCAACGTAAAACTGGCAAATGTATTCACCTTGAATCATAATATTAAAATATAACAAATACGTTCACCACTTCTTAGGTTATTCGTCTCTAACATAATTTGATATTCCTGAAATTCATTTATTTTCCTGCAAAAATTTACAATAAGCAAGTAATGAGCACAATGGCTCAGCAAGTTCAACAGTTTATATTTCACGTAGCACATACCTTAACATACTTAGTGTGTGTCATACTTCATGTGTTTGTGCTTCTATTATAGCAGTATATCCCACATCATTGCACAAAGTACACATAGTTGTCATGTTAATCACAGATCACATAACACATAATTTATATGCATTTAAACAAGTATTTACATATCATAACAGACAACAATTAACATTAAAGGACTGAAGAACTTGCCTCGGTCCGTAGTTTACTAATAGTCGTAACTCGAACAAAAACGTATTGCACGACCTATAATTATTTTAAATATAGTCAGTTACAACAATAACACATCAGTTTAGGTTAATAACATATACCATACAAGTCAATTGACATGCCGAATATAACCTAAGATGTCCGTTCGCTTGTGCTTATTTTCTGATAATTTATCTCGATTCGTACATTAATGGTTTAATATTTAAAAGCTGTAAATATAATTCCCAACATCACGTTCGTCCAATAAACCTTTTAAAGTCTCTAGAATATCATCCTAGACTTTTCAACCAATTTTCAAAATTTCTGGATTACCCGACAAATTTCTGAAATTATTTATATATATAAAAACTATTATTTAATAGCTTTACAAATATAAATAATCATTCAACATACTTTTGTATTCCCCAAATACCATCAATATTTTTCTTACATTATTATAAAAATTTCCACCAAGTTTCGTAATTTTTCCAACATTCATAAAATGTGACACCCAGGATTTTAGGATAATTTTAAATAAGGATTATATGAATTAAGGAAAGAATGATGAATGTGTAAAGTATCAATAAGGTGGAATAGAGAATACAAAATAAGCGGATTGAGAAAGGGTAAATACAATTAAAGAAAAGAAATTTTCAGAAAATAAGAAAGTATATTGATAAGTGTATCAAGAAATGAGTTAAAGTTTTATGAATAAAATATTTAGAGAATTATGAAATATGATGTTGAGTTAAGAATTGAATATTCTGACAGTTATGATTTTTACTGGAATTATCCATGTAAGTTAAGGATTTAAAGAAGTAAAATATGATTATTATGGATATAGTTGTGAGGTATCAAGATAAAGGTATAACAAGGTGCTATAAATAAAATACGTATAAATATTACGCCGATTATGATTCCGAGGACGGAATCCTGTTAAGGGGGGAAGAATGTGAGAATCCAAATTTTCAAGATTTTCTTAATAATATTAAATGAGAATTTAATTGATAAAATTATCAAGGTTGTTTAAATTAATTATTATATTATGTGATTTAAGGTATGTGAAGGGATTTAATTGATAAAATTAAATCAGTATAGAGATGGTGATAATTGATGTTGATTTAAATTAATTGAAAAGTAAATAAATTGTTTAAAAACAATTTATGAAAAATAAAAGAAATTATATGTAAAGGTACAATAAAATTATTGTGAAGGTGCAGGGATTATTATTTAAATAATGTTATTAGATATGAATATATTTGTATATATATGTGTTATGTTTAATTGTGGTTATTATAAATGTTATTAATTATGGAAGTAAAAGGATTAATAATTAAATTAATCCAATTTTAAATGAAAAACTAATGAGGAAGTTAATAAAATTATAATTATTGATTTTTGATTTAAGTAAGAATTTTGGAGGAAGTTTAGAAATTAATTGAGAAGGAAAAATAATTATATAAATTATATAATAATAAAGTATATAATTTATATAAGGAAATTTAAGTAAGGTATGAAGAAAATAATAATTATATAAATTATATAAGAATAATTATGTAATTTATATAAGGTGATTAAATGGAATAATGTTGGAAGAAATTAAGAAATTATTTAAGAAAGGAGAATGTAAATATATAAATTATATAATATTAAGTTATATATAATTTATATATATATAAAGAAATTAATGTGAAATGTAAAAGAAATGAAATTAAATGGGGAAAAAGGAATGTTTTAATTCATTAAAAATTATATTTATGCATAATGAAATTATTATGACTTTTATGAAAGATAATATTTCAGAAACTTGAACATGTTAGTGTAACATGATGTCTAAATAACGAAGTGAAAAATTATGAAAAATAATTTTTATATGTCATATGAATTATTTAATGATTTTTGGAGGAATAAATTACCTCATATAATTACATGCATGACATTATGCGTGTACAAAATTTATCAAGTAAAGTACCTGAAAAAAAATCTAAATATTATTTATAAATCATAATATGAATTTTAGTGAATTAAAATAAATATTTTATATTTATTATATAAAATATTTATTACATGAAATAACTACATAATGTATTAATATTACATATATGCATGGTTTATGTTTATCCGGACCGAGAGAGAGAGAGGGAGGCGGCGGACTTGGGAGGATTTTTAAAAACCATTCATGCATACTTAAGCTTATCTATATATACATAGATACCAAATACATGAACAAACAAAAAACAAAAAAAAAATAAAAACTCTCTATATTGCTTCCCCATTTCCGCCACCTGAAAGCCACCGCCACCAATCGGAAACTATCATCTCAACCAAGGAAGGAGACTATTTGGTGCCATCTAAGTGTGAAATAACCTTCAAAGTAAGTTATAAATTATTTAATTTGGATTTATTTAGTATTTTTGGTTATTAAACACTTTTGTGAAAAAATTAGTTAATAATTGAAATAAATTGTATTGATAATTTTTAGAGGTATATATGTGGATTATATGATGTTTAGAGTAATTATTGTGGAAAAATTGGATCAAAAACATTAAACTTTGGAATATATAGTGAACAGTCCCGTATAGGGACGATTCTGTCAATTTTGGTGCGGAATCTGGGAAAAAATCCTTCTACAAAGTTGTAGAGAATTAAATTTCATGTGAAATGGACTTAAAATTCATAATGTTTCCAGCATTCATAGAATTTTTCATGAATTTCCACTTATTTTTACATTAACTTTTAATAGCCTTAAAAATACAATAATTACTATGCTCTTCAATAAATTTCCAAACTTTTTCAAAATTTCTAGAATAATATAACAATAATTCTGTCCCTAAAAATTTCAGCACAAAATATTTTTAGTAATTAAATTTTAATTTTTATGCATTGAAACTTTCAAAATTCACAGTAATTAGTACGTTTATCCGAAAATTATGAATCTTAAGTCCATTCCACACGAAATTTAATTCTCTACAACTTTGTAGAGGAATTTTTTTTCAGATTCTGCACCGAAATGAACAGACTCTGGACAGATTCACGTTTCACTGCGCTAAATCTTCCGAAATTCATAGAAATTAGCTCGTTTATCAGAAAATTACGAATTTTAAGTCCATTTCACATGAAATTTAATTCTCTACAACTTTGTAGAAGGAATGTTTCCCAGATTCCGCACCCAAATTGACAGAATCGTCCCTATACGGGACTGTTCACTATATATTCCAAAGTTTAATGTTTTTGATCCAATTTTTCCACAATAATTACTCTAAACATCATATAATCCACATATATACCTCTAAAAATTATCAATACAATTTATTTCAATTATTAACTAATTTTTTCACAAAAGTGTTTAATCACCAAAAATACTAAATAAATCCAAATTAAATAATTTATAACTTACTTTGAAGGTTATTTCACACTTAGATGGCACCAAATACTCTCCTTCCTTGGTTGAGATGATAGTTTCCGATTGGTGGCGGTGGCTTTCAGGTGGCGGAAATGGGGAAGCAATATAGAGAGTTTTTGTTTTTTTTTTGTTTTTTGTTTGTTCATGTATTTGGTATCTATGTATATATATATAAGCTTAAGTATGCATGAATGGTTTTTATAAATCCTCCCAAGTCCGCCGCCTCCCTCTCTCTCTCTCGGTTCGGATAAACATAAACCATGCATATATGTAATATTAATACATTATGTAGTTATTTCATGTAATAAATATTTTATATAATAAATATAAAATATTTATTTTAATTCACTAAAATTCATATTATGATTTATAAATAATATTTAGATTTTTTTCAGGTACTTTATTTGATAAATTTTGTACACGCATAATGTCATGCATGTAATTATATGAGGTAATTTATACCTCCAAAAATCATAAAATAATTCATATGACATATAAAAATTATTTTTCATAATTTTTCACTTCGTTATTTAGACATCATGTTACACTAACATGTTCACGTTTCTGAAATATTATCTTTCATAAAAGTCATAATAATTTCATTATGCATAAATATAATTTTTAATGAATTAAAACATTCCTTTTTCCCCATTTAATTTCATTTCTTTTACATTTCACATTAATTTCTTTATATATATATAAATTATATATAACTTAATATTATATAATTTATATATTTACATTCTCCTTTCTTAAATAATTTCTTAATTTCTTCCAACATTATTCCATTTAATCACCTTATATAAATTACATAATTATTCTTATATAATTTATATAATTATTATTTTCTTCATACCTTACTTAAATTTCCTTATATAAATTATATACTTTATTATTATATAATTTATATAATTATTTTTCCTTCTCAATTAATTTCTAAACTTCCTCCAAAATTCTTACTTAAATCAAAAATCAATAATTATAATTTTATTAACTTCCTCATTAGTTTTTCATTTAAAATTGGATTAATTTAATTATTAATCCTTTTACTTCCATAATTAATAACATTTATAATAACCACAATTAAACATAACACATATATATACAAATATATTCATATCTAATAACATTATTTAAATAATAATCCCTGCACCTTCACAATAATTTTATTGTACCTTTACATATAATTTCTTTTATTTTTCATAAATTGTTTTTAAACAATTTATTTACTTTTCAATTAATTTAAATCAACATCAATTATCACCATCTCTATACTGATTTAATTTTATCAATTAAATCCCTTCACATACCTTAAATCACATAATATAATAATTAATTTAAACAACCTTGATAATTTTATCAATTAAATTCTCATTTAATATTATTAAGAAAATCTTGAAAATTTGGATTCTCACATTCTTCCCCCCTTAACAGGATTCCGTCCTCGGAATCATAATCGGCGTAATATTTATACGTATTTCATTTATAGCACCTTGTTATACCTTTATCTTGATACCTCACAACTATATCCATAATAATCATATTTTACTTCTTTAAATCCTTAACTTACATGGATAATTCCAATAAAAATCATAACTGTCAGAATATTCAATTCTTAACTCAACATCATATTTCATAATTCTCTAAATATTTTATTCATAAAACTTTAACTCATTTCTTGATACACTTATCAATATACTTTCTTATTTTCTGAAAATTTCTTTTCTTTAATTGTATTTACCCTTTCTCAATCCGCTTATTTTGTATTCTCTATTCCACCTTATTGATACTTTACACATTCATCATTCTTTCCTTAATTCATATAATCCTTATTTAAAATTATCCTAAAATCCTGGGTGTCACATTCACCCCTCCTTCATAAAATTTCGTCCTCGAAATTTCTATGTACTCGTACTTCACAATTTCTTTACATTTATTCCACATATTTTTATTTCCTTCCTTTCTCATAGTCATTGTACATTACAATTTTCTAATCCATCACATTTCATACTTTCTTTACTTCATACTTATTGTATTCATTATCACTCACATTTAAATAATACTACCCCATCCTACCATCCAATCTTCATAAGAGTAGAGGAACTCAAAATAATTTTATTTTGGAAACTTTCATGCTTTGCTGAATGAACATTTATCCCGGTTTACAGTACTTCGCTCCCCGAGTATTTTATACTGCAAACCCTGACAGTGGATCAGTCTGTCATTAAAGTAATGGATGTTTCACCATATATTGGCACGCCAGATGATCAATCTGCAATGCCTGTGTCTTCTTATGCAGATGATCATTCGATCAACCTGCAATATTCTTAATCTTTTTGTTCATCTCAGCCTTAGAATTCATTCGAAAGAAATTTGTTTAGTTATAACTTTCAAAGAATACGAATTCAATAAATATAATTTAAAATTTGTCTAGCTGAATTAATAGCTCAGACTTATATTTTTTCAACGCTTGTCTAGCTAGATCAATTAGCATAGACTTTCTCTAACACTTTATAATGCGCAGAAATTTTTAAAACATTCATCATGTCAAAACTTTTCAAAACGTCTAGCCGAGTCAAATGGCAAAGACTTATAGCTTTGACATACCTTCATACATCAAAATCATTTATGACTTCATGTTACCGCATCATTTTGACAGTACGTTGAGAATTCCGTCGTTAACAATTCCTACACCATAAACCATACTTTATGATGTTGAATCATATTATAACGAAATAGTACCGCACCGTCTCAACAACACGTTGAGCATTCCATCATTCATCACATCTGCATCGGGCTAAAAGGTGTGTGGATGATTCTTTTGAATTACATTTTGATGTAAAAATATTTTTGTCTAGCCGAAACAAATAGCATAGACACTTTTTAAATCGTTTAAAAAAATTCATTTGTATTTTTAAAACATATTCGTGCCAAATTAACTTGAGGCCAAAAATCTTGAAATCTAGCAAAGCTAGAAGAATGGGAATATCCTAAATTCCCTGACATTCACTTTCTGCTTCTACACTTAATTATTAAATTTATTGCTAGAGCTATTATTATTTATCATATTAAAATTTCTATCTACTCCAACTTTTCTATACCCCCGTACAATTCATCAAACTTGCCACACATTATGAGTCCAGGAACTTACCACAAGAATATGAGTTTTAAAGCTTGTCCTAGCAATATGTAGTCTGAGAACAAGTCAAAGACTATCCATATGCTGAGGGGCTCAAAACATACCATACGATTATGAGTCATGGACTTACCATATGCATGAGTTTTTAAGAACTCGTGCCTAAATTTAATATTATCTATCTATCAGAAACTCTTAGCGTGACTCTAACATTTCAATGATTATCACATAGTAATTAAGTAAACACAAATCCCCCGCCCATACAAAGGATTGTGCAACTCAGTCACCACATGAGTCCTCAATTGAAATTTCGTACTCAAACTTCCTGCCCCCTATCATAACCTTTCATTTATGTCTTTCATGTCTTATCATTCTCTGAATTCTTCTTGTACTATTTCATAATACCATTTTTCTTTATAGCATCAAGCTATACCTTTTGGACCATTAACAGGTCTCTCTGTTCTTTTACAGTCTCATTAGATCCCATCATAGTCTTACTTTACAATCCATTCCTTACTCGTTTCCCTTATCTCGTGATCGTATCGTAGTACGATCCTCTTCCCGTTCCTGATCATGTTATTATAATCTCTTCTTAGACGTTTTGGATTACCTTGTCATCTTTATTACTTAAATCAGGTGTTCCCTGATTATCTTTGAGATTCATCTTTGAATCATTTTAACTATTCTTTCAGATATGTTCTTAATTGGACTTATAAATTTTCTCAATTCGTTTCATTCAAATCTTTCTTAACATCTTTATCTCTTTCTTGTAATCTTATATTTTTTCATATTTCCTTTACTTTAGCCAATATCTGAGATCCGTATTTCTTAACTTACATCTTTCTATCTTATTTCCCCCATGTTCATCAAACTTATCACGTATTTGGACTCAGGAACTTACCATAATCATATAGTTGAGGAGCTTGTCCTAGTCAGGCCATAGTCGCCCATTCGCTAAAGGGGCTCCACCATATAATCATGAGTCACGAGTTTACCATACGCTTGAGTTTTCAGAACACTCAACTAAACGTACTATTTCTTACTTTAGGTTATAGCCTAAGGTATCATTTCCTAAGGGTTATAACCTCTAGCTCTGATACCAACTATAACGACCCCGAAATTCGTCCCATATTCTTACCTTAATTTTTGTATTTATTAAACATTATTTCCTTAAGTCCAGATTTCGGTTCGTTAATAAATCTTTAATCACCTTAATTGATCCATTAATTGATTTTAAAATCATCAATTACCAAAATTCTCATATAAATTTTACTTTTTTCTTGATTCAATCGTTGTATTGAAATATTTGGATGTTTTAAATCTTTACATATGGATCATAGTCCATGGATCGCAACCTTAACTTTTTCTTTCTTTTACACGTATCATAAAACTCATCATTTAAAATTTACTGTTATTTATTTTCATACAAATACTCTTTCTTGCATCATTCATAATTAAACATATAATACCTTCTATCGTAATAATTATCTTGAACATTTACAGTTCACCATTTAATTATGCTCATCCTATCCAGATCCAATACATGAAATATCAACGTAAAACTGGCAAATGTATTCACCTTGAATCATAATATTAAAATATAACAAATACGTTCACCACTTCTTAGGTTATTCGTCTCTAACATAATTTGATATTCCTGAAATTCATTTATTTTCCTGCAAAAATTTACAATAAGCAAGTAATGAGCACAATGGCTTAGCAAGTTCAACAGTTTATATTTCACGTAGCACATACCTTAACATACTTAGTGTGTGTCATACTTCATGTGTTTGTGCTTCTATTATAGCAATATATCCCACATCATTGCACAAAGTACACATAGTTGTCATGTTAATCACAGATCACATAACACATAATTTATATGCATTTAAACAAGTATTTACATATCATAACAGACAACAATTAACATTAAAGGACTGAAGAACTTGCCTCGGTCCGTAGTTTACTAATAGTCGTAACTCGAACAAAAACGTATTGCACGACCTATAATTATTTTAAATATAGTCAGTTACAACAATAACACATCAATTTAGGTTAATAACATATACCATACAAGTCAATTGACATGCCGAATATAACCTAAGATGTCCGTTCGCTTGTGCTTATTTTCTGGTAATTTATCTCGATTCGTACATTAATGGTTTAATATTTAAAAGCTGTAAATATAATTCCCAACATCACGTTCGTCCAATAAACCTTTTAAAGTCTCTAGAATATCATCCTAGACTTTTCAACCAATTTTCAAAATTTCTGGATTACCCGACAAATTTCTGAAATTATTTATATATCTAAAAACTATTATTTAATAGCTTTACAAATATAAATAATCATTCAACATATTTTTGTACTCCCCAAATACCATCAATATTTTTCTTACATTATTATAAAAATTTCCACCAAATTTCGTAATTTTTCCAACATTCATAGAATTTTCCATGAATTTCCACTTATTTTTACATTAACTTTTAATAGCCTTAAAAATACAATAATTCCTATGCTCTTCAATAAATTTCCAAACTTTTTCAAAATTTCTAGAATAATATAACAATAATTCTGTCCATAAAAATTTCAGCACAAAATATTTTTAGTAATTAAATTTTAATTTTTATGCATTGAAACTTCCGAAATTCACAGTAATTAGTACGTTTATCCGAAAATTATGAATCTTAAGTCCATTCCACACGAAATTTAATTCTCTACAACTTTGTAGAGGAAATTTTTTTTCAGATTCTGCACCGAAATGAACAGACTCTGGACAGATTCACGTTTCACTGCGCTAAATCTTCCGAAATTCATAGAAATTAGTTCGTTTATCAGAAAATTACGAATTTTAAGTCCATTTCACATGAAATTTAATTCTCTACAACTTTGTAGAAGGAATTTTTCCCAAATTACGCACCAAAATTGACAGAATCGTCTCTATACGGGACTGTTCACTATATATTCCAAGGTTTAATGTTTTTGATCCAATTTTTCCACAATAATTACTCTAAACATCATATAATCCACATATCATATAATCCACATATATACCTCTAAAAATTATCAATACAATTTATTTCAATTATTAACTAATTTTTTCACAAAAGTGTTTAATCACCAAAAATACTAAATAAATCCAAATTAAATAATTTATAACTTACTTTAAAGGTTATTTCACACTTAGATGGCACCAAATACTCTCCTTCCTTGGTTGAGATGATAGTTTCCGATTGGTGGCGGTGGCTTTCAGGTGGCGGAAATGGGGAAGCAATATAGAGAGTTTTTGTTTTTTTTTTGTTTTTTGTTTGTTCATGTATTTGGTATCTATGTATATATATATATAAGCTTAAGTATGCATGAATGGTTTTTATAAATCCTCCCAAGTCCGCCGCCTCCCTCTCTCTCTCTCGGTCCGGATAAACATAAACCATGCATATATGTAATATTAATACATTATGTAGTTATTTCATGTAATAAATATTTTATATAATAAATATAAAATATTTATTTTAATTCACTAAAATTCATATTATGATTTATAAATAATATTTAGATTTTTTTCAGGTACTTTACTTGATAAATTTTGTACACGCATAATGTCATGCATGTAATTATATGAGGTAATTTATACCTCCAAAAATCATAAAATAATTCATATGACATATAAAAATTATTTTTCATAATTTTTCACTTCGTTATTTAGACATCATGTTACACTAACATGTTCACGTTTCTGAAATATTATCTTTCATAAAAGTCATAATAATTTCATTATGCATAAATATAATTTTTAATGAATTAAAACATTCCTTTTTCCCCATTTAATTTCATTTCTTTTACATTTCACATTAATTTCTTTATATATATATAAATTATATATAACTTAATATTATATAATTTATATATTTACATTCTCCTTTCTTAAATAATTTCTTAATTTCTTCCAACATTATTCCATTTAATCACCTTATATAAATTACATAATTATTCTTATATAATTTATATAATTATTATTTTCTTCATACCTTACTTAAATTTCCTTATATAAATTATATACTTTATTATTATATAATTTATATAATTACTTTTCCTTATCAATTAATTTCTAAACTTCCTCCAAATTTCTTACTTAAATCAAAAATTAATAATTATAATTTTATTAACTTCCTCATTCGTTTTTCATTTAAAATTGGATTAATTTAATTATTAATCCTTTTACTTCCATAATTAATAACATTTATAATAACCACAATTAAACATAACACATATATATACAAATATATTCATATCTAATAACATTATTTAAATAATAATCCCTGCACCTTCACAATAATTTTATTGTACCTTTACATATAATTTCTTTTATTTTTGATAAATTATTTTTAAACAATTTATTTACTTTTCAATTAATTTAAATCAACATCAATTATCACCATCTCTATACTGATTTAATTTTATCAATTAAATCCCTTCACATAACTTAAATCACATAATATAATAATTAATTTAAACAACCTTGATAATTTTATCAATTAAATTCTTATTTAATATTATTAAGAAAATCCTGAAAATTTGGATTCTCACAATTGGTGCGACACTCTATTTATAGAACTTTCTTAATCATGATCAACATCCACTAATCAACTAACATTGGTCAAATTAGAGACTAATCTAGATTACTATTGGATTGATTGACTAGGTGATTGACATGATGAATGACTAGAGTTGTTGGAGTGGTTGAACCACTTAGTCCTTAAGGAGATTTTCTAAGCAACCAAGAGCAACAAACCACCCCCTTGTAGGGCCCCCATGTAGCTGGCCAAATGGCCTTTTTGGCTTTATTTTTTATTTATTTTTCTTCTTTATACACACACACACACACACACACACACACACACACACACAGATATATATATATATATATATTGACCAATCTTTGACTTCCATTTAGGCTCCACTTTGAACTTAGAAATTAAATGTGTTGGGCTCATTCATTTAATTTGTTTGGGCTCAATTTTATCTATTACATTAGGCTAACATTAACTAACACATGTTACATTTAATGAAGGTAAGCATTGGGCTAGTTAAATTATATCATGAACTAACCTTTAATTAAATACATGGACTACTAGGTTAATTTATTGGACCTAGTTTAATATATCATTTAGACTTATAAATATAATCCAATTAGACTTGTTTTTAATTATTTATTCTACTACCTTGCTATATTACAAGATACATATACACATACATAAGTATATTCATTTAAATATACCAATGCACAATTAATTAGTACAAAAATTTTAATTTATTAATAATTATTTAATAACTATAATTATAATGACATATAGAATTCGTGGTTATTACAAGTTTAACCTCATCCGTATATTAGGGCTTAAAAGAATAATAAGGATAATGATTTTTTTGAACGTTTGGAAATTATTAAGGAAGTAATATTAATTGATTGAAATGAAATAAGTATTTATACGACGTATAAATACAAAAAGTAATACTCCCGAAAATGAGTAAAAAGAATGTAGTATGCATGTATGATTCAAATTGGCGTACGTGTGTTAAGTAAACAATAGAAATGACGTAAAAATCATAAAATGATTATATGAGCATAAAAGGATAAAGAAGCATGGATTTTGGTAATCCAAGCAGGGTTCGCTTTTTGAGAAAACGATTTATGAAAAAAGTGAGCGTTTTGACTATTTGAGATACTGAGAATTGAAATTGATTGAATGCAGAACCGAGAAGGTTCGTAGGACACTAGAAACGTAATTCTAGTTAAATAAAGTTATCTAGTCGATTTGCGATTGAATGGCTAATTAAGCTATAAAATGAGACTATGTGAATGTAACATAGTGGAAAACGAATGACCTAGTCGGTCGATTGAAAGAAAAACTAATTTAAATGAGCATGAAAATGAATTAATGGGAGAAAAGTATAAAGTTTATTTAAAAAGAAAATTAGCATGAAACTCAAAATCTAGCAAAAATGGCTTTTGTCCAAAATGCCCTCAACAATTTAGTTAATGACCATTGTGTCCTAAATGAAAAAATGACCAAAATACCCTTGAAAAAATAAGTAATGACCGTTATGTCCTAAGTGGTGAAATGTCAAAATGCCTTTCATTAATCATGTGAAATGACCAAAACGCCCTTAGTTAGAGTTAGTTATGGTTAAATTGACTTAAACCAACTTAGGTTAAGCCTTATTAAATTATCAAAGCCAAGCACTCTTCTTCTTCATTCTAATTTACTGGAAAAATAAAACCTAGGAGAGAGAAGAGAGAAGCCATTGAAATTGGAAGATAAAAGCTTTAGATGGTTGAACTAAAAGGCTTGGATGGTCATGGAGCAATAAGGAAAGAGGAAGGCCTCGACATGGTGAAGCTTCCTATGTAAGAAGATTGAGCATCCAGGAAGGTTTAAAAGTTTTCTATACTTAAAAACCTTTATTTATGCTAGTCTATGCATGTATGTATGGTTAGAGTTAAGACTTATGAAAAAATGTGTCTAGAGTTAAAAGATTATGGTGAAATCTTAAGTTATAAAGTTAAACATAAGAATTTGAAGGGTATTTGCATGTATTTAGCATGTTATACACTCTAATGTATAGAAAATGTGAAATTGATGGCCAAAATTAGCTATTGTGATAATATGTTAATAAAAACATATTTTGAAAGCAAAGAAATTTGGAACAAGTCTTATATGTGTAGTATAAGGCCACAAAGTTGATAAATGAACTAATTATAAGTGTATGGAAAGTGGAGTCTACGAATTGGAAAATGAAATTTTAAGTAAAGTTGATGACAATCCAAATTAAAGGTGATTTTTTACAATTTTGAATAATTAAAGGTGAAATAAAGTCAAATGACTTAAATTTATATTATTACATGTGTCTACGTTGATTTGGTAGTCAACAGATAAAAGGTAGAACGAAAATGTGTTTCGAACAATCGAAATCGAACGTTTCGACTCAAAACGAATTTTTACGAACAAATCTCGCTTCGTGCAAAGTTAAATGGTTTGAAAGGCCTAGACATGTCCTATATGATGTATGTGAGTTATGTCAAGTGTTGGAATGAATTTTGGAAGCAATTGACCAAAAATCACAAAGTTAGTAAAAATGAGTTTTGAAGTTGAAATTTTTTCAAAGTATGAAAACGAGATTAAATTCTCTCCTACAGGCTATTGCTTCAATAATTTTAAGAAGCCAAATGAGCCAAGTAAAATGTTTGTAAAATACTAGGTAGTAAGACCTAGCTATGATCCAAATTTGAGCTTAATTGGATGTAAGATGAAGGAATTAAAAATCATCAAAGGTAGGGAAAAAATTAAAAAATTCTGATTCTGAATATCTCGCCAGGGCGGGATTACTGTTCATGGCCGAGAAGATTTCACGGCCAGCGAAGTCTGAAGGACCGGGGCGAAGTTCCTGTTCACAACAATTTTTTTTAAGCTTCCAAAAAGCTATATTTTGATGTGGAATGATAGAAATAAGTTATACAAATCCTAGAATTGATAATAATGGTCAAATTAAAGGGTGTTAAGGTATAATGAGATAATGAATGGTATAATATAATATGCCTAAAGCTAAGTCAAACCATGTTAAGGGTTATATAAAAGGTCAGGAATGGGTTATGATGTACTATTAACCTATGTAAGGTGTGATACATTAATAGTGTAATGAATATAGACTAATGGTCTAGTAATTATAGTTCAAGTGAAAGAATTATGTAAAATTTTATGACCCTATAATGATATATAGGGTGTATGTTTCCAGACAAGTTTGGGTTAACAAACCGACACGGTGAAGGCTATAAAAGACAATTAAATAACGTAAAGGTTGAGCTTGGTAACATATATCAGATAAGTTTTTCAGACTTGTTGATATGTGATAATTGTTGTTGTGAACTACATGATATTAAAAAATTTGAAATATGCACTCCATGCAACTATGTGTTTTAACGGTTAAAATGCAATATGTGGCATTATGCACCACATAGTAAAGTAAAGAAAACATGACGTATGTTATAAACTGTAAACATGAAAGGTGTTATCTGTTAAACTTGTTGAGCCTTTGTGCTCACTCTTGCTATGAACTAACATTTTTAGGCAACGTATGAGAAGACCGGATATTTCGGTTAAGCTAAAGGTAAAGAATGGTGAATGCATAGATAAGCGTGAAGGAATTTATTATATGTATTTGTGAAATGTTCAAGTAAAGCAGATAAATATAAACCTATGATGGTATAAGTTAATTAACGTCTAGGTTTTTAATTATGAACTTGGTCGTTAACAAAGAAATGAATGTTTTGTAAAACCGTATGGATTGATTTATATGTATGTAATATTCAGAGAAAGGATGTAAAGAGATAAGATTAATGTAGTGTTATAAGTCGAGTTATATATGTAATGAACTCGCATATATGGAACATGTATAAGCAAACAGGATCATGTATGAAACTTGTATTTACAAGCAGAATTATGTATGGATAGATTAGTGGTAGAATTTATCCACAGGGTATATCATGTAAAATTAATATATATATATATGATTTTGAAAATATAATAGACTAGGTCATAATTTAATTTATATGATCTGAGTTCTAGCGTAAGGAAATTGAAGGTTATGATTTTGAGGCAGATAATGAAGGTAAGATAAATAAATAGATTTATGGACCGTATTATGGCCAAATGAATGGTTTTAAAGGTAAAATGTTTATATTAACGCACGAGATTGCCATTAGCAAATGATGGGGTTTCGGGGCACTACAAGCTACGGTGGACCTTGTGCATTAAACTTCATACATTTATCAACTTAACCAATAATCTCATAATCATAATGGTTGAATTAGTTTATTTTAGACTATACATTAAAAATTTCTCATACTTAGTCGTTGGATCTTAACTTGATCTCGATCTCATTATTTATACGAGTATCAACTTGTAGTTCATCCAAATAAATGGATAACACCATATATAACGGTCCAATTTTAACCTTAAGATTTAGATATTCTATAACTTTACATATTTCAAGATTCACGTCATTAAATCATTAAGACGGTTCTTGGGAATAGAGAATCTCGTGTTGAGTGTTTGTATCTTCACCCATGATAAATGTTTGTATTTTTATTCGTGACAAATATTTGTATCTTTGTCCGGTGCAAAATTCTATTTTCGTACAAAACATACCTAACTAGTTAAAACCTCACTCGAAACACATTTGGTTATAGTGATATCTCTTTATATCAATAATCCTACTTATCTAGCATTCAGAATAATAATAACAAGTTTGTACTTGGGTCCGAGGAGCCTAACGATGAATTTGACCAGTTAATATCGATTAGTCCTGTCTCAGATGCTTACAGTACTCACAAGTCATTTACCAATCATCATTCAGATAAATAGGTCATATCAACATTGTATTAATGTTTTACTATCTATCTGAATTCAAAGTTTTGGCATAACATGATCAGTCCATATTACCAATACCCTCACTCAGATTTATAGTTCTCTAACAATTCTAGGTTATATCAAAGTAAAGACATAATAATATTCTGATGATAATAAATAATATTATTTATACAATATTCGGTTACATGTTTGCATTGTTCTTATTGCAACAGTTATTATGACTTATACAAATACAAGTAATAAACATGAAAATCCAATATATACTTTATCTTTATGTTTATGATCTTCTTAACATTTATCTTTAATCTCCAAATAAGGTTTTATTTGCAAGAATGAGCAAGACGGCTCAACAAGTATAACAGGTAGCACATACGCGGTTTATGCTTTCATATAAACCTTCACATGTCTTGACTAGACATAATTCTCCATTTAATATCACATATAACTCACATTCCAACAATTTATATCACACTGACACACAAAGTATATAAATCATGTTCATAACCTGTAAACATAACACATAACAATTAGAAGGCTTACAAATATTAGTTAAAGACTTCACATAACATCTATCTCATAAAAACATGACATTACACATCTCATTTATCATTTTAACAATACTACACAAGTAGAACATAGCAAGAGTTACAAGACTTGCCTTGAAACCTTTTTAGGGTTTCCCGAAAAATAGTTAAACGCCTACAAAAAGGGTTACGCATCCTCGAACTTTAGTTTATCCAATTTTAATTTTGAATAAGTCTTTTGATAGCTTAACTAGACTATTTTCATTAGTATAATCATTTGGTTATGTGAGGATCCGAATTTCAGGATTCCTTTAATAATATCAAATAAGAATTTATTAATAAGAATATCAAGGTTGTTTAAGTTAATTATTATTTAAAGTGTTTGAAGGAATTTAATTAGTAAATTAAATTTGTACAAAGATGGTGATGAATTATGTGAATTTAAAATAATTGAAAAGTAAATAAATTGTGTAAATACAATTTATGAGGAATAAAAGAAATTTCAGGTAAGTGTACAATAAATTGTACAATTTAATTATTGTGGAAGTACATAAATTATGTTTTAAATAAGGTTATGTGATAATGTAAATGCATGAATTAAATATGTATATATTTATATATATACACATTTGTATATTATATATGTGAATGTTTAATTGATAATCTTAAATTTCATTAATTATGGAAATAAAGGGATTAATAATTAAATTAATCCAAATTTAAATAAAAAGTGAATGGGGGAGTTGGTAAAATTGTATGTGTTGATTTTAGAATTTATCAAGAATTTTGGAGGAGGTTTAGAAATTAATTGAGAAGGAAACGTAATTATATAAATTATATAATAATAAATTATATAATTTATATAAGGAAATTAAAATAAGGTATGAAGAAAATAATAATTATATAATTTATATAAGGTGATTAAATGGAATAAAGTTGGAGGAAATTAAGAAATTATTTAAAAGGAGAATGTAATTATATACATTATATAATATTAAATTATATAATTTATATATAAAGAAATTATGGTAAATATTCAAGAAATGAAATAATAAATAAGAAAAAGGAATGTTTTAAGTTATTAAAAATTATATTTATGTATAATGAAATTATTATGACTTTTATGGAAAATAATATTTCAGAAATGTGAACATGTTAATGTAACATGTTGTCCAAGTAACGGAGTGAAAAATTATGAAAAATAATTTGTATATGTCCTATGAATTATTTTATGATTTTTGGAGGTGTAAATTACCTCAAATAATTACATGCATGGCGTTATGCGTGTACAAAATTTGTCAAATAAAGTACCCAAAAAGTGTATTAATATTATTGATAAATCATATTATGATTTTTAGTGAATTTAAATAAATATTTTATATTTATTATATAAAATATTTATTACACGAAATAATTACGTAATGTGTTTAAAATATTTTTTTATGCCTTATTTTGCCAAATCCGGAAACTTCAAGAAAGTCCAAAGTCGGTGGAATTTTTATCCAAGTTGGCTTATTAACTAGTTTGATATATATATATATATATATATATATATATGAAGGAAAAGAAGGAAAAAAAAGGGAAAAAGAAAAAGAAGAAGCAAAACTTTTTTTTCTTCTTCATCACCGACCACCCTCACTATTACCACCACCGAACACCACCAGAAAGTATGACCATCAAGAAAGGAGAAGGTGTTGAAGCCTCAAAGGAAAGATTTTTCAAGCTTTTGGAAAGGTATAAAGCATTTTATGTAAATTAATTTATTATTTGTAATGATAAAATAATTTTGTGAAAAATAAGAAAGAAATTAAAATTATTATTCTAAATAATTTATAGATGTATATGTATGAATTTTATGATTTTTAGAATAATTTTGTGGTGAAAGTTTAGAGCAAAAATGGAATTTTGTTGGTTTAATTAGTTACTGCTGGAGGGAAAAAAATTGGAAGAGAAAAAAAAAAAAAAGGAGGCGCCGCGCATTGCGCGCAGCTGTTTTCAGAAAACGCGGGCCAAAAACGACGTCGTTTTTGGACGCGGGAGAGGGAGGTCGCGCCATGCGCGGAATCAGATTCTCCCAACGCCAAACGACGTCGTTTGGTGTAGGCGGAGTCGGGGACGGTGACGTCACGCCATGCGCGGCCGATCCTTTTGTCGAAATGACGGTTTTGCCCTTGACCTTTTAAGAAAATACCGACCGTGTCCTGGCCCTGTAGAATGACACGCGTACCCCTGAACTTTTAAGAAAATGACCAGCGTGTCCCAAGGCTGCGAAAATTACGGAAATACCCCTGGACTTTTCGGGAAATTCCGGATATGTCCCTTTAGCTGCGGAAATTACATAAATGCCCCCAGAAAGTGATTTTTATGAAATAAATGTTTAAAAATTGTTTTAAAATTCCAGAAAATTATGGAAAAATACTAAAAATATAGAAATGGTGTTTGGGCATTAAATTTAATATTTTTGTAAAAATATTAAATATTGGGGATTAATATTTAAATATTTTAAATATTAATCTAATGAGTTTAAAGTTTAGAAAAATGATTAAATAAAATCCGGACAATTAGATATGTTAAAATTTATCCGATGAGCCGGGTTGTCCGTATTAGAGGTGTTAAATATTAAGTTATGCTAATATTTTAAGGAACGATGTTATTATAGTTGGCTATATAAATTAATAATTGGCCCAAAGATGATATTAATTAAGTAAATTAATATCATAAGGAGATAAATAATTATTATTTGATTATTTTATGATCATAGGTTGATCGAGTTAAGGGTTTGAGCTAACAATTTAAATAACTGGACGCCAGGCAAGTTCTTCAGTCCTTTTTATGTTAAGTGTTGGAATGTTATGATATGTAATTCTTGTTTTAACTGCATACAAATTATGTGTTACGTGATACGTGATTAATATGACCATAATGTGTATTTTGTGCAACGATATGAATATATATGAGATATATTGCTATAGCAAAAACACAAGCACATGATGTATGACACACACCAAGCATGATAAGGTATGTGCTACGTGAAGTATAACTGTTGAACTTGCTGAGCCGTTGTGCTCATTACTTGCTTAATATATATTTTGCAGGAAATAAATAAATTTCAAATATGTCAGATGATATAAAGATGGATAATCACAGAAGGTTGTGAATGTTATTGTTATGTTTCAATAACATAATTTAATGTGAATACAGTTGTTAGGTTTATATTGGTATTTTGTATGTACAAATATGTTGAACTCAGACAGGATATGTTCATATATATATATATATATCTATATATCTATATATATATATATATATATATATATATATATATATATCTCAAACTAGTTAATAAGCCAACTTGGATAAAAATTCCACCGACTTTGGACTTTCTTGAAGTTTCCGGATTTGGCAAAATAAGGCATAAAAAAATATTTTAAACACATTACGTAATTATTTCGTGTAATAAATATTTTATATAATAAATATAAAATATTTATTTAAATTCACTAAAAATCATAATATGATTTATCAATAATATTAATACACTTTTTGGGTACTTTATTTGACAAATTTTGTACACGCATAACGCCATGCATGTAATTATTTGAGGTAATTTACACCTCCAAAAATCATAAAATAATTCATAGGACATATACAAATTATTTTTCATAATTTTTCACTCCGTTACTTGGACAACATGTTACATTAACATGTTCACATTTCTGAAATATTATTTTCCATAAAAGTCATAATAATTTCATTATACATAAATATAATTTTTAATAACTTAAAACATTCCTTTTTCTTATTTATTATTTCATTTCTTGAATATTTACCATAATTTCTTTATATATAAATTATATAATTTAATATTATATAATGTATATAATTACATTCTCCTTTTAAATAATTTCTTAATTTCCTCCAACTTTATTCCATTTAATCACCTTATATAAATTATATAATTATTATTTTCTTCATACCTTATTTTAATTTCCTTATATAAATTATATAATTTATTATTATATAATTTATATAATTACGTTTCCTTCTCAATTAATTTATAAACCTCCTCCAAAATTCTTGATAAATTCTAAAATCAACACATACAATTTTACCAACTCCCCCATTCACTTTTTATTTAAATTTGGATTAATTTAATTATTAATCCCTTTATTTCCATAATTAATGAAATTTAAGATTATCAATTAAACATTCACATATATAATATACAAATGTGTATATATATAAATATATACATATTTAATTCATGCATTTACATTATCACATAACCTTATTTAAAACATAATTTCTGTACTTCCACAATAATTAAATTGTACAATTTATTGTACACTTACCTGAAATTTCTTTTATTCCTCATAAATTGTATTTACACAATTTATTTACTTTTCAATTATTTTAAATTCACATAATTCATCACCATCTTTGTACAAATTTAATTTACTAATTAAATTCCTTCAAACACTTTAAATAATAATTAACTTAAGCAACCTTGATATTCTTATTAATAAATTCTTATTTGATATTATTAAAGGAATCCTGAAATTCGGATCCTCACATTCTTCCCCCCTTAACAGGATTCCGTCCTCGGAATCATAATTACCGTAATATTCATACGTAATTTATTTATAATACCTTGCAATATATTTATCTTGGTGAATAACAACTCATTCCCTAATAATCTTATTTTACCTCATTAACTTCCATAACTCGCATGGATAATCTTATAACGATCTTCACTGCTAAAATATTTAAATTCTTAACTTAATTCACAATTTCTTTGAAATATTATATTTCACAATTCTCAAAATTTTGTTCATAAAACTTTAACACATCTCTTAGTACACTTATCAAGGTAGTTTCTTATTCTCTGCAACTTTTCTTTTCCTTACTCCATTCTCTTTATTGTACATTATTTATACTCTGCACATTCATCTTTATTTTCTCAATTCATATTTGTGAATCTTCCTTTCATTTCATAAATTTTCCTCAATACTTTTATCATTCAACAATAGGTTTTAAATATTAACCTTTACTTGATTCATCATAATCCTTATTTAATTTATTTTAAAATTCTGGGGTATCACATTCACCCCTCCTTCATAAAATTTCGTCCTCGAAATTTTCATGTACTAATATCTCATTTATTTGCAACATATATAATTTCCCTTGCATTCAGTCCATATATCTTTCTTTCATTCCTTTCTCACAGTCATTGCACATTGCAATTTTCTATTTCATCACATTTCATAATTTCTTTATTTACTAGATAGAGGTTGTGATAGAAATTATTAAATGGCTTAATTATGGATTATGAAATCAAGAATAAATTGGTATGGATATGAATAGTATTAAGTTTTGAATATCAAGCTTTATGATACTGGTTACAGAAAGAAAAGAAAAAGTAAAGGTTACGATCCATGGGACTATGATCGAAATGTAAGAATTTTAAATATTCAAATATTTTAATACAATGATTGAGAAAAAGAAAAATTTATACCGAAAATTTGGTAATTGATGATTTTGAAATTAAACAATGGATCGTATTAGGTGATGAAAGATATATTAACGGACCGAAATTTGGACGTGAGGTAAATAATATTTATTAAATACAAGATTTAAGGGAATAAGATGGATGAATTTCGGGGTCGTTACAGGTTAAGTGGCTAACTCAAAATCATATTTTAAATACTTGAACCCGAGGGTCCCTTAATTTTCATCTTCGACCTCTTTTTCGATAACTGCCATAACTTTGTCATAAAAAAATATTTTGAGATGATTATTGAGTATAAATTTCATAAAATGTCATGATCTACAACATTCCTTTAGGTTGATAAGGCAAATTCAAAATTTAAAGTTTTGGAAATTTGCAAAAACAGTTAGTGAGCATACTAGACTTATATTTCTTTGATTCGATTGGTAAAACATATTACCTCAAGAATTAATTTGCTAAAATAACATGTTCTAACACTCAATAACACTTTATAACATAAAAATAACAAAATCATAAACTTACTTATGTATAATTTATAACTTTTACTCAAGAACATGAAGAACGAATCGAAGAACACGAAGAACTAAGTTGCATCATTCATTCTTGGTTTAGCTTGTTAAAACATGGTGCCACAAGCATGAATTTGCTAGGCCATCATGTTTTAGAACTTTATAACACTAAATTACAAAATCATAAACCTACTTATGTAGAAAATTATGAGTTTTGCTTAAGAACACACGAAGAACACAAATAACGAAAAATCGTACATGGTAATAACTTATGTTCTTGAGCTTTTGAATTTCATACTTGAAATAATTTGAGCATTATAACTGCTTATATATGTGATTATGAAATTTTATATTTGACAAAATTTGGTCATTATGACGGCTTGTTTGCTTGATTATAACATTATATAATTATTGCTTAAGAACACACGGAGAACGATAATTGTACATGGCTACGACATATGTTCTTGAGCTTTAAACTATAAAATGAAATTCGACATTATAACTACTAAAAAATAAAGAAATTCTCAAGAACACATGAAGAACACTGAAAACGATAATCGTACATAGCTACGACTCGCGTTCTTGAGCTTTTAAACAAAATTTGAACGAACATAATAACAACTAATGATTTACCTCTCGAAGTGCAAGCTTTAACTATTTCTTTGCACTTAATTATTGTCTCACAAGAACTCTCTCTATATTTGCTCTTTAGCTTGGTAAAAATGGTGTGAATTTATGATGGAATGACATCTCTATTATAAAAAACCAAGGATCGGGGTAGTTTGGTCTTTAGTTTAAAAGCCAAGAACATTTTAGTCTTTTTGCACATTATTTAATTAATAAAAATAAAATAATATCTAGATATTTTCAAGACAAAAATAGCTCACTTAGTTTCTAGAAGCTTTTCGAGCTGTTTTGTCATTATTTCTTCCTACTGGTTAAAATTTCGGTACATCGGATAAATCGTGTGCGGTTAATTTAAATTTTTTTGCATCAGTAATATCAGTTTTAATTAGTTATACATATTTTATTCATAAAATACATTATATAGTATTAATATGATGTCTTGTGTAAGCCTCGTAGTTTATACCTTATTTTAATCTCGGATACACTTCAGTATATTTCTCGTAAAGCATGTTTTACGTATTCCTTTCCGTATTTGTTTCATTTTTAAATTTCATAACCCCACAATCATTTTTTTGTACATATTTTTATTTGTGAAAATATCTCTGTTGTCCGTAAAAATGTTATTCAGAACTGTGAATTTTCAAAATTCGGAAGACAGTGTCCGAATAAATAGTATTTTACGTGTTTTTCGAAAAAAAACTTTTATTAGCTAAAATAACATTTATACTTCATATACACGCTATTTTGTGAAATATGACATGTCAAAGCATCGAAAAGAACAGTAAAAAAGACGACAAACGTTTTCTCGTAAATCGTGTCTTTTTTCGTCGTTTTCCCTAAAAAAATTTATTGGCTCCCTGACATCTAAACCTTAGATTAACACTATGCTGTGAAATGTGAGAATTCCTACAAATGAAAGGAATAGTCAAATGAACGAAAAGCGTTTCCTTGTGAATAGTGATTTTTCACGTTTTTCGAGAAGAAAAAAACTTTTATTGACTGCTACGTGTTTTAAAGCGTGGGATGGATGAATCTTAAAACGAAATGTCAATTTAACATACCCATTTCGAGAGCACAGGTTATTTTCTAGGATTTAGGATTTAATTTATTTTTTCTAATTTAGGTTTTTGCCTTTAATTGACTTATGATTTTTAATAAGTGTTAAGGTTAACTACTCGAACCAAAACAAAAAATTCTACACATAGATAATTCACATATCACATTTAAAAGCTTAATTCAAGCTTTAGTAATTACGTAACACATAGTTTAGGTTAAAAATTTTAACCTACAGTCGTATATGATAGTATTTTTGAATTTTATATATTCTTTAAGATAACTCAAGGTATGCTTGAGAAATCGTTCTTAGGTTTTGAATTGACAACCTTAATTAGATCTTGTCATATCATATTTGAAATATTTGGGATATTACATTCACCCTAACTTATATTAATTTCATCCTTGAAATTAACTTACAACTAACTTTAGTAATTTAATATCATATTTATAAGTTCTATAAATATTTAGGATATTACATTCTCCCCTTCTTATAGGAATTTAGTTCTCAAAATTATAGTATAATCATTTTCAATTTACTCTTCAATATGAATTTTCTAAATCCACATTTTACTCACATTAAACACCTAATACTTTGATTAGGTGAACAATGTTCACTTATCTCTGCACATTTTTTTTCCATAACTCTAGGTTTTAAACCCTTTACAAAACTCGATTTTCAGTCATATTCTTCCTTTATTTAGGATTCTTCTAACTCATATTGCAGTCAATCAAGACCTTGAACTTCTTTTAATACTATGGATACCATATGACCCACAATTTCTTAACCATCACTAAGACTTAAAATCACCCTTTAGTGTAACAATCAATTCAGATTGGAAACACTCATATCAGCCTGTTGTACCATATTATCGTCTTAAAGACGCGGTATGTTGCATTTATCAGAATCATATGTCCGTTTACTTTATCATTACCATTGTAATGACCGAGAAAATTTGCTGTAATTTTTTTTTTTTTTGGAATAAAATTATACAAAACTATTTTGTGCAATTATGTGGTATGTGTGTGTGTGTGTGTGTGTGTGTATACATACATAGGTTAAATTAAAAACGTTACGTGATGATTGCAATTAAGGTGTTACATTAATTTGTACCTAATGAGTTAAATTAATTAATTTAATTAGGCAACAAAGGTAGCGACCACGTGAATTAATCTTTTTACATGGGTTATGATTTAATTAACCAATTCGAGGATTGATCATGTTTTAGGTATTGTATAATGCTAATTAACTAATTAAGTTGATTAATTAGAATTATGGGAGCAAGGTCCAATGATTATCTTATTTGACCTAATCTAGTAAATTAATGTGTTGAGGGTGACACTTTATTTTATGAACACAAATGGGCTGATTATTGAAACAATGATTCAATTTATTTAAAACCCATGTTGTATTTAACTAAACCCAAAACCTTGACCTAACTTGAGGCTAGAGTAGCCCAATTCCCTATTAAGTAGCTTTTGTGCTAATTGCGCCGAATCTTTGACCTGAATACTAAGTAAACACAACAGGCCAAATTTACTTATTTTAATTGAGCATAAGATTTCTCAACTGAGACTTTCATTTTGGGACAAAATTAGCATCAAGTTTGCACTCGAAATTCCCATCATTGTTTGAGCTGCTATGCATGGCATCTTAGTCTGCCCAATGAGCTTATGGTAGAGGTTTGGCTGCCTAGGTTAAAGCAATAGAGTGCATTAGGGCTGGTTTTGAGGCTTAGGTGGTAATCATTTAGATGGTAAGTGATGGAGTATACTCCTATAGATTTCAGCCCTTATGCATTCAAGCCTTCACCTGAACTTCTAAGTGCATTAGCTGAGAGAGAATCCTTTTGAGAGAAATATGAGAGTTCACAGTAATCCAAAAGGAGAAGGAAGAAACCCAGCAGCTTGTTTTCCATTTTCAACACTCACTTAAGGTTAAAAGTGATCCTATACTCAACTCCTAGTTCTTATGTTAATTTATTGTTCATCTTTGTTATGCTACTTGTGTTGTGGGAGTTGCTGTGAATTAGGGGTCATGAAGGACCCAGTGATATAAGGTGGATGATATGGTTGTAGTTTATGTGCTATATGTGGTTATATGTATGAAATGAGCTATACATCAGTGTCTGCATGTTAAGTTCTTGATAAAAGATCTCAATGAAATGTTCTTTCAAGAGTTTCTTTCAAAAGACTGATGTTTACCAAAAGATGTGCTATGTGTAGTTTATAACATGTTGAATCTATGAAGTACATGCATGTGATCTTATGATAGTCTCATGGAGGTCTTAATACTGATTCAATTCATGGAAGTGTATGTCTATATATGTGCTTAGATATGTTAACTGTGGAATTATGCACGTATGCTAGATGTTGTAGGAAGTTTCTTCTATAACAAATTTCAATGCTTTACCATTTAAGTGCATATTTTCCAAAACTAAATAAGGGTCATAATACCAAAATGGTCTTCGGAGCTTCATAGTAGTCAACTATGCCAATTGTGTGTTTATCAATGAAACATGCTGCGTTGACAAGATTCAAATTATGTGTATGAAAAGTGTTTTCAAAACTCAATAATGTCAAGTATGATTTGTAAATGAAATGAGGTATGAAATGCACGCTAAAAGTCTAGAAATAAAGATTGGTATGAAGAGTATAATAATCTAAGGTTTTGTTTGTATGCTTTAAAACATCAAAAGTCAGAGAAATTTATAAATTTCTAGAATTTTGGCCGACTGCAGCTGCGCCTGTGAGGACCGCAGCTGTGCCCGAGCCTTCTGTTAAGTTTTTATTCTAGACCGCAGTTGCGCGCCCGTGAGGACCGCAGCTATGCCTGAACCTTCTATCTAAATTTTTAATGTACAATGCACCTGCGGAGCAGGGGAGCGCACCTGCGGTGCACCCAACACATATGCGCTTGGGTCCAGCGCAGCTGCGCTCGACCATGTTGTTCGCAAGTTGTGTAATCTTTCCAATTTTTGCTATATGATCGCCATGCATGCCTTTATGTGATGTAATTGAACTACATGAATGTTATAACATGTAGATTAAGCCTAAGATAAAAGGAATCGATATAATAAGCCTAAATTGGGTAGCTTTTAAAGCAAAGTGCCATGACTTAAGTTTAAATGCATCGACTTATGCCATGTTGCCTAAACTATATGTTATGTGTTATGTGTAAGCTTATATATAAGAATGATTGCTTGTAGTGCTAACCAATGTGTATATACTTGATTTGTTAACTGATCACGCTCTATGTGTCTAAGTTAGCCAAGTTACATGAGAAGACGATAAAAGCTACGTGCTATATGCTATTTGGTGGTAACCAACATATGTATGCTAAATAGTGAGGTTATGCGCTAAGCGTTATTTGAACTAGTACGTTAGAACTAGCATGTATCTAAGGTAAATGAGCAGATTGTCATTTGTAACTTAAAGCTAATGAGTGGGTTGACGGTATTATCTATATAGGCATTAGACGTAGTGAAGTGTTAAGCATAATTGACAACCAAGGCAAGTTTCCTAAGCTTACTCAAATTGTATTGAGCAAGTTCTTTTATCTATGCACACTACATTATTTCGGTGCAAACTTTTTGAATTCAAATATCATGATTCAAACCCATTATTAATAGTCTTAACGATATTGGTCTTATGATTATTGGTTATTATCATCCTTTGCATAATGTCAATAATCTTAACGAAGTTCAAGGTTACTTGACCATCAGCATTCAAATTCTTCGATCTTGAAATATAAAGTAAATGCCTATGCATCTTTTTGTCGATTGTCCAATTTATCGAAAATGTTATCATGTTTTAAAACCCTTTTATATACTTACTAAGCCATTTATTGCTCACACTTGCTCAAAACTAAACCTTTCAACAAAAATCCGAGTTCTCGGAAGGTTCCAAGAAGGACAAGGGTAAAGGAAAAGCTAAGGAGTAGCTGTCTTATTATTTTCGTGTAACTTTTGAATTATGTTGTCAAGACTTTTGTTATGATGTAACATTTTTGTAATGAAGGTTAGTTAAACCTGGGATATTATGTTTTTAAGATGAATGATGCATTTAATTATTACATTTAATGATTAAATGGGTAGATAGTTGTGTATGATGTTGTACTGTGAGCACCAGATCCGGGGTTTAGAGAACCCGAATTTAGGGGCTTCACAGGTTGATATTAGAGCTGATAGGTTATAAACCTTAGGTAGGGGAAAAACCTTAGGAATATGACCGTAGTGACACTCATTTCGAGTATAAGAAGTGAATTGTGGAAATTCATCAAATTAAAATTTACGAACATATGTGATTACGTGAAAAAAAAAAAGACTGTTGCAAAGGACTAATTAAGTCAATTATATGGTATTGTAGGATGTCAGAAAGAGGTGAGGATAGCCAAATTCGTGAAGAAGAGCCACAAAAGGAGTAAGTGGCGTTAGAGGAACAAATTGTAGCGGCGTCAGTTACTGCAGTGGCACCTCCTTCTGACAGCAAGCCCGATGAGGGAAATGAGCAAGAAGAGATAGGAGGATTCTCATATGGACCATCGTCATCCGAGGAAGACTTCTATGGACAGTAGATGGATCGAATTTAGGAGCTGGAGGATAGGGTCCAACATCTCGAGGCTGAGGATCAAGTACATCAGTACATGGAGGAGCAGTACAAGTCACTGGTTCATCAACTGGTGGCAAGAAACGTCGAGCTAAGTGAAAAGCATCACGAGGCCGAGCAAAAGATAGTGGACCTGAAGAATGAGAAAGAGGCCTTTCATGTTCACTGGGACGAGGAGGTTGCTGCTAGAATCTGGTTAAGTCATCAGCAGGATGATGCCATGGACATGATCTATGACCTGGAGAATGAAGTTAGAAGCAAAAGTGCCAGGATGGATAAGATGGGCTATGCTTTCAAGACCATCTTTGGTAGGTGGCAGTCCAGGACTCGCCACTATCCGGAGAAAGAAGGACATAACCGATGATTGGTGAGACGGAAGAGGATGATGGAGATGGGATACGAAGAATACGGGAGTGCCAAAAAGCACGACATGCTTTATCCTTAGTTTTTATTTTAAGCTTATGCTATGTAATTTTGTGAATCCCAAGACTTTTGAACATCAAGTGGGATAGTTGGTGGTATACCCCGTCTTTTGCAATATAGGTTATTATATTAGAACCCAACTTTTGTATTCAAGGCAATGTTTTGTAAATCCAGATCATATGTGATTGAACATATATTATGTTTTAAAATTTAAAAGATGTAAGTGTGGTGTGCTGTCGCATGCACCCAAAAATAAAATCTTACTTTGAAAAATAAATATGTAGTAGTGCAAGTATGAGTCGATCCCACAGAGAATGATTAATTTAATTTTATGTTTTTGTAAACCAAAATTGGGGGATTTTTAATTAAAGAAATAATTTAAATGAAATTAACTAAAATAAATATGCAAGTAATTTAATGAAATAAATAAGAAGAAGAAGCCTTGGTTTAAGTTAACATTCACCATCAAGAATTTACGACTGATCATTGATGCAAAAATAACTCAATTTATATTTTAAATATTCAACGTGGAATAATTACTCCCATTCATATAATTTTCCTATCTCTCCTTATTTTTTGTTAAGCAGAAACAAACGATCTAAATAACCTTTACTACTAAATAACCTCAGACAAGCGCTAAAGATTTAACCTAGTAGCAGCATAAAGAAATAGAGAGATCGTTGAACTAAACAACACAAGCCAAGCGTCTGCATTTAATTTAGATGAATATTCTTCCTAAGATATAATAATTGTAACGACCCCGAAATTCGACCCACTTTATTACCTTAAATTTTGTATTTATTATAAATTATCTTCATTTACGTCCAAATTTCGGTTCGTTAATAAATCTTTAATCTCCTTATTTAACCCATTATTTGACATTACCGTCATCAATTTCCAAATTTTCAGTATAATTTTTTTTTTTCAATTCAGTCATTGTATTAAATATTTGAATATTTTAAAAACTTAACTTCTTGATCCTAGTCCCTGGATCGTAACCTTTACTTTTATTCCTGTTACCAATATCTTAAACCTCATCATTCAAAATTTAAAATCCTTTCATATCCATACAACTATTCATTGATTTAAAATTTATAGTCATTTATTTTGATACAAATATTCCTTGTTGCAACGTTCATAATCAAACGTATAATAATTTCTAACGTAACAATTAATTTGAACATTCACGGTTCACAATTTAACACTACTCGTCCTATCCGGATCTAACATATATGTACATACAAAATGTTCATGTAACCTTGACAAATTATCTACATTGAATTATAATATAAACATATAATAATAACGTTCACAACTTTTTAGGAAAATCCGTCTCAACAAATCTGATATTCTTGAAATTTATTTCTTTACCTGCAAAAATTTATTTTAAATAAGTAATGAGCACAACAACTCAGCAAGTTCAACAGTTTATGCTTTACGTAGCACATACCTTAACATGCTCAGTGTGTGTCATACATCATGTGTTGTGCTTCTATTCAGGCATTTTATCTCAAATATATTCAGATCATTTCACAAAGTACATATTATTGCCACATTAATCACGTATCATATAACACATAATTTGTATGCATTTAAAACAAGAATCATATATCATAACAGTCCAACATTTAATATAAAAGGACTGAAGAACTTGCCTGTATTGTGAAATTGATAAATATTTAATTCTATACAGCTTCTCGTACAACCTATAATCATAAAATAATCAAATAATAATTATTTATCCTCTTATGATATTAATTTAATTAATTAATATCATATTTGGACCAATTATTAAATAACATGGTTAATTAAATTAACCCCGTTCCCTAACATATTCATTTAACTTAATATCCAACACCTTTACTACGGACAACCCGGCTCATCGGATAAATTTTAGCACATTTGGTTGTCCGAATTTTTATTTAACCATTTTCTAAATCTTAAACTTAATAGATTAATATTTAAAATATTTAAATATTAATCTCCAATATTTAATATTTTTACAAAAATATTAAATTTAATGCCCAAACATCATTTCTATATTTTTATTATTTTTCTATGATTTTTAGACAATTTTTAAACAGTTATTTCAATTAAAAATAATTTCTGGGAGTATTTTGGTCATTTCCGCGCCCTTAGGGATACATTCGGTATTTCTCAAAAAGTCCAGGGACATTTTCGTAATTTTCGCAATGTTATGGACATGTTTGGTATTTTCTGGAAAGGCAGGGGGCATAACCGTAATTTCCTAGGCTAAAGGATACGTTCGGTATTTCTTGGAAAGATCGGGGGCACGCTTGTAATTTCGCCTCGTGACCGACCGCCGCGCATTGCGCGGCCTCCCCCCTTACGCCAGCCAAACGACGTCGTTTGGCCTGGCGTCAACACAAATCTTAGTCGCGCATTGCGCGGCTTTCCTTCCACCCCTCAAAACAATGCCGTTTCATCCGGGGCGGAAGAAAAACTGACCACGCGCCATGCGCGGTCGACCCTTAACAGATTTTCTCCTTCCTGCCGCGAATATTGTACCAACTTTCCAATTTTAATCCCTTTTAGATCCAAACTTTCACAACATAAAGCTTCTAAAAATAATATAAATCACATATATACCTCCATAAATTATTTGGAATAATTATTTCCTATTTTTCCACACAATTTATTTAATACTATAATTACATAAAATAAACTAAAAAAACAAAGATTTATACCTTCAAAAGCTTTGAAAATTCTTCCTTGAAGCTTGTTATTTCCTCTCCTTGGTGGTGGCTATGGTGGTCTTAGGTGGCATGATGGTGGTGTCGGGTGGAAGAAGGAGAAGTGGAGAGAATAGTGTTTTGTTTTCTTTCATTTTCTCTTATTTCCTTTCCTTCCACACACACACACACACACACAGACACACACACACACACACACACACACACACACACACACACACACACACACATATATATATATATAAACCATATTTGCATGAATTGTTTTTAAAATCCCTCTTAAGTCCACCGCCTCTCTATCTCTCGGTTCGAAATTTTGCACCAAAAATAAACATAATCAACTAATTTAATACATTACGTATTTATATCGTGTAATAAATATTTTATATAACATGTATAAAATATTTATTTTAATTCACTAAAAATCATAATATGATTTATAAATAATATTAATACCTCTTTTGGGTACTTTACTTGATAAATTTTGTACTATATGAGATAATTTATACCTCCAAAATTCATAAAATAATTCATATAACATATAAAAATTATTTTTGACGTCGTTACTTGGACAACATGTTACATTAACATGTCCACGTTTCCAAAATATTATTCTTCATAAAAGTCATAATAATTCTATTATGCATAACCATAATTTTTATTAACTTAAAACATTCATTTTTTCTCATTTATTTTTATTTCTTTAATATTTACATTAAGTTCTTTATATATAAATTATATAATTTAATATAATTTATATATTTACATTCTCCTTTATTAAATAATTTCTTAAATTCCTCCATAATTATCACTTAATTGCATAATCAATAATTATACATTTATTAATCCATTCATTAATTTAATCCTTTTATATAAATTATATAATAATTCTTATATAATTTATATAATTATTTTTCCATTACTCTTTTATTTAAATTTTCTTATATAAATTATATACTTTATTAGTATATAATTTATAAAATTCTTTCCTCTTCTTAAATAATGTCTAAACCTTCACCATAATTATTGATTAATTAAATAATCAATATTTTTAATTTTACTAACTTCCTCATTCACTTTTATTTAACTTTTGATTAATTTAATTATTAATCCCTTAATTTTCATAAATAATAAAATTTATAATTATCAATTAAACATATACATTTATATATATACAAATGTGTATATATATACATATCTAATTTCATATATTTTGCATTACCACATAACCTTAATTAAATCATAATTCCTACATTTCCATAACAATTTAATTGTACAATTTATTGTACATTTTCATATAATTTCTCTTATTCTTAATAAATTCTTTTTAAATAATTTATTTACTTTTCTATTATTTTAATTCAACATAATTCGTCATGATCTCTGTACAGATTTAATTTACTAATTAAATCCCTTTACACACCTCAAATCACATAAATATTACAAATAATTTAAACAATCTTAATAATTCTGTTAATTAAATTCTTATTTAATTTTATTAAGTACTTTCTGAAAATTCGGGTCCTCACAATAATCTTTTGATCTGAAAAATAATTATTAATCTTAGTTGCTTCATAAATTAAAGTGACCAAACAATTATGGATTTGATATTTAATTTAGCTAATGCGAATAATAAACTAGTATGCACCCTAGCAATCAAAAGAATTAATCATAAAATTAAACACAGAAAAATACCCAGTACTCAAAATATAAATTGAACAGTTAAAATAAATTAGATCTCATAGTGTATTAATCTTGATGGCTTCAATCACTTAAACCAAGAAAAATATTTTAGCTACACATAAATATAAAAAATTCTAAAGAATAAAAGAGAGAATTTTTCTAGTAAAAGTTGTGTTTAACTGTTTCTCAAACTCTCTATTTATAAACTACATAATCCTCCTAACCCTAATAGGAATTATAATTTTCAAACCCTAATAGGATTTATAATACAAATAATAAAAAAAAATCCCTATTTATTTTTCCTTTTCCAATTTGCTATTGGATTTATTTAATTTAATTGCTTGCTGCAATTGGAAAGAACCCACATGGAAAAGGAAGAATAATTTGCTGCTTTGCACCAGAATCTTGTTGATTTATAAAGTGATCGACCATGCATGGCGCGGGTATTTTCCTTGACTGCCCACGCGCAAGGCGCGATACTCCTGTTGGTAACCCTTTCAGTCGAACGACGCCGTCCCATGCATATTCTGCTTAAACCATTTCGTGCATGGTGTGCCTGCCTATTCAGGATATTTACGATTTTGCCATCAAGTTCTTCTGAAGTTACATATCTGCCATCAACCCTTTAATTCCTAAAAAAATGCAATTAAAATTAAATAAAAATAATATAAAAATACATAAAATTAATAAAAATATATAATATCACATAAATTACCTAAAATGCTAAAAATACTTAAAAACTCATAAATAATTAAGTATGAAATACCTGATAAAAAGATATAAAATTGACTTCTCAAATACCCCCACACTTAAATCTTTGCTTGTCCTCAAGCAAAACAAGAATAAAACTATAAAAATAAAACTTTACTAAGTAAATCAATTAACCTAGACTGACTTACCTGAGCAACAACTGAATATGAATTCAATATTAGTCTCACAGATTTTTTTTAAATGATAACTCAAGAAAATTTTCAAAATTATGTATAATCCAAAATTTTAACTTATTTATCAATTTTACTTTAATCAAGACTCTTCATGTGTGTGTGAATCCATATATATGAAACTAATCAAAACTCAAATATGTTTAAGTTATTAATTACCTCATAAAAGATATACAATAAAACTCAATATACTTATTTTCACATCACTCTTTGCTGATATAAACAAAGATATATAACTTACAAGATCAAAAGGTTTTTAATCAATGAAACACACTAGGATTATTAATTTCAAAAATTTTCTTTTCAAACGTTTTTCCATTTTTTTTCCTTTTAAATGGGTACAATTTATGCTCCATCCCATTTTTTTCCTTCTTTTTTTTCCCCTTTAGTGAGTGCATTTTATGCTTCAGCTCACTTTTCATTGCATGTGTTTATGAGTGAATGCATTTTACGCTCCATCTCAACCCACCACATAATTTTTTCCTTTAATAATAATCCTAGAGAAATTACCTAAATCATCTCCTCCAAATTATATTTTACCTTATATTTTACTTTAAATAATGATCTAATAAGATATAGAGATGAAAAATATCTTTCATAAGCATTGAACCATATAAACTTTCTCTTAATTTAAAATTAGCTCAAACAAATAGATATAAGTGCATAAAAATTAAAGATCTCAAACAAAGTAATAACCAACAAATAATCAAAATTTAGACTAAGCAAAAATTTATTCCTTTTCCAAAAGTTATTAACTAAAAATCAAATTTTGTTATCATTGGCTAAAAATTTAAAAATCCAATTAACTTATTGCTCAAGCGACTCATCCTAAATTTTTTTTTACCCCATTTTCATAGGAAATACGGTTACACTTAGTATGTGCAACAAGCCTTTAAACCCCAAGGTTACCCTAAGTGAACGAGTTTTTGTCTCGTGAGGAATTACAGTGAATATACCCATAAAATTTAAAATTTCAAAATTGCCTAAATTTTTTCAAAATACGACCTAAAAATAACAAAAATCTAAAATCTCTTCCTTTACACTTAAAATTAACATTGTCCCCAATGTAAAGTAAAAGGAAAAGAAAAAGGCAAAGAAAAAGGCACAAATAACTAAACTATGAATGCAAAAAGAAAGAAAATTATACTCTTTTTGGGTTGCCTCCTAAGCAGCGCCTTTGTTTATTGTCATTGGCTTGATAGCAGACTCAAACATCACGTCGCCTCTTGATTCGCAGCTACATTTGTTTCGAGCATTTCATAGTTAACCTCTTGATTTTCAGATGCCATACCTAACTGTAGTCACGAAATAATTGTTAGTTTAAACAAACTGACTCATCACTTCATCTCCCTACATTCAAATCGACTCGTTAGATAACAAAATCTAATTTAGTTAGGACACACTAGTGACTGGTTCTATTCGTCTCTCCCCTCCTAGTTCTAACCCCAGATCCCCATTAAAGACCATATCCCTAAGCTCTGATGTCAACTGTGACGCCCCCAAATCTGGGCCCATACAGCCCAAACTTGAGTCGTCAAAAGACTATAACAAAATTATTACAAGGTAGAACAACGTTCAACAATACAGTGTATAATAATACAGAACTAAGTCTTCACTAATTATTATCACACTATTTTACAACGCGTGACGATTACGATAGCTATCCCCCAGACTCTCACTCTATTCCCTGGCTAGACCCAGCTACGTTCTCATCTCCTGTTGAAAAATAATGGAACAAAAGAAAGGGTGAGCTCAAATAGCCCAGTAAAGAATATCATGACTAAGATAATGACGAATAAATTATCATTAGCCTTCAACAGTTGAGTTCTTGATAGAATACAATAGACTACAAGGTTTAAATCAAAAACTGCAGTTAAATTCTTGAACAATGTTTAGATCAATAATAGCAGCGGAATGAGCAATCTATTAGAAGAATAATGCAGACTATAATGTCCACTCGGTTCTCTTTTTAGGAAAAATATCATCAACTTTTATCATCTGAAATACCATTAATCAAGATAATACAATTTCACAGTTCCTGATCATAATCATGCAGATTAACAGTTCATCTTTGCACTACGGGTCAAAGACATTCAATATAACACCAACGGTCATGATTATACCAGATTCAGCCTTTGATCATAATCATACCAAACAACAGTTCATCTTTGCACTACGGGCCAAAGAGAACATTCACCACATGCTATAAAAGACACCGAACAGATGTATCGCCTTTAACCTATCATTTGTTCAACAATTATATCACATTTGTGCCCCCGGCCACAGATATTCACAACAACTTGATTTTGGATGATTAGAATGATATAAATGATGAATAGAAGAAACATGATAAACAATAGGTATCAGAAGTTTACTTTGTGCAGATTCAAATATTGTCCAAATTGTCAACATGGTGTGGAGTGAAATTTAAAAATGATACTCAAGATCCACAGTTCAGAATAACAGTTACAGTTCAATAGAAAGGTTCACGTAAATAGGATGGTTCAATTGAAATGATGAAATACAACTATTATGGAACATATAATATTTTCAGGAATTATAGAAGCAATAGTTCCATAATAAGTTTCGATTTAGGTGTATGAAAGAAAATAATATCCCTTACTGTAGCAGGTTTGATTAACAAAAGGTGAAGGAAATTAATATCCCTTACCATAGTAAGTTTGAATAATGGAAGATGAAAAAGATGGTATCCCTTATGAGTACAAAAAAAAATAATATCACTTACGAATATGAAAGAAAATGATATTACAAACAAATATGGAATAAAAGTGTCATGTGATAATTCTTGTAAACAAATTATTTCCACAAGAGACAAATAAGAACTGAATACAAAGAGTAATTCACCAAACATGTGGTAATCCGCGTAGTCTTATTATTCTCAGAGATTAATAAGGAATAAATACGAAAGGTTATTCACCAACAGGTGGTAATCCGCACCGTAAGGTTATTCCCACAATTTAATAAAAATTGAATACGAAGAGTAATTCACCAAACAGGCGGTAATCCGCGTAGTAAGGTTATTCTCAGAGATTAATAAGGAATGAATACGAAAGGTTATTCACCAACAGACGGTAATCCGCGTCTTAAGGTTATTCCCACAATTTAATATATGAAAATAAAAGGCACATCTTATGAGTAAGAAAAAAACGATATTATTTTCGAGAATCAAATAATGATAATCCCTTACCTTAGTGCGTGACTAGATATTGATTTAAATGAGGTTGATTAACTTGAATAGCACACGTACACTTATAGATCTTCACAAATACTCAAGATAACTTAAGCGCACTTAGAGAGAATTTTCACAAGAAGTATTTAGAGAGAGAAAGAAAAAACAAGTAAGGAAGTTTATGAAAAATCCTTAAGTTAATACCTCTATTTATAGCCAAAAATCTTATCATAACCAAGATTTCCTAATTTAATCCAAACCGTTCATTTCAAGATAATGTTTAATCCATACCATTCATTTCATCTTTTAAGATTTCTTTAATCTAAACCATTCATTTAAAGATCATCTTTTAATCTACACAATCCATTTCAAATTCTATATTATCTTTAATCTATACCATTCATTTCATCTTTTAAGATTTCCTTAATCTAAACCATTCATTTAAAGATCATCTTTTAATCTACACCATCTATTTCAAATTCTATATTATCTTTAATCTATATCATTCATTTTATATCACCTAACTTTATATTATAAATAAATAATTTTATCAATTCAATTATTCAACAATAATTCACACTTATTCATTATTATGACTAATTGTTATAAATACAGTGTAGTTGGTTCTCTGAGTTAGATATCAAGTCAATTAATTAATGAAATACAACTGTTTAAATAATACCATAATAGAGATATCAATAATGCAGAAAGTATGTAAAAGAAAAAATACGTTACTGTGTCATGACAGTTATTGATTCAATAATGTGAATTACTGTGCATATGCTACTATGACAAGTATCAGTTTAATAATATGAATTATTGTGCATGTGACAATAAAGTCAAATATTGTACGATAACCACTTTATCAGTTTAATAATACGAAACAATGTGCAATGCCGTGTACTACTGTGCAATACCGTATATTATTATTCTTTTACCACCAGATATTTTAACAATTAAAAGTAATAGTACCATTGACTATTTAAAAATTGTTTATGTCATTTTTTATATCCGACAATTATTCTTTGTGGGGTCCACCAATGATTGGTTCGTACGGCGCCGTCGTACGAATATTCCCCGACAGAACGAATATTCCCCGACCAAACGAATATTGTCCGACATAATATAATTTACACATAACATCCTTAACTTTTAACTTTATCAATTTAACCACTTACTGTTTTATGAAAATATATATGAAGAAAAATTAAATTTTATATTTCATAAAATTCGGAGTTTTACACTGTTGTTGTTGGGGATATAGCTATATAGATTGTTGCTAACTTGAAAAATTCTGATTTGCTTGCCAATTAACTTGTGGGTTCCCATAACTGAAATTAAGATGATCCCTTCATCCCGAATTATATGCATTTAAATATAGATAATATCTCCTTTGCAGTTGACCAATGAAACCACTTGCTACATTGACTTGTTCATATGATGTGAGGATTCGAATTTTCAGGATTTATTTAATAATATTAAATGAGAATTTAATTGATTAAATTATCAAGATTGTTCAAATTAATTATTATTTTATGTGATTTAAGGTATGTGATGAGATTTAATTAGTAAATTAAATATGTACAGAGATTATGATAAATGGTATTGAATTTAAGTAATTAAAAAGTAAATAAATTGTTTTAAAACAATTTATTAAGAATAAGAGAAATTTCAGGTAAATGTACAATAAATTGTACAATTAAATTATTGTGGAAGTGCATAAATTATGTTTTAAATGAGGTTATATGGAAATATAAGAAATATGAATTAAATATGTATATATTTATATATATATATATACATTTGTATATATATATGTGTGTTATGTTTAATTGATAATTATAAATGTTATTAATTATGGAAATTAAGGGATTAATAATTAAATTAATCCAATTTTTAATAAAAAGCGAATGAGGAAGTTAATAAAATTGTAATTATTGATTTTAAATTAATTATGAATTGTGGATGAAGTTTAAAAATTAATTGAGAAGAAATGTAATTATATAAATTATATAATAATAATTATATAATTTATATAAGAAAACTAAAATGTTGTATGAAGGAAATAATAATTATTTAAATTATATAAGAATAATTATATAATTTATATAGGAGAATTAAATTAATTAAGGGTGGAAGAAAATTTTATAAATTGTATTTGTGGAAAATGGAAATTATTTAGAAAGGAATAATGTAATTATATTAATTATATAATATTAAATTATATAACTTATATAAGGAAAGTTAATGTGAATATTAAAGAAATTGGATAATAAATAAGAAAAATGAATGTTTTAAGTTATTAAAAATTACATTTATGTATAATGGAATTATTATGACTTTTATGAAGGATAATATTTTAAAAACGTGAACATGTTAATGAAATATGATATCCAAGTAACGAAGTGAAAAATTACGAGAAATAATTTTTATATGCTACATTAATTATTTTATGATTTTTGGAGGTATAAATTACCTCAAATAACTACATGCATGTCATTGTGCGTGTACAAAATTTGTCAAGTAAAATACCGAAAAAGGTATTAATATTACTCATAAATCATGTTATAATTTTTGGTGAATTAAAATAAATATTTCATATACATTATATAAAATATTTATTATACGAAATAATTACATAATGTATTTAAATTAAAAAAAAATTGCATGTTATTTTCTTGAAAAATCCGGAAGCTTCGGTGGCATGCAAATAAGTCGGTGGAATTTTTCCAAGCGGCTAAGTGATTGTTGGTTATATAAGGGGAAAAAGAAATAAAGCAAGAAGGAGGAAAGGAACAAAAAAAAAATGAAAGAAAAGAAAGAAAGAAAACAACTTTCTTTCTCCATTTTTTTTCTTACCACCCGAAGCTACCACCATCTCCCCCGGAAATCACCATGGCCACCACCATGGGAAAGGAGATTTATACCATCAAAGGAAGGATTTTTAAAGCCAAAGAAGGTATATTTCAAATTTATTTTGAATTATTTTAGGTATTTATGGTGTTGAATTATTATTGTGAAAAATTAGAAATTAATTAGAATAATTATTCTAAATAATTTTAGGATGTATATATATGAATTATGAAATTTTTGGAATGATTTTGTGGTGAAAAATTGGAACAAAAATGATAAATTTTGCATGTTTTCTACTGTTGCCGGAAGAAATCTGGAGGAAGAAATAAAAAGGCTACCGTGCAATGCGCGGCAACCATTTTTTTTGCCAGGCGAGGTATAAAACGGTGCCGTTTTGGGCGCTGAAGGGAGGTCAGGCCGCGTAATGCGCGGAAGAAGAAATTTTGCCACGCCAAACGACGTCGTTTGGCGAGGCAGAGCCGGGGAAAGGGGTCGCGCGCCATGCGCGGCCGCGTTTTGAGCAGAGAAATTGCGTTTTTACCCCCGCTCTTTTCCAGAAATGCCGGTCGTGTCCTAGACGCGCTGTAGTTACAGAAATGCCCTTGTTCTTTATGGAAAATATCGAATTTGTCCATAGGGGCGCTGAAATGACAGAAATGTCCCTGGGCTTTCCGGAAAATTCCGGATGTGTCCCTAATGCAGCGAAAATTACCAAAATGCCCTCAGAAGTGAATTTTAATTTAAATAAATGTTTAAAAATTGTTTAAAAATCATAGAAAATTATAGAAAAATACTAAAAATATAGAAATGATCTTTGGACATTAAATTTAATATTTTTGTAAAAATATTTAATATTGGGGATTAATATTTAAATGTTTAAATATTAATCTAATAAGGTTACCATTTAGAAAATGGTTAAATAAAATTTTTGGGACACCCAAATATGTTAAAATTTATCCGATAAGCCGGGTTGTCCGTATTAGAGGTATTGGATATTAAGTTAAACGAATATTTTAAGGAACGAGGTTAATATAATTGGCCATATAAATTAATAATTGGCCTAGAGATGATATTAATTAATTAAATTAATATCATAAGGAATTAAATAATTATTATTTGATTATTTTATGATCATAGGTTGATCGAGTTAAGGGTTTGAGCTAACAATTTAAATAACTGGACGCCAGACAAGTTCTTCAGTCCCTTCTATGTTAAATGTTGGACTGTTATAATATGTAATTCTTGTTCTAAATGCATACAAATTATGTGCTATGTGATACGTGATTAATATGACCACAATGTGTACTTTGTGCAACGATATGAATATATATGAGATATATTGTTCAAGTAGAAGCACAAGCACATGAGATATGACACACACTGAGCATGTTAAGGTATGTGCTATGTGAACCATGAACTGTTGAACTTGCTGAGCCGTTGTGCTCATTACTTGCTCAATAACATTTTTGCAGGAAAGAAACGACATTCAAGAATATTGGATTTTGTTAAAGATGAATTGCCTAGAAGGTAGAAAACGTGAATATTATATTATAATGCAATGTGGATAATTTGCCAAGGTTACCTTGATGCTTTGTATGAGTCTATAAATGGGATCCAGATAGGACGAGCAAAGTTAAATTATGATCTGTAATTGTTCAAGATAAATGTTATGACAGAAATTATTATAAGTCTAATTATGAATGATGATACAACGAACATTTGTATGGATATGAATTATATTAAATTTGAATGTAGAGTATTATGATAATTGCAAGAGAAAGAAAAGTAAAGGTTGCGATCCAGGGATTAGGATCCAGATGTAAGGATTTTGAATATCCAAATATTTTAATACAATGATTGAGAAAAAGAAAAAATTTATACGAGAATTTTGATAATTGATGATTTTAAATCAATTAATGGATCAATTATGGTGATTAAATATTTATTAACGAACCGAAATTTGGACATAAGGCAATTGATGTTTAATAAATACAAGATTTAAAAGAATAAAGTGGGTCGAATTTCGGGGTCGTTACATATGACTCATCTCAAAAAATTGGGCACATATCAATCGGATGTCCTATTGCCGCACAAATCTTAAAAGGTTCTATCAGTTGCGCATTACCTTCAACCATTTGATAACCAAGAAAAGTTAGACTATCAATTTGTTATTTAAGAGAAGAAATAATTACCTCATTGACATAATCATGCATGACTTCCATCATTAACCTACACAACTAAATTAAATTATGAAAAACTAAAATAATAAAATCTAAGAAAAATTACAAAATTAAAAGAACGTTTATAAAAATACAAAAATAAATTAAAATCATTCCCCGGCAACGGCGCCAAAATTTGATGTGCTATCGCAGGCGCCCAAAAACAAAATCTTACTTTGGAAAATAAATATGTAGTAATGCAAGTAAGAGTCGATCCCATAGAGAATGATTAATTTAATTTTATGTTTTTGCAAACCAAAATTGGGGAATTTTTAATTAATTAAATAATTTAAATGAAATTAACTAAAATAAATATGCAAGTAATTTAATGAAATAAATAAGAAAAAAAAGACTTGGTTTAAGTTAACATCCACCATCAAGAATTTAGGATTAATCATTGATGCAAAAATAACCTAATTTATATTTTAAATATTCAACGTGGAATAATTACTCACATTCGAATAATTTTTCTATCTCTCCTTATTTTTAGTTAAGCATAAACAAGCGATCTACATAACACTTACTACTAAATAACCTCAGACAAGTGCTAAAGATTTAACCTAGTAGCGGCATAAAGAAATAGAGAGATCGTTGAACTAAACAACACAAGTCAAGCGTCTGCATTTAATTTAAATGAATATTCTTCTTAAGATATAACAACCTTTTGATCTGCAAAATAATTATTAATTTTAGTTGCTTCATAAATTAAAGTGATCAAACAATTATGGATTTCACATTTAATTTAGCAGTAGATTAATGAGAATAATAAACTAGTATGCACCCTAGCAATCAAACGAATTCATCATAAAATTAAACATAGAAAAATACTCAATACTTAAAATATAAATTGAAAAATTAAAATAAATTAGATCGCACAGTGAATTAATCTTGATGGCTTCAATCACTAAAACCAAAAAAAATAATTTAGCTACACATAACTATGAAAAATACTAAAGAATAATCGAGAGAATTTTTCTAATAAAAGTTGTGTGTTCAATTGTATCTCAAACCCCATATTTATATGCTACATAATCCTCCTAACCCTAATAGGAATTATAATTTTCAAACCGTAATAGGATTTATAATACAAATAAAAAATTAAAAAAATCCCTATTTATTTTTCCTTTTCCAATTTGCTATTGGATTTATCTAATTTAGTTGCTCGCTGCAATTAGAAAGAACCCACATGGAAAAAGGAAGAATAATTTACAGCTTTGCGCCAGAATCTTGCTGATTTGTAAAGTGACCGACCGCGCATGGCACTGGTCTTTTATTTCATGCTCTGCGTTGCATGCGCAAGGCGCGATACTCTTGTTGGTAACCTTTTCGGTCGAACGACACCGTCCCATGCATATTCTACTTAAACCATTTCACGCATGGCGCGCCAGCTTGTTCAAGATATTTACGGTTCTGCCATCAAGTTCTTCTAAAATTACATATTTGCCATTAGCCCTTTAATTCCTATAAAAATGCAATTAAAATTAAATAAAAATACATAAATTTAATAAAAATAATAAAAATACATAATAACACATAAATTACCTAAAATGCTAAAAATACTTAAAAACTCACAAATAATTAAGTATAAAATATCTAATAAATATATATAAAATCGACTTATCAAAGTGCTCTGTTTGAAATCTTATTAAAATAAGCATCTTTATGATATATGTGTTGAAATGACTACGCGTTGAAAGTTGAATTAAGATGCACTACGTAAATTATAAAATAATAACCAAACAAATTTTTATTAAAACAGAAAATGCCACCAAGAAGAAGAGTACGACTGCCTCCAGCTCAAAAGAAGTCAGTTAACACTGTGTCAGGTCCAGTGAACCCTATACAACCATTCGTTGTTCTACTAATCAATGCCTTACAAAATAAAACCCCAAACGCTGTAGTGGCACAACCCCCCAACGAATCATCTGCCCAACTTCAAAGATTTCTAGATGGTAAGACTGCCCGAGTTCCGAGGGACGACTAGCCCGGTTGAAACTCAGACATGGGTTAATGAGATGAAAAAAGTCTTTGAGGTAGCCAGGGTAGCCGAATAACAAAAAACCTTATATGTTGCATTCATGATGAAATGAGAGGCTGATTTCTGGTGGCAGGCCAATAAGACTAGAGCTGGAGAGGGAGTGATATTATAGGAGAGGTTTAAAGAACTCTTCTTTGAAACCTACTTTTCACAGATGACTCAAAACAACATGGAAGTTTAGTTTCTGGAACTGAAGCAGGGTAATACGACAGTTATATGAGACAAAATTCAATAAGTTGGCATGGTTTGCCCCACACCAAGTGGATTCTGAAGAGAGGAAGGCAAAAAGGTTTGAGCGAGGGCTAAAACCCTGGCTCTACGATAAAGTTTCAATGTTCTAAATTTGCACCTTCACCAAGATACTGGAAAAGGCAATAATAGCGGAAGGAGGCAACGATGCTCTAACCAAGTACAATCAGGAGAAGAAAGGGAAGAAGTTTGATAGCGGGAATAAAGAGGGGAGTAACGGTGGAAACAACTTTAATAAGACGAAGTGGAACAACAACAACACCAATACTAGGAGCAAGCCAAGGGAGTTTAAGAAGAAGAATGAAGTATGTGGCAACTACGGAAAGAGTCACCAAGGTGTGTGTAACGCCTCTAAAATCCCCACACTTTAGCTGCAGCGGACCTTGTGCTTTAAACTCCATACATCTACCGACTTAACCAATGATCCCATAATCATATTGTTTGAATGAGTCTATTTTAGACAATACATAAAAAAAAATTCCTTAACTTATTCCCTAGATCTTAACTTGATATTGGTCTCATTATTTATACAAGTATTAACTTGTAGTTCATTCGAATAAATGGATAACACCATATATAACGGTCCAATTTTAACCTTAAAATTTAAATATTCTATAATTTTGCATGTTCCAATATCCATGGCATTAAATCATTAGGACGGCTCTTGGGAACAGAGAATCTTGCGGTGAATGTTTGTATCTTCACCCGTGATAAATGTTTGCATCTTTATCCGTGACAAATGGTTGTATCTTTGTCCGGTACAAAATTCTCTTTCTGTATAGAACATTACCCAATTAGTTAAAACCCTCACTTGAAACATATTGGTTATAGTGATATTTCTTCATATCAATAATCCTACTTATCTGTCATTCAGAATAGTAATAACAAGTTATACCTGGGTCCGAGGAACCTAACGATGGATTTGACCAGTCAACATTGATTAGTCCTGTCTTGGATGTACAACACTCACAAGTTATTTACCGATCCTCATCCAGATAAATAGATCATTATCAACATTGTTTTAATGTTTAACAATTCTACATTATATCAAATTTAAAGAAATAACAACATTTTGATGATAATAATTTATATCATTCATTTAATATTTAGTTACATATTTGTTTGTTCGTATTACAATAGTCATTATGACTTATAGAAATACAAGTAATAAACGTGAAAACCTAATCTACGCTTCATCTTTACGTTCATGATCTTCTTAACGTTCATCTTTAATCTGCAAATAAGGTTTTATTCGCAAGAATGAGCACGACGGCTAAGCAAGTCTAACAAATAGCACATACACAGTTTATGCTTTCATATAAATTTTAACATGCATTGACTGAACATAATTTTATATTTAATATCACATATAACTCACATTCTAATAATTTATATCACATTGACATACAAAGTGTATAAATCATGTTCATAACTCGTAAACATAACATATAACAGTTAGAAGGCTTGCAAACATCAGTTAAAGACTTCACATAACATCTATCACTTAAGAACATGACATTACACATCTCATTTATTATTTTAACAATACTACACAAGTAGCACATAGTGAGAGTTAAAAGACTTGCTCAAATAACACATAAAGGTTTAGAACTTGCCTTGAAACTATTGTAGGGTTTTCGGGAAATCGTTAAATGCCTACAAAAAGGGTTACGCGACCCCGAATGTTAGTTTATGAAAATTTTCTTTTGGATAAGTCTTAGAATAACTTAACCAGACTATTTTCATACGTGAAATTTGTGAGAACCCGAATTTTCAAAATTTCGTTAATAAAATTAAATAAGAATTTAATTAACAAAATTATCAAGGTTGTTTGAATTAATTATGATTGATATATTTTATGTGATTTAAAGTGTGTGATGAGATTTAATTGGTAAACCAAATATGTGAGGATCCAAATTTTCAGAATTATTTAATAAAATTAAATAAGAATTTAATTGATTAAATTATCAAGTTTGTTTAAATTAATTATTATATTATGTGATTTAAGGTATGTGAAGGGATTTAATTGATAAAATTAAATCAGTATAGAGATGGTGATAATTGATGTTGATTTAAATTAATTGAAAAGTAAATAAATTGTTTAAAAATAATTTATGAAAAATAAAAGAAATTATATGTAAAGGTACAATAAATTGTGCAATAAAATTATTATGGAAGTGCAGAAATTATGTTTTAAATGAGATTATATGGAAATGTAAGAAATATGAATTATATATGTATATATATGTGTTTATGCTTAATTGTTATAATTATAAATGTTATTAATTATGAAAATTAAGGGATTAATAATTAAATTAATCCGAAAAATTTATGAAAAGTTAATGAGGAAGTTAGTAAAAATTGTAATTATTGATTTTAAATTAATTATGAATTTTGGAAGAAGTTTAGAAATTAATTGAGAAGGAAAGGTAATTATATAAATTATATAATAATAAATTATATAATTTATATAAGGAAATTAAAGTAAGATATGAAGAAAATAATAATTATATAAATTATATAAGGATAATTATGTGATTTATATAAGGTGATTAAATGGAATAAAGTTGGAGGAAATTAAGAAATTATTTAAGAAAAGAGAATGTAAATATATAAATTATATAATATTAAGTTATATATATAGAAATTATTGGAAATATTAAAGAAATTGAATAATAAATAAGAAGAATGAATGTTTTAAGTTATTAAAAATTATATTTATATATAATGAAATTATTATGACTTTTATGAAAGATAATATTTCGGAAACGTGAACATGTTAATGTAACATGTTGTCCAAGTAACGGAGTGAAAAATTATGAAAAATAATTTTTATATGTCCTATGAATTATTTTGTGATTTTTGGAAGTATAAATTATCTCATTTAATTACATGCATGGTGTTATGTGTGTACAAAATTTGTCAAGCAAAGTACCCAAAAGAGGTATTAATATTATTTATAAATCATATTATGATTTTTAGTGAATTAAAATAAATATTTTATATATATTACATAAAATATTTATTACACGATATAATTTCATAATGTATTAAAATTGTATTATTGCATGTTGGTTTTTCCGCAAGTTTAAGTCGGTGGTGCATAAGTCGGTGGAAAATTTTTTTATTTCAAAAATTGGTTAAGTGTTTTGCATATAAAGAAGCAAAAAGAAGGGAAACAAGAGGGGAATAAGGAAGAAGAAAAACAAATCAAAACACACAAAAACTCACTTGCTCCTTCTTCCACCGCCACCCTCCACCATCGTATCCGCCATAGCCACCAAGAGGAAGAGGAAAATTGGTGCTTTAAAAGAAAGAAAGCAAGCTTTGGAAGGTAAAACAATTGAATTATATGATTTATTCATGTATTTTAGAGATATATTATTTTTGTGAAAAATTAGAAAATAATTAGAATTATTATTCTAAATAATTTTTAGATGTATATGTATGAATTATGTGATTTTTGGGAGTAGTTTATTGTGAAATTTTGGAGCAAAAATGGAGAAAAATTGAAAAAAGTGGTGTACTTTGCGCTGGAAGCTGAAGAAGAAGCAGGAACAGTAGCCCGCGCATTCCGCGGACGTAACTTTCGGTAACCGGCGACAAAACGGCATCGTTTTGGAGACCGAAGGCCGGGTCGCGCCATGCGCGAGGCCAATTTTGCCAAAGCCGCTATAAAACGGCGTCATTTTAAGACGATGAAAGCATGACGAGCGCATTGCGCGGCTGTGGTAATGTGCGAAAAGGCGATTATGCCCTTGGCCTTTTCGGGAAATGCCGAACATGTCCCTAAGGGCGCGAAAGTTACAGAAATACCCTTGAGCTTTTCGAAAAATTTCGGTTATATCCCTAACGTCGCGAAATTTACGGAAACGCCCCTGAGCTTTCCGAAAAATACCAATTTTGTCCCTTTGATCGCAAAAATGACTAAAATGCCCCCAGAATCAATTTTTAATGAAATAAATGTTTTAAAATTGTTTTAAAATCATAGAAAATTATAGAAAAATACTAAAAATATAGAAATGATATTTGGGCATTAAATTTAATATTTTTGAGTAAATATTAAATGTTGAGGATTAATATTTAAATGTTTAAATATTAATCTAATAAGGTTACAAGTTAGAAAATGATTTAATAAATTTTTTCGGACAATCAAATATGTTAAATTTTATCCGATGAGCCGGGTTGTCCGTAGTGAAGGCATTAAATATTAAGTTATGTAGATATTTTAAAGGACGAGGTTAATATAATTAACCATATAAATTAATAACTGACCCAGACATGATATTAATTAAGTAAATTAATATCATAAAGAGATAAATAATTAGTATTTGATTATTTTATGATCATAGGTTGATCGAGTTAAGGATTTGAGCTAACAATTTAAATAACTGGACGCCAGGTAAGTTCTTCAGTCCCTTTTTATGTTAAATGTTGGAATGTTATGATATGTAATTCTTGTTTTAACTGCATACAAATTATGTGTTATGTGATACGTGATTAATATGACCACAATGTGTATTCTGTGCAACGATATGAATATATATGAGATATATTGCTATAGTAGAAGCACAAGCACATGATGTATGACACACACCAAGCATGATAAGGTATGTGCTACGTGAAGTATAACTGTTGAACTTGCTGAGCCGTTGTGCTCATTACTTGCTCAATAAACGTTTTGCAGGAAAGAAAGAATTTCAAGAATATCAGATTATGTAGAGACGAATTTTCCTAAGAGGTTGTGAACGTTATATGTTTATATTATGATTTAATGTGAGTAATTTGTCAAGATTACATGAATATTTTGTATATACATATAGGGTGGATCCGGATAGGACGAGTTGTATTAAATTGTGAACTGTGAATGTTCAAATTAATTGTTACGTGAGAAATTATTACACGTTTGATTATGAACGATGAAACAAAGAATATTTGTATGGATATGAACGGTATTAAAATTTGAATGACGAAATTTATGATACAAGAAAGAAAAGAAAAAGTAAAGGTTACGATCCATGGGACTAGGATCAAAATGTAAGGATTTTTAATATCCAATTACTTTAAAGCAATGACTAAAAGAAAAAGAAAAAAATTATACCGTAAAATTGAGTAATTGTTGATTTTGAAATCAATTAATAAATGAATTAAGGTGATTAAAGATTTATTAACGAACCGAAATTTGGACGTAATGAAAATAATGGTTATTAAATACAAGATTTAAGGGAATAAAGTGGGTCGAATTTCGGGGTCGTTACAGTTGGTATTAGAGCTAGAGGTTATAACCCTTAGGAAAATGATACATTAGGCTATAACCTAAAGTAAAAAAAAAAAAGAGTATGATTAGTTGAGTGTTCTTAAAACTCAAGCGTATAGTAAGCTCGTGACTCATGATTGTATGGTGGAGCCCCTTTAGCGAATGGACGACTATGGCCTGACTAGGACAAGCTCCTTAACCATATGATTATGGTAAGTTCCTGAGTCCAAATACGTGATAAGTTTGATGAACATGGGGGTATTAGAATGGAAAAAGTTATAAGTTGAGAAAGATGTTCTCAGATACTGGTTAAAGTGAAGGAAATATGTAAGAGATAAGATGTGAGGAATCGAATTTTTGAAATTCTTTAATAATAGAAATTTAATTATTAAATTTAGCAAGATTGCTAAATTTATGGTTGATATTTTGTAAGCGATTGAAAGTGTGTGAAGGAATTTAAATGGCAAATTAAATTGGTATAGGGGTGGTGATGAATGATATTGATTTAGAGTAATTAAAAAGTGAATAAATTGTTTGGAAACAATTTATGAAGAATAAAAAAAATTTCATGTAAATGTACAATGAATTGTACAATTAAATTATTGTGAAAGTGCAGAAATTATTATGTAAATGAGGTTGTATGGTAAGGTGAGAAATGTGAATTAAATATGTAGATATATATGTATAATATGTTTGTTTAATTGTTATAATTATAATTTCGTTAATTATGGAAATAAAGGGATTAATAATTAAATTAATCCAAATTTTTATTGAAGAGTTAATGAGAAAGCTAGTAAAGTTATAATAATTGATTATATATTTAATCAAGAATTTTGGAAGAAGTTTAGAAATTAATTGAGAAGGAAAGGTAATTATGTAAATTATATAATAATATATTATATAATTTATATAAGGAAATTAAAATAAAGTATGAAGAAAATAATAATTATATAAATTATATAAGAATAATTATGTAATTTATATAAGGTAATTATATGAAATAAAGTTAGAGGAAATTAAGAAATTATTTAAAAGAAGAATGTAATTATATAAATTATATAGTATTAAATTATATAATTTATATATAAAGAAATTATTGGAATATTAAAGAAATGAAATAATAAATAAGAAAAAGGAACGTTTTAAGTTATTAAAAATTATATTTATGTATAATGTAATTGTTATAACTTTTATGAAAGATAATATTTCGGAAACGCGAACATGTTAATGTAACATGTTGTCCAAGTAACGGAGTGAAAAATTATGAGAAATAATTTTTATATGTTAGATTAATTATTTTATGATTTTTGGAGGTATAAGTTACCTCATATAATTACATGCATGTCATTATGCGTGTACAAAAATTGTCAAGAAAAGTACCCAAAAGTGATATCAATATTATTTATAAATCAAATTATGATTTTTAGTGAATTAAAATAAATATTTTATATTTGTTATATAAAATATTTATTACACGATATAATTACGTAATATATTAAATTCATTAAATTGCATGTTTGATTTTTTTGAAATTTATCCGAAAGTTGAAGGCGGTGGGTAAGGTCGGTGGAGTTGTATTAAGTTGCAAAAGAATTAATTGCCTTGAAGGATAAAAAGGAAAAGAAAAGAAAGAAAACAAAAGTAACAAAACAATACACATATATTTCTCTCTATATTTTCTTCTACCATCACCACCACCACCACCACCACCACCCGTGCACCACCCGGAAACTCCATGGCCACCACCAAGAGGAAAATTTTTGGTGCCTTCAAGGAAAGGGATCAAGCTTGGAAGGTATAAAAATGAATTTAATTAATTTATTTTGTGTAATTATGGTGGTAAAATAATTATGTGGAAAATAGAAAATAATTAGAGTAATTATTCCAAATAATTTTAGAATATATATGTATGAATTACATAATTTTTGGAGTAGTTTTGTGTGAAAAATTTGGAGCAAAAATGGATTTTTTTGGATGAAGTTGATATACTGTTCGCGAGAAAGAGAGAGAAAATTTTTCTGAGAAGCCGCGCATTGCGCGGCGCTGTATGTGTGTGAACAGGGACCAGAAACGACGTCATTTTTGGGGCTAAGGGGCGACCGCGCCATGCGCGGTAGGAAGTTTCCGGAATCAGGGGGAAAACGAGGTCGTTTTGAACGACCGGGGGTCGGTCCGCGCAATGCGCGGCCGACCGAAACGCGGTAAAATTACCGTGTTGCCCCTGCCCTTTTCCAGAAATACCCAACGTGTCCCCAAGGCCGCGGAAGTTACAGAATTGCCCCTGGACTTTCCGGAAAATTCCGGATTTGTCCCTAACGTTGCCAAAATGACGGAAATGCCCCGGACCTTTTCTGTTAATGCCGGATGGGTCCTTAAGTTCGCGGAAATTACCATATTGCCCCCAGAATATAATTTTAATTGAAATAAATGTTTAAAAATTGTTTAAAAATCGTAGAAAATTATAGAAAAATACTAAAAATATAGAAATGATGTTTGAGCATTAAATTTAATATTTTTGTAAAAATATTAAATATTGGGGATTAATATTTAAATATTTTAAATATTAATCAAATGGGTTTAAAGGTTAGAAAATGCTTAAATAAAATTTTTGGACAACCAGATAGGCTAAAATTTATCCGATGAGCTGGGTTGTCCGTAGTGAATATGTTTGATATTAAGTTCTATGAAAATATTAAGGAACGAGGTTAATTTAATTAACCATATTAATTAATAATTGGCCTAAAGATGATATTAATTAATTAAATTAATATCATAAGAGGATAAATAATTATTATTTGATTATTTTATGATCATAGGTTGATCGAGTTAAGGGTTTGAGCTAACAATTTAAATAGCTGGATTTCCAGGCAAGTTCTTCAGTCCTTTTTATGTTAAATGTTGAACTATTATGATATGCAATTCTTGTTTTAAATGTATACAAATTATGTGCTATGTGATACGTGTTTAATATGACCACAATGGGTTCTTTGTGCAACGATGTGAGATATATTGCTATATTTGAAGCACAAGCACATGATATATGACACACATCAAGCATGTTAAGGTATGTGCTACGTGACGCATAAACTGTTGAACTTGCTGAGCCGTTGTGCTCATTACTTGCTCAATAACATTTTTGCAAGAAAGAAATGACATTCAAGAATATTGAATTTTGTTAAAGATGAATTGCCTAGAAGGTAGAAAACGTGATTGTTCTATTATACTGCAATGTGGATAATTTGCCGAGTTACTTGGATATGTTATATGTACATGTAAGTGGAATCTGAATATGATGTGTATAGTTAAACTATGAACTAAAATTGTTCTATATGAATATTATGATAGAGACGATTATATATCTATGTTTAAATGATGAATCATGAGACAAAGAATATTGGATGAATATAAACAACATTGAATTTGAATGTTAAACTTTATTAAGTTTCATGATAATGATGATAGAAAGAATAAGTAATGGTTGCGATCCAGGGACTAGGATCGAAATGTAAGGATTTTAAATATCCAAATATTTTAATACAATGATTAAGTTGAGAAAAAAAAATTATACCGGAAATTTGGTAATTGATGATATTGATATTAAATAATGGATCAATTTAGGTGATGAAAGATTTATTAACGGACCGAAATTTGGACGTAATGAAAATAATGTTTATTAAATACAAGATTTAAGGGAATAAAGTGGGTCGAATTTCGGGGTTGTTACATAAGATTATAAGCAAGAGATAAAGATGTTAAGTAAGATTTAAACGAAGGTAACGAATTGAGAACGTTTATAAGTTCAATTAATGATATATATTTGAAAGAATATTTGAAATAATTCAAAGATGAATCTCAAAGAGAATCAGGGGACACCTGATTTAAGCAATAAATATGAACGGTAATCTAAAGAGCATAGAAAGAGATCATACTAATATAATCAAGAACGGTAAGAGGATCGTACTACGCTACGATCACGAGATAAGGAAGGCGAATAAGGAATAGCTTGTAAAGCAAGATCATGATGGGATCAAGTGAGAATGTGAAAGAACAGAGAGACCTGTTAAGGGTCAAAAAGGTATAGCTTGATGCTATGAGAAAGAGTACTATGAAATAGTACAAGAAGAACCCAGATAATGATAAAGCATGAATGACAGAAATGTTATGATAAGCGGGCAGGAAGATTGGGTACGAAATTTCAATTGAGGACTCATGTGGACTGAGTTGCACAATCCTTTGTATGGGCGGGGGATTTGTGTTTACTTAGTTACTATGTGATAATCATTGAAATGTTAGAGTCGCGTTAAGAGTTTCTGATAGATAAGTAATATTAAGTTTAGGCACGAGTTCTTAAAACTCATGCATATGGTAAGTCCATGACTCATAATCGTATGGTATGTTTTGAGCCCCTCAGCATATGGATAGTCTTTGACTTGTTCTCAGACTACATATTGCTAGGACAAGCTCCTAAACTCATATTCTTGTGGTAAGTTCCTGGACTCATAATGTGTGGTAAGTTTGATGAACTATACGGGGGTATAGAAAAGTTGGAGTAGCTAGAAATTCTAACATGATAAGTAATAATAGTCATAGCAATAAATTAATAATTAAGTGAAGAAGCAGAAGGTGAATGGTTAGGGAATTTAGAATATTCCCACTCTTCTAGCTTTGCTCGACTTCAAAATTTTTGGCCTCAAGTTAATTTGACACGAGTGTGCTTTGGAAAAGATGCAAATGAATTTTAAGCTATTTAAAAAGTGTCGATGCTACTTGTTTCGGCTAGACAAAAATGTTTTTACATCAAAATGTATTTCAAAAGAATCATCCACGCACCTTTTAGCCCGGTGCATATGTGATGAATGACAGAATGCTCAATGTGTTGTTGAGACGGTGCGATACTATTTCGTTATAAGATGATTCAATACCATAAAGTATGGTTTATGGTGTAGGAATTATTAACGACGGAATCCTTAACGTACTGTCAAGATGATGCGGTAACATGAAGTCATAAATGATTTTTATTTGTGAAGGTATGTCAAAGCTATAAGTCTTTGCCATTTGACTCAGCTAGACGTTTTGAAAAGTTTTGACATGATGAATGTTTTAAAAATTTCTGCGAATTATAAATTATTAAAAGTAAGTCTATGCTAATTGAACTAGCTAGACAAGCGTTGAAGGAATATAAGTCTGAGCTATTGATTCAGCTAGACAAATTTTAAATTTTATTTATTGAATTCGTATTCTTTGAAAGTTAATACCAAATCAAATTACTTTTGAATGAATTTTAAGGCTGAGATGAACAAAAAGATTAAGACTATTGCAGGTTGATCGAATGGTCACCTGGCATAGCAAGACATAGGCATTGCAGATTGATTATCTGGCGTTCTAATATATGGTGAAACATCCATCACTTTAATGACAAATTGATTCACTGTCAGGGTTTGCAGTATGAAGTACTCGGGGAACGAAGTATTGTAAACCGAGATAAATGTTCATTCAGCATAGCATGAAAGTTTTCTAAAATAAAAATTTTGAATTCCTCTACTCTTATGAAGATTGGATGGTAGGATGGGGTAGTGAACGATAAGGAAAGTAATAATTGTGGTGCAAAGAAATTATGAAATGTAATGGATTAGAAAATTGTAATGTGCAATGATTGTAAGAAAGGAAGGACAGAAAAATATGTGGAATGAATACAAATGAATTGTGTATGTTGCAAATGAGTGATGTATGAGTACATAGAAATTTCGAGGACGAAATTTTATGAAGGAAGGGTGAATGTGACACCCAGGATTTTTGAAATAATTTCAAATAAGGACTATTATAAATTAAGTAAAGATTAGTGTTAGAACTTAGTGTTGAATAATAGAGGTATTAAGGAATGAATTATGGAATGTAAAGAAGATTCATGAATATGAGTTGAGAAGATAAGAATGAATGTATAGAGTATAAATGATGTGCGATAGAAGGTATGAAATAAGTGAATGGAGTAAGGTTACGTGCGATTAAAGAAAGGAAAAGTTTCAAAGAATGAGAAACGATCTTGATAAGTGTATCAAGAAATGAATTAAAGTTTTATGAATAAAATTAATGAGAGAATAATAAAAAGTAATGTTACAAAGAAATGGTAATGTTGAGTTAAGAATTGAATATTCTGATAGTTATGACTATTATGATGTTATCCATGTAAGCTATGGATATTAAAGAGGTAAGATATGATTATTATGGAAATAGTTGTGATTTATCAAGATAAAGGTATAGCAAGGCGCTATAAATAAAATACGTATGATTATTACAGTAATTATGATTCCGAGGACGGAATCCTGTTAAGGGGGGAAGAATGTGAGTTTCCAAATTTTCAGAATTATTTAATAAAATTAAATAAGAATTTAATTAATTAATTATCAAGTTTGTTTAAATTAATTATTATATTATGTGATTTAAGGTATGTGAAGGGATTTAATTGATAAAATTAAATCAGTATAGAGATGGCGATAATTGATGTTGATTTAAATTAATTGAAAAGTAAATAAATTGTTTAAAAATAATTTATGAAAAATAAAAGAAATTATATGTAAAGGTACAATAAATTGTGCAATAAAATTATTATGGAAGTGCAGAAATTATGTTTTAAATGAGATTATATGGAAATGTAAGAAATATGAATTATATATGTATATATATGTGTTTATGCTTAATTGTTATAATTATAAATGTTATTAATTATGAAAATTAAGGGATTAATAATTAAATTAATCCGAAAAATTTATGAAAAGTTAATGAGGAAGTTAGTAAAAATTGTAATTATTGATTTTAAATTAATTATGAATTTTGGAAGAAGTTTAGAAATTAATTGAGAAGGAAAGGTAATTATATAAATTATATAATAATAAATTATATAATTTATATAAAGAAATTAAAGTAAGATATGAAGAAAATAATAATTATATAAATTATATAAGGATAATTATGTGATTTATATAAGGTGATTAAATGGAATAAAGTTGGAGGAAATTAAGAAATTATTTAAGAAAAGAGAATGTAAATATATAAATTATATAATATTAAGTTATATATATAGAAATTATTGGAAATATTAAAGAAATTGAATAATAAATAAGAAGAATGAATGTTTTAAGTTATTAAAAATTATATTTATATATAATGAAATTATTATGATTTTTATGAAAGATAATATTTCGGAAACGTGAACATGTTAATGTAACATGTTGTCCAAGTAACGGAGTGAAAAATTATGAAAAATAATTTTTATATGTCCTATGAATTATTTTGTGATTTTTGGAAGTATAAATTATCTCATTTAATTACATGCATGGTGTTATGCCTGTACAAAATTTGTCAAGCAAAGTACCCAAAAAAGGTATTAATATTATTTATAAATCATATTATGATTTTTAGTGAATTAAAATAAATATTTTATATATATTACATAAAATATTTATTACACGATATAATTTCGTAATGTATTAAAATTGTATTATTGCATGTTGGTTTATCCGCAAGTTTAAGTCGGTGGTGCATAAGTCGGTGGAAAAAATTTTTATTCCAAAAATTGGTTAAGTGTTTTGCATATAAAGAAGCAAAAAGAAGGGAAACAAAAGGGGAATAAGGAAGAAGAAAAAACAAATCAAAACACACAAAAACTCTCTTGCTCCTTCCACCGCCACCCTCCACCATCGTATCCGCTATAGCCACCAAGAGGAAGAGGAAAATTGGTGCTTTAAAAGAAAGAAAGCAAGCTTTGGAAGGTAAAACAATTGAATTATATGATTTATTCATGTATTTTAGAGATATATTATTTTTGTGGAAAATTAGAAAATAATTAGAATTATTATTCTAAATAATTTTTAGATGTATATGTATGAATTATGTGATTTTTGGGAGTAGTTTATTGTGAAATTTTGGAGCAAAAATGGAGAAAAATTGAAAAAGGTGGTGTACTTTGCGCTGGAAGCTGAAGAAGAAGCAGGAACAGTAGCCCGCGCATTGCGCGGACGTAACTTTCGGTAATCGGCGACAAAACGGCGTCATTTTGGAGTTGGAAGGTCGGGTCGCGCCATGCGCGAGGCCAATTTTGCCAAAGCCGCTGTAAAGCGGCGTCGTTTTAAGACGAGGAAAGCACGACGCGCGTATTGCGCGGTTGTGGTTTTGTGCGAAAAGGCGATTATGCCCTTGGCCTTTTCGGAAAATGCCGAACGTGTCCCTAAGGGCGCGGAAGTTACAGAAATACCCTTGAGCTTTCCGGAAAATTTCGATTATATCCCTAACGTCGCGAAATTTAAGGAAACGCCCTTGAGCTTTCCGAAAAATACCAATTTTGTCCCTTTGATCGCGAAAATGACTAAAATGCCCCCAGAATCAGTTTTTAATGAAATAAATGTTTTAAAATTGTTTTAAAATCATAGAAAATTATAGAAAAATACTAAAAATATAGAAATGATATTTGGACATTAAATTTAATATTTTTGAGTAAATATTAAATATTGAGGATTAATATTAAAATGTTTAAATATTAATCTAATAAGGTTACAAGTTAGAAAATGATTTAATAAATTTTTTCGGACAATCAAATATGTTAAATTTTATCCGATGAGCCGGGTTGTCCGTAGTGAAGGCATTAAATATTAAGTTATGTAGATATTTTAAAGGACGAGGTTAATATAATTAACCATATAAATTAATAACTGACCCAGACATGATATTAATTAAGTAAATTAATATCATAAAGAGATAAATAATTAGTATTTGATTATTTTATGATCATAGGTTGATCGAGTTAAGGATTTGAGCTAACAATTTAAATAACTGGACGCCAGGTAAGTTCTTCAGTCCCTTTTTATGTTAAATGTTGGAATGTTATGATATGTAATTCTTGTTTTAACTGCATACAAATTATGTGTTATGTGATACGTGATTAATATGACCACAATGTGTATTCTGTGCAACGATATGAATATATATGAGATATATTGCTATAGTAGAAGCACAAGCACATGATGTATGACACACACCAAGCATGATAAGGTATGTGCTACGTGAAGTATAACTGTTGAACTTGCTGAGCCGTTGTGCTCATTACTTGCTCAATAAACGTTTTGCAGGAAAGAAAGAATTTCAAGAATATCAGATTATGTAGAGACGAATTTTCCTAAGAGGTTGTGAACGTTATATGTTTATATTATGATTTAATGTGAGTAATTTGTCAAGATTACATGAATATTTTGTATATACATATAGGGTGGATCCGGATAGGACGAGTTGTATTAAATTGTGAACTGTGAATGTTCAAATTAATTGTTACGTGAGAAATTATTACACGTTTGATTATGAACGATGAAACAAAGAATATTTGTATGGATATGAACGGTATTAAAATTTGAATGACGAAATTTATGATACAAGAAAGAAAAGAAAAAGTAAAGGTTACGATCCATGGGACTAGGATCAAAATGTAAGGATTTTTAATATCCAATTACTTTAAAGCAATGACTAAAAGAAAAAGAAAAAAATTATACCGTAAAATTGAGTAATTGTTGATTTTGAAATCAATTAATAAATGAATTAAGGTGATTAAAGATTTATTAACGAACCGAAATTTGGACTTAATGAAAATAATGGTTATTAAATACAAGATTTAAGGGAATAAAATGGGCCGAATTTCGGGGTCGTTACAAAATCTGTACAGAGATAATGATAAATGGTGTTAAGTAAATATAATTGGAAAGTAAATAAGTTGTTTAAGAGTAATTTATGAGGAATAAGAGAATTATATGTAATGGTACAATAAAATTGTATAATTAAATTGTTGTTATTTAAAATAGTTGTGAAGGTGCATAAATTATTATTTAAATGGTGTATATGAATTGGTAATGTGAGATATATGAATTAAATATGTATATATATATATATAATTGTAATATATATGTGCATGTTCAATTGTTATATTTTTAAATTTTATTGATTATGGTGATAAAGGGATTAATAATTAAATTAATCCAAATTTAAATGAAAAATTAATTAGGGAGTTAGTACAGTTGTAAATATTGATTATATAATTAATCAATAATTATTATGAAAATTTAGAAATTATTTAAGAGAATAAAGTAATTGTATAAATTATATAATAATAAATTATATAATTTATATAAGGAAATTTAAGTAAGATATTAATGAGAGAATAATTATATAAATTATATAAGAATAATTATATAATTTGTATAAGAGGATTAAATTAATTGAGGATGGAATGATAATTATATAAATTGTGCAATATTTTATTATATAGTTTATATAAAGTGTAATAAGTAATGAAGAAAATACAAAATAAATGAGAGAAATGATTACTTTAAATTATTAAGTTGTTAATTACGTAAAATGGAATTATTTTCAATTCTATGGGAAATAATATTTTAGAAAATTAAATGGGTTGGTTAAGTAATTTTAATACATAATATGTATATATAATAATTGATATATGTACATATTATGTAGTGGGAGGAAATACATTGGGGGTTTATGTAATGTATCCGTAATAAAGTTAAAACGTGAAAATTTTAAGTTTATTAAGTCATGTGTGTTATTTTATTAATTTTGGAGGTATAAAGTACCTCATATAATTACATGTATGTCATTATGCGTGTACAAAATTTATCAAGTAAAGTACTTTAAAAAGGTATAAATATTATTTATAAATCATTTTATGAAATTTGGCAAATTAAAATAAATATTTTATATACATTATATAAAATATTTATTACACGAAATAACTACGTAATGTATTAAATATTCATTTATGCTTGATTTGTTGCAAATCCGAAAATGGGGAGAGGCGGTGGACTTGAAATTTTGTATCAATTCTAGCAAGTTGCTCTAAAAAAAACAAATGGAGATAAATGGATAAAAAGAAAAGAAAAAAAAAACCTACACCAACAAAACACAAACTCTCTCTCTCTTTCTTCTCCACCATCACCACCATCCGAAAACTACCAAGAAGGAGAAAGAATTTTTTTTTCATATACCCTATTTTATGTCACCAAGGAGGATATCAAGTGCAAGAAAATGATGTTTCAAAGTAATATAAAGGTATAAAATTTATTTTATTGTTCATTTTATAGATTATGAAATTAATTTATTATTTTATGAAAAAATAGTTAATAATTAGAATAATTAATGTTGATGATTCTTAGAGGTATATACTTGGATTATATAATGTTTAGAGTAATTATTGTGGAAAATCTGATCAAAAATATTAAATTATAGAATTTAGAGTGAACAGTACACATAGGGGAGATTTTGTCCATTTTGGTGCATAATTTGAAAACTTTTCCTTCTACAACGTTGTAGAGAATTAAATTTTGTGTGGAATGGACTTAAAATTCGTAATATTCTGATAAAAGAGCTAATTTTTATGAATTTCGGAAGATTTAGCGTAGTGAAACGTGATCTATCCAAATTTTGTTTATTTCGATGTAGAATTTGAAAATTTTTCCTTTTACAAAGTTGTAGATAATTAAATTTTGCGTGGAATGGACTTAAGATTCATAATTTTAGGATAAATGTGCTAATTACTGTGAATTTCAGAAGTTTCATTGCATTAAAAATTATAATTTAATTATTAAAAATATTTTGTGCTGAAATCATTTCTGGGCAGAAATATTGTAATATTATGTATGATTTTTCTAAAAAATTTGGTGAATTATTGTGGAGCATGGATATTTATTGTATTTTATGGCTATTTAAAGTTAATGTAAAAATAAGTGAAAATTCATGGAAAATTCTATGAATGTTGAAAAATTACAAAACTTGGTAAATTTTTTTATAATAGTATAAGATAACTATTGATGGTGTTTGGGGGATACAAAAGTATGCTGAGTAATTATTTATATTTTTAAAGCTATTAAATAATAGTTTTTATAGATATAAATAATTACAGGAATTTGTCGGATAATCCAGAAATTTTAAAAAATTGGTTGAAAAATCTAGAATAATATTCTAGAGACTTTAGAAGGTTTAGTAGACTCATGAGATGTCGGAATATTATTGGTCGCATGTTGACTAGCTAATAAATAAGCATAACAGTTTTTTTTTTTACGCTAGGGTCGAGAATTGACCGAGAAAATTTGTTTATACTTTTCTAGTATGATATTTGTAATTAGTGTTTAGATACACTGAAATGTAAATTGAACTTTAAATTAAGGTTTTAGATCCGAACAAGCTGGAGTGACTTAACTTAGTAATTACAAGTTAAACCGAGACATTGTGATACTCGAGGCAAGTTCTTCAGTACTTGATGTTAATTGTTTATCTGTTAGTATATATTAACTTTTGTTCAAATGCATATAAAATTATGTGTTATGTGATTCATTGTTGATGTGACTGCTATGTGCTTTCGGTGCAAATATGTGACTATATGTGAAGTTGTTCAATGTTTTATTTAGGTAATTGTTAATTGGAAATAAATATGATACACGGGAGTTATATTGCTTTAGTAGAAGCACAACACATGATGTATGACACACACAGAGCATGTTATGTTATGTGTTATGTGCACACTGTTGAACTTGTTGAGTCCTAGTGCTCATTCTTGCATAACATAAATTTTGCATGTAAAAATAAAACTTCAGATGTATTAAATCATGACTAGAGATTATGTGCGACATCAAGGAAAGTTGTAAATGTAATTGATGCATAAATTTTATTTATATATAAAAATTGGATATGGTTAAATTAGTGGAATGAGTGGTTATAATTCATGAATTATATATATGTCGAATTCTGATCGGATAAATAAGGTTTAGTTATGTATTTTGATTATTCAAGAGTATTTATCATCAAAGAAAAGAAAAAAATAAAGGTTGCAATCCAGGGACTAGGATCGAGATGCTAAGTTTTTAAATGCCAAAATATTTTAATACAATGATTAAAAAAATTATATCGAAAAATTCGGTAATTGATGATGTAAAGTTAATGAATGGATTAGTTAAGGTAATTAAAGATTTATTAACGGACAGAAATTTGGACGTTAGGAAGATAATGTATTATACATATGAAATTTAAAGTAATAAGGTTTATCGAATTTCGGGGTCGTTACAAAATTAATTGGAAAGTTGGCTAACTCAAAAAGTCATTTATAAGTCCAAAAATCCGAATGGTCCATAAAATTTTTTACCTTCGACCTCTTTTACTGCAACAGTCATAACTTTGTCATAAAAAAAATATTTTGAGGCGATTCTTGAGTCTAAATTACTTAGAATTTCATGATCTACAACGTTTCTTTAGGTTGCTAAGGCAGATTCAGAATTTATATTTTTAGAAATTTGCAAAAACAGTCTGCGAGTATATTAGACTTATCTTTCTTTGATCCGATTGGTAAAACATGATACCTCAAGCATTAATTTGCTAAGATAACATGTTCTAACACTTCATAACACTTATGTACGATTTATGACTTTTTCTCAAGAACACGAAGAACGAATCGAAGAACACGAAGAACTAAGTTTCATCGTTCTTGGTTTAGCTTGCTAAATCATGGTGCCACAAACATGAATTCGCTAGGCCATCATGTTTCAGAACTTATAACACTAAGTTACAAAATTATAAACCTACTTATGTAGAAAATTATGACTTTTGCTCAAGAACACACAAATAACATGACGAACGAAAAATTGTACATGGTAACGACTTATATTTTTGAGTTTTTGGATTTTATACTTGAAATAATTTGAGTATTATAACTGCTTACATATGTGATTATAACACTTTATAATTGAGAAAATTTGGTCATTATAACGACTTGTTTACTTGATTATAACAATTTATAATTATTGCTCAAGAACACACGAATAACACGGAGAACGACAATCGTACATGGCTACGACGTACGTTCTTGAACTTTAAACTATGAAATAAAATTCGACATTTTAACTACTACAAAAAGAAGAAAAGCTCAAGAACATGTAAAGAACACGGAGAACAACAATCGTACATGGTTACGACATGCGTTCTTGAGCTTTTATTTCTAACTGTAAAATGAAATTGACATAACAACGACTTGCTCAAGTCATAAGGAACACGGAGAACAAAAAATTGTACATGGCTACGACTTATGTTCTTGAGCCTCATCGATAAAATAAAAATTTAAGCATAATAACGATTAAGAATCGTACCTTTTATTATTGCAAGCTTTAACTATTTCTTTATAATCTCTTGATTATAGGAATTTTGCTTTGAAAATTATTGAGAATAATAAAGAGGTTAGCTTCCTATTTATAGAAAAATCAAGAGTCGGGGTAGTTTGGTTATTAGTTTAAAAGACCAAGGGCATTTTAGTCTTTTCGTACCTAGAGTGTGCCAGCGTGTGCAAGGTGTGTGCCAGCGTGTGCCAGGCGTGTGCCAGCATGTGTCAGTGTGTGCCAGCATGTACCAGCCACACTTTTACCCACTCCTTCTTCCGTTTTCGATATATCGGATAAATCGCGTGCGATTATTTTGAAATATTTCACATCAGTTTTAATTAGTTATACATATTTTATTCATAAAATACATCATGCAGTATTAATATGATGTCTCGTATGACCCTTAAAGTTTTCCTTGAATTAATCTCGGATAATCTTCCATGTAGTTTTCCCAAATACACCTACCGGGTGATGCGATTGATAAATTTCTTTCACTCTAGACACAAATTATGATTGAATAATATAATTAGGTATTAATCTCATAAATTTGATTATTCAAATTGTATGTTAACCTATCTCATGTTGCGTTTGAAGAAAACAACACGGATGAATTAGCAACTTAATTATATAACAGTCTGATTCCAACTAAATGGTTAACTTCTACAGATTTAAAATTTTTATATTACTAAGTTTTGTTCTGTATAAACACTATTCTGTGAAGTGAAAAGTCCAAAAGACTTGATACGTTTTTCGATAAATAGTATTTTTTGGCGACAATTTCTCAAAAAATGGTTAGACAACCAAAAAGTTGAAAAAATATTTTTCGTCTTTTTCCTATTTTGTCTTATTCTCGACACGCTTTTTAAGAAAATATTTTATTAATTATTATGCATCGGTGTTGGATACAAACACTATATCCTTCAGTAGAACGTTCAAAAATAGAAAAGGTTTCTGTTTGAAGAGCGTTTTATGTTTTATTTTTGGAAAAATATCAGTGGCTCCCTGGTATCTATTCCCCGTATAAATACTATATCGTGAAATATAAAAAGTCAAAACGTTAAAAAGAACGTTCAAAAAGAAGACAAACGTTCTCTCGTAAATCGTGACATTTTTGTCTTTTTTTTCATAAAATTTTATTGATTCTCTGACATCTAAACCTCATATTAACATTATATTGTGAAATACGAGAAGTTCTACAGATGAAAGAAATAGTTAAATGAACGAAAAATATTTCCTGTGAATAGTTATTTTACACGTTTTTCAAGAAAAAAAACTTTTATTGATTGTGACGTATTTTCAAAATGTGGGAAGGTTGAATCTTGAAATGGAATGTCAATTTGACCTACACGTTTTTCTCGAGAGCCTAGGTTATTTTTTAGGGTTTAGACCCTAGGGTTAGGGTTTAGGGTTTAACTTTTTTTCTAATTTAGGTTTTTACCCTATATTGACTTCTAATTTTTAATAAGTGTTAAGGTTAACTACTTAAACCAAAACATAAAATCCTACACATAGATAATTCATATAACACATTTAAAAAGCTCAAATTAAGCTTTACTATTCATATAACACATAGTTTAAGTTAAAAGTTTTAACCTACAGTCGTATACGATCGTATTTTTGAGTCGTATATATTCTTTAAGATAGCTCAAGGTATGCTCGAGCAATCGTTCTTAGGTTTTGAATTGACAACCTTAATTTGATCTTGTCAGATCATATTTGAAATATTTGGGATATTACAGTGTGTGCATGCGAGGAAAGAATGTTTGCTTTTGGTGCGGGTAGGAAGGGCATGTCGCTCCCAACTGTCCTACTCCGAGGACGTACAGAGGATGTTTTGCCTATGGTGACCTGGGTCATCAAATCAAGGATTGCCCAAAGAATAAAAAGGAAGGAGCAAGTAGAAACAAGGGAAATAGCAGCGGAAAGCTCGCAATTAACGGACCAACCCAGTCCAACCGACCAACATCACGCACGTTCAACATGACAGTGCAGGATGTTATGGCATCAAAGGAAGTTGTGTCAGGTACCATACTAGTCAATAATATAACTACTTATATATTATTTCATTCGGGTTCTACCTGTTCTTTTATTTCTGAAGAGTTTGCTCAATGATTAGAATTACCACGGGAACCATTAGAAAATCCTCTGAACATAGAAGTTGTAAATAAGGAAGTGATTCCTGTAAGTCACGTTCATAAAAACTGTAGCCTAGAAATGTATAAACCTTCAGACTCCAAACAAGTCTAATGTAGTGTTTTACGGTAGTAAGTCACCAAGGCAGTCTATTTGTCTGACGATGATGCAGGCCAAGAGAATATTAAGGAAAGGCTGTGAAGGCTATTTAGCCCACATTATAGGTACCTGAATGACAAAAGTGGAAATGGGACAAATACCAGTTGTAAGTGAGTTTACGGACATATTTTTGAAAGAATTACCAGGTCTTCCATCCAATAGGGAGATCAAGATTGTAATAAATTTAGTACCGGGAACGGTGCCAATTTCTAAAGTACCGTACCGAATGTCTCCAGTGAAAATGAGAGAGTTGATGGTTCAACTTCAAGAACTATTAGACAAAAGGTATATTCAACCGAGCTTGTCTCCATGGGGAGCATCAATGTTATTCGTGAAAAAGAAGGACAGATCATTAAGACTTTGTGTCAACTACCGAGAGTTGAACAAAGTGACGATCAAGAACAAATACCCATTGTCTAGGATTGACGACCTCTTTGATCAACTAAATGGGGCGCATTATTTTTCAAATATTAATTTACGGACAGGATATCACCAGTTGAAGGTCAAAAATGAGGATGTGCCAAAGACAGCATTTAGGTCGCGTTACAACCATTACTAGTTTCTGGTAATGTCGTTTGGATTAACAAATGCACCAACAGTTTTTATGGATATGATGAACCGAGTGTTCAAGAATTATCTGGATAAGTTTGTAGTGGTGTTCATAGATCACATTCTGGTCTATTCAAAGACAGAGGATGATCATGCCGAACACCTAAGGGTAGTATTAGAAACTTTGAGGAGGGAGTAGTTGTATGCGAAATTCTCAAAATGTAAATTTTGGTTGGAAAGAGTGAAATTTTTGGGGCACGTTATTGACAAAGAAGGGATATCAGTAGATCTAGTAAAGGTGGAAGCGGTAATAAATTGGGAACAACCAAGGACGCCGACAAAAATAAGGAGTTTCTTTGGATTAGCAGGTTACTACCGAAGATTCATAAAGGATTTCTCGAAATTGTCGGGACCACTGACGAATTTGACACAGAAAGCGATAAAATTTGTGTGGTCAAAAAAGTGTGAAGAGAGTTTTCAGGAACTCAAGAAGAGATTAAGTAAGGCACCAGTAACTTCGTGGTATACAGTGATGCATCGCACAAAGGGCTTGGTAGCGTGTGGATGCAACACGGCAAAGTAATAGCATCACGACAATTGAAGGATTATGAAAAGGGTTATCCAACACATGATTTGGAATTAACAGCTATAGTTTTCACCTTAAAGATATGGAGGAACTATTTGTATGGTGAGAAGTGTGAGATATACACAGACCACAAAAGTCTGAAGTATATTTTCACTCAAAAGAAACTAAATATGAGGTAGAGAAGGTGGTTAGAATTAATTAAGGACTATGATTGCGAGATTCTGTACCATCCCGAAAAGGCCAATGTAGTCGCTAATGCCTTGAGTAGGAAGGGTCAGAAAAAGTTGGAAATGTTGACAGCTCAAGAGGAGTTAATCAAAGAAATGGAGAAAATGGAAATAGAAGTAAAGTATCTGAAGAAGTCAGAAGAAAAATTGTTTATGATGGAGACTCGTCCAACTTTATTGGACCGAGTAAAGGAAGCCTAGGATCAAGATGAGGAATGCAAAGGTATAAAGAAACGGGTGTCCGAAGGAAAGGATACAAAGTTCAGGCTGGATAAAGATGGAGTACTAAGATTAGAAGGAAGAGTGTGGGTATCGGCAATGCCTGAACTGAAAGAGGAGATTTAAAAGGAATACACAGTTCAAAGTATTCGATTCATCTAGGCAGTATGAAGATGTACCAAGATCTTTGTCAACATTTTTGGTGGCCCAATATAAAGAAGAAAGTGGCAAAGTGTGTCAATAGGTGCCTAACTTGCCAGAGAGTTAAAGCAGAACATCAAAGACCAAGTGGATTGTTACAGCCATTGAAAATACCAGAATGAAAGTGGGAGCATATAACAATGGATTTTGTGGTAGGCCTCTGTTGGTGCCAAACCGTACGCATGAAAAATCAACACTTACACGCAAGTGCACGTAGTCAACAAGTAAACTAGAACAAGTAAAGTATCGTTCCCACGAGGACTATTTATCATTTTTAAACTAACAAGCAACAATTTTGCAACTATTTAGGTTCTTTTAAACAGTGGTCCAGCAAATCAATGAATTGTGAGCTAATTATAAGTTGTGAAAATTAAAGACAACTAATTAACAAACGATAAAGGTAGGTAAAGGAGACATGGGATTATAACTTCACCTAGGGTGTCATTTAACTGCAATACTTCATGTTAAACCTAACTGATTAATTCGGATTGTTAGTCGAAAACACGAAACCAAAGTATGACCAACTCTTGTTGCATCATACTCATATCCAACCTAGATTCGACCCAAAGGGCAACAGAATAGGAAAGAACACCCAAGTTAATTAAATCACTATATATCTATGTGACCTAGAGAAAAACGAGTTTAAATACAAGTTTTCAAAAGACTACGTGCGGTGCTTCGGTATATGTCTATTCTTATCACTAATCATGCAATCCAACAACATGTGAATTCACGAACACAAACTAACATGGTCGGATCTAAACTCACACTCCCCATCTCGGTTTCGTGTGAGTTATCAAGGTAATTGGTGATCAAGCAATTAAAATAAACCACATTAGACAATCCATACATAATCATTTAGCCACAACACGGAAGCATAACAAATTGAACTAAACCCTAGGTTTCATTATAATCCCATAAAATAAGTTAGTTCATAATAGAAATAACAACCATCATCCACAAATGTTCATACATTGAAGCTACAAATGAAAAGAAAGAGAAAACAAAGGTTAAGAAATACAAAGCTTGGTTTCTCTTCTTCAAATTCGGAGTTCCAAGGTTGACACAATGCTTTAAACTTCCAAAGTCCAGCCCTAAGCTTAACTACTCTAGATAGATCAAAAAGAGCAAGAGAGAACAAAGAAACAATGAAGAATGAATAAGAAGCTCCCTCTTTCTCCTTCTAACCTAACTTTTAGCTATATCCTCATCTTAGTCTGATACTACTATTATATAGAGCCTCGGTCGCTTTCTTTACGATCACTATAGCAGCAGGAAGATTTTAATTGGCCCGTTCAAAAAGTCATTGCAGGATTTTGGCACGAATGACTGGCACAGCTACGCCGTTTTTGTACTAAGCTGGGGCACATCTGCGCTTGACAGCAGGTAGAGAGGAAGGGCGTAGCTGCACAATATTTGTGAAGGAATGGGGCGCAGCTGCGTCGTGCACCAGTCATGCAGTCTGTGCTCAATTTTCTATAGCATCCGATCTTCACGTAAATCACTCCCACATCGAACCAATTTTGTCCTGAAATATTGTACTTCGCCCCCCCCCCCCCCCGCATAGGTTCTAGTCCAAAACAAGCCAGTTTGTCCACAAGTAGACGGAACAGGCCAAAAATGAGCTATGGAGCATGAAACATACAAAATAGACATAAAAGAATGAACAGTAATAAAAACTAATGAGAACTAACGAAAATTATAGCAAGTTGGCATCGAAATAGTAGGTATAAAACCTACTTATCAGCCTCCTAGCAACTCAGAAAGGATATGACACGATATGGGTGATTGTGGATCGACTTATGAAGTCAACACACTTCTTTTTGATCAAGATTAAATTCAACTTGGATCAGTTAGCCAAGCTATATGTCAAGAAAATAGTCTCAAGGCATGGAGTCCCTGTATCGATCGTGTCAGATCGAGATCTGCAATTCACATCAAATTTTAGGAAAAGTTTTCAAGAACGTATGGGAACGTAGTTGAGGTTAAGTGCAGTTTGCCACCCTCAAACTAACGGACAGAGTGAGAGAATGATTCAGACGTTGGAACACATGTTAAGGGCATGTGTTATGGACTTCAAGGGTAATTAGGATGATCATTTGCCATTAGTCGAGTTTGTATATAATAATAGTTATCATGCTAGTATAGGAATGCTACCTTACGAGGCTCTATATGGAAGAAAGTGCAGAACTTCATTGTGTTGGGATGAAATAGGAGAACGCAAATTATTGGGGCCATAATTGGTTCAATAGACATCGAAAATTATCAGTGTGATAAGATCAAGGCTAGTTACAGCCCAAGACAGATAGAAGAAGTACGCTAATCTACATTGACAGAAACGAAATTTCAACGTAGGGTCGTATGTATTTTTGAAGGTATCTCCCTGGAAGGGGAAGATAAGATTTGGTAAGAAAGTGAAGCTGAGTTTGAGGTTTATAAGACCTTTTGAAGTGTTAAGAAAGATATGAGATGTAGCTTACGAAATAGCTTTGCCTCCAGAATTGGAGCACGTTCACAATGTTTTTCACGTGTCAATTTTGCGACCTTATAAACAAGACCACAATCATGTAATAAAATATGAACCGATACAATTTGAAAAGGATTTGACCTATGAAGAAGTTACTGTTCAGATAATTGATAGAGAAGAACGAGTTTTAAGAAATAAAATAATACCTTATGTAAAGACAGTTGGGAGGAACCACAATACTGAGGAAGCTAGGTGGAAACTCAAGAAAAAGATGCAAAAAGATTATCCCCATCTCTTCGTGTAACCTTGTATTTGTGATTCCAGGGACGGAATCCTTATAAGGGGGGAAAATATAATGACCGAGGAAATTCGCTGTAATTTTATTTTTTTTTGAAATAAAATTATGCAAACTATTTTGTGCAATTATGTGGTGTGTGTGTGTGTGTGTGTGTGTGTGTGTGTGTGTGTCTATATATATATATACATGGGTTAAATTAAAAATGTTGCGTGATGATTGCAATTAAGGTGTTACATTAATTTGTACCTAATGAGTTAAATTAATTAATTTAATTAGGAAACAAAGGCAGTGACCACGTGAATTAATCTTTTTACATGGGTTATGATTTAATTAACCAATTCGAAGATTGATCGTGTTTTGGGTATTGTATGATGCTAATTAACGAATTAAGTTGATTAATTAGAATTATGGGAGCAAAGTCCAATGATTATCTTATTTGACCTAATCTAGTAAATTAGTGTGTTAAGGGTGACATTTTATTTTATGAACACAAATGGATTGATTATTGAAACAAAGATTCAGTTTAATTAAAACTCATGTTGTATTTAACTAAACCCAAAACCTTGACCCAACTTGAGGCTAGGGCAACCCAATTCTCTATTAAGAAGCTTATGTGTTAATTGAGCCCAATCTTTGACCTAAATACTAAGTAAACACAGCAGCACAAATTTACCTATTTTAATTAAGCTGGGACTTTCAATTTGGGACAAGATCTGCATCAATTTTGCACGTGAAATTCCCATCATTGCTTGAGTTACTATGCATGGCATCTTAGTCTGCCCAAGGAGCTTATGACAGAGGTTTGGCAGCCCTAGGTTGCAGGAGTGCATTAGGGCTGGTTTTAAGGCTTAGGTGGTAATCATTCAGCTGATAAGTGATGAAGTATACTCCTATAGATTGCAGCCCTTATGCATTCAAGCCTTCACCTGAACTTCTAAGTGCATTAACTAAGAGAGAATCCTTTTGAGAGAAATAGGAGACTTCATAGTAATCCAAAAGGAGAAGGGAGAAACTCAGCAGCTTGTTTTCCATTTTCAACACTCACTTAAGGTTAAAAGTGATCATATACTCAACTCCTAGTTCTTATGTTAATTTATTATTCGTCTTTGTTATGCTACTCGTGTTGTGGGAGTTACAGTGAATTAGGGGTCATGAAGGACCTGGTGATATACGGTGGATGATATGGCTGGAGTTTATATGTTATATGTGGTTATATGTATGAAATGAGCTATAGATAATGTATGCATGCTAAGTGTTTCATAAAATATCTCAATGAAATGTTCTTTCAAGAGTTGCTTTCAAAAGACTGATATTTACCAAAAGATGTGCTATGTGTAGTTTATAACATGTTGAATCTATGAAGTACATGCATGTGATCTTATGATAGTCTCATTGAGGTCTTAATACTGATTCAATTCATGGAAGTGTATGTCTATATATGTGCTTAGATATGTTAACTGTGGAATTATGCATGTATGCTAGATGTTGTTGGAAGTTTCTTCTATAGCAAATTTCAATGCTTTACCATCCAAGTGCATATTTTCCAAAACTAAATAAGGGTCATAATACCAAAATGGTCTTCATAGCTTCATAGTAGTCAAGTATGTCAATTGTGTGTTTATCAATGAAATATGTTGCATTGGCAAGATTCAAATTATGTGTATGAAAAGTGTTTCCAAAACTCAATAATGTCAAGTATAATTTGTAAATGAAATGAGTCATGAAATGCATGCTGAAAGTCTAGAAATAAAGATTGGTATGAAGAGTATAATAATCTAAGTTTTTGCTTGTATGCTTTAAAACATCAAATGTCAGAGAAATCTGTAAATTTCTGGAATTTTGGTCGACCGCAGCTGCGCCCGTGAGGACCGTAGATCCGTCGGAGCCTTCTGTCAAGTTTTTGTTCTAGACCGTAGTTGTGCTCGTAAGGACCGCAGTTTCGCCCGAACCTTCTGTCTAAATTTTCAACATGCAGTGCACCTGTGGAGCAGGGGTGCGCACCTGCGGTGCACCCAATGCACCTGCGCTTGGGTCCAGCACAGCTGCGTTCGACCCTGCTGTTTGCAGGTTGTGAAATTTTTCTAATTTTTGCTATGTGATCGCCATGCATGCCTTTATGTGATGTAATTGAACTACATGAATGTTATAACATGTAGATTAAGCCTAAGATAAAAGGAATCAATATAATGAACCTAAATTGGGTAGCTTTTAAAGCAAAATGCCATGACTTGAGCTTAAATGCATTGACCTATGCCATGTTGCCTAAACTATATGTTACGTGTTATGTGTAAGCTTATATATAAGATTAATTGCTTGTAGTGCTAACCAATGTGTATATACTTGATTTGTTAAGTGATCACGCTCTATGTGTCTAAGTTAGCCAAGTTACATGAGAAGACAATAAAAGCTACGTGCTATATGCTATTTGGTGGTAACCAACATATGTATGCTAAATAGTGAGCTTATGCGCTAAGCGTCATTTGAACTAGTACGTTAGAACTAGCACGTATCTAAGATAAATGAGCAGATTGTCATTTGTAACTTAAAGCTAATGAGTTGACTGACATTATTATCTATGCAGGCGTTAGACGTAGCGAAGCGTTAAGCGTAATCAACAATCAAGGAAAGTTTCCTAACCTTACTCAAATTGTATTGAGCAAGTTCTTTTACCTATGTATACTACATTATTTCGGTGCAAACTTTTTGAATTCAAATATCATGATTCAAACCCAATTTTTGAGGTTCAAATATTTGTATGCCATGAATGCACTTACGTGCATTTCAAAAGTCTTTCAATTGTTGAACCAACTTTACGTTTTAAATTTCTTACGTATATGTGTTGTGAAATGTGGGTCAAATCCATTGTTCGGCTAGATCAATAATGCCATGATAAATGGAATTATATGACTTTTAATGCTAAACCAATCCACATTGTACTGGTGAGGTATCTTTTAAAGCTAAAATGAACAACTCTCTTTGTAGGGGCTTAAAACTATAAATTTTGGGATATAATTCCTATATGACGGCTGCGTTGCTGGATGTTTTAGATTGTGCACAATGTATCCGTATGATGGATTGATCCCCCCAAGTACACATCTTTGATTATTATCAATTGCTATATAGATTATTAATAGTCTTAACGATATTGGTCTTATGACTATTGGTTATTACATTGGTTCACTAATTAAATCATATAAGGCTACTACATTGGGCTTATAAAATAAACACATTAGGTTAATTACATAATTAAATTAGACTTGCTATTTATAAGTCCATTGGACTACTTAATTAAGTTAGCTTACAAAACACTATCACTTAATATATCTTAGGTTTATTTTTTTAAAATCCTAACACTCATATATATTAGTATCTCAATTTGATACCATAAATTTTCAAATAGTCTGTACCACCGCTGCGGCGGTGAGGACCACCACTGCAGCGATAGTTCTGATTTTCAAATTTCAGGGAGTTTCACTGTGGCGGAAATGAAACCTACCGTTGCGGTTGTAGTGCTGATTTTTCAAAATCCCAATATACATTAATACAAGTCCTTCGACTTGATTAAATTTAATTAACTTCCTCTTATCATCAACTTGGGTTTATGATATAATTACCCAAATATATACAACTATTCTCGCATTGAGATATCTTTAATAAGTCATTTGTTTCTTTATTCTCATTAATCATACAAGTAATTCATTTTTTCACTATATATCTTTGTATTTGTCATTCAAGGCTAACATTCAAGCTTTGTGTTTTCATCACATAAACGTCTCTTGCATTCCTTTTTCCTTCTTTAGTTAATTAAAATAAATTTAATTAACTAACTTACTACCTCTCATCATACAATCATAAACACATATACACATACTTCATACATCATATTTCCTCGTGAATATAAATAAATAAATAAATAAATAAATAATTGGGTTCGTAATTTTGTCGATCATTACAAGAATTATTTATAGAATTAATGAAAAAGAAGAAATAAATGAATTATTTATAATAACCCCATATGAGGTTATTTGTATGAGATATGGATAATTATATTAGAAGCCAAAATGATATGAGTGAGTCTTGAGAGACTTAATTATAGCCTACCAAGATAATAGATTAATCAAGTATTAATTTGGATGATGTATGTTAGGGTTTAAATTAAACCAATTCAATTAGGTAGCCATAATGCTTTTAATAAGGCAAGTCTAATTGGATTATGTATTTAACTCAATATCATTATATGGGTAGCCCAAGTCTTTATTATTATAAGTCTTGTAGAGAATATTAAAAAAACGCCCAATGTGGGAAGCCTTATGAGATTTAATTACTAAACCAAGTGTTAGTAACTTGAATAAATTTAACTAGTAGCCCAAGTATTAATTAAATGATAAGTCCAAGTAAATTTAATACTAACCCAACACTTGTTATAAATCCAAGTCTTGTAAGTTAGCATTGTAACCCAATTGATTTAAATTGTTGAGAGCATTAAAGAAATTAAATAGTAGTCCATTTGGATTTAATAAATTGAGTCCAAACAATTTAATGTAAAAGCCCAAATGATTTATTTTTAAAAAATGTCCAATGTGTAGCTCAAATGGTGAAATGTATTGTAATATTCTGAACTTCTGAGAACCTTGCAAAGTGCGTTGATGACTAGTCATGTATCATCTTCACACCAGGTTAAATGGGGTATTGATGAATAAATTATTTTTTTATTCTACACATTAAATCCTTCTAGGCAAAACAATTAACATAGACATATGAATAATATAGCTAAAAAAATTCCATTTTGAAAATCAACTTTATCACTTTATCATACCCACATCAGGTAACAGTGCGTTGATGACCTTCGATCATAACCACACCATTTGACTACGTGTTCATAATATAATTGATTAAATGTAACTCTATCTAGCTTGAAAAATTAGCATAGATATGGCTAACAAAATTTCCCAATTCAACTTGTGAACAATTCTTTTGAAAGGCACCTAAGTGCGAATAAAACCATTAAGATCTTGAAGTTTTTTAAAATGCCCTTAATCCTCTATTATTGTAATATCCCAAATATTTTGATTATGATCTGACAAGTTCTAATTAAGGTTATCAATTTAAAATCTAAGAACGATTGCTCGAGCATACCTTGAGCTATCTTAAATAATATATACGGCTCAAAAATACGATCGTATACAACTAAGAGGTTAAAATCTTTAACCTAATTTGTATTATGTGAATAGTAAAGCTTGAATTGAGCTTTTAAATGTTATATGTGAATTATCTATGTATAAGATTTTGTGTTTTGGTTTAAGCAGTTAACCTTAACACTTATTAAAAATTAGAAGTCAATTTAGGGCAAAAACCTAAATTGGAAAAAGAGTTCAACCCTAAACCCTAGGGTCTAAACCCTAAAAAATAACTTAGGCCCTCGAGCAAAATCTGAAGATCAAATTGACATTTCGTTTCAAGATTCATCCTTCCCACACTTTGAAAACACATAACAGTCAATAAAAGTTTTTTTCTCAAAAAACGGGTAAAATCATTATTCGCGAGGAAACGTTTTTCGTTCGTTTGATTGTTCCTTTCATCCATAGGACTTCTTATATTTCATAACAGAGTGTTATTATGAAGTTTAGATGTTAGGGAACCAATAAAATTTTTTAGGGGAAAAGACAAAAATACACGATTTACGAGAAAGCGTTTGTCGTCTTTTTAACTGTTCTTTTTGACGTTTTGACATATCGTATTTCACGAAATAGCGTTTATATGAAGTATAAATTCTATTTAGCCAATAAAAAAATTTCTCAAAAAACACATAAAATACTATTCATTTGAAATCTTTCTTCCGAATTTTGAAAATTAACATTCCTGAATAGCGTTTTTATTAACAGTAGATGCATTATGACCAATAAAATTTTTACCCAAAATAATTTTTCGAGATTACTATTCACATATACGGGACGAATAAGTGACAAATATGGAAGGAATACGAAGGATAATACGAGTATACTGTAATGTATAATACGAGAATTATACGAGAATAATACGAGGTATAATACCAGTAGAATAGGAATATTATACGATGTATTATACGAAAGAAATACGCATAAATACTTATGTATTATACTATTTAACTAATTAGTTGAAAACAAACTAGATTATAACTGGGAATTCAGGTGAAAAGTTTTCGACCAATCACATTCAAGTATAATTAATTATTGACCAATCAGAGTCAAGCTAGACAAAACCAAGTTAGAGTAACCAAACTGGGGAGAACTAGCACGATTACAGAAACTAGAAATCAAAATGAACCAATCAGAACCAAGAAAACCAAACTGGCAATCCAGGTGAATATTTTTTGACCAATCACACGAAAGGATGATGCAAGCATGATGTAAGCATGACATCATCCTTAAAGAAGAACAAAGATGATGTCATCATGATGTCATGATGATGTCGCTTGGTAGAGAAAAAGTAAGTAAAGTTTAGGGAAAATGTGATTAATGAAACTTAATTTTTCTATAAATAGGAAGCTAAGCTCTTCATTTTTCTCATCTTTTTCAAGAGCAAAATCAAGAGCAGAAATACTTTATATATATATATTCTACATAGTTATAATTCAAATATTAGAAATTGCAAAGAAATAGTTAAAGCTTGCAAACACCAAAGACACAATCTTTAAAAGTTATTATGTACGATTTTTCTTTCATCTTTAATTTTTCAAAAGTTCAAAAACGCGAGTCGTAGCCATGTACGATTGTCGTTCTCTGTGTTATTCATGTGTTCTTAAGCCTTTCTACATTTTGTAGTAGTTATAATGTCAAATTTTAATTCGTAGTTAAAGCTCATTGAACATACATCATACCATGTACGGCTTATCCATTCTCCATGTTCTTCGTATGTTCTTGAGCATTTTTATAAATTATTTTAATCAATTATACAAGCCATTATAATGATCAAATTTTGTCAATTATAAAGTGTAATAATCACTTATGTAAGAAGTTATAGTGCTCAAATTATTTCAAGTACGAAAATCAAAAGCTCAAGAACATAGTAGTTACCATGTATGGTTTATCCGTTTTTCGTGTTCTTCATATGTTCTTGAGCAAAAGTCGTGAATCTTTCTATGAGAAGGTTTATGATTCATTATTTTTATGTTATAAAGTGTTATTGAGTCTTATAACATGATTTCTTAAAGAGTTAAAGAAAGTTGTACCATGTTTCACATGGTTAACCTTAAACATGTTGCTCAAAACATGCTCATTGACAGTTTTTGCTAAAATCCGAAAACTTAAAATCCAAATCTGCCTTATCAATACAAATGAAAGTTGTAGATCATGAAATTATAAACAATTTAGACTCAAAAATCACTTCAAAACATTTTCATATGGCAACGCTATGATAGTTACCGGAAAGAACGTCAAAGCTGCAAAAAATAAGCATACCCTCGAATTTTGGAACCAAAAATTAAGGTTTTGAGTTAGCCAAGCCGACTAAACATTCCGCCAATGAAAATATTCTAGTTTAGTTATAAAAACACATATAGAATAAGAAAATTTGATGAACTAACATTCGGTACGCGAAACCCTTTATATAGGCACTTTAAGCGATTACCGAGAAACCCTAATTGTGCAAAAAGGCAAGTTTTCTATCCTTAACCTTTGTTTACTTTATTTTGATGTGATTTGTACATTTTGTAGAAATGATGTGTTATAAATCTTTGATATGGGAGTTATTGCTTCTTGTTTCGGCATAACTTGAAAAATGAAATGCTCATTCGTGATATATTTTGAATCATGCTTTATTATATCAAACCAAGTTGTCTTGGGGAGATCCTGACATGTGAAGTAAGCTGAGATGAACAAAAATGAATAATTGTTCGTAATTAGTCCGGTGGAAAGTATGTTATGTATAACATAGGATGTCGTTAGGTTGATCCCCTTTCTATATCTATAGTAAATGTTCTAAGTCGAAAGACAAAGAACAGTTAAAGGTCTAACCACCACTCAGTCTTACAATGTTAAGAACATTTGTTGTATCAATTGTTGTGCCATGAATCCTTACAATCCATATCGGCGTGAGTTCACTTATATGCTATGTGTTTAAGACTTGCTGAGCATCTTAGCCCACCCTTACATAAACCTAAATTGCAGACATACCAGAGAGCTCTGACTCAAAGAAGAAAGGAAAGAAGAAATGTATAGACTAGTGTACTACTTTCCTTAACTGTTCTTAACTGTAGTCATAATAACATTTTGTAATAAGAACAAGTTCCACACATGTAACCGAATATTATATTAATATTATCAGATTTTATCATATTCTCTTGTTATGTCTTTACTTTGATTAAACTTAGAATTATTAAAACTTAACACAGTATTAATAATGATTTATTTATCTGGATGAGGATTGGTAAATAACTTGTGAGTGTTGTACATACGAGACAGAACTAAGCGATGTTGACTGGTCAAATCCATCGTTAAGGTTCCTCAAAACCAAGTATAACTCGTTATTACTATTCTGAATGTCGGATAAGTAGGATTATTAATATGAAGAGATAACACTATAAACAAATATGTTTCGAATGAGGGTTTTAACTGGTTGGGTAACGTTCTGTATGAAAAGAGAATTTTGCACCGGACAAAGATACAACTATTTGTCACGGATAAAGATACAACCATTTATCATCGGGTGAAGATACAAACATTTACCGTGAAATTCTCTGTTCCCAAGAGTCGTCCTAATGATTTAATGTCGTGGATGTTGGAACATGTAAAGTTATTGAATATTTAAATATTAATGATAAAATTTTATGATTGAATATGAAGTCTCTTGTATCGATTACAATGACTTGATAGAAAATAATGAAAGATCTTTGGAAATTAAGATGAGAACTTTGTTTATGAATAAAGGGAATCATCTATAAACCTAATGATTTAGCATTTATAGTGAGCACCAAGTCAGCTACAGCAAGTATAGTGATTTGGGGGCATCACAATCATTTCCACTATTCTTTAACCATAACACAAGTTTTACAAATATATAGTAATATAATAAACTGATTGATTGTATTAAACCAAGTACAAACAAATATATTAGTTCCCCTTCTCATCAACACTGGATTGAAATGTCTCAGGGCACATTGGTTCATCAATATCCCACTGAATAGACAAATCATAGCCGCATCCACAAGTCGATTCGACTAACAGATCATAGCCCAAGCCCACATCAAGGGTTCATTTGCTCAGTAACTAACATACAAATATTTTTAAAAATATAGTTTTGATGTAACAACTAATAACTAATCAATATACATATGAGAAAAAAATCACCTGCTCAGAATATATAAAAGGAAGAGCTTGACACAAGATTTCAATTTACTTATCAATATAGCAAACTGAGTGTTTCCTCCACCCCAAGAACTAATGAATCAGTTCCTCATCTTATTAACACTATCCTCAAATGATCTTATTCAGTGTGTAACCCGCTTTGAAAATAGTGACCATGAATCATTCATACATACATTGTAGTTAGATCGGTTCTCTGAAGCATATTAAACTCTTTCTCATACAATAGAGTCGTTCTACTCAATTTTGCTAACATGAGTTTTCAATTGAAATCCAATGATACTTTAACTTAAACTATCTCTAATAATTTTTCTTCAAAATTTTCATCGTTTACAACTCATTATAAGTTTAATTATTATAATCTCCAAATAAATTTCTACCATCTCCAAATGAATTTTGATTATCTCCAAATAAGTATCTCCAAATAAATTTCTCATTAACATCCTTTTATGAGTTGCTTATTTACTTTGATAGGTATAATTACACATAATATCAAACACGCCATTTCATTTTGATGAAGCAGTTTCATATAAAAACAAATAAGATTATTTTATCGTATTACTTACTTGAGAACTCATTAAGAGTCTATTTATCTTCAGATATTTTCGTAAAGAGTTTATCTTCATTCATTATATTCCTTTCATATAATATTTTATGTATTAAGATTTAATAAGATTTATAAATATCTTTTAATTATCTATAGACTCTTCATAAGTCCATTTAATCTTAATATATCAGATTATACTCCAAGGTACTTGTTAGCTCGAAACCATAACATGTAGCTCTGATACCAACTGTAACGGCCCACAAAATTCCCGCACTTGCTACGACAAACCTTGTGGGTTAAACTTCATACATTTATCAACTTAACCAATGATCCTATAATTATATTGGTTGAATTAGTCTATTTTAGACTATACATTAAAAAGTTCTCTTACTTAGTCCTTGGATCTTAACTTGATCTCGATCTCATTATTTATACAAGTATCAACTTGTAGTTTATCCATATAAATGGATAACACCATATATAATGGTCCAATTTTAACCTTAAGATTTAGATATTCTATAACTTTACATATTCTAAGATTCAATGCATTAAATCATTAGGACGGTTCTTGGGAACATAGAATCTCACAGTGAATGTTTGTATCTTCACACATGATAAATGTTTGCATTTTTATCTGTGACAAATGCTTGTATCTTTGTCCAGTGCAAAATTCTCTTTCCGTAAAAAACATACCTAACTAGTTAAAACCCTCACTCGAAACACATTTAGTTATAGTGATGATACATGCTAATTGTTCAAGCTATTCAAAAATGAATAGAAAAATAAAAATGAATTTTTCATCAACACACCATGGAACCTGGTATGAAGATGATACATGATAAGTCATCAACACACTTTGCAAGGTGTGGTATACAGTCATAAAATCAATTTTCAAAAGTTTTAATGGTTTAAAAATGAGTCAATGTCAATTGTTTCGGTTAGACACCTTTGGTTATGATAAAGTAACAGACGTATTAATATGGTAGATGCAACATACCGCGTCTTTAAAATGATAATATGGTACAACAGACTGATCACCTGAAGTACTATCATGAGTTTTTTCAGTCTGAATTGATTGTTACACTGAATTATGTTTTTCAGTCCTGGTAATGATTAAACAATTTTGGATCATATGACATCCATAGTATTAAAAGAAGTTCAAGGTCTTGATTGACCACGGTATAAATTAGAACAATCCTAAATAAAGGAAGAATATAACGAAAAGTGGAGTTTGGTAAAGGGTTTAAAACCTAGAGTTATGAAAGTAAATATGTAGAGATAAGTGAACATTGTTAACCTAATCAACGAAAAGTAGAATAAAGATGACTATACTGTAATTTCGATGATGAAATTCTTATAAAGAAAAGAAAATGTAATATTTTGAATATTTATAGAACTTATAAGTATGATATTAAATGACAAAAGATGATTACAGTGTAATTTTGTGGAAGAAATTTTTATAAGAAGGAGAATGTAGTGTCCTGAATATTTATAGAACCTATAAATATGATATTAAATTACTAAAGTTAAATGTGAAATAATTTCAATGACGAAATTATTGTAAATTGGGTTAAATGTAATATCTCAAATATTTTAAATATGATCTGATAATATCTAATTAAGGTTGTCAATTCAAAACCTAAGAACGATTGCTCGAGTATATCTTGAGCTATCTAAAAGAATATATATAACTCAAAAATGCAATCGTGTACGACTGTAGATTAAAACTTTTAACCTAAACTATGTGTTACGTGATTAGTAAAGCTTGAATTGAGCTTTTAAATGTGTTATGTGATTATTTTATGTGTAGAATTTTGTGTTTTGGTTCACGTAGTTAACCTTAACACTTAATGAAATCAAGAAATCAATTTAAGACAACAACCTAAATTGGAAAAAGAGTTAAAACCTAAATCCTAAAACCTAGGAAATAACCTAGGCTTTCGAGGGAAATGTGTACGTCAAATTGACATTTCGTTTCAAGATTCATCATTCTCACGCTTTGAAAACACGTAATAGTCAATAAAAGTTTTTTTTCTTGAAAAGCGTATCTAAGAATATAACAAAATAGGATAAGACAAGAACTATTTTTTTTGACTTTTTGGTCGTCTAACCATTTTTTGAGAAATGGTCTCCAAAAATACTATTTATAGAAAAACGTGACAAGTCTTTTGGACTTTTCACTTCACAAAATATTGTTTATACAGAACCAAACTCAATAATGTCAGACTTTTAAATCAGTAAAGGTAAATTAAACTTGAATACTTAAAAATGAACTAATTTCGTTGAAAATGAACCGACTTAATTAGGAATGAACTAACTTGGTTAAAAATGAACTAGAAGACTAACTGATTTAGTTAGACTGTATAAATGAAAATTATACAAAAAATGCTATGATAATTATACAAAGAAAATACGGATGATGTAAGCATGATGCAATGATGATGCAAGCCCTAAAAGAATATTCGAATAATATGCTTTAACTTAGCCTAAAAGTAGTGTCTTAATGACCTTAATGCCCTAGCCTTGAAAGTTCTATAAATAGAGAGCTAGTTCTTCATTCATTCCTTACATTTTTTAAAGCTAATTTTTAAACATTAAAGTTATAATCAAAGATTTGTAAATGAGTTTTTGAGAGTTGTTATTTGGAAGTGCAAAGAAATAGTTAAAGGTTGCACTACAAGAAGTAAAATCCTAATCGTTATTATGTTCGTTTATTTTTAGTTAAAAGCTCAAGAACGCGAGTCTTCCATATACGATTGTCGATCTCTATGTATTTCACGTGTTCTTGAGCATTTTTTTCATTTTATAGTAGTTATAATGTCGAATTTTATTTCATAGTTTAAGAACTAAAGCTCAAGAACACAAGTCATAGCTATGTACAATTGTCGTTCTCTATGTTCTTCGTGTGTTCTTGAGAAATAGTTATCAATTGTTAAAATCAATTATACAAGTCATTATAATGACCAAATTTTGTCAAGTATAAAGTGTTGTAATCTAATATGTTAGCAGTTATAATGCTAAAATTATTTCAAGTATGAAATCCAGAGCTCAAAAACATAAGTCGTTACCATGTATGATTTTTCGTTCTTCGTGTGTTTTGAGCAAAAGTCATAAATCATACATAAGTAGGTTTATGATTTTATAATTTAGTGTTATATAATTATGAAACATGATTGCCTAGCAAATTCATGATTGTGACATCATGTTTTAGCAAGCTAAACCAAGAACGAGAAAACTTAGTTCTTCGTATTCTTCGATTCATTATTTGTGTTCTTAAGTAAAAGTCACAAATCATACATAAGTAGGTTTATGATTTTATTATTTTTATGTTATGAAGTGTTATTGAGTATTAGAACATGTTATCTTAGCAAATTAATGCTTGAGTTATCATGTTTTACCAATCCGATCAAAGAAAGATGAACATTGTTTGCATTCTAACCTTGTCAGCCATTTTGCGACCCTCTGTGATTTCTATATGGAGTTATAATGCAAATGAAAGTTGTAGATCATAAAATTATAATGAATTTAGACTCAATAATCACCCCAACATGTTAAGGTATGTAGAAGTTATGGCCAAATTACTGAGAGAGATTCCGACAGCCAAAGTTAAGGTTAAAATTCTGCCACCCGACGTTTAGACGCCCAGAATATGCCTAACCATTTTAAAGTTCTGTCCATAGGTGTATATACGTCCCAGAAATGCCTTGGGCTGGCGTATATACAACCATACTATGAGAACCCGAATTTTCGAAATTTCTTTAATAAAATTAAATCAGAATTTAAGTAACAAAATTATCAAGGTTATTTAAATTACTTACGATTGATATATTTTATGTGATTTGAAGTGCGTGTTGAGATTTTATCGATAAATTAAATTGGTACAATATGTTATTATATGGTGTAAATTTAAAGGGTTCCAAGTAGTAAACAAATGGAAAATAAATTAGGAAAAGAAATGTTTTAATTTATTAAAAATTATATTTATGTATAATGGAATTTTTATGATTTTTATAGGAGATAATATTTCAGAAACGTAAACATGTTGATGTAACATGTTGTCCAAGTAACAAAGTGAAAAAGTATGAAAAATAATTTTTATATGTTATATAAATTATTTTATGAATTTTTGAGGTATAAATTATCTCATATAATTACATGCATGTTATTATGTGTGTGCAAAATTTGTCAAGTAAAGTACATAAAAGAGGTCTAGATATTATTTATAAATCATGTTATGATTTTTGGAGAATTAAAATAAATATTTTATATACATTATATAAAATATTTATTACACGAAATAATTACGTAATGTATTAAATTCTTAATTTTGCATGTTATTTATCCGAAACTAAGTCGGTTGTGGCGTGAGATTCAAGTCGGCGGATGTGGTGAATTTTCCAAATTATTTAAGTCATGCATCAAAGAAAGGAAATAATGCATATATATATATATATATATATATATATATATATATATATATATATATATATATATGAAAGAAGGAAAAACATAACACAAACTCTTCTTCTCCCCACCGAAACCACCATCACTGCAACCATACACCACCACCATCAAAATGAAGAAGAAAGTTATGCCATCAAGGAGGATATCAAATTTCAAGAAATAGATTTTCAAGCATTATAAATGTATAAATTATATTGATTTGGTTATTTTATTAAGTTATAAATATTATTTCATTTGTGTGAAAAAAAATTAATTAGAAAATAATTAGAATGATTGTTATTGATGATTTTTAGAGGTATATATGTGTATGATATGATGTTTAGAGTAATTATTGTGGAGAAATTGGATCAAAAATAATTTAAAGGGGAGTGAATAGTGAACAGTCTCGAACAGGGACAATTTTGTCCACTTATGGACCGAATTTGGAAATATTTCCTTCTACAAAGTTATAGAGAATTAAATTTCATATAGAATGGACTTGAAATTCGTAATTTTATGATAAATGAACTAATTTCTATGAATTTCGGAAGATTTAGCGCAATGAAACGTGGTATGTCCAAATCCTGTCCATTTCGGTGCAGAATTTGGAAATTTTTCCTTCTACAAAGTTGTGGAGAATTAAATTTCATGTGGAATGGACTTAAGATTCATAAATTTTGGATAAACATGCTAATTACGGTGAATTTCGGAAGTTTCATTGCATTAAAATTAAAATTTAATTACTAAATATATTTTGTGCTGAAATTTGTTCTGGACAGCATTATTGTTATATTATTCCAGATTTTTTGAAAAATTTTGGTAATTTATTGAAGAGCATAGTATTTATTGTATTTTTAAGGCTATTTAAAGTTAATGTAAAAATAAGTGAAAATTCATGAAAAAATCTATGAATGTTGAAAAAAATTACGAAACTTGGTGAAATTTTTATAATAATATAAGATAAATATTAATGGTGTCTGGGGAATACAAAAGTATGTTGAGTGATTATTTATATTTTAAAGGCTATTAAATAATAGTTTTTATATATATAAATAATTACAAAAATTGTCGGATAATCCAGAAATTATGAAAAAAATTGGTTGAAAAGTCTAGGATGATATTCTAGAGACTTTAAAAGGTTTATTGGACGAACGTGATGTTGAGATTATATTTACCTCTTTTAAATATTAAAACATTAATGTACGAATCGAGATAGATTACCAAGAAATAAGCACGAGCGAACGGACATCTTAGGTTATATTCGGCACGTCAATTGACATGTACGATATATGTTATTAACCTAAACTAACGTGTTGTTGTTGTAACTAACTATATTTAAAATAATTATAGGTCGTGAAATAAGTTTTTGTTCGAGTTAAGATTGTTAGTGAACTACGGACCGAGGCAAGTTCTTCAGTAATGGTTATTTGGTTAATTGTTATATGTAACTTAAATTGCTCAATTGCTTATGAAATTCCTGTTACGTGATTAATTAATATTGTGCCTTATGTGTACACATGAAATTAGTTGCAATATTCGATGCTCGTGAAATATATTGCTTTAGTAGAAACACAACACATGAGATATGACATACACAGAGCATGTTATAATATGTGTTATGTGCACACTGTTGAACTTGCTGAGCCCTACTGCTCATTCTTGCATAATACAAACTTTTGCAGGTAAAGAAACAAATTTCAGGAATATCGGATTATGTTAGAGATGGATTAATCTAGAAGGTTATGAACGTAATTGTTATATTTTCAATAGCATAATTCAATGTGGATACATTTGCGAAGTTTACATTGATGTTTTGTATGTACATATAAATTGGATCCGGATAGGACGAATAGAGTTAAATTGTGAACCGTATTTGTTCAAGATTGTTGTTAAGATAGAGTGTATTATATATCTAATTATGGAACAAAGAATAATTGTATGGATATAAACAATATTAAATTTTGAATATTGAGCTTTACGACACTTATCATGACAGAAAAGAAAAAGGTAAATGTTGCGATCTAGGGACTAGGATTGAGACATTAAGTTTTTAAATGATCAAATTTTTTTAATACAATGATTGAAAAAAACATGAAAATTTTATATCGGAAAATTTGGTAATTGATGACTGTAGTGTCAATTAATGGGTTAAATAAGGTAATTAAAGATTTATTAACGGACTGAAATTTGGACGTTAAGAAAATAATGTATAATAAATATGAAATTTAAGGTGATAAGGTTTGTCGAATTTCAGGGTCGTTACGCATACTTGTTAAAAATTAGGTTTTTGGGACTTGTTCGGAACTAAAAGTTTTGCTTGTCAGGTATTATAAAACTTAGCAAAAGGTAATTACACTATTGAAATAAAGATAGACCATTGTAAGAGAGCCTTGTTTATGACTAATGGTTATGTTAATATCACATACCTTGTAAGCCGTCTAAATAAACGCAAAACTTAACGTAAACGTTAAAGCGAATCGGCAAATTCTAAACCTTTATATGTTATTATCATGTTCTAAGATTGTTCATGTTATTATGTGATAGTTAATATGTGAAAGTATATGAATGAAAGTCTGATATGATTAAATGATTAAGTGTTAGTTCTTGATTAATTGTTAAATGTTAATTGACGGTTGATGATGCATATGAGGATGCATAAAATATATTTATTGTTAAGCATAAATTAATATGATTATTAACTAAGATGTATATTCAGTCAAAATATGTTAAAGTTTATATGAAAGCATAAACTGTGTATATGATAATATGTTAGACTTGCTAAGCCGTCGTGCTCATTCTTGGGAATAAAACTTATTTGTAGATTAAGAAGAATGATAAGAAGATCATGAACGTAAAGAAGAAGCATAGATTATGTTTCATAGTTTATTTACTTGTATCTATATAAAGTCATAATGACTGTTATAATATGAACAAACAAACCATATAACTGAATATTATGAAATGATATTATTATATTATCATCAAATGTTGTTATGCCTTTACTTTGATATGACCTAGAATTTTTAAGGAACTATAAATCTAAGTAAATGTATTGATAATATGGACTGATCATGTTATGTCAATACTCTGAACTTTAGATAGATAGTAAAACGTTAATACAGTATTGATAATGAACCATTTATCAGAATGAGAATGGTAAATAATATTTGTGAGTACTGTAAGCATCCAAAACAGGACTAATCGATATGAAATGGTCAAATTCATCATTGGGTTCCTTAGACCCAAATACAAGCTTGTTATCACTATTCTAAATGTCAGATAAGTAAGAATATTGATATGAAGAGAGATCACTATAATCAAATGTGTTTCGAGTGAGAGTTTTAACTAGTTGGGTATATTCTGTATGAAAAGAGAATTTTGCATCGGACAAAGACACAAACATTTGTCACAGATGAAGATACAAACATTCATCGCAAGATTCTCTGTTCCCAAGAACCGTCCTAATGATTTAATACCCCAAATCTTGGATAAGTAAATTTATAAAATATTTAAAATCTTAAAGTTAAAATTTGACCATTATATATGTTGTTATCTATTTATACGAATGAACTACAAGTTAATACTTGTAGAAAGGATGAGATCGATACTAAGTTAAGATCTAGGGACAAAGTAAATGAATTTTATAGTATGTTATAGACTAATTCAACCAATATAATTATGAGACCATTGGTTAAGTTGGTAGATGTATGGAGTTAACGCACAAGGTCCGTCGTAGCTAGTGCGGGGATTTTGGGGGGCATTACAAGTATAGTACTAGATACTAATGTGAAGCATATTCAAATAAAAATATTTATTAAATGTGCAATATGATGATAGAATGATAAGATGGTGGTAGAATAAACGTTTATAAGAATGTAGAGTGAATGGGAGGATCGTGGTATAACAAATAGGTTATCAAATTAAAGGGTATGTGATTAATAAATTATGTATATAAAAAATAAGCAAAAGAACGAGTAAAATGGCGTATCATTATAAATTATAGTGTATTACATACTAAGGAGAGCGTGTTAAATAGATTTTATATGTTTTAAGATTGATTATGTGTTGGCATTAATAGTACATGCTAAAAATAAATAAAGTGGTAGTAATACCGTATTATGTTAAATGAAAATGTCAAGAAAAAGATCTTAAGAAGGAACATCCCAGATTGTAAGGAAGAAAGTTAAGGAACTAGACCAGGATTCCTTATAGACAATTGGTGAGTCTAATAGTAGACGCTTTTGAGGAAGTGATCAATGAATTTGGGAAATTTAGAGGCAAAGAATAAATTAAAATATTTATAAGCAAGATCTGAAGAATGATACCAAAGAAATGATAGAAGACATATTACAATAAGATTTTTGAGGAACAGAAAGAACGCTAATAAGATCGTGAAATGATCTAAATAGATGAATTCGTGAAGAGTTATATGCTAAAATATGGATTAAGAGAATTCATATTAAGTTAAGAATATGTTAGAGGTTTGTTGATTTCAATTGAGAACTTATGTTAATGGTTGAGTTGAACATTCCTTTGTATGGGCAGGGGATTGTGCTTGGTTTGACAACCACTTAGCTACCTGTAATGATAATCGTTGAAATCTTGTGTCGCGTTGTTTGTTATATATATGACGGGAATGTGATTCTTTCCTCATGTGTATATCTGATAGTTAGATAATGTTAGGATTATATGTTCGTTCTTAAAACTCATACGTATGTTAAGTTCATGACTCATAATAGTATGGTATTTTCGAGCCCCTCAGCGTGTGGACAGTCTTCGATTCGTTCTCAGATTATATATTGCTAGGATAAGTTCTTAAACTCATGTCATGATATTGTGGTAAGTTCATGAACTCATATTGTGTGGTAAGTTCGATGAACAATATGTGGTGGAGGTTAGAATAAGGTCATAGATAAAGATTTTAGAGTTCTCATTGATTTAAGAACATTAATAGAATCAATGATTAATAAAGTTATTTGACTGGAAAAGGACGCTGAAGAAAAAGGAAGTTTTTTTACAGATTAATAGAAATTGTGTACGGCCTAGTATTATTTTCTTAAATACTATTAGTAGGTTGTAATATATAGTGATGTTTTGCATCAAGGATTAGGCTATAATTTGAAACAGCATAAGGTGGGTGATCGTGTATGTGACATCATAGTTACCAAATTCTAAAGACAATCATTTTAAGTAAGATTAAGAGAGAATGGCGTAAGTATTCGCTTTAAAGATATGAAAATTTTTGAGAGAAGAAGAAATGTTAACAAAAGAAATACGTTAAGGAATAGTGAAAAACTGTTGAGAGTACAAAGATATGTTGATGGATAGGTATGAGTAAGATTAATGAATAATATGTTAAAAAATAAACAAAAAGGTTTAACATAGTAGTAAATTTTTTGGATGATGAGAGGTTAAAGGAGTATAGTGATATACTACTTAACAAACAAGTACGTGTTAAGATAACATGAGAAGAAAATGACATTAGAGTTATTAAGTTCATTGGTAAAAAGTATGATAGGATGATTGGTAAGAAATGCAGAATATGTGGTATAACCAAAAAAATAAGTGAATAAGAGGATAAAGATGTAATTTAAGGATATTTTAGGAAGACCATATATGGTTTAAAATGTGGAGAGATACTAAGGAATATCATTGGTGCAAATAGACTTTAGAAAAGTTACAAAGGAAAGTTAAGGAATTGATTATGAGAGCAGGGTTTTTGTTTATGACTCAAGGAACAATTAATGTATAGTTATATTGCTACTAATTGAAGTTAAAGAAGAATAAAAAGTAAGAAGTGGCAATGGAAAAGGAGTGACAAGAAGGTTACGATAAAGGAAGTCTTATGATTAGAAAGAATGTTATAAAAGCTTTAGAGGAATATGGTTGTGTATATATGTTGATGTCTAGACTTTTCACAAATGAAAATGACGAATTGAGTTGATGATAAGGATAATATAAAGTGAGTGGTGTAGAGAAGGAAGCATAAAATGTCTTATTATATGAAGATAGGACGTATTGGTAAAAGAGTAGAGAATGTATGGAATATTCAGTAAAGGATAATGTAGCAATAGATTTTACAAAGTTGAAAATAGTAAGTTAAAGGTTATGGGTTCGATTAGTCCCAAGTAGAGTAACAGAAGGCAGAATGTGCCTATGATTATAATGAATATTATAAGGTATGAAGAAGTTGATACATTCGACAAATGAAGTTATATAGTTTATTAAGAAAGTTGGAGGAACCACAATGCTTAAAAGCTAAGTGGGAATCAAGGAAAAGATGAGAGTAATCTTTTAATTAATCTTGTAGTGGTGATTCTGAGGACAGAATCCTTATAGAGGGGAAGAATGTAACAACCGAAAAAATTACGAACCTAATTTTTTTTTTATTATTTATTTTCATGAGAAAATATGATGTGTGAAGTTATGTTATTATGTATATATGTTATGTGATAAGATATACTAAGTTAGTTAATTAAATTTATTTGAATTAACTAAAGAAGGAAAAAAATGTAAGAGAAGCTTATGTGATGAGATCACAAAGCGTCAATGTTGGCCTTGAATGATAAATAAGAAATTTAATAATCAACAAGGGAATTACTTGTAGGATTAATGAAGAAAAAGAAATAAATGAATTATTTATGATAACCCAATATGGGATTATTTGTATGAGATATGGGTAATTATATTAGAAGCCCAAATGATATGTGTGAGTCATAAGAGACTTAATTATAACCTAGCAAGATAATAGATTAATCAAGTATTAATTTGGATGATGTGTGTTAGGGTTTAAACTAATCCAATTTAATTAGGTAGCCCTAATACTTTTAATAAACAAGTCTAATTGGATTATGTATTTAACCCAATATCATTATATGGGTAGCTCAAGTCTTTATTAGTATAAGTCTTGTAGAGAATATTAAAAAATGCCCAATGCGGGAAGCCCTATGAGATTTAATTACTAGCTCAAGTGTTAGTAACTTAAATAAATTTAACTAATAGCCCAAGTATTAATTAAATGATGAGTCCAAGTAAATTTAATACTAGCCCAACACTTGTTATAAATTTAAGTCTTGTAAGTTAGTATTGTAGCCCAATTGATTTAAATTGTTAAGAGACTTAAAGGAATTAACTAGTAGTCCATTTGGATTTAACAAATTGAATCCGAACAATTTAATGTAGAAGCCCAAATGATTTATTTTTTAAGAAAGTCCAATGTGTAGCTCAAATGGTGAAATTTATTGGTGATATGTATGTATATATTGGTGTATATAAATACTAGTGTATATATATAAATGCATATCGTAATTTAAAAAAATAAAGCAAAATTGCTAGATAAATGAAGGAGGTGGGCAGGCCATGTAGGGCCCCACTTGGGAAAACATATAGCATTTTGGTTGCTTAGAACTTACTCAACATGGTTGCTTACATTCAATCTCAAAGTGGTTTACCAACTCTTACCAAACCTAGTCAATCAAGCTTGTCAATTCACTAGTCAATCCAACAAATACTAAGTATACTTAGGACTCCTAATTGACTAATGTTAGTTGATTAATATAACTAATGATGTAATACTAGAGTGCTATAAATAGAGGAGGGTGGATGACTTGGAAAGTTTGTTGGTCACTTGCTTTCTAAGTTTTAGAAGTTGAGAGCATTTAAGAGTGAGAGAGGTAGAGAGGAGCTTGAAAGTTTTAAAGATAATATCGAGAGAGATTTCGGTTGCAAGGTGAAGGAGAGAAAAATTTGTCTAGTCATTTCCTAGATAAGCTTTAGCCAGAAGAAGATCTATACAAAAAGGTTCAAAAGTTTCCTTAAAACCCTAGCTTACTTGTTTTAAGTTATTGTTGTAGAATAATTTTGTCATGCGTGGTTGTAGGAGAAATCTATGTGTTGGGGATCTATGATAAGATCCAAAGATATAAGGGTGGTTGATGATAGTGTATATGTAAATATATACGATCTACATGATCTATATATATGCAGGTAATTTTTATGGTTAAAAAGTTAGTTTGATGTATAAAGTGTAGTCTATATTTTTAAAAAACTATTTTTAAGCTTTATGGTGATAGCTCTAGTCTATATGTAAAGATATATGGTCAGAGATGTAGGATGTGTGTATTAATATAGTTAGTATGTGAAAATATGAAAGAAAGATGAAGATGAAAATGTTTCAAGTAAAAATCCTAGTTCAATATCTTAGTTGTAGATTTGTGGTTTAAGATGTGTGAGTTGTTTTGATATTTTTTGTCTTACATGGTAGATCTATGTGTTACGAAGGTAACCTAACTTAAACGATTGAAGAATGTGTTAAAATGAATGATTTATGGATTTTGTACCAAAAGATGTTAAGTTTCAAAACTCTAGTTAATCTAGTGGATTCGATCATGATTTTGATATCCAAAATATTTTTGACAAGTTGATCGAATCATGTAATATTGAAGAACATTAAGTTACAAAGCTAACAAATCAAGTTTGGAGTCATTTGGATGTGTATAATATGTTTTATTAAAGATTGAATCAAAAGTGTCAAAATTAAAAAATCTAAAGAAAAAAAAAAGGAAAAATGATTCTGCTGGAACATGATCGAGGCCCTATTTTTGTACTAAAAACAAGGTCGAGGCACTAGTTCATTTTTAAAAAATTAATGTTTTAATTTCCGGGTCAGGTCGATCGGGTTATGCTAAACGGATCGGGTTAGATATTTTGAGGATAAAATGGATCAAAAATATAATTTAATATGCTATTAATATTAGACAAAAATTAAATAATTAAAGTATTATTAAATAAATAATAATATTAGTAAAGGTATAAATATTATTAAATAATTAATAATATTAATAAATAATTAAAATATTATTAAATAGTTAGTAATATTAGTAAGTGAATAAAATATTATTAAATAATTAATAATATTATTAAATGGTTAAAATATTATTAAATGGTTAATAATATTAGTAATAGATTAAAATATTAATAATATTAGTAAATGAATAAGATATTGTTCGGTGATTAAAATATTATTAAAAAATTAATAATATTCATAAATGATTAAAATATTATTAAGGGATGAATAATATTATTAAGAGAGATAAATATTATTAAATAGTTAATAATATTTGTAAATGGTTAAATTATTATTAAATGGTTAATAATATTTGTTTGTGGTTAATATATTATCAAATGATGATAATATTATGAAGTGATATGTATGTTAGTAAAGGTTAATTATGTGATAAAAATATTATCAAATGTTGATAATATTATTCGATGATTAAATATTGTGATTAAGTGTTAAATGATTGAAGTGATGTGTATGAATGTTATTAATGTGAAATAAGTCAATATATGTAACACTAATTGGTAGATCAACGTTTTTAAATATTAGATCATCCAAAGAAAGTTCAAATCAAGCTTAAGATATTAGATTAATGATTCTTAAGATACAGTGAGCTGCTGTATTACTAGAACAGATAATATGAATGTCATTGATGAATATTTAATTACAGATGACACAACATCCTAAATTCTGGATCCAGATCATACTATTACAGTTTGAGATGTACCTTCCTTTGACTTTGTATGTCTGCTAGATGATCTTGTTGCTGTTGATATTCATCTGTTTGTCTTGCTCCCCCTTAGCTGGTGACTTCATATATCCCCCTCAGCTGATGACTTCATGTCTTTTTCTTCTTCTAACTCCCCCTCAATTCTTGCCTCCAAGGCTTCATCTTCTTGTTCTCTTTTCTACATCTTCTTGTTCTTCTCCTTTAGCTTCATTCGTCTCTGCTTGATCCTCTTTCTCTTTTTCTCCCCCTTATCGTCATCAATCACCTGGGAGAGCTACTGAATATTTACTATAAGTTGCTCGATCAGGTAGGATGTGCTTCCAACTTTAATCTTCAAATCCTGCTGACTGAGCTCTATAGTCTGGGACAGAGATTGATTTAAATTATCTATTTTCTCATAAAGAGATGCAATATATTCTTCATTGTTCTTTCGAAGTTTCAGGATTTCTTTCTGTTGATTCTCCAAGGACTTCTGATATATCTGAACTTGTTGAAGGAGCTTGATAGACATGTCTGAAAAAGATGCTTGGATTTCCTTGTGGAATTCTTCTCCTCCAGGAGTAGCCTTTGCTGTAGTAGAAGTCTTGAAGATGTTCTCAAAAGCAGTGATTGTATCGAAGAAATCATTATTCGATGAAGAAGGAACATCAGAGGGTATCTTAGTGGGAATACTTGGCAAAGACTGGTTTGTTGTAGTCATAGAGTCAGGATGCTTTACGACCATTAACTCCACGAGTCTGTTTTTTTTCTGACCTTCATCTTGCTTTACCAACAGTAAATAAGGAATGAATATACTTTCTACATGGCGATAGACTTTGAAGTGTTGAAGATGTTTGATCAGCAGAGTTGGAAAGGATTGAACCCTTGGGAAGTTCTGAGAAACCGTCTTTAGATTAGGAAAGTATGAATAACACCAGCTGATGAAGCTTGTATCTCTGAAATGAATAGCTTTTAACCAGGGCATCCATAGGTAGAACCTTGTTAACTCCTGACCCTCATGGTCATATAGAACTATAGTTCGATCTAGTTCTATGTCTTGAAAATTGCTCAGTAGTTCTTCCATTGTTATTGAAGTAATTCTGATTTGACCATTTCCATGATCTATCCATTTCTTTGGCAACTCAGCACCTGGCTTCTCAATTGCTTCCAGTATAATCCTCCTCCGAATACTGGACGATGAGGCTGCTGGAACAGGATGATCATAGCTTTCTGACTCAGTATTTTCAGAGCTAGAGTCCTTTTGTGCTTCATCCTCGAATACTGATTCCTTTCCTTTTCCTTTATTAGTCTCTTTATCCTCAGAACCTGATTCCTTTATAATCTCATCATTTGATGCTTCAACTGGCTCAGCAGCTATTTCTTCTAACTGTTCTTCATTTCTTATAATAACATCTTCTTCTCTTGATTCATCAACAGTTTCTTCAGTAGACATCTCCTCATTATCTGATTTTAACTCACTTGGAGTCACTCCTTCATCTACAGACACATCCTCACTTTCATTATTGAGATCAATAATCTTAGGTAGAGTTCCTCCTTTACTTTTTTGTCTTGGGAATTTCATCATTTGTTTAAGATGAGCACTTTGTCTTTTTGCTGGCTGGATCTTCTCAGCTTTCAATTCTTGTTGGATGATTTTGGTGAAAAGAATCCAGTGGGTAGAGACTCATCAGATTGTGATGAATCATCTTCCCTTATACATGCTTTCCTTTTTCCTTTGTTTTCTTTTGAAGCCTTCTTGCTGTTGTTGGGCATCCTTAATCTCTTATTTTCCATGGGATTCTTCTTCTAGTTGTCAAACAGTTTAGGAGACATAACCTTATGGATATTTAAGGATTCTCCCTCATCGACTCCAATCTTGTTTTGCAATTTCTTCTTCAGGATGATACTTAAGAATCTTCCATAGAATACCTTTGAGATTGACTTCCCTGGAGCCTTTAATTTCCTAACCTCCTTGACTAACCAGTCATACAGTATAGCACCAAAGTTTATCTTCTTCTTCATGATAATGGCAGACATGATTCTTAGTTGAGGATTACTTACCGTGTCATGAGCGGTATCTTTGCATAAGATACATTTTCCTACTATCTCTGCCAGAAACTCGAACTCTTCTAGAAACTCCTTTTTCTTCATACCCTTGAGTTGTGGATTCTTCACATACCCCATCAACCTCATTCCTTCAACTGTATCTATTTCTTCGAGAGATGATGAATCTTCAATGGTGATTCCCAGACATTTGTTGATTTCGGTATCATCTACCTTGAGTTTTTCTCCTCTAACTTTTGAAACCAACTTATCATCATTTACTACTGCGTTCTGATAGAACTCTTTTACCAGACCCGAATAGACTTTGGTGTTAGCCTCCAAACATTCTGAGAACATAGCTTCCCGTACGCACGTTATAATATCCTTGAATTTCTTTTCAGAAGACTCAAACTTATCAAAATCGAGTTGGATGCCTGAAACAACTTAACAGTTTTCCATAACTATGGTTTTGATAAAGGATGGGTTTTTGGTCTGTAGAATGAGTTTTGGTCTATTGAATGCTTCTGATAGTGACTAGGGTGTTCTTGAGATGTGTGAGTTTTTGGTTTAGGGTTTGAAGAGTTTTTAGAAAAATGAGGGATTTGCAGAGTTTTTGGAAAAATGGATATTGATAACTGATGGGAAAGGAATACTATCAGTTTGAATTTTTACTTATGCTAGTTCCCTCTTATTTTTACAGAGGACACGTGTCGGATACTCATTTGCAAGACGTGGGCTTTGTGACGCCCCCAAATCACTATACTTACTATAGATGACTTGGTGCTCACTACAAATGCTAAATCAATAGGTTTCTAGATGATTTCCTTTATTCTCAAACAAAGTTCTCATCCTAATTCCCAAAGATCTTTCATTATTTTATATCAAGTCCTTATAATTGATACAAGAGACTTAATACTCAAACATAACCTTTTTATCCTTAATATTTAGATATTCTATAACTTTACATGTTTCAACATCCACGGTATTAAATCATTAGGATGGCTCTTGGGAACAGAGAATCTCGCGGTGAATGTTTGCATCTTCACCCGTGATAAATGTTTGCATCTTTATCCGTGACAAATGGTTGTATCTTTGTCCGGTGCAAAATTCTCTTTCCGTACAGAACATTACCCAAATAGTTAAAACCCTCATTCGAAACATATTTGTTTATAGTGATATCTCTTCATATTAATAATCCTACTTATCCGACATTCAGAATAGTAATAACGAGTTATACCTGGGTCCGAGGAACCTTAACGATGGATTTGACTAGTCAACATCGCTTAGTTCTGTCTCGGATGTACAGCACTCACAAGTTATTTACCGATCCTCATCCAGATAAATAGATCATTATTAATACTATGTTAAGTTTTAACAATTCTAAGTTTAATGAAAGTAAAGACGTAACAAGAGAATGTGATAAAACTTGATAATATTTATATAATATTCGGTTACATGTGTTGAACTTGTTCTTATTACAAAATGTCATTATGACTACAGTTAAGAACAGTTAAGAAAAGCAGTAAACTAGTCTACGCATTTCTTCTTTCCTTTCTTCTTCGAGCCGGAGCTCTCGGGTTTGTCTGCACATTAGGTTTATATGCAAGGGTGAGCTAAAATGCTCAGCAAGTCTTAAACACATAACATATAAGTGAACTCACACTGATAAGGATTGTAAGGACTCATGGAATAACAATTGATATTTACAAATGTTTTAACATAGCAAGACTGAGTGGTGGTTAGACCTTGAACTGTTCTTTGTCTTTCGACTTAGAACCTTTTACAGTGGATATAGAAAGGGGATCAACCTAACGACATCCTATGTTATGCATAACATACTATACACTGGACAGATCAAGAACAGTAATACATATTTGTTCATCTCAGTTTACTTCACATGTCAGGATCGCCCCAAGACGACTTGGTTTGATATAATAAAGCATGATTCGAATTTATCACGAATAATCATTTCATTTTGCAAGTTATGCCGAAACAAAAAGCAATAACTCTCGTATCAAAGATTTATAACACGTTGCATACACAAAATGTATAAATCACATAGAAAGCAAGTAAACAAAGTTTAAGGATAGAAAACTTGCCTTTAGCACAATTTAGGGTTTCCCGGTAATCGTTTAAAGCGCCTATACAAAGGGTTTCGCGTACCGAATGTTAGTTTATCGAATTTTTTCGTTCTATACGTGTTTTTATCACTGAACTAGACTATTTGCATTGGTAGAATTTTTAGAAAACTTGGCTAACTCAAAAACTCAAAATTTAGGGTTTCCACCCGCAAGCCCCTTAAAATTTTCAGCTTTGACATCCTTTCCGGTAACTGCCATAACTTTGTCATCCGGAAACATTTTAAAGTGATTTTTGAGTCTAAATTGCTTATAATTTCATGATCTACAACTTTCATTTAGGTTACTAAGGCAGATTCTGACTTTAAAATTTCGTAATTTTAGTAGAAAGGTCAGTATGCTTACTTTGAACAATATTTTTAGGGTTAACCATGTGAAACATGGTACCACATGCTTTAACTCTTTAAGAAATCATGTTGTAAGACTCAATATCACTTTATAACATAAAAATAACAAATCACAAACCTTCTCATAGAAAGATTCATGACTTTTGCTCAAGAACACACGAAGAACACGAAGAACGGTTAAACCGTACATGGTAACGACTATGTTCTTGAGCTTTTGGTTTTCGTACATGAAATAATTTGAGCATTATAACTGCTTACATAAGTGATTATAACACTTTATAGTTGACAAAAATTGGTCATAATAACGGCTTGTATAATTGATTAAAACAATTTATAAAAATGCTCAAGAACATACGCATACGCGGAGAACGGATGAACCGTACATGACCACTACGTATGTTCATTGAGCTTTAAACTACGAATTGAAATTTGACATTATAACTACTACAAAATGTAGAAAGGCTCAAGAACACGTGAAGAACACGGAGAACGATAATCGTACATGGCTACGACTCGCGTTCTTGAGCTTTTGAAAATTTAAGACGAAAGAAAAATCGAACATAAAAACTATAAGAGATTGTACCTTTGGTGTTTGCAAGCTTTAACTATTTCTTTGCAATATCCAAGATAGTAACTCACTAGAACTCTCTCTCAATATATGTATAGCTTTGATACTTGATTTTTGAGCTTGAAAATGAATGATAGAATGGGTGAACATTGCTTGCTATTTATAGGCCAACCAAAGCTAGGGCAAAAGGGTCATTGTTACAAAACTTCCAAGCTAAGCTAACTTCAAGTGCACCACCCTTGGCCACTTGATATGAACGACCAAAGGTCAGATTTTTATGCCATTAAATGTTAGTAATCATCATGTTTGGTGACATCACAAATCCATACATGTTAGCTTTTGATTGGTCCACCAATTAGCCTACCAAATGAATAGTATTAGGCCTTGTTTGGTTGGTCATTTAAGCATTTATTTGAGGGGTAGTCATGGTCATTTACCAAGCTTGACCAAGGTTAGATTAGTCCATTTGATAATCTATCTTAATCAAGGTTAGGTTAATTAGCAATAACTTAGGTTAAATAGGTTTATTAATTCACCGATTAGTTTAACATATAGATTAGATTAATCTATAGTTTAATTAATCTTAATCCTACTTAGGTTAAGTTTAATTATATGATAATTAGGTTAAATGGTAATCTAGTTACCTTAACCTAGTTCAATTCCAACCGGATTAGTGATAATTACCTAATTAGGTTAATTAGTTAGATAATTTAATTATTCTGTAACTAGGTTTAAGTCTAGATTAGGGTTCCTAATCTAGTTATCTCTAACCTAGTTCATTTCTAAGTATTCCAGTTGAATTGGTCTTTACTGATTTTAAAAGTCAGATATTACGAAGTTTTGTTCCGAATAAACACTATTCTGTAAAACGAAAAGTGAAAAAGACATTGCACGTTTTTCGGTGAATAGTGTTTTTGATTTCTATATCTCAGAAAATGGTTAGACGATCAAAAAGACAAAAAAAATATTTTTCGTCCTATCCCCGACGCGTTTTTCGAGAAAAAACTTTTATCGGCTATATCGTGTTTTCAAAGTGCGGGAAAGATGAATCCTGAAACAGAATGTCATTTCGATGTCTACGTTTCGCTCGGGGGCTTAGGTTAGATTTCCTAGGGTTTAGACCTAGGGTTTAGGTTTTATCTTCTTTTCAGATTTTTGAAAAAAAACTTTTACGCTCCTTTTTCGTGCTAAGGCTGGATACTTGAACCGAAACACATAAATAAACAATAACGAAGATTCCATAACACATATAAGATGTAATTCAAGCTTTATTTATTCACATAAAGTCGGATTACAACTCTCTCGGAAGTTCGGAATATTACAGGCTTTAACTTTTGCATCTTCCATAACTGACACATATTAGTTATCCTAACCCACTTGAGTTTAGAGAGCGTGAACGTCACCTTCCCTGCTTGACAATTAACTCAGTCAGTTCGTAGAGTGATATGTTTTTCACTCTACGATCATTCCCTTTTTTAAAGAAGACCTTGATTACTGATGTCATAGTTTTCTTGAGTTTCTTTACTCATTTATCTTTTCCTTAATAAACTGTGGGTGGCACAACCTTAATGCAGGTTGACTTATGTTGGAGGAAACTCATTTTCCTTTAATATCTTGAGCTCTGGAGGATTGCTAGTAACGCATACCATTTAGTCCTTTATTAGGGTTAAGGAAGCTTAGAAGGGGGCATGCCTCTTGATTTGAAACTTAGGATTTGGTTTTCCTCTGAGGTGCTTATCTGAAGAAATATTGTCTTGGTTCATAAGAAGGAACATCAATCACTATATTCAACTGATGATATGAACTATGGGCTGGTATTTTGCTATAATCGAGTTTATGGGAAAGATGTTTGTATGGAGTGAAATCGTAGGATCAGTATGCTCTACAATCAGGATATTGATCATAATGACTCTACGATTTGGGGCGATATGGCTGGCTAGGTTTATCAGTCGTAGAGTTTAGAGACTCTATGAACTGGGGTTGTGACACCCCAGGATTTTTCAGAAATTGTAAATAAGGATTATGGATAATTAAGTGAAGGTTATAAAACAAAACCTAGTTAAAATGATTAAATGAGATTATTATGTGATTAAGTTGATTTAGTAAGTGATAAATTTGATGAATGTGACCTATGTGGTCGAATATAGAGAGATGAATTAAGCTAGAGAATTAGGAAAAATGAGAAATTATAAAGAAAATGAATTTTGATGGTTATGTAATGGATTTGAGCTAAATGAGTTATTGTAATATCTATAATAAGGTAATTTGGGAAGAATTATTGTAAGACACGATATTATGTGTCAACAGGATTATAGATTTAATACATGCATATGTGTATATGTATATGTGATTGATTATAGAAAGCTAGACAATATTGAAAATGAAGAAATAGTATGTAAATTGATCGTAAGTTATGAGAATTAAAAATGAGATTAAGGAATGGGCCTAGAGAGGCGAGGGGTCAGAAATGGAAGACTAAGATAAGGCAGTGTGTACAAGAAGAAGTAACCGTTTAACCTAACCGACATATTAGGAATTAACGGGATATTAAAGGAATGATATATGGATATTTGAAAGTTATTATGAAATTATGTTAATTGATGGTTATAAGATAGTCGATAATTCGATTCGTGAATACTGAATGTAATACCCCGAGAATGAGTAGAGATCATGATAGATGCAAGGATGGTGAGAATTGGCGTTATATGTGAAGTGAAAATAAGTAAAACAACGCAAAAGTAGTAAAGCGGCAAAATGAGTTTAAAGGAATTAAGGACGACGAATTTGGTAATCCGGTCAAGATTCGCTTCTCGAGGAAGCGATTTATGAATAAGTGAGCAAGTCGATTTTATTGGAATGTTGGAATTTAATTTGATTAGATAAGGAACCGAGAAGGTTTGAAAACGAAATAATATACAATTGTGGCAAATATTACAAGTTAAGGAGTTATTAAAGAAATTCAAGTTTTCAATTGTGACCAGTAATTTGGGACAAACCAATTGGACACTATTTGATGAAGAAATAAAATTTAAGCATGATGGAGCAAATTTGGATTAAAAAGGGTTTGATTTGGATAAGAAATGAGCAAAGAATGAATGGAGGGGGAAAATGTATGAAAGTTTAGTTATGAGGGGGAAAGTTGCAAGAAATGAATGTTTAGTCAATTTGATAAATTACCAAAATGCCCCTCAACAAATTAAATAATTACCATTGTGTCCTAAAGGGTCAAATGACCAAAATACCCTTGACAAATTGAATAATGACTTATGTGTCTCAAGTGGCAAAATGACAAGAATGCCCCTCACTTAACATATGAAATGACCAAAACGCCCTTGAAAGTGTTAACTATGGTTATTTGCATTTAACCTTATAAAGCAAGCATGTTATCTTCATTTTCCAGCACTTTGCTGGAAATCAAGCCCTAAGAGAGAGAAAATGAGAGAAAGCCATATAAAGAAGGAGAAAAGCTAGGAATCTATTAGCTAGGATGTTAGAATAGCCATTATGCAAGAAGGAAAAGTGATGTACTCATCAAGAGGATGCTAGCTATGTAAAGAAGTTTGGCATACAAGAAGGTATAACCATGCTCTTGTTACAAAGTTTGATGTTTATGAGTTAAATTCAAGAATAAGGATGGCCACGCATGTATCTTTGGGGTACATGGCTTGATTGTATGAGTTATGTTAGTTACATGTTATACATGTGATTATTGTTGAAACCCTAAGCTTGGAAAAGACATTAACAAAGGTGATATATTTTTCATGTATGAACTCAAGCTAGGAATTATGGTTTATGAGTCAATTATGTGTCATATATGGCTAGAAATGATGAAAACCTAGTTAGAAGGTATGAACATGTTTAATTCATGAATATTAGTATGCTAGAAAGCTTCAAAGAATTATGAATGAAAGAAAAGCATGACTTGGTTAAGTAAAGTGAATATTAGGCTATACTTTTTGTATAGATTTCATATTAATCTGTAAAGTGCTTTAGAACGTGCATGTAGAAGCTATGTGATGATACAAAGTAGTAAGAAGTATATGTGATTGCCTATGAGGTGTGTTTGAGTTAAGGAATTAAGTTGAGGTTAAGTATTCAACTTAAAAAGGTTTGAGAATTTTGGTGAAAATCCAAGTCATAGGTGATTTTTGGCAATTTTGAGGATTTAAAAGTGAAATGAAATCAAATGAGTCATGTTTATGTTAATACACGTGTCTAGGTTATTTTGGAAGTTAACGGAATGAAAATTTAGTGAAATGGCGATTCGAACGATCGAAATCGATCGTTTCGAATCGAAATGGAGTTTAACGGACAAAAGTCGCCTCGTGCGAAATTTTATGGTTTTGAAAGTTGGGACATGTCATTTATGACCTATGTGAACTATGTCAAGTGTTAGAATTGAGTTTTAAAACTTATGGCCAAAAATCACAAAGTTGGTAAAAAGTTGGTTTTGAAGTTGAAAATTTTTCTAAGTCTGGAAAAGTTCTGAACAGGCCTCCTAGGGGCTAGTGTATCTCTACTTTTAAGAAGCCAAATGTGGCAATTAGTATTTTTGTAAAATACTAGGTAGTAAGGTCTAGATGTGGTCCAAATTTCAGCTCAATTGGAGTTAAGATGAAGAAATTAAAAATCGGCAAAGGTAGTGCAAAAATCAGATTTCCAGATTTTGAACATGGCGCCCCCGCACCATGTTTTGTACTAAAAGTGGCGCCCCGGCGCCATGTTATTGTTCATCGACCGAGAAGATTTCGCGGCCAGCGAGCTCTGGCGGCGCCGGGGCGGAGTTACTGTTCATTTGAAATTTTTTTAAGCTTTCAAAAAGCTATATTTTGATATGGAATGATAGAAATGAGTTATATAAACCCTAAAAGTAATAATTATGGTTAAATTAAAGGGTGTTAAGTTATAATGAAATGACAAATGGCATAATATAACATGCCTAAAGCTAAGCCAAAACATGTTATAAGTTATGGAAAAGGTCGGAAGCAAGTTAGGGTGTATTATAAACCTACATAAGGTGTAATACATCAAACGTGAAGTGATGGAGATGATAGTCATGTATTATGGATTAAGTCTGTTAGTATATATAAGTTAATGATCCTATATTGATAAATATAGATTGTATGTTTACAGATAACGCTCGATGTAGCGAACCAATGCGAAGAAGGATAGAACGGCCAAACGAGGTGGTAAAAGGTTAAGCTAAATAAATGCGGTACAGGCAAGTGTTCAGACTATAAGGTGTTATGTTCTAGGCGAACTGTGTGTTAGTAAAACATTTGAAATGTGCCTTATGTGCAACTATATGATTTAATTGTTAAGTGTAATACGTGGCATTCATGTATAACATAATTAAGTAGAGGCATAACGCATAAATAAACTGTGAGCATGAAATGTGTTATCTGAATTACTTGCTGAGCCTATGTGCTCACCCTTGCTATGAACTAACATTTCAGGTAAATATAAGAAGGCCGGAGGTTCCGGTGACGCTAAGGTAAAGAATGTGAATGCATGGAGATGCTTGAAGAGATTTGTAAAATGTGTCTGTGAGATATTCATGTGAAGAAAATATATGTAAATTTGTATAAATGCAGGCTATGTAATAATCAAGTTTAAATGTTAAACCTAGATAGTAGAAAGGAATGTATGATTTGCTAATTTGTATTATCAGTGAATGACTAGTGCATGTATATATTATCCAGGGATAGTGAAAAGGTGATACATGTGATAAACTTGTATGGGTATTACAGGAATACGTAGATATGATATGTGTGATATAAATGAATGAATGTAAACAGGTATAAGCAAACAGGAACAGGAATACATATAGACAAGGCCATATATACAGAAAGTTCATGGCGAAATTTTATTTAAAGATTATGTTAAATCATAAAAATATATTTGATTATGGAAATTGTATATCATAGGTCACAATTGATAAAATGCGGACCTAAGTTTAATAAAAGATAACGTGAACGTTGCGATCCTGAGACTAGTAAGGAATGTAAGTTAAATAAGTTTTTTTTTTTTTTTTTTAAATATTGACCAAATTTAAGGTCAACTCAATGGGTTTAAAGGTCAAAGGTATAAAGTTTAACGCACGGGGTCTCGGTTAACAAGGTTTTAAGTTAATCACTATGTAATCCAGATATAATTGGACTTAATTAAGGAAGGTGGGATCTCGGGGCGTTTCAGGGGTGATATTGCTTATCTGGTTTTGAAAGTTTCTTCACAGCTTATGCACTGTTAGGCTTATCAGATTGTTGTTCCCCCATAGTCGATGCTTCTATCTTAGAGGTTGATAAACTTCTAGTGATCATTTACCTTTGGTTTGTAGAGAACTTTTCCTTTAGACTGTCTACTCTATAATTCCTTGACTGGTGCTGTGATCGTAAAGTTAGTCTGACCTTGTTAGACCTTGCCCTGTGCATTACTAGGCTTGACGGAATGTTGCTCGTCCACACTTGATACTGCCACCTTATGATTAGATTCTCCATCATTGGATCGTAAAGTGTTCTCTTAAATTTTGGCTTCTCTATAATCCCCTTTTTCTGACACTATGATCGTAGGCTTTGCATTACCAGCTTCTGTAGAGTTGACTTGCACTTGATGAGAATCTTGTCCCTACATTCCTCTTTAATCTAGTTGCCTGAACTGCTTTAAGCAAAATTGAGTACGAGTCTTCTGGAGAAAAGTCATGTATTTGTTGATAAAGATTATGAGTTACTAGTTCCCCATTGAATGATCTTTAATGAGGTTGGATCAGCCAAGACATCTGCAGGTTTAAATTTTCTAACTTGGTACCCACACTTATTTGGGTCCTGTGAGGTTAGTACTTTTAAGTACCTAGCTTTATCATTCTTTGAATTCTTAATGTGCATAGCAGTGGATTAATGAAGTCAGTTATTTTATGCTACATGAGTATATGTGTGAGAGGTTTAAAATTGATAAAGCACTTTTATGATGTACTGAGTTTTTGAACTTTAGTGGAATGGTGATCAGTTCTATGTATTGTGCTTCATTGGCTCGTAGAGTGGATCAGTATCTACGATCCTTCAGAGTACAACAATAGATATGACCATACTCTACGAGTTATCAAGAACTCAGATTATTGATTAATGAGTCGAAAGCATAATTCGAAAGAAGGTTAAGGTAGGATAAATACCAATCATGGCTACCTCTTTAGATTTTAAAAATAACAGAGTTAATGTAAGGAAGTGAATCTTGCTAATGATAACTCTTGAGATTTCCTCAATCATAGAGAAGGTTAAAATTCAATCTCAAAACTACTTTAATTAAAAATTTATTCTTTATCAATTAAAAGAGCTCTCACAATAGTACAAGTAATTTATTTAATAAAGGGTATGACATGGTTTAATGAAAGTATTTTAGGAGGACAATGATTCCTTTAAAAGACTCTGAGAAATGTGGATAAATAATATAAACAACTTGTCATGCAATACTATCTTCACAATTAATAATTTCAGTATTTGAAGGAGATAGGTTAAAATACCTCACTACTGTCAGTCACTTGACAGACAGTGATTCTGATTTTGATGATGCATATAGTTGTTGTTTTAATGATTTGCAGTCCTTCCGATTTTCATTTGTGACACCATTAATTTCTTCATATAGCTGCATAGACTGGTGCATCGAGCAAATCCTTTGTGATGTGGACAGAATCCCTTATTCCTGGATAAGCTTGGATTTAACCTCAGGGTTCAAGTTGTTGAGAAGGGTCATGTCACACATAGTTGAGAAGTCCATAGATTTAATCGTTGTGAAGGTTGATGATGGAGTGAATATACTAGATCATCATTCGTAGAGCTTCTCAAACACTTTTTGATACGGATTCCTTTTTGAATGGAAAGAATCATAGCTCTTGCTGCATCTGTGTTCTTCCTCCATTAATCTACTGATTTTCCTTTGCTCAATTTGTCTGATGAAGATAATTCTTTAAGCACATGGTTCAGCATTGATGGCCTCAGGCAGCTTATTCATTGGATTTCCTGCACACACAATTTTCAACTTGTGAGCTTAAATTCATTTTGTCTTTATACCCAATACCAAGATTTAGCACTAATCTAATTTTGTGTCATGGATCAACTCAAAGCGTAAGCTTTAACATATTTGTGAGAACCTGCTCTAATACCAATTGTTAGTTCTCGTGGACACAAAAATGATCTAGAAGGGGGGGGGGTTGAATAGATCATTTAAAAAACTTTTTCTTTATAATTCGAAAGTATATTAGTTATGGTTAATAGAATCAATTCAGGCACAGTGGAATATACTTTAAGAACCCCTTCAAAATTGTGTGTGCATGATTTCAAACAATTGTTTTAATTTACGGTATGGGTAATAGTAGATATAGCAGTTATAATGTATAATGTAAAGGCATAAAGTAGATGACACAAGAGGTTTAAGTGGTTTGGAGACTGAACAACTCCTACTCCACTCTTCTACATCGACGAGTAGGAAATCCACTAATTTTGTCACTAAGACAAGGACACTCTGCCCCCCACAAGTCCAGCAGACTTGAGTTATTTTTAGCCACTTAGGAAAGGATCCTTTGACCCTCCTCTTTGGTGTGTTGAATGCTTGTTGGGTTGTGCTGCTAAGATGAACTTTGATCTTCTTTATCTTCTAGTACTTAGCAGCTGCTTGTGATCAGTTTCTGGATGCCACTGATGTTTGTCGTTGATGCTCTTTTCCTTCTTCTGGTAATTTGCAGTTACCCTTGATCACTTTTGATGTCCTGCTGACTTCTTCAGATAAGCTTTGTTCTCAGCAGTCCCTTAGAACACTTAGCCTTCCTGAATACAAAATCTCATTCTGTTCTTCTTTTGCTCAAGGTGTTCTTGGCTTCTTTGGTCATTTGACTCTTAGCTCATATGTCAGCCCTTCGGCAATTTGTTTTGGTTCAGTAAAGCTTTTCAACAGATTAGGTCGTGTATATTGTTCTTGCTCTCACTTCATATATTTTTTTTTTTCAGATCTGCTCTTTTTTAGACTTTGAATTATCTTCCCGTTACAGATCTATCTGTTACAAATCTTCCCGTTGGAGCCTGCTTAGTTGCAGACTTCTTTAAATATTAAGTCAGAGTGTTTAATGCTCTATTGTTCCTGACTTGTTGACTTGTCTTCTTTATTTCCAGAGAGATGTGTCAGTTCTGGGTTCTTCCCAACCTTTATAGAGTGGATAGATCTTTTAGAGAATATGACAGTCTTTTGATTTCTTGAGCCTGATGTATGACACTAGAAGTCTTTGCTCTGACACTCAGCACATATAAGTCAGTATTCTGACATTTCAGACTTCTACTATAGCAGATGTTTTAGATGCGTTGATGTAGATGTTTCTGAAGTAATCAACCACTCATCTTGAGACTACTAACTTAAGTGCTTTAACATCTTCAATTCTTGTTAGCACTTAAGCACTCTACGATCAATTCAGTTGTAGCATTTTACTTCTGATCGTTGAGTCATCTGTTGGCTCTGCTATATAGCTCTACGATCTTGCTTGACGTAGGCTTCTTTGTAGATCATAGAGTGGTTGACTGTACTAACTCTACGATCTTATCTGAGCCTTGCTGTTCTGACGATATGCTTCTCATGCTTCATGATCTTCATTGAGTTTTATGTACATAGAGCATTGACTTATGATCTGATTTAAGCTTTAGCAGGTGCTATCTTTATCATAGAGGACTACTCTATGAACTTTAGGTTTGCTCGAACTGCTTGGTTCATAAGTCATAGCAGACTGCTCTACGATCTCCAGTTGCTAGCTTTGCTTGGCCTATATGTTATAGAGGGCTGCTCTACGATCTTTAGTTGCTAGTTCTGATTGGCCTATATGTCATAGAGGGCTGCTCTATGAATCTTCAGGTGCCAGATCTTCTATCGTAGAGGACTGCTTTACGAGCTTCAGTTGTCAGATCTTTTATTGTTAAGAACTGCTCTACGAACTTTAGTTGCATTCTCTGCTGAATATTCAAAGGCTGTTTATGAAAGGTAGCGTTTGAATATCTTCAGCTTAACTCAACGATTGCTTGAACGTTGTACTTCTGAGCTTGCTTTTTCACTTTACGACTTAGCTTTGCTACTTTACGATCTTGCCTATGGTGTAAGTCGTAGTGCAATCGTAGAGTTATGGTTTGAACTGCTCTACGATCTCTGTTAAGACTAGATGCTTTAGATGTACTCAGAGATCTTGGTTCAGTTTGTTTGACAATTCAAAGACAGCCTTCTGGATGATCTTTATGAGGATCGTTGTCATGACTCTGAATACTCATGTAGAGGTTGCTCTTTTAATCTACTTGGTTCGTAGACTGGATTATGAGAATCGTAGAGTGACTGACTGTATTGACTCTACGATCCCGAGAGTTAGCCCTACGATGCTGAGACAACTCTACGATCTGCCGAGAGAACTCTTCAATCTGTGGAGCCTTATTCTACGTTTTCCTGGCAGACTCTACGATCTTCCTTTACTTCTTTCTGAATGACTCTTCTCTTCTCAATCAGTCTTTGCCGATGGAGTTGGTGCTTGGATCTTCTCTTTACTTGCCGGTCATTCAAGGACTTCATACTAATAATCTTTAGGTAGACAACTCTATGATACTGCTTTGGAAATGTGAGCGTATGACTGGCTATGTTGATGACTTGTAGACTTTACGATCGTGAGTGTAGTCTACGATTCTTGCTTTGACTCTCTTGCCAGACTGTTGTTCTTCTCGATCGATCAGGCCTATCTATTACAACTTAAGATCAACCTAACAAGTTTTATCTTTCTATTCATAGTCCTTGTACATTGTGATCTTTTGAAGGACTGTACAACGCTATTGAATCATATCATATCATCTTAACAAATTTGACCTTATCAATCTAAGTCCTTTGAACAAAATGTCTATTATCTATAAAGGACTTTACAGCTTTCATCAATGCAGACATATTTGCATATTGATTCATTTATCTTTCAATCACATCATCAAATCATATTAAAGAAGAATAACATTCACATGCATATTCCAAACAATATATAATTGAAAATGATGAAGGCCAACATATGCTTAATTAAAAATGTTACATGATGATCGCGACTAATGCGTTAAGTAATGTGAGGCCTAATGAGTTGATTTAATTAATTTATTGGGGAGCAGAAGATATAACCATGTAATTTAATTTATTTAACCAATTACATGGGTTATGATCTAAAGTAAGTTATTTAAATTAATAACTTGAATGTGGGCCTTTACATTCTATGTTTGTTTGTTAATTAATTAAACATTAAGTTTAATTAACGTATTAGAAAATTGTACCTAATGACTATACTAATATACCCAAGTTATTATTAGCAATTTGGTTTGGGTAATGGATCAATTAATTAAGTGGCCTAGTATGTTGTACTCTTTAATTAAGCCCATGTGTGTAGTGAGCTAAACCCAACCTTATTATTGCACTTGAAACCCAATGTTTAACTGAAGAAACCCAATCTTTGACCCTATTAAAAGAGTAACTTATCAACCCACATAGCAGCCCAAACATTGATTTAACTTAAGCGTAAGAGTGATTAGCTATGTCACTTATTTTGGGGCAAAACCAAGGAGAGAAATCAACAACAAAGAAGCATGTGAATGTCGTCATTGACAGCTGAACACTTGAGTATTATGCAACCCAAGGTGCCAATTTCGGCAGCTCTAGGGTTGCATTGGGTAAAGATTTTGGTTGCTCTATGTTACTGATAAGTAGATTTTATGTCTATTTATTAGGTATTTTATGCTTAGTTATTTGTGAGTTCTAAAGTATTTTTAGTATTTTATGTAATTTATTTAATTTTATGCATTTTTATTATTTTAATATTATTTATATTAATTTATGTTTTATTTTGTAGGAAAAATAAAGCTTGGATGGTAATTTGGTAATTTCAGCAGCTTAAGGGGCAAAACCGTAATTATTGGCAAATGGAAAGTTAGCGCTAAGTGCGGATACAAGAAGCAGCTAAAACAACATGGTGCAACATTGCCACTTTGAAGAAGCTGTCAACAATCAAGTAGAATCAGCCGCGCAATGCGCGGTACTGAACCCAACAGGAATAAGCAAGAGCGACGTTGTTTGGAAGCAAATGAAAGAAAGCAATCCGAGCAACGCACAGACAGGGGAGAGGGATTAAAAAAAAGCGTGCGGAGCAGCTAGTGTTAGCAACTTTTCTTATTGTTTCTTGTTTGGTTGCTATGGGGTCTCGGCAAACTAGGAATAAATAAAAGGATATATTAATAGAATCCTTAGCACTTTTAGAATATGAACATTAATTAATTTTTTTATTTTTAATTTTGTATTTTAAATACTATTAGGATTTGAAAAGTATAATTCCTATTAAGGTTAGGATAAATTATGTAGCCTATAAATAGAGGACTTGAGATACAATTGAGAACATAACTTTTTGATAGAAAATTCTCTCTTTTATTCTTTGGTATTTTTTATAGCTATGTGTGGCTAAATTATTTTTCTTGGTTTAAGTGATTTAAGCCATCAAGATTAATACACTGTGAGATCTAATTTATTTTAGTTATTTAATTTATATTCTGAGTATTGAATATTCTTTTGTGCTTAATTTTTATGATTGATTTGTTTAATTGCTAAGGAGGCCTACTAGTTTATTATTTGCATTAATCTACTGCTATTGGTGAAGCAACTAAGTTTAATAATTATTTTGCAAATCAAACTTAGGAAGAATGTTCATCTAAATTAAATACAAACGCGTGATTTGTGTTGTTTAGTTCAACGATTTTTCTAATTCTTAAAGTTGCTATTAAATTAAATCTTTAGCAAGTGCCGGAGGTTGTTTAGTAGTAAGGGTATTTAGACCAAGTGATTCTACTTAACTATAATTTAGGAGAGAAGAGGAAAATTATTTTACCTACGAGTAATTATTCCTACAGTGAATGTTCAAAATATTAATTGATTTATTCTTGTATCAATGATCAGTTGTAAATTCTTGATGATGGATGTTAACTTAAACCAAGGTTTGTTTTTTCTTATTTATTTCATTAAATTACTTGCATATTTATTTATTTTAGTTCATTTTATTTAAAATATTTCTTTAATTAAAAATCCTTCAATTTTGGTTTACGAAAACATAAAATTAAATTAATCATTCTCTGTGGGATCGACTCATACTTGCACTTCTACGTTAATATTTTTTCAAAGTAAGATTTTATTTTTAGGTGTCTGCGACAGCACACCAAATTTTGGCGCCGCTGCCGAAGACAACCCAATGAGAGTATAATTTTCTTTCTTTTTATTTTTGTATTTTTATTTTAGTTATTTGTGTTTTTTCTTTGTATTTTATTTTACATTGGGGACAATGTAAATTTTAAGTGTGGGAGAAGAGATTTAGGATTTTAAGTGTGAAGTGTTAGTAGGGAGGTTGAATCTAGAGGACTCTAGGTGGTAATTATTCAGATGGAATTGAGGAGTTACTCCTATAGATTATCAACCTTAGTCTTTCAAACCTCCACCTTGTTTGCTATGAGTAATTGAGAAAAACTAAAGGAGTTTTATAGAGAGAAAAAGGGGAGCATCCGGCAAAAGAAGAAAAAGAAAAAGTTCAGTAGCCTTTCTCATTCATTGATACAACTAAGATCAATCCACACTCAAGGTTAAAAGTGATTTTATCTTGTACTCCTAGTTCCTTATGTTAATTTTATGAGGTCCATTAGTTGTGCATGTGTTGTGGGTGATGTGTGTGAATATGAGTATCATGATGGATCTATGGAGGGATAAGGATGGTGATATAGCTAGAGTTTATGTGCTCTATGTGTTTATGTATGTGTGATTTGCTATAAGCCAATACTTGCATGCTATATGTTTAATAAAAGTTCTCAATGAATCATTTTACAAAATCTTGGCATTCAAAATATTGATTTTTAACCAAGGGAATTGTTATGTGTTGTAAATAGTATGTTTGAATCCACAAGGTATATGCATATGACATTATGAGAATCATATTGACATATTAAGGTTGATTCATATAAAGGAGAAATATGTGTTCATATTATATGAGTCCAAGTGATTATCTATAAGTTAATGCATGCTTGCTAGATGGTTGTTAAAAGTCTAGAAGAAGTGATTTTTTAAGCTTTGTGTGTTAAAGAATGGTTTTCAAACTAAAGGAGTTCACATGTGTTAAAAGTTGTGCAATACATGATCTTTTGGTATTATATGCTCATTCATGAAACTTAAGGATCAAAACAATAAAGTTTTACTTATTTTTCAACTCTAGATGGTTTCATCACAAAGTGAAGTATATGTTAAATGATTGAGTCACCATGTGCATGAATAAGGAAACATGTTATGTGCTCTTTCATAATTCAAGAAAAATGTGTAAATGAAGCATGTAGTTTTAAAAAGATCTAACTTGTTGCTATGTGGCATGAAAAAGGTTTTCAATACTTAATAATATCAAAGCATGTTTTGTAGTTAAAGTGCGTCGAGAAATGCATGCAAGAAATCTGGAAATAGAAATATGTATGAAGTATATGGTGATTGAAATTACTTGCATGCTTTAAAATATAAAAAGCTAGAAAATCTGGGTCGAGCGTACCTGCACCGAAAAGGAGTGCAGTTGCGCCCAAACCCTCTATCTGAAAATTTTAAAGGGAGTGCACCTATGGTGAACCCAGCGCACCTGCGCTCGGTTTGACCGCAGCTACGCTCAACCCTGCTGCTTCCAGATTGTGTGTTTTTCATGTGTTATGCTATTTGGTTGTCATGAATGGTGTTTAAAATAAGTTAATAACTTAGGGCTATAACTTGAGATAAATTATCTAATCATATATCAAGAACACCTAACCATTGTATTATGTGCCTATATATAAGTTAATCCAATGGTATGGGTAAATGATAAATGCTATGTGTTATGTGGTTTATAATTAATATAGGTATGATTGATTGTAAGATTACGTGTTAAGTGTAAATCAAATTTGTATATTAAAACTAGCACGTATCGAAGTTAAGTAGTTTGATTGACTGTCATGGTCTAAAACTAATTAATGGGCCGACAATGTGACTATGTAAGCCATAAAAGTAGCGAGGTATTAACGCTAAGCATAAACGATGATCGAGACAAGTTTCCTTCACTTATACACACTTTATTATTATTTGCAAGTATTCATATTCGAACTCGTTATTCTATGTTCAAATATCTGTTATGTCATGTGCACACTTAGGTGCCTTTCAAATGACGTTCAATCATTGAACAAACTTAAAGTTTTTTTAAGTATTTATGCATGAAACATTATAAAATGTGAGTTTAAACCAATTGTTCGGTTAGACCAATGATGTCATGTTAATTTGAATTATATAATTCTTAATGTTAAACCAAACCATCTTATAATTGTGCAATATCTGAGAAAGCTGAAATGAACAACCCTCATGGTAGGGGATAAAAGTTACGAATTTGGATATAATTCTGATATGGCATGGTTGTGTGATGCCCCCAAATCCGGGTCCCTTGAATCTCGGGTTTGGTGCTCCCTATTTCATACTTAAATAACATTCATAAACTTAATCTACAGTAACTGGCAAAAATATAAATAGATTCATTACAAAACGTACCATTATCCCAGGTTCTACTAACCTTAAATACACCATCTCAATACACAAAAGAGTCACAAATGACATATAATAATAATAATAATAATAATAATAATAATAATAATAATAATAAAAAAAAAAAAAAAAAACTTGCTTCTATGTACAGTTGCCTTTTCTTTGCCTTTGTCCTTCTTAGAACATTCGAGCTTCATTGAAAAATAGTTTATAATATAACAAGGGTGAGCAACTGCTTTGCTCAGCAAGTTTAAATAAGCAATGAAGATCTATCATGAATGAAAAAAAATTACTCTTTTGGAACTTCAACAATATACAATAATAGTGAAGGTATGCAACATACATATTATATGCAATAAAAGAATTTGTAGAATATTTACTGCTAAGTTGGTCAAAAAGAACAAAGAACATATGTGAGAACTTTCCAGCTCTGAACTGAATATATCAGAAGTAAGGAGGGCTTGTCATGGCATATCTGACTACCTCGGGAGTATTTAACAATTATAAAAATGTAAACACTCAAACTGGACTCTTGAGGGGATCAGACCTCTTGTATCCAATATATATGCATAAAATTCAGTTATAGTGTGCGCAAAGATTTTCGTTTTCAATATAGAATACCCCATTATGAAGGTTGTTTTACTCAGTTTTACAATACGAGTCTGCACCGACTACTGGTTTGGATAACTTTTCAAAAGTATTCAAATTAATGAATCGATACATACCATGTATAGCCAAAACAATTGACATAGATCTACTTCTTTAAATATTTCATATTAAGAACAAGTCGTGCAAATGCACATAAGTGCGAATACCAATAACAATTTTGATATATAATAATTATCAATAATTAATCCATCTTGAACGATAATCATTTATAGGTTTTAAAAATAACTTACGTAATGAAACAAATTTGGGTTTCAGAAGAAACTTGCATAATAAACACAAGATTTTATTTAGGAATTTACACAATAATAATTGAGTTATGGTTCAGAAGAACTTGTATGTTTCGCTGACTACCGCTAATCAACTTAGTTTAATTTCCTTTGAATGACCTAATGATGAGTGAGTTTTATACCTACGAATTGAATACATTTAAGCTTTGATAATTTGTGAATCTTTAAGTGTTTTATGTGATTTTATATGTGTTTTTATGTTATTGTATAATATGGTGAATTATATCATGTTTAGGTATTTTATGTATTATATGTCGTTTTTGTGTAGTTTATTCGTAATTTATATGTTAAGTGTTGATTTAGTTGTATGTGTTTTTGTACCACATTGTATAGGATGTGGTGTTATATTATTTTTATGTGTTTCTATTTCATTTTGTTGGAATTACAATAAGGGCTTGGTGGATCAAGGCTTGGAATTGCCCGGTTCGCATTTTCTGCGCTCCGTTTACGCAGTAGCCAATTAAAGTCCAATTTTGGCCTTGATTAATTCCTAATCTTCAATTTTGTAAAACATGAAAGTTGTAGGTCTACGAGTCTCCTTTCCGAAACATCTTGAATCACCTCAATTGGAGTTCGTATGAAGAAGATATGCCCAAAACACTGAAGGATGCTGCAGCAGTCAAAAGAGGAACATTTTTGGGCAGTTTGTACTAGCGCCGCAGCGGTAGTACAAAACCTGAAATTAGCAGAAAGTTTGACCGTCGCGGCGGTGCCTTTGACCGCTGCGGCGGTGCACTGTTCATACGCGCAGAATCAATTTTAAAAAGGAAAAACTGCAGCCCTAAACATTTTAATCTCATTTCTTCTTCTTTGGGAGGCGGCTAGAGGCGATCTTGGAGGCCAAAGGATGAAGAGAGCCACCTTCCATAGAGGTTAGGAATGAAATGCAACATCTAAGGAAGCTATGGATTGAATGCTTGGAGCTTGGAGATGGGTGACATTTATCTTCTTCTTCTTTCCTTTAATTTGTATTTCCATTGTTGTTGATTACTTTTTGGAACAAATATGGATTAATATCTATCCATTGATCTTGTATCTATGTTGGGTATTGAATCTATAATATGTTTAGCCATTGTGATTTGTGTTTGCTTTCATTTAGCTATGTGTATGTTGTATGCATGTTGGATGTGGTATTACTCATTTGCTATGGCTTGAGCATGGAATTTATAATTGTGTTGGTTATCTAGTACGTAGTTTAATTGAATCTCTCTTTCTTATTTGGTTGTTGATGCATTTGTGAGTTCTTTGAAAGAAGGATTTCATTGTGCACGCCAAGTGTTCGATAAAATGTCTAAACGAAGTTTGTCTTGTATTTTGCATATCTTTGTGCTTCGTTGGCTATGGTTTGTTGTCTCTTGGATGGCACCATATGAATTGGGTTATCACATTTAGTTTTTCATGTTTAATTGCTTAGACAAGTGGTTAATTTGGTAACCTATATGAAATTGGAAAACGGATTATAGTGTTTTGACCCGAATGTGATAACATGTGTTATGCTATGTGTTCTTAGGAGCGTATGCATAATTTGTGCGTAGGATAGACATATACCTATGTGCCACATGTAACCAATGTGAGAATACGTGCTTCAAATTCTTGCGTTGCTATTTCTCATAGACATATAGTGAAATGCTTCGCTTGGGTGTCCTTGTCTGAATTCTGTTGAATGGGATAGGTTTGGATTTGGTATGTTTATATGTCCTTCAAAAGAGGCATGTAAATACTTTTGTATTCTCGGTTAACCAGTCATCGTGACCGCAAGACCAAATAGGGAGAGTGAGGAGATTTAAATGAAGTATTGGAAGAAAACGTAATCATAGGTTCATCTATCTTTACCGTTTTAGTAGTTTAAATATTAATTTGCATTATGTCCATTTACATTCTACTTCCTTCATTCAATCAAATGTTTATACTAAGATCGACTTGATAGGCTCGATATTTGGGAAATCGTTAGAACTAATTCCTCGTGGGATCGATACTTTACTTTCACTTTATTACTTGTTGACCGCGTATGCTTGTGCGTTAGTGTTCATTCAAACGAACTCGATGTCGGAACTTTACTACTAAATAAACCGTCCTGATTTCGACCAACACCTAACATTAATAATATTGATCTACCAATTAGTATATCACATACAGGTTCATTTTACATTAATAACCTTCTTATACATCACTTCGATCATTTGACACTTAATCATAACATTTAATCACTTAATAATATTGTCAACCTTTGATAATATCTTAATCACATAATTATCATTTAATCACATAATTATCATTTAAGAACATATCAACCACTTCATAATATTATCTCCTTTAATAATATTTTAACCACAAACAAATATTATTATCCATTTAATAATATTTTAACCATTTACGACTTTTAATAATATTTTATTCTATCATCAATATTATTAATTATTTAATAACTTCTTAATCACTTAATTATTTCAAACACTTATTAACATTATTAATCATTTAATAATGTCTTACACTCTTTTAAATAGTATTATTTATTAACTAATATCTTAATCCTTTATAAATATTATTAACAATTTAATATTATTTTACACTCTTAATAATATTATTAAACCTTTAATATTATTTTAATCCTTTGTTAATATTACTAATTATTTAATAATATTTTATTCACTTACTACTATTATTAACTATTTAATAATATTTTAATTACTTATTAATGTTATTAATTATCTAATAATATTTTATTTACCTACTAATATTATTAACAATTTAATAATATTTTAATCCTTTATTAATATTATTAATTATTTAATAATATTTTATTCACGTATTAATATTATTAACTATTTAATACTATTTTAATCATTTATTAATATTATTAATTATTTAATAATATTTTATTCACTTACTAATATTATTAATCATTTAATAATATTTTAATTATTTAATAATATTATTAATTATTAAATAATATTTTATTTAATTTTTAATATTATTAATTATTTAATAATATTTTATTTATTTTGTAATATTATTATTTAATAATATTTTATTCATTTATCAATATTTTTAATCATTCGCTAATATTATTATTCATTTAATAATACTTTAATTATTTAATTTTTGTCTAATAATATTATTATATTAAATTATATTTTCTGACTCATTTTATATTCAAAAGATCCAACCTGACCCGTTAAATATGGCCCGACCCGACCCAATTAAAATAATTTAAAAACCAAGAATCCGACTGGGCGCTGCAGCGCCGGTTGACAGAAAATAAATTTTGATTTTTTGTTAGTTTTTTTCAACCTTGGCTCTTTTGATTCAATTTCCAATAAAATATGTTATACACATCCAAATGACTCTAAATTTGATTTGTTATCTTCGTAATTTAATGTTCTTCAATATTACATTGATCGATCGTATTTTTGAAATCGTTTTTGACACAAAAGTTTGGATTGATCGACTAGGGTTTCAAAAAAGACATGTTTTGCTACAAACATCATAACTTCCTCGTTTTAACATCTTTTTTAAATATTCAAGTGGAGTTATCTTAAAAACTCATAGATCTAGCATACAAGTCATAAAAACCACATAAAAAACTTTCACAACTTGAGTTACAACTCATCAACAAACACATCTAGCTAGGATTTTTACCGGTAACCGTGAATATGCACTTTTCTTGCTTTCTTTCACATACCCAACATGTTAAAGTACATATTAAACACACACACACACACACACACACACACACACACACACACACACATATATATATATATATAGAATGTGGAGCTTATAAAAATAGGTTTTGAAACATATACTATACTTTATACATCAAAAAAGGGTTTTTAACCATACGACTTACATACATATATATATATCACATATATTCACATATACTCCATCATAAACCACCCTTATATCTTTGAATCTCATCATAGATCCCCATCACATAGATTTCTCCCACAACCAAACATATAAAAAGACTCATACAAAGAAATTAAAAATTAGTTTAAGGTTAAAAAACTTTTAAACCTTCTAGGCTTCTTCAATGCTAACTTCTTGCTAGGAAAAAGTTAGAACTTCTCCTCCTCCTTCTTGTATGGACCAAAAATAACTGACACTTACTAACGCTCCAAATATTTGCTTCTCTAGAACTCTCAGAAATACTCTAGCTTCTCTCTAAAACTCTTTCTCTATATAATTTAGTGAATGAAACAAATGAACCAACATTTGCACAAGTGTTGGTGACTTCTATTTATAGAAATCTAGGAATACATCATTAGTCCCTTAATTAACTAACATTAATGAATTAAGAGTTTAAACTCACTTATTATTGCATGAAATGATAACTTGTAATGACATATTACTTGCAAATTTTCCAAAGCTTGAAATGAAGCAACCAATGGAGTATAAAATATTCAACCTAAAAGCAAGCACAACTCCCCATTTAGGGCCCACCTTGGCCGGCCATCTTGGCCTTTTTCTCTCCTATTTTTGATTTTCTTTTTATCTTATATATACATATATATTCATATATACATATATACACCACCATGTAACAATTGGACTAACTTTTGGCTATAAATTGGGCTCCACTTTGGACTTAAGAAATTAAATTAATTGGGCTCCCTCATTTAATGTGTTTGGGCTCAAATAATTAATTTCATTGGACTACTAGTTCATTCATTTAATTTACCAACATAGGGCTTCCAACAATTTAAATCAATTTGAGCTAACTTATGATACTTGAAATAAAAACAAGTATTAGGCTAGTGTATAAAATTAACACTTGGACTAGTATAATCAATTTGAACTCACCATATATTTCATACATGGTTCACTAATTAAATCATATAAGGCTAACATATTGGACTAGATATTTAATTTATATTTGGGCTACCCATATAATAATATTTGGTTAATTACGTAATCCAATTAGACTTGCTATTTAAAAGTCAATCGGGCTACTAAATTGATTTAGTTTACAAAACACCTACACTTATATATCTTGGCTCGTTTGTTATACCCTAACACACATGAATACAAATACCTTAACTTGATTAATTTGGCTCAATAAACTACCACATCTCATCATCTTGGGTTTACAATATAATTATCCACATAACATACAAATACTATCACACTGGGTTAACTTTAATAATTCATTTAGTTCTTCTTCCTCATTAATCATATAAGTAATTCACTTGTTGATTATTAAACGTCTTATTTGTCATTCAAGACCAACATTCAAACTTTGTGATCTCATCACATAAGCTCTTCTTATATTTCTTTTCCGTCTTTAGTTAATTCTAATAAATTAAATTAATTAACTCACTAATTCTCATCGCATAACATAAACACTTACATAACATAACTCATAAAATTTCCTCATGAATATAATTAAATAAAAAAAATTAGGTTCGTAAATTTCTCGGTCATTATAGGTTGCATCGCTAGATATTTTATATTGTGCACAATGTATTCGTACGATGGGTTGATCTCCCAAAGTACACATCTTTGGTTATTATCAATTGTTATGTAAATTGTTAATAGTTTTAACGATATCGGTCTTATGACCATTAATTATTGTCATTCTTTATAAATGTCAATAGTCTTAATGAAATTCAAGGTTAATCAACCATCAGCATGAAAATTCCTCATTTGAAAATCAAAAGTAAATGTCTATGCATCTTTATTCAAGTTATCCTCAATTGTTGTTTAATTGTTGAAGTTTCTCAGAAACGTTATCTATATTCATGATTTTAATGACATACACTGTTTATATACTTGTTGAGCCATTAGTTGCTCACACTTGCTTAAACTAAGTTTTCAGTTAAGCCCGAGTCTTCGGAAGGTTCCAAGAAAGATAAGGGAAAAGGAAAAGTAAAGGAGTAGATTATGTACTGTCAGTTAATTTACTTTATCATGTAAACTTTTTTGTTGGATTCGATATTTTGTAATTTAAAGGTTAATTAACCTGGGATAATTATGTTTTGTATGTTGAACAATGTATTTAATATTGTGATTAATGTTGAATGGGTAGATAGTTGTGTGTTTGATGTTGTACCGGGAGCACCGAACCTGGGGTTTAAGGAACCCAGATTTGGGGGTGTCACATAAGTTTTTAAACCTTAACCTTTATTTAATCATGTAAGATTTCATCTATAAGTCTCGTAAATATCCAGGGTATTACAGCTTTGCTCCCTTTATTTGATATTTGGGTTACACCTTGGGCTTCCTTTTAATTAAATTAGGCTCTATCTTGGACCAATTATAATTCTCTACAAATTTTTGTAATAACCATAGTATTGGGCGAAAGAATTCTCATCATACATTTATTTGTATTGGGCTAGTAAATTACATGCTAGGCTTATTCACACAATCCATTGGACCTAATTAATTCTAACTCATAAACTTAACTCATAATTTATTTAATTATTGTATTAACCCTCTTTCATGAATTAATTAAACACTTGATAGATCATAATTACATCTTCATTGATCATCTTGAAATTTCTTCTTGTCACACAAGGCTTATATCCTTCTGAGCTTAGTTAATTCACAATATAAGCTTGCCACATAATCTTGCTATTTATTAATTCATTTTGACTTCTTCTTTTAATTCATAATTACCTCAAATTTATTGGATCAACTAACTTTATATTCTTTCTTTCACATAATCACACATACACATATAAGTGCATATAAAATTTTGAATAATTCCTCATTTTATTAATATAATATTCTTTACAATTTTCTTAGTTATTACACTTAGCTCACATAATTTAGAAAATAGGTTTTCTATGACACCCCAGGATTTTACAGAATTTCTAAATTAAGAATTACGGTTAATTAAGTAAAGATTATCAGTTAAAAATCTAATGTTGAATGACAGAGGTATTAAGGAATGATCAAATATGAATTATTATGTGATTAATGAGTTATAATGATCTATGATGGTTGAATAGTGAAGTAATAAAATTCGATGATTAAATATTAATATAATGGATGTAAGATAAAGGATTGATTGAAATGCCATAGTTAGTCAGTTTGAAAGGAATTATTGTGAGGCACAATGTTATGTGTCAATAGGTAAGAGATGAAATCCGTGTTTAGGATTATCTGCACAGTTAAGGAAAGAAAAGAAATAGATAAGGAAATTCTATATGAATTAAGATTTAGTTTTTAATACTAACAGCAAGCTTATTGAATAGGCTTGAAGAGATGAGAGTATGAGAATGGCAAGATGATGTATCGTAATATGTGCTAGAAGGAAAGGTCTGTTGGCCTAGGTGATGTATTAAGGATTAAAGGAATAATTGGGATAATGATCTTAGAATATTTTGAAGTTGTAAGGAAATCCATATTTATGGACTTAAGAAGGAAATCATTTGTTATGACGTATAAATACAGGATGTGACAATCATTTGATATTTATTTTCCTTTTAATTAAATTGATTATAATTGAATTGTTTATCATATTTTCTGTGCTCAAGTATTTAATTATTTGCATTAATTAATGTGGTAATCTATATGAAGTTGACGAATGGATTATAGTGTTTAAACCTACTTAATTATTTTGTGCGTTAATGTATTAATTAATTATGATTAATTATTAGGATAATCTATATGAAATCAAAAGTGAATTATAAGTTTAGATTCAGATATGATAACATGTGAATTTGTTTATTCTTTTTAGGAAGAATTGCATGATAGTGTATGGGATGTATATATCTATATGTCGCATGTAACATATTTAGAGTTTGTTCTTAATGAGTCTATTTTAAGTGGTTTGTATGAACATAAAAGAACTAACTCTTTTTTACCTATTTCAGTTAGTTTTTTTATGTTCATACAAACCACTTAAAATAGACTCATTAAGAACAAACTCTCAATATGTTACATGCGGCATATAGATATGTTACATGCGGCATATAGATATATACATCCCACACTATCATGTAATTCTTCCTAAAAAGAATAAACAAATTCACATGTTATCATATCCGAATCTAAACCTATAATTCACTTTTGATTTCATATAGATTATCCTAATAATTAATCACAATTAATTAATACATTAACGCATAAAATAATTAAGTAGGTTTAAACACTATAATCCATTCATCAACTTCATATAGATTACCACATTAATTAATGCAAATAATTAAATACTTGAGCACAGAAAATATGATAAACAATTTAATTATAATTAATTTAATTAAAAAGAAAAAAATTAATTTAAATTACACATTGGGTTCAATTGCAATCTCAAATAAATATTAGCTCATAACTAAATAATTAATTAACCACAAATAATTCAACATCTCAAAATTACAAAAATAAAAGTAAAAGAAAAGAAATCAAATATGTGTTAATATCCGTCTGTCATTCGAATCACAGTCTTTAATCTCCAAGCTCCGCCTTTAATTATCGAATCATTCGCGTTGAATAAATCTGTTGTATGTCTGTTAATGTTTTGAAAATAAAAGTTATATAATGTATTTATAAGAGTATAACAATAATCTTAAGCATTAGTGAAAAAGAAATCCAATTAGGAATCAAAATAATGCAATAAATCGCGAATAACCTCGTTTCTCCAGAATTAGTGCGTCAAATAAACAGAGCCCTATCTTTTTGACCGAGTCCGCCGCGCAAAACGACTGCGCCTTGCGCGTTTCATTACTTCCTCAACCGACCGCGCATTGCGCACGATACTTTTTTTTTCGCCCATGTCCAAACGACAACGTGTTACTTGTTGGTTCCTATTTCCCTTCGCACATCACTCACATGGTGTTGTTCTGCTGATGCATACGCCAAACGGCGTCGTCCTGTCCATGCGGCTGACCTCATCAGCACCATGCGCGCCCAATCCTTGTCTGCTGTAATTACCACAATGCCATTACTTCATTAATTCCTACAAAATAAAATATAAAAAAATAAAAATCATATAAAAATACTAAAAATAATAATAATGCATAAAAATAAATAAAACACCTAAATTACTAAAAATACTTAAAAACCCACAAATAATTAATCCTAAAAATATTAAATAAATAGATATAAAATTCAATTATCAAATACTCTCAAACTTAACTCTTTGCTTGCCCTCAAGCAAAATAAAAATAAAAACTAAGACTCTACTAACTCAACAACTCAAGCAATGAATCAATATGAATTTTCAACTTTAGCCTTAAAGATTTTTTAAATGATAACTTACAAAAAAATTTAAAATTATGCAAAGCACAAAATTTTAACATATTTATTAGTATTACTCTACTCAAGACCTTTCGTGTATGTGTGAAAACCAAATATATCAAATTAGCGGGAAAAAACTTAGATTCGCTTACATAATAAAACGCTCATAAAAGATAACATAACTCTATATTTTTATTTTTCACATCACTCAAAGCTAATACATACAAATATAAATTAGGGGATCAAAAAGTATTTAATCTTTTAAGCACCACAAGGATTATTAATTTCTTTTAAGCTTTTTTCCTTCAATTAAATGGATGCATTTTATGCTCCATCTCTTTTTTTTTCCAACCACGGTGAGTGCATTTTATGATTCATCTCACCAGCGAGTGCGTATTACGCTCCATCTCGCTTTCTTTACATAACTTTCTTAACTTTTTTTTCTCCACAAGATAAATTAATTTTAATAATTCAAGAAAATTTACCTAAATCATCTCTCCTAAATTATATTTTATCACAATTTTGCTTCAAGTTATGATCAAATAAAAATATAGAATTTAAAAATACCTATCATAAGCATATAACCAAATAAACTTCACTTAAGTTAAAAACTAGCTCAAACAAATGGACATGAGTGCATAAAATTTTAAAAGATCTCAAATAAAATAATAACCAATAAAAAGTCAAAATTCAAACTAACAAAAATTTATCAATTTTTTAAAAGTTATTAAATCAAAATCAAAATTTTTATCATCGACCATAATTTAAATTCAACTAATTCATTGCCCAAGTAACTCTACCTAATACTAAGTTATCCCGTTTTCGTAGGAAAACACGATTACACTTAGCATGTGCAACAAGTCTTTAAACCACAAGTAGACGAGTTGTGTCTCGTGAGGGTTTATAGTGAATTTACCCATAAAATTTCAAAATTTAAACTAAAATAAAACCTAAAAAAAATATTAATTTTTTTTTCAATTATATGCTTGGAATGGAAATAAGTTGTAGAAATGTGCATATAAAGATTTACCAGTAAAACCCTAACTAGTTATGTTCTATATATTGTGGTAGTTTGAAATCTAAAAGTTAGTTATTTGATTTTGTTGGTAGAAAGTTATATTTATGAGTTATAAAGATAACCCAACTTGAATCTCTCAAAAATATGAAAAAATGAAAAAAGTTATGGCTTTTATCGCAAATTATGTTATTTTGAAACCCTAGAATGATCGATCTTGAATTTTATGTCAAAAACGTTTTTGAAAACGAGATCGAACCATAAAAAGTTGAAAAATAAGACATTATGAAAATAACAAAACTGATTTGGTGTATTTTGGACGTGTATGTTTTATTTTATCAAAGTTGGAAAAAATTAGGGTTTGAAAATCAGAACTACCGCCGCAGCAGTAGGTCTCACTGCCGCAGCGATGAAACACTTTGCGAGTCACTGCCGCAAAGGTGGTCCTCACCGCCGCAGTGGTGCTCCAAAATATTTGAAAATTAATTGTTTATTAATCGGGTCGGGTCGGATCAGGTCAAATCTTTTGAAAATAAAATGGGTCAGAAAATATAATTTTATATAACATTAATATTTAATAAGTTTTAAATAATTATAATATTATTAAATGATTAATAATATTAAGAAATTAATAAAATATTATTAAATGAATAATAATATTAAAAAATTAATAAAATATTATTAAATGAATAATAACATTAGAAAGTGAATAAAATATTATTAAATGAATAATAATATTAGAAAGTGAATAAAATATTATTAAATAAATAATAATATTAGAATATGAATAAAATATTATTAAATAATTAATAATACTAAGAAATGAATAAAATATTATTAAATGAATAATAATATTAAAAAATGAATAAAATATTATTAAATGAATAATAATATTAGAAAATGAATAATAATATTATTAAATGAATAATAATATTAGCAAGTGAATAAAATATTATTAAATAAATAATAATATTAAAAAAATAAATAAAATATTATTAATAATATTATAAGTTTAATAAAATATTATTAAATGATTAATAATATTATGATGTTAATAAAATATTATTAAATGGTTAATAATATTAGATAGAAGCTTAAACTATATTAAATGATTAATATAGGTTTTATGTGATTAAGATATTATCAAATAATGATAATATTTCCTAAGTGTTTAATATACCCTTAATTATTTAATTATGTGATTAAGAGTTAGCAAATTAAGATGTACAAATGTTATTATATGAACCTAGATATGATATTATTTGAAAGATTAACTTGATTAATTGTTAGGTCTATTCAAAGGATATTAAGTTGTATTGGTTATATGTAATCAACAATCGAGGCAGGTTTCTTATACCTTAACTTGTATTTATTTTTGCAAGAGTTTAAGTGGTTTAATTATTGATATATTATTTATGAATTCGCACATAGTGCATTTGAAGCTTTATAGTTCTTTGATTCATAAACTGTTTAAGAATGTTTAAACTAATTGTTTCGGCTAGACACTGTATGTATAAATTCAATAACTTGAATACTTTTAAAAGTTTATCCAAACCATTAGTTAGTGCAGATTCTTATAGTAAGACTGAGAACGAATAACCCTAAATAAGGGGATTATATTCGAGAAATCGACCTTTGCGCAAGATGTCTGAATGTTATGCATATACATGGGGTACAAGAGGTTGATCCCCTTAAGTGCCAAAAATAATAAAAGGGTAAAATACATATCTGATTTACCTGATGTATTAGTTCATGGTCTTTCGAAGCCACTCAGTAGTAAAGACTCAATTATTTATTTTCATTGAAATTTGATTCCTATTCTTTCACAATTGTTATATATTATTGAAAACTCTGATGTTATTCTCACTCACAAATGATATATCAAATCTTATATTTACTATTTTTAAACTTGTTGAGCAAGCTAGTTGCTCACCCTTACTATATCATAAACCATTTTTCAGTTAAGTCCAAATGCTCCAAGAAGGACAAGGGCAAGGGAAAAGTCAAAGCTTAGATTAGATTATTGCATGTTAGATAGATTATTTGTTTAATGTGTAATTACAGTTTGTAAATCTTTTGTAATCCCTTAAGATATGTATTGTTTATGTTAAGGTTAGAAAACCTTGGGATTGTAATCCTTTTTATAAGGAACATTTATGTATTATTCCGCGAAGTTTAAATAAAGACTATGTATTTAGTTGTTATTATGTTTTGGATTGTGAACACTAAACACGAGGTTATGGAACTCGAATTTAGGGGCATCACATGTTAGTATCAGAGTTGTAGGTTATAGAACTTTAGGTTGTGAAACTTTAGGATATAACCTTAGAAGAGTCAACTCATTTAGAATTATAGGAGATGAATTAAGAAAATTCATCGAGTCGAGTAGTAACACAATTAAATATACTTTCATTTCATCAATGAATATATTTTATCACGATACTGATGTCGTTTTATTTATGTGATTATAGGATGCCTGAGATTGGACAGTCTAGTCACATCGCGGAGGAGGATTTAATTAATATCCATATGGATACAGCACAGTCGCTGGTGGCTAAACCGATAGAGAATCCAGAGTCTGATCCAGAGATGGGGGATAAAGAGGAGCCAGTCAGAGGTGGGGTGATGAGACACTATAGTGAGGATGAGGTTGAGTAAGAGGAAGAGGAATCAGTCGAGTTTGCTGATGGCATGGGCACTACTGCCAGTGGCGTCATCGAGGAGCTGACTACCAGTAACATGAGTTAGAGGATGGAGTCCAGTATTTAGAGGAGGAGAATTTGACCCACCAGTATATGGAGGATGCAGAGCTGAAGGACCAGTTCTCTGGCGAGAATGTCGTAGTTATAGTTATTTTATGCCATTGTATGTATATAGATGCAGTAGAACCCAACTTTTATTTTGACAGAGGGTTAGTATGTTATAAATTCCAACTCTAGGAAGTTTATGATTAGATCTCATCTTTTGTAGCCTTTAGGGATAGAGGCATTTATAGCAGTATGCTTGTGAGATAAGTTACTATGCACTATTGTTTTAGCATATGAATATAAATACAATTATGTTTTATGATTATGTGTTTTGAGTGGTTAAATCGTTACATGTAATAGTTAATGTTTAAAAGATAAAAGAATAAGATTTAGTAATAATAATAACTTAGAAGTTTTCTTTTCTCTTTAATCAGACAATAGCGCCTCATAGACAACTACCAAGAAATCAAGGAGTAGAAAAGTCAATTAATAATGACGAGGGAAGACACAATGTAGACCCAATGCAGACTTTTGTCAATATGCTAGCAAAGGTAATGCAAAATCGACATCCAGTCGTAGGAAATCCACTACTGCTGCCTAATCAATTGGCTAATTTCAAAGACTTCAAAGCAGTCGGACCGCCGGAGTTTAGGGGAACCAAAAACCCAACCGAAACAGTCATGTATAAAGGAGATAGATAAGACATTTGTTATTACAAGAGTAGCAGAGGAGCAAAAGACTATTTTTACTACTTACATGATGAAGGGAGAAACCAATTTCTAGTGGGAAGTGTAATGGTATACAACTTGGAACTTTGCAATTATTGTAATTAATTAATGGAAATTAAAATTTTGAAGTGTGACAAGTGTTATGGGACAAGATAATCTTGGACTATTTGATGCCAGAATAAAATTCAAGCTTAATGAAACAAATGTGGATCAAAAAGGACTTGAATTGGATTAAAAAGTGAGCAAGTTATGAATTTATGAAAAATAAATTCTTTAAGAATTTTGACAAAAGACCATGCTACCCTTAATAATTTGAGGAATGACCTTTGTGTCCTAGAATTGTTTAATTACTAATATGTCCTTACTTAGCAATGTAGAATGACCTAAATGACCCTAACCATGCATGAGTTAAGCTAACCCATGTATGGTTAGTTGTTGGAGGATTTAACTAACTTAAATATGTATGTATATTGTTCAAGTGATAAGTTAAGTTCATTCCAAAAATTGCTAAGTAGAGAGCTTAAGAGAGAAAGAGAGAAAAGCAAGGGTTTTGCTAAAAGCTTGCAAGATTTCAAGAACAAATGTTCAAGAGAAGGAAAGATAACCATCAAAATGGAGCATATAACCTTTAAAAAGTTTATAGCAAGATGAAAGAGAGCATAAAGAAGGTATGTAAGTGTTCTAGCTTCAAAACCTATCATTTATGTGTTTAAATGCTAGAACAAGTGTAGCCATGCAACTATCTATAATCTAAGTTGTGATTTATGTGAATTATATGCTATATGAGTAGTTCATAAGGAAACCCTAAGCTCATGTGTACTAGAACAAAGGTGGTGCACTATTCATGTATATATTAAAAGCTAGAAAGCATGATTCATGTGAGGATCCGAATTTTCAGAATTTCTTTAATAAAATTAAATAAGAATTTAATTGATAAAATTATCAAGGTTGTTAAATTAATTATTATTTTATGTGATTTAAGGTATGTGATGAGATTTAGTTGGTAAATTAAATCTATACAGAGATGGTAATGAATTATGTTGATTTAAAATAATTGAAAAATAAATAAATTGTATAAAAACAATTTATTAAGAATGAGAGAAATTTCATATAAAGGTACAATAAATTGTACAAAAGAATTGTTGTGGAAGTGCAGAAATTTTGATTTAACAGTATATGTGGTAATGTAAGATATATGAATGAAATTTGTATATATATACATATATGTGTGTTTATGTTAAATTGAAATTATAAATTTCATTAATTATGGAAACAAAGGGATTAATAATTAAAATAATCCAAATTTAAATGAAAAGTTAATGTGGAAGTTAGAAAAATTAGAAATATTGATTATTTAATTAATCAATAAATATGGTGAAGGTTTAAAGATTATTTAAAAGGAGGAAGTAATTTTATAAATTATATACTAATAAAGTATATAATTTATATAAGGAAATTAAAGTAAAATATTAATGGAAAAATAATTATATAAATTATATAAGAATTATTATATAATTTATATAAGATGATTAAATTAATGAGATGATTAATAAATGTATAATTTTGGAGGAATTTAAGAAATTATTTAAGAAAGGAAAATGTAAATATATAAATTATATAATTTATATATAAAGAAGTTAATGTAAATATTAAATAAATGAAAATAAATGAGAAAAAAATGAATGTTTTAAGTTATTAAAAATTATAATTATATATAATGGAATTATTATGACTTTTATGAAGAATAATATTTCAGAAACGTGAAAATGTTAGTGTAACATGTTGTCCAAGTAACGGAGTGAAAAATTATGAAAAATAATTTTTATAAGTTATATGAATTATTTTATGATTTTTGGAGGTATAAATTACCTCATATAATTACATGAATGTCATTATGCGTGTACAAAAATTGTCAAGTAATGGACCCGAAAAAAATATAAATATTATTTATAAATCATGTTATGATTTTTGGTGAATTAAAATAAATATTTTATACATATTATATAAAATATTTATTACACGATATAATTACGTAATGTATAAAAAAAAATTGCATGCTTGATTTTTGGAACGTTCGAGAGAGAGAGAGCAAAGTTGGTGGAATTGTTGGGCAATCAAAAATAATTAAGTCCAATTGCTTATAAAAAGAAAAGGAAATCAATTAAAAAAAAAAGAATAGAGAGAAAAGAAAACAACACAAAAGAAGAAGGAAAACTCTCTCTCCACTCTTCCACCACCATGACCACCCGAAACCACTACCACTCACCACCGACCACTATGGCTGCCAAGAGATGAGGAACAAGCTTCAAGGAGGTTTTCTTTGGCTTGAGGAAGGTATAAGAATTATTTATTTGGTTTAATTATTATTTATGATGATAAATTAAATTTTGTGGAAAAATAGGAAATAATTAGAATAATTATTCCAAATATTTTTTGGATATTTATGTGTGAATTATATGATATTTAGAATAATTTTGTGGTGAAAAATTGGAGCAAAAATAAATAATTTTTGCATATTGGGTACTGTTGCGGGAAGAAAACTGAAGAAGAAAAGAAATGGCCGTCTGCGCATTGCGTGGCAGCCAACTTTTTTTCAGACACGCTCATATAAACGGCGTCGTTTTGGGTAAGAAGTTGGGGTCGCGCTATGCGCGGCGAAAATTTTTGAAAACGGCAGGAAACGACGTTGTTTGGCGTCGGCAGTGAGGGGCCGCACGCAATGCGCGGCCGACGTCAACACTGCAAAATTACGGTTTTGCCCCCGATCTTTTCCGGAAATGACCTGCGTTAGAAAATGATTAAATAAAAATTCGGACAACCAAAAATGCTAAATTTTGTCCGATGAGCCGGGTTGTCCGTATTGAAGGTGTTTGATATTAAGTTAAATTAATATAGTGAAGGATGAGGTTAATATAATCAATCATATTAATTAATAGTTGACTCAACACCCTAAAATAAATCGTCGGGTATGGTTAATTACATTATTGATGGTATTAACTAATTAAATTAATATCATGAAGAGATAAATAATTATTATTTGATTATTTTTTGATCATAGGTTGTACGAGAAGCATTATAGAATGGGTAATCATTAGTTCCTCAATACAGACAAGTTCTTCAATACTTGTATATTAAATGTTTGTCTGATGTGATATATAATTCTTGTTCAAATGCATATAAATTATGTGTTATGTGATCTGTGGATAATATGACAATTATGTGTACTTTGTGCAATGATGTGAGATATATTGCTATAGTAGAAGCAAATCACATGATGTATGACACACACCGAGCATGTTAAGGTATGTGCTACGTGGAGTATGACATGTGTTAACTGTTAAACTTGTTGAGCCGTTGTGCTCATTACTTGCTTAAAATAAACTTTTGTAGGTAAAGAAATAAATTTCAAGAATATCATATTATATTAGAAACGGATCACCCTATAAGGTTGTGAATATAATTGTTATATTTTCAGATGTATAACTCAATATGGGTAAATTGCAAAGTTTACATTGATATTTTGTATGTACATATACGTTGGATCCGAATAGGATGAATAGCTTTAATGTATGAACTGTAATAGTTCAGTATAATGGTTACTATAGAAACCATGATATGTCTAATTAAAGATTATGAATCAAGGAATAATTGTACGATGTGAACCATATTAAATTGTGAATGTTGAACCTTATTGAGCTTTACGATAGTGGTATAGAAAGAAAAAATGAAGGTTACGATCCAGGGACTAGAATCCAGATGTAAGGATTTTAAATATTCAAATATTTTAATACAATGATTAAATTGAAAAAAAAAATTATACCGAAAAATTGGTAATTGATGACGATAATGTCAATAAATGAATTAATTAAGGTGATTAAAGATTTATTAAAGGACCGAAATTTGGACGTTAAGAAAATAATAGATAATAAATACGAAATTTAAGGTAATAAAGTTGGTCTAATTTCGGGGTCGTTACAGTTGGTATCAGAGCTATAACCTTAATAAGAAAGAATAAAGTTAGTTGCGTGTTCTAAAAACTCAAGCGTATAGTAAGCTCGTGACTCATAATTGTATGGTGGAGCCCCTCAGCGAATGGGCAACTATGGCCTGACTAGGACAAGCTCCACAAGCCATATGATTATGGTAAGTTCCTGAGCCCAAATACGTGACAAGTTTGATGAACATAGGGAAATTAAATTAGAGAGATTTAAGTTGAGAAAGATAGTCCTCAAATATTGGTTAAGGTTAAGGAAATATGAAAGATATAAAATTATAAGAAAGAGATAGAGATGTTAAGAAATATTTGAATGAAGATAATGAATTGAGAAAATTTATAAGTTCAATTAAGAATATATCTGAAAGAATATTTGAATGGATTCAAAGATGAATCTCAAAGAAAATTAGGGGACACCTGATGCAAGCAATAAAGATGACAAAGAAATCTAAAAAGCATAGAAATAGATCATAATAACATAATCAGGAACGGTAAGAGAATCGTACTACGATACGATCACAAGATAAGAAAAGCGAGTAAGAAATAGATTGTGAAGCAAGATCATGATGGGATCAAGTGAAAATATGAAATAACAGAGTGACCTGTTAATGGTCGAAAAGGTATAGCTTGATGCTATAAAGAGATATGGCACTATGAAATAGTACAAGAAGAATTCAGAGAATGATAAAGCATGAATGATAGAAATGATAAGGGGACAGAAAGTTTGGGTATGAAATTTCAATTGAGGACTCACGTGGTGACTGAATTGCACAAGCCTTTGTATGGGCAGGGGATTGTGTTTACTTAGTTACTATGTGATAATCATTAAAATGTTGGAGTCGCGTTAGCCGTTTTGATAGATAAATAATATTAAGTTTAGGCACGAGTTCTTAAAACTCATGCATATGGCATGACTCATAATTGTATGGTATGTTTTGAGCCCCTCAACATATGGATAGTCTTTGATTTGTTCTCAGGCTACATGTTGCTAGGACAAGCTTCTAAACTCATATTCTTGTGGTAAGTTCCTGGACTTATAATGTGTGGCAAGTTTGATGAACTATACGGGGGTATAGAAAAGTTGGAGTAGATAGAAATTTTAATATGATAAATAATAATAGTCCTAGCAATAAATTTAGTAATTAAGTGAAGAAGCTGAAAGTGAATGTTTAGGGAATTTAGGATATTCCCACTCTTCTAGCTTTGCTAGATTTTGAAATTTTTGGCCTCAAGCTATTTTGGCATGAATGTGTTTCAAAAAATATAAATGAAATTTTTTCTAAGCGATTTAAAAAGTGTTTATGCTACTTGTTTCGACTAGACAAAAATATTTTTAACATCAAAATGTATTTCAAAATAATCATCCATGCACCTTTTATCCCAGTGTAGATGTGATGAATGACGGAATGTTCAACGTGTTATTGAGATGGTGCGGTACTATTTTGTCATAAGATAATTCAACACCATAAAGTATGGTGTATGAATTATTAACGACGAAATTTTCAACGTACTGTCAAAATGATGCAGTAACATGAAGTCATAAATGATTTTGATTTATGAAAGTATGTCAGAACTATAAGTCAATGCCATTTGACTCGGCTAGACATTTCGAAAAGTTTTGACATGATGAATGTTTTAAAAAAATTTGCGGGTTATAAATTGTTAAAAGTAAGTCTATGCTAATTGATCTAGCTAGACAAACGTGAAGAAATATAAGTCTAAGCTATTTGATTCAGCTAGATAAATTTTGAAATGTATTGAATTCGTATTCTTTGAAAGTTATAACCTATTAAATTACTTTTGAATGAATTCTAAGGCTGAGATGAACAAAAAGATTAAGAATATTGCAGGTTGATCGAATGGTCACCTGGCATAGCAAGACACAGGCATTACAGACTGATCATCTGGCTTGCCAATGTATGGTGAAACATCCATCACTTTAATGACAGATTGATCCACTGTCAGGGTTTGTAGTATGAAGTACTCGGGGAGCGAAGTACTGTTAAACTGGGATAAATGTTCATTCAGCATATTATGAAAGTTTGTCCAAAATATAAATTTTGAATTCCTCTACTCTTATGAAGATTGGATGGTAGGATGGGGTAGTATTCTTTAATTGTGAGCATTAATGAATGTAATAATTGTGAAGTAAAGAAATTATGAAATGTGGTGGATTAGAAAATTGCAATGTGCAATAACTACGAGAAATGAAGGAAATAAAGATATGTGGAATAAATGTAACGAAATTGTGAAGTACGAGTACATAGAAATTTCGAGGACGAAATTGTTTAAAGGATGGGTGAATGTGACACCCAAGATTTTTGAAATAATTTCAAATAAGGATTATGATAAATTAAGTAAAGGTTAGTGTTTAAAACCTAGTGTTGAATAATAGATGTATTAAGGAATGATTTATGGAATGTGAAAAAAATTTATGCATATGAATTAAGAAAAGAAGGATGAATGTGTAGAATGTAAATGATGTGCAATAAAGAGTAAGCAATAAGTTGATTGAGTAAAGGTAAGTCTATGACTAAAGAAAAGAAATTTTCAGAGAATGATAAATTATCTTGATAAGTGTATCAGGAAATGAGTTAAAGTTTTAGGAATAAAATTTTTAAAGAAATATGAAATATAATGTTGAGTTAAGAATTGAATATTTTGACAGTTATGATTTTTATTGGAATTATCCATGTAAGTTATGAATTTAAAGAAGTAAAATATGATTTATCAAGATAAAGGTATAACAAGGTGCTATAAATGAAATACGTATGATTATTACGGTAATTATGATTCCGAGAACGGAATCCTGTTAAGGGGGGAAGAATGTGAGGATCCGAATTTTCAGAATTTCTTTAATAAAATTAAATAAGAATTTAATTGATAAAATTATCAAGGTTGTTAAATTAATTATTATTTTATGTAATTTAAGGTATATGGTGAGATTTAGTTGATAAATTAAATATGTACAGAGATGGTAATAAATTATGTTGATTTAAAATAATTGAAAAGCAAATAAATTGTATAAAAACAATTTATTAAGAATTAGAGAAATTTCATATAAAGGTACAATAAATTGTACAAAAGAATTCTTGTGGAAGTGCAGAAATTTTGATTTAATAGTATATGTGGTAATGTAAGATATATGAATGAAATTTGTATATCTATTATATAAAACAGAGCGGCTCCAATCCCAATACTTCAATATCCAACGATCTCAAATCAATTTACGCTTCAACACCCAACGGAATAAAATCTTTTAAGGCTTCAACATCCAACGGTCACTAATATATCTTTCATTTCCCCCATCTCCCAATTCAAATTCTAACTTTCAAAAATCTACCCACTCACATTTCTCACCCAAATCAAATTCTAAACTATAATATTATAATAATAATAATAATAATAATAATAATAATAATAATAATAATAATAATAATAATAATAATAATAATAATAATAATAATAATAATAATAATAATAATCATAATAATAATAATAATAATAATAATAATAATGATGATAATGATAATGATAATAATAGTAATAATATTGTAGTAGTAGTAGTAGTAGTAATAATAATAATAATAATAATAATAATAATAATAATAATAATAATGATAATATTAATAATATAATAGTAGTAGTAATAATAATAATAATAATAATAATAATAATTAATATAATAATAATAATTAATATAATAATAATAATAGTAGTAGTAATAATAATGGTAATAATAATAATAATAATAATAATAATAATAATAATAATAATAATAATAATAATAATAATAATAATAATAATAATAATAATAATAAAATAATAATAATAATAAATATAATAATAATAATAATAATAATAATAATAATAATAATAATAATAATAATAATAATAATAATAATTGTAATAATAGTAATAATAATAGTAATTGTTATTATTATTACTATTATTATAATAATTGTAGTAGTAATAATAATAATAATAATAATAATAATTATAATTATTATAATAATAATAAATAAATAAAATTGCACGTAAACAACATGAGTCACCCTTTTAGCATTGATGTCATTTTTCTGTTTGTCGGGTATTGTGGTCGTTATATTTACACATGTAAATTAATTTGGGCAGAAAATCACGGAGACGGTTCAGATTCATACTAATTGATTTGTAAGTTATTTTATGTTGCAAAGAGTATTTAAGTAATAGAGCATTTTTGAAATTTTTATCTACACCGTGTCTTTAGGCACGGATAATTACGTATCATCTCTTTGGTATTTTTGCGGGATATATCGAAAGTAACTATTGTAGTAAGTTCTGACTCATGCTATGAAAATCTTTTATCTAATTTCAAAAAAAAATATAGAGAAAAAAATGTTATGGTGATGCGATTTAATTGGTGTTATGACAATATTTTTTTATTTAGACTTAAAGAGCTCATTTTATACTTTTGGGTATATATGCAAAAACATTTTTTTTGAATTTTTATATTTTTTTTTTCCTCATTGGATCTCACGAAATGGCTTGCAGTACTACCATTTTTCCACAGAAAATATTGTTCATGGATCATATTGATCGATGGTTAGATATACTAGAAGCAAATAAATGCTGCCAAACTTTTCATTCTGTTTTGTCATTAAAGGAAAGGTGTGTAAGATACTCAAAAATATTATCTTACACAAATTTGAGTTCACTATCGTCAATCAATTAATTGCTTAAACCTGTTAAGAACTAATTTTAAGTTGGGAATGAGTAGCACACTAATGTTTGTCTCAAAAAGAAACTATGACTGGATTGAGTACTAATCTTTTTGTATTAATGGTTAGCCACAACAGTTTTAGATTTTTCAATTTAAAAATATTAAGTACAGTACTCAACTATTATATTAATTGCACAATACCTTCAAGCACGGGTTATCCCTAGTATATACATATATGTGTGTTTATGTTAAATTGAAATTATAAATTTCATTAATTATGGAAACAAATGGATTAATAATTCAAATAATCTAAATTTAAATGAAAAGTTAACATGGAAGTTAGAAAAATTAGAAATATTGATTATTTAATTAATCAATAAATATGGTGAAGGTTTAAAGATTATTTAAGAGGAGGAAGTAATTTTATAAATTATATACTAATAAAGTATATAATTTATATAAGAAAATTAAAGTAAAATATTAATGGAAAAATAATTATATAAATTATATAAGAATTATTATATAATTGATATAAGATGATTAAATTAATGAGAGGATTAATAAATGTATAATTTTGGAGGAATTTAAGAAATTATTTAAGAAAGGAAAATGTAAATATATAAATTATATAATTTATATATAAAGAAGTTAATGTAAATATTAAAGAAATGAAAATAAATGAGAAAAAAATGAATGTTTTAAGTTATTAAAAATTATATTTATATATAATGGAATTATTATGACTTTTATGAAGAATAATATTTCAGAAACGTGAAAATGTTAGTGTAACATGTTGTCCAAGTAACGGAGTTAAAATTATGAAAAATAATTTTTATAAGTTATATGAATTATTTTATGATTTTTGGAGGTATAAATTACCTCATATAATTACATGCATGTCATTATATGTGTACAAAAATTGTCAAGTAATGGACCCGAAAAAAATATAAATATTATTTATAAATCATGTTATGATTTTTGGTGAATTAAAATAAATATTTTATACATATTATATAAAATATTTATTACACGATATAATTACGTAATGTATAAAAAAAAATTGCATGCTTGATTTTTGGAACGTCCGAGAGAGAGAGCAAAGTCGGTGGAATTGTTGGGCAATCAAAAATAATTAAGTCCAATTGCTTATAAAAAGAAAAGGAAATCAATTAAAAAAAAAGAATAGAGAGAAAAGAAAACAAAACAAAAGAAGAAGGAAAACTCTCTCTCCACTCTTCCACCACCATGACCACCCGAAACCACCACCACTCACCACCGACCACTATGGTTGCCAAGAGATGAGGAACAAGCTTCAAGGAGGTTTTCTTTGGCTTGAGGAAGGTATAAGAATTATTTATTTGGTTTAATTATTATTTATGATGATAAATTAAATTTTGTGGAAAAATAGGAAATAATTAGAATAATTATTCCAAATATTTTTTTGGATATTTATGTGTGAATTATATGATTTTAAGAATAATTTTGTGGTGAAAAATTGGAGCAAAAATAAATAATTTTTGCATAATGGGTACTGTTGCCAGAAGAAAACTGAAGAAGAAAAGAAATGGCCGCCCGCGCATTGCGCGGCGGCCAATTTTTTTTCAAACGCACGCATATAAACGGCGTCGTTTTGGATAAGAAATTGGGGTCGCGTTATGCGCGACGAAAATTTCTGAAAATGGCAGGAAACGACGTCGTTTGGCGTCGGCAGTGAGGGGCCGCGCGCAATGCGCTACCGACGTCAACACTGCAAAATTACGGTTTTGCCCCCGATCTTTTCCGGAAATGACCTGCGTTAGAAAATGATTAAATAAAAATTCGGACAACCAAAAATGCTAAATTTTGTCCGATGAGCCGGGTTGTCCGTATTGAAGGTGTTTGATATTAAGTTAAATTAATATAGTGAAGGATGAGGTTAATATAATCAATCATATTAATTAATAGTTGACTCAACACCCTAAAATAAATCGTCGGGTAGGGTTAATTACATTATTGATGATATTAACTAATTAAATTAATATCATGAAGAGATAAATAATTATTATTTGATTATTTTTTGATCATAGGTTGTACGAGAAGCATTATAGAATGAGTAATCATTAGTTCCTCAATACAGGCAAGTTCTTCAGTACTTGTATATTAAATGTTTGTCTGATGTGATATATAATTCTTGTTCAAATGCATATAAATTATGTGTTATGTGATCTGTGGATAATATGACAATTATGTGTACTTTGTGCAATGATGTGAGATATATTGCTATAGTAGAAGCACAACACATGATGTATGACACACACCGAGCATGTTAAGGTATGTGCTACGTGGAGTATGACATGTGTTAACTGTTAAACTTGTTGAGCCGTTGTGCTCATTACTTGCTTAAAATAAACTTTTGTAGGTAAAGAAATAAATTTCAAGAATATCATATTATATTAGAGACGGATCACCCTATAAGGTTGTGAATATAATTGTAATATTTTCAGATGTATAACTCAATATGGGTAAATTGCAAAGTTTACATTGATATTTTGTATGTACATATACGTTGGATCCGAATAGGATGAATAGCTTTAATGTATGAACTGTAATAGTTCAATATAATGGTTATTATAGAAACCATGATATGTCTAATTAAAGATTATGAATCAAGGAATAATTGTACGATGTGAACGATATTAAATTGTGAATGTTGAACTTTATTGAGCTTTACGATAGTGATATAGAAAGAAAAAGTGAAGGTTGCGATACAGGGACTAGAATCTAGATATAAGGATTTTAAATATTCAAATATTTTAATACATTGATTAAATTGAGAAAAAAAAAATTATACCGAAAATTTGGTAATTGATGACGATAATGTCAATAAATGAATTAATTAAGGTGATTAAAGATTTATTAAAGGACCGAAATTTGGACGTTAAGGAAATAATATATAATAAATACGAAATTTAAGGTAATAAAGTTGGTCTAATTTCGGGGTCGTTACAATTCATGGATGATCGTGTGTTATGTGTTGCTAGAAATGATGAAATCCTAGATGAAGGTGTTGAACATGTTAAATACATGTATTAATTCTTGCTTGATAGCTTATTATAAGTCTTAAGAGGTGAAAAACATGAGTTATTAAGAGGAAATTATAATATTAGCCTATGATTTGTATGTAAACTAAATCATAATCTGTAAAGTACGTTAAAAGGTGCATGTAGAAGTTACACAAGTACACACAGTAACTAAAAATGTATGTGGTTGCATGTGTGGTGCATGGAGTTCAAGAACTCAATTTAAGTTTAAGTATGAAATTGTTAAAGTTGACAAAATGCCACCAATGCATGATTTTTAGCCATTTTATGCAAATGAAGGTTAAATGAAGCTAAATAGCTAAGTTTTATGTAAATACACGTGTTAGAGTCAATTTAGAAGTTAATTGGTGTCTATGGCGACAATTGAGGATTTTAAACGTTTTAAAACGTTCAGCGACACCTAAAATGAATTTCTTAGAACCTATTTGTTTACAAATTTAAAGAAAATTCGAAAATATTTAGAAGGTTTCCTTAAATAAAGACTTGGGTTAGTTGTAAACATCATTTTGATTGTGAAAGTTAATGAATTGTTCCTTTTGAAGCTAAACATAGTATAACGAAGTGATAAGGCTTTAAATCACCTATTTGTTTGTGAATTTAGAGAAAATAACGAAACAATTAGAAGATTTCCTTAAATTAAGACTTGTGTTAGTTGTATGGATCATTTTGACGGTGAGAGTTATTGGATTGCTCATTTTAAAGCTAAACAAAGTTGGGTGAAATAGTAGGGGTCTATATCACCTATTAATTTTTGAATTCCAAATAAATAACAAAACAACTAGACGGTTCCCTTAAATGAATACTTTTGTGAGTTGTAAGTATTATTTTGATTGCGAGAATGATTAAATTGCTCGGTTTAATGATAGAAAAATTAGAATGAAGTAATAGGAATCTAAATCATATATTTGTTTGAAAATTTAAAAGAAATAATGAAACAACAAGAATATTTTCTAAAAGGAAGACTTGTGTGAGTTGTAAGAATCATTTTAGTTATAATAGTGATTGAATTGCTCCTTTTGAAGATAGTCAAATTACAACGAAGTTAGAGGACTCTAAATCACCTATTTATTTGCAAATTTTAAAAAAATCAGAAATATTTAGAATGTTTTCTTAAATAAAGACTTGGGTTAGTTGTAAGCATCATTTTGATTGCGAGAGTTATTGGATTGTTCCTTTTGAAGCGAAACATAGTAGAATGAAGTAGTAAGGCTTTAAAGCACCTATTCGTTTGTGAATTTAGAGAAAATAACGAAACAATTAGAAAGTTTCCTCAAATTAAGACTTGTGCTTATTGTAGAATACACAATGTAATATCCGAAATTATATTCCAAAAATGACTTGTTAAATTTCCTCCGTCGGAACTAATTAAAATGAATAAATAAATAAATAAATAGTTAATTAATTGATTAAGCTTTTAAATTTTCTTTCTCTTTACCGAATCTGAAATCTTTTCATTCTAAACAAAATTCTATCTAAAGTTATACATATTTTGATCATATATAATATTTTAATAATTAACAACTTTCTTATTCCAAAATAAATTTAAGTATATTTATAAAAATATTCTTTCTATTTTTAATTATGTTACAAACAATTATTATTACTATTATTATTATTATTATTATTATTATTATTATTATTATTATTATTATTATTATGTCAAAACTCTAAAGTTACAAAAATAATAATTTAATATCTCAAAATGTTAATTACTAAAAAAAATATACCAAAAATATATATACTAACAAACTAAATAGCATACAAAAATTAAGGCTTACAAAATTAAAACGAATAAAAAAAAATTAAATAATTACACAAAGAAAGAAAAAGAAACATACCCGAAATTATGAGGTTCGCAGTTCGCCCACGTCCTCGACACTAAAAAATTTAATTAAGGAGGTCCTTACTAAAAAGGTCCTCACACAAAAAGTTCATCACACAAATTGGAGGTACTTAATGTTTGTGAATTAAAATGGGAAGGGGGCAAGGTCATAAATATAGTTAAGGAAAGGGAGGATGGCTTTAAAAGTAGGTGATCTGGGATTATTGAAAAATGACCAAGTATTACATTACTTCCCCCTTAAAAAGGATTCCGTCCCCGAAATTAAAAGAATGGGACGAACCTAACTATCAAATAGATGCGAATACTCCGCTCGAAGAGAATCTGAATTATATTCTCAAGTAATCTCCTGCTTCGAATGATTCTTCTACAAAACCATAGTAAATGGAAACATCTTTCTCCTCATAATTTGTTCTTAACGATCTAAAATCGCATCGGATTGCTCTTCACAAGAAAAATCCTTTTGAATCTTATCGAACGGACTAAGTTTACCTTTTAACCCAAATCTCACATCAAAATTGTGCATACCCATTGTCAAAAGATTAGCCCTAAGAATTTCATCTCCAAATCTAATAGAACATCCTCGATACTGGTTAAAGCCAACAACAGAAATCCTCATCGGAGTAGCAATAAGCATATCAAAATTTAAGGACTAATATGGTGCACCAAGATACCAAACAAAAGAATGTGCCACGGTTGAATAAGTAAAATCAGTATCAAATCAAATAGACGTTTCACGACTACCAACTAAAAGAGTGCTAGAAACAGTACCTGACTCACCTGCCGCTTGATTATATGCCAAGGCAAACACCCGTCCACCATTGCGCTGACCGACATTATCACCATTATTACCTTCACCATTACCACGTGGTCCGGTACAGTCCTTGGCAAAGTGACCTATCTGCCCATATAAGAAGCATGCACCAGTAACTCTATAACACAGTCTCCCAGGATGATTAGCCCCACGAGTAACACAAGGAGCTATCGGAATAAGATTAGGGTTACCCCCACCTACTGGCCCTGGGTAACGACCCTGATTTTATCTTTGCTGACCACCTCGATTCCTATTCCACTGACCACCTTGATTCCTCCCTTGCTGACCCAAAACTTAACCCTGTTGGTCATCTCTATCCCTCTTCCGACTTCCTTCTGGTTTAGAAGCCTGAAAATCTTGTTGTTCCATTTCGATATTCTTGGTTGCATTAGCCATTGCTGACATATCCTCAAACTTGGTGTTAATGAGATGTTGACGATATTTATAGTGAATTTTTTACTTAAATTTCTCTGCCTGTTCTGCTGCAGTCCCTGCTGAAGTTCCCACAAAACCTGCCAACTTAGTGAACCTTGTCATGAAATATGTGATGGACTCGTCATCTTTCTACTGAATAGATAAAAACTCCCTACCATATGTCTCCTTATCAGCAGTTGAGAAATACTGCTAATAAAAGACATCACAAAATTCTACCAATGTAAGTGTCTCGACAAATCTGTCACCCTTTGTTGCTTTTACAGCTTTCCACTAGCTTTAACCATCCTCATCTAATTTGTAAGCAGCCAACAACACTCTCTGGTTATCTGAGCACCCCAACATATCAAAGATCTTCTCTAAATGGGCAATCCAATTTGCTGCTTCAATTGGAGTTGGAGTTGAACTAAATGAATGTGATTTCTGCTTCTGAAACCTTTCTAACCATACATATGTTGGCACCACAAACTAGTCAATACCATTTGCATTACCTAACTCTTCATTTACCTGTGGACCACCAATATCCGGGTTTCCTTGATTAGGATTTTCTGACGGTTGCTATTGCATCTGTATCGCTTGACTGACTTGTGCCACTAACTGCGGTAAAGCTTGATTAACTGTTTGATTTACCAAGATTATCAATTGAGCGTTATCCAGACCATTAGGTTGCACATTAGGTTGCGCATTGGGTTGGGCCCCACCTCTTCCTCTACCATTACCTCGCCTCCCAGCACTTCTAACAGATTAATGAGCCATCTAAGAACAACGGATGAAAGAAAAATAGATTCGAGGCAAATTTTTAATACAAACTGATATTATAAATTAACAGAAAATCTAACTCATAAATCTACCCATAATTTATAGGTCGAATCTAAATAGGTTTTCTACAAGAAAGAAACATAGCTCTGATACCAACTCTGTAACACCCCCTTCCCGAAGTGGAAAGGGAGGTTACGCACAGAACACAACAGAACTAATGTGACGCCCCTAAATCCAGGTCCCTTAAACTACAGATCCGGTGCTCACAATACAACACTACCATTCAGTCACAACCATTCATTTCTGAATAATAAAACTTAGTTTACATTAATACATAACTATCATAGGTTCTAAATATCTTTAATTATAAAACATTACAATCTGTCTATTATAAAAATATTACATGTACAGTAATCTTAGAACTACACATTCATTGCTTGCTTGCTAGCCTTCCCTTTTCCTTTATCAGTTCCCGACCCCTTGGCCTGTTCAGGTTTTGATGAAATATCATGTTAAAGCAAGAGTGAGCATAAAATAGCTCAGCAAGTACATAAACAAGTAATGCCATGATATTTCTAAAAAATGAATGAGAATAATTTACAATGAGGCTGATCCAATAACAAGTTAATGAATGAACATGAGAAATATAACATGGAATTTTGCAATATCAGTTTTGAAAACATGAATACTTAACTTGCTACACGGTCACAAGACCAAGAACTCGTTTAAAACAATACCAATCATAAAGATTGATACTGCCCAGTTCAGTTATAAGACTGTCATTCAATTTTAGATGTGTACTCTAGGTGATCAGTCATCGTACCTTTATGTTGTGCACAACATAAACATCCAACCACGCAACCATCCCCCTTTATCATTAAACTTTATTCCCCTTTATATTAGGGTTGTTCTGTTACAGCATTTCATAAAGTCTGCACCATAACAATGTGGATTAGAGGACATAACAATAAATATCTGAATTCACATAAATCATTATATATGTCTAGCATGATCAAAATTGGCCTCAACCTTTCTCAATAACAATTCAATGATGAATGAACTTTAAAATGCTTAATAGAAGCATAACATGAATTCATGTTCAAGAATTTCAAAAGAGAGTTAAAAAAGAACACTTGTCTTTATCCTCGTTTACCTCTACTGGTAATATCTTATCCCGATTGGGTCCTACATAACCATAATATTAGTTCATGTATTAGTTATATACATATGCATGCTAAATCTTGTCATACAAGTTATCATTTAACTTTACATAACCTTAACACATAGCACATTGTTCATTTATACCCCCAATGCCTACCATATTGATCGTTTTTATCAATTTATGGTTTGCAATACATGTCTCTATCATTTAATATTAAAATATTTTATTTTTGAATTTAAAATAATTTATTTTTAAAAATCAGAACATCTCGCCCCAGCGAGAAGTTTAGTGCAAAACATCTCGCTAGCCGCGAGATGTTCTCGGTCCAATCGCACCCCGGCGTGCTCTGAACTCGCCCTAGCGAGGTCCTTCCAGCATCACTACGCCCTAGCACATTGTTCAGTTCAAAACACTTTGCCCTGGCATAGTTCTGCATTTTCAGAAGAAAAAAAATCTTTTCAAAATCCATGATATTTTTGGCCCCTTTTTATAAAACTTGATTCCAACACATCATTTAGCACATATAACACGTATGTGACTTGTTCGGGCCTTCAAAATATTTAAAAATCTTTAAACGATTCTATTTTTCCAAAGATTTAGTTTTAGGTGCCGGCGAATGTTTTAAAACGTTTAAAATCCTCATTAATCGCCATAAACACCAAATAACTTTCAAAATGACACTAGCTCATGTATTTTCATAAAGTTTAGCTATTTAGCTTCATTTAACCATTAATTAACTAAAATGGCCAAAAATCACACTTTAATGGCATTTTGCCAACTTTTCAAAACTTAACTTTAAACCTTCCTTGAGTTCTTAAACTCTACACCACATATACATTAACATATGCTCATTTATCAACTTTGTAAGTCTATAACACTTCTATATGCACTTTCCAAAATACTTTATATATTATAATTTGATCTATATACAAATCATAGCCTAATATTGTATTTATTCTTAACAAGTCATGTTTCTTAACCTTTAAAGCTTCTAGTATGCTATCAAACAAGAATTAACACATGTTTAATACCTCCAACTAGGTTTTCATCATATCTATCAACAAATAACACATGATCATCCTTAAATCATGACTTCTAGCTTGAATACATGCATGAATAATGCACCACTTTTGTTCTACCGTACTTGAGCTTAGGGTTTCACCACATATCAACCAAATAACAGATAACTCACATCAATCTTATAGCTAGCCACAAATACATGCATGGCTACACTTGTTCTAACATTTAATCACATAATTTACAAGTTTTTAAGGTTATAACCCTTTATACCTTCTTTGAGCTCTCTTCCTTCTTGATATAAACCTTCTCAAGGCTAAATTCCCTACTTTGATAGCTAGACTTCCTTCTCTTGAACAACTTCTTGCAATTTCTTGAGTTCTTTAATCAAACTCTAACTTTTCTCTCGTTCTCTCTATAAAACTCTTGCTTAGCAACTTGAAAATGAGAATGAAATGAATTAAGTGACTTGGCTTATACTTGCTTGACATATACATACATATATTGTATGTATCTTGCCAACACTTAACCATACACTAGTTAAGCTACACCATGCATGGTCAAGGCCATTTAAAATATTTCACATGGACTTTGAATGGCACAAATAACAATTCTCACCAAAAAGGATACCATGGTAATTCTTCAACTTGTTAAGGGTAGTTTGGTCAATATTCAATTTTCCTAGACAATTTAATTCCTTTAAAGTCATTTCTTGCTTATTTTTAATCCAATTCAAGCCCTTTTTTATCCAAATTTATTTCATTAGACTTGAATTTTATTCTATAACCAAGTACCAAAACACTTGTCACGCTTCCAAATATTAATTTCATTAATTAATTTTCATATTTACAAATTGTCAAAGTTGCATATCATTACAACTAATAAACTGATATTTAAAACTTTAATATGCAACCGAATAGTCTAAATAGATAATTGTCAATAGGCACAAACATGATCTATATATTACAACAGTACTTAAAAATCAAAATATCAAATCCTACACAAAATATCTAAACTATTTACATAAATGAAGCTCTCTCTTCACACTTGTCCTTGCTCCCTCTAATTACCTGCCGAAAGAAAAACACATCATGAGCCAAATGCCCAGTACAGATATAGAGTGCAAGAAAATAAGAACTAAAATAAATAACAAAACCAACTAAACTGAACTAATCTGAATAACATAATAGGCTGAATCAAATGATTGGGGTGATTTCATACTGAGCTTAGAACAAAACAAAACAGAAATATACATCGGACTGTGCAATCCAGATGTATGCAAAATCGAAAGTTGTGTTTGGCACAAACAACACCAAATCGTATAACAGAACAAAATAGAAAAATAGGACCGACTCATACGCGTCCCACAACAAAACACCAATTAGACAACTCCCACCGAAGCATCACACTGCCACGGAAGTATCATGCCTCGGTGCCAAGAGGACATGCCTGTAGTACCCCCACAGGTGATTATAGCTCAGGTATACCCTACGGTATATTCTAACAAAAATATCATGTCACAGTATATGCGACACAATACAAACAAAAGTGGTTCTAATACGCACATGCTAAACCGAAACGAATCAACACAAAGTCCTCAAAATATATTAGCATGTACGTTTTTACTGAATCAAAATAAATACTAAACATGCTCGCTAAGTCCAAAGAGTACAAGTTATGGATTTTCGAATATCTAAAACCAAATAATTCTATCATAAGCATTTGACTATGAATAATATATCGAAATAATATCTGAATTCTAATTGAGAGACCAAACAAACAAATTAAATTTAAAGAAATATCGCTAAAGAGTACGGAATCCGTACCTAGAATACGTAATGTAATATCCAAAATTATATTCCAAAAATGACTCATTAAATTTCCTCCGTCGGAACTAATTAAACAAAATAAATAAATAGTTAATTAATTGATTAAGCTTTAACATTTTCTTTCTCTTTGACGAATCTGAAATCTTTTCATTCTAAATAAAATTCTATCTAAAGTTATACATATTTCGATCATATATAATATTTTAATAATTAACAACCTTCTTGTTCCAAAATAAATTTAAGTATATTTACAAAAATATTCTTTCTATTTTTAATTATGTTACAACCAATTATTATTATTATTATTATTATGTCAAAACTCTAAAGTTACAAAAATAATAATTTAATATTTCAAAATGCTGATTACTAACAAAGATATACCAAAAATATATATACTAACAAACTAAATAGTATACAAAAATTAAAACTACAAAATTAAAACGAATACAAAAAAATTAAATAATTACACAAAGAAAGAAAAAGAAACATACCCGAAATTATGAGGTTTGCAGTTCGCCCACGTCCTCGACACCAAAAAATTTAACTAAGAAGATCCTTACTAAAAAGATTCTAACACAAAAAGTTCCTCATACAAATGAGAGATACTTAATATTTGTATATTAAATTGGGAAGTGATAAGATCATTTATATAGTTAAGGAAAGGGAGGATGGCTTTAAAAGTGGGTGATGTGGGACTATTGAAAAATGACCGGGTATTACATTAATTGTTAGGTCTGTTCAAATGATATTAAGTTGTATTGGTTAGCTGTAATCAACAATCGAGACAAGTTTCCTATACCTGAACTTGTATTTATTTTTGCAAGAGTTTAAGTGGTTTAATTATTGAAAATTAATCCACATCCATATTATTTATGAATTCGCACATAGTGCATTTGAAGCTTTATAGTTCTTTGATTCATGAAATGTTTAAGAATGTCTAAGCTAATTGTTTTGGCTAGATATTGTATGTATAAATTCAATAACTTGAATACTTTTAAAAGCTTATCCAAACCATTGGTTTGTGCGGATTCTTATAGTAAGACTGAGAATGAACAACCCTAAATAAGGAAATTATATTCGGGAAACCGACATTTGCGTAAGATGTCTGAATGTTATGCATATACATGGGGTAGAAGAGGATGATCCTCTCAAGTGCCAAAAATAATAAAAGGGTCAGATATATATCTGATTTACCTTATGTATTAGTTTATAGTCCTTCGAGGCCACTCAGCAGTAAAGACTTAATTATTTATTTTCATTGAAATTTGATTCTTGTTCTTTCACAATTATTATATATTGTTGAAAACTTTAAAGTTATTGTCACTCACTCATGATATATCAAATTTTATATTTACTGTTCTTAAACTTGCTGAGCAAGCTAGTTGCTCACCCTTGCTATATCATGAACCATTTTTCAACTAAGCCCGAATGCTCCAAGAAGGACAATGACAAAGTCAAAGTCAAAGCTTAGATTAGATTATTGCATGTTAGATAGATTATTTGTTTAATATGTAATTACAGTTTATAAATCTTTTATAATCCCTTAAGATATGTATTGTTTATGTTAAGGTTAGAAGACCTTGGGATTGTAATATCTGATTTACTTTATGTATTAGTTCATGGTCCTTGGAGGCCACTCAGCAGTAAAGACTTAATTATTTCTTTTCATTGAAATTTAATTCTGGTTCTTTCACAATTGTTATATATTGTTAAAAACTCTGAAGTTATTGTCACTCACTCATGATATATCAAATCTTATATTTACTGTTCTTAAACTTGTTGAGCAAGCTAGTTGCTCACCTTTGCTATATCATGAACCATTTTTCAGCTAAGCCTGAATGCTCCAAGAAGGACAAGGGCAAGGTAAAAGTCAAAGCTTAGATTATATTATGGCATGTTAGATAGATTATTTGTTTAATATGTAATTATAGTTTGTAAATATTTTATAATCCCTTAAGATATGTACTGTTTATGTTAAGGTCATAAGACATTGGGATTGTAATCCTTTTTATAAGGAACATTTATGTATTTAGTTGTTATTATGTTTTGGATTGTGAGCACTAAACACGAGGTGACATAATATTTACTTTATTAATAAATAGTTTTTAATTCTATTTACAATGTGACATAATATTCATAGTTATTACATACAACACTTCTCCCAACATCTTCCTCATGTTTTGGGCTTTTAAAACTCTCATTGTACTTGCCATAATTTTATTGGCTTATAAATTCCTCATTGGCTTAGGTTCATATAAGTTTGGGCTTTAAAACCCTAATTCATTAGGCTTGGTTCTCACATTGCATTGGGTTTGCCTTCTCCATTCATTGGGCTTCTATTCTTTTCCCATTAGACTCTAAAACCCTACCTTCAAGGCTTTAGAAATTAGTTTAATCAAGTATTAACACAAGGCTCTTATGTTGCTTAGTTGATTAAATACACTTGGCTTCATTAAATCACCCCATCAATCCTACATTTTCCTTCTCTAATCTTTCCATTCTCTAGACTTTTCATTTATGAAAATTTTTTCATTTGTGAAAACTTTAAGAACTATTCATTTATGGAAAGTTTCTAACTCTCTTTTTGATTGTTCCATTCTAGTTCACATGAATTGCCAAATAAGCCTAGTTAGCCTACCTAGGTTTTCTTCTCCTAACTAGGTTGTTTTCACCTAGTTTGGTTTATTGTAACTTAGTTAGCTTACCCAATTCACTTTTAATCAAATGGACATAGTAACTAGATTTTTCTTCTCTTATTTCCATATCAACCGACTTAGTTAGGTAGTTAGTCAATTTTCGATTCTCAAATTTTTGAATAGTAAATATATTCTTAATCTCCTTATAAACGCTATCTGTGAATGTGAAATTTTAAAAAAAATGAAAAGACGTTTTGTCTTTGAATAGTGTTTTTCTGTATTTATTTTTCTAGAAAATCTTTTTCTTGAATTAAGCATTAACATATATCCTTAATTACATAACACTTAGTTTAGGTTGTAATTTTAACCTCTAATCATCTACAATCGTTTTTACGAGTCATTTTTGGCTTTTAAAATATACCCGAAAAAATTTATTTCTTAGGTATTCTACTCCGTATTATACTCATAGAATAATTCGTATAATAGATCACAGAAAATCAATATTTATTGATCACTTTCATTCACATTACAAGCTTACAAAATCTAGGATCATTTCCTTCTTCCATATTATATTTATATAACAATTCTCGTTACACTTGTATTCCTCCCATATCCGAATCGTATTTGTGGATAGGGCTTCATGTATCTATATGTCGTATAGACACTTAGCTTTTTATATACCTCAAAGTATACTCCTTTAAATAAAATCTAGGTTTTAAACCTTTTAACCCTTACTTCACATTTAATCCCTAACACCTGGATTAGGTTAAAATGTTTAATCATCTTTAAACATTCAACTTTCTCCAACTAGGTTTTAGACCTCAACCTTTAAAAGAATTCTATCATCAGAATCACTACAATCGTAATATTTAAGTTCAGTTTACTTCTAACCCTTACACATCTATCTTTTCAAATAATCTCATCAAATTGCCTTATCTTAGGTATTACATCACCTTTTATATCATTTACTCATTCCTATTCCATACATGGACATGACTCTTCCTTAGCCTAAGTCTCGTTTGACTTGTCTTGACTCATTACTACTTGATTATACTCAGGTATTATTCATCTTTGGTTTCGTTCAACAATTGAAATCCTACACCTTTCATTAATCGTCTATCGATTTACTACTACTAGATTTTACGTCTTTGCCTTTAATTGCATTTGATTAGCTTTGTAAGCCTCATTCTTACTTTATTGGCTATCTTCCATTTTCTATCTAAGGATCATCGAAATCTTCAATCGCCTTAATTGATTAAGATCATACCTATTAGCCTTATGAATTTTCAAGTTGTCACACTTCAGGTCAAGAGGCTTCGGATCTGACTGCACCTCTGCTACTTTTCGCTCCAATTTTGCTATCATTTACATAACTAGACCAGGGACACCTAATTGAGGGGCTTTTTCGCGCCGATCCTAAACTCGATTAAGAGACCTAACCTACCTTGTATCCTCTTTGCTTATATCAGCATTGTCCCTATCGTCAAGTGGGGAACTAGTCCACCTTCGTTGAGTGGGATTTGAATAAATTTTCTACCGATTTGCGTGGGATACCTGCCTTTTATCTCTCCTCCTTGTATCATCATAGTTTGTTTGTCGTCCCATGTAGGAGGCTCTTTCTCGATGAGGACCCTTAAGGGCCGTCTTGTCTTGTTTCTTTCTGCCTTATTTCTCCATGATAACGTTCCTTAGAATAAGTTCTGTGTTTGGGCCTTGAAGGTTCATCTGTCTTTCGCTTATACTGGCTATGTGGTGTGATTTCTTGAGATCCTTTGATTGTAGTTGAAACCTCATCATCCTTTTGCAACTCTGATAGAAGCGCTCTCCACTCTTGTTGTTGGAGGTGTAGGGCTTCCAATTCGTCCTCAGCCTTCTGGATTTTGTCTTCTAGTAACTTTCAACTGATCTGACTTGTTGGATTCCCTGTCACGATCTTCCCAAACAGGTTACCGATTATTTGCTCTTCTCTTACATAGATCAAGAGTTGTGAATTTGGAGAAGTAAAGATTTGACATCTGATTAGAGCCGATTGTGTCACTGTGGGCTTAGTCCTAGTCCTTTGAGTGGTAGGACTAAGCTTGTCTTTCACCGAACCATGAACGTTATGTACTGACGGCACCAACGATGAACTCGCTTGATTCAGCACTTAATCACCATTATTCACTATGAACACCGATTGAAACTTTCCGTATACCAATGTTATCGCTTGATTTTATTTGTTCGTTAAAATCACTAAAATATGAACAATATTTAAATAGTGCATATTCTTATTTTTTATCGTATTAAATATTGAGTTTAGCTTTAGGATTTAGGGTTCCCTAAGCCAGTGACTCGACGGACTCAATGTTCGATTCGGTTCATTTCATATCGTTTTTACTTTTCAAATCGTTTTTCTTTTTCTGATCATGAATTCCCTTTCTATTTGAACGCGGAAATTTTGATGGGTATTTGGGTTCAGTCATACGATTACCTCCCCAAACCCAACTCTTCTTTCCGTTTTCGAATTTGGACAATCTCCTCCGTTCCTTCTACTCTGCGGCCCGCTCGGTGTTTTTATTACCCTTCAAATTTGAGTTAGTTATACCTACCTCTACCCCTAATTTCTTTGGCGATTTTGTTGAACCCCATCATCAAATTTTCATATTCGGGGTATAATAATTGATTTATTGGCTTTGATTAATCGTGCTGTCAAGGTATTTAATTAATATGATCATCTGAAATAGAAAGAGAAGTAGAGGGGGCTGGCTTTGACTCATAAATACTAAAGAGACGGCTGCGGCGGCATCGCTTTTGGAAGGAGAAGAGCTGCAGCATGGATGAACCCAATCACGACCGCGACGCGGCCCAAAGAAAGGTCCACTCTGATGATCAGTTGGCCATTGAAATTCCCGATACAGGCCATCAGATTAGTCAAGGTATTCTTTGCTTCATTCCATTCGAATTTGGTTTGTTATTTTTTATACACGTGTCTGTGCTTTGAAATTTCCACGCTTTCTGCGTATTTTGTATTTTTCTGCAAGGTAAAAATGTAAAGTTCTTTTTATTTTCTGATCATAGATTTCCTTTCTGTTGAAATGCGAAAATCCATGCCTAAAGTTAGTCTTAAATTCAGCTTTTCTATGCTTTTCTATGCTGATTTAACTGAGACAGTTTAGACAGAATGCTTGGAATTCGAAAAGTCCTGCACTTTTTGTTCAATCTGTTGTATCAATAGGGTTCCCACAGGCTTCATTCTTCCCTGTTGGGTTTTTTTTCCTTTTCATTTTTGTTTGAGGTAGATATAGCTTTCACACGTATTGGTTATAGCTGGAAATAGCTGTATGTAGTCAACATGATTTTTTGGTGCCATATGTAGTTGGCTAATATGTGTATATTGGAAATCCAAATTTCCTGAATGTTGAGTAGTACCAGATCGCATATTAAGAGCTTGGAAGTAAATATGGGAAATTAGGTATAAAGATACAGATCATAGTTGTCATGGCGTGGCGTCGCTTAAGCGACGACTAAGTGTCTTGACAGTAAAGAATGACAAGGTAGCCTTGGATGGCGAGCTGCTAAGGCTCACACCTTAGTAGCTTCTCCAAGTTATGTAATTAAGCTCATCATCATAACCCATTGACTTGCTATGTGTTGTAATTTTATTACTTATTAGACTTATAATGTATGATGAGTGTTGAACTGGTTGATTATTTATTTTCTACATATTATTTGTTGATTTGTTCTACTAGTTTTTAATGTTAAGTGTTTTATTTTTAAATTTTGATTGTGAAGTATTCATATAATTGCGTTTTTAAGTATATTCTATAGTGTTATTTTATTATTCAATATATTTATTTAAGTAAAATAAATAATGTATAAATTATACATTGTTAACAACTTGTTGTCATTCGGATGCTATGTCGGGTGCCTTATCGCCTACAAGTGTCTTGGCGGTTAACTATCGCCGCGTCTCACTATAGTGCCGCGACAACTATTATACAGATCGGATTTGATCCAACAATCCGAGAATTAGTGAAGGAGAATGAGAGGACTTTCGCTGGGAGAAGCATTTGGATGATTGGGGCTCCTTCTAAATGGATTTTTTCTCCTACACTTCTGTCTTGGGTGCGATCTTCATACAAAAGAACCTCCAGAAAAGGGTCCACATTTTTATGAATAGGTGTTGCACATGTCAGAGAGAGTGGGAGGCTGCAGATAATTTCTTCTGCATTGGGAGGTGGTTTGGAGCATATGGACTATGGTCCTTTATCTGTGTGGTAGTTTGTTTGTATTACCAGGCTTGATTGGAGAGATTCCAGAGGCGTGATCAAGTGTGAAGTAGATATAGTGGAGAATTACATGTATATGGTTACAGCATGATGTCTGGTTGGAGATTTGGGAGGAGCAGAATAGTTGATGTTTTGTAGATAAAGAGTGATCAGTGGCTCATATCAAGTTCATTTCTTAGCCTTCTATTCTTTTGGCTTCATGAGAGGTGTATCTAAGACTTTGCATTGAGAGCCTAGTGCAGGTAAGTAATTTTTTGGGAGGCTCTTTCTATAGGTTGGGGTTGTGGTGTTCTGGTGGCATTGGTGTGCCCTTTATTTCTACCATTCTTCTCCATACTCCACATGTACTTGGCTTAGCCCCCTTTTTCACTTGTAGTGGATATTTATTTACCTATAAACAATAAAAAGCGAAAGAGACATATGCATCACTTGATTCCTGAAGAGTCTCAAATGTTTCATAAAATTGCTCAGACTGACCTCTGTTTGGTTGGGAAAGATTGCAATCTATACATGGACTTTAGTACTTTTTTTCTCTACATGAACACTAACCTGAAACTCACGAACTTTTACAATGAAACCTTAGTGACGTTTTATCAGCAGCTGGTAATTTTTTGCGCATTTTATTGGATTAAACCACATAATTCTTATTGTATCAAACATAAAAAATATAATAAGATTAAAAATGAACTGCTATGTTCTAAAGCCCCTGTCTCATCCTTCCTTTCCCCCCTTTACCACCCACCTCTTCACACACATCTAGGTGGAAGGAAAAGCATTAGATAGGCCTGAGTAAGACAAATAACAGATGATGAAAGTTCACTGGGAAGCCTGCTTCGTAGTTGATGCAAATTTAAAAAATTTTCTCCTTTGGGTTTTCTAGTCCTTTCAATTACATTTAAGAGACTTGGCATTAATCTGAGTGTAGGAAAGGGAATCATCAATCATGCTACCTATGCTGAAAGCAGTCAGCATATAAGCGTGGACCAGGATGAGCATCTAAGCCTTTTGTAGGCTGCTCTTAATCTAAGTGGTGGGGATGAGTTCTTTAAATTGCACAAATCTAAAATAAATAAATTAAAGGCCGAAACATTTTTTAATTAGAGAGAAATGGACTGAGTTTTGTAAGTAAAGTGGGATTTTTAATGATTCCCTTATGTAGTAAACTTGGTATGATTGTGGTAATCAATTGAATTGTCTTGATTTGAATTTTGGAGAATATAGCTTGCTATGTTCCTTTTATCTTTTGGTTAATTTTGAACAATTATTTGAGAAAGGAAACTTATTAAATTTGTATTGAAGTGTTACATGTTCCATTTATAAAGTAAGTTTGTCTTTATATGGAACATCATTTAAAGTAAGACCTGACAAATGTCTTCCTATAATTTATTTTTCTATATTCTCGGTCAAAGGTTTTGTGGTGGGGATCCGTCTTAAGAAGAGATATTCTCACACAGAGAATTACACAACTCAATAATTCAATATTTCAATGTATATAAAATACTGAGTTTACAACCATATTTATAGTACTCATAAACAACTATCTTAATTCAATTTGGACTCTAAGATAAATACAAAATAAATAAACTAACTTAAATACAAACTTGATCTAAAATACAACTCTTAATAAAATATTTAATAAACCAATTCCTAATTAAAATAAAACCTCCAAAAAGTCTTCTTCGTTCTGCATCATTCTCCTCTCCTTTGAAAAAAACTTGTCCACGAGTTTTGAAATAGCGAAGAATAATAAACATAAAAGAAACATTCTAATAAAACACGTGCATCCGATGTTTCTTGATCACAACCTTTGGAAATAACATGGACACAAGCACGAAAGTAGATGTAGCCTTGGACTCGAATATAGAATTTGGTAAAACAAAATCAACATACTCGATCTCAATTATGTTTTTCTTCTCGTATTCTTGATCAAAATGGTTCACCTCTTGCACTGCACTTTCTTTAATGCAAACCACCTTTGCATCTTTAGTTACTTCAATAGCATGTTGAGGTTCTTGTTCTATCTCACCGACTCCATATCGTTCCATGATTTCATCAATTTTTATTGTAAGTGCTGCAATAGATGTTTGAGTATGTGCAGTAATTGTTGCGATGGACTCTTCAATTTTCTTAAGACGGTCCTTCTAATTATAATCCACCATATTTGCTTTAATATATCTATTTGCTCTTTTTTTTTTTTTTTTGAAACAGGGACTAAACTGAATTTTTTTGAAACTGTAGGGGCTGGGATGTAAAAACTGAAGGTACGGGGGCTAAGATGAAATTAATGAAACTTTAGGGCCTAAACTGTAAAAATATAAAAATATTAGGGTGAAAATATAAAAATTTAAAAGTTTAGGGGGCATTTTAAAAACCTTATGAAACCTTGGGGTGCAAACTGCAATTTTACCAAGATATTTTTTTATAAAAAAAACAGATCAGCAGCTGCGGAGTTAGAGTCCTTTTTTTTTCTTTCTCTTTCTTTGCTCGTGGTTTCTTTCTATTGTTGCTTCTTCTCTGTTTTTTTTTTGCAAACGCAACGCTCAAGCAAATAGGGGAGATCGGTGACACAAGAGGACGACATAACGGCACTTCAGAAGGACACGCAGAGCAGCGGCGTACTATTTCTACTTCTCTTTTTTTATGTTTTTGGTTTTAGCTTCCCTGATTTGATCCTTGTTGAAAAGGAGGCTGATGATGAAGGGCTAGATGGCTGTGATTATATTATGGTGAATGTGGTGGCCTGCTAGTTGGACAGTTTGGTGTTTGACAGTAGGTTGTGGTGGAGATGACTAAGAATTTGGTTTTGGGCTAGGGTGCGGCTTTGGGTAGGGTTTGTGTTGGCGGTGGAAGTGGTGTAGGGCTAGGGTGCCTGGTTTGGCTCTGATACCAAAATGGTGGGGAACCATCTCATGAAGATATATTCTCACACAGAGAATTACACAACTCAATAATTCAATATTTCAATGTATATAAAATACTGAGGTTACAACCATATTTATAGTACTCCTAAACAACTATCCTAATTCAATTTGGACTCTATAAGATAAATACAAAATAAATAAACTAACTTAAGTACAAATTTTATCTAAAATACAACTCTTAATAAAATACTTAATAAACCAATTCATAATTAAAATAAAACCTCCAAAAAGTCTTCTTCGTCCTGCATCATTTTGGAGGGAGGATGTTAAGATATTTTGGAAATGTGCTATCATTCCTTGTTTTTTTGGATCCTGATTGAGCATAATGATTGCATTTTTAAAGATAGCTATTTATCTTCAGTTTTGTTGCCAGGAAAGATCTTTTTTCTTGCTTCTTTTTGGGACTTTGCTGTCGGTGCCTTTTTTAAGTTTATTTTTGAGTTTGGTCTTTGTAAAGATTGTAGCTGCGCTCTTGTGAGTGTTTTATTTATTTATTTATTTCAACTTGTTGTAGGTTGGGTGGACTTGTTGTCTATGCTTTTAGTCTCTCATTTTGTTTGAAAATTCTTCTTTTATGCTCAACAATGTAATTACCCCAAAATAGTTGTGGTAGGAAAATATTGTGCGCCTCCAAGCAGTAGACTGAGTCCGTGGGTGAGATTCTCCTTTGCAAAATTAAGTTAACAAATAACTCCAAGAAGATAGTGAATCCTTGTTTGAAATTATCCCTTGCTAATTTAAATCAACACAGATTGTACCACCACTCCATTCTAAATGAATACTCTAACGTCTGAATAGTAAACAATCAAGAGTTATATAAATATTAGGAGAACTAGCATAGTGAAGATTTACAGAAGTGAATGGCAAGAGTGCGCCATAAGTATTGAATTTAGGGAAATCATTATGGTACTGTTTAGGGAAAAAAAAGTTAATTAATTTCTTACGATAATAATATAGAGAATAGGATTCTCGTTGGTGCTGGCACAAGTACGTACTCTTTTGAAGGAATATTTAGGTTTATTAATTTGGGGTTGAGGATTAAAAAATGGAATTGTGGTAGGGTTAACAGTTTAGAAATAAGATTTATGGAAAGGGAAAAACTTGGATTTGCGCTTAGATTTCCATATGCTTTATACCTGAATTTTTCAAAAAATGCATTTAGCTGCCTGTGGTTTAGCCTTGGACATGGTTGTATGTCGCACATAATCCCCTGTTTTGGAAAAAGCATTACTTAACCTTGTCTTGGTCTTTGATCCAAAGGTATTTTTTCCCCCATCCAAACCCCACTTTTTGAGTCCACAAACACCAAACAAACAAACAACTTTGCGGTAGCCTTTACTTCAATTGCAGTGCAAACTCATATTTTTAATTGAAATTAGAAAAAAGATAAATTCATAAAATGCACCTAAAAATGATGTCATCCTTCCAAATATTCTCTTACAAAACATATAGGTTATATATATTATATATATACATATAGATACAACTTTCCTTTAGATTTATTTTAAAAGAATAGCTAATAGTAAGCATCGAAGTCCTTTGGATACAAGACTCGAAATGCACCTCCTCAAGTCATACATGTTATTGTGTTACAACCAGGGTTATCAAGTCGTCGCCTAGGCGACACCTTGTCGTCCAGTCGGTGCATATTGTGGAGGCGTTTGGACGACTTGGTGGGAGGGGAGTCAGAGCAGAGAGAGAAAACGAGAAAACAAGATGACATATCTGCATTGAAGTCACCACTCACCCTCAACCTGTTTTTTCCCACAGTGTCGTTGCAGTTGTTGTGCTGAGCTTCCGTCGCTACACATCGCCTCTTCTAGCTCCAGCCGCTGCCGCATTCCTACCCATCTTCATCATCGAAGTAAAACCCACAGGAAGAGAGAGAAAGATCGAAAGGAAGAAGACAAGTAGAAGAGGCAAGAAGAAGACGACTAAAACTGCAAAACAGAGAGGAAAAGAAGAAGAAAAAGGAAAGAGGGGAGGAACTGCTCGATGATCTGATCTGATTTGATCTAATGGGAGGATAATATCTTTGGTAAATTACACTTTAGTACCAAAATGTTTTCACTATTTTCTATTTTAGTCTACAAAATTTCATAAATTTTTAATTAAAAGTTGTATTTAAATTAGTTTCTATAATTTGTAATTACATACAATTTGCATAGAAATAGAATTTGGATTTTGGAAATTGAAATGTAATTAATTATTAACTACTGCAGTTTAAAGGAATGTGTTGATTTGTCTCTTGATGATTATGTTTGATAGCTTGATTGATCTTTTCGGTCTGAAAAATGAGACTTTTGAGTTGATGAATATTAAGTTTTAGTATTTACAAAATTTATAAATTTTAGAAGTTAATGTATTTATATCAATCCCTAATATAATTAATGTCTAGTTTAATAATAATGACATGAAATAAAATTTTGTTGACAGACTTAGACCATTATGTTATTTTGTATAATTATTAATACGAAAAATTATATTTAACGAAACAAACATTTTTTTATAAATGAGATTTTCTTAGGAAATGAATGCAGTATTATTGTGTGAGCCTTCTTTGGTGATCCTATACTTTTTGTATACTGTATGTTATCTTTCTTTTATCTTATATTTTTTTATTTAATTTTATTGTGTAGAAAATTAAAATGACGAATATTTCGGGAGCCGATGAGTATAATATAACCAAAAACCCCAAAAGAAAGGCTAAATCAAACGATCCGGGTTGAAAATATGGATATGATATTGGCCGGATATAAGTAACAAGGATATAGAGCAATGTATATTTTTGGGGTAAAAATGTTATTCAGATATAAGTAACAAGGATATAGTGCAATAATATGAGTTTGATCCTTTTAATTGATCAACATATATTGACTAGGCATAAAAAATAATAAAACTTAGAATTTCAATAATTTAATCCAATTCTTGATGTTTATCAGTTCCATCAAATTATATTTTGGTAACAATTTAATTCTTGTTCTTGATAGTATAATTTTAAATAGAGACTTAAACATTATTATTATTTTACAGTGACTCTTTTTCCATCATTATCATAAAAATAATAATACAACCATGACACACCACATCAGTTATGTGTTTTTAGATATTAGAATGCAAATTGAACATGCAATCAACTACCAAATATATAATTAAAAACACAAAATTGATTTTATTTTATTAATGTTTGATTCAATTTTTCTATTTATATCACCATAAGTAATATCTAAATTTGTATCAATTAAACATTATCCATTATTAAAAAGGAAAATCCTTTTATTTTCTATTCAAATTAGTACAAGTACTATATAAATTTATAATAATTAAATATATATTATTCAAATTTGTTAAGTATTCAAAAGAAACTTAACCAATCTCAAATTAGTACAAGTACTATATAAATTACCAATTTTTAATTACAAATTTTTTTATCACAATTTATGTAATTAATTAAGATAATATAACACATTACCCAACCTCAAATGTCGGAGATAAGATTTATTTAGATCATCTGTTGAAATAAACTATCATTTACGTCTAACAATTAAAGCCAAACACAAATAATTCACCATTCTTAAAAATGGAACAACGATTATTATTAATAGAAATATCAAAACCTTGTTTAAGAAACTAAACATAAATATAAGAATTATATTGAATTAAACTAAATATTACAAAGTATCACTATTTATATAAATTTAAGTTGGTACAAGTTCAAAAAATTACAATTATAATAAAATTATCCATTTTGACTTGATTTTATTCACTTCTTGTTATGATTTGATATGCTACAAGCCTACAACCTGCATTATGAGTATAGTAAATCATTAGAAAAATAAATATATCAATATTCATACAAATATTAAATATATATAATTTTATTCATATAAAATATATATTGTTAACGACTTGTTGACTTGTGAACGACTAGTTGGGCGTCTGGGCGCCTTAGCGCTTAAGCTCCTGGCTGTCGCCTCGCCTCGACTTGTCGCCTTGATAACTATGGTTACAACTTACAAGAGGTTTTGATAAAATAAAATAAGTAGGTATGACTCACAAAGTCAAAGAGATGTAAAAAAGTGATTTAAAGAGTTTAAAGATTTGGTACTCGACTTGTATTTCGGTGGAAGATATGATGCTAATTTGTTTTTGAGGGTTTGGAAGTAAGAGGAATGTCAAAATTTTCTAGAAATGTGCCTTCTTTTCTATTTTATAGGGAATTTGCAACGAGTGTAATGCTAGTTTGTTTAAAGAAAGTTGCTCATCTTTTAAGTTGTTAGGTGAAACGATTATTATGCTTCTCTTTGGCTTGCGCTATAGGGGATTTTAGAGGTATCAGATTTGGGTAGAGATTGGAGGGCTGCACTTATTTAAGTACTATTTTGGTTTGTTTTCCTTAGTTTGCTGAGGCGGGCTTCTTGTTCCCCGGTTTATTGTATTCTTTTTTTCTTATTAATAAAATTTCATCTTTTATCCAATAAAATAAAATAAAATTGGGGCTTCTGTTTTTTAGAATGTATGTAAAGATGTAGAACTTTTTGGTTTTGCTCTCTGCGAATTCATATGGCAGTTGACCATAAAACACATAACATTTTGGTGCTTGTATGGATGCCTCTCCAAAATACATATCACACACACCCACATACACAAAATACATATATTTATGTATAATTTCAAAGACTAATGTCCTCATAAATCTTGTATAAACAACTGGGAAACTTTTATTTATATATATATACCCTTTTATACAGAACTTAATTGGGTTTTAGATGTTCATACATATATATAGGTTGAAGGATGTCAAGACCATGGGATCTAATGTTATTTCTGTGATATAGCGGTAGTATTGGTAGCTGTTTTAATAGTTATCCTGTAGCAGTATTTTACATGAGAATCAGCAGTGAAGGATAAGACAGGGGTGTAGGTTAGTAGTATTTCTTTGTAAGATGGTATAAATAGTAGAAGAGGCAGCCTTGTAATTAGTGGATATTATGATGAAATGACACTTGAAAAAGGGTTCGCTATTGGTGAGTCTCTATCACACCTTCCTTGTGTTCTTCTCATCTAAACTCCATTTTTTTTTTAGTGAAATCTGTTTGAACCTTCTAATTCGTGTCTATTTCTCATCTAATTATTCTGTTTCTCATCTCAATTCTCTCTGCTTTCTCATCTCTTTTCTAAATCTACCCAATGTTTGTGTTAAGACCACTGAGGGTCGTAAAAGTTGGTATCAGAGCATCGTTCCTAGGCCACCTTCATCTTCTTTGAATCTCCTGAAAAATAATACCTAAAACTCAAATGAAACACTGTTAATGTACTGTTCATTATCTTCATCACATACAACCTTTTCAATTTGTACTCTTAACACCCTTCTTCTGATATTTTCTTTTCAAAATTATCACAAACAACTCGGGTCAAACTAGTTAGCTATACAGCAGCAGCAATTAGCTCTGAAAATGGAGAAAAATATCAATTCTGATACTATGTTTTTGAGCATGACCTGCAACTAAGGCTTTTAATCACCTTCTGTGATTATTTGTGGTAAATTTTCATCCTATACTACTCGCCTATGTTCATTCATACTAGCCCAATCCTTTATTTGCATTTAAACATTTCATTCACAACTTTGAATCCAGATTTCTCTCGAACTCTCACTTTAGGCAATTTCTCAGTTTTTCTTTGATTACTCTGCTTTAGTTGTGTTAATTACCAACTTATTTGTGTCAGTTTAGTCTTTTATCATCATATTACATCTTTCAATCATCATTTTAATGTACAAACTTCATTTAATCAGATTTGACTTCATCAGTACCTTGTTCTTCCTAGTTCCTAACTACAGCAAATAGTTTTTAAAAATTCTTTTATTAAGCCTTTAGATTTGATTGTTCATGTGTTTTAAACAATTACCTCATCATCCATTATTACAAGCATGGCTAGTGTTGTTTCGCTATAATTTTTCATTCTGAATTATATATACGTTTTTTTGCTAAATTTCAGGAACTACTTGATTAATTCCTTATTAATCCTAGTGTTAACACTGATAATTGATTATTGATGTGCTTTATCTTCAATTTAGTGCTCAATTACTCAAAGAAATCTCTAAGCTTTAAGCTAGATAGATCTATGTTTTGATTTACACTCGGATACTTAAATTGTCCGGTTATATCCATTTCTACCTTATAAAACTGTTCAAGCTCAATGCTCTGTGAATTCTCAATTTCTAAGGTTTTCACTTTTACATCTTGAGACTATAGCTGGACCTTCAAATCCTAGCTTAGAGCAACAAGTTACAGCAGACCTTTTTGAGTTATAGAGAGTACGTTGATGAAAACCCCCAGAGAATTGATGGAAAACTGGATTACTTCGTGGATTAGATGGCAGAGTTGTTGAGAAAAAAAATCCTCATAAGTTGAGGAGAATTTGGCAACTAAAGTTTCCAGCGGCTTGTATAAGTTTGAAAATGAGCAAGACCTCCAAGGCAGGTTCAGGTATGTAACTTAGAAAAAGTATATGAGGGTAGTCTACTCCCTTATGAATGTACTCCACTACTAGATGGAGAACCACAGAATGGGGAAGCTATTAAATTTTGAGAAGAATATCCCAAGTATGTTGGAGCAACAATGAAGGATGAAGAACCAGAAGTAAAAGAAAGAGAGAGTCAATTCCTAATGAGAGCTCCCTTAAAAGGGAGTATTGGTTGTCGCAACTCTTCATTGTACTAAGAAAACAGAGGAAATAAGGAATGAGTTAAAAGTGGACTGTAATACTCTCGAGGTGTGACCTGTTTGAAAGTCTTAAGGTCAGGGAAAGGTGAAAATTCACTGGTAGAGTACTTCTTCTCCCCATAGTTGTTCGTTACTTTAGTACTTCCTCCATCTGGTGGTAAAGAGATGGTGTGCTAACAAAACTAGATGTTTTAGTAATTTCAGTTTGCCTTTGCTGCTTTAGGAGTCATTGGGAAACTTCATCTGTATCTGGGAAATAAAATAGCTCAGTATCTATTGCTATGGGTTTCCCAGGCTGCATCCAGCCTTTATGCTCTCTTCTATTAGATGATTGACATTCCAAATTTGGAAGCTCTATTCTGTAGAACAAATGTTATGACTCATAAATTCTGGGCAGAACTGTGTAATTGGATGGGAGTTGAGCTGAATTTGCATTATTTCTCTTATTCTTACTAGAATTAAGTCGTCTCTTGAAAGTAGTTTGCTAACGCTAAAAGCTGCGGAAATTGCCAAGGAGGGTCAATGCTTAGGGGAAACTTTTTACAGAAGTAGTCAGAGGTTTGTTATTGCAGCCTACACACACAGCTCATTCATTATGCTCGATAAAAGGAATGGGGGAAGCTCCTCCAATAGAAAAATCTTGGAAGGAAAAAATACTTCGAAGATGAACCTATTCCCCCACAATAGTATATGATTCAAAGTGGCGGTAGCTGCCTAGGTTGCGGGTGGGATTTTCTTGACTCGGTTTCGGCTTTAGCTTCGGCTTCTTCTCGGCTCGGCTTCGTCTTTGGCTTCACACAGTTATACTAGAGCTTCAAATTTATTTATTTATTATTAGTTAATAGGTAAAGATGTGTATTTTGTTTATTAGTATTACTTCTTCTATTCCACAAAAAAAGTCCTATTGTATGATATTATTACTATCTTTATTCTACAAAAGAGTCCCATTTGTTGATTTTCCGTTACACCGGTATTTTTCCTTGATTCCTCCGTAACACTCAAAACATTGAGAACAACACAAAGGATGAGAATGGTTCAAGAAATTTTGATGCAAAGATTTGTTAAGGAAAAGTTCCATCGCATAAGCTCCTATGCTTTTTATTTGATACTTGATGGAGGATTGACCATTAGGAGTGTACATAACCCAAACCAAACTGAACAACTCGACCAAACTAAACCAAACCAATTAATTTTGGCTGGGTTTTATAACTTAATTGGTTTGATTCCATATTTTTATAAATCAATCATTATTGGTTTGGTTTGGGTTAACCATTAGACTAAACCGAGCAAACTGAACCAAACCGAATACATAAAGAATAGATAAATATAATATACTATCTACGTTCCAAATTATAAAATCAATACTGACTTTTCAAAAAGTCAATTTCAAACATTTTTAATCTCAAAATTGACATGAATTCATGTAGTTTATGTCAATATAATCATGAATATCATAAACTATCTAAAATGTACTACTAGTTGTAAGAGTTATTGTTTTCTGAACTGAAATGTTCATGTCAATTTTAATTTTGAAAATGTCGCAAATTGACTTTTACAAAGCTAATATTGGTCTTATAATTTGTAGCGGAGGGAGTATTTTATATAAATTTTACTACTAAACTTCATATTCAACTCTAAATAGATTTCTATAATCTTAAGCAATCATCAATAACAACTATTCCAAATTTTAGGAATTATAATAATTGTTATTTTATCTTAATTGAGTCTGGTTTTAGGATAGTATTTTTTCTTTGTAAGCCTGTTAATATATACTCCCTCCATATTAAAATATAAGATCAATATTGATTTTTAGAAGTCAATTTGAGATATTTTCAAATTCAAAATTAATGTGATTAATTTAACTTTTGAAAACAAAAAACTCTTGTAATTTTTAGGTGCTTCATGATTTTTATAGTTGTATTGCCTAAAACTAAATGTATTCATTTCAGTTTTGAATTTGAAAATGTCTCAAAATTGACTTTAAAAAGTCGACTTTAATCCTATATTTTGGAATTGAGGGATCTAATCAATAAATATTTCGATTAAATGAAACTTGTGAAGGGTTCCAAGTTGACAACTCTCTCTCCTGTTGCTCTTTTCATCTGAACTCTATCTGAATTATTCTCATCTATTTCTTTTATTTTCTTGTCTAATTCTGTTTCTCATCTCAATCTTCTCAGACATCTCCTTCCTAAGTCTAGTCTGTGTTTGCGTTAAGACCACTCAGGGTCTTAATAGAGTGAGTACTAAGTTTTATACTCAATCAGATGGCGTGGTGGTGTCTTTCGCTATATTGTGGGGTTCAGATGGTCTTTCGATGAAACTATGTTGTTTCATGGAGAGTTTTTGAAACTTTTGAATATTTGTGTAGACTTCTTTTGTTTGCAATTGGGTTCATGTCCGTTACTACAGCGCTTTATGGATTTTAATCGAAGACTTTCATACCTTTATTTACTTCCATGTGTGTTTGCAATGTTATTTCTATGGAGCTGTTGGTGGATAGGTGGTTCTTTCCTCTTAAGTTATTGGTGGTGGTTGTTGTAGTATACTGTTGAACAATCTGTTGACAAACATTTGCATGCAAGAAGTAAATGTGAAAGAAAATATAACAGTTATTTTTTAACTTTTCTTTCACCGTCTTGTTGTTATTGGTACCATAAATACATTTCTGTAGGCTTTATTCTCTAAGTAAACTAGTTAAGGTAGTTTTTGTCAACTAGGGTAGCTCTTTGACCCTTTTCTTTCAAACTATTAACACCATATCCTCATCAGTACTGACTTATTGTTAAGAAGATTATCAACCAAAATGGTCCCTGAAAGTGTGGTAATAATTTGGCCCAGTCAACTAGATAAGATGAACTTACATTAATACTTTGTTAGCTTTTGGGTAAGAAAAAGTATAATAAACTTAGTAAGGGTTTGAAAAGGAAATGATGGGAAAGTAACTTTCCCTAGCTTTTTTGTCTGTGAGTTTGGCAAGGAAAATATAGTAAATTAGGGATATGGTCGTCAAGTTTATTTATTTATTTTTATATGTTGTTGGTATGGGTTATTAGCGATTAAAGGAAAGTTTAATTAAATTCGCTTTCCTTTCCTTGCAAATTTGACCATTTTGGTGAGGAACATTTTACTGGAATGTTGGGGGAAATATTATTTAGGTTATGCAACTTAAAAAATCTTACAGACATGGGATTTCTATGGAAAGTTGAGTTTAGAGTATTGGCTTTTGCTGATGTTCATAGGATTTGGTGGCTAGCCCTTCAAAGGGACTTTGGTTTGCCATTTCTTGTATCTTATTGGACGACTCCCTGTCCTCCTCCCCTTTTGTAAGCCATTTTCCTCTTTTTTCCAAACAAAATAACTAATAATTACACTACCCAATGATATTGTAGACTTTCATATGAATAAAACAGTTTGTTGGTGCTCATTTGTAATTTGGAGTGCTAATCACAGTGAACCTTTCTCACAAGCAGCTTTGAATTTAATTATTGTATAATTTATTTATTGTTTAGAAAACTTTCTTCACATTGTTCATATTAAAGATTTTAAATATCTTTTGGCTTAATAATGATTTTTAATGGATGTAAAGATGTTTAAAGTGATTCCTTTTGTTGCAGTGGATTTTGAGGTTGATGGTGATCTTAATGGCGAGGTATTGGGGGATTCTATTTATGTGGAAGGCAGGGCAGGTGATGGAAATGAAATAGAAGGAAGTTCCGACGAAGGTGCATTCCAACATGTCCTTGATGTTAAAGTAGATCAAGATCTCTCTGGAAGGGAATTAATTCCTCAAGATGAGACCCAAGCAAGAAATAGTTCAGCTTCAGAGGAGGAACCCTATGTGGGTCAGGAGTTTGAATCCGAGACGGCTGCACATGCCTTCTATAATGGATATGCGACTAGATTGGGTTTCATCATCCGTGTGAGCAAACTCTCTCGTTCAAGGCGTGATGGAACTGCCATTGGTCGGGCTCTTGTTTGCAACAAAGAGGGTTTTAGAATGCCCGACAAGCGTGAAAAGATTGTACGACAAAGGGCAGAAACAAGGGTTGGTTGCAGAGCAATGATTTTAGTTAGAAAAGTAGGCTCTGGTAAATGGGTTGTTACTAAATTCGTGAAGGAGCACACTCATCCTTTGACTCCTGGCAAAGGTCGTAGGGATTTGATATATGATCAATATCCGGTTAGTTTTGCTTCTTCATTACTTAGTTTTTTGCACTAATTGTATTCTCTTGTATGCTTTTTATTAACTTCAGTTTACTTTCTTAAATGACTATGCTAACTATCTAGAAAGCATTTTTGGTTTACCACAATAACTATAGTAATTAAGGTGCAGGTTTGAGAACTTAGCTAGAGCTCTTGAGGAACTTCATTTTTCTTTCGATGTCTTAGTGTGAATCTTAAGAGAACTATTATTCTGAAGATTTCAGAAATAAATGGAGTGTTAATGCGAAACGGGGTAATTAGGGCGCACACAATATCTCACGCAGTGAGCTCACAATACTCCAACTGATTTTATAATTCAATGATCCTCAAATATTGAAGTACAACCCTATTTATAATACTTTCATCCAACTTTCCTAACCCTATTTGAATTTTAATTATATAATTTTAAATGTGGTAACTATAAATTAAAGAAGTTTAATAAAATACAACTCCTAATTAAATACAATTCCTACTAATTGGGCTTCCAAAGTTTAGCGTACTGTTCCAACCACGTTTCGCGTCTGGCTTGGACTCGGGCTTGTCCTTGTCCTGCATCAGTTCTCCTCCGCTACGAAAAACTCGACTCCGTCGAGTTATGAACACAAGAACACCCACGTCGGATCACTAACGAATTCTTTGCAAGTTTCAATTTTGGAATGTCAATAACACAAGTAAGAGTAAATTTAGTACTGCCCTTAAAAATTGAATATGTGTTGGCACGAGCATCGTGGTGTGCGTGACGATCCCATAGCCATGTACGCCCCAATATGATATGACAAACCTTAAGAGGTAGAATATCGCACATAACTGTATCCTTAAGCTTGCCAACGGAAAATGTAGCCAAACATCTCTTAGTAACCCTTAATTTTGTATTTGTAATCTATGCAACGTCATACGGGTCCGGATGAGGCTCAACTTTTAATCCAAGTTTTTTTTACCGCATCCTTGGCAATGACATCCGCACAACTCCCCGTATCAATCACAAGAGAACATATTTGACCCGCACACTTGACTCGTGTCTGAAAGATCCACCCACGATGGAGTTTAGGATCATCCTTTTGCTTGCGAGTAACCAATAGAGGTCGAAGAACACCCAAACATCCCTCCAAATGTGCATCAGCTTCCAAATCTTGTTCATTATATTCATTATCCTCGTCCGATGGCGGACAAACCTCTTCATGCATATCAGTTTTCCCATCTTTGTTAACCATAGCAACTTGTTTAGAAGGAGGGGAAGCAACATTATCTTTGGAGACGGACACTCGAAAGACATGTGACCAAAGTCACGACAGTTAAAGCACCGAGATGTAGGGTTGTTGCTAGCACTAGAAGAACCCGTGGTACGATTAGGCCTACTACTAGCCGAAAGATTTGCAGATGGTTTTTCCACGGGCTTGCCCCTAAGAGGCTCCATAAAAGTTCGCTCACTCCGAGTTTGGACTGGTATTGGAGGCCTAACAAAATTCTTTCTCAAGGTATCTTCCACTTGGTTGGCAACTTGAACAACATCATCTAATAATAGATTTTTTCCAGAAGCTACCCCACTAGCGATCTCATTATTCAATCCCCGATGGTACATGGAGATTAGAACATCTTCAATCCATGGGAATTCTGACCTTGTAACCAAACTGTAGAATGTAGATGAGTACTCGGCTACAGATTTACTTCCTTGCACCAATTCCGTCAACTGTAAACATGCCATTTGCTTGTAATCTGGAGGCACAAACTTTCGTGTCATAGCAGTTTTCATATCCTCTCATCTTCGTGCTGCTGTGTATAGATTCCGTTGATGATGATCCTACCAAATACGGGCTGCCCCCCTTTTAACTTCGCATCAGCAAAAAAAAGTTTTCTTTCGTCAGATAGTTCGTACCAACGGAAGAAACTTTCCAAACTGTGAATCCAATCGAAAAATGACTCTGACCCTTGATCTCCGTTGAAATCACCAACGTCCAACTTGGCTTCTTTAGCTACTGCATTTAATCTAGGATCTGACGCATGATGGAAATTAGGTCAATTAGGTCTCTGCTATTGTAGAACTCTCATATCATTAGGACCTTTAAAAATTCGGTGGGTATCCTCGCGTTGTCCTCTATCTACACGTTCCGTGAGGACATCAACTTTTGCTGCAAGTGCTGCAATAGAAGTCTGTTACAGCTGTTATAGAAGTCTGAACATGGCCAATTAATGCTGCCATTGAATCTTCAAGTATTTGAATGTGTTTATCCTGCTGCGATGTATACGCGTCAAGCCTAGTGTTGACTTCTCCAGCATTAACCATGATTCCTGTAAATAATATATATATATATAGCTTCCAAGGTCTAGCGTACTGTTCTAACCACGTTTCGCGTCTGGCTCGGACTCGGGCTTGTCCTTGTCCTGCATCAAGTGTCCCTTAATATAACATCAAATATATATATTTTTTGATAAGGTATTTAATATAAACAAAACACAAGACCCAAGTGTGATAGCCTTACTGTGCTTATTCACAATTTCAAGGTTATCTAGTAGCAAAATCAGCAAGCTGCTTCATAGCAAATGTTACTTTCTCGTAGGTTCACCCCTATTGCCCCTCTTTGGCTCCTCCCCAAATTCTTCCCGAGTTCCCTAGGATTGAAATGTAATAGTATAGGTTCACCAAATAGAAATGTAACATAGTTATTCTCTCTCTCTCTCTCTCTCTCTCTCTCTATATATATATATATATATATATATATATAGAGAGAGAGAGAGAGAGAGAGAGAGAGAGAGAGAGAGAGAGAGAGATTGAAGTGAGTACCAAGTTTCATGCTCGATAACTTGGTGGCGTCTTTTGCTATATTGTGGATTCCAGATTGTAGTGCACTAGTCTCTCTCTCTCTCTCTATATATATATAGAGAGAGATTGAAGTGAGTACCAAGTTTCATGCTCGATAACTTGGTGTCTTTTGCTATATTGTTAACTCTAGATTGTAGTGCACTGGAAACTGTGTTGTGTAGATTGTGGGTAAATTTTATTATTTATGTAATACCCCAATCTCACATCAGAACATGTGGGATATTTGAATGTATATATAAGGACTCAAGTTATTATCATTAATACCTTAAGTCATGACCTTTTGGGCGAGGTTGTGTTAGACTAAGGTGACCCAAGATACTATTGGACTAGTGGTTTAAGGCCTTGCTTGTATAGATTCGATTCGATTTGATTCGGACTTGGGATTTGACCCAAGATTTATTTTGGGCTTGAGATTTGATTCAGGTTGTTATATATGGTATCAAAGCTGCTCTCGAAAGCTTGAGTTTGGTCATCCAATTGGGTTGCTAGAGGTAGGGACACGAAGGTGGGCCTAGTAGGTCGCCGGTATTATCTCACAATGGTTAGATAGGCAAAGTTTTTGGTTTGTGTGGCTGTGCGTTCGGTCTGACGGGGACGTTAGATATTTAAGCGGGGGAGTTTGTAACACTAGTCCCACATCGGAACATGTGAGATACTTGAGTAGTATATAAAAACTCAAGCTAGTATTATTAATACTTTCATTCATGATCTTTTGGGTGAGCCTATGGTGGGCTAAAATGACCTAAGAAGATACTATTAGACTATTGGTTTAAGACCGTGTTTGTATAGATTTGATTTGATTCGCACTAGGATTTGACCAAAGACTTTTTCCAGGCTCGATTTTTTGGAACACCCTCTAGTCCCATATCGAAACATGTGGAATTTTTTTTTTTGTATATAAGGAATTAAGTTACTAACAATAGTACCTTCAATCATGATCTTTTGAGTGAGTTTGTGGTGGACTAAGATGACTCAAAAAGATACTATTGAGAAAGCGAATTGGGCCTTATTATGTTATGATTTAATTAGAAATCGGGGTTTGACCCTGGTCGGTACATATTGTATTAGAGTTGACTTTTGAGCTCGGATTGAGTTATCGGAGGTGGAGACATGAAGGTTGTTGGGATTATCTCACAATGGAGAGAAGTCCGGAGGTGGGGATACGAACCCAGCGATATTATTCCACAATGGCTAGAGAGGCAAAGATTTGAGCCGTGTGATCGACTCCGACGAGGACGCCATAAATTTAAGAGGGAGAGTTTGTAACACCCCAGTTCCACATCGACATGTAGATTTTTTTTTTGTATATGTTGTGATTAATTTTGTAAGCAAGTGCACGAATCTATTGTAAAATAGTTTATATAGAGTACGATGTCGATCTGACGAGGATTATCGAAGAATTAGTTGAATCTAAATTAAATCTAATTGTAATCTAGTTAACGAAAAATGAATTTTTAATTAATTAAAACAAAAATCAAATTAACATTTGACAAAAATCAATACTAATTAAATAACTAACTTTCAATCAATAGAAGAAAAGTTCTAAGGTTCAAAACCCACCATTATTAACTATGCTGTCTTACTATTCATTTATTAATTCCTTGAATTCTAAGTAGCAATTTGAAAATTAATCAAATGCTTTCTCTAGATTTTTCAATTAAGTGCATAAAAATATTTCTTTTGTATATTCTTATTTACTAGGCTAATGTATAAGTCCCAAGCATTATATGTATCCACTATTTGAAAAACATACAATCAAAGTTCTTAATTTAAAATTTGAATCACAAACCAGATTAAATCAAATTAACTTAACTATCCAAAATACTTGATATTAAGAATAAAACAATTTAATTTAAATCAATCAATAAAGGAAAACAAAAATTATTAATGTTGAAACCAATTTGGGGAATTGTTCTGAATTTCAGACTATCCACAGTCAATAATATTTCGTCCTAAACCTCAGAAATTAATTTAGCAGACCATGGTAAAAACAGAGGCAAAGGGTAAGTAAATAAGGTTTGAATGAACCGGCATGATGATGATGTGCAGATGCGATTTTCCTCTGCTACAGCTCTGCTTACAATCTGCTTTTGCGAGTCCTTTGCTCTGCTACTACCGATCTGTATTTTTCTGCTGCTACAGCTCTGTTTTTGTTCTGCTGTATCGCGATTCTGCTGCTGCGATTCTCAGTTTCTGCTGCACTGCTGCCCTGAAGCTTCGTTCTCCTCCTGCGTCGCCGCTGCTACTTTAGAGCAGCCTCTGATGCTGTGGATCTGTTTTGTTTCTTTTGCTCTGCAGCTCTCTTCCCCTTTTCCTCAAGTGGCGCTGATCTCCTTTTATAATTGCCACTGCTCTGTTTTTTCGTTCCGCTAATCTGCTCTCCCTTATCTCATCTGACTCTTCTTTATCTATGTCTTTCCCTCTTCCTTTTCCTTATCTTTCATTTAATTTGATCCTACTGAAACTACTCTTCTTTTTTATTCCTTTTTATTTTATTTTATTCCTTTCTTTTTCACTTGGGCCTGCAATTGGATCCAAACATGGGCTTTATTTTTATTTTTAAATGCTTCTTGACCTGTTCATCAAAATGAATCCAATTAAAATAAAATTAATATAAATTTGGACTAATAAATCTATTTTTATACGAAATATATATATATATATTGGTTCCTCTGTTTTTATTTTGTTGCTTCTTCTGCCTTCTTGGTATCAGAGCCAAGTTTTGGTATGTGCTGTTAGCGTTTTGATTTGCCTATTCATATGTTATTATCTACACTTCTACTGTCTATGTTTGCTTTCCTTATTCTTAGATCACCTTCCTTACTATAGACCACCTTGATTTACTCCGAAGCAGTCGTAAGTCTCTTGGTGTGAGCAGTGATTCTGCAATTACAGGATATATCACTACGGTATGAGTCTACATAAGTAAGTGGGTCTGTATCTGAGACATACTGGTAGCAGCAGATAAGTGAAGTCATAGATATAATTTTATGATTGTCATTTCATTTCACTAGTTAGTTCATATTCGAACTTGTTCTCTATTCCTTTTTGTTTCAGCAGTGGCTTCTCTTGAAGTATCACATGCAACGAGAATCCACTTTTGTGGCTCCTAAATCCCTCAACTAAGGATTTAGTATCTCGGTCTTCCCTTTCAACCTTCTCTTACTTTGCAGATAGAAGATCAGCCTTGTGGAAAAGGGTTTTTCAAAAATTTCTATGAATCGTTTATTTAGATCTACTTCTTCAGTCAGTTCTAGATCATCTTTATCTTCTATTCCTGACATAGTAAACCAATAAGAACATAGTTATGAAAATCTTAGTCAAGATTTGGGAAACTGGAACATCCCTAGTATTTCTCCCAAAGAGATTTACCAGTCAACTTTCTTAGATAATTTTAAGTCTGATTATAGTGTTAAAACTGTTGAGAAAATTTATGCTATTAATAAAGATCATGAAACTTGTAGTTTGCTCACTACAGAAGTCATCAACAAACAGAGAAAAAAGGGATACAACTTTATCCATATCGGATTAATTCAAGTTGCTATTAACCCTTTAAGTATAAAAGGAATTAATTTAAGTATCTTGTTGTGTCTTAGAGACGCCAGATATCTTAATTACCATCCCAATATCTTAGGAATAATGGAATCTAGTTTGCACAATGGATCTGTCCATTTTAATTGCTTTCCAGATTTTACATTTAGCCTAAGTGACCCTCATTTATTAAAAGCTTTAACTCTGAATATTAAAACTGCTGGTTAGATTATCCAAATGATTGAAGGATCTCAAGCTCTAGCTTTAATGTACAGAATTTATTACAAAACAATGAAAACTAATTTGAATGTAAAGGCTTTAAGTAAAAGTCCAAAAGATAAAACTGTTTTAATTCAAAGCAGTATTAGTGATGTTAATATTCAAGTTCCAAAGACTCTTCTTTGGAAAGATGCGACTCTTCCGAGTCAATGGATATTAGATAATGAAATACCCCAAAGACCAGTTGTCAATGAAGTCATTAACTTTGATAATGTTAAGCAATATTTAGATGGTACCGTTAGAATAAGTTTTGATGACTCAAGACTTAGACGTCCACTAATTATTGAAGACATTACCAGTCAGTCATCTTCCCAGACCAGAAAAGATTCTGACCTCTTGGAAAAAACTAATTTACCTGATGTAAAATTAAAAGGAATCTTTACTACAGGACAAACAAGTCATCCCTGTTATGACAAGTTTGAACCAGTTAATCAACCTGAGGATGATGAATCCCAGAATTTATCTCCTACTCGGTCTGATTTTGGACCAAAACCAGTCCATCATCAACTTAGAGTTATTAAAAAAGAGTTTAAAATTAATGATCAATATTTGATTAATGATTTTAACTCTAAAGAAAATAAGGCTAAACGTCACCTTTTCCGTGCTCAGCATGACCCGGAACAAAGAGAAAAAATAGTTAAAAAATGGAGAAGATTTGTAACTAAAGAAAAAATAAACATTACTTTTTATACATGGTATGATACATATTATGGAAAATGTAATGTTATAACTAAGCATAAATGGACTAAAGAAGATAAATCCACTGTATTTTCTAGTCACCCTCCTCTTGAATCTATAGTCATTAATGTAAAAGATGTTCAGGTTACTGCTAGTCCTTTTAAAGAACCTGAAGGAAATAATAAAAGAATTATTGAACAAAACAATTTTACTAACCAGTATCTTGCTTCTATAGGTAAACAGTTAGATAAAATTGAAGAAAAATTTGATGAAAAATTAAATACCCAATTAAGTAAACCTGAGAAACCTTTACTCAGTCTCCCTGAAAAAAGAGTTGGATTGAGTTTACCTACCTCAGACAAAGAACTTGCTAAAACTATTGATAAGATTATTAAAAAACTTGATAAGCCAGAAACTAGTGAACCAAGACTGTTAGCAGTCATGGACCAAGATCAAAGTCAATCTGATACTTCATCAGATGATTCTGAACTTGATGAAACAATCAATCAATTTAGTAAATTAACCTTTAAAACCCCGAATCCTACTAGTACTACAAAAAATTGGTATACTAGACCAACCCCTCCAGACTTACAGTTTGAAGAAAGGAATCTAGATAATCAATTTTCTGTTTCTGCTAATAAGATTTATGAATGGAATATTGATGGTTTTAGTGAGCAACAAATTTTAAATAAGTTAAATCATATGTCCATGGTAGCAAATAGTTATTTGACTAATTTCCCTGAAATAAGTCAAGCTGGTATAGTTGAGTTACTAGCTACTGGATTTACTGGAACACTTAGAAGCTGGTGGGAAAATCATCTCACTGAAACTTCTAAGCATTCTATAATTCATGCTATCCAAGTGGATCATGATGGTAATCCGATAGTTAATGAAGTCTTAGGAATTGGCCCCCCAGATGGTGTCAATACTCTTATTTACACAATAGTTAAACATTTCATTGGTACTCCTAGCAATATTATTAATAGGATCCATGACCAACTTAGTAACCTTACCTGTCCGACCTTAAGTGACTTTCCTTGGTACAAAGACGTGTTTATTAATAGAGTTATGATGCGTGAAGATAGTAACAAATCATTTTGGAAAGAAAAATTCATAAATGGTTTGCCTAGTTTATTTGCCCATAAAATTCGTGAAGAGTTATCTAAAACTTTAGGTTTTATTGATTATGATAATTTAACCTATGGTGATATTGTAAGTCAAATTCAAAAAACTGGATTAAAAATGTGTATTGATTTTAAAATCAGTAAACAGGCTAATAAAGATAAGAATAGAGCCAAATATGAATTGAGAACATTCTGTGAATAATATGGTTTACCGCCTGTTGCCCCCTCAAGAAGAAAACATATTAAACATTATAAAAAAGATAGTTATAAGTCTAGAAGAAAATATAAAAGTTATAATAAAAAGGACGATTATTACAAATAGTCTTCTAAGAAGAAACCTTATAAAAGGCCTTCTTATAACCCTAAGAAGAAGAGTTATAAAAAATTTGATAAAAGTAAAGTTATTTGTCATAATTGTGGCTAGCCAGGCCATTACAAAAATGAATGTAAAGTTAAAGAAAAACTTAAACAACTAAAAGTCACTGATGAAGATGCTGAACAAATTCTAGAATTAATGAGAATAGAAAATCATTCTAGTGATAACAACTATGATGATACATTTTCTGATTCCTCTGATAATTCTAGTAGCAGTAATAATCCAGATGTCACCCTTGGATGTGTGGATAGTTGCTGTAATAAAAAACTAAATGTTATTAACAGAGTCAATGTTCTTACTGCTAATGAGGAAGAACAAAACTTGCTTATTACTTTGATAAGTAAAATTACTGATCCGAAATTAAAAAAGAGATATACTAAATAGTTAAAAGATTTATTGACAAAAGATAATCCTATTGATAAAATAAACAAAGTTAAAGAAAAACCTGTTTTCAGTCTTAATAAAACCCTTGAAAGGTTTAAAAACCCTGTCAAGGAAATTACCTTACCAGAATTACATTCTGAAGTAAAAAATATGAAGAAAGAAATTTCTGAATTAAAATAAGATATTGAAAAAATTAAAGCTGCAAATACTATTGCTATTGATAATTCTTCGGATAGCAGTAGTGAGGGAGAAGACCCTGAAACTTCTGAGAATGAGGCTTTCGATTCTCCTGAAAAAGATGGAGCTGAGGCTTCAACTAGTCACTCTAACCTTATTGAACAAGGTAATTCCTTAAAAAGATGAAAAGATATTACTATTCAAAAATGGTATATTAATGTAACATTAGTTATTAATAAAACCTTTATTTTGGAACTTCCTGCTCTTGTTGATACAGGTGCTGAACTTAACTGTATTCAAGAAGGATTAATTCCTACTAGGTTTTATGAAAAAACTAGTGAAAGACTTAGCTCTGCTAATGGTAGTCAAATGAAAATAAAATATAAATTGCCTAAAGTTCATATTTGTCAAGACAATGTTTGTTTTAAAACATCCTTTGTTTTAATTAGAAACATGACTGACAAAATAATTTTAGGATTACCATTTATATATTTATTATATCCATTTACTACTACTCCCAAGGGATTATCTAGTGATCACCTTGGTCAGAATGTCATCTTTAGATTCATAACTGAACCTAAAGAGAGAGATCTTCGAAGTATTCAAGAACAGTCAATTACTAAATACTTAAATATTTTAAGTAATAAGACCCAACATTTGAGTTATTTAAAAAATGAGATTAATTATAAAAGAGTTGAGGAACAATTAAAAAATCCTAAACTCCAAGAAAAAATAAAATACTTTCAAAATCTTTTAAGTAAAAATGTCTGTTCTGACTTACCTCATGCTTTTTGGCACAGAAAAAAGCATATTGTTATGCTACCTTATGCTAAGGAATTCAAGGAACATTTAATTCCTACTAAGGCTAGACCTATTCAGATGAGTCATGAATTAATGGAATTTTGTAAGAAAGAAATTGATGACTTACTAATTAAGGGTTTAATTAGAAGAAGTAAATCCCCTCGGTCTTGTCCTGCTTTCTATGTCAATAAAAATTCTGAGATAGAAAGATGAGTGCCCAGATTAGTTATCAATTATAAACCTTTAAATAAAGTTCTGGAATGGATTAGGTATCCATTACCGAACAAAAAGGATTTAATTAGTAGATTGAGTCAGGCAGTTGTCTTTAGTAAATTCGACCTTAAGAGTGAATTTTGGCAAATCCAAATTCATTAGGACGATAGATACAAGACGGCTTTTACTACTCCTTTTGGTCACTATGAATGGAATGTCATGCCATTTGGCCTTAAGAATGCTCTTAATGAATTTCAGAATATTATGAATGATATTTTGAATCCCTTCAGTCACTTTACAATTATTTATATTGATGATATTCTAATTTTCTCTAATTCTATTGAATAACATTGGAAACATCTAAATTCATTTTTGAGAACAATTCAATCTAATGGATTAGTTCTATCTCAGTCAAAATGTCATTTATTCCAATCTAAAGTAAAATTTCTTGGTCTTAACATTCAATACGGCCAAATTTACCCCATTGATAGAGCTATTCAATTTGCTAGTAAATTCCCAGATGTTATTATTGATAAAAATCAGCTTCAGCGATTTTTAGGCTCTAAATTATATCAGTGAATTTTATAAAAATCTACGAATTATTTGTAAACCTCTATTTGATCGACTAAATAGTAATCCTCCCCCTTGGACAGACATCCATACTTCTGTTGTCCAGAAATTAAAAAAGCATGTTAGGACTCTTCCTTGTCTTGGAATAGCTAATCCTACAGTTTTTAAGATAGTTAAAACTGATGCCTCTGAAATTGGCTTCGGAGGAATTCTTAAGCAAAAGTTAACTCCTACTTCTTCTGAGCGAATTGTTTGTTTTTACTCACATGCTTGGAATCCAACCCAGATCAATTATTCAACTATTAAAACAGAAATTTTATCTCTAGTTTCGTGCAATAATAAATTTCAAAGTGATTTATTAAATCAAAAGTTTTTTGTTAGAATTGATTGCAAGTCTGCAAAATATGTTTTATAAAAAGATGTTGATAATATTGCCTCTAAACAGATTTTTGCTAGATGGCAGGCTATTTTATCTATTTTTGATTTTGATATTGAATATATTAAAGGAAGTCAAAACTTTATCCCAGATTTTCTAACTAGAGAATTTATCCAATCAGGTACCAAATAAATATGAGTGAAAGAGAGAAACAGAAACGTGATCGTGGTAAAGCTCCTGTCTCCGGACAGCCCAGTAAAACTCCTGTCTCTGGACAGCCTGGTAAAAGTAAAGGGACTATGGTTCCTGTTCCTCATCCCAGTCATTTAGTTAAACCACCTTCTACTCAGTTTCAGGTTTTAGGCCAATTACCTAAACCCTATAGTTCAGCTCTTGCCAGTCAACCCAAACCCTATGATCCTTTTGAATCTCAGGCCCTGTCCCAGATCCAAAAGCCCAGTCAATTTAAACCTAATTCCCAGTACATTCCCAACTATGAAGTTAATTTATTTTACATTGAGCCCTATATGGACCAAAAAGATGACCCAGTCAAACTTGCTGCCCAACTTTTCCCTCCTGCATGGCATTTTACTCCTCCAGCACCCTACAAATCACTTTCTTATTATAAAAATATTCTTATTAATACAGATTCTATTAATATTAAACCTATTTTTGATAAGAATGATAATTCAAAAATTATTTTTCATTCTTTATATATTAAGAAAATTATTTCTGGGGAAGAATGGGAAAATCACCATCTTTCTCATCACCTTTCTGATTTAAGGGTCCTTGAAAAAGATCTTGATCCTTCTTTCAGTAATTATTTTTGTTATTTTGATTACTTAGATGCTTGGCATAAAATCTTTTTATACCAAAGCTCTAATTTCAGTCACTCCTGGTTTATCCAAGTTTGATCATAAATTTAAAAGTCAGATCCTGATCTGGTTCACCCTTTTAGTGGTCTAGATATGGCCCAACTTCAGATCTCTTTCCTGCGCGTCTTCTTGCTCAAATAAACCATTTCAGTAATAAATCCTCTTTCAATCCTAAAATGGAAGGTATCCCAATACTGCTCCAATTTGTTAGTAAATTCAAAATCCCTTGAATTCTGAAGTGGCAGTATAATCTTCCTCCTTCTGTTAAACCCTCTGTAGTTACAAGAATTTTCTTTATTAAATGGTGGGACAAATTCGATATTGATAGAATTGTCTAACAAGTTCTTAAAGAATTCCCTGTAACTCCGGTTACCCCAGTAAAGATAGAAAATGTTAGCTCCTCCAGCAAAGCCAAAGTTAAAAGTTTTAGCTCTAGTTCTTCAGTTGCTGCTACTTTAACAGGAGTTAAAGAATATAGTACTGCTGAGCTAAATCTGCTAGCTAAAGCAATACAGGAAAGAGTTAATATCATCAAAGAAGAAGATTCTTCATCTTCTTCAAAGTCATCTCAAGCCTCAGTAAATCAAGACCCCTACGGCATCATCAATCTCCATGATGCCCAGAGGAAGAAGATGAAGAATCTTCTTCTTTGATGGTATTAACTCTTTCCTGTATTGCTTTAGCTAGCAGATTTAGCTCAGTAGTACTATATTCTTTAACTCCTGCTAAAGTAGCAGCAACTGAAGAACTAGAGCTAGAACTTTTAACTTTGGCTTTGCTGGAGGAGCCAACATTTTCTATCTTTACTGGGGTAACCGGAGTTACAGGGAATTCTTTAAGAACTTGTTGGACAATTTTATCAATATCGAATTTGTCCCACCATTTAATAAAGAAAATTCTTGTAACTACAGGGGGTTTAACAGAAGGATGAAGATTATACTGCCACTTCAGAATCCAAGGGATTTTGACTTTTAAATTTATGATCAAACTGGATAAACCAGGAGTGATTGAAATTAGAGCTTTGGTATAAAAAGATTTTATGCCAAGCATCTAAGTAATCAAAATAACAAAAATAATTACTGAAAGAAGGATCAAGATCTTTTTCAAGGACCCTTAAATCAGAAAGGTTATGAGAAAGATGGTGATTTTCCCATTCTTCCCCGGAAATAATTTTCTTAATATATAAAGAATGAAAACCAATTTTTGAATTATCATTCTTATCAAAAATAGGTTTAATATTAATAGAATCTGTATTAATAAGAATATTTTTATAATAAGAAAGTGATTTGTAGGGTGCTGGAGGAGTAAAATGCCATCCAGGAGGGAAAAATTGGGCAGCAAGTTTGACTGGGTCATCTTTTGGGTCCATATAGGGCTCAATGTAAAATAAATTAACTTCATAGTTGGGAATGTACTGGGAATTAGGTTTAAATTGACTGGGCTTTTGGATCTGGGACAGGGCCTGAGATTCAAAAGGATCATAGGGTTTGGGTTGACTGGCAAGAGCTGAACTATATGGTTTAGGTAATTGGCCTAAAACCTGAAACTGAGTAGAAGGTGGTTTAACTAAATGGCTGGGATGAGGAACAGGAACCATAGTCCCTTTACTTTTACCAGGCTGTCCAGAGACGGTTGTTTTACTGGGCTGTCCGGAGACAGGAGCTTTACCACGATCACGTTTCTGTTTCTCTCTTTCACTCATATTTATTTGGTACCTGATTGGATAAATTCTCTAATCAGAAAATCTGGGATATAGTTTTGACTTCCTTTAATATATTCAATATCAAAATCAAAAATAGATAAAATAGCCTGCCATCTAGCAAAAATCTGTTTAGAGACAATATTATCAACATCTTTTTATAAAACATATTTTGCAGACTTGCAATCAATTCTAACCAAAAACTTTTGATTTAATAAATCACTTTGAAATTTATTAATGCACGTAACTAGAGATAAAATTTCTGTTTTAATAGTTGAATAATTGATCTGGGTTGGATTCCAAGCATGTGAGTAAAAACAAACAATTCGCTCAGAAGAAGTAGGAGTTAACTTTTGTTTCAGAATTCCTCCGAAGCCAATTTCAGAGGCATCAGTTTCAACTATCTTAAAAGCTGTAGGATTAGCTATTCTAAGACAAGGAAGAGTCCTAACATGCTTTTTTAATTTCTGGACAACAGAAGTATGGATGTCTGTCCAAGGGGGAGGATTACTATTTAGTCGATCAAATAGAGGTTTACAAATAATTCGTAGATTTTTATAAAATTCACTGATATAATTTAGAGAGCCTAAAAATCGCTGAAACTGATTTTTATCAATAATAACATCTGAGAATTTACTAGCAAATTGAATAGCCCTATCAATGGGGTAAATTTGGCTATACTGAATGTTAAGACCAAGGAATTTTACTTTAGATTGGAATAAATGACATTTTGACTGAGATAGAACTAATCCATTAGATTGAATTGTTCTGAAAAATGAATTTAGATGTTTCCAATGTTATTCAATAGAATTAGAGAAAATTAGAACATCATCAATATAAACAATTGTAAAATGACTGAAGGGATTCAAAATATCATTCATAATATTCTGAAATTCACTAGGAACATTCTTAAGGCCAAATGGCATGACATTCCATTCATAGTGACCAAAAGGAGTAGTAAAAGCCGTCTTGTATCTATCGTCCTCATGAATTTGGATTTGCCAAAATTCACTCTTAAGGTCGAATTTACTAAAGACAACTGCCTGACTCAATCTACTAATTAAATCCTTTTTGTTCGGTAATGGATACCTAATCCATTCCAGAACTTTATTTAAAGGTTTATAATTGATAACTAATCTGGGCATTCCTCTTTCTATCTCAGAATTTTTATTGACATAGAAAGCAGGGCAAGACCAAGGGGATTTACTTCTTCTAATTAAACCCTTAATTAGTAAGTCATCAATTTCTTTTTTACAAAATTCCATTAATTCATGACTCATCTAAATAGGTCTAGCTACATGCTCATCAAGTACCCCCAAACATAGATTTTGCTAGTACTCGAGCAAATCAAAAACTAATAAAACAAAACAAATAAATAAAATAAAATCCTAACTAAAGCCACTTTCATAGGAAACGCGATAGTATTGAGCGTATACTACAAACCTTTAAACCTCTAGGTGTCCCTAGTAGGAGTTTTGTCTCCCGAGGGTTTAACAGCTATGATACCCACAAACATATTTCTGCAAAAACCAACTATCAAGATGCAACTCAAGATATGTTAATAAAGACCAATGCATGCTAAAATCACTAAGGACTAAAATTTATGTCATTAATTTGAATGCATTGTGCTTAGTTTTAAGGGAAAGCCCATACTCGAAACATTTTTGTATCAAAAACACATTCATCAGACGTTATGATATAATTTCGCCTCAACTCTAATCCTCACAAGAGGTCGCTCCTTTTCCACACAGAACCTAGGCAAAAGCACTCATCAAGTATATGCGAATGAAGTTATGAACAGAAAAATATCCAGATATAATCGCATATGACTATAACATAGAAAACCGCTTAATTTTATGCAAGGGATCTCATGAACAGAATCACACATTAAGAACAAAATAAACGCATTCTTTGCCTCTACTTTCATAACAAGAATTCCCAAAAGATTAACATACTTTCTCAAGGTTGTAAAATGGGGCCAATGGGTGAAGATAACAAAGAATGGGAAAAGGATAACAAATAAAAACCTAGGATCACATTATGAAATATTTCTTTCTCGGTTGAATTTCTTCAAAATTTTCAAATTAACTTGCATCCAGGCTTCTTGAACACATTTCTTTTGAGCTGATTTCAACTTCAATATTTTATTCTATACTTTTTTTTTGGGGACCAAAAATAAGATAGACAAAAATCAGAGTTATATCAGCTCATCTTCCCAACACCTTTCACACCTTCTTTGTGTGTAAGCTCTCTACATTCTTTTTTCATCACTTCTTAATATGATCCCAAGCTATAGGGTATGGCTAAATTTTGGCTCATTGGGTTAAAGTTAATATGGGTGATGAAAGTAAAAGGCTAATAGTGTTTGGCTTCAAATTTGGCTACGAAGCGCACACATACGAGGGTAGGAAATATTACAGGCCTTTTATGATAGTTAAAACACACATAGTCTAACATCATTTTTAATTGTTTATCTTACTCAAGATGTGATACCTTTTATGATGATCGTTCTTTAATGTCCAATGCGTATCAATAGAGATCAATTCTATTACTAAGAACCTAATAAGTGTTTTTAGAGTAGAAACAAATAAACCCTCCAATATGCACGCTTTTTGGCTTAGTAAACTCACAAGGGTAGTCTCCACTATTAATCATGGCAATCTGACTAAGTACTCTATCCACCATCACATTAAGAGCTCGCCATAATTTTGTAAAAATACAACGCACTATTCTAAATGGTAAGATGTTAGTCTAAATGCAATGATTAATGCAGACACTACATCTCTAAAGGCATACCTGAGAACATCTCACACTTGGTATTGTGCAGTTTTTTTCTTCTTTGAAACCAACAATTTTTTTTTTTAAATTTTTTCTAAATTCTCAACCCCCAAACCAAAATAAACATTGTCCTCAATGTGTCCTTACATACTAACTAACCACAAATGTACATGCATAAATCCATAGATAAAGGAAATGAGTGACAATGTCAAATAGTAAGGGAAAGATCACATCGGTTGATTCCGCACTGCATTCTAGCAAAATAATAAAAATCAAAATCATGAACACGTTAGAATAACATTAGTACTCGAAGGAGAATAAAAATAAAATAACCTAAATTCAAATGGAGAAATACCACACAAATACCGAAACAAACAAAATGACACAGGCTAACATGACAATTTTTTTTAATTAATTAATTGAAACTAACTAAACAATATTGACACACTAAAAAAATGAACTTACACTAGACAATGAAAAAGAAAAGAAATTAAAAACCTAAACTAACAATGTTAATTTTTATATACATGATCTTCTAGCAATGTTTGCTCTACCTCCTGACTCCTTAATTCTAAGAATAGTTTCAAACTTTGACCATTGACTTGGAAAACATCACCATTCTCGGGATTTCCTATTTCAACAGCTCCATGTGGAAAAACAGCGTCAACGATGAATGGGCCTAACCATTTAGAATGCAACTTTCCAAGAAATAAATGCAAAAGGGAATTGTACAATAGGACCTTTTGTCCAGGTGTAAAGGATTTTCTAAGATTATTCGTATCATGGAAAACTTTAATTCTGTCCTTGTACCATTTAACACTTTCATAAGTATCATTTTTGATTTTCTCCAACTTATTAAGTTGTAATTTCCTATGAGCACCTGCTTTGTTAGAGTCAAAATTTAATTTTTTGATGGCCCAAAAAGTTCTATGCTAACTCTACAGGCAAGTGACAAGCCTTATCATAAACTAGTCGATAAGGAGACATTTCAATAAGGGTTTTGAAAGCTGTACGGTAAGCCCACAATGCATCACAAAGTTTTAAAGATCAATCTTTTATAGTTGGGTTAATCGTTTTTTGAATAATATTTTTAATCTCCTTATTAGAAATCTTAACTTGTCCACTTGTTTGTGGATGGAAGGATGTTGCTACTTTTATGTGCAATGCCATATTTTTTCATCAATTGCTCAAAAACTCTATTACAAAAATGCTTTCCTCCATAACTAATGATCGCACGAGGTGTACCAAAGCGAGAAAATATATTCTCTTTCAAAAATTTTATCAACACCTTGTGATCATTAATTTTAGAGAAAATTGCCTTTATCCATTTAGACACAATCCACAGCAACAAGGATGTATAACTTGCCAAAAGAATTAGGAAATGAACCCATAAAGTCAATACCCTACACATTAAATAATTCAACAATAAGAATAGAATGTAAATGCATCATATTTCTACGAGTTATACTTACTAACTTCTGACATCTCTTACGGGAATTATAATATGCATGTGTATCTTTAAATACAGTTGGCGAATAAAAATCACTCTGCAGAATTTTTGCAACAGTTTTCTTCGTAATGAAGTGTCCACACATGATCATGACAAAAAGACATTACATCTCTCTGCTCACTTTCTGGAATATATCTTTTAATTATTTGGTCAACACAATATTTAAATAGCTAAGGATGTCCGAAAAGAAATGCTCAACCCTGGATAAAAATTTAATACCATCTTGTTTAGTCTAATGCGTAGGCATTTGACCTATGACAAGATAGTTAACAATATCAGCATACTAAGGTACTTGGGAAATAGCCATAAGCTGCTCATCAGGGAAAGAGTCTTTAATAGGCTTGGACTCATCTATGGACTCCACAATTAACCTTGACGAATGATCAACCACGACAATTCTCCTTCCTTCTTGTCCTTAATTTCAAGGTCAAACTCTTGTAACAACAAGATCCATCTAATGAGGCGAGTTTTGACATTTTTTTTACATAAAAGATATTTCAATGCAGCATGATCGGATCACCCTAGACTTAATCAAGTAATACCTAAACTTGTCTAGCGCAAAAACTACTGTCAATGACTCTTTCCATGGTCGAATAATTGATTTGTGCAGTAAGGGTCTTACTAGCATAATAAATCACGACTCCTATCAATGCGTTGTCCTAAAACAGCCCGTATGGCATAATCAAATGCATCAAACATAATTTCGAATGGAACATTCCACTCAGGTGGTGTAATGATGGGTGCAGACGTCAACAAGGTCTTAAGCTTGTTAAAAGCTTATAGGCAATCACTATCAAAATGAAAAGAGGCATCTTTGGTAAGCAAGTTGCACAAAGGCCTAGAAATCTTACTAAAGTCCTAAATGAGCCTATGATAAAACCCTGCATGACCTAGGAAAGACCTTATTTCTCTCACTGTCTTAGGAGGTAAGAGACTAGAAATCACGTCAACTTTTGCCTTATCTACTTCAATTCTCTCATGGGAAACCACGGTCCTAAAACTATCACTTTCCTAACTATAAAGTGACACTTTTCCCAGTCAAGTACATGATTTTTTTCCTTGCACCTAATTAACACTAGGGTTAAATGGTGTAGACACTTAACAAAACTAGATCAAAACATTGAAAAGTCATCCATAAACACCTTTAAGAAATGCTCTACCATGTCAGAAAATATACTCATCACATACCTCTGAAATGTAGTAGGTGCATTGCACAACCCGAAGGACATACGACAGTAGGCAAAAGTATCAAAAGGACAAGTGAATATCGTCTTCTCTTTGTCCTTGGGTGCTATGGGAATCTAGTTATAACCGGAATAACCATCAAGAAAGCAATAATATGCATGTCTGGTTAACCTTTCTAACATTTGGTCAATGAAAAGGAGAGGAAAATGATCTTTCTTAGTGGCGGCATTCAACTTACGGTAATCGATGAGCACACGCCACCTAATTTGCATTTGGGTGGGAACTAACTCATTTTTATCATTCTGGACTACCGTAATGCCCAATTTTTTAGGTACTACAAGAACATGACTAACCCATGCACTATCAGATATTGTGTAAATGACACTCACACCTGAGAACTTAATCACTTGAGCTTTTACCACCTCTTTCATGGCATAATTTAGTCTCATTTGGGACTCACAAGAGGGTTTGACATTATCTTCTAAGTGAATCTTATGCATGCACATTGAGGGACTAATACCCTTAATGACCGCAATTGTCGAACCTATTGCTTCTCTATGTTTCCTAAGCACACTAATGAGCTTATCCTCCTGTTCTTTATCTAACTCAGATGCTATGATAACAAGCAAGGTCTCAGAATGGCCTAAAAACACATTTTAGTGTCTCGGGGAGAGGTTTTAGTTTTAGCTTGGGTGGTTTATCTACAGATGAAAGTGGTATGGATTCAGAAGGTGGGAGAGGTTTAATTTTAGCTTTCCATTTGGTAGTATTCATTAATGGGATAGATTCTAACAAAGAATTCATCTCACTAATTACAACATCATTATCAAAATCCATGCCAAAATGTGTTAAAACATCTTTCTAACGGATTATTATAGGATGAATGCCTAAAAGAATCATAGACAACACTCTCAATAAAACTAACCTCACATAGATCATTGTGATCAGGAAGTTGTTGACAAACATTGAACGCATCGAGTTCTACAATCATGTTCCCAAAAGAAAGTTTCATAACCCCATTGCGATAATTTATTATCGCGTTGGAGGTGGCCAAGAAAGGTCTCCCTAAAATCACAAGAATCTGAGTATTAACATTCTCTACAGGCCGAATATCTATGAGAATAAAGTCCACAGTAAAGTAAAACTTATCAACCTTGATCAAGACATCTTCTATGGTACCGCCAAGAATCTTGACAGACCAATCAGCTAATTGAAGTCGCACAGAGGTGGGTCTAAGTTCTCCTAATTCTAATTGCACATATACAGAATATGACAATAAATTGACACTACACCTAAATCAAGTAATGCCCTATCAATCACATTATCACCTATACCACAGGAAATAGTAGGACATCCAGGATGCTTATGCTTGACAGGAGTTTTCATTTGGATTATGAAACTAACTTTCAGTCAAACATACTGTTTTAGGAACATTTGTTTTTCTTTTCACAGTACAGAGATCTTATAGGAATTAGCATAAAGCAACACTTGCTGAATAGCATCAAGAAATGAGAAGTTTATGCGAACTTGCTTAATATAAGTATTCTAGAATTAAACTATAGTTAGACTTGGATTAAGATTTCATATTCCCTCTTTAAATACAACTAGGAAACAATATACGAGTTACCAAAACTACAATGGGCACCTTAATTTCAATTAAATCAATTATTTAATTATCTAGTAAAAAAACTTAACTTTCCAAACGAAATAAAAAAATAATTAGTAACTTACCTTTTCCAATTCAATTACGCTTTTATGAAAAATCAAATTAATATTTAATTATAATAAAAAAAAATCCGGGTTATTACATTTAGCGTGGTCCTAGGTGGGCTCTCTAGGCTGTGTGATTTTTATTTTTATTAGTGAAAGTGTAGGGGTGAAATTTAGAACATACCACACTTTAGGAATACAATTAATACTATGTAGAGATTTTAAGGTGATTATATTAGCATAATTAAATACATACCTCTTATATCCCCCAAAAGATTTGATATAGGAGAGACGATAGCTGACCCGATGATCAGAACAACTAGGGTTCCACCACGGAGAGTCGCACTCGTGAATTGCTCTCCGAAGAAACCTCTCTTCCTTATTGTCATCCCGTCTGGGCTACCTACGGAATTTTATGTTGGTAGACCTTGCATATTTTTGAGAAGGCGATCATGAAGGCATCTCAATGACGTATCATTATTCTTCTTCAGTTTTTTTTTTGTTCTTCTTTCTGGAACTGTTGATGCTGAGTCACGTCTTAGTCGGAGTCTGAGCCATGCAATTCGATCAGACGAGTCGTGAATTAGTTTTGAGTACTATGGCGACGGGTCCTTTGACAACTATGGCGCCTTTTAGAATACCGATTTTCTAGTGTTTTTTTTATGGAGCTTTTGCTGAATAGGTGCTGTGGTCTCCACTGAAGGTATTGGCACGTCATCACAACAGATTGTACTGTTAAACAACCAATGTTTGCTCATATGCATGTACCAGTCAAAGTGAGGGAGAAGAAAAGAAAACAAACAGTTAATCCTACCCTTTCCCTCACTTCCTTGTTGATGTTGGCACCATAAATGCATATTTGTAGGATTTGATCAAAATTTCATCTTTTTATTTGCTAGGTGAGTGAGGTGAGTTAAAACTGACTTGTAGTTTTCGGGTGTTCTTTTTATTTACACAGCTATTTTTTGTTTTGCAAAATGTGAAGCTCTATTCTAATAGAATTTTGATGCCAATGGAGATTTTGACCCAATTTTTAGGAAATAACGGTAAATAAATATGTAAAAGTTTTCTTCGTTTACAAAACTACTGTTTTTTAAATGAAGAAATTTTCAAGTAAATATTAGTCACATTTTTTTGGCTAATTAATTAGTAACATTTGAGTGGCCATGAAAATACTATGGACTCATTTAGATTTGTTCTCTGTCGCTGTTACAAGCATTCATTTGGGCTGGCAAGATTCATTTTAAATGCACAGGATACTCATCAGAACTACTCTTCAATTCTTCAATTTCTTTTTGCAGAATGAACATGACAAAATCAAGGAGCTATCCCAGCAGCTGGCAATGGAGAAAAAACGAGCTGCGACCTATAAACGGCATTTGGAACTAGTTTTTGAGCACATTGAGGAACATAATAAATCTTTGTCAAATAAGATCCAAGACATAGTAAACACCGTAAGGGAGATGGAGTCTAATGAGCATCAAAGTCATAGATAGTTTTTTGAAAAATTTCAATTTTTTCTTCCGTTGGGAAACAACTCAAGCAGAATGCAGAATGACTCTGGATGAGGTGAGGATTATAAAGATTTTAAATGCTGGTTCTTGTTTTGCAACTTCTCTTGTAGTTTAGTGTGTCCATCCAATGTTCAATCCAACGCACAATCCTCTGATCTAGTAAAATCATGCACTTCATAAGAAAGAGTAGGTGATGAGAATGTATTATTTCAAGCCCATCCTTGTTAAGACCTTGATTTTTTGGGCGTTTAATGACCCATGAAATTCAATCAACTATATTATCTTTTTCATGTAAATTTGTAATTAGTCCATTTCAATAGCTTTGAAATTCTTTGTATATATGTATGTATATTCTAAATTCCCCAGAATAACTTTCTTTTCTTAGTTTCCATGTGATCAAATACATAGTAATCTAGAAAATTTAGAAATGAAGTATTATTTTTCATTTTTTTTATTTTTATTTTTTTTGTATTTGGTATTTTCATGATTTGATGTTGGTAAAATCACCCACAATGAGGCAATCCTTGTAACACCCCTTCTCGAAATAGTGAAAAGGGAGGCTATCACAAACAAACCCTGAGCAGAAATCAAAATTAAAAGCAAGTTCTCTATTCACACTTGCCCTTGAAACTCTTGACGAACCTGTTGGGAGAAAAACATAGCATGATCTAAATGCCTAGTACGGATATAGTATAGAAATAAGAACTTAAATGAGTAACAAAATTAGCTGAACTGAGCTAAATTACATAATCTTACTGAACTGAACTAAATTAAATAACAGTCTTATTGAACTGAAATGAAGTATATCACAAAAAACATAATAGGTTGAATCGAATGTTTAAGGTTATTTCATACTGAACTCGGAACAAAATAGAAATTTATCTCGCCACATGGGCAAGTCACATCGGATCGCGAATTCAAATGCATGCAAAATCGAAAACGTGTGCTCGGCACTGCAAACAATACCAAACCACAGGACTTAACATAACAGAATGCTAGGGGCAACCTATACACCTCTTACAACAAAACAACATACGACTAACGCCAACTGAACACAAATGAAGATGCCGTAGACTGATCATACTGTTGGTTTGCAAAAATATGATTTACATACAATCTAATTGTATAGCGTAACGGAAGTAAGCAAAAATCATATTTAAATTTTTTACAAACTAATACAAGAATCTTTCTTATGCGATACTATTAATTGAGGAATGATAAAAATGTTATACCTTAGTAGAACAAATTCTTCAATAAGTACAAGTTCATCTCCAATTCCTTCGCGTTTCTCTTCAATTCCACCTATTAGAATTTCTAGATCAACGTTAGCTACCCAAGTATATAGCCTCTAAAGGTGTGATCCACCAAGAGAGAATATAAATTAAAAAAGTAGATTTTGGTTTCTCAAATCATGGGTGACTAACCCTAATTTTCTCTCTTCTAGTTCTATAGATTGTAGAGAATTATGAAGTACTCTCTCAATTCTTGTGAAAGAGTGTGTAATCTTAATCCATAATAAGACTCTTATTTATAGATATAGTCAACACTCCTAAACTCTTTAGGATTAAGATTTTAATTTAACTCCTAATCTAATTAGGAATTAAATTAATTTAATATAATAATTATAATTCCTAAACCATTTAGGAATAAAATAATAATAGTAATAGTAATGATAATAATAAGACTCTTCTTATTAATTTATAATTAGTAATTTTAAAATACTAAATTATAAATATTAAGATATTTAACTTATTTTATCACCATAGTATAAATTAAATACACTTAATTTATTATTACTGATGAACATATATTTTATAGATTCATTTTCCCTTTAAATAGATTTGTTAGTTTAGTTTTATATTAATTTTATTCTAATTTGACTTATTTTTGTGCACATATTTTGTGAATTAAAGAGTTCGTTTTTAGATCAAATTGTAAGTCCAAGTGAATGCAAAAACCTAAGGAGTTGCAACTACGAAAAAGATAAGAATGAAAAAGAGTTTCAAATTATTGCACAAGTTAAAGAAATGAATATTAAAGAGTTTGGAGAAGAAACGGAAGTGGGAGCTCCTAATTAAAAAAGGACGGAAGCAGCCAACAGAAGATATAAAAAAACATAGTAGCCAAGCAAAGCAAAATAAAACGTAAACCGAGGAGGAGAAGTAATAAAGCAACAACCTTTTACGGAAGAAACAAAAGCCATCATCATCCAGCCAGCATCATCTTTCATCATCATTCACGTTGCATCATCACATGGCTACACAACAAAGATCATTCAAGCTAAGGCACATCAACAAAGGAAAAGAAATAAAAGCAACAAAAGTGGGATCATTCAAGGCACGGAAACCGAGAGTCAGCAGCAACAATGGAGATAATGGTTTATTATTTCTTATTCTTTGCTTGTGAATTGATCATGTGTTGCTAAAATTATTTATGAGGTGTAGGATGAAATAATATTGATTATTTAAACTCTGAAATTTATTATTAATTCTCAATTGATTTTAATGTTAATAATTTTTATTTATTTGATTGAGTTGAATTAAATTGTTTCATTCACAATATCATGTATTTTGAATAGTTTCAATTAGTTTAATTCAATCCGGGTTGTGATTTACACGTTATAATTAAGAACTAAGATTATTTGTTTTTCACAATAATGGATACATATAATGCTTTGGTCTTATATATTTAAACCTTGAAAATAAGAATTTACAAAAGAAATATTTTTATGAATTTAAACGAATAATCTTGAGAAAGTATTGAATTGATTTTCAAATTACTACTCCGAATTAATAATGAATAATAAGATATACATAATTAATATTGTGGATTCCGAACCTCAGAACTTTTCTATCATTGATTAAAAGTTAGTTATTTAATTAGTTTTGATTCTCATTATATTTAGTTTTAATTAATTCAAAAATCATATTTTGTTAACTAGATTAGAATTGAGTATTATTTAGATTTAATTAATAATTCGATAATCCTCGTGGGATCGACCTCGTACTTTGCATTAAACTATTTTAGAATAGATTCGTGCGCTTGCGAGTATTTTACAAAATTTAAGCACAAGAAGTTTTTGGTGCCGTTGCCGGGGATTATTAGAAATATTAATTAATTTAAATTTTGTTTAATTCTTCTACTAGTTGTAGTTTAGTTTATTATTTAAAAATTAATTGTCGCATTCATGCATTCACTCACATAGTGCAAATCTTGCTTAGGTTTTATTTTATTTATTATTTTTTTTTGTTAAACATAAATTGTGGTGATTGCTGGAGGATTGAGATACGTCAAATTTCTCCTTCTTTCGTAATTCACATAGTTCTAGGACATTTTATGTGTTTACCGTTATTTTTTAAATTGTGCATTTTTAATTTTAATCTAACATTAAGGGCAAAACCCATAACAAGATAAGGTGGGGATTTCATTACCCTTCCTTGGCCCACAAACAACCACACTTTGCATAACTGACCAAATAAAATTAAGTAGACGTTGGCCCCTAGGACTCTCGAGCTCAATTAGGACAAGTGAATCTGAAAGGAGTCTGAATTTTAAATTAATCAAACTACTGGTGTCTAGGCAAGTGGTTCAAAAGGTAAACGCCTAAAGAACACGTGGTTATTTAATTAGTCACCGTATTTACGGAGAGACTCCCCCATTCTTACACTTACCTGGCTAGTGGTTGATTAATTTCGAAATTGGTGGACCTTAAAGAGAAACTTGGAACAGGTAGGAGTTGTCTAGATTTTATTTAGGTTGACCTTATAATTAGTTTTAATTTTTTTTTTAATTTTTTTTCTTATTTATCTTTGTGTGCTTATTTGCTTATTTGCTCACATAATTAAATTTAAAACTTAAAATGGCTGATGATAATGATAACAATGTAGTAGTGGAGCCTTTAGCACGCGAGGAGAAATCACTTAGGGATTACTTTTTACCCGTCACACCTAATCACCCTTCTTGCATTGTGTTACCACAAACTCGAGCGACACACTTTGAACTTAAACCGAGTGTAATACAACTCATTCCATCATTCCATGGGTTAGATAGAGAGGACTCCTACAATCACGTCAAGGAATTTTTAGACATATGCACAACCTTTTGATTTCAAATTTTTTCAGACGAATCTGTGAGGCTTCGTCTATTTCCATTTTCTCTAAAAGATAGGGCTAAAGCATGGTTGAACTCACTTCCTTCCAATTCAATCAATGGTTGGGACCAATTAACTAGTAAATTCTTGTCAAAATTCTTCCCAATATCTAAAACAAATGCCCTTAGAAGAGAAATTGCAGATTTTTGTCAAATCGAGGGTGAACAATTTTATTTGTGTTGGGAGAGATTTAAGGACTTACTTTTAAGGTGTCCACATCATGGTTTCGAATTATGGAGACTCGTACAATATTTTTATAACGCTTTGACCATGTCAAATCGTCACATGATTGAGTCTATGAATAAAGGGGAATTCCTGAATTTAAGTAGCACTGATGCCTGGCGATTCCTTGAAACCTTGTCCGAAAATTCTCAGCAATGAGATTTTTCTAATGATACAGAGAAGCCTAGGAAAGGGGGGGTTATATGAGATAAAAGACGATTTTGATGTAAGAAATGCCTTAGGTAACCTTACTAAGAAAGTAGAAGCCCTAACCTTAAGTTAAACTATGAATTCCGCGATGAGTGCTAGGAATGAGTGGTGTGCATCGTTTGTCAATTCACCATATACCTCTCCAGAGAGCTATGTTGACCAAGCAAATGCTCTTAATCCTTATGGGAGATCATCTGATAGTCCATTTTCTACCACATACAACCCTAATTGGAAGAATCACCCAAATTTTTCTTGGAGACAAAACCAGTCTCCCGTAAATTATGGAGGGCAACAATATGCAGCCCCAAATCCATCACATCCTCCAGGTTTCCAGTCACAATCTCAGTTTGTTGCCCCTCAAAGAAAACCTTCCTTAGAAGACACTTTGCAACAATTTATGCAAACCACTCAGTAAACTTTTCTTGGAACCCAACAGTCTATCTTGAAGCTTGAAACCCAAATGGGGCAATTAGCCACCACCTTAGGCGAGAGAGAGAAAGGGAAGTTGCCTAGTCAACCTGTTCCTAACCCCAAAGGTCAGTATGAAGTCACCAATCCTGATAGGAATCTTGAGGAAGCGAAATCCATCACTACCCTTAGGTCTAGTCAGAAAATAGATAATCGTACGAATGGGTCTAGTGATAAGGAAATAGATGAGAAACCTACTCTTAAAGCATCAAAAGAGCCCGAAACACCTATTACGCCTTATGTCCCTAAGGCTCCTTTTCCACATAGACTTGACCTAATAAAGAAAGGCACACCATACAGTGATATTTTAGAAGTGTTTAAGCAAGTTCGCATAAACATCCCATTCCTTGATGCCATTCAGCAAGCGCCCTCTTATGCTAAATTCTTAAAAGATCTATGTACACAGAAAAGAAAAACAAATGTCCCTAAAACAGCATGATTGACCGAGCAATTTAGTTCTATAATCCAAATGAAAACTCCTGTCAAGTATAACGACCCCGAATGTCCTACAATTTCTTGTGTTATAGGTGACTGTGTGATCGATAGGGCCTTACTTGATTTAGGTGCGAGTGTCAATTTATTGCCATATTCCGTGTATACACAATTAGGATTAGGAGAACTTTAGACCCACCTCTGTGAGACTTCAGTTAGCTGATAGGTCTGTCAAAGTTCCTAGGGGTACCATAGATGATGTCTTGATTAAGGTTGATAAGTTTTACTTTCCAGTGGACTTTATTGTCATAGATACTCAACATGTAGAGAATATTAATGCTCAGATCCCTGTAATTTTAGGACGACCTTTCTTGGCTACCTCCAACGCGATAATCAATTGTCGCAATGGGGTTATGAAATTGTCTTTTGGAAACATGACTGTGGAACTCAATGTGTTTAGCATTTGTCAACAATCTCCTGATCATGATGATCTCTATGAGGTTAATTTTATTGAGAGTGTTGTCCATGATTCCTTTAGGCAGTTATCTTATGATGACCCATTAGAGAGTTGATTAGCTCATTTTGGCATGAACTTTAATGATGATGCCTCAATTAGTGAGGTGAACTCTTTGTTAGAATCTGCTCCATTAATGAATACTACCAAGTGGAAAGCCAAAATTGAACCTCTCTCACCTCTTGAATCTATACTACTTCCATCTGTTGATAAACCACCAAAGCTTGATTTGAAACCTCTTCCCGAGACACTAAAATACTCGTTTTTAGGTCAATCTGAAACCTTGCCTGTTATCATAGCATCCGAATTAGATAAAGAGCAAGAAGATAAACTCATTAGTGTGCTTAGGGAGCATAGAGAAGCTATAGGTTGGACAATTGCATACATTAAGGGTATTAGTCCATCAGTGTGCATGCATAGAATACACCTAGAAGCTAATGTCAAACCCTCTCGTGAGTCCCAAAGGAGACTCAACCCTGTAATGAAAGAGGTGGTAAGAGCTGAAGTGATTAAGCTTTAGATGTGGGAGTCATTTATCCAATTTCTGATAGTTCATGGGTTAGTCGTGTTCATGTAGTCCCTAAAAAGTCAGGAATTACGGTAGTCAAGAATGATAATAACGAGTTAGTTCCCACCCGAATGCAAACTGGATGGCGTGTGTGCATTGATTACCGTAAGTTAAATGCCTCCACTAGAAAAGACCATTTTTCACTTCCTTTTATTGACCAGATGTTAGAAAGGTTAGCCGAACATGCATATTATTGTTTTCTTGATGGTTACTCCGATTACAACCAAATTCCCATAGCACCTGAGGACCAAGAGAAAACAACATTCACCTGTCCTTTTGGTACTTTTGCCTACCGTCATATGTCCTTTGGGTTATGTAATGCACCTGGTACATTTCAGCGGTGTATGATGAGCATATTTTCTGACATGGTAGAGCGTTTTCTAGAGGTGTTCATGGATGACTTTTCCGTATTTGGATCTAGCTTTGATGAGTGTCTACATCGTTTAACCCTAGTGTTAATTAGGTGTAAAGAAAAAAATCTTGTACTTAATTGGGAAAAGTGTCACTTCATGGTTAGGAAAGGAATAGTTTTAGGACATGTGGTGTCCCACGAGGGAATTGAGGTAGATAAGACAAAAGTTGATGTGATTTTTAATCTCCCACCTCCTAAGACAGTTAGAGAAATAAGGTATTTCTTAAGTCACGCAGGATTTTACCGTAGGTTCATTAAGGACTTTAGTAAAATATCTAGGCCATTGTGTAATTTGCTTGCTAAAGATGTCTCTTTTCACTTTGACAATGCATGCCTTGAAGCTTTTAACAAGCCCATGACCTTGTTGACATCTGCACCCATCATTAGACCACTCAAGTGGAGTGTTGCATTCGAGATTATGTGTGATGCTTCGGATTACGCCATAGGAGCTGTTTTGGGGCAGCGTATTGACAGACTACCTCATGTGATTTATTATGCTAGTAAGACCCTTAATGATGCACAACTCAATTATTCCACCACAGAAAAAGAGTTGTTGGCCGTAGTTTTTGCGCTAGACAAGTTTAGGTCTTGCTTGATTGGGTCTAGGGTTATAGTCTATTCTGATCATGCTGCATTGAAATATCTCTTGAGTAAGAAAGATGCCAAACCTCGCCTCATTAGATGGATTTTGTTGTTACAAGAATTTGACCTTGAAATTAGGGACAAAAAAGGATTTGAAAATGTCGTGGCTGATCATTTGTCAAGGTTAATTGTCGAGTCCATAGATGAGTCCTTGCCTATTAGAGAGTCCTTCCTCGATGAACAACTTATGGTTGTTTCCCAAGTACCTTGGTATGCTGATATTGTTAACTATCTTGTCATAGGACAAATGCCCACACATTGGACTAAACAAGATCGTATTAAATTTTTATCCAGAGTTAAACATTTCTTTTGGGATGATCCTTACCTGTTCAAATATTGTCTTGACCAAATCATTAGGAGATGTATTCCTGAAAGTGAGCAAAACGATGTTATCTCTTTTTGTCATGATCATGCATGTGGAGGTCACTTTAGTTCAAAGAAAACAGTTGCAAAATTTCTTCAATGTGGTTTTTATTGGCCAACTGTATTTAAAGATGCACATGCATATTGTAGTTCTTGTGAGAGATGTCAAAAATTAGGAAGTATAACTCGTAGAAATATGATGTCTTTACATCCTATTCTTATTGTTGAATTATTTGATGTGTGGGGTATTGATTTTATGGGTCCATTTTCTAATTCTTTTGGCAATTTGTACATCCTTGTTGCTGTAGATTATGTGTCTAAATGGGTAGAGGCAATTTCCTCTAAAACTAATGATCACAAGGTGGTGGCAAATTTTTTAAAAGAAAACATATTTTCTCGTTTTGGTACACCTCGTGCGATCATTAGTGATGGAGGAAAGCATTTTTGTAATAAGCCTTTTGAACAATTAATGAAGAACTATGGTATTACACACAAAATTGCCACACACTATCATCCTCAAACAAGTGGACAAGTTGAGATTTCTAATAGGGAGATTAAGAATATTCTTCAAAAAACGGTTAACCCAACTACAAAAGATTGGTCTTTAAAACTTTGTGATGCATTGCGGGCTTACCGTACTGCTTTCAAAACCCCTATTGGAATGTCTCCTTATCGACTAGTTTATGGCAAGGCTTGTCACTTACCTGTAGAGTTAGAGCATGGAGCTTTTTGGGCCATTGAAAAATTAAATTTTGACTTTGACAAAGCAGGTACTCTTAGGAAATTGCAAATTAATGAGTTAGAGGAAATCAGGAATGATGCTTATGAAAGTGTTAAACGATATAAAGACAAAATGAAAAATTTTCATGATAAGAATATTCTTAGAAAATCATTCACACCCAGTCAAAAGGTCCTCTTATATAATTTTCGTTTGCATTTATTTCCTGGAAAATTACGTTCTAAATGGTCAGCCATTCATTGTTCACACTGTTTTTCCTCACGGAGCTGTTGAAATAGGAAATCCTGAGAATGGTGATATTTTTAAAGTCAATGGTCAAAGGTTAAAACCATTCTTAGAATTACGGAGTCAAGAGGTGGAGGAAACATTGCTAGAAGATCCTGTCTATCGGGATTAACATTGTTAGTTTATGATCTTTTTCTTTTTAATTGTGTCTAGTGTAGATTTCTTTTATTTTTTTTAGTGTGCCAGTCTTGTTTCACTTGTTAGGTTCATTATTCTCTTTGAGTACTAATGTTATTCTAACATGTTCATGATTTTAGTTTGTTAGAGTGCAGTGCGAAACCAACCAGGTGTGATCTTTCCCTTACTTTTTAATATTGTCACTTATTTCCTTTATATGTGAATTTATATATGTGCATTTTTGGGTAGTATGAAAGAAACATTGAGGACAATGCATGATTTAGGTATGAGGGGAAGTTTTGCATTTTTGTTAGTTTTGTTTTTTTTTGTTAGTTATTTATTTATGAATTAATTTTTCTTTTTAGGAAACAGATTTACAAAATTTGAATTTTTTTTTGAAAAATTAAAAAAATGTTTGACTTTTTATGAGTTGAATTAATTCTAATAAGTATTTATGGAGTGAAAACATTAGCAAGATTAAAAGATTTAGAACTTTTGAATCTTTGATAAGATACAAAATCTCAGTTTGGAACACCATCTTGAATAGAATTAAAATTCATATGCATTTTTTGCACTTCACGTTCGCACTAATTTTTAGTAGTGGGATATAAACTATGAGTCAAGTAACCTTAGAAAAAAAAAAGGAAAAAATAATGCAACGAGATGGAGCGTAAAACGCACTCGTTATAAGAAAAGAAAAAAAAAGTTAAAAAGTAAATAAATATACATACTGCTTCAATGTCCATTGAATAAAAAAAAATGTTAAAAGGTATGATGGATATAAGTAGCCTGATTAGTCTATTTTTGTGGCCTTTGTTAATTGAGTTAGTAAGCCCTTAGGGGTGTCTTTACACCTAGTGCCTTAAAACTAGCAGGTTTGGGAGTCATTGGTCAAACGCTCATTACATGGGTAACTCTGAAAAGTCTAAGAAAAATAGACATTGCACAAGTCAAGAGTGAAAAGAAAAAAAAATAGAAAAAAGAAGAAAAAAATAAGTTTGATTGATTTTTATGCACATGATATTTAGAAGTTTTATTTCAATTTCATAAATAGTTAAACTCAAAAAGATTTTATTTTGAATTTTGAATTTTGTGGGTATATTCACTGCAAACCCTCACGAGACAAAACTCGTCCACTAGGGTAACCTTGGGGTTTAAAGGCTTGTAGTATACGCTAAATACTATCGTGTTTCCCACGAAAATGGCTTAGGTCTAGTTAGGATTTTAGTTTCCTTATTTATTTATTTATTCTTTCTTTCTTTTCTTTTGTTTTGCTCGAGGACTAGCAAAAATCTAGGTTTGGGGGTATTTGATGAGCATATATTTTATAGATTCATTTTCCCTTTAAATAGATTTGTTAGTTTAGTTTTATATTAATTTTATTCTAATTTGACTTATTTTTGTGCACAGATTTTGTGAATTAAAGAGTCCGTTTTTAGATCAAATTGTAAGTCTAAGTGAATGCAAAAACCTAAGGAGTTGCAACTACGAAAAAGATAAGAATGAAAAAGAGTTTCAAATTATTGCACAAGTTAAAGAGATAGAATATTAAAGAGTTTGGAGAAGAAATGGAAGTGGGAGCTCCTAATTAAAAAAGGACGGAAGCAGGCAACAGAAGATATAAAAAAACATAGTAGCCAAGCAAAGCAAAATAGCACGTAAACCGAGGAGGAGAAGTAATAAAGCAACAGCCTTTTACGGAAGAAACAAAAGCCATCATCATCTTTCATCATCATTCACGTTGCATCATCACGTGGTTACACAACAAAGATCATTCAAGCTAAGGCACATCAACAAAGGAAAAGAAATAAAAGCAACAAAAGTGGGATCATTCAAGGCACGAAAACCGAGAGTCAGCAGCAACAATGGAGATAATGGTTTATTATTTCTTATTCTTTGCTTGTGAATTAATCATGTGTTGCTAAAATTATTTATAAGGTGTAGGATGAAATAATATTTATTATTTAAACTCTGAAATTTATTATTAATTCTCAATTGGTTTTAATGTTAATAATTTTTATTTATTTGATTGAGTTGAATTAAATTGTTTCATTCACAATATCATGTATTTTGAATAGTTTCAATTAGTTTAATTCAATCCGGGTCGTGATTTAAACGTTATAATTAAGAACTAAAATTATTTGTTTTTCACAATAATGGATACATATAATGCTTTGGTCTTATATATTTAAACCTTGAAAATAAGAATTTACAAAAGAAATATTTGTATGAACTTAAACGAATAATCTTGAGAAAGCATTGAATTGATTTTCAAATTACTACTCTGAATTAATAATGAATAGTAAGATATACATAATTAATATTGTGGATTCCGAACCTCAGAACTTTTCTCTCATTGATTAAAAGTTTAGTTATTTAATTAGTTTTGATTCTCATTATATTTAGTTTTAATTAATTCAAAAACCATATTTTGTTAACTAGATTAGAATTGAGTATTATTTAGATTTAATTAATAAATCGATAATCCTCGTGGGATCGACCTCGTACTTTGCATTAAACTATTTTACAATAGATTCGTGCGCTTGCGAGTATTTTACAAAATTTAAGCACAACAATTACCATTATGTTATTCACTTCTAAAATAAATATTACTCTTTTGCGGTGTGACCCTTTAGGTTCTCCATATTAAACCGATTGTAGAATAAATAAATTAGAACTTCTAATCTTATTTATATGAGTGAATTAAACTATTTAATTCATTTAAATAAATAATATTTATTTCATAATAAGGGTAAGGGGAGATCGACGACTTTTCAGGTAATATGAATTTCAATATTTGACCACAAAGAACCTAATCGATGAATAGTTACTGTATAATTTAATCATTCTATCACACAATATTTCAATCAAATATAAATATGTAATTACTGTCAAGTCTTATTTTATTTGATCATATGAATTTCAATTCTCAAATGCATAACTCTAATGTAAATTAAAAACTTCTTTCTAATTTTTATTCCACCTTGGCCAAGGATTTCTAAGTTGTTATTTATCGAATTATATAGGACATTCTCTCCCTTTACTGGAAGTGGTAGATCCTTTGTTGACCATTTACCTACCTCTATGCACAACTCATTATACCCGATAATACTATTTGATATACCAATAAGCTTTAAGAATTATGCCAAAGTATAACTCCTCATACACAATGTACTATAATAATCTCAAGTCCAAGGATCACTTATACTACTATCACATAAAAAACTCCTATTGACAGGCAAGTAAAACTCCATTAGGTGTTCTTTAAGCGAGTAATGTTTAGTAAACTTATTCTCTAATAAGCACCTATATACTTGTTTTAGTGTCTCCACATAAATGATTATGAGATCAATCATCCTCTTCATAAGATCAAACATAGTATGTACTAATCTATCCGGATTTACTAATCTCCATTTAATTAATTGAACCAATTAATCATGAATAAACGAATAAGATTACATACTTATTACATCAAATGTGATTGGCTTAAGGGCATAATACTTTCACACTGCACAGAGAGTGTCATGTCTCAGTATCCAGAGACATGCCTGTGATACCCCCACAAGTAGTTATGGCTCAGGCATACCTTACGGTACTTTTTAACAAAAATATCATATAACAATTTATGCGATACAATACTAACAAAGGGGGTTCTAATACGTACATGCTAAATAGAAACGAATCAACGCAAAGTCTTCAAAATATTTTAGCATGTACGTTTCTACAGAAACAAAATAAATATTAGACATACTCACTAAGTCTAAAGAGTACAAATTACGAATTTTTGAATATCTAAAATGAAACAAATCTATCATATGAAATTGACTATGAACAAATTATCAAAACAATATCTGAATTCTAAATGAGGAACTAAAAAACAAATTAAAATTAAAGGAATGTCGTTAAAGGAATACTGAATCCGTACATGGATTAAGTAGTGTAATATCCGAAATTATATTACAAAACTGACTCGTTAAATTCTCTCCGTTGGAACTAATTAAACAAAATAAAGAAATAGATAAATAAATAGTTAATCAATTGATTAGGTTTTACACATTTTCTTTCTCTTATGCGAATATAAAATCCTTTCATTCTAAATAAATTTCTATCTACAGTTATATATATATATATATATATATATATATATATATATATATATTCTGATCATGATAACGTATATATTAATAAGTAATAGTTTTCTTGTTCCTTCTGAAATACATACAAGTATATTTATAAAAATATTCTTTTTAATTTTGTTACAAATATTATTATTATTATTATTATTATTATTATTATTATTATTATTATTATTATTATTATTATTATTATTATTATTATTATTATTATTATTATTATTATTATTATTATTACCCTATAATACTAATTACTAACAAAGGGATATGAAATATATATCAACTAACAAAGGGATACAAAATATATAATTATTATTACTACTACTATTATTATTGTTATTATTATTATTATTATTATTGTTGTTGTTGTTGTTAAATAAATACACAAAGAAAGAAAAAGTGACACACCTGAAATTATGAGGTTCGTAGTCCGTCTACTTCCCTGACACCGATTTTTTTTAATTAAGGAGATTCTTAGAAAAAGTTTCTCACACAAAAAGTTCTTCACACAATTGGGAGATACTTAATGTTAGTGTAATAAAACCAAAGGGGGTAAAGCCATATATATAGGTGAAGGAAGGGAGAATGGAAATAGTAGTGGGCGATGTGGGACTAAAAAGAAAATCAGGTATTACATTAACTCCCACTTAAAAAAGATTTCGTCCCTATAATCAAAAGAATAGAACGAATCTAATTATCACAAGACGCATAAACTTCGCTCGAGTAGAATCTGAATGATACTCTTAAGAAGCCTCCCACATCGGATGATTCTTTAACAAAACCTTAACAATTGGAATTATCTTTTTCCTTATAATCTGCTATTAACGATCTAAGATCGCATCGGCGTGGTCCTCCCAAAAAAGATCCTCCCGAATCTTATCAAATGGATAGTGCGCCACATGCAACGGATGATAATGATAACTCATCAACCTAAATCGCTGAACACCCTTCCAAGGAAAAACCTTCAAAACCATACATGCTCACCAAGTTTGAACTCTAAAGTCCTCTTGTGCTTATCAGCATAACTCTTCTGTCGAGTCGACCTTAATTTCTCCTTAGCCGTAGCTATCTTCTCTGTAGTGATTTAAACTAGCTCGGGCCCTTCTGTGGCTTTCTCGCCAATCTCATAGACCTGTTTCTTCTTCTTTACAAATAAATCTGGAGTACCCCCCCACAGTGAAACACTCGAGTAAATAATACCACACTCTAACAGTTTTTGTAACTGCTCTTTTAACTCTCGCCACTCCAACAGTGCCATCTGAGAAGGTTCCTTATATCACAGTCTATGTTTGTTTGTTGACACACTGTACATATCAACACCATGCGCATACCTATGAACATCTTGTGCCTGCCCATCAGTGCACGCCCACTATCCAGTGCCTATGTGTTGCACACTTGCACCGTTGCACCAAGTTATGTCACGTATTAATCAGCTCTCTTGACACCTCACGTTCAAGCTCATGACTTAAACTGCCATCGTATGGTGCCTAACACAGACCAACGTCGAATGTTGTCTTACACTTAACACTACCTGTTGTCCAGCGCCACACAACATTCCAATAAGCTCTGCACCTAGAATATGCTTGGTGGTAAACTTAACCTCCCAATGCGATGGTAGCCCTGTAATTCTTAAAGAGATACATCAGAAAACTCACGAATAACTGGAACATCTTCAAAATGACTCTCTAAAGGTATCCTTCACAAATGCCAAATATTCCTCATAATCCTTAGCCACTAACTTTTTAGCTTTCAAAACTGAAAAATCAATTTCACCACGGTACCCGATCGTGAACCTTGAAACAAAAAATCTAGAGACTTCAAATTCCCAAAGATAACCTTCTTCGTTCGCCAATCGATAGTGGCTTGGTGTTTATCCAACCAATTCATCCCCAAAATCTCATCAAAATCGTACATACGCATGGACAGAAGATTAGCCCCACGAATGTTATCTCTAAAACTAATAGAACAATCGTGGTACAAATTAGAGATAACACAATTTCCCATCAAAGTAGCAATAGATATAGCATAATTTAAGGACAAGGTGAGCACACCAAAATGCTGAACAAAAAATACGGAATAATATAATGAGTAGAGTCAAAATCAATAAAAGTCTCACGACTACCAACTAAAAGAGTGCCAAAAATAAAAAATAGTGCATTCGTCACCTAATTATATGACAAAGTGAACACACGTCCTCCGTGATGTTGACCAACATTGTCACCATTATCACCGCCTTCACCACTTCCAGTGGTTGTATGAGCAATCGACAAAACAAAATGACGGACGAAAGTAAATTGATTAGAGGCAAATTCGAATACAAACTGACGCGACAGCTGAACAGAATATCAAATAGAACAAAAATTTAACCCAAATGTCTACCCATAACTCACAAGTCAAACCTAAATAAATTTTCTACAAGAACGAAACCCGAGCTCTGATATCATCTCTATAACACCCCCTTTTCGAAATAGTGATAAAGGAGGCTACTCACAAATAAAGCTTGAGTAGAAATCAAAACTAAAAGGAAGCTCTCTTCATACCTGCCCTTGAAACCCGTTGCAAACTTGTCGGAAGAAAAATACAGCATGAGCCAAATGTCAATACGGATATAGAGTACATAAATAAGAATTGAAATAAATAACAAAATCAGCTGAACTGAACTAAACTAAATAAGAACTTAAATGAATGACAAAATCAGTTAAACTAAACTAAACTAAATTACATAATCTTACTGAAATGAACTGAATTAAACTAAACAGAATATCTTAACCTTACTGAACTGAACTGAAATGAAATATATCACAAAAACATAATAGACTTAATTGAATTACTGAGGTTATTTTATACCAAGCTCAGAATAAAATAAAAATTTATCTTACCACATGGGCAAATCACACATCAGACCGCGAATCCAAATGCCTGCAAAATCGGAATGGTTTGCTTAGCATTACAAACGACACTAAACGACAAAATAAAACAGAATAAAATGCTAGGATCTACCCATACGCCTCCCACAACAAAATATTATATGACCAACGTATATCGAACATAAATGGAGATGCCGTGGACTGATCATACTGCCACAGAAAGTCTCATGTCTCTGTGTCCAAAGACATGCTTGTGGTACTCCCATAGGTGGTTATAGCTCATGTATACCCTATGGTACTTTTTAACAAAAATATCATGTCACAATACATGTGATAAAATACTAACAAAGGAGGTTCTAATACGCACAAGCTAAACCGAAATAAATCAACGCAAAATCTCTAAAATATTTTAGCATGTACGTTTTTACATAATCAAAATAAATACTAGACATACTCACTAAGTCTAAAAAGTAAAAATTATGAATTTTCAAATATCTAAAATGAAACAAATCTATCATATGAAATTGACTACGAAAAAAATATCGAAACAATATTTGAATTCTGAATGAGGAAATAAACAACAAATTAAAATTAAAGGAATGTCGCAGAAGGAGTACGGAATCCTTACATGGATTAAGCAATTTAATACCTGAAATTATATTGCAAAGCTGACTCGTTAAATTTCCTCCGTCGGAACTAATTAAACAAAATTAAGGAATAAATAAATAGTTAATCAATTGACTAAATTTTACACATTTTATTTCTCTTAGGAGAATTTGAAATCCTTCCATTCTAAAAAAATTCTACCTAAAGTTATACATATATAAATATTCTAACCATGGTAATGTATATATTAATAAATAATAGTTTTCTTGTTCCTTCCGAAATACATACAAGTATATTATAAAAATATTCTTTCCATTTTTAATTCTGTCACAAACAAAATTTATTATTATTATTATTATTATTATTATATTCTATCAAACCATTAAAGTTATAAAAAAAATATTTTACCACCTCAAAATACTAATTATTAACAAAGATATAGCAAAAATATATCAACTAACAAACTAAATAGCATATAATAATAAAAATGCAAAAAATTAAATAATACACAGAAAAAAAAGAGACATACTCGAAAAAATGAGGTTCGCAATCCGCCAACGTACTCGATACCAAATTTTTTTTAACTAAAGAGGTCCTTACAAAAAAGTCTTCACACAAAAATTTCGTCCCACAATTGGGAGGTATTTAATGTTAGTGTAATAAAACCAAAGGGGGTAAAGCCATATATAGGTGAAGGAATGGAAAATGGCAATAGAAGTGGGCGATGTAGGACCCAAAAGAAAGCTATGTATTACATTATCTCCCCCTTAAAAAGGATTCCATCCCCGTAATCAAAAGAATAGAACGAACCTAATTATCAAAATATGTGTAAACTTTGCTCGAATAAAATCTGAATGATACTCTTAAGTAGCCTCCCGCTTTGGATGATTCTTCAAAAAAATCTTACCAAATCAAATCGTCTTTCTCCTCATAATCCGCTCTTAACGATCTAAAATCGCATCGACTTACTCCTTCCTAGAAAGATCCTCCTAAATCTTATTAAATGGATAATGCACCACATGCAACGAATGATAATGATAATTCCTCAACCTAAATCACCGAACACCCCCCCTCCAAGGAGAAACCTTCAAAAACATACATGCTCACCAAATTTGAACTTTAAAATTCTCTTGTGCTTATCAGCACAACCCTTCTCCATATTGATTTAAACTAACTCAGGCCCTTCTATGGCCTTATTACCAATCTCATAGACACTCGACTAAATAATACCATGCTATAACAATTCTTGTAATTGCTTATTTAACTCACGCCACTCCAACCATTCCATCTGATAAGGTTTATTACATCACAGTTTGTGCTTGTCTATTGACACAATGTACATATCAACACCATGTGCCTACCTATAAATGTCGTGCGTCTACCCAGCAGCACACGCCTACTGTCCAGTGCCTATGTGTTGCACACTTGCACTGTTGCACTCCATTATGTCACACATTAATCAACTCCCTAATACTTCACATTCAAGTTCATTACTCAAACTGCCTTCGTGAAGTGCCTAACACAGACCAACGTCGAATGTTGTCTTGCACTTAACATGGCCCAACGCCTAACACTACTTGTTGTCCCGCGCCACACAACTTCTAACAGGTTCCACACCGAGAACAAGCTTGATGGTACACTTAACCTCTCATTATATGGCAAACCTAATAATTCTTAAAGAGATACATAAAAAAACTCACGAATAACTAGAACATCCTCAAAATGAGACTCTCTCATAAATGTATCCTTCACAAATACCAAATACTCCTCACAACCCTTAGCCACCAACTTTTTAGCTTTCAACACTGAAATCAATTTCACCACGGTACTCGATCGTGAACTTTGAAATATAAAATTTAGAGACTTCAAATTCCGAAGATAACCTTCTCCACTCAACAATCGATAGTGGCTTGGTGTTTATCCAACCAATTCATTCCCAGAATCTCATCAAAATCGTACACATGCATTGACAAAAGATTAGCCCCACGAATTTTATCTTCAAAACTAATAAAATAACCTTGGTACAAATCAGAGATAACAAAAATTTCCATCAGATTAGCAATAGACATAGCAGAATCTAAGGACAGGGAGAGCACACCAAAATGCCAAATAAAAGAATACGAAACAATTGAATGAGTAGAGTCAAAATTAATAAAAGTCTCACGACTACCAACTAGAAGAGTGCAAAAAACAGAACATAGTGCATTCGTCACCTAATTATATGACAAGGAGAATACACGTTCTCCGTGGTGATGACTAACATTGTCACAATTATCACCGCCTCCACCACCTCTAGTGGTTGTAAGAGCAATCGACAAAACAAAATGACGAACGAAAGCAAATTGATTAGAGGCAAATTTGAATACAAATTGATGCTATAGCTGAACAAAATATTAAATAGAACAGAAACCTAACCCAAATGTCTACCCATAACTCAAAAGTCAAACCTAAATAAATTTTCTGCAAGAACGAAACCTGAGCTCTGATGCACCTCTGTAACACCCCTTTTCTGAAATAGTGATAAGGGAGGCTACTCACAAATAAAGCCTGAGTAGAAATCAAAACTAAAAGGAAGATCACTTCACACTTGCCCTTGAAATCCATTACAAACTTGTCGGGAGAAAAATATAGCATGAGCCAAAATGCCAGTACAGATATAAAGTACATAAATAAGAAATGAAATAAATAACAAAATCAACTGAACTGAACTAAACTAAATAAGAATTAAAATAAAAATCAGCTGAACTAAACTAAACTAAACTAAATTACATAATCTTATTGAACTAAATTAAACTAAAATGAATAACATAAATATATCATAAAAACATAATAGGCTGAATCAAATGACTGAGGTTATTTCATACTGAGCTTAAAATAAAATAAAAAAATTCTTGCCATATGGGCATGTCACACATTTGATTGTGAATCCAAATGCATGCAAAATTAAAAAGGTGTGTTCAACACTATAAAGGAAACCAAACTGCAGAACAGTACAGAACTGAATGATAGGGCTGACTGTTAGGTATTTTCTAAATGAATATATACGTGCAAGTATACACGGTCAACAAGTAATAAAGTGATAAAATAGAGTGTCGAATAATAAGTTATGAATGAAGATAGATGAATGATCAATAAATGATCTATCACTTCTAGTAAAGGAAGAAAATGTTATATGTGATTCGATAAATGACAACTATGTAGTCCTTGGCTAAGACAGAATAAAATTAGAAAGGAGTTTCTAATTTGTATTATTTAAAGTTGTGCATTTTAGAATTGAACTGCATATGATCAAATTAAATAAGACTTAACAGTAATTTCAAGTCTTATATTTGATTAGGACATTGTATGATAGAAGGATTGAATTATATGGTAACTATTTACAGAATAGGTTCTTTGTGATCAAATGTTGTTATTCATATTATCCAGAATGACATAAACTGCTAAGAGATTTTACCCTTATTCTAGAATAAACAAGTATTTATTTATAAATAAATTAAATGAGTTTAATTTAGTGTTATAATAATATTAGAATAGTTCTAATTTATTTATTTTACAACTGATTTAGTATTGAACCTAAAGGGTCATACTGCAAAAGATAAATATTTATTTTAGAAGTAATGTCATAATGGTAATAATAAATTAAGTATGTTTAATTTATATTATGGTGATAGAATAAATTAAATAGTTTAATATTTATAATTATGTATTTTAGAAATACTAATTATAAATTAATAAGAGGAGTCTTATTATTTTCTAAATGGTTTAGGAATTAACTAATAAGAAGTACTCTCACTATAAATAATTAAGTTCCTGAATGGTTTAGTAATTATAATTATAATAATAAATTAATTTAGTTCCTAATTAGATTAGAAGTTAAATTAAAACCCTACTCCTAAAGAGTTTATGAGGGTTGAACAAATCTATAAATAAGATGAGTCTTATTATGAATTTGAGTTACTTACACTTTTGCAAGTATTGAGAGAATAATTGATAATTCTCTACATCTAAGAGAGAGAGAAAGAGAGAGAGAAAGAGAAAAAAAAATTAGTACTAGGCACCCAAAATCTTGTTGAATCTAAATTGCGTTTTCAATTCGTACTACTCTTGATGGATCACCTTTAGAGGCTACATACTTTGGTAGCTAAAGTAATGCAAGACTACTCGATTGTATGATTAAAATTCATCATGTTCATCCATTTCTCATTAAAGGCTAGCAAATAGCAACATTCTTAGCATCGGCCTTGCACTAGTTTTCATGATTACTTTAACAAGAAATTTTTCTAATCAGAATTAAACGAAAACTACAACTAACCATTTTCGTAGGTTTCACGGTTAAACTTAGCACGTGTAACAAGCCTTTTAAACCCCATCATTACCTTATGAGGACGAGTTAAGTCTCGTGAGGGTTTGCAGTGAATATACCCTCAAAATTCATCTACATTCCTAATTTTGTTTACTTAACTTTAACAAAGAAACAACAAATCATAAACAAAAGACATAAAAAAAAACATAACAAAACATGCAAACGTCCCCCAAACTTGTCTAACTCAGTGCCCTCAGTGAGAAATAAAACACAATTGAAATAACGGGACTTCCCTCGGTGAACACTACTCCTCTGCTTCGTCGTCAGGTGAATCAGGAGGTAATGCAATCATCGTCGAAGGAGATGGAAAGTGCAAGGGCTCATGACCAACATTCATTTCCAAGCGATTAAACGCCTCCGCTAAAGTTGTTGAGAATGCTGCTTGGTATTGCATCATAGAACCTATTGCTTGTGCCAAATGGGCATCCCGTCTAACTTGTCGACGAGATTCTCTCCGAAGCTGCCTTACTTCTGCAACCAACGTGTTAATTGTGTTTGACGATGAAGCTGCATCCTGTTCCGGCTCAGCAGCAAATAACTCCTCGGTATCCGGAAAATGCGGATCACCCAAAAGAAATCCCGCTCCTTTTGGATCAGGAGGTTCCCCATTCCATTGCTTGAAGTTCTTGATGATTTTAGAATCTATGGGGACTTGAGGGTGCTGAATTGGTTCACTTTCATCCCATTCTACTCCCGCTTCTTCACAAAGCCCACAAATTAAAGACGGATGAGGTAGGCCCCGGATTGGTTTCCCCTTGATAGCACACTTGATTGAGCTGTTGATCACTTGTCCCTTATCAATGGTTTTCTTGTTGACGATGCAGAATAAGAGGACCGCTCGTTCTTTAATTACCTCGGTGACATGTGTTGTTGGCATTAGTTTAGCACACAGAAAATAGTACCATGCCTTCCCATATCTACTCAAGTATGTGTAGTTGAAGGTTTTGGGTTCACCATCTCTATACTTCCAGATGGCATCCGGTTGGCACAATCCTCTAATAACCTCCTCATAATTTACCCGCTCCTTAACAAATGTCGAATACTCATCCGCTTCTGGAAGCAATGGAATACCATAATACTCGTTTATTTTTGCAGGAGAAAAGGAGACCTTCTTGCCCTGAACGACGACCTCATTATGTTTAATCGCCTTGGCATTAGCATAAAACTCTTTAACGATTGAAATGACAGCCAGTTTAGGCTGATGAGGCAATGTTCCCCAATTCTGGTTGATCATTCTCCATAACTCCCCATCCAAAGGTCCTGGATTCATGCCCCGCTCTGGTATAAACTTCTTTGCATCAACATGTTCCTCATAGAACTTGGCCGATTCATAACTCACAAACCGACTTTTATCATATGGAGGGGTGGACCGTGAGCTCTCTCCTCGATGGCGTTTTGGTGCCATGGAACTCACAAGCCTTCCAAACTTTTCAAAACACCAACCAATTTCAAGAACAACTTGACTTTTTCGTTGAGGAATTTTAACAAACAGTTGGCAGGTACCTTGTTTACAACCCCCAATCTTATAGCCTTGATTCTTGGTTAAACCCCCACTAGTACTCAAAAGTCCCAAACAACGACAATTTGTATAGTTGCAAGAATCTATCACTATCCATAAGACTAATTTTATGAAATTTGACAAAATAAAATCTTACTTGAAGATGTCGGAGAAGACCCCCAAACTTGGTGTTTCTTTAGAATCGGAAGGAAACGGAAGGATTGTGACTGTGTTGTAACTAAGAAAGTTCTATTTATAACCTCCAAGACGCACCATTCATCTTTTAATGCATGTATAATTGATGTACTGAGATGTGCAACGAAGGGGCTGAACGGAAGAGACTATGCTGAAAAGCGAGGCAGACGAAGTGGCACACGGTTTAAACACTTAGCCGTTTAAGTTTGAAAATTCCCCGTCACACAGCTGCATAAGATATTGACGCAGCTGTGTTAGACCTGATTTTTATAATATGACGAAGGGGCGTGACTTTGAGCGCAGGGGCGTCTAGAGTTGAAACAATTCCAGTGAGTTCTGACGCAGGGGCGTGCTTTCAGACGCAGGGGCGTCAAGTCTCACGCAGCTGCTTCAGCTTCTAACGCAGGTGCGTCAACGCCTCAAATGAATTTTCATCAATTCCAGTAAGTTCTGACGCAGGGGCGTGTTTTCAGACGCAGGTGCGTCACCCTCTGTTTTAAAATTTTCAATTCCTTGTCTTCTTCCCTGAACGTTTGACAAGCTTGAAGAACTGTACCTGGCATATATTGCTCAAATTAAATGCAACACAAACCTTAAACCAGAAATATGAATAAACTCAACAAATTATTTCCACTAAATTAATCAACTTAAAAGAAATGAAATTTGGATTGCCTTCCACACAGCGCTTGTTTTATTGTCATCAGCCTGACATTACTCCCTATTTAAGTTGAGAAAGAGACCGAGGACTTCATCCTATTGAATGTGTCTCCCTAGTAATATTTGAGTCTTTGACCGTTCACCTTAAACGTGGCCTCTGAATTATTGCATTTTAACTCCACCGCTCTATACGGATAAACAACATGAATTGTAAAAGGACCTGACCACCGTGATTTCAGCTTCCCTAGAAAAAGTTTGAGTCGGGAATTGAACAATAACACCGATTGGCCTGGTTCAAACTTCCGGTCCACAATGTGTTTGTCATGCCAACGTTTGACCCGTTCCTTGTAAATTTTTGCATTTTCATATGACTGAAGTCGAAACTCCTCCATCTCATTGAGTTGTAGCAACCGTTCCTCACCAGCTAGGTTAAAATCCCAATTTAATTTCCGAGTTGCCCAATATGCATGACGTTCCAATTCCACTAGCAAATGACAAGCCTTCCCAAAAACCAGCCGATAAGGCGACATTCCAAGTGGTGTCTTAAAAGCTGTTCTATAAGCCCAGAGTGCATCATAGAGATTAACAGACCAATCCTTACAATTAGGATTTACTGTCTTTTCCAAGATCCTTTTCACTTCTCTATTTGAAACCTCTGTTTGTCCACTTGTTTGTGGGTGGTAAGCAGTAGCAACTTTATGCTTGACTCCATATTTTGCTAATAGGGCGTTGAATTGTCTGTTGCAGAAGTGAGATCCTCCATCACTGATTATTGCTCTAGGTGTCCCAAATCTTGTGAAGATATTACGTTGCAAAAATTTGGTTACCACCTTAGCATCATTAGTGGAGTTTGCAATTGCTTCCACCCACTTAGACATATAATCGACTGCTACAAGGATATAAGAATTGTTAAAAGATAAGGGAAAAGGTCCCATGAAATCAATACCCCAAACATCAAACATTTCAACTTCTAAAATAGAATTAAGGGGCATCTCCTGTCTTTTAGAAATATTACCTACCCTTGGGCATCGATCACAATGTAGAACAAATAAATATGCATCCTTAAATAAAGTAGGCCAGAAAAACCTGATTGAAGAACCTTAGCAGCTGTTTTTGGCCTCCATAACTTGATGCATGACATTGCTGAAGAATGCTTCCCATCTCTTCTTGAGGAACACAACGTCTCACTAACTGGTCAGTACAACTCTTGTACAAAAATGGCTCGTCCCATAGATATTGTCATACATCATGTAGAAACCTCTTCCTCTGTTGACGTGACAATTTTGAAGGTATGACCTTCCCAACAATATAATTGACCAAATCAGCATACCACGGTACCTTAGACATAATTACAAATAACTGTTCATCTGGGAAGCTATCATTGACTGCCATCTCATTGTTTCTGAGCTGCTCCATTCTAGACAAATGATCTGCTATCTGATTTTCAGTTCCTTTTCTGTCGCGAATCTCAAGATCGAACTCTTGAAGAAATAAAACCCAACGGATCAATCTGGGCTTTGCATCTTTCTTTGCAACAAGGTACTTTATTACTGAATGGTCCGTGTAGACAATAACCTTTGTTCCAATGAGATATGGGCGGAACTTATCAAAGGCAAACACTACAGCTAACAACTCCTTCTCTGTGGTTATATAATTTAGCTGAGCATCAGTTAAAGTCTTACTGGCATAATAAATAGCTTGAAATACCTTGTCCTTACGCTGGCCCAAAACTGCCCCAATCGCAAAGTCACTTGCATCGCACATCAACTCAAAAGGATGACCCCAATCTGGAGCTACTACCACCGGAGCTGTAATCAATTTCTGCTTCAAAATCTCAAATGCTGTAAGGCATGCTTCATCAAACTCAAACGGGACTTCTTTCTCTAGTAAACTGCACAACGACTTTGTAATCTTAGAGAAATCCTTAATGAACCTTCGGTAAAACCCTGCATGACCCAAGAAGCTATGAATACCCTCGACTGAATTCGGAGGAGGCAACTTTTCAATAGCTTCAATCTCTGCTTTATCAACTTCAATGCCTTTTACTGACACCCGATGCCCCAAGATAATCCCTTCTTGAACCATAAAGTGACACTTCTCCCAATTTAAGACCAAATTCGTTTCTATACATCTTCTTAGCGCCAAAGTTAGATTCTCCAGACAGACATCAAATGAATCACCAAAAACAGAGAAGTCATCTATAAAGACTTCTAAATTCCGCTCAACCATATCTGAGAATATAGCCATCATGCACCGTTGAAAAGTCGCTGGAGCATTGCACAATCCAAACGACATTCTCCTGAAAGCGAATGTTCCATATGGACAAGTAAAAGTCATTTTCTCTTGATCTTCTGGTGCAATGGCTATCTGGTTGTACCCCGAATACCCATCTAACAAATAGTAATATTCACGTCCCGCAAGTCGATCCAACATCTGATCAATGAACGGCAAGGGGAAATGATCCTTACGCATGGCTTTATTCAGCTTCCTATAGTCCAAGCAAACTCTCCACCCCGTAACTGTTCTCGTCGGAATCAACTCATTATTCTCATTAGGAACAACCGTCATGCCGCCCTTCTTTGGGACGCAATGAACAGGGCTTACCCAAGCACTGTCTGAAATTGGGTAGATAATCCCAACATTTAGCCACTTAATTATTTCTTTCCTCACCACCTCCTTCATAATTGGGTTTAGCCTTCTCTGTTGATCAACTACTGGCTTTGCATTATCCTCCATTAAAATTTTATGCATGCAAAATGAGGGACTAATACCTTTGATATCCGCTAAAACCCATCCAATAGCTGATTTGCACTCCCGAAGCACCTGTAATAATTTCTCTTCTTGAACCTCGTCCAACGATGCTGAAATAATGACAGGCAAAGTAGACGTCTCACCCAAATAAGCATACCTGAGGTGGTTAGGCAATTGCTTCAGCTCCAAGACTGGTGGCACCTCAAATGAAGACTTCCCATTTGCCTTTGAATTTTCCGAGTAATCAAGTTCCTCAAAATGTTGTCTGAACTTTGTAAACCTCGGTGCAGCATCCATTAATTGCACGTACTCCATCGCTTGCTCACACCCCGAAATTTCCTCAATATTTATTGACTTCTCTAGTGGATCACTGATACTGTTTCCCAAAAACATCTCGTTCACAATATCATCCACAATATCAACTCTTAAACACTCAGCAGCCTCGTTAGGAAATTTCATTGCCTTCAGCACATCAAACGTCACTTCTTGGTCCTGCACCCTCATCGTCAATTGTCCCTTCTGAACGTCTATAAAAGTTCTCCCAGTAGCAAGAAACGGTCTTCCTAAGATAATAGGAATATCTCGATCCTTCTCATAATCCAGAATAATAAAGTCCGCTGGAAAAATGAACTTATCGACCTTAACTAACACATCCTCTACTATACCTCGTGGATATGTAAGAGATATGTCTGCTAGCTGGAGTGTTACATTTGTAGGAGATGCTTCCTTAAGACCTAATTGTTGATAAATCGAAAAGGGCATGAGATTTATACTTGCCCCCAAATCACATAGGCAACGGCTGAAGTGTTGACTCCTAATAGTACACGGTATGGTAAAGCTTCTCGGATCTTTTAATTTTGGAGGCAACTTCTTCTGTAAAATGGCGTTGCACTCTTCAGTTAATGCAACGGTTTCATAATCACCCAATCTCCTTTTCTTGGACAAGATGTCCTTCATAAATTTCACATAACTCGGCATCTGTTCCAATGCATCTGCAAAAGGAATGTTAATTTGCAGCTTCTTGAAAACCTCCAAAAACTTCGAGAACTGCTTATCAAACTTCTGTTTCTGTAATCTCTGTGGAAACGAGATGTTAGGTACCTCATTAGGTTTCCTATCCATATTAACCCTCTCCGTAACTTGAGATTTTGAAGTACCCCCATCTTCCTTCTCTTCTTTAATAACTTCACCTTGCTTTTCCTTAGCTGGCTACAATTTTCTACCACTCCTGAGTTCAACAACTAACAACTTTACAATGCTCCTTACCGTCTCGCTTCGGGTTTACCTTTGTATCACTTGGAAACGATCCTTGAGGTCTACTGTTCAATGCATTAGCTATTTGTCCCATTTGGTTCTCTAGATTCCTTATAGCTATAGCCTGAGTCTTCACTGTTGAATCGAACTGGTTAACCAACTTAGCTAGTACATCTTCCATCTGAGCCAACTTATCCGGCTGCTGAGGCTGTTGATTCTGCTGATTATGAAACTCCGGTGGATAAGTATTCATCAAAGTCTGTCCTTGGGGTTGAGATTGGTTGTTGCTCCAAGAAAAGTTTGGATGATTACGCCACCCCGGATTGTAACTATTAGAATTCCCCCCTTGCTGTCGATTATAATTGGACACAAATTGCACTGACTCTGGATTAATTGCACACTGATCACTTGAATGACTCCCTGCACGTAGTTCGAAAATTATCTCCACTTGCTGTACCTTCTGACTCCCCATTGCATCTATCTTCTTAGAAAGGGCCGACACTTGTGCTGACAATGCCGTAACAGAATCTAACTCAATAACTCCGGCTGCCCTAGGTGGATTCATTCTTGCTGTCGGCCATTAGTAGTTGTTTATTGCCATGGTTTCTAGTAAGGCGTATGCCTCGTCACAACTCTTGACCATTAGATCACCCCCCGCTGCTGCATTTATGCTTGATCTCACTGCTTGTCCCAGCCCATTATAAAATGTCTGAACTTGAAGCCATTTTGGAATCCCATGGTGCGGACATTTTCTTGATAACTCCTTGAATCTTTCACATGCTTCGTATAATGACTCTGAATCTTGCTGGGCGAATGTAGCGATCTCAAATCTTATCTTCACTGTCTTTGCATAAGGGAAAAACTTTGCCAGAAATTTCTGCACCAAATCATCCCATGTAATAATTGACCCCGGGGGCAGTGAATGAAGCCAACTCTTTGCCTTATCCCTCAATGTGAACGGGAAAAGCCTCAAATGAATCGCATCATCCGAAACCCCTGGATATTTGAAAGTATCGCATATTTCCAAGAAACTCCTCAAATGCATGCTAGGATCATCATTTGATAACCCCCCAAACTGTACAGAATTCTGAACCATCTGAATTGTTCCCGGCTTTATCTCGAATTGTGTTGTAGTGATAGCAGGTCTTGTAATACTCGATTGTATCTCGGTCATCTGTGGAGTGGCATAGTCCCGTAAGGACTTTTGTCCATCCTCCTCTGCCATTCTTACTTGCTCCACCTGTTCCTGATCCTGGTGTTGCCTTGTTTCTTGAATATAGTTCCGAAAACCACGTAACCTTCTTTCAATCTCGTCTTCGAAAGGAACTGTACCCTTACCCTATGAACGTGTTTGCATATACAACCAAGATTACCTGAAAACGAAGGGTAATAAACTAATTAAAATTTATCAACCTTCACAAGAAAACACTTCAATTAAAACTAATATCAACACTTTATTTAAAAACAACTCCCCGGCAACGGCACCAAAAACTTGTTTGCCTTTTTCCGTTCAGAAAATACTTCACGCAAGTGCACGTGGTTTAATCGTAGTATAAGCTAGCAAGGTATCGTTCCCACGAGGAATTGCAAATAAAGCATTGAATTACTAGTTAATAATTGAAATAACATCAATTGAATTTTGTGAATTGAAAATATTGTTAAATTCTAAAGTTAAATTTCAACAGTTAAGTTACTCAAAACTAAGATCTCTATATTAAACGACGCTTAGGGTTTATAATTTAATTATCTGTTATTAACTGGACCGGGTTATCACTGTAAGGTTAGAATACACGCAATGAATTGCTAATTAAGAACTCTCAAGTACTGAATAATATCTCTCGATTATTATACAGCAAATCTTCTCCAATTCTACCGATTATGGAATAGATTGAAGAAGAACATCACTTTTAAACCAACAACCTATAATTCTATGATTGCTGAATTTTAAAAGATAATAAGTTCAGGTTCTCTACCAATTACGTGTGGAAATAGAGTATATTTCTATCTCTATCACAATTTACATTAACAATAAAGTCACATGCTACCATGTAAGGTCTAATTTCATACATCCTCTCTCGATTCTATATGAAATACTAGGTTAAATCACTGGCCAAGTAATTAGAACAATTAATCAGACATGGTAGTCAACCCCACATGTATTTAACAAGCACAAGTAATAACTCACTTCAGATTATACAGAATATTTGCATTGCAAACCCTAAACAACAAAATTTTAGCGCATATTCAATTTAAGATAACATATACAAGAGTGAATTCTAGCCATAATAAATTGACAACAATTTAAGTACAAGAGTTCAGAGATAAACTAAATATGTAATCTTGCCCTTCTCTGCACCAAGACTATAATTTGTTCCGTCAAACTGCAGACTTTCTTCTCTTCGCTCCGTTCACTCTATGTATATTTCTCTCTTGCTCTGCGTGTCTGGCTTTCTGACTGACTATCCTTGGGTTATTTTCCTTGTTTTCCTTTTGTTTTTTTTCAAAACCCCCGCTGCTTCGCACGTTAACTGCCCAAAAATTGACTTAGCAATTGCTCAACATCGTGGGAAAAATTAGTCGATTGACCGTGACGCAACTGCTTCACCAATCACGCAGCTGCTTCATATCTCATGCAGCTGCGTCTGAACATTCTGGAAAAGACTGCTTCTGTGACGCAGCTGCTTCACTTTGTGACGCAGCTACGTGAACCTGGCTTCGAAATCACTGAAATGCCATTGCAAGCTATTTTCCATGCAAACCTGAAACAAATACACAAAAATGCATAAAATTGAAATAAAAACGCTTAAGAACTATAACATATAAGTTAAGAAGCAATTATTTTGAACGTACAAAACCGACTCAACAATATTAGCCTTTATTTTAAACATTTAGCTACCAATTAGTTATTAATAAACTCCATATATTGGTTTAATATCCAAGCACATTTATTTTACACTTATTTTAACTTAATTTATCAAAGAAAACTAGACCCGGACTGACCCGACCTGACCCGGACCCAACAAAATCTGCTAGGCAGATTGTTCTGGCGCACCTGCGCCACACCGAGCGCAGGTGCGCCCGGCCAATTTGTCTGGAAGTTAACTTTTTGACTGCTCGACCTTCCGACGCTCTGACAGTTATAACTTCTTCATTTTAAAACATTTTGAGGTAATTTTTGAGTCCATTCTCATCATAATTTTCCCCTCTACAATTTCTCTTTGTATCAAAAATCCAAATTCTAAATTTAACTAGACTCAAAACTGCTCACAATGATAAAGTGAAATCTAACTTCACAAATCCTTGGTTTTTAATGGTTCAAACTTGACTAAAATAAAATCTATACATTCAAATGACACCAACTTAGTGTTGTTGTCTTCCTAACTTCTTGTTTTACAATATTCCATGGTTCAATCACATTTTTTGAAAACATTTTGACATGAAAATTAAAATTGAACTATCTAGGGTTTTAAAAATGATATATTTTGCGATAAAATCCATAATTTCTTTGTTTTTCCATATTTTTGAAAGATACAAGTTGAGTTTTCTTAAAAACTCATATATGTAATTTTCTAGCCATAAAAATCTATTTTTCAACTTGTACATTTATAACTACAACATTAAATACCACACGCTCAACTAGGGTTTTACTTGTAAATATTAATATGGACATTTCTACTATTTTTATGCATTTCACACATACCAAAACATAATATACACACATCAAACCATGAATATACATATATAACATAGTTTAAGACTTCTAGACCATCAAAACAAGTTTTGATCAGTTAAAAATATATTTTAACCATTCAAATCATATCTAGACTAAAAAAATGAACAAATGAAGGTTTAGAGCACTTTTGAACTTTATGGCCTTGGACGCTCTTCTTCTTCTCCTTCCAAAGTATGTTGTGAAGCTAGTAGATATTCACCAAGCTCCTCCACTTTCTATTTCTCATAACTCACAAGCGTTTCTCTCTTTTCTTTATCAAATGCTCTCTCTTTTTCTCTCTAGAATACTAGGAAATGAACTAACCAACATAGCTCATGAGTGGAGCATCCTATATATAGCCAAATGCTAATCATTCATTAACTCTCCTAATTCACCAATGTTAGTGAATTTAGAGCTTAATTTAGTTTACTATTGCATGGATGGACAAATTGATAGACATGGTGAAAGACTAGGGTTGGTGAGCTACTATGACATGGAGTAATTTAGAAGCAACCAAGCAAAACAAGTCACTCCCTTGTGGGGTCCTCCATGACCGGCCAAATGGGCATTTTTTGCCTCATTTTCCCTTTATTTTCATGCTTTAATTGTGCATATATACATCTATATATATATACACATATGCATAATTGTTGACCAATTTTGACTTGCTATTGGGCTCCACATTAGACTCTAGGATTAAATATATTGGTCTCATCCATTTAATTTGGTTGGGCTCAATTTAAATGTTCTATTAGGCTAACATTAATTCACATATGTCACATTTAATTAAATCAAGCATTGGGCTAGGGTTTAATTAATTACATAGACTACTACGTAAATTTAATTGACCTAATTTAACAACTCATTTGGATTTAAAATATAATCCAATTAGATTTGTTTTAGTTTATTATAATATCTTACTTCATTGCTTTAAATAAATATACACATACACAAGTATATTTATTCAATTATCTAATGCATAATTAATTAGTACAAAAATTTTAATTCATTGCTAATTATTTAATAATCATAATTACAATGTCTAATGAAAATCGTGGTCATTACATCCTTAATATCTCCAATATTAATCTTAGATATTCAGCATGCTCTTCTTCAATCTTGGAATAAACCAGAATATCATCAATGAACACAACTGTAAACTTGTCCAAGTATTGGTTGAACACCCTATTCATTATGTCCATAAATACGTCTGGCGCATTCATCAGTCCAAATGACATCACCATAAACTCATAATGGTTGTAACGATTTTTGAATGCCGTGTTGGGTACGTCCTCCTTCCTTATTTTTAACTGATGATAATCAGTCCTTAAATCAATATTTGAAAAGTACTTTGCCCCTTTTAGTTGATCAAATAGATTGTCAATTCTTGGCAACGAGTGTTTATTCTTAATCATTAATTTATTCAACTCTCTATAGTATATACAAAGTCTCATCGATCCATCCTTCTTCTTTACAAACATCACAGGTGCTCCCCATGTGGAAACATTAGGCTCGATGTACTTCCTATCTAACAATTCTTGTAATTGAACTATCAACTCCCTCATTTCTACTAGAGCCATCCTATATGGTGTTTTTGATATCGGGGTTGTCCCTGGTACTAAATCAATCATGAATTATATCTCCCTATCTGGCAAAAGACTTGGCAGTTCATCTGGGAAAACATCCATGAACTCTTTAACTACTCGTATTTATTCTAACTCAGAATTCACCACTTTTGTATCCACTACATGTGCCAGATATCCTACACATCCTTTCTTCAACAGTTTCTCAGCTTGCATCAGTGTCAGACAACAAGATTGTTTTGATGACTTATTGCCATAAAATACGACTTTAGACTTATTTGGTGTCTTAAGGTGTACACACTTCTTCTAACAATCAATAACAGCTCCATGGTTAAATAATCAATCCATTCCAAGTATAACATCGAGCTATCCCAAACATATTAGAATTAAGTTCAAACACAATTTTTAACCCCTGATCTTCGCATAACAATTTATATGTATATACTCTACAAGAATCACTTCTATATTTGCAACTTCTATATTCATTGGATTTTTTAATTTTTCTTTAGGCAACTATAACCGTCTAGCGAAATCATCAAACACGAATGAACAATTAGCACCCAAATCAAACAATACGTAAGCATTTATATTATTGATCGAAATAATACCTGACACAGCGTCTTTAGATTCCACGGCGTCTTGCACCGTCATGTTGAAAGTCCACGTTGTTTGCTTATTCTGTTGCAATGGTCCTCTAATTATAAACCTGTTGTTGCTTCCCTTATTTCCACTGCCTCCATCATTCTTCTTCTTGGGACAATCCTTGATTTCATGGTCCTCAGCGCCACACGAGAAACAACCTTTCTTCTTTGGTTTGGAACAATTAGGAACGATGTGCCATTCTTTCCCATAATTATAGCAAACATTTTTGCCCTTCATGCATTCACCTTAATGATTCTTCCTGCACTTGTTGCATTTGTTTCCCTTCTTCTGATCGCTTCCCTGGGGTGACCCCAAACTATTATTGTTCCACTTGTGTTTGTTCGAGTTACTGCTCCTACTACTTCCTTCTTTGCTTCCTTCGTCCCCTTTCTTTTTGTTTCGCTCTTAATTATATTTTGTTAGAGCTTCACTTCCACCCTTTTCTATGATAGCTTTCTTCAACAAGGTTGAGAAAGTGCTGATTTGAAGAACAGTGACTCTGCTAAAAATCCATAGCTTCAATCCCTGTTGGAACCTCCTTGCCTTCCTTGCCTCAGTGTCCACCTGATGTGGAGAAAATCTTGCCAATTCGTTGAACTAGGATACATATTCAATGACTGTCATGTTTCCTTGCTTAAGTTTTAAGAATTTAACTTCCATCTTGGCTTGTGTGCTTTCTGAAAAGTAATTTTCGAAGAACACTTCCTTATATCGAGTCCAAGAAATAGTTCCTTCTCCTACTTTATTCTTGTTCACCTTCCACCAATAGTTTTCCTCCCTCTTTATCATAAAAGTGACAAATGTTGTCTTTTGTTCCTCCACCACTCTTGCAACCACAACACCTTTTCCATTTCTTATATCCATATTTGTGCTTCTATTGGATCTGTCGTCCCTCTAAACTCCAGTGGTCCTACCATTTTAAAATCTTTAAAACTTGACAATGGAGTGGGTGGGATTGGTGCTCTCGTGGCGTTAGTATTTCTACTATGGAATGCTCCCAATAGCAACTCCACAAATTCTTGTACTAGGGTTCGGTGGTCCCCATTATGCATTAACCAATTCCTCCGATGTTGGTGATTGATTCCCTCTTTGTGGCGGCATTTTCTGTTTAAAAGATAATTTAAGTTTTTATTCTTTTATTTTTATTTTCTTTTTATCGCTTAAGCAATTAAAACTAAGGTACAAATAATCACATCAACATATATAAATATAAACATAACTGTGTTTATTTTCATATGTCAAAACATAGTGCATAGCACCTTACATCACAAGCATACTGCTATAAATGCCTCTATCTCTGAAATGCTACAAAAGATAGAATCTACCATAAACATATCCCATAAACTCCTAGAGTTGGGATTTACAAGCATACTAACCCTCTATCAAAACAAAAGTTGAGTTCTATTGCATCTATATACATACAGCGATAAAATAACTACTAACTTATGATGGTGCATTCCCCGATGAACCGCATCATCATACTCCTCATCTCCTATGGCCATCACCAAGCTTCTACTGATAGTGTGCCTGGACTGACCCTCCTCAGTTGGGTAATAATATACCCTACTCTATAGTCTGCCGAATGAAGAGTGATAGGCATAATTGACCCTATCAATCTTCACCCTCTTCTCTCGAAATCTCATTCTCCAGCTCTAGCATCTGACCATGCACAGCATCTCTCTATATCTCCATCTTAATCCTCTCCACTATCGCCTCCTGCCAGTATGATAAGTAGATTTTATGCCTATTTATTACGTATTTTATACTTAATTATTTATGAGTTTTTAAGTATTTTTAGTATTTTAAGTAATTTATTTAATTTAATGTATTATTATTATTTTTAGTATTTTTATATTATTTTTATTCAATTTATATTTATTTTTGTATGAATTAATTAAAGTGTATGGCAAACTGGTAAATATCATAAAGCTGGGACAAGAGAGTCGCATCTGGCGCACTTGGAGCAGCAACAGATTTTGGGACGACGTTGTCTGGTTGTTCAGTGCATGGAATAGAGCTTACGCGCATTGCATGGTCATGTATAATAAAAAAACAAAACGCACATTATGCGGTCATAGACAAAAGCAGCAGCGAACAACCAGCTGGCGTGTAATGGTTGGGTCCCACGTTAATGCTTTATTTTGGTGCTTGTTCCAACATGTGTAGTGGAATAAAAGCATAACAAATAAATTAAGGAATCCATAGCAACTTTGGAAAGGGAAAAATAAATATAAATTTTTATATTTTATTATTTTGTATTTTAAATCCTATTAAGGTTTGAAAATCATAATTTTTATTAGGGTTAGGAAGATTATGTAGCCTATAAATAGAGGGTTTTAGACACAATGGAATACAATCTTTCGCTAGAAAATTCTTTTTTATTCTTTGGTACTTTTCATAGTCATGTGTGGCTAAATTATTTTTTTTAATTTAAGTGGTTGAAGATATCAAGATTAATACACTGTAATGCTTAATTTTATGATTGATTTGTTTAATTGCTAGGGAGGCTTACTAGTTTATTTTTCATATTAATCTACTGCTATTTGTGAAGCGACTAAGATTAATAATTGTTTTGCAAATTAAAAGATTATTATATCTTAGGAAGAATGTTCATCTAAATTAAATGCAAACGCATGACTTGTGTTGTTTAGTTCAACGATTTCTCTAATTCTTAAAGCTACTATTAAATTAAATATTTAGCACATGCCGGAGGTTGTTTAGTAGTAAGGGTAATTTAGAATATGTGTGTCTACTTAACTAAAATTAAGGAGAGATTAGAAAAATTACTCCACTATCGAGTAGTTATATCCACAGTGAATGTTTAAAATATTAATTAATTTATTTTTGCATCAATGATTAGTTGTAAATTCTTGATGGTGGATGTTAGCTTAAACCAAAACTTTTTCTTCTTATTTATTTCATTAAATTACTTGCATAATTATTTTAGTTAATTTTATTTAAATTATTTCTTTAATTAAAAACTCCCCAATTTTGATTTACGACAACATAAAATTAAATTAATCATTCTCTGTGGGATCGACTCTTACTTGCACTACTACATTAATATTTTTTCAAAGTAAGATTTTATTTTTGGGTGCCTATAACACCACACCAAATTTTGGCACCGTTGTCGAGGAGTAATTTTATTTTTTTTTGTGCTTTTGTAAATTTTATTTTAATTTAGTAAAATTTTGTTAGATTTTTTATTTTTCTAGTTTTCATACTTTATTTGAGTTGTGCAGGTTAAGGATGGAAGTCATGGTTAAAAATCGAACTTTGAAAGAGCTTGCGGCCCCTGATTTGAGACAACAAACTTTAAACATAACTTTTCCTACTTTAGATGTTAACACTTTCTTTGAATTAAAATCTGGTCTAATACATTTATTGCCCAATTTTCATGGCCTTGCAAGTGAAGATCCTCACAAACATTTAAAGGAATTTGTGCACAAGTCTAAAACTTTTTGGAGTGACTGAAGAGCAAATTAATTTAAAAGCTTTTTCATTTTTTTTAAAAGACTTGGCTAAGGATTGACTCTACTATCTACTCTCTAGAAGCATAACCACATGGGAAGAAATGAAGAGATTATTCTTAGAAAAATATTTTTCATCTTTAAGGGCAGCCAACATCAAAAAAGACAATTGTGGTGTGAGACAGAACCATGGAGAATCCCTATACGAGTATTGGGAACTTTCAAAAAATTGTGTACAAGCTATCCCTACCATCAAATCAGTGAGCAACTCATTATCCAATATTTTTATAAAGGACTCATGTCTACCGATTGAAGTATGATCGATGCCGTTAGTCGAAGAGCTTTGGTAGATAAGACTCCCGAAGCTGCAAGGACTTGATTACAAACATGGCGGCTAAGTCACAACAATTTGGCACTAGACTTGAATTTTCATCTAAAACTGTTAATGAGGTAGATATTTCTTCTATTGATCAAAAAATTAATAGTATAACCTCTCTTGTTCGCCAAATGGCTATAGGTTACACAACAAGTGAAAGCTTGTGGAATTTGTACGGCAGTAGGAAATCCAACCGATATGTGCCCAACACTTTAAAAGGAGTCATATGAACACGTAACTGCAGCATGTGGTTTTCTTAATCAACCACAAAGGAGTTATGATCCTTATTCAAATACGTACAACTCAGGGTGGGGAGATCATCGTAATTTTGGCTATGCAAATCCACAAGGATATTCGTCTGCAACTCAAAATTTCCCAAGCTACCAACAATGCAAGCAGTCATATCCCAACAAACAACAGGGCCAATCACCTAATTTTAATGTCTTTAAAGAATTTGGTTAAACTGTTGGTTTGTAAAAATCATAGACACACAATCAAATTGCATAAAATAGCGGAAGCATGGTAAAATCAAATTTAAAAATTTACAAACCATAATCCATGATCGACATTTATGCGCAACTAATAATTAATAAATAAGAAGTCAGAGAATTATGCCCTTGTAGAACTCAAAGCTTCAACGGGTACAAGTTCACCTCCAAATCCTTCACGATCTCCTTGAATTTCACCGATTGAATTCCAATGATGAACGTTAGCCACCCAAGTGTTTGGCCTCTAGAGGTGATCCACCAAGGAATAATAATAATTCAAGAAGTGGGTGATGACAAACCCTAGTTTTCTCTCTCTAGAGAATATGTGAGTACTCTCCCAAAATTTATGGAAGTGTATGTGTGTAACTTTAATCCATAATAAAACTTCTCTTATTTATAGATTTAGTAAACCCTCCTAACACCTTTAGCAATTAATGATGAACATATTTTATACATATTTATTTCCCCTTTAAATAGATTTATTGGTTTAATTTTATATTTTAATTAAATTTATTTTGGTGTGCAGGTAGTTTCAATTCTTTGTAAAAGGAGTTTGAAATAAAGTGTCACACTTGAGTTTATATGCAAAAAGGATTCTACACGTTGATTATCTTTTTATGAGAGAATGTTGCACAAGAGAATAAGGATTAAGAGAGAAGAAGTAATATCTTTCACACCACTTCAACATAAGTGTTATAAAAGGGGAGAATACCATATAAGTCTGGGAGAGAACGTAATACATATACATACTGAAGCAAAAAAACCAAATGAGCTATCCTTGCACGGAAATCGAGAGAGATCAGCTGCAAGGGAGGATCGTCCTTTAAAAGAAATAAAAAGTAACAAAAGCAGGCATCATTATTTATCATCACCAAGTTGCAACATAAAGAATCTTTGAGTTCAGCACGAACACCGAGGAAGGAAATTTACAAAAGCATAGCCGCGACAGTGCATAATTAATAATGGTTTATTACTTCGCCTTTGCTTTTATTATTATGTATTGCTAAATTAATTTCTGAGGTATAGGATGAAGTAATATTATTTATGTATGGATTGAAATTTATTATTAATTCTCAATTTGGTTTTAATGTTAATAATTCTTATTTATTGATTGCTTTAAATTAAATTGTTTCATTCATAATATCACGTATTTTGAATAGTTTCAATTAATTTAATTTAATCCGAGTTATGATTCAAAAGTTTTAAACAAGAACTAAGATTATTTGTTTTTCAAAATAATGGATACATATAATGCTTTGGTCTTATACATTAAACCTTGAAAATAAGGATTTACAAAAGAAATATCTTTATGGACCTTAACGAAAAATCTTGAGAAAGCATTGAAATGATTTTTAAATTGCTACTCCGAATTGATAATAAATAGTAAGATATACATAATTAATATTGCGGATTTCGAACCTCAGAACTTTTCTCTCATTAATTAAAAGTTAGTTATTTAATTAGTTTTATTAATTTCGTTTTAGTTTTAATTATTTCAAAAATCACTTTTTGTTAACTAGATTAGAATTGAGTATAATTTATATTTAATTAGTTATTCAATAATCCTCGTGGGATCGACCTCGTACTTTGCATTAAACTATTTTACAATAGATTCGTGCGCTTGCGAGTATTTTTACAAAATTTAAGCACAAAAAGTTTTTGGCGCCGTTGCCGGGGATTATTAGAAATATTAATTAATTTAAATTCTATTTAATTCTTCTACTAATTGTAGTTTAGTTTATTATTTGAAAATTAATTGTCGCATTCATGCATTCACTCACATAGTGCACATCTTACTTAGGTTTTATTTTATTTTATTTTTTGTTAAATATAAACTGTGGTGATTGTTGGAGGATTGAGGTACGTCAAATTTCTCCTTCTTTCGTAATTCACATAGTTCTAGGACATTTTATGTGTTTACCGATTTTTTTTAATTGTGCATTTTTAATTTTAATCTAACATTAAGGGCAAAACCCATAACAAGATAAGGTGGGGATTTCATCACCCTTCCTTGGCCCACAAACAACCATACTTTGCATAACTGACCAAATAAAATCAAGTAGACGTTGGCCCCTAGGACTCTCGAGCTCAATTAGGACAAGTAAATCTGAGAGGAGTTTGAATTTTAAATTAATCAAACTACTGGTGTCTAGGCAAGTGGTTCAAAAGGTAAATGCCTACAGAACGCGTGGTTATTTAATTATTCATCGTATTTACGGAGAGACTCCCCTGTTCTTACACTTACCTGGCTAGTGGTTGATTAATTTCGAATTTGGTGGACCTTAAAGAGAAACTTGGAACAGTTAGGAGCTGTCTATATTTTATTTAGGTTGACCTTAGAATTAGTTTTATTTTGTTTTTTTTTTCTTATTTATCTTTGTGTGCTTATTTCTTATTTGCTCACATAATTAAATTTAAAATTTAAAATGGCTGATGATAATGATAACAATGTAGTAGTGGAGCCTTTAGCGCGCGAGGAGAGATCACTTAGGGAGTACTTTTTACCCGTCACACCTAGTCACCCTTCTTGCATTGTATTACCACAAACTCGAGCGACACACTTTGAGCTTAAACCTAGTGTACTACAACTCATTCCAACATTCCATGGGTTAGATAAAGAGGACCCCTACAATCATGTCAAGGAATTTTTAGACATATGCACAACCTTTCGATTTCAAAAATTTTCAGACGAATCTGTGAGGCTTCGTCTATTTCCATTTTCTCTAAAAGATAGGGCTAAAGCATTCACTTCCTTCCAATTCAATCAATGGTTGGGACCAATTAACTAGTAAATTCTTGTCAAAATTCTTCCCAATGTCTAAAACAAATGCCCTTAGAAGAGAAATTGCAGATTTTCGTCAAATTGAGAATGAGCAATTTTATTTGTGTTGAGAGATATTTAAGGACTTACTTTTAAGGTGTCCACATCATGGTTTTGAATTATGGAGACTCGTTCAATATTTTTATAACGCTTTGACCATGTCAAATCGTCACATGATTGAGTCTATGAATAAAGGGGAATTCCTGAATTTAAGTAGCATTGATGCCTGGCGATTCCTTGAAACCTTGTCCAAAAATTCTCAGCAATGGAATTTTTCTAATGATACAGAGAAGCCTAGGAAAGGGGGGTTATATGAGGTAAAAGACGATTTTGATGTAAAAAATGCCTTAGGTAACCTTACTAAGAAAGTAGAAGCCCTAACCTTAAGTCAAACTATGAATTCCGCGATGAGTGCTAGGAATGAGAGGTGTGCATCGTTTGTCAATTCACCATATACCTCTCCAGAGAGCTATGTTGACCAAGCAAATGCTCTTAATCCTTATGGGAGATCATCTAATAGTCCATTTTCTACCATATACAACCTTAATTGGAATAATCACCCAAATTTTTCTTGGAGACAAAACCAGTCTCCAGTGAATTATGGAGGGCAATAATATGCAACCCCAAATCCATCACATCCTCCAAGTTTCCAGTCACAATCTCAGTTTGTTGCCCCTCAAAGAAAACCTTCGTTAGAAGACACTTTGCAACAATTTATGCAAACCACTCAGCAGACTTTTCTTGGAACCCAACAGTCTATCTTGAAGCTTGAAACCCAAATGGAGCAATTAGCCACCGCCTTAGGTTAAAGAGAGAAAGGGAAGTTGCCTAGTCAACCCGTTCCTAACCCCAAAGGTCAGTATGAAGTCACCAATCCTGATAGGAATCTTGAGAAAGCGAAGTCCATCACTACCCTTAGGTCTGTTTAGAAAATAGATAATTGTGCGAATAGGTCTAGTGATAAGAAAATAGATGAAAAATCTACCCCTAAAGAATCAAAAGAGCCCGAAACACCTATTACGCCTTATGTCCTTAAGGCTCCTTTTCCACATAGACTTGACCCAATAAAGAAAGGCACACTATACAGTGATATCTTAGAAGTGTTTAAGCAAGTTCGCATAAACATCACATTCCTTGATGTCATTCAGCAAGTGCCCTTTTATGCTAAATTCTTAAAAGATCTATGTACACAGAAAAGAAAAACAAATGTCCCTAAAACAACATGATTGACCGAGCAAGTTAGTTCCATAATCCAAATAAAAACGCCTGTCAAGTATAAGGACCCGGATGTCCTACAATTTCTTGTGTTATATGTGACCATGTGATCGACAGGGCCTTGCTTGATTTAGGTGCGAGTGTCAATCTATTGCCATATTTCGTGTATACGCAATTAGGATTAGGAGAACTTAGACCCACCTCTGTGAGACTTCAGTTAGCTGATAGGTCTGTCAAAGTTCCTATGGGTACCATAGAGGATGTCTTGATTAAGGTTGATAAGTTTTACTTTCCCATGGACTTTATTGTCATAGATACTCAACCTTTAGAGAATGTTAATGCCCAGATCCCTGTAATTTTAGGACGACCTTTCTTGGCTACCTCCAACATCAATTGTCGCAATGGGGTTATGAAATTGTCTTTTGGAAACATGACTGTAGAACTCAATGTGTTTAGCGTTTGTCAACAACCTCCTGATCATGATGATCTCTATGAGGTTAATTTTATTGAGAGTGTTGTCTATGATTCTTTTAGGCAGTTATCTTATGATGACCCATTAGAGAGTTGTTTAGCTCATTTTGGCATGAACTTTAATGATGATACCTCAATTAATGAGGTGAACTCTTTGTTAGAATCTGCCCCATTAATGAATACTACCAAGTGGAAAGCCAAAATTGAACCTCTTTCACCTCCGGAATTCATACCACTTCCATCTGTTGACAAACCACCGAAGCTTGATTTGAAACCTCTTCCCGAGACACTAAAATACTTGTTTTTAGGTCAATCTGAAACATTGTCTGTTATCATAGCATCTGAATTAGATAAAGAGCAAGAAGACAAACTAATTAGTGTGCTTAGGGAGCACAAAGAAGCTATAGGTTGGACAATTACAGACATTAAGGGTATTAGTCCATCAGTGTGCATGCATAGGATTCACCTAGAAGATAATGTTAAACCCTCTCGTGAGTCCTAAAGGCGACTCAACCCTGCAATGAAAGATGTGGTAAGAGCTGAAGTTATTAAGTTTTTAGATGTATAAGTCATTTACCCAATTTCTGATATTTCATGGGTTAGTCCTGTTCATGTAGTCCCTAAAAAGTCAAGAATTGCGGTAGTCAAGAATGATAATAATGAGTTAGTTCCTACCCGAATGCAAATTGGTTGGCGTGTGTGCATCGATTACCGTAAGTTAAATGCCTCCACTAGAAAATACCATTTTCCACTTCCTTTTATTGACCAGATGTTAGAAAGGTTAGCCGGACATGCATATTATGGTTTTCTTGATGGTTATTTTGGTTACAACCAAATTCCCATAGCACCTGAGGACCAAGAGAAAACAACATTCACCTGTCCTTTTGGTACTTTTTCCTACCGGCGTATGTCCTTTGGGTTATGTAATGCACCTACTACATTTCAGCGGTGTATGATGAGCATATTTTCTGACATGGTAGAGCATTTTCTAGAGGTGTTCATGGATGACTTTTCCGTATTTGGATCTAGCTTTGATGAGTGTCTACATCATTTAACCCTAGTGTTAATTAGGTGTAAAGAAAAAAATCTTGTACTTAATTGGGAAAAGTGTCACTTCATGGTTAGGAAATGGATAGTTTTAGGACATGTAGTGTCCCACGAGGGAATTGAGGTAGATAAGGCAAAAGTTGATGTGATTTCTAATCTCCCACCTCCTAAGACAGTTAGAGAAATAAGGTCTTTCTTAGGTCACGCAAGATTTTACCGTAGGTTCATTAAGGACTTTAGTAAAATATCTAGGCCATTGTGTAATTTGCTTGCTAAAGATGTCTCTTTTCACTTTGACAATGCATGCCTTGAAGCTTTTAACAAGCTCAAGACCATGTTGACATCTGCACCCATCATTAGACCACCCGAGTGGAGTGTTGCATTCGAGATTATGTGTGATGCTTTGGATTACGCCATAGGAGCTATTTTGGGGCAGCGTATTGACAGACTACCTCATGTGATTTATTATGCTAGTAAGACCCTTAATGATGCACAACTCAATTATTCTACCACGAAAAAAGAGTTGTTAGCCGTAGTTTTTGCGCTAGACAAGTTTAGGTCTTACTTGATTGGGTCTAGGGTTATAGTCTATTCTGATCATGCTGCATTGAAATATCTCTTGAGTAAGAAAGATGCCAAACCTCGCCTCATTAGATGGATTTTGTTGTTACAAGAATTTGACCTTGAAATTAGGAACAAGAAAGGACTTGAAAATGTCGTGGTTGATCATTTGTCAAGGTTAATCGTCGAGTGCATAGATGAGTCCTTGCCTATTAGAGAGTCTTTCCCTGATGAACAACTTATGGTTGTTTTCCAAGTACCTTGGTATGCTGATATTGTTAACTATCTTGTCATAGGACAAACGCCCACACATTGGACTAAACAAGATCATATTAAATATTTATCCAGCGTTAAACATTTCTTTTGGGATGATCCTTACATGTTCAAATATTGTCCTGACCAAATCATTAGGAGATGTATTCCTGAAAGTGAGCAAAACCATGTTATTTCTTTTTGTCATGATCATGCATGTGGAGGTCATTTTAGTTCAAAGAAAACAGTTGCGAAAATTCTTCAATGTGGTTTTTATTGGCCAACTGTATTTAAAGATACACATGCACATTGTAGTTCCTGTGAGAGATGTCAAAAATTAAGAAGTATAACTCGTAGAAATATGATGCCTTTACATCCTATTCTTATTGTTTAATTATTTGATGTATGGGGTATTGATTTTATGGGTCCATTTTCTAATTCTTCTTACAATTTATACATCCTTGTTGCTGTGGATTATGTGTCTAAATGGGTGGAGGCAATTTCCTCTAAAACTAATGATCACAAGGTGGTGGTAAAAATTTTAAAAGAATACATATTTTCTCGTTTTAGTACACCTCGTGCGATCATTAGTGATGGAGGAAAGCATTTTTGTAGTAAGCCTTTTGAACAATTAATGAAAAAATATGGTATTACACACAAAGTTGCCACACCCTAGCATCCTCAAACAAGTGGACAGGTTGAGATTTCTAATAGGGAGATTAAGAATATTCTTCAAAAAACGATTAACCCGACTACAAAAGATTGGTCTTTAAAACTTTGTGATGCATTATGGGCTTACCGTACTGCTTTCAAAACCCCTATTGGAATGTTTCCTTATCGACTAGTTTATGGCAAGGCTTGTCACTTACCTGTTGAGTTAGAGCATAGAGCTTTTTGGGCCATTAAAAAATTAAATTTTGACTTTGACAAAGCAGGTACTCTTAGGAAATTGCAAATTAATGAGTTAGAGGAAATCATGAATGATGCTTATGAGAGTGCTAAACGATATAAGGACAAAATGAAAATTTTCCATGATAAGAATATTCTTAGAAAATCATTCACGCCTGGTCAAAAAGTCCTTTTATATAATTCTCGTTTGCATTTATTTCCTGGAAAATTACGTTCTAAATGGTCAGACCCATTCATTGTTCACACTGTTTTTCCTTATGGAGCTGTTGAAATAGGAAATCCTGAGAATGGTGATATTTTTAAAGTCAATGGTCAAAGGTTAAAACCATTATTAGAATTACGGAGTCATTAGGTGGAGGAAACATTGCTAGAAGATCCTGTCTATCAGGATTAATATTGGTAGTTCAGGATCTTTGTTTTTTTTAATTGTGTCTAATGTAGATTTCTTTTATATTTTTTAGTGTGTCAGTCTTGTTTCACTTGTTAGGTTCATTATTCTCTTTGAGTACTAATGTTATTCTAACATGTTCATGATTTTATTTTGTTAGAGTGCAGTGTGAAACCAACCAGGTGTGATCTTTCCCTTACTTTTTATTATTATCACTCATTTCATTTCTATGTGAATTTATATATGTGCATTTTTGGGTAGTATGAAAGAAACATTGAGGACAATGCATGATTTAGGTATGGGGGAAAGTTTTGCATTTTTGTTAGTTTTGTATTTTTGTTATTTATTTATTTATTTATTTATTTTTCTTTTTAGGAAACAAATTTAAAAAAAATTAAAAAAAAATTGAAAAATTAAAAAAAAAATTGACTTTTTATGAGTTGAATTAATTTTAATAAGTATTTGTGGAGTGAAAACATTAAAAAGATTAAAAGATTTAGAGCTTTTGAACCTTTGATAAGATACAAAATCTCAGTTTGGAACACCATCTTGAATAGAATTAAAATTCATATGTATTTTTTGCACTTCACGTTCGCACTAATTCTTAGTTGTGGGATATAAACTACGAGTCAAGTAACCTTAGAAAAAAAGGAAAAAAAAAATGCAACGAGGTGGAGCGTAAAACGCACTCATTGTAAGAAGAAAAAAAAGAGTTAAAAATAAATAAATATACATACTGCTTTAATGTCCATCGAATAAAAAAATGTTAAAAGGTATGATGGATATAAGCAGCCTGATTAGTCTATTTTTGTAGCCTTTGTTACTTGAGTTAGTAAGCCCTTAGGGGTGTCTTTACATCTAGTGTCCTAAAACCAACTGATTTGGTAGTCATTGGTCAAACGCTCGTTACATGGGTAACTCTGAAAAGCCTAAGAAAAATAGATATTGCACAAGTCAAGAATGAAAAAAAAAAAAAAGGAAAAAAAAAATGAGTTTGCTTGATTTTCATGGTTAAAGTCCCTACTAAGAGTTACATCACACAAATATGCATGCATCACGTGAAATTAATTTTATGAAGGATGGTGTCTTAAAATAAAGATGGAGTATTTTTGATAAGATGAAAGAGTGATTTTTGAATTTGATCTTGCTTAAGCGTAATGCCCATGATATTTAGAAGTTTTATTTCAATTTCATAAATAGTTAAACTCAAAAAGATTTTATTTTGAATTTTGAATTTTGTGGGTATATTCACTGCAAACCCTCACGAGACACAACTCGTCCACTTGGATTAACCTTGGGGTTTAAAGGCTTGTAGTATACGCTAAATACTATTGTGTTCCCTACGAAAATGGCTTAAGTCTAGTTAGGATTTTAGTTTACATATTTATTTATTTATTTTTCTTTCTTTCTTTTCTTTTGTTTTGCTCGAGGACTAGCAAAATCTAGGTGTGGGAGTATTTGATGAACATATTTTATACATATTTATTTCAGCTTTAAATAGATTTATTGGTTTAATTTTATATTTTAATTAAATTTATTTTGGTGTGCAGGTAGTTTCAATTCTTTGTAAAAGGAGTTTGAAATAAAGTGTCCCACTTGAGTTTATATGCAAAAAGGATTCTACACGTTGATTATCTTTTTATGAGAGAAGGTTGCACAAGAGAATAAGGATTAAGAGAAAAGAAGTAATATCTTTCACACCACTTCAACATAAGTGTTATAAAAGGGGAGAATACCATACAAGCCTGGGAGAGAACGTAATACATATACATACTGAAGCAAAAAAACCAAATGAGCTATCCTTGCACGGAAATCGAGAGAGATCAGCAGCAAGGGAGGATCGTCCTTTAAAAGAAATAAAAAGCAACAAAAGCAGGCATCATTATTTATCATCACCAAGTTGCAACATAAAGAATCTTTAAGTTCAGCACGAACACCGAGGAAGGAAATTTACAAAGGCATAGCCGCGGCAGTGCATAATTAATAATGGTTTATTACTTCGCCTTTGCTTTTATTATTATGTATTGCTAAATTAATTTCTGAGGTATAGAATGAAGTAATATTATTTATGTATGGATTGAAATTTATTATTAATTCTCAATTTGGTTTTAATGTTAATAATTCTTATTTATTGATTGCTTTAAATTAAATTGTTTCATTCATAATATCACGTATTTTGAATAGTTTCAATTAATTTAATTTAATCCGAGTTATGATTCAAAAGTTTTAAACAAGAACTAAGATTATTTGCTTTTCAAAATAATGGATACATATAATGCTTTGGTCTTATACATTAAACCTTGAAAATAAGGATTTACAAAAGAAATATTTTTATGGACTTTAATGAAAAATCATGAGAAAGCATTAAATTGATTTTTAAATTGTTACTCCGAATTGATAATAAATAGTAAGATATACATAATTAATATTGCGGATTCCGAACTTCAGAACTTTTCTCTCATTAATTAAAAGTTAATTATTTAATTAGTTTTATTAATTTCGTTTTAGTTTTAATTATTTCAAAAATCACTTTTTGTTAACTAGATTAGAATTGAGTATAATTTATATTTAATTAGTTATTCAATAATCCTCGTGGGATCGACCTTGTACTTTGCATTAAACTATTTTACAATAGATTCGTGCGCTTGCAAGTATTTTTACAAAATTTAAGCACAACAATTAACGACTTTCCAGATAATATAGATTTCAACATTTAATCATAAAAGAACCTATTCAGCGAATAGTTACCGTACAATTCAATCCTTCTATCTCACAACGTCCCAATCAAAAATAAGACATGGTATAACTGTCAAATCTTATTTTATTTGATTATATGCATTTCGATCATTAAATAAATAACTCTAATTAATGTAAATTAGAAACTACTTTCTAATTTTCATTCTGCCTTGGCCAAGGACTACTGAGTTGTCATTTATCGAATCGCATAGGACATTCTCTTCTTTTACTAGAAGTGGTAGATTCTTTGTTGATCATTCACCTATCTCCATGTATGACTTATTATATCCAATCATACCCTTTGTTACACCCTAAAGGTTTTAAGAAATATGTTAAAATATAATTCATCATACACAAGATATTATGATGATATCAAGTCCAAGGATCACTTGTACTACTATCACAAAAGAAACTCCTATTAACAGGCAAGTAAGACTCCATTTGGTGTTCCTTGAGCGAGTCACATTCAGTGAACTTATTCTCTAATAAGCACCTACATACTTGCTTTAGTGTCTCTACACAAATGATTATGAGATCAATCATCCTCTTCATAAGAGCAAGCATAGTATGTACTAATCTATCCGAATTCACTAATCCCCATTTTAATGATCCAACGATTAGGAACAATTTTAGTTTTGAGCTATCTTGAATTTAGATCTCATTAGCATGATCCTCATCATGCTTCTAAAAGCATTTCTCAAAAACTATGGGTTTATCCATTTGATTAATTCAAGTGATTAATCATGAATAAAGAAATGCCTTGATTCTTTTATTAATAAATGAATAAGATTATAAAGTATATGTTTATCACATCAAATGTGATTGGCTTGAGGGCATACTACTTTCATAAACAACTTACCATTGAAACTTTGTAATTTCACTAAGACACGAAGACAAAAATGCATAATTTGGAAACGCAGATGGGACAAATGGCAACTGCAATCAGTCGACTAGAGGCTCAAGGTTTTGGAAAATTACTCAAACTGTGGTGAATCCAAAAAAGAATGTCAATGCAATCACTTGGATTAAAGAAGGAGATTAAAGATTTATTAACGGACCAAAATTTGGACGTAAGAAAAATAATGTTTCATAAATATGAAAATTAAGGTAATAAAGTGGGCTAAATTTCGGGATCGTTACAGTTGGTATCAGAGCTAGAGGTTATAAACCTTAGGTAAATGATACCTTAGGCTATAACCTAAGTAAGAAAGAGTATAGTTAGTTGCGTGTTATGAAAATCCAAGCGTATAGTAAGCTCGTGATTCATGATGATATGGTGGAGCCCCTTTAGCGAATGGGCGACTATGGCCTGACTAGGACAAGCTCCTCAACCATACGATTATGGTAAGTTCCTGAGCCCAAATACGTGATAAGTTTGATGAACATGGGGAAATTAGACTGAAAAGCTATTAGTTGAGAAAGATAGTTCTCAAATATTGACAAAAGTGAAGGAAATATGAAAAAATATAAGATTACAAGAAAGAGATAAAGATGTTAAGTAAGATTTTAATAAAGGTAATGAATTGAGAAAGTTCATAAGTTTAATTGAAAATATATCTGAAAGAATATTTGAAATGATTCAAAGATGAATCTCAAAGAGAATCAGGGGATACCTGATTTAAGTAATAAAGATGACAAGGTAATCCAAAAAGCAAAGAAAGAGATCATAATAATATGATTAGGAACGGTAAGAGGATCGTACTACGATACGATCATGAGATAAGGGAAACGAGTAAGGAAGGAATTGTAAAGCAAGATCATGACGGATTCAGTGAGAATGTGAAATAACAGGAAGACCTGTTAATGGTCCAAAAGAGATATGGTACTATGAAATAGTACAAGAAGAATTTAGAGAATGATAAAGCCTGAATGACAGAAATGTTATGATAAGGGGGCAGAAAACTTGGGTACGAGATTTCAATTGAAGACTCACGTGGTGACTGAATTGCACAATCCTTTGTATGGGCGGAGGATTTGTGTTTACTCAGTTACTATGTGATAATCATTGAAATGTTAGAGTCGCGCTAGCAGTTTTGATAAATAGATAATATTAAATTTAGGCATGAGTTCTTAAAACTCATGCATATGGTAAGTCCATGACTCATAATCGTATGGTTTGTTTGAGCCCCTCAGCATATGGATAGTCTTTGATTTGTTCTCAGACTACATACTGCTAGGACAAGCTTTAAAACTCATATTCTTGTGGTAAGTTTCTGGACTCATAATGTGTGGCAAGTTTGATGAACTATACGGGGGCTATAGAAAGTTGGAGTAAATAGAAATTGTAATATGGGGATACCAAAGGGCAATTGGCTTTAGTGCAAGTGGGAGATTGAAAGTAGTATGCCCTCAAGCCAATCACATTTGATGTGATAAGCATATACTTTGTAATCTTGTTCGTTTATTAATAAAAGTATCAAGGCATTTCTTTATTCATGATTAATTACTTGAATTAATCAAATGGATAAACCCATAGTTTTCGAGCAATGCTTTTAGAACCATGATGAGGATCATGCTAATGAGATCTAAATTCAAGATAACTCAAAACTAAAATTGTTCATAATCGTTGGATCACTAAAAAGGGGATTAGTAGATCCGGATAGATTGACATACTATGCTTGCTCTTATGAAGAGGATGATTGATCTCATAATCATTTGTGTAGAGACACTAAAGCAAGTATGTATGTGCTTATTAGAGAATAAGTTCACTGAACGTGACTCGCTCAAGGAACACCTAATGGAGTCTTACTTGCCTGTCAATAGGAGTTCCTTTTGTGATAGTAGTACAAGTGATCCTTGGACTTGAGATCATCATCGTATCTTGTGTATGATGAATTATGTTTTGACATATTCCTTAAAACCTTTAGGGTGTATCAAAGGGTATGATCGGATATAATAAGTCATACATGGAGATAGATGAATGATCAACAAAGAATCTACCACTTCTAGTAAAAGAAGAGAATGTCCTATGCGATTCGATAAATGACAACTCAGTAGTCATTGGCCAAGGCAGAATGAAAATTAGAAAGTAGTTTCTAATTTATATTAATTAGAGTTATTCATTTAAGGATCGAAATGCATATAATCAAATAAAATAAGACTTGACAGTTATACCATGTCTTATATTTGATTGGGACGTTGTGAGGTAGAAGGATTGAATTGTACAGTAACTATTCGCTGAATAGGTTCTTTTGTGATTAAATGTTGAAATCTATATTATCTGAAAAGTCGTTGATCGCTAAGGGGGCTTACCCTTATTATGGAATAAATATTATTTATTTAAATGAATTAAATAGTTTAATTTATTTAATAAATAAGATTAGAATAGTTCTAATTAATTTATTCTATAACCGGTTTAATATGGAGAACCTAAAGGGTCACACCGCAAAAGGAAAATAATTATTTAAGAAGTAAATGACATAATTGTAATAATGAATTAAGTATATTTAATTTATACTATGTGGATAGAATAAATTAAATAGCTTAATATTTATTATTTAGTATTTTGGAAATACTAATTATAAATTAATAAGAGGAGTCTTATTATTATTATTACTATTATTATTATTATTTAGTTCCTAAATGGTTTAGGAATTAATTAATAAGAGTACTCTCATAATTGATAATTAAGTTCCTAAATAGTTTAGGAATTATAATTATTATATTAAATTAATTAAGATCCTAATTAGATTAGGAGTTTAATTAAAAACTCTATTCCTAAAGGTGTTAGGAGGGTTTACTAAGTCTATAAATAAGAGAAGTCTTATTATGGATTAAGGTTACACACATACACTTTCATAAGTTTTGGGAGAGTACTCACATATTCTGTAGAGAGAGAAAACTAGGGTTTGCTATCACTCACTTCTTGAATTATTGTTATTCCTTGGTGGATCACTTCTAGAGGCCAAACACTTGGGTGGCTAACATTGATCATTGGAATCCAATCGGTGAAATTCAAGGAGAACGCGAAGGATTTGGAAGTGAACTTGTACCCGTTGAAGCTTTGAGTTCTGCAAGGGTATATCTCTAACTTATTCTTTATTAATTAATAATTGCGCATAAAGGTCGATCCTGGATTATGGTTTGTAAATTTTTAAATTTGATTTTACCATGCTTCCGCTAATTTTATGCTATTTGATTGCGTCTATGAATATTACAAACCAACATTAAGAAGTAAAACCATGAGGATTTTACTTCTAATCTTGATTTGGGCTTGGCCCAATTGCTTGAACCAAGTTAATTAACTTAATATCAGCCTCCTTAATGAATTCCCTTGAATTATCTTAAGCCCAAATTCCTTGGATTAGTTCATTAAGCCCTTCCTTGAATCTTTTAGTCCTAACTCTTGTAACTGGACCAATAGGAACTTGAATTGGATCAGCCCAAGCGTTATTTCCTTAATTCTCATATACGCCTAAGCCAAGCTTGTCCTCGTCATTCCTCTCCTTCTTGGAAAGGATTTATCCTAAAATTGTCACCTACGTTAAACGGACTTAGATCAATAACTTTGAATGTAGTACTAACATTATACTCACTTGGTAAGTCTAGTTCGTAGGCATTGTATTGATGCATTCAAGGACTTGAAAAGGACCATCTCCCCTAGGAAGTAAATTTAGAACGCCTTTGAGCTGGAAATCTCTATTTTCTCATATGTAACCAAAAACAATCTCCTAGCTCTAATATCAATTGACGACATCCCTTATTAGCTTGCTTGGCATATTGCTCAATCCTCTTCTCGATGTTGAGTCTCGCTTTATCATGTATCTGCTTTACAAATTCAGCCTTTTTCTTTCCATCCAAGTTAATATATTCAAACACAGGTAATGGAGATAAATCCAACGGTGTCAAAGGATTAAAATCATATACAATCTCAAATGGAGAAAAATTAGTCGACCATATGGTAATGGCCCAGTGGTCACTCCATCCTCTTGGTATCCAAGAGGTTGGGATTTCGATTCTTGTTGTGGGCATGTGTGAGTGTGTGTGTGGATTTAAAATTAGCAACAACAAAAAAATTAGTAGCAGAATGAACAAAACGATTTTATGCAAACTTAACATGAGGCAAACACTCTTCCCAAGTTTTAAAATTATTTTTAATCACAACCCTTGACAATGATGATAAAGTTTTATTAACTAACTCTGTTTGGCTATCAATTTGTGGATGACAAGTAGTACAAAACAACAATTTAGTACACCTAACTTACACCACAAAGTCTTCCAAAAGTAACTCAAGAACTTAATATCCCTGTCAGAAACTGATAGACTCCACGACACGCTTGCGTGATGTGGTCGCTGCCTGGATCGTCTCTGGCAAAGTTGTATTGGTGGACACCAACGACACCATAACTCTTCGCTTATTTGGAAAGGAGAACCTTGGTACAATAGATAGTGCAATGAAATATGCGTTGAATGGAATCTCAACCTATCGTCCATAATGAGACAAGAACCTTAAATTTTAGTGCCAAAATTCGAGGGTTCCCTTATTTTTCGTAGCTTTGATGTCCTTTACGATAACTGTCATCACTTTGTCATACGAAAATATTTTGAAGTGATTCTTAAGTCTAAATTGCTTAGAATTTCATGATCTACAACTTTCATTTATATTTTTAAGGAAAATTCTAAATTTAAATTTTCAAAAAATGGCAAAAATAGACAGTAAGCATGGTTTGACCAATATTATTAGGGTTAACTATGTGAAACATTGTACTGCGTGCTTTAAATCTTTAAGAGATCATGTTATAAGACTCAATTACACTTTATAACATAAAAATCATAAATCACAAACTTTCTCATAGAAAGATTCATGACTTTTGCTCAAGAACACACAAAGAATACGAAGAACGGAAAAATCGTACATGGTAACGACTTATGTTCTTGAGCTTTTGGTTTTCGTACTTGAAATAATTTGAGCATTATAACTACTTACATAAGTGATTATGACACTTTATAATTGACAAAATTTGATCATTTATAACGGTTTGTATAATTAATTATAACAATTTATATTAATTGCTCAAGAACATACGAAGAACATAAAGAACGGAAAAACCGTACATGACTACAACGTACGTTCTTGAGCTTTAAACTATGAAATGAAATTTGACATAATAATTACTACAAAATGAAGAAAGGCTCAAGAACACGTGAAGAACACGAAGAACGACAATCGTACATGGCTACGACTCACGTTCTTGAGCTTTTGAAAAATTAAAGACGAAAGGAAAATTGAACATAATAACTTTTAGAGATTGTACCTTTAGTGTTTGCAAACTTTAACTATTTTTTTACAATTTTCAATGTAGTAACTCACTAAAACTCTCTCTCAATATATATATATATATATAGCTTTGATATTTGAATTTTTGCTTTGAAAATGAATGATAAATCAAGTGCACAATACTTGCTATTTATAGGAAAAATTAATTTTCTTTAATTGCACTTTTAGTCCTTGAAGTTATAATTAGTTTACATAGGGACTTGGACATATATTTAAGAACTTAGGACACTTTATCAAAAGCACAAAACGGCTGGCCATTTTGATCCAATAGCCTAGATTTCATCTTGCTTTACTTTGTTCTCATTGGTCAAAAAATAATCACCTAGATAGTTAGCTTGGATTTTGATTGGTTAATTCAATTTTACGTGAATTTAGTTGATAATTAGTTAATATAACTAGTGTTTCCTTACCTAATTTAGTTAATCTAACTTGTTTTTCTTTTCTTAACCAAGATTGGTGCATTAAAGTTCACATGGATTGCAATTCTCGCACGTGACTGATCGAAAACGTTTTAGTTGGATTACTAGTTAGTATTTAGTTCCATTTCAACTAATTTGATTAATTAGTATAATACTTAATTATTTATACATATTTATATCGTATAATACATTGTATAATACTCGTATTACACTTCGTATTAATCTCGTATAATGTTCCGTATAATTTTCTTTTTATATAGTACATTATCCTTCGTATTTTTTTCATATTCGTCCCGTATTTGATAATAGTAATGTTCAATAATTATTTTGGGTAAAATTTTTTTTAGTGGAAATGCATTTATTGTCTGAATAAAAGCTATTTAAGAATGTGAATTTTTCAAATTCAGATATTTGTATTTGAATGAGTAGTGTTTTTTGTCTTATTAACTAAAAATATATTATTAGATATTTGACATCTATACAGCGTATAAATACTATATCGTGAAATGCGAAAACTCGAAACGATGAATAGAACTACCAAAAAGACGGAAAAGAGTTTTCTCGAGAAACACATTTTTCGTCTTTTTCTCAAAAAAAATTATTGGTTCCCTGAGTTCTATGACTCATATAAATACTATTGCGTGAAATGTGAAAAGTCCTAAAATGATGTAAGACGAATTTTAGAGACATAACTGGTTTCTACGTTTTAACTTTTAGGGTTTAAGTTTTAACACATATTTCTTTAAAGTACATAATTCTATACATAAAATTTTATATACACATAGATTGGAACATAATTCAATCACATGATATATTCTTGAAGTATAACGTAACCTTTATTATTCACATAAAGTGGAATTACAAAATTGTCAGAAGTTCGGAACATTAGAAGTGCATTTTCAAAGACATGGAGCATAGGAAATTCGATCAACAAAGCACAAAATTTTATGACTAAGGCGGGCTCTCCGAGGCAGAAGCCAGAAGGCTCAACGAGGCACTCTCATTGGGACTTGAGTACGGATCTTGGCTCGGTGGCTAGAGGAACAAGAGGATTCAATCATCACTTGAGGCAACAAGATAAAAGATAGGTATTTCTAGTAAATGACATAAAGTCACATGTAAGGTACATGACCAAGAGGCTCCCTCCCTTATAAATTAGCTATTCCGTTTCATGAGTAGAGAATTTTAAACCGTGCTCTCCACACTCTTTGAAGGCTCTCTCTAGAGTTTTTGCCATAAGATCGTCCTGGTAATTGCTTGCTTATACTTCTCCCCTCGTCAATCCTTGATCAAGATTTCATACTCCCTTGTGAATTTCTCTTCTCCTCGACCTATCTCAAACCCTAATCCTCGCAAGTAAAATTTTCCTTACCTCCAACGGATAATACCTGATATGATCTTAGTCATGTTTTTCACCTCACTCTATTATTCTTTTCTTTTCCTAATAGGTTTTCCCCAACTGTCCCAAACTAACTAGCAGATTACTTGGCCTTCTCCCTCTCCCCATTTTTCCCGCACATATTCTCCTTTCTTCCAATAACTCCACAATTTCCATTTTTTGCTCACATATTCTACCTTCTTCCAATAACTTCAACAACTATTTTTCATTTATTTATTATGTACTAGTATTTGCAAGCACAAATTTAACCTACCGGACCGAAGTACATACAAACTAAGTGCAAGGAGAACTTGAAAATCATATGGTCAAGAAAAACCAATTGAAAAATGGTTGGATTTCAAATGATTTGTGTTCACCGAATAAAATTATATCATCAGAGTGCTTTCAAAGATATCCATTTTGCAAGGGCCATCAGCATATAGTATAAACACATTTCTACAGATGCAACACACCAAACCAACCCTTATTCGGATGCAGAAAGTTGAAACATAGTCAAATGTATTACACAGACGGATGAATAATTCAAAGATATGTTTGATACAATCCTTAAAGTTGTAACGTGTAAACACAGGACAGGGACGAATAATTCATATCACCTAAATCTATGTATGTAACCACTAACCAGAGAAGCTGTGTTTCTCAGATATGTTTCAACTGCTTAGCAAAACAACAGAAAAATCCCCAACATATTTAACCCCATATTGTATGGAATTTCAAACTTACTTGAGATAATATAGGCTACTAAAATAGATGTCACTTGTCAACTAAAAACTATCTCAATTACAACTTAACAAAGTTTTCGCGTTGGGTAATTTTACCTATTTTATGTAAATAAATAAATAAAAACTGAAAAGAAAACAAAAAATGTGGAAACAATTACCAAATCGATTATTCATCCCACGACAAAGTAGGGAGTCTTCAAGAGAAAAGTTATCAATTCGATGGCTATCCTCCTTTAAAAAACGTTAGTGATTGCCAAAGAAAAGTCAACCACACAATCCCTAGTCAACAATACATCTTGTTGATCAGGATATAAGAACTGAAATGTACCCAAGCAAATCCTACAGATGTTTACCTCAATTTCTAATTTGGGAAGAGTGAAGACTAAGTGAATCTTTATTGGCTTCAAACCATTGATCATTGCATCTCCTTCCAAATCCACTGGTTTTGAAAGGGCAAAAAACACAATTAATGATGAGAGCAAAGAAAAAGAATTTGGCATTCATGAAGACCTAATAACTGGAAGATGCACCTATCGCACACCTGGAGCACAACAAATCATCTTGAGTTCCAACAATGGTCAAATGAATGAAAGTTTAACATAGAGCTAGGAATTGTAAAGGATAATCAACGAGAAACCAAGCTCAACCAACCAATCATTGGCACTAACTGCAAAAGGTTTCAACTATGTTTATGAGATTGTGATACTTCAGAAAATAGCTTAGTCAAAACCAAGTCAGTTACCCCCTGTTTGCAAGTTTTATTTTGGGGGGAAGGGAAGGGAAGGGAGAAAGTTGTTCTCTCCAAAAAATTTGGAAAGAAGAACTTTTCCTTCCCTTACCTCCGAAACAAAACTCACAAACACAGCCTTAAGAACAGCTCATCTTATGGCCTTGGGGATAAGCCGATCAAACTGAGCCATTTTTACATCCTTGACTTGAATAACAAATAAACCAAGCTTTTCATAGATATTTCAAATTCAAATTTCATATACTCAACTCAGCTCTAAAGTCAATTGTAAATTAAGCTATAGTTGATTCAGACCTAAAGAATCAATTTATTCGATATATATACCTACTAAATGGATACTTGCATTTATTTTCAATTGAATGAACTAACTCTGCAAAAAGATAAAAAAAAAATCAGTCATGATCATCATTACAACTGCAGAATATGTGAATATGTATACCTTTTCGCGTTAGCAAATGCCTCTATTGCATCCAAACTTGGTCTCACTCTTTTTATTGAGTTTGGATCCTTTGCAATTTCAAAATATATTTTAAATCAAAAAAACATGAAACAACATGAAAGTCCAAAATATAAAGAAAAAGTAGTTATGCTCATTGCTACAACTACATAATTTGTAAAACTTTTAGGGGCAAATGCCACTATTGCATCTGAACTTGGTGACCATGTTCCTAAATCCTTAATAGCATTTAGACAAGTAATTTGGCAAGATACTATAAGTCCCAAAATGAAAGTCCAAAATAATAAAATTTTCGGGAGTTTACATAAAAAAATAATTTTGGTAAGTATCTTTAATGAATATGGAATGCATGTTTGGAGCGCACACTTGAACCACTCTGATACACTATTTTTGAGTTGTATCTGTATAGATAGTATAACTCTGTTCCAGAACGATGATCATTGTTGGATGTGATAATCAATAAATTAAGAATTCAGTGAATGGATCACCAGCTAATAAAAGGGACCTATAAGATCATAGAATAAAATTAAGTCGCAATACAAATTACACTCAATTAATCAAGATGGCGGGGAAAAACACAAACACAGTTGAACAAGTCTGTAGCAATCAATTGGATATGCAAAAAACTTTTACTTCCTGTGTATTCTGTATAGGAACTCAGTGATCTCCTCTCCTGCTGTTGACCAGATCGCTAACAAAATGATCTTCCTCATTTTGCAATTGTACCAAGTATACATGGTAAGCGGAATTGTAAGCAGCAGCCATGCGCAAATACTTTTCAGCCTCAGCCTTACGACCCTCATTGGTTAAAGCACTTGCAAGCATTAGTAACCCATCATAATAGTGGGATTTGCTCTTTGCATCCTCTGGTTCTTTCATGTGGCCTATTCTTTCTAAATGTGGAATACCTTCTGCATTTCTCCCCTGCCGTATGTAGGCAACACCACCCCATAGAGAAGCAAGTATCAACTGATCAACCTCCTCAACATTTGTCGGAGGGCCCATAAGAAGAATCCTGGAGACTGCACGCTCCAAGTATTCTGCAGCCTCAGCTAGCAATCCATCTTGCAATAGTGTCTGTCCCAAAACAATCAAAGATCTTATGTGCTCAGGATCCTTGTCCAATGCCAGTCTTAGTAAAGGAACTGCTCTTTCTTTATGCCCTTTTGCCAACATTTGAATTGAAAGATTAACCAACTCTTTGGGCATTAAGTTTTTAACAGAAACTTTCTGCTGCTTTGTTGATGTATCCAATATTTTTACACCTGGAGCACCTATTTCTTGAGGATTTTTAGCTGGAACACTAGCACCATCCTTCACAGGTAGCCTGAAATACTTACGAACATGCGGGGTGTTAATGCATAATTGTTGGACGAGAGATAATGAGCTATTTGTGACCCAATAGACTAAACTCCCCTGTGGAACAAAAAACCCAACAACAAGGATTGGCAGCACCAATCCATCCATAAAAAACTTGTAGGATTTGAAGAATAAACCAATCTGGCCAATCATTTCTCTAATTGAAAATTTACTAAATGAAAGTTGCACATTAGCTACATGCAAACCAGCAATCAATAAAGGAAATATAGCTCCCCAAAACCCATGAGGTAGTTCAGTTAAATTCTGAAACCATAAAGCACCCCCATTATCAAAACCAAGATGATGATTCAATGACATTCTTCGTATAGTTGTCACTCCCAAAATAAAGCACGGCGTTTGGATTGATATGGCTGCAAGGAACCACAAAATTGATGGGCACCCAATTGCTTTTCTTTTCTTCGAAAAGAGCATAAACTGCTCTTTGTAACGTCTCCCAGAGAGGGGTGGAGGAAATGGAGGCGGTAATTTCGGCAGAAACTCGGATATTTGCTTTACCTTATTGAGTTGCAAGATAATGAAAGGAAATAATGCAATTCTAAGAACAAACGTGGAGGAAGCTATAACTACCCACCATGGGAAGCCAGTGAAATCGTGATATGCATCAAGTAAAGAAATTAAAGCACGAATTGGAAAAATTGAATCCTCCTCACCAGTAACTTTGCTCAGAACCTCTGCAATTTCTGCACTATTTGAAAACTCGGACTGGGTCACCACCGACTCGGCGAAGTTGGAGCTTTGGAAGTCCGAGTCACGAGTTGAGAAGGAATGGGAGAAAGAGAAATTATAAGGTGCGAGCGAAGGCAGAAGAGTATTGCGTGCGGATGAGTTCGAGTAGTGGTGTGATTTGGTTGAGATGGAACTGGAGAGGCCAGAAGTGGAAGATATGGTTGGTATGAGCCGAGATCGACGAAGAAGTAATAATTTTGAGGCTGCCATTTCAGACGAAGCTTCTGTATCGGCCAAAGCTTAGGGCGATCTCAGAAGAATTTATTAGGTAATGATTAGGCGTTAAGGAAGAATTAAATCTCAATATAAAATTTTGAATTGTTTTTAGTATTCTTTTATTCTCTTTTATGAATAACATAATTTAAAATAAAAAAAATTAAATTAATTTTAACCACGGCATAAGGGCCATGATGACTACAGAGTCATTCTCACCTTCCTCCGATCTCAAAATACAAAATTTTAGTAAAACTCAGTCAAAATTAAAGTTTAAAAATATCAAAAAAGTATATAATTATTTTTTTTATAATCTAAATTCAAATAAAAGAATTAAAATAACATAAATTCAATCTTTAGTTGTTGACTCGAATATTTTTCTTATTATTGGATTCACTTGAAATAATTAAGTCTTTAAAAAATTAAATATTGAATTTAATTCTTTTTTTAATTCAATTTCATTTTTTATGTAAAAATTAATTATAAAAATTTATATTTTTTAATTCTAGTTTTTTGGTGTGTTAATTTTTATTTAAAATTAATTACTAAAATTTATACATAAAAATAAATTGGATGAAATTAATTATGAAAGTTTTATTTAGAATTATGCTATTGGTTAGAAGGAATAAAAGGAAAAATAGAAGAAAAAAAAAACCTAAAAATTATATGTTGGTATTTAGTTTTTCTCTTTAATATCATTTCATGGCCTCTTACACCTATGAAAAACAATATTGTTCACATACAAAATAGTTTAGCGACCATTATGAAATAAAAATTAAATAATAAAAAAAATTAAAGGATGAGTACAAGAACTCAATAGTTTGTTTTGACTCTCTACTCCTGTTATTCATCACTCCTAACTTTTCTAAAGTATTATTTTTTTTTATTTGTTTATTTGTTTATTTACCTACATATGTGTGTGCCATATAATTACTTATAAGGAAAACCCCCCGGGGGTTGATGGGTATAAAGATTTTCTCGTTTGAGAATTTTTTTTTCTTTTTATTTTTTTTTAAAGCATCTCCAGTAATGACATTTTAGACTAAATATAGTCTAAGAATCATTTTTTCTCTTCAGTAAATGGACTAAATATAGTTCATGACTATATTTAAAATTCTCAAAAGACTATATCTAGGAATTAGATAGTCCATGGATTATAAATTTAATAATATTTAAATAGAAAAGTAGAAAGATGATTAAAGTTTTGTTGAATTTATTAATTATTTTTATATTTTTATATTATAGTCCATAGGATAGTCCATCTGTTGGAATGATGGAAGATTAAAGGATATTTGCTGATGTCATATGGACTAAATATAATCCATGAAATAGTCCATCTGTTGGAGCAAATTTTGGTCATTTTCTTTGTTGTAAATATATATAAAAAAAAAATTAAGTATTTTTTTGTATTCTCCAAAAGTCCAAAAAATATTCTGAATTTACTATAGTACGTATTTAACTTTTTCTGTGGCGGTCAATGTAAAGTCTTTTTTCAAATCAATTATTGATTTGCTGTTAATTTTAAAGTTATTTATGTGCTCCACTCCACTGTCCACGTTCTTTACAATCTCTTACCCACAGTCTTTCTTGTTATCATCACGCCTAAGTTTTTATTTAAACTGCCATTGCACTATTTTAAGTGTAATATTTTGAATATTTATGATATTTAAAAATAAAATTAATACGAATAAGGGTTAAAATTTAAATATAGATTGGAGGAAAGAAGCGGATAAAGGAATAATTAAACATTTAACATAATTTAACCTTTACTAATAAGGCTAAGCTTGTTAGTCATTTTATTAGATTCATAAGAAAATTCTTTGAGAGAAAAGAGTAAGGAAATAGTGTGAGAGCTTGAGGGTGATAACATCTAGATCATCAAGGGAGTATATCTAGTAGCCAAGGTAGATTCATCATCCTTTGTCGTTTACTTTGAAAGAAGAAGGAGAGAAACATCTAAGTTTAGAAGGTTTAAAAGTATTCTCTTTTTTATATCTATTTTTTTATGGTTAAAAATGGTTATATAAATGTTTGTCATAGTTGATTGTGGGAGAAATTTGTGTTGTAGGAATCATGTAGGGTTTTGAAGGTATAAAGATGGAAGATGATGGAGATATATGTGTATTTATGTGTATATATGTATGAATATGTATATTAAGTGATTTTGATGGTCAAAAATATATTTTCAAAATCTTAAATGCTAGAACTATGATATATGTATAGATTCATGATTTTGTATGTTCAATAAGTGTATTACCATGTTTGGTATATAAAAAGATAGAAGAAGTTGCATGAAAATATATTTCCGGTAAAATCCTAACTAGCTATGTGATATAAAAAGTTGTAGTTTGAAATGTACAAGTTGATTATTTGATTTTTATGGCTAGAAAGTTAGATTTGTGAATTATAAAGATAACTCAACTTGAATCACTCAAAAATATGTAAAAATGAAGAAGTTATGGTATTTATCGCAAAACATATTGTTTTTAAAACCATAGTCGAGTGGTCCTAAAATTTGTGTCAAAAACGATTTCAAAAATACGACCGATCTATGAAATATTGTTGTATTCTGTCGGACTGCGCCAGGACACAGTGTTTAGCTACCATTTCTAGGAAAATAATGATTTTTCGGATCGGCTCGTGTTGGGTCGATTTTTGCTGGTTCAGGTTAGAGAGTTTAAAAATATTTTTAAATTAATGATATTATTATTGGATCCAATAAATATAATTTAAATATTGTAGATGTTTAATTCAATGAGTAAAAATGAATAAATATTATTAAATATTTAATGATATAAGTAAATGAATAGAATATTATTAAATGATTAACAATATTAGAAAATTAATAAAATATTATTAAATGATTAATAATATTAAAAAAATAGTAAAATATTATTAAATAATTAATAATATTAGGAAAGGAATGGAATATTATTAAATAATTAATAATATTAAAAAATTAATAAAATATCATTAAATAATTAATATTATTAGATAAAAGTTTAAAGAATATTAAATGATTAATATTGGTATTATGTGATTAAAATATCATCAAGTGACGATAATATTTCTAAATGTTTGGTATATTATTAAATATTTAATTATTTGTTTAAATATTTGTAATGTTAGATATATAAGGGTATTTATATGAACTTAGATGTGGTATTAATTGGAAGATCAACTGTATTAATTGTTAGGTCTTTTAAGAGAAAAATAATTTTGTGTCGGTTAGCTGTAGATAACCCTCGAGGCAAGTTTCCTATACTTAAACTTGTATTTATTTTCCAAAAGCTTTAAGTGGTTTAATTATTGAAAATTAATCCATATCAATGTTGTTTGTGTATTCGCACATAGTGCATTTGAAGTTTTATAATTATTTGATTCATGAATTGTTTAAGAATGCCTAAGTTAATTGTTTTGGCTAGACATCGCATGTATAAATTCATTAACTTGAATATTTTTAAAAGATTATCCAAACTATTGGTTGTCATGAATTTTTATAGTAAGACTGAGAACAAACAATCCTAGACAATGGGATTATATTCGAAAAATCGACTTTTGCGTAATATGTCTAAATGTTATGTATATATATAGGGTACAAGAGGTTAATCCCCTCGAATACCAAAATAATAAAAGGGTCAAATGCATATCTGATTTACCTTAAGTATTAGTTCATTATCCTTAGAAGACACACAGTAGTAAAGATTCAATCATTTCTTTTAATTGAAATTGACTCTTATTCTTTCACAATTATTATATATTGTTGAAAACTCTGAAGTTTTTTCTCATTCAATAATGATATATCTTATATTAATTGTTCTTAAACTTGCTGAGCAAGCTAGTTGTTCACCCTTGCTATATCATGAATAAATTTTCAGCTAAGCTCGAGTGCTCCAAAAAAGAAGAGGGCAAGGGAAAAGCCAAAACATAGGATTTGTTTTATTTCATCAATGAATCGAGTGGTAACACAATTAAATATACTTTCATTTCATCAATGAATATATTTTATTGCAATACTGATATCGTTTTGTTTGTCTGATTATAGGATGCCTGAGATCGGACAATCTAGTTACACAATTGAGGAGGATTTCATTGATATCTATATAGATACTACACAACTGCTGGTGGATGAACCAAGGGAGGATCTTAAGTCTGGTCCAGAGATGAAGGATAGAGAGGAGCCAGTCAGAGCTAGGGTGATGAGGCCATATAGTGAGGATAAGACCGAGTCAGAGGAAGAGGAGTCAGCCGAGTATGCTGATGGCATGAGCACTACTACTAGTGACATAATCGAGGAGCTAACTACCAGGAATGATGAGCTGAAAGATAGAGTTTAACATTTTGAGGAGGAGAATATGACCCACTAGCATATGGAAGATCGGTATAAGATAGTAGCTTACCCGTTCTCTGGCGAGAACCCGGAGCTGAAGGATCAGGTAGCTAATTTAGAGGAACAGGTACATGGGTACATAGACTCCGTGGAACATATTAGGGCACTGACTCATCAGTTGGGGGATCAAGATACCGAGCTGCAGACTAAATTAGTAGAGTCAAAGGCTAGGTGAGGCTGAGTTGAAGGTTCAGCAGATATATGCAGAGAAAGAGGCCATCAAGGCCCATCGGCAGGAGGCAATAGAAGAGAGAATTGAGATGGAGATACAAAAGGATGTTGCACATGGGTAGATCATAGAGCTGAAAGACGAGGTCCGAGAGAAGAGGGTCAAGATCGATAAGATCAGTTATGTCTATCGCTTTTCATTTGACAGATTTCAGAGTAGGGTGTACTATTACCCAACTGAGGAGGATCAGTCTAGGCACACTATCAGTATGAACTTAGTGATAGCTATAGGGGATGAGGAATATGATAATGTAGTTCGTCGGGGGATGCGTAGTCATTAGTAGTAGTTATTTTATGATATTGTATGTTATAGATGCAGTAGAACCCAACTTTTGTTTTGACAGAGGGTTAGTATGTTTGTAAATCTCAACTCTAGGAAGTTTGTGGGATATGTTTATGTTTATGATAGAGGAATTTATAGCAGTATGCTTGTGATGTAAAGTGTTATACACTATTATTTTAGCATATGAATATAAATGCAGTTATGTTTATGTTTATATGTGTTGAGGTGATTAATTATACCTTAGATTTAAATTGCTTATGCGATAAAACGAAAGTAAAAAGATGAGACAAATATAATAACTTAAATTTCTTTTATACAGAAAATGCCACCACATAGAAGAAATCAACCACCACCACCACCATTACCGGAAGAGTCAGTTAATGCAGAAGGGGTACCACCAAACCCAGTTTAAGAGTTTGTGAAAATGTTAATGGGAGCATTCCACGGACGTAACACTAACGCCACGGAAGCACCAAACCCTGTTGCTCCACTAGCCAACTTCAAAAACTTCAAACTAATAAGAGCACCAGAGTTCAAAGGAAAGACGAATATGATAGAAGCCCAGACCTGGATAGAGGAAATGAAAAAGGTCTTTGAGGTTACACGTGTAGTGGAAGAGCAAATGACAGCGTTTGCCACCTTTATGATGAAGGGGGAGGCGAAATACTGGTGGAAGGCTAACAAAAACAGAGCAGGAGAGGGAACTATCGCTTGGGCGCGATTTAAGAAATTGTTCTTCGAGAATTACTTTTTGGAGAGCACACAAGCCAGAATAGAAGTTAAATTCTTGGAGCTTAAGCAGGGGAACATGTCAGTAGAAAGATTACGTAGCCAAATTCAATGAATTTGCAAGATTCACTCTTCATCAGGTGGACACCAAGGCAAGAAGGGCAAGGAGATTCGAGTAGGGACTGAAACCCTGGATTTTCAGTAGAGTCGTTGTTCTTCAAATTAGCAACTTTTCAACCTTGTTGGAGAAAGCCATTATAGCAGAGGGTGAAAGTGAAGCTCTAACCAAGTACAACCAGGAACAGAACAAGAAGAGAGGTGAAGGAGGAAGCAACAGGGGCAGCAACTCGAACAAGCGCAAATGGAACAACAATAGTTTAGGGACACCCCAGGAAAGCGAATAGAAGAAGGGGAACAAGTGCGAAAAGAATCATTCCGGGGAATACATGAAAGGTAATAACTTCTGTTATAATTGATGGCAAGAAGGGCATATCGCTCCTAATTGTCCCAAACAAAAGAAGAGATGATGTTTCTCATGTGGAGCTGTAGACCATCAAATTAAGGATTGTCCCAAGTGGAAGAATGACGGAGGAAGTGAAAATAAGGGCAGTAACAACAAACTTGCAATCGGAGGACCGATGCAACAAAATAAGCCAACAACACGGACTTTCAACATGATGGTGCAGGATGCCGTGGAATCTAAAGACGTTGTGTCAGTCATTATTTTGATTAATAATATAAATACTTATGTATTGTTTGATTTGGGTGCTACCTGTTTGTGTCTGATGATTTTGGTAAACGGTTAGAGTTGCCTAAACAAAAATTAAAAAATCCAATGAACATAGAAGTTGCCAATAAAGAAGTGATTCCTGTAGAGTATATACATAGAAATTATTGTGCGAAAATCAGGGGTCAGAAGTTGGGTGTGAACTTAATTCCAATACATTTGGGAGGGTTCGATGTTATACTTGGAATGGATTGGTTATTTAACCATAGAGTTGTAATTGATTGTCAGAAGAAGTGTATACATTTTGAGATACCAAATAAGTCTAAGGTTGTATTTTGTGGCAGCAAATCGCCAAGACAATCTTGTTGTTTAACAATGATTCAGGCCAAGAAACTATTGAAGAAAGGATGTCACAAATGGTGAATCTTGAGATGAAGTAAATACCAATAGTTAAGGAATTCATGGATGTTTTTTTAGATGAACTGCCAGGTCTTCCGCTAGATAGAGAGATAGAATTTGTAATTGATTTAGTACTGGGACAACGTCGATATCAAAAGAACCATATAGGATGACTCTAGTAGAAATGGGGGAGTTGATGGTTTAGTTACAAGAGTTGTTGGATAGAAAGTACATCCAACCTAATGTTTCTTCATGGGGAGCACTTGGGTTGTTTGTAAAGAAGAAAGATAGATCGATGAGACTTTATATGAACTATAGAGAGTTGAACAAAGTAACAATTAAGAACAAGTATCCGTTATCAAGAATTGACTATCTATTTGATCAACTAAAAGGGGCGAAGTATTTTTTAAAGATTGACTTAAAGACTGGTTATCATCAGTTAAAAGTAAGGAAGGAGGATGTACCAAAAATAGCATTCTGAACTCGTTACTACCATTATGAGTTTCTGGTGATGTAGTTTGGACTGACAAATGCGTTAGTCGCATTTATGGACATGATGAACAGAGTATTAAAGCAGTACTTGAATAAATTTGTAGTTGTATTCATTGACTATATTTTGGTTTATTCCAAAATGGAAGAGGAGCACGCCGAACATTTAAGATTAGTGTTGGAGATATTAAGGAATGAGCAGCTGTATGCAAAATTTTTAAAATGTGAATTCTGGTTAGAGAGAGTTCAATTTTTAGATCATGTCATTGACAGGAAGAAGTTTTAGTGGATTCTGCAAAAGTGGAAACAGTGATTAATTGGGAACAACCAAGGACACCGACGAAGATTAGGAGTTTCTTAGGTTTAGCGGGTTATTATCGGAGATTTATCAAGGACTTTTCGAAGATAGCAATGCCATTAACAAATTTGACGAGGAAGACAGTGAAGTATGTGTGGATGGAGAAGTGCGAGCAGAGTTTTCAAGAATTAAAGAAGAGACTTAGTGAAGCATATGTGTTGACTTTACCAGACGATAAGGGAGGTTTTACAGTCTATAGTGATGCATCGCACAAGATACTAGGCTGTGTGCTTATGCAAAACGACAAGGTCATTGCGTATGCATTAAGGCAATTGAAGGATTATGAGAAGAGATACCCTACCCATGACTTGGTATTGACAGCGGTAATGTTTACCCTTAAAATTTTAAGGCATTATTTATATGGGGAAAAGTGTGAGATATTCACAGACCATACAAGTCTGAAGTATATATTCAAACAAAAAGAGTTGAATATGAGGCAGATGAGGTGGTTAAAATTGATCAAAGATTACGATTATGAAATTCTATATCATCTCAGCAAAGTTAATGTAGTAGTAGATGCTCTAAGCAGAAAGAGCAGAGAGAAGTTATTTGTATTGACAGACTAGGAAGAATTGGTAAAAGAAATAACTCGAATGAAGTTGTAGCTGAAAAATCCGAAAGATTCTAAAGAAAAATTGGTGGAGATGGAAGCAAGCCCAACCTTATTAGACAAAATTAAGGAGGCTTAAGACAAAGATTAAGAATGTGATAGAATAAGGAAGAGAATGACCGATGGGGAAGAGGTCAAGTTCAAAGTTGATAACAAAGGGTTGCTAAGGTTTAAAAATTAGGTATAGGTACCGTTAGTGCCTGAATTACGAGAGGAGATTTTGCAAGAGGCCCACAGTACAAGATACTCAATACATCCGGGTAGTACAAAGATGTATCAAGATCTACGTCAACATTTTTGGTGGCCGAATATGAAAAAAGAGGTTGCAGAATATGTCAGCCAATGCCTAACTTATCAGAGGGTAAAGGAAGAACATCAAAGGCCAAGAGAGTTATTACAGCCATTAGAGATTCCTGAATGGAAATTGGAGCATATCACGATGGATTTTGTGGTAGGACTTCCAGCAACACATAAGTGATACGATGCGATATGGGTAATTGTCGATCGACTAACTAAGTCAGCGCACTTTTTGTCGATCAAGATTAGGTTCAATTTGGATCAATTAGCCAAATTATATATTAAATAGATAGTTTCAAGACATGGAGTGCCGGTGTCAATTATGTCAGACAGGGATCCGCACTTCATGTCAATTTTTGGAGGAGTCTTTAGGAAAGAATGGGCACGTAATTAAGATTGAGTACCGCGTATCATCTGCAGATTGATGGACAAAGTGAAAGAACAATTCAGACATTAGAAGGCATGGTCAAAGCCTGTGTAATAGATTTCAAGGGTAGTTGGGAGAACCATCTACCTTTAGTAGAGTTTGCATATAATAACAGTTATCATGCGAGTATAGGCATGTCACCTTATAAAGCATTCTATTAAGGAAAATGTAGAACACCTCTATGTTGAGATGAAGTGGGAGAACGTCGACTATTGGGGACAGAATTGGTTCAACAGACTTTAAAAATTATCAGAGTGATAAGAGCTTGGCTAGTAATAGCTCAGGACCAATAGAAGAAGTATGTAGATTTACATCGTCAAAAATGAGATTTTGAAGTTGAAAGTTTTGTGTTTATGAAAGTTTCTCACTGGAAAGGAAAAATCTGATTTGGAAAGAAAGGAAAATTGAGTCTGAGGTTCATAGGACCGTTCAAAATATTGAAAAGAGTTAGTGAAGTGGCATATAAGGTAACTTTACCTCTTGAACTGGAGCATATTTATAATGTGTTTCATGTGTTAGTGTTGCGGTCATATAAGCCTGATTATAAGCACGTCATATCCTATAAGCCGATTCAAATTGAGAAAAACGTATCGTATGAAGAAATTTCTATTCAAATATTAGATAGGAAAGTATAGACTTTACAAAATAAGGTTATACATTCTATCAAAGTGCTTTGGAGGAACCACACCCTCCGAAAAAGCTAGGTGAGAACTTGAAGAAAAGATGAGGAGTAGTTATCTGGATCTTTTTGAGTAGCCTTGAATTTGTAATTCCGGGGATGAAATTCTTATAAGGGGGAGAATGCAATAACCATGAATTTTAAGTTACAATATAATTATAATTATTAAATAATTATCAATGAATTAAATTTTTTTGTTAATTAATTGTACTCTTATGTAATTGAATTAATATATTAATGTAGTTGTATATTTGTTCATTTATTAAAGTGTAGTACGGTAATATAATGAATTAATTAAAGAAGAGATCAATTAATGAGATTAAACTAAACTAGTAAACATAGTAGCCTAATTGATTTTAATAAGACAAGTCTAATTGGATTATGTATTAACCCTAATGGATTTATTAACTAAGGTCCAAGAGAATTAATGTGGTAGCCCAAGTAATTACTTAATGGGTAGTCCATATAGTGTACACTTGAATGTAGTAAGGTTAGCTCAATGAAATGAATTAATTGAGCCCAAATAAATAAAATGAATGAGCCCATTGAAATAAATTCTAGAGTCCAAAATGGAGCCCAATGTGAACTCAAAAGTTGGTCAATATATATGTATATATATATATGTGTGTGTGTGTGTGTGTGTGTGTGTGTGTGTAATTATATAATAAAAATAAATCAAAAATGGGGCAAAAAGGGCCCATATAGTCGGCCACTTAGGGGTCCCATATGCGGGTGGATTCTTAGCTTGTGGTTGCTTCTTTTATACACTATATCATGCTTCACTCAAGCTCCAAAATGAATTGCAAGCAACATGTCAATTCAAGTAGTCAATCCTAGAAATAGTAAGCATGAATTATCATCTTAAGTATGTTTAATTAGTGTTGCTAGAGGATTAGTAGCTTAAGTAATTGGACCACTTGAACATTATAAATAGAAATCACCAACAGTTGTACAATGTTGGTTCATTTGCTCCTTGTTGGTATTTTCAGAGAGAGATAGAGTTCTAGAGAGAAGTGAGAGAAAACTCTTGAGAGAATACACCAAAAGGTCTCTTGCGTTAGTGATCAAGTGTTCAAGGTGGAGGCTCTAGCTTATTTCTTATCTAGGAAGAAGAAAGCATCCAAGTCTAAAAGGTTTAAAAGTTTTCTATACTTTTGTCTTTTCATTTCTATGGTTAATCTTTATAGTAGATATATTTTTCATGGTTGGATGTGGGAGAAATTTATGTGTGGTGAAACTATGGTGAGCTCGCTCGAAGATATAAGGATGGAAATTGATAGCGAAAATATGTTTATAAATGCTAAATGTATTTTCTATGGTCAATATATAGTTTATATGGTTAAAATATATCTTTAATGGTTCAAAATCTATTTTGAAACTCTACAATAATAGATTTATGATATATATATATATATATATATATATATATATATATATATATATATATATATATATATATATATATCCATGGTTTAATATGTTTAATAGATGTGTTAACATGTTTAGTTTGAAAAGTGGTAGAAGGAAATGCATGAAAACATGTTACCGATAAAAACCCTAGCTTGTTATGTGGTTTGATGCGTTGTAAAATAAGTTATGGATGTTATTTTTATGAGTTTTATGGCTTGAAAGATAACTTTAGAAGTCATAAGAATAACCCAACTTGAATATTTGAAAAATGTGATGAAAGGTGCAAAGTATGGTCTTTATCGTAAAACATGTTTTTGAAACGCTAGTCGATCGATCCTAAATTTTATGTCGAAAATATTTTTGAAAATGTGATCCATCCTTGAAATATTAAAGAACAAGAAGTTAAGAAGATAATAAATATGTTTTGGTATCTTTTGGATGTGTATATTTTATTTTATAAAAGATTGAACCAAATAAATCAAAAAGTGAAAAAATTAGGGTTTGAGAAAACAGAATTACCGCCGCAGCGGTGAAACATTTTGCAAGACATCACCGTAGCGGTTGTCTGAAATTTTTGAAAAATTAACTTTTATGAATCGGGTCGGGTTAGTTTCATCAAATGTTATATGAACAGAAACTTCAACAGTTAACATTTTTTTATTAAATACACGATAAGCTTTGCTTATATCATAATAACCAAGATAGATACTTTCGTCTAACTTAGGTTGGAACTTACTCATATTGCTCTTACCGTTGTTAAGAATGTAGTAGGTATAACCGAAGATGTACGTGTAACTAAGATTAGGATTCATTCCCTTCCAGAGTTCGTAGGGTGTCTTCTTTAACGTAGAGTGAATAAGAGATTGATTTTGAGTGTAGTAGACAGTGTTGACAGCTTCAACTCAAAAATATTCTAGCATCCTTGCAGCTGTCATAAGTGTCCTTACTGCTTTGATGAGAGTTGTGTTTTTCCTTTCAGCTACACCATTCTGTAGTGCAGTCCTAGGTGCAAAGAAATTATGATGTATTCCATTATTTTCATAAAACTGGTTCATCTCAAAGAAATCAAAGTCTCTATCATGATCACTCCTTATAGCCTTGATTTTCTAGCCCTTCTCATTCTCAACCAGCTTAAATAAGTAGATTAAGTTGGAGTTGGTTTCATCCTTAAAGGCTAAAAAGAATACACATGTAAATCTTTTATGGTCATCAACTATGACCAAAGTGTACTTCTTTTCTCCAAGGCTGACAGTAGGTATAGGACCAAAAAGATCCATATGAAAAAGTTGTAGGGGCCTATTGTTGGAGTTGATTGTCTTGTTCTTAAATGAGACTCTTGTTTGCTTCTATAGCTGACAAATTTTGCATGCTTTCTCTTTATTAAAGGTTAGCTTAGGTAGTCCAAAGACTAGATGTGACATCCCAGGTTTTTGACAAGGTTTCTAAATAAGAATCTTAGTTAATTAAGTAAAGGTTGGAAGTTAAAACCTAGTTTAGAATGATAGAAAGTGTAAAGGAATGGATTAAATTATTATTTAATCAAGGTGGTTTAAGTCGGTATAGAAAGACTATGGATGTAAAAAAGGATAGTATGTAATACATACGAATGGGTAGTTAGAAAAAAATTATTTTAAGACACTGTATTTCGTCAGAATATGATAGATTAAATATATGTGTATATTTAAATATATTTAATCTAATGAGTGAAAAGAAAGGTAAAATTTAGATAAAAGTGATAAATGATGAAAGAAAGTGTAAATTAAGCTTTAGTTATGAACATTCATAACTAGCTTAGTAAACAGGCCTTGAGAGGCTAGGTTACGAGAATGGTAAGATAAGGTATGTCAGAATGTGCAAAAAGTATAGAACAATTTAGCCTTATTTATATATTAGGAATTTACTGTGTAATAAGAGTTATAAGATTTAAAATCTGAAATTTATTTAATGACTCAGTATTTATATGACGTATAAATATATAAGACAATACTCCTGATTAGGAGTAGAGAGAGTTAGAAAAGTGTATGATGCAAAAGGTCATGGGTATCTAATGTAAATGAATGTAATGACCTCTAAGTTGTAAAATGATAATATGAGTTTAAATGGTAAAAGAAGTGAATTTTTAGAAATCTGAGCAGGGTTCGCTTTTTAAGAAATCACTTTTATGAAAAAAGGTGAACCTTATACAATTTGAAGTGTCGGAAATTTACTAAAGGAGGAAATGGAAAGGATAGTAAAGAATTAGAAATGCTATTCTAGTTAAGAAAAAGTTATTTAGTTAGTGTGCGATTAAATGATACGTGAAGGTGGCACAATGGAAAATGAATGACCTAGTCGGTCGAGTGAAAGAAAAATCAATTTAAATAAGCATGAAATGGATTAATGGGAAGAAAGTTAGAAACTTGCCAAATTGGGAAAGTGCTTAAAAAGCAAAGTTTCTTTAAATGGAAACTTTCCATAAAAAGGAAAATCTAGCCATTTTGGATAATGACCAAAATTTCCTTGATAATTGAATTAATGACCCTTGTGTCCTAGGGGTGAAATGACCAAAGTACCCTTAGCAAATTAATTAATGACCTTTGTGTTCTAAGAAGTGAAATGACAAAAATGCCCTTGACTAATTTTATGAAATGACCAAAATATCTTTGGTTAGACTTAATTACGGTTGAGTTGACTTAACCCAACTTGGGTTAAGTCTCATAAAACCTAACTAAGAAAGTGCTCTTCTTCATTTCATTTTGCTTAAAATAGAAGCCATAGGAGAGAGAAAGTAGAAGCTGTGACGCCCCTAAATTCGGGTTCTTTGAACCATGGATTTAGTGCTCATGATACTATTATACCATTCAATCCCAACCATTCAAATCTGAATAAACATAACTTAAATTACAATATTATTTAATTATCCCAGGTTCATATACCTTTATACACATACAAACTGACATATTACAAAAATATTATAATTACAACAGCTACATAACTATACAACTATTGCTTGCTGGCCTTCCCCTTTCCTTTATCTGTCCCTGACCGCTCTGCCTGTTCAGGTTTAACTAAAATATCATGTTAAAGCAAGAATGAGCATAAAATAGCTTAACAAGTACATAAACAAGTAATGACATGATATTTTAGAGTAATGAAAGAAAATCTGTTACAATAGGATTGAACCATTAAAGGGTTTTATGAATAACTTAAGAACATATCATAATTCTTTGCATGGTTAACTAGAAACATTAACTTTGCTTGTTGTATGGTCACAAGACCAAGAACTCGTTAAGAACAATACCAATCATACAGACTGATATTGCCCAGTTTAGTCATAAGACTGCATTTCATTTCAGATGTATACTCTAGGTGATTAGCCTAACGTCCTTTTACATTGTGCACAACATAAACATCTAAGGACGCAACCACGCCATTGGATTTATTTTCCCCTTTTTCCTTTATCCCTATTTTTATCAAGGGTATCTGTTACAACATTTCATAGATTCTGCACCACAATAATATGGATTGGAGAACATAACAATGAATATATGAAGTCAACATAAACTATCACATATGTCTAGCCGAATCAAGATTGTCATCGGCCTTTCTCAATCACAGTTCAATAATGAATGAACTTCAAAATGATTTATAGGAATGCATAACATATATCACTATTCAAAGAACTACAAAAGAGAGTTCGAATAGAACACTTGCCTTCGTCTTCGTTTACGTCTATCGATAATATCTTATCCCGTTTATGTCCTACATAACCATAATATTGGTCATGTATTAGTTATATACATGTGCATGCTCTACCTTGCCATACAAGCTATCATTTACTTTTACATAAACCTTAACACATAACACATCGTTCGTTCATATCTTAATACCTACGACATTGATCATTTTTATCAATTTATGGCTTACAACACATGTCTGTATCATATAATATTAAAACAGTTCATTTTGGATTAAAATAAAATAAAATTTCAAAAACCAGGACATCTTGCCCCGACGAGATGTTTTACATTACACATCTCCCTGGCCGCGAAATGCTTGCAGTTGGACCTCGCTCCGGCGCCGACTGGTTTCGCCGACAGTGAAGTCTCCTCAGTTGCACTGTGCCCCGGTGTAGTGTTTAGTTTAAAACACCTCGCCCCGACACAGTGTTGCAGATTTTGAAAAAAATAATCATTCCAATTTTCATGCTATTTTTTGCCCCTTTTACAAAACTTGATTCCAACACATGATTTAGCATATATAACATATATATGATTTGCCTAGGCCTTCAAAAATATTGAAAGTTTTCAAATGACCCTATTTTCCAAATATTTCATTTTAGGTGCCGGCGAACGTTTTTACATGTTAAAAAATCACCTTTATTGCCATAAACACCAAATGATTATCAAATCGATACGAACACGTGTATTTACATAAAACTTAATTATTTAGCTTCATTTTACCTTCAATTGCACAAAATGGCCAAAAATTAACCTTTGGTAGAATTTTTTCAACTTAACAAAAATTTATCATTAACTCATACTTGAGTTCTTGAACTTTATACACCATATACATTAACACAAGCTTATATACACACTTTGTATGATCACATAACATCTCTATGCACCTTCTAAAGCATGTTACAGATTTTGATTTAGTTTACAAGCAAAATATAGCTTAATATCCTATTTTCCTACACAAATCATACTCTTCAACCAGTAATGAACTTATTATGCTATCTAGAAAGAAATTAAACATGTGTTATACATGTTATTAGTTCCCGTGGACACAAAAATGATCTAGAAGGGGGGGGGGGGGGTTGAATAGATCCTTTAAAAAAACTTTTTCTTTATAATTCGAAAGTATATTAGTTATGGTTAATAGAATCAATTCAGGCACAGCGGAATATACTTTAAGAACCCCTTCAAAGATGTATGCATGATTTCAAACAATTGTTTTAATCTATGGTATGAGTAATAGCAGATATAGCAGTTAGAATGCATAATGTAAAGACATAAAGTAGATGACACAAGAGGTTTAAGTGGTTCGAAGACTGAACAACTCCTACTCCACTCTTCTACTTTGACAAGTAGGAAATCCACTAATTTAGTCACTAAGACAAGGACACTCTACTTTTCACAAGTCCCGCAGACATGAGTTATTTTTAGCCACTTAGGCAAGGATCCTTTGACCCTCCTCAAGTATCGCAGACATGAGTTATTTTTAGCCACTTAGGCAAGGATCCTTTGACCCTCCTCTTTGGTTTGTTGAATGCTTGTTGGGTTGTGCTGCTAAGATGAACTTTGATCTTCTTTATCCTCTGGTACTTAGCAGCTGCTTGTGATCAGTTTCTAGATGCCACTGATGTTTGTCATTGATGCTCTTTTCCTTCTTCTGGTAATCTGCAGTTACCCTTGCTCACTTTTGATGTCCTGCTGAGTTCTTCAGATAAGCTTTGTGCTCAGCAGTCCCTTAGAACACTTAGCCTTCCTGAATACAGAATCTCATTCTGTTCTTCTTTTGATCAAGGTGTTCTTGGCTTCTTTGGTCATTCGACTCTTAGCTCATATGCCAGCCCTTCGGTATTTTTTGGTTTTAGAGAAGCTTTTCAACAGATTAGGTCGTGTATATTGTTCTTGCTCTCGCTTTTTCTTTTTTTCTTTTTTAGATTTGCTCTTTTGTAGGTTTTGAATAATCTTCCCATTACAGATCTCCCTGTTGCAAATCCTCTAGTTGAAGCCTGTTTAGTTGCAGACTTCTTTATGAATACTTTATTCATTTAGTCAAAGTATTAGTGCTCTGCTGACTTTGACTTGTTGACTTGTCTTATTTACCTCTAGAGAGATATATGTCAGTCTTGGGTTCTTCCCAGCCTTTAAAGAGAGAGCAGGTCTTTCAGAGAAAACTACTGTTAAGACACAACCTTCTGTTTCCTTTGGGCCTGATGCGTGATACTTGAGATCTTTGCTCTGACACTCAGCACGCATAAGTCAGTATTTTGACATTTTATTCTCCTACTATAGCAGATGCTTTAGATATGTTGATGTAGATGTTTCTGAAGTAATCAACCACTCATATTGAGACTACTGGCTTAAGTGCTTTAAACATCTTCAATCCTTGTTAGCACTTAATCACTCTACGATCAATTCAGTTGTAGCATTTTACTTCTGATCATTGAGTCATCTGCTGGCTCTACAATGTAGCTCTACGATCTTGCTTGATGTAGGCTTCTTTGTAGATCATAGAGTGGTTGACTATACTAACTCAACGATCTTATCTGAGCCTTGATGTTCTGATGATATGTTTCTCATGCTCCGTGATCTTCATTGAGCTTTATGTACATAGAGCATTGAATTATGATCTGGTATAAGCTTTAGCAGGTGCTTTCTTTAGCATAGAGGACTGCTCTATGAACTTCAGGTTTGCTCGAACTGCTTGGTTCATAAGTTATAGCGGACTGCTCTACGATCTCTAGTTGCTAGCTCTGCTTGGCCTATATGTCATAAAAGACTGCTCTACGATCTTCAGTTGCCAGATCTTCTATCGTAGATGACTGCCCTACGATCGTCAGGTGCTTGATCTTCTATCGTTGATGACTGCTTTACGAGCTTCAGTTGTCAGATCTTTTATTGTTGAGAACTGTTCTACGAACTTCAGTTGCATTCTCTGCTGAATATTCAAAAGCTGTTAATGAAAGGTAGCGTTTGAATATCTTCAGCTTAACTCAACGTTTGCTTGAACGTTGTACTTTTGAGCTTGCTTTTTCACTCTACGACTTATCTTTGCTATTTAACGATCTTACCTATGGTGGTGTAAGTCGTATTGCAATCGTAGAGTTATGGTTTGAACTGCTCTACGATCTCTGTTAAGACTAGATGCTTTAGATGTACTCATAGATCTTTGTTCAGTTTGTTTGACAATTCAAAGACAGCCTTTTGGATGATCTTTATGAGGATCGTTGTCATGACTCTGAATACTCATGTAGAGGTTGCTCTTTGAATCTGCTTGGTTCGTAGATTGGATTATGAGAATCATAGAGTGACTGAATGTATTGACTCTACGATCCCTAGAGTTAGCCCTAAGATGCTGATACAACTCTACGATCTGCCGAGAGGACTCTTCAATCTGTCGAGCCTTATTATGCGTTTGCCTGGTAGACTCTATGATCTTCCTAGAAGTGATTTCATAAGACTTATTTCTGAATGACTCTTCACTTCTCAATCAGTCTTTGCAGATGGAGTTGGTGCTTGGATCTTCTGTTTGCTTGCCGGTCATTCAGGGACTTCATACTGATAATCTTTAGGTAGACAACTCTATGATACTGTCTTGGAAATGTGAGCGTATAACTGGCTATGCTGATGACTTGCAGACTTTACGATCGTGAGTGTAGTCTACGATTCTTGCTTTGACTCTCTTGCCAGACTGCTGTTCTTCTCGATCGATCAGGCCTATCTATTACAACTTAAGATCAACCTAACAAGTTTGATCTTTCTATTCATAGTCCTTGTACATTGTAACCTTTTGAAGGATTGTACAACGCTATTAAATCATATCAGATCATCTTAACAAATTTGACCTTATCAATCTAAGTCCTTTGAACAAAATGTCTATTATCTATAAAGGACTTTACAGCTTTCATCAATGCAGACATATTTGCATATTGATTCATTTATCTTTCAATCACATCATCAAATCATATTAAAGAGGAATAACATTCATGTGCATATTCCAAACACATGTTCAACACTTCAATCTAGGGTTTCACCCTATCTATCAACATATGACTCATGATCCTCTTTAAATCATGCTTCCTAGTCATGAAAACATGCATGCATACTTACCACCTTTGTAATACAACTCTTAAGCTTAGGGTTTCATCATGAATCACACATGTTGCATATAAATCACATCAATCTTTCCTTTGATCTCAAATATATACATGGCTACCCATAATCTTGCATTTAAACAAATAAATGCTAAGTTTTAAAACAAGAACACCTTTACTACCTTCTTTGTGCTCTTCTTCTCTTAGCTATAAAGCTTGCTAAGGATGGATGATCCACTTTGATGGCTTATTTTCACTTCTTTTGAACTCTTTCGTTGTAATCTCTCAAACTCTCTAGCAAACCCTAGTTGTGACGACCCCAAATCCGGGTTCCATAACCTCGAGTTTGGTTCTCACTATTCAACACATTACTAACAATTAAATACATACATTGCATTTAAATATTGCGGAATAATACATATTGGTTCCCTTCAAAAGGTTACAATACCAGGGTCTATCAACCTTAACATAATAACAGTTCCTATCACAAGGAATTACAAAAAAAAAGTTTAACAACCGTAAATACATAATTAAAGATCTAATTAGCATGCATAAGCTAACTTAAGCTCTGGCTTTTCCTTTTCCCTTATCCTTCTTTGAGCAATCAGGATTATCTGAAAAATGGTTCATGATATAGCAAGAATGAGCAACTAGTTTGCTCAGCAAGTTTAGAACAATCATATAGATTTAATATATCATGAATGAATGGGAAATATCATCAATGATTCAACAATAGATATAACATTTGTGAATGAAACAGGATTCAAATTTTAATAAACAGAATATTTGAATCTTAAAATGCTGAGTGGTCACTAAGGACCCTGAACTAACGAGGGTATAATAGAGTTTCCTCTGACCCTTTTAGTTATTTGGTTTTCAAGGGGATCAGCCTATTCAACCCGCTGTATATGCATTACATTTAGTCACTGGCGCCAAAGTCGGTTTCCCGACACAAAATCCCCTAATTTAGGGTTGTTCAATTCTCAGACTTAATATAAGAAATCCGCACCCAACAATGGTTTGGATAAGCTTTTAAAAGTATTCAAGTTATTGAATTTAGAAACGCAATGTCTAGCTGAACTATTAGCTTCAGACATTTTTAATACAGTTCATGAATCAAGAACTAACAAGCTTCAAATGCACTAAGTGCGATTGTATAAACAATATGGATGTGGAATAATTTTAAATAATTAAACCACTTCAAGCTTTAACAATAAATACAAGTATGGAAACTTGTTCAACGATAATAATTGAGTAGGGTTAGAGAACTTGCCTGTTTGCTCAGCTACAATAATTGTCTAGCTTTAACTAACTTGCTTTGAAAGACCTAACATTAATAAAGTCGGTCTAATAATTAGTACGGCGTATTTGCATAACTATATGCTTAATAACGAACTTATTTACCACACATAAGTACTAACACATAATTTACATTTAGTCAAAACAATATTATTAACCTTAAAGACACTTAATCATTTTAGGTTAATAATTTAATAAGTTAGAAAATATTTTTCTTAAGTGTTGGACACTTATTAAACCTTTAAACAACTTATTATAATTGTTTAATTAAATTCAATTTATTTTATTAACTCAATCTCTTTTTAATTACTATTTAATATTGATTAAATAGAAATTAATTAATTAACTCTATTTATTATTTAAAATAAATAATAACTAATTGTACTTACTTATTATTTAATTATAATTAAATAATAAATAATTATTAACTTAATTTTAACCTTCTTTAATTTAATGTTAATCAACCAATAATTAACTAAGTAATTAACCTTACTTATTATTTAATTAAGGAAATTAAATAATAGTTTACTAATCTTAATCCTCTTTAATTATTATTTAATGTCAATTAAATAATAATTAATTATTTAATTAATTTTAATTATTATTTAAGGTTAAATAATAATCAAATCATTCTTATTTATCATTTTAATTAAATAATAAATTATTACTCTAATAACTTAATTTCCATTAATCGTTATTTAATGTTAATTAAATAATAATTAATTACTTAATTATCCTTATTTATTATTTAATAATATTTAAATAATAAATAATTAATTTATAAATTTTATCTCTCTTTAAATATTATTTAATAGGCATTAAATAATAATTGCTAATTTATCATCTTTATTTATTATTAACATTTAAAATAATAAATAAATAATAATTTATTTAGCTTAACCATGGTTTAGCTAACTAGATTAATATTTAAAATATTTAAATATTAAACTTAATGAAAAATATCCTCCCCAATATTATTTTTGTATTATTATTATTTTTGTTATAATTTTAATTTAATTTTTAAATATTTAAATTAATTAAAATTAACCCGAATGGCATTTTCGTAAATAAGTTGAAAAACCGGACCGATGGCAATATTGTAAATAATTCGAAAACTGATCGGAGGGCAAAATGGTAATTCTGCCAAGAAAAACACGGAGGGGCAGAATCGTAATTCCGCCAAAATTTTCCTACCGTGCATGGCGCACGTTACTGAATTTTCTGGCCAAAACGACGCCGTTTCTGGAAAGCAGAAAACGGCTTCCGCGCGTACGCGCGGAGTAACTTTTTACGGACACCAAACGACATCGTTTGGCTCCGTGTTTTCGGTGAACAGTGCTGCTCGCGCATTGCGCGGAAACCCTTAAAAATTTTTCTTCCGACAGAACGTGAACAGTACCCATTTTAATTAAAAATATACCATCAAGTAAACTTTAAATCCTCAATAAAAATCCAAAAAAATTACCAATCACCTTATATTAATTTATAACATGAAAAATTAATTTTTCATGATTTAATATCATTATTTTTTTATAAAAATTTTTACATCACATAAACTACCACAAATCATAACTTTTTGTGTACAACTCCATTTTGAGTGATTCAAACTTTATTTTTCTCATGATTTAATGTTCTATAATATTAGAGCATTAAATCTAAATATTATCAAACATTATCGTTAATCATTATTTTGAGATTTATTTTCACACCACCAAATACATGTTTTTCATTCAATAAAACTCATGACACATAAGTTAAACACATGATCAACTATATAAACATACATAGCATGATATTAACCATATAAATTATTACACTAATATTTATACCATAACTTGAAAGAAAAGCAAGATTAGGGCTTAAAAATAACTACCTTGTTTTGATAGCTATTCTCCTCTTCTTTCCAAAATATGTTGTGAAGGAGGATGGCATGAACTAACTTAGGATTTCTTCTTCTTACTTGATCTCTCAAATATTATGCTCTCACTTAAAGTTTTCTCTCAACTCTCTCTAGCACTCTTTTGCTTGAAAAATAAAATGAAGTATATCTCACATTTCAAGTATACTTGAAATATTACTAGATACATAAATTATATCTAATAATTTTAGCCCATCATGCACCTATTGGATACTTACACAAGTTAACCACATTAGGTGAAAAGAAGCATGGTGCATGTACTACAAAAAGAAAACAAGCAACCCTTTTATTAATTAAATGAAAAATCAAATAATAATAATAATAATAATAATAATAATAATAATAATAATAACAATACACTCTCTCTCCTCCTTCTTGCTTGGTCGGCTGATCTTCCCTTCTTTTTGTCCCATAATTTGAGTCACTTTTACTTTTTAAATAAATAATAGTTTAATTAAGTATTTTCCAAGTGGGCCAATCATTGGGCTTTAATTTAAAATACCAATTGGGCTTCTATTAAATTGTTTGGGCTACTAAAATGTCAAATTTTATTATTCTCCACTTGGGCCACTAATTGACCCATGTTGGGCTATTTTAATAATTTACACATTAATTATTCAATCCATGATTAAATAAATAATTACCTTGAATAAATAATTAAATATTCTAACCCATAAGTATTAAATTACTAATTGGACTAATAAATATTATTATTAATATTTCACATTATTTACATTAATTAATAATCATATTAATTAATTTATTATATTTAATTCACTCATTATATTCAATTTAATTGAATATTTAATTAATAGGAAACTTATCAATTAATTTGATATTAAAACTTTAGGGTTTGTTCACTAATTTAATAACATATTAGTGACCCCCTTTAATTAATTTTAGTAATTAATTACATAATTATTTAATCACATAATTAATTAATCACATAAAAAGATTTAAATAATCTCGTAAAAATAACTCGTTGGAAATTAAATTAATAATTTAATTAATAAAGATGTGGAAATTCTAGGACATTACATTCTCCCCTCCTTATAAAAATTCCGTCCTCGGAATTGTAAAAATAAGGTTACTCAAATAAAAACGGGTAATTTGCCCTCATTTCCTCCTCTAATTCCCACGTAGCTTCTTCAATGACGTGATTCCTCCAAAGTACTTTGACAGAATGAATTATCTTATTTCTCAGTTTCTGTTCCTTCCTATCGAGTATCTGAACAGGAACTTCTTCATATGATAAGTCCTTCCCGACTTGAATTGGCTCATAGGAGATAACGTGCTTGTAGTCTGGTTTGTATGGCCGCAATACCGACACGTGAAACACATTGTGAATATGTTCCAATTCAGGAGGTAAAGCTACCTCGTATGCTACTTCACCCACTCTTCTCAATATTTCGAACGGTCCTATGAACCTTGGACTCAATTTCCCCTTCTTTCCAAACCTGATCTTCCCTTTCCAGGGAGATACCTTAATGAACACAAAACTCCCCACCTCGAAGTCTCGTTTCTGTCGATGTAAATCGGCGTATTTCTTTTGACGGTCTTGAGCTGCTACTAGCCGAGCTCTTATTACCTTGATAATTTCTACCGTCTGTTGAACCAATTCTGGCCCCAACAGTCGGCGTTCTCCTACCTCATCCCAACATAGAGGTGTTCTGCATTTTCTGCCATATAAAGCTTCGTAAGGCGGCATACCTATGCTTGCATGATAACTGTTGTTATATGCAAACTCAACTAGTGGTAGATAGATTTCCCAACTGTCCTTGAAATCCATCACGCAGGCCCTGAGCATATCTTCCAATGTCTGAATTGTTCTCTCACTTTGCCCATCAGTCTGCGGATGATACGCTGTACTCATTCTCAACTGTGTCCACAATCTCTCCTGAAGACTTCTCCAAAATTTTGACGTGAAGCGCGGATCTCTGTCTGACACAATCGATATCGGCACCCCATGTCTTGAAACTATCTCCTTGATGTACAATTTGGACAACTGATCCAAACTGAACCTAATCTTGATCGGCAAAAAGTGCGCTGACTTTGTTAGCCGATCCACAATCACCCAAATTGCGTCATATCCCTTCTGTGTTGCTGGAAGTCCTACCACAAAATCCATTGTGATATGCTCCCATTTCCACTCAGGAATTTCTAACGGCTGTAACAATCCACTTGGTCTCTGATGTTCGGCCTTTACCCTCTGACAAGTTAGGCATCGGCTGACACATTCTGCAACCTCCCTCTTTAAATTCGGCCACCAAAAATGCTGACGTAGATCTTGATACATCTTCGTACTCCCCGGATGTATCGAGTATCTCGTACTGTGGGCCTCTTGCAAAATTTCCTCTCGTAATTCAGGCACTAGCGGTACCCAAACACGATTTTCAAATCTCAGCAATCCCATGCTATCAATTTTAAACTTGACCTCTTCTCCATCGGTCATCCTCTTCCGGATTCTGTCACATTCCTCATCTTTGTCTTGAGCCTCTTTCACCCTATCTAACAAGGTTGGGCTCACCTCGACTTCTATTGACTCATTTGGACTTCTCACTTCCAACTTCATTCGAGCCATCTCTTGAACCAATTGTTCTTGATCTGTCAATATGAACAATTTCTCCCTGCTCTTTCTACTCAGAGCATCCGCTACTACGTTGGCCTTGCCGGGATGATATAGAATTTCACAATCATAATCTTTGATCAATTCCAACCATCTCCGTTGCCTCATATTCAGCTCCTTCTGTGTGAAGATATACTTCAGACTCTTATGGTCTGTGAATATCTCACATTTTTCTCCGTACAGATAATGTCTCCAAATTTTAAGGGCTAACACTACCGCTGCCAGCTCCAAGTCGTGGGTAGGATATCCCTTCTCATAATCTTTTAATTGCCTGGACGCATACGCAACGACTTTGCCATTTTGCATAAGCACACAGCCAAGCCCCTTGTGCGATGCATCACTGTAGACCGTAAAACCTCCTGTATCGTCTGGTAAGGTCAATACAGGTGCTTCACTAAGTCTTTTCTTTAACTCCTGAAAACTTTCCTCACACTTCTCCGTCCACACGTATTTTACCGTCTTTCTTGTTAAGTTGGTCAACGGTGTTGCTATCTTTGAGAAGTCTTGAATGAACCTCCGATAGTAACCCGCTAACCCTAAGAAACTTCTTACTTCTGTCGGCGTTCTTGGTTGTTCCCAATTCATTACCGATTCAACCTTCGCCGGGTCAACCGAAACTCCCTCCTTGTCAATAACATGACCTAAAAATTGAAGTCTCTCCAACCAGAATTCACATTTTGAAAACTTAGCGTACAACCGCTCCTTCCGCAAAATCTCCAACACCAATCTTAGGTGTTCAGCATGCTCTTCCTCCGTTTTGGAATACACCAAAATATCGTCAATGAACACGACTACAAATTTATCCAAGTATTGCTTGAATATTCTGTTCATCATGTCCATAAATGCGGCTGGCGCATTCGTTAGTCCAAACGACATCACCAGAAACTCATAATGCCCATATCGAGTTCTGAATGCCGTCTTGGGTATATCCTCCTTCCTGACTTTCAACTGATGATAACCAGTCCTTAAGTCAATCTTTGAAAAGTACTTCGCCCCTTTCAATTGATCGAAAAGATCGTCAATTCGTGGTAACGGGTACTTGTTCTTAATTGTCACCTTATTCAGCTCTCTATAATCCATACACAATCTCATCGATCCATCATTCTTCTTTACAAACAGCACCGGTGCTCCCCATGGAGAAACACTTGGCTGAATGTACTTATTATCTAACAACTCCTGCAATTGCACCATCAATTCCTTCAGTTCTACCGGAGCCATCCTATATGGTGTTTTTGATATCGGTGCTGTCCCCGGTACTAAATCAATCACAAATTCTATCTCCCTGTCCGGCGGTAAACCCGGCAGTACATCTGGAAAAACATCCATAAATTCCCTAACTACTGGTATTTGCTCCATCCCGGGACTTACCACTTGTGTGTCAACCACATGAGCCAAATACCCTACACAACCTTTCTTCAATAATTTCTTGGCTTGCATCATCGTCAGACAAGAAGACTGTCTTGACGACTTGCTGCCATAAAATACAACCTTAGACTTATTTGGTGTCTTAAGGTGTATGCACTTCTTCTGACAATCAATTATCGCCCCGTGGTTAAACAACCAATCCATCCCAAGTATTACAGTGATGTATGAAGAAATTAAAGTGATGTATGAAGAAATTAATAATTATATAAATTATGTAAGAATAATTATATAATTTATATATAAGAGGATTAAATTAAATAAGGATGGAAGAAAAATGTTATAATGGTGCTTTGTGTAAAATGAAGATAAGGTAATTATATAAATTATATAATAATAAATTATATAATTTATATAAGGAAAGTTAGTGAAAATTGTAAAGAAATTAAATTAAATAAGAAAAAGGAAGGTTTTAAGTTATTAAAAATTATGGTTATGTATAATGAAATTTTTATGATTTTTATGAGGAATAATATTTCAGAAACGTGAACATATTAATGTAACATGTTGTCCAAATAACGAAGTGAAAAATTATGAAAAATAATTTTTATATGTTGTATGAATTAAATTATGAATTTTGGAGATATAAATTACCTCATATAATTACATGCATGTTATTATGTGTGTACAAAATTTGTCAAGCAAAGTACCTGAAAAAGGTCTAAATATTATTCATAAATCATAATATGAATTTTAGTGAATTAAAATAAATATTTTATATTTATTACACAAAATAACTACGTAATGTATTAAAATTTTAATTTTTGCATGGGAATTATCCGAATCAAGGTCGGTTGAAATGGGCGGTGGATTTAAGATGAGTTTTAAAACTCATTTATGCTTTGATAGTCTATATATATATATATATATGTGTGTGTGAAGGTAAAAGAAAATAAAAAGAAAAAGAACCAAATAAGGAACAAAATAATAAAAACGTACTCTCTTCTTCTACCTACCACCACCCTCCACCGGCAACCACCGACAACCATCATAGCCATCAAAGAAAGAGAATAATTTTGGTGCCAACAAGGGAAGAAAAAGCTTCAAAGAAGGTAAAATAATTAAATCATTTGAATTATTCATGTATTTTTAATGTTAAAATAATTTGTTGAAAAATTAGAAAATAATTAGAATAATTATTTCAAATAATTTTTGGATAAATATATGTGAATTACATGATTTTTAGAGTTATTTTGTGGTGAAAAATTGAGCAAAAATGGTGATTTTGTTGGAAAAGTTGATACACTGTTCGGCAGGAAGAAGAAAAGAAATTCCATGCGCGGCAGACATTTTCTTTCAGTTGCGGGCGTTAAACGACGCCGTTTTAGAGCATTAGGGCAGGGCCGCGCCATACGCGATTATTTTTTCGTCCGCCAAAGGCCAAACGACGTCGTTTGGTGTGGGCGGAAAGGGGTCGCGCGCCATGCGCAGCCGACGCAACGAAGTGAAATTACGATTGTGCCCCCGGGCTTTTTCGAAAATGATCAGCGTGTCCTGGATGACACAAAAATTACGGAAATGCCCCTGGACTTTCTGGAAAATTCCGGTTGTGTCCTTAATGGCGCGAAAATTACCAAAATGCCCCAAAATTTAGTTTTTAATTAAATAAATGTTTAAAAATTATTTTAAAATTATAGAAAATCATAGAAAAATACTAAAAAAATAAAAATGATGTTTGGGCATTAAATTTAATATTTTTGTAAAAATATTAAATATTGGGGATTAATATTTAATTGTTTAAATATTAATCTAATAAGGTTATAATTTAGAAAATGGTTAAATAAAATTTTCGGACAACCAAATATGTTAAATGTTATCCGATGAGCCAGGTTGTCCGTACTGAAGGCATTAAATATTAAGTTATGTTAATATTTTACGAGACAAGGTTAATATAATTAACCATATTATTTATTTATTGACTCGGTACCCTAAAATAAATTGACGGGTAAGGTTAATTACATTATGGATGATATTAATTAAGTAAATTAATATCATAAAGAGATGGATAATTATTATTTGATTATTTTATGATCATAAGTTGTACGAGAAGCATTATAGAAGGGTATTTATTATTTAATTCCACAATCCAGGCAAGTTCTTCAGTCCTTTAATGTTAATTGTTGCCTGTTATATGTAAATACTTGTTTAAATGCATATAAATTATGTGTTATGTGATCTGTGGATAATATGACAATTATGTGTATTTTGTGCAATGATGTGAGATATATTGCTATAGTAGAAGCACATCACATGATGTATGACACACACCAAGCATAATAAGGTATATGCTATGTGAAGCATGAAAGGTGTTAACTGTTAGACTTGCTGAGCCGTTGTGCTCATTACTTGCTTAAAATGAACTTTTGCAGGTTAAGAATTTTTTTTCAAGAATATCAGATTATATAGAGATGGATTTTCTAATAAGGTTGTGAACGTTAGTACTAAATGTTTATATTATGATTCAATATGGATGATTTGTCAAGGTGAAATTAATATTTTGTATACATGTAAAGTTGGTACGGATAGGACGAGTAGAATTAAAATATGAACTTTGATTGTTTAATGTAGTTGGTATGAAAGAGGCTATTATATGTTTAATTATGAATTATGATACAAAGAACATTTGGATAGATATGAATGATATTAAATGGTTAATGTTGAGCGTTATGACACCTGTAATGGTATAGAAAGAAAAAGTAAAGGTTGTGATCCAGGGACTAGGATCGAGATATAAAGATTTTAAATGTCAAAATATTTTAATAGAATGATGAAAAAAAAAAATTAAACCAAATTTTTTTTGGTTATTGATGATGTAAAGTCAATTAATGGATTAAATAAGGTGATTAAAGGTTTATTAACGAGCTGAAATTAGGGATAAGTTTATGTAAATTTCGGGGTCGTCGCAAAGACAATTCACTCCAACATTTAATAGCAAAATGAACAATTCTCATTAATTAGGACACTAAGGTCATTTCTTTAGTTGCCAACGGTATTAAGGACAATTTCCAAAAATCCTAGATAAATTTAATTCATATTAAATCCTCCTTACTTATTTTTATCCATTTCAAGTCCTTTTTAATCCAAATTAAATGTACTTAGCTTAAAAATTATTCTATAATCAAATAATTCATAACTTGCTTGTCCCAAAACACTTGTCATACTTCAAAATTTTAATTTCATTAATTATTTATAATATTTTCAAAATTACATATCATTATAGAAGCCATGGATGAGAGAAAATAAAAGCTTGAAATTTATAAGCTAGAAAGCTTGGATGATCATGAAGCAAGAAGTAAAAATGAAGGTCTCGTCATGGTGAAGCTTTCCATGTGAAGAAATTGATCATCCATAAAGGTTTAAAAGTTTGTCAAACTTAAAACTTTAATTTGTGTATGTCTATGCATGTATTTATGGTTAAAAGGTAGAGTTATGGAAGGATATGTGTCTTAAGTTGGAAGTTCAAGGTTAAACCTTAAGATATAAGGTTGAACATGAAGGCCTTGTGTGTATTTTCATGTCTTAGAGCATGTTGGAGACCTTAAAGCATAGAAAGTATGAATTTGAAAGTTAAAACTAGCTATTGTAGTAATATGTTAAAATAAACATATATTAAAAGTAAATGAATTTGAATAATTCATATAGGTGTGATATAAGTCTACAAAAGTTTTAAATGAACTCTTCAATGAGTATATGAGAAATAAAGTCTAAGGACTTGAAAATGAGTTTTATGAAATTTTTTGTAAAGTTGATGAAATCCAACTTAAAGATAATTTTTGACAATTTTGAAAGTTTAATGATGAAAGGAAGTCGACAGACATAGTTTTACGTTATTACACGTGTCTACGATGATTTTTTAGTCATTGGACGAAAATAAGAACAAAAACGTGTTTCAAGCGATTGAAATCGATCGTTTTAAGTTAACATGAGTTTTTACGGAAAATTACCGCCATGTGCAAAGTTAAGTTATTTTAAGGTATAGATAAATGTTATATGATGTATGTGAGCTAAATCAAGTGTTGGAATGAACGTTAGAAGTAAACGGCCAAAAATCACTAATTGACAAAAAATATCAAAAATGTGTTTAAATGCTCTTTTACGGGTTAATGCTTCAATAATTTAAAGAAATTGTTTGGGTCAAGTTATATTTTTGTAAAATACTATGTAGTAAGACCTAGCTTTGTTTTAAATTTGAGCTTAATTGGATGTAAAATGAAGGAGTTAAAAATTAGCAAAGTAATTGTAAAAATCAAGATTCTGATTTCTGTAAACTGCACCGAGACGCAGTGTTTTGTACTGAAAACTGCGTCGACGCACACTGCGACCGAGAGGCGTTCGCTCTGGACGACTTTAGAGCTCGCCGGGGCGCAGTACCTTGTACACGATTTTTTTTTAAAGTGTTCCAAAAAACTATGTTTTGATATGATATGATATAGATATATTATATAACCCTAAATGAATAAAAATGGTCAATGTAGTGGGTGCTAAGGTATAAAAGAGCAGTGAATGGTATAATATAACATGCCTAAAGCTAAGTAAATACATGTTGATGTTTGTGTAAACGGTCAGTGAGGTGTTTAGATGTGTTATTAACCTATGTAAGGTGTACTGTAATATCCCATATATTTACAAGAATTGTAAATAAGATTTGAAATAATTAATTAAAGGTTATGGTTTAAAACCTATAGTTGTAAAAGTGAGATGTGAAGAAAATAGGTGAACATTTTTTTTTAACACAATTTATTTGTTAGAAATTAAATGTGGAAATATTCTAATGATGCATGTAGAGAATTTATTAAGTAAATAAATTCAATTGAGAAGTGAAAGTGGTTATATATATATAAAGTGTGCTTGTTAGCCAAATAAGAGGATGAGTAAGTTAATACTCAATAAAACTAATAAATTAATTAGTTTAAATATGAAGTCATGAAATATAATTAATTATGTTAATTATATTAGTATGAGTTAAAGTTGTGGAAAATTTAGGATGATTGTCTTGGATGACAATAATGTGAAGTAATTAATTAAGTAATTAACTTAATTATTAAGTTATTTTACAGAATCCATTAATGGATTTAAAACAAGCCCAATATATGAATATTTGTTTAAATGTGGGTAATTAAATAATAAGCCCAAATGTTATGTTGATTAATAGTCCAAGAGGTAATTAATATAAGTCCAATTAATTAATGTTGGCAAGTATTGTATACAATGGGGTGGTAGTCCAATTAAACAAATTACCTAACCCAAGTTATGGAAGATGTGTGAGTTGTATTGGGTAGCCTAAATAATTAAATAAGAGAGCCCAATGCAAAGTAAACTAAGTAGCTCAAACATTTAAAAAGTCAATTGACGGTCAAAGTGTTGGAAAATTTGGTTAAGTGTAGAGAATTAACTAATGTAGGGTTAATTGAATAACCCTAGTTGGTATACAAGAGAGAGCATTAACCAAACGTTGGTTAATTGCTAGGTAAGTAAATATGATAATAAGAATTAACTATGGATAAGTTAATTGAGTAACACAAGAGGGTAGAATAATTAAAACAAGTCTAATTGAATTATATTATAAGTCCAATTGAGGTATTAAACTAGGTCAAATAAATTAACCTAGTAGTCCATGTAATTTAATTTAACATTGATCCATGTAATAATTAATCAAGCACAATGCTTGTTTTAATTAAATATAACATAGGGTATTTAATGTTAGCTCAATGTAACAATTAAATTGAATCCAACCAAATTACATGAATGAGCCCAATATATTATATTTAAATCCTAGAGTCCAATGTGGAGCACAAATGGTAGTCAAAGTTGTGGTCAATATATATATATATATATATATATATATATATATATATATATATATATATATTGGTGTATATATAAAGCTAAATTGGTGAAATATAATGCAAATCCCGAATTTTGGAGGGGCCCCACATGGGGATGTTGTGTGTGACTTCATTTTGCTTCATTTTGACTCCAAAGGTTGCTTACAAGCAACATAGATCAAAGTCATTCATTCTTGTCAATCAAGCTAGTCATTCAAGCAATAATAAACATGCATTAAGCTCCTAATCGACTAGCATTGATTGATTAGGAGATGTTAAGTGTGAGGATCCGAATTTTCAGGATTTCTTTAATAATATTAAATGAGAAATTAATTGATAAAATTATCAAGATTGTGTAAATTAATTATTATTTTATGTGATTTAAGGTATTTGATGAGATTTAATTAGTAAATTAAATCTGTGCAGAGATTTTGATAAATGGTATTGAATTAAAATAATTAAAAAGTAAATAAATTATTTTAAAATAATTTATTAAGAATAAGAGAAAATTCAGGTAAAGGTACAATAAATTGTACGATTAAATTATTATGGAAATACAAAAATTATGATTTTAAATGAGGTTATGTGATAATGTGAAAGGGATGAATTAAATAGGTATACATTTATATACATACATTTTTATATATAAATGTATATGTTAAGTGAGAAATATAAATGTTATTAATTATGAAAATTAAGGGATTAATAATTAAATTAATCCAATTTTAAATAAAAAGCGAATGAGGAAGTTAATAAAATTATAATTATTGATTTTAGATTTAATTAAGAATTATGGTGGAAATTTCGAAATTATTGAGAAGAAATGTAATTATATAAATTATATAATAATAATTTATATAAGAAAATTAAAGTGATGTTTAAAGGAAATTATAATTATATAAATTATATAAGGATAAATTATATAATTTATATAAGAGAATTAAAATAATGACAAAGTTAATAAAAGTGAAATTATTGATTAATTGATAATTATGGAGGAATTTAAGGAATTATTTAAAAAAAGAATAATGTAATTATATAATATTAAATTATATAATTTATATAAGGAAAGTTAATGTGAATATTAAACAAATTGAATAATAAATAAGAAAAATGAATGTTTTAAGTTATTAAAAATTTTATTTATGCATAATGGAATTATTATGACTTTTATGAAAGATAATATTTCAGAAATGTGAACATGTTAGAGTAACATGTTGTCTGAGTAACAGAGTGATAAATTATGAAAAATAATTTTTATAAGTCATGTGAATTATTTTATGATTTTTGGAGGTATAAATTACCTTATGTGATTACATGCATGGCGTTATGCGTGTACAAAATTTGTCATGTAAAATACCGAAAAAGGTATTAATATTATTTATAAATCATGTTATGATTTTTGGTGAATTAAAATAAATATTTTATATACATTATATAAAAAATTTATTACACGAGATAATTATGTAATATGTTTAAAATATTTTTGTGCTTTAATTTACCAACTCCGGAAGTTTCGAGATGCATGTAAGGCGGTGGAAGAAAATTTTTTGTTGCCAACGTGGGTGGTTAATGTGGTTATAAAAGGAATTAACAAGCAAGAAGGAAAAAATAGAGTAAAAGAAAGAAAAACAAAAACATACACACAAACTCTCACTTTCTTTCTTCCATCCGAACCACCACCAACCACCACCATGGTCATCACCGGAAAACACCAAGAATGGGAAATATTAAGCTTCAAGGAGGGAGTTTCAAGTTATGAAGGTATACAAATGTATTTATTTGATTTATTTTAATATTTTAGTGTTAAAATAATTTTGTGGAAAAATAGAAAATAATTAGTATAATTATTCTAAATAATTTTTAGATGTATACCTATGAATTTCATGATTTTTGGAGTTATTTTGTGGTGAAAAAGTGAGCAAAAAATGGTGAAATTTGTGAAAAGTTGGTGTAGTGTTCGCGAAGAAGGAGGAAGAAAATTCAGGGCTGCCGCGCATTTTTTGTCTGACGCGGAGGTAAGACGGCGCCGTTTTGGGGCGTCCGGAGGAAGAGGTCGCGCCATGCGCGAGGGCTTCGGGAACGGAAGGGAAACAACGTCGTTTTGGCGTCGGTAGCGAGGGGTCGCGCGCAATGCGCGGCCGACGACACGCTGGAAATTACCAGCGTGCCCCTGCCCTTTTCGGTTAATACCGATCGTGTCCTTTGACCACAAAAATTACGATAATGCCCCTGGACTTTTCAGGAAATCTCGGTTATGTCCCTAACGTTGCTGATGTTACGGAAATGCCCCTGGGCTTTCCGGAAAATACCGAATATGTCCCTAAGGCGCGGAAATTACCAAAATGCCCCCAGAAGTGATTTTTAATGAAATAAATGTTTAAAAATTGTTTAAAAATCATAGAAAATTACTTAAAATATAGAAATGATATTTGGGCATTAAATTTAATATTTTTGTAAAAATATTAAATATTGGAGATTAATATTTAAATATTTTAAATATTAATCTATTAAGATTAAAAGGTGGAAAATGGTTAAATAAAATTTTCGGACAATCAAAAATGTTAAATTTTATCCGATGAGCTGGGTTGTCCGTAGTGAATGTGTTTTATATTAAATTAAATGAATATATTAAGGAACGAGATTAATATAATTAGCCATATTAATTATTAATTGACCCGGTACCCTAAAATAAATCCTCGTGCAGGGATAATTACGGTATAGATGATATTAATTAATTAAATTAATATCATAAAGAGATAAATAATTATTATTTAATTATTTTATGATCATAGGTTGATCGAGTTAAGGGTTTGAGCTATCAATTTAAATAACTGGACGCCAGGCAAGTTCTTCAGTCCTTAAATGTTAAATGTTGACTGTTATGATATGATAATATTTATTAAATGCATATAAATTATGTGTTACGTAATCTGTGGATAATATGACAACTATGTGTACTTTGTGCAATGATATGAGATATATTGTTATAGTAGAGGCACAACACGTAATGCATGACACACACCAAACATGATAAGGTATGTGCTACGTGAAGTATAAACTGTTGAACTTGCTGAGCCGCTGTGCTCATTACTTGTTTAATAAACGTTTTTGCAGGAAAGAAATAAATTTCAAGAATTTCAGGTTATATAGAGACGGTTTACCAAGGTTGTGAATGTTATTATATTTTAATTAATGTGGATAAATTTGCCAAGTTACTTTGATATGCTATATGTACAGATAAGTGAGATCTGATTATGAAGTGTATAGTTAAACTGTGAACTGAAATTGTTCAACATGAATATTATGATAGAGTTTATTATATGTTTGATGATGAATCATGAAACAAGAATATTGGATATAAATGGCATTAAATTATGAATGTCGAGTATTATGATATTTGTAAGAGAAAATGTGACGCCACCAAATCTAGGCCCACATAGCCCAAACTTGAGTCGTCAAAAGACTATAACAAAATTATTACAACAAAGCACAACGTACAACAATACAGTGTATAATAATACACAACTAAGTCTTCACTATTATTGCCACACTATTTTACAACACGTGAAGACTAGGATAGCTATTCCTCGGACTCTCACTCCATCCCCCGGCTAGACCCCGTTACGTTTTCATATCCTGTTGAAAAACAATGGAGCAAAAGAAAGGGTGAGCTCAAATAGCCCAGTAAGAAAAATCATGACTAAGATAATGACGAATAAATTATCATTAGCCTTCAACAGTTGAGTTCTTGATAGAATACAATAGACTACAAGGTTTATATCAAAAACTGCAGTTAAATTCTTGAACAATGTTCAGATCAATAATAGCAGCGGAATGAGCAATCTATTAGAAGAATAATGCAGACTATAACGTCCATTCGCTTCTCTTTTTTGTAAAAATATCATCAACTTTTATCATCTGAAATACCATTAGTCAAGATAATACAACTTCACAGTTCCTGGTCATAATCATGCAGATCAACAGTTCATCTTTGCACTACGGGCCAAAGACATTCAATATAACACCAACGGTCATAATTATACCAGATTCAGCCTTTGGTCATAATCATACCAACCAACAGTTCATCTTTGCACTACGGGCCAAAGAGAACATTCATCACATGCCATAAAAGACACCGAACAGATGTATCGCCTTTAACCTAGTATATCGCCTTTAACCTATCATCTGTTCAACAATTATATCACATCTGTGCCCCCGGCCACAGATATTCACAACAACTTGATTCTTGATGAGTAATACAAATAAATAATACAAATGATGAATAGAAGAATAGGATAATCAATGAGTATCAGAAGTTTACTTTGTGCAGATTCAAACAATGTCCAAATTGCCAACATGAGGTGGAGTGAAATTTAAAATAATATTCAAGATCCACAGTTCAGAATAACGATTATAGTTCAATAGAAAGGTTCAGAAAATAGGAAGGTTCAGTTGAAATAATGAAGTTCAACTATTATGGAACATATAATATTTTCAGGAATTATAGAAGCAATAGTTCCATAACAAGTTTCGATTTAGGTGTATGAAAGGAAATAATATCCCTTACCGTAGCAGGTTTGATTAACAAAAGGTGAAGGAAATTAATATCCTTTACCATAGTAAGTTTGAATAATGGAAGATGAAAAAGATGGTATCCCTTATGAGTATAAAGGAAACTGATATTGTAAGACCCCGAATTTTATGAAATATAAAATTTAATTTTTCTTCATATATATTTTTCTGAAACAGTAAGTGGTTAAATCGATAAAGTTAGAAGTTAAGGATGTTATGTGCAAATTTTATTTTGTCGGACAATATTCGTTTTGTCGGGGAATATTCGTGTCGTACGACGGCGCCGAAATAACAAATTATTGGTGGACCCCACAACGGAATATTTGTCGGATATAGAAAACGACAGAAGTAACCTTTTTAATAAAAATAGTCAACGGTGCTAACTGTTAAAATACCGGTGATAAAAGAATAGTAGCATACGATAATTTATGGTATTTTACTGTAGCATGCGGTACTCTACAGTAGCACACGGTATTGCACAGTGTCTCATATTATTGACACCATAACTGTTACACATCATTTCATCGATAATTGTCACTGCATAATATTTTATATTATCAATTCAATTATTGTTGCTACACAGTATTTTGCATTATTGATTCAATAATTGTCATTACACTGTATTTCATATCATTGAGTCAATAATTGTTGGTGCACTGTAGTTTAAAATTATTAAACCTAATAATTGTCACAGTAGCAACTATAATTTATATTATTAAATTAATAAAAATATGTAACGTGTTTCTTATATTATTGTTGAATTATTGTTGTAACATTATTTTACTTTATATGTTGGACTCACAGGAAAAATAATTAAATTTAAAAAAAAAAAATTAATTAATTTTACTATTTGGAATAGTAACGTGAATAGTAACATGTGGGACCCATGTGGGGCCCACATGAAAATTAAAATGTGAGAATTGAGCTGGAAGGTTGGCAGCCGACTGCTGCCAATTTAGAAAGAATGAGGCAGGCGTGTATCACGCCTGCTGCCACCTACCACGCATAGTAAAAATTTTCTCCTATAAATAGCTTGCTCAACTGAATAGAAAAATCACACCTAAAACATAAAATTTTTCTATAAGAATTTTATGAGTTTTCTCTGAGAATAGTAAGGCTATTTTGAGAGTTTGAAAGCCAAAAGGAGTGCATAAAATTTTCAAGTAAGTCTTTTATTAAAGAGTAGTAATTTTATAAATTCCTATTTTTCACGGTATTCACAAATCTTCCTTTAGAAGACTCTTCTTTGAGAAGATTCATTTTTAAAAGCTTTCTTTGGAAGATTTATTTTAGAATATTATTTTAAAAACTATTTTAAAGTAGTTATATTATACTACAAAAATTATGTTAAATATATATAATTTTGATAGTTCATATTATACGAGTTATCATACACTTTGAAATTTATATATTGTAATTACTAATTTTATTAAAAATATATAGGTTGATCAACCTCATTTAAATCAATATCCAGTCACGTGTTAAGGTAAGGAATATTATTCTTTTCACACTCTTAAATTTATTGCGGTAAGGAATACCATTCATTTCAAACTCTTAAATTTACTGTGGTAAGGAATGTCATTTTTTTTCTTACTTGTAAGGAATATCATTCTTTTCACACTCTTAAATTATTACGGTAAGGAATGCCATTTTTTTTGGAATATCATCTTCTTTCATATTCTATTATTTAAACTTACCACGGTAAGGGGTATCATTCTTTTCATCATCATAAATGTATATTATTTTCTTTCTTACTGGAAAGGATTATCATTATTTGATTCTCGAAAATAATATCGTTTCTTTCTTGTGCCATTTATTTCCATGTATTAAATTGTGGGAATAACCTTACGGCGCGGATTACCGCCTGTTGGTGAATAACCTTTTGTATTCATTCCTTATTAATCTTTGAGAATAACCTTACGGTGCGGATTACCACCTGTTTGGTGAATAACTCTTCGTATTCAAATTGATGGGAATAACCTTACGGCGCGGATTACCGCCTGTTTGGTGAATAACTCTTCGTATTCAAATTGATGGGAATAACCTTACGGCGCGGATTACCGCCTGTTGGTGAATAACCCTTTTTATTTGTCTCGTGTGGAAATAATTTGTCTACACGAATTATCACATGACACTTTTATTCCATATTCATAAGTGATATCTGTAAGACCCCGAATTTTATGAAATATAAAATTTAATTTTTCTTCATATATATTTTTCTGAAATAGTAAGTGGTTAAATCGATAAAATTTAAAGTTAAGGATGTTATGTGCAAATTTTATTTTGTCGGACAATATTCGTTTTGTCGGGGAATATTCGGGCCGTACGACAGCGCCGAAATAACAAATTATTGGTGGACCCCACAACGGAATATTTGTCGGATATAGAAAACGACAGAAGTAACCTTTTTAATAAAAATAGTCAACGGTGCTAACTGTTAAAATACCGGTGATAAAAGAATAGTAGCATACGGTAATTTATGGTATTTTACTGTAGCATGCGGTACTCTACAGTAGCACACGGTATTGCACAGTGTCTCATATTATTGACACCGTAACTGTTACGCATCATTTCATCAATAATTGTCACTGCATAATATTTTATATTATCAATTCAATTATTGTTGCTACAAAGTATTTTGCATTATTGATTCAATAATTGTCATTACACTGTATTTTATATCATTGAGTCAATAATTGTTGCTACACTGTTTTTAAAATTATTGAACCTAATAATTGTCACAGTAGCAAATACACTATAATTTATATTATTAAATTAATAAAAATATGTAACGTGTTTCTTCAATTATTGTGGTAACATTATATGTTGGACTTACAGGAAGAATAAATAAATAAAAAATAAAATAATTAATTTTACTATTTGAAATAGTAATGTGAATAGTGACGTAAATAGTAACGTGAATAGAGGAGTGCAGGAATTTTTCAAGTAAGTCTTTTATTAAAGAGTAGTAATTTTATAAATTCCTATTTTTCACGGTATTCACAAATCTTCCCTTAGAAGACTCTTCTTTGAGAAGATTCATTTTTAAAAGCTTTCTTTGGAAGATTTATTTTGGAATATTATTTTAAAAACTATTTTAAAGTAGTTATATTATACTACAAAAATTATGTTAAATATATATAATTTTGATAGTTCATATTATACGAACTATCATACACTTTGAAATTTATATGTGGTAATTATTAATTATATTAAAAATATATAGGTTGATCAACCTCATCAATATCCAGTCACGTGTTAAGGTAAGGGGTATCACTCTTTTCATTATCATAAATGGATATTATTTTCTTTCTTACTTGAAGGGATTATCATTCTTTGATTCTCGAAAATAATATCGTTTCTTTCTTGTGCCATTTACTTCCATGTATTAAATTGTGGGAATAACCTTACGGCGCGGTTTACCGCCTGTTGGTGAATAACCTTTTGTATTCATTCCTTATTAATCTTTGAGAATAATCTTACGGCGCGGATTATTGCCTGTTTGGTGAATAACTCTTCGTATTCAAATTGATGGGAATAACCTTACGGCGCGGATTACCGCCTGTTGGTGAATAACCCTTTTTATTTGTCTCGTGTGGAAATAATTTGTCTAGACGAATTATCACATGACACTTTTATTCCATATTCGTAAGTGATATCATTTTCCTTTATACTCATAAGGGATACCATCTTTTTCATCTTCCATTATTCAAACTTACTATGGTAAGGGATATTAATTCCCTTCGCCTTTTGTTAATCAAACCTGCTACGGTAAGAGATATTATTTTCTTTCATACACCTAAATCGAAACTTATTATGGAACTATTGCTTCTATAATTCCTGAAAATATTATATGTTCCATAATAGTTGAATTTCATTATTTCAACTGAACCTTCCTATTTTCTGAACATTTCTATTGAATTGTAATCGTTATTCTGAACTGTGGATCTTGAATATCATTTTTAAATTTCACTCCACATCATGTTGGCAATTTGGACATTATTTGAATCTGCACAAAGTAAACTTCCGATACTTATTGTTTATCCTGTTTCTTCTGTTCATCATTTGTATCACTGTTATTTGTATTAATCATCAAGAATCAAGCTGTTGTGAATATCTGTGGCCGGGGGCACAGATGTGATATAATTGTTGAACAGATGATAGGTTAAAGGCGATATACTAGGTTAAAGGCGATACATCTGTTCGATGTCTTTTATGACACGTGATGAATGTTCTCTTTGGCCCGTAGTGCAAAGATGAACTATTGGTTGGTATGATTATGACCAAAGGCTGAATCTGGTATAATCATGACCGCTGGTGCTATATTGAATATCTTTGGCCCGTAGTGCAAAGATGAACTGTTGATTTGCATGATTATGACCAGGAACTGTGAATTTTTATTATCATGACTAATGGTATTTTAGATGATAAAAGTTGATGATATTTTTACTAAAAAGAGAAGCAAGTGGACATTATAGTCTGCATTATTCTTCTAATAGATTGCTCATTCCGCTGCTATTATTGATCTGAACATTGTTTAAGAATTTAACTGCAGTTTTTGATATAAACCTTGTACTCTATTGTATTCTATCAAGAACTCAACTGTTGAAGGCTAATGATAATTTATTCGTCATTATCTTAGTCATGATATTTCTTACTGGGCTATTTGAGCTCACCCTTTCTTTTGTTCCATTGTTTTTCAACAGGAGAGGAAAACGTAACGGGGTCTAGCCGGGGGATGGAGTGAGAGTCCGAGGAATAGCTATCCTAGTCTTCATGTATTGTAAAATAGTGTGGCAATAATAATGAAGACTTAGTTGTGTATTATTATACACTGTATTGTTGTACGTTGTGCTTTGTTGTAATAATTTTGTTATAGTCTTTTGACGACTCAAGTTTGGGCTGTGTGGGCCTAGATTTGGGGGCATCACAAGGGGCCCTTGTTTTGCACTAAAAAGAAGGGTCGGGGCCCTCATCACTGTTCATAGGCAGTGCATTTTTTGTTCCGGGTCGGGTCGAGCCATTCAGGTCGGGTCGGTTCGCGTCATTTAAGTCCAAATTGGATAAAAATGTTTAAAATTAATATAATTAATTTGTGACCCAAGTTTAATAATTTTTTATTATTTATTATATAAATAATAAATAAAGTAAATAAAGCCATTATTTTAATTAATTATTATTTAATTGATAGTAAATAATAATTAAAGCAAATAAATATAATAGCTAATTATTTATTATTAAATAATAAATAAAGGAGGATATAAAGTTAATAAATAATTATTTATTATTTAATTAATATTAAATAATAAATAAGGATGATTAGATAATTAATTATTATTTAAAGGATATTAAATAGTAATTAAAGAAAGATGAAGTTAATAAGATAATTATTTATTATTTTAATAAATAAGGAAAATTAGTTAATTAATTATTATTTAAAGGATATTAAATAATAATTAAAAAGAGATGAAGTGAATAAAATGATCGTTTGTTATTTAATGAATATTAAATGGGATTAATTAATTAAGAAAGTATTATTTAAATAATCATTAAAGGATTTGAGGATAATAAATTAATTGATTATTATTAAAGAGAAATAAGGTTATGTAAATAATTGTTTATGTAAAGATAAATAAACAATTAAGGTTAATTAGATTAATTATTTAATTAATTAATATTAAATAAATAAAAGGAAGAAATTAAAGGAATAAGGAAGTAATTAAACAATTTATATTTAATTGTTTAAATCTTAAATATTGTAAAAGGAGTAAATTATTTATATTTAATAATATTAATAAATGATTAAATGATTAATAATATCAGTAAGAGATTAAAATATTATTAAATGGTTAATAATATTAATAAGTGAGTAAAATATTATTAAATGATTAATAATATTTGAACGTAGTTATATATTATCAAAGGTAGATAATATTTTAAAATATTTGGTACATTATTCAATGTCCGAATCATTAAATTATGTAAAAGAAGAAAGTTTTAATTGAATTAAACCAAAGTAAATAGTCCGTTTGTGACTAATTTAGACAGCTTATTAAAAGTGGGTCGTACGAAGAATGTGTAACGAATGCATAAGTTGGTTAAGATACCCGAAACGTCCGAACTGTATTTGGGCTAGGGTTTTTGTCCGGAACTTAAGAGTTCATTTGTCGGATATCTTAAGAGTTTATAATTTGAAGTTAGAGTCTTATATAAAGACTAATTAATAGTCATTGTATCTAGTGATTATGTCAATTTTATATATAAATTGTAGGTTGAACGAAAGACGCAAAATAAGCGTAAATGGTAGAAGCGAACCAAACAAGTTTTTCAGAACTTGCTCCTATGTGCATTTCTATGCAACCATATGTTATTAAATTATTGGTATGCAAATATATTGATGATATTTGTGTTATGTGAAACGCATGAAATATGATTATATGCGAAGTATGTACAGAATAAGAAGCATGCCTTGATATATGCTAGATGTGTATTATATGCGATGCATAAGAAGTATGAAGCATTCATAAAATGAAAAGCATGAAGAGCATGACATACGTATAAAATGCAGAGTATTTTTAATATGTGAAGCATGCAAGGTGTTATGTGTAGCTGTTAAACTTGCTGAGTCGTCGTGCTCACTCTTGCTTAACATTTTCAGATAGTGCAAGTTATTCAAAATTTTTGATAAAGATCAAGAAACAGGAATACATATTACATTCACTGAAGGTCTAGCACGACCATTGTAGATATCAGTCCGAATTGGACAGGTAAAATGATTGTATAATATAAGAATTGGTTGATATGTAATATGAGTGTTAAATACTCAAATTAATTATAATAGAATGTCGTATCATGTATGATATTGAGATATACTAGAAATGTTTAAAGATTTCAATTCTGGAATATAAAAAGATGTTGTAAAATTATAAATAAGTGATTATTTAGCAATTATAATATTATTGTAATTCATGAACAATAAGAAAAATGTTGTACTTGTGTTGAACCGGATCCGAGGTTCAAGAGACCTGGATTCGGGGTCGTCACATGTACTGTGTCGAATGTAAGTTCATTAAAGGATAATAGTCTAATGTTCATGTTTTAAGTTTGAAGAAGATAAGAAACATGTTATAACCCTATAATGATATATAAGTTGTATGTTGACAGATATAATTCGGATTAGCATGCCGACATTATGAAGAATATGAAAGACATTTGAGGAGCTTAAAGGTTTATAAGGGTAACATGTATCAGACAAATTTTTTAAAACTTGTTGTAATGTGATAAATTATCCTATGTGACTAGTTGATAGATTAAAAGTAAGATTTATGTGTTACGTGAAATTAATGTGGGTATATTTCAAACTTTGCACTTTGTACAACTATGTGATTTTAAATGTTAGATGAAGTATGTGAGATTATGTTTTTAAAATGCATAGCATGATAGACATAATGTATAGATAATATGCACAGCAGGAAAGGTATGACGTATGTATATAAACTGTGAGCATGAAAGTTGTTATCTGTTGAACTTGCTGAGCTGTTGTACTTATTCTTGCTTAAATTAACATTTTCAGCTAAGTACGAGAAAGCCGAATGTTCCAGTAAAGCTAGAGGGTAAGGAATGGTGAATGTTTAAAAGAGATTGAAGGAGTTGCTGTATGTTATTGTCTAATGTAACAAGACAGTAGATGAATGTAAATTTGTATATGTATAAGTTAATTGATGTCATTGTTTTAATATTAAACTACGTTATTAGTAATGAAATGTATGATTTGTAAATCCATTGAGGATGAGATGTTTATAAGATTTATTCAGAAAAGCTTGTAATGAAATAAGACTAATATATTATTGTAAGTCGAGTGTTATATGTAATAAACTCACATGTATTGTAAACAGATAAGTGTATGTACAGTTATGTATGGATAGTTATGAATGGTGATTATATTCACAGGTTAAGTTAAGAAAAATCATAAGTTATATGATTTTGAAATGTAATAGACTAGATTATGATTTATGTATGTATGACCTGAGGTATAATGTATAGAATGTGAATGTTATGATTCTGAGATAGGTTATGAATGTAAGTTAAATAAACAGGTTTATGAACTGTATTATGATTGTATAATGTGATTTTAAAGATAAAAGTTATGTTTTAACGCACGAGATCGCCTATAGCAAATGCGGGGATTTTGGGAACGTTACAGTTGGTATTAGAGCTAATAGGTTATAGACCTTAGATAAAAGTACCGTAGGCTATGACTTTTGTAAGAAAGAAGGAAATGGTAAAGAAATGAACTCTAGTAGAATTGAGTAAGGATGAAATGAATTTTGAAAATTCATGAGTAAGAAAATGGTAAAGGATATCTTAAGATAAGATAATGAGAAATGGTAAAGAGTTATGGGATCTTAAAATAATCTAGGAAAAGGAACCCCATATGAGTTATGAATAGTAAGATGTGAATAGAAAAAATTCATATCAGGTTAAAGAAAGGATAAGGAAAAGTTAAGGAAATGTTAGATTATGTGAAATTTTTCATTAAGGACTCATGTTAGTGGCTGAGTCGTACATTTCTTTGTATGGGTAGGGATTTATGCTTGGTTTCATGACCACTTAGCTTCCTATAATGATAATCAATGTAGATCTGGTGTCGCGATATTAATTATGTATAGTGAAAAGGTGATTCTTTTCTTCTATATATACCTGATACGTAGAGATTGAGAAATGTTAAGGTTAGTTGCGAGTTCTTAAGACTCATAATCATATGGTATGTTTTTGAGCCCCTAAGCGTATGGACAGTTCTTGAACTACATATTAATAGGACAAGTTCCTAAACTCATATTATTGTGATAAGTTCCTGACCCCATAATGTGTAGTAAGTTCAATGCATAGTGGGGGTGAGAAAAGTGAGCCATAGATTGAGATTATTAGTTCTCATAGATTAGCTAAGATTAAGAAAATATGAAAGAGATATAATTGTAAGTAAAGATTGAATGGATAAAAGAAAGAAAGGAAATGTGATTATGATGGAGTATGCAATCCAAATATTCTAGCTATGCTAGATCATCAAATATTTTTAAAATGTGCTTATTCTTGCACTTTGGTGCATCAAAAATGATTTATTCAAGTATCAAACTATAATTTTTAAAATTTCGTGATTTATGGGTATATGTCAATTGATTCGTCTAGACACAAAACTATTTTGAAATATCAAAATGTATTTATGAAATCATTGTCACACCGTCAATTATGGCGTGGAATGATAAAATGATCGAATTCTCAATGTATTGATGTGACAGTGCAGTATTATGAATTTTTGAATGACTGAATTCTCAATATACTGCTATAACGATGCGGTATTATGAAGTCAATAAAAGAATTTTCTTTTCAGTTTATGAAAATGGGTTCAAATTTTGAGCCAATGACGAAATTCTCAGCGTATGATAACAAATGTGTGGATGTGGGAATATGAACCACTGATACATCGTTATACGATGCAATGTGATGAAGTCATGGTAAAAATAATTTTTTTGAAAATTTTTAAATTTGTAATGTATGAACGGTTTAAGGATATGAGTCTATCCCATTTGTTTCGGCTAGACCATTTTGCTAAAGAAATGAGTAAATATTTTTCAATTCAGAAAGAAATGAAAAATTATATTTTTTTTAAAGTCTGATGTGAACAACCCTGAAAAAGGGAATATATGGGTTGGTTAACATGGTACAACACCGATGACGATAGTTTCTAATCTGTGTGATTAGTAAACAGGCCGAATAAGAGGTAGTTTCTAGTCTTGGTGATTAGTAACCGACCGAACAAGAGTTCATGGTCCTTGTGACCTCTCAGTAAAAAGATGAAAACTTTTTAAAAAGGAATTTCTACTTCCTAAGTATTCACACTGCTTCACAATTATTGAACAATTGTTGAAGACTCTTGAAATGTACACCAAAATTCTAAAATGAAATGGTAGAAAGAGGTAAGATGGGTAGAGAAAGTAACGAATGTAAAGGTTAGTTGAAAACCTAGTTATGATGAATGGAATAAGAAAGGATTTGTATGTAGTAATTTTGATGACGAAATTTTTAGAAGAATGGGTGAATGTGACATCCTAGGTTTTTGACAAGATTTTTAAATAAGGATATTGGTTAATTAAGTAAATGTCGAAAGTTAAAACCTAGTTTAGAAGGATAAAAAATGTAAAGAAGTGGATTAAATTGTTATTTAATCAAGGTGGTTTAAGTCGGTATAGAAAGACTATGAATGTAAAAATGATAGTATATAATACCTAGTCATGCACAACAGGCCGACTTGGGCTTGCCAGGCCTTGACCATTGACCAGGCCGGGCTGGGCCTTTGACTTTTGGCCTGCAGGCCGGACCAGGCTTTTGAAAAGGGAGCCTGCAAGCCTGACCTGGCCTGGCCAGGCCTTGGATCAAGTCAGGCCGATCCAATCTAATCCATTTAATTATTTTTTAGTAATTTTAAATATTATAAAAATACTAATTAAAATTTTAAACTTAATTGATGTATTAATTAGAAGTAATGTATTAGAATTTATAAATTACAATAATGAATTAAAATATTGTACAATTTTAAAGATATTATATTATTAAAAAAAAGTATCTTATTATTATTATTATTTTACAAATGACTTTCTAGTTTTTACGCTAAGTATTTATTAAAATGAAAATGTAATGAAAGGTTTACAAAAAGTGTAGGTTGCTAGCTAGGCAAGATATTATATTATTAAAAAAAATATCTTTTTTTTATTATTATTATTATTTTATAAATGACTTTTTAGTTTTTATGCTAAGTATTTATTAAAATGAAAATATAATGAAAGGTCTGCAAAAAGTGTAGGTTACTAGCTAGGCAAGAAAAATCCTTATATATTACACTACTCAATGTGTTTTCGTGGATTTATTTATTCGTATATAAACAAACATACATGAATGAACGTATTAAAATATGACAATTTTATTTAGTTTATTGAATGAGTTGTCACAAAGAGAAAATTTTCTTCTGCAGTGGGAGAATTGAAGTAGCAAAGAAAGAAAATTGGTAGGCCAGGCCAGGCTTGTTGGCAGGCCAGACCAGGCTGGATCTGAGCTAAAAAATGTGACCTGTTCGTGGCCTCTTGTGTGTCCCCGAATCCGGGTCCCTTGGACCTCGGATCCGGTTCAACACGAATACAACATTCACCTTATCAATTATAACTTATAACAATATTAAAATCGATATATAATCATTTATTTATAATTTTACAACATCTCTTTCTATTCCAGAATTGTAATCTTTACAAATTCCTAGTATGTCTAATGACCCCAAAACCCATGTATTGGCTCTAACAGACTTGGTTCGTTACGTACATTCTCATTTTTATCATCTACTACATTTATCAATAATTTAATTGATAAACCTAATTAATTAAAACTTTCAACAATCTTCTATTCCCAAAATCACAATTTTTACAATGCTCCTTTACAACTCTAGATCATATGCATCATAATTCAATATTTAATCTTTACTTCTATAAGTTATTCTTTATAATCCGGTAAGCTAAATGCATGATTCAACAAACTAGATTACCAAAATAGCAAGCTGGAAAACCAGTACAGCAAGCTGAACTACTAAAACAGCAAACTGAATACCAATATAACAAACTGTTTTCCCGTTTCAGCATCCTGAATTTCCTATTCAACATACCATATATCCAATATTACTTCCTACACTTCCAATTCAGCATGTCATAAACCCAATACAACATCTAGAATTCATTATTTCAGCATATCGTTATCTTGCAACATGCTAATTTACTTGCAGTATTTCATTTGTATAAGTTTACATTGATAAAATGTAAAGTATACAACTTATTTTCATAATGAATATATTTTATTCATTTTTTCAAAGTTTATTTCAACTTAATTCATTTTCTTTAAAACAATATGAGTAATTATAGCTCGCGATTCAACTTTATGAATATCTTCAATACATTCTTATTTTGTTCATTCAGAACTCGCAACATTTACAAATTTATTATCATAGTTAAAAACTTTACTAACTTAATAACAATAAGTTTAAATACCAAGACAATTACATTGAATGACATTTTAACAACGTCACAATATCCATCTTTCATAATCCAGTGCCTTCAAGAATTTCTTCATTTACTTCGCTGAAAATATTAATTTAAAGCAAGGATGAGTACAACGGTTCACCAAGTTTAACAGTTATCACATAACACATATGTAACATTTCATACATGCTTCAAATAGCATTAGAATAATGCTTCATAAATTTATATCAAATCATGTTTCATATTTGTACATACTTGACATGTAACTGTATTTCATGCTTTGCACATACGCCACATAGAATCGTACTTCAATGATTTCACATAAACAAATAACATAGATATAGCTTCATATTAATAGTTAAATATCACATGATAGTATAACAATGCACATAGCTACAAATCCTTAAAAACTTGTCTAGTTCGCTTCTACCATTTACGCTTATTTTACGTCTTTCGTTCAACCTACAATTTATATATAAAATTGACATTATCATTAGTTACAATAACTATTACTTAGTCTTTATATAAGACTTTAACTTCAACTTAATAACTCTTAATATGTCCGACAAACGAACCCTTAAGATCCGGACATAAAACTTAGCTCAAAATATAGTTCGGACATATCGGGTATACTTAACCAACTTACGTCTTCACTACACATTCTTCGCATGACCCACTTTTAATAAGTTATCTAAATTAGCCACAACGGACTATTTACACTGGTTTAATTCAATTAAACTTTATTCTTTACATAACTTAATGATTTGGACATTTAATATGTATCAAATGCCTCACAATAATATCTACCTTTGATAATATACAACTTCATTCAAATATTATTAATCATTTAATAATATTTTAATTACTTATTAATATTATTAATCATTTAATAATATTTAAATCGCTTATTATTATTATTATTATTATTATTATTATTATTATTATTATTATTATTATTATTATTATTATTATTATTATTTAATGCCAATATATCATTGTTACATCATGTAGACACCCAAATTTTGCGCTTTTACACTAACCCTGACAGGAGGACAAAATCGTCACTTGACCCGATATACGAAAAGGAAGGTGGACCCCAACACGAAGCCCCACAGCGATTTACGGTCAAAGCTATCACAAAGAACAACGATCATCAGGTTACTTGAGGCAAGACAAACAGTTGATTCAGAAAAACCTGACTTGAGGCAAGGCAAACAGTTCAATCTTTACAACATATGTTGTATTCTATATGATCTCCAAGTGTTAAAGTATTTATTTCATCATTTGAAATGCGAAAATCCGAGTTTATAGCATTTGAGGTTTTAATCTAGTTAGATCTAGTTCTTATTTCATTTTATTGTTTAAGTTATTATAGATCTAATATTTGTGCATTTGTTGGGTGGATCTACTGTAGATCCAAAGTGTTTGATGCATTGCGATTTAAATATTTTGATTTTATGTATTTTGAAGTTAGATCCGATGTAGTCGATATATGTTTTAGATCTATGGATTAGGGACTGTTAGGGAGGATTTATTGCGGATGAAATCTCCTCCTAACCTCTCGATGATATCCTTTTAGTCGTTTTATAACCTACTTTTGGATGTAGCGATCACGATGCACCTTTATTGTAAATATGTAAATTTTGGGCCTTAAAACGATATCGATACCGAAAATCAGGTTTAAGGCCCTGTAATAGTGAAATATGTGATTGAGGGTGTTTGGGGCTATTTAGACGGCTTACATGCCCACAAATAGCTCAAACGTCATTTTAATGCTTGGTTTTCCCTTTCGAGACAAGAAAATGAATTTGGAATGAAATAATAAAGCTTTTCATAAAATCAAGCAAACTAGAATATTAGACCATCCGTAGGCTAAAATTCCTATTTGATGAATGGTTTGAAAAATATGTTTTACAAAATATCATCGGTTTTATTATCAAAACAAAAACAATAAAAATGAACTTTTTCAATTAATTTAAATCTTCCGTGCATAGGATTAACGAGATTCTGAAGCGCTTTCAAAATAAAGCATGCACTAAATTAATTATCTTCGAAGTTAAAACTGAAAGTATCGGATGAACTCCATTCCTATTTGACGAAGGATTCGAAAACCTTATTTCACAAATGTCATCATTAAAGATTTTGTTATCAAAAAACGAAAGCTTAAAAATGAACTTTTCAAAACGAATCAAATCCTTCGTGCATAGGGTTAACGAGATTTCAGAAGTACTTTCGGAAATAAAGCATTCCAACGATTTTCATAGGCACACACGCGCACACACACATTTTAGGATCTAAAGGAAAGGAAAGCATTAGGATAGCGGTAACCGTGTTTCACGGAAGTCGGGGGGTGCCTAACACCTTCCCCTTGCATAAGCAAGCCCCGAACTCTATGAATCTCAGTTCGTGGACCAATTAATTAGGAGTCACATATGAGTCATTACGATTATGAAAACTAAAACTCGGATGAGTTGGTACATCCATTGCAAATATACCAACTGACGACTCTGGTCAATTGGCTCATCATAAAATCGATCTTTCAAATCCCATCAACACTCAAGCCGACCTTTTCCCCTTTTACGAAATGAGACGAAAAGAAAAAGGGATTTAAAACATGGAAAGAAGGACAAAAAAATGACATATTTTTCAAAAAAAAGAAAAAACCTGGCGTCGACACATCACATTGATACATTTGATCTAATATTGATATATTTGACTTGACAATATGTCAAAATATATCAATTATATCGTTTTTGTATTATATTGATATATTTGACTTGATAATATATCAGAATATATCAATATATCGTTTCTGTAATATACTGATATATTTGACTTTACAATATATCAGACAACATCAATATATCATTTTTATATTATCTTGATATATTTGCTCCAATATTGATATATTTGGCTTGACAATATATCAATTTTGTCATTACAACATCTTGATAAATTTGTTCTAATATTGATACATGTTGCTTGACAATGCATCAAAATACACCAATTTATCGTTATTACACTATATTGATATATTCGTTCCAATATTGATATATTTGGCTTGCAAATATATTAATATCGTTATTGCATTACGAGCCCCTTTTTGTTCATTCTTATATCAAATTAAAGCTTATTAAGTATACTTTAATCTTATCTAGGCCTTGACTTCAGCCCATTAACCAAACAACACAGATCTTAAAATTTTCACAACCTGTCCAGAGATTAAAATTTTCTGGACAGTATTACAAAATTAAATTTTTCAAAAATATTTTAGTCAATAAAATGGCTCAATCTCATGAGTAATTCTAGGAAACTTCCATATATACAACTTTGTAATTTACATCAACCTCAAATTCTAAACACATGATTTTATACAAATTTTACAATGACAGAAATCGCTTCAGATTCTGGGTAGACGATTTTTGATCCGACCCAGCCTGCTACAAATGGCCACTACGAACAAACCACAAGGAATTTTTTCGTGTGCTTAAATTTTCTATGTAAAGTTTACTTTCATACCTTTAATTTGATATATAGCCCACTTTCTAATTCCAAAAACTCGATTTTATATGAATTTTACAATAATAGCAACACAACTTAAAGTTTCTGCGAATTTGTTTGTTCTTCACGTTTTCTTTCATTTTAATTTAATTCGTGAATCATCTACTAGATTTATGATAATCTATTGTTAGACCATTACACACAAGTTAAATCATGATCTACTACCATTAATCTCAATAAAAACCAATATTTATCCAAGAGAATCAAAGATTACATTAGGGTTTAGCAATTATACCTTCATAGCTTTCTTTATTCTTCTTTGCTTCCATGACAGCCTTCTATCTCTCTCTCTCTCTCATTCACCCGAGAGCTCTCTCTTTCTTTCTCTCTAATGTTGCTGATAATACTCTCCAAAAGTTGGTTTACTCAAATATAAATGAACAAATGACTAACCCTTGCTAGATTTGATGATGAGTTCTATTTATAGGACTCAACTAACCTTATTTCCTCTTAATTCACCAACACATGCTCTAATAAAGCTTAATTTAGCTAACCTAGTAGATGGAGTGCAAGCAACCAATATTGGTTGATTACAAGCAATCTTTTTAGTTGCTTACAAGTTATCCATTGAGTAAACAAAAAGCAATAAGAATGCAACACTCCAACCCTCCAAGTAGGGCCCTAGAGCCGACCCCCACCCCTTTATTATTTCAAATTTTTATTTTCTTTTTATCTTTTATATATATATATATATATATATATATATATATATATATATATATATATATATATATATATATATTTAATACTTCAAATTTCTCCCAACACATAACTCATGTATGGTTAAGGCTTTTACTCTTGTAACCTATGTTAACTTAACTATCAACAATGGTCCAAGCTCATCAATTAAGCATACACACATCTTCCACCAAATAACCCAAGTCAGGTTAATTCCCTTTTAACAATTTTACCTAGGGTGAATCCACTAACTCCCCTTAGTTAAGTCTCATCCATCATGTATACATATAATTATGTAACTACACATTTTGCTAGCAACTAACCCATGCATAGCTAAAGCTTTAATTTATTTACCACCTAGGGTTACTCAATTAACTCATCCATAGTTAATTCTCTACATTCACCAATACTTGAAAAATATTTTTCCAACACGTTAACCAATATTTGACTTTTAAGTTTGTACTCAATGTTTGGGTTACTAGTTTATTTTATTTGGGCTCTCTTATTTAAATTGTTTGGGTTACAAGATTTATTTTTCATTGGACTCTTCATTTAAATTGTTTGGGCTACCCAACACAACTCACATATCTTTCATAACTTGGGCTAGGTAATTAATTTAATTGGATTACCACACCATTATATACAATATTTGTCAATATTATTTAATTGGACTTATATTAATTACTTCTTGAACTATCAATTAACATAAAACTTGGGCTTAATATTTAATTACCCACATTCATACAAGCATTCTCATATTGGGCTAACACATACAATCCTTTTGAGCTAGTCCACTAGTAATAATTAATTACTTGGACTCTTCATGAGGCTACATCCTTAAGTTTATTTGGACCTCATTATTAGTACCAACAAGACTTTCAACCATTCAAATATTGGGCTTGTTTTAATCCATTAATGGACTCTATACAACAACTTAATAATTAAGTTAATTACTTAATTAATTACTCCTTAATATTGTCATTCTAGACAACCATTCTAGTTTTTCTATAACTTTAACTCATAACTAATATAATTAACCTAGTTAATTATATTTCATGACTTTCCTTCTTACTTCATATTTTAAACTAATTAAATTATTAGTTTAATTGAGTATTTAATCTATTCATCTTCTTATTTGGCTAACAATCACACTTTAGGTATATATATAACCACTTCACTTCTCAATTGAATTTATTTCCTTAATAAATCCTCTATATGCATCATTAAAATATTCTCACGTTTAATTTCTAACAAATAAATTATATTAAAAAAAATGTTTACATATTTTCTACACATCTCACTTCTCCAACTCTAGGTTTTAAATTTTAACCTTTAATTAAATCATTTAAAATCTTATCCACATATCTTGTACATATCTGGGATATTACACCTCCAGATCAGGCCTTGACCAAGCTGGGCGCAGGACATTTATGCACCACTACTAGTACCTACGATTGAGTAGTTAAAAAAGAATTATTGTAAGATATTATATTTCGACAAAATGTGATAGATTAAATATATGTGTATATTTAAATATATTTAATCTAATAAGTGAAAAGAAAGGTAAAATTTAGAGAAAAATGATAAATGATGAAAGAAAGTGTAAATTAAGATTTAGTTATGAACATTCATAACTAGCTTAGTGATAGGCCTTAAGAGGCTAGGTTATGAGAATAGCAAGGTAAAGTTTATCAGAATGTACAAAAAATGTAAAACAGTTTAGCCTAATTTGTATATTAGAGATTTACTATGTAATAAGAGTTATGAGATTTAAAATTTGAAATTTATTTAATGAATAGACATGAATTGATTGAAATGAACTCAGTATTTATACGACGTATAAATACAGAAAATAATACTCCTAATTAGGAGTAGAGCGAGTTAGAAAAGTGTATGATGCAAAATATTATGGTTGTATAATGTAAATGAATGTAATGACCTAAAAGTTGTAAAATGCTAATATGAGTTTCAATGGTAAAAGAAGTGAATTTTTAGAAATTCGAGCAAGGTTCAATTTTCAATAAAGCGATTTTATGAAAAAGGTGAACGTTATACTATTTGAAGTGACGGGAATTTACTAAAAAAGGAAATGGAAAGGATAATAAAGAATTAGAAACGTAATTCTAGTTAAAGAAAAGTTATTTAGTTGGTTTGCAATTAAATGACTAATTAAGCAGTTAAATGAAACTGCGTGAAGGTAGCACAATAAGAAATGAATGACGTAGTTGGTCGATTGAAAGAAAAATTAATTTAAATGAGTATGAAATGGATTAATAGGAAGAAAGTTAGAAACTTGCCAAATTGGAAAAGTGCATAAAAAGGAAATTCTAGCCATTTTGGATAATGACCAAATTGCCCTTGACAATTAAATTAATAACCCTTGTGTCCTAGTGGTGAAATGACCAAAGTATCCTTAATAAATTAATTAATGACCTTTATGTCCTAAGAGGTGAAATGACAAAAATGCCCCTGACTAATTTTATGAAATGACCAAAATACCCTTAGTTATAGTTAATTTTGGTTGAGTTGACTTAACCCAACTTGGGTTAAGTCTTATAAAACCTAACTAAGTAAGAGCTCTTCTTCATTTTATTTTGCTAAAAATAGAAGCCTTAGGAGAGAGAAAGGAGAAGCCATGGATGAGAGGGAAGAAAAACTTAAAATTTATGAGCTAGAAGGCTTGGATGATTATGGAGTAAAAAGTAAAGATGAAGGTCTCGTCATGGTGAAGCTTTCCATGTGAAGAAGTTGATCATCTATAAAGGTTTAAAAGTTTTTCAAACTTAAAATTTTAATTTGTGTATGTCTGTGCATGTATTTATGGTTAAAAGGTAGAGTTATGGAAAGATATGTATCTTAAGTTGGAAGTTCATGGTTAAACCTTAAGATATAAGATCGAATATAAAGGCCTTGTGTGTATTTTCATGTTTTAGAGCATGTTGGAGACCTTAAAGCATAGAAATTATGAATTTAAAAGTTAAAACTAGCTATTATAGTAATATGTTAAAATAAACATATATTGAAAGAAAATGAATTTGAATAATTCATATAGGTGTGATATAAGTCTGCAAAAGTTGTAAATGAACTTTAAATGAGTATATGAGGAGTGAAGTCCAAGGACTTAAAAATGAGTTTTATGAAAAGTTATGTAAAGTTGATGAAATCCAACTTAAAGGTGATTTTTGACAATTTTGAAAGTTTAATGGTGAAAGGAAGTTGAAAGACTTAGTTTTATGTTATTAAACGTGTCTATGATGACTTTGTAGTCATTGGAAGAAAATAAGAATGAAAATGCGTTTTGAGCGATTGAAATCAATCGTTTTCAGTTCAAATGAGTTTTTACGAACAATTACTGTAACGTCCCCGAAACCCCATTATTTTCTAATGGCGATCTTGTGCATTAAAACATAACCTTTATCCTTAAAACCACATTATACAATCATAATATAATTCATAAACCTGTTATTTAACTTACATTCATAACCTGTCTCAAAATCATAACCTTCACATTCTTAAACTTAGAACTAAGATCATAAATACATAAGTCATGATCTAGTCTATTACAATTCAAAATCATAAATATTATGATTTAACTTAATTTAACTTGTGAATACAATCACCATTTATACATAACTGTAATATATAACCCTGCTTATGTAACGCCTCGAGAATAACCTCGCTGGCCACGAGCGACCCCCGGTCGTTAACGAACAACCTTCTCCATAAAACCACAACATTATATAATATGTTGAACATTACATATTTGATTTGATGATAAGAATTAAGTTGATAAATGCATTCAATAGTAGAGTTGTAAAGTCCTTTGATTGATTATAATGTATAAGGACTTAGTTAGATAAGATCAAAACTGTTAGATTGGTCTTTTGGATATGAATGTATTGAATTGTAAAGTCCTTTGTGGTGTACAAGGACTTAGATTTTAAAAAGATCAAATCTGTTAGGTTGATGTTGTGGTGTATCTCTTCAGATAGTCTAATCGTAGAATGGACTCCGCACCAAGAAGACTCAACGACTCAGTCTGATCGTAGAATGGACTCTACGATTCCGTGCCAAGTAGACTAAACAATTCAGTCTGATCGTAGAATGGACTTTACGACTCCGTGCCAAGAAGACTGAACGACTCAGTTTGATCGTAGAATGAACTCTACGATTCCACGCAAGGAAGACTCTACGACCAAAGCAAGCAATCGTAGAGTAAACTCTACAATATGCCTTATCGCAAAATAGACACTACAACAAGAATGATCGTAGAGTTGATCATAGAGATTCGTTGAATAAAAGCAAGAGTCATTTAAAACAATACTACGACTCTCATCAGCTACACATCATGCAAATCAGAACCTAAACATCTGATGGTTCTTCTCTTGTACTAAAAGACAGAAGCAACTTAGTTGAGAAGAACAGTCTACATCGATGTGACAGATAAACCTCTGCCAAGAGCTTAAAGTCAGAAATGTCAGATGACTAACCAAAGCATGTTAAGCGATAGAGTGAGGATTTCAAGGAAGTGCTAAAGTCAGAAGACTATGTCCTATCAGCCATATTTTATAGAAGACCAAACGCCTCTATTAAAGTTGGCAGAAACCTATGATTGACATGTCTTATCCCAAGGAAAAAGGAAACACCTTTTATGGTCAGTGTTAGCTGGTCAATTAGTACCTCGTCAAAGTATTAATGAGCTAAATGAATATAATATTCAGCAACTCTACATCATAAGGTAACGGGCAGAAACTGAAGCATAGGGCATATTTCAAACGGGAAGAAATCTAAAGCTCCTATAAGAAACGACCAAATTTGAAAAAGAAAAAAGCAACACACAAGAAAGAAAGTATACGCAAGAGTTGAAAAAGATCAAACGAAAAAGTATCTTGCTTCGCTACTAAGTTCTTCAGAAACTTATACTAAACGCAACTTAGTAGCACACCCAAACCAACACTACTCACTAGAAGAGTTCTTAGTGAACTAAAGTTTCAAGGCTGCTGGTCTTGAAGGAATCTTAATGATTCAGAAATTGTAAGAGTATCCTTAGTGGATTTGCTGCTCGAAGAGCAGAACAGTGGAATATGAGTCTTGTGAACTCTGAACCACTTAAAACCTAGTGTCTTTCATCTTGTGTCTATTAATTGCTATAATTGCTATATAACTGCTTGTTGAATTATTACATCAAGAAGGGAAAATAAATCATATTCTGTTATGCTAAATTAATTGATTAATAATTCATTCTCTCTTAAAATAAAATAAAGAAAAAGTTTTAAAGAATCTATTTAACCCCCCTTCTAGATATCTTTCGTGTTATTAGGAACTAACAATTGGTATCAGAGAAGGTTCTCACATTTAAAGCTTTACAAGCTTGAGTAGATCTAATGGCACACAACAAGAATGGATCAGAACTTGGTGGAGGTAACAGACTACCTATGTGCAATAAAGAAAAATTTGCTAACTGAAAAGTTCGTACGCAGGCTTACATAGATGCAATAGATGATGAGTTGTTCGAGATGGTACTTAATGGGCCAGTCATACCAATGAAGCTTGCATTAACAATTGAAAATCCAAACAAACTAGTAGCAAAGAAAAGAGAAGAATGATCAGACAACGAAAAGAAGGATGTTCAAAGAGAAAAAAGGTCAAAAATATCCTATTCCAATCTCTAGATGATGAGTTGTTTGAAAATGTTGTCAACTGCAAAACAACTCAAGAAGTCTGGCAGACTTTGTTGATCATGCACGAAGGAACAGAAAAAGTCAAAGAAAATAATCAATCACTGCTTATTCAGCAATATGAAATGTTCACCCACATATCAGGAGAGAACATTACAAACACCTATGAGATATTTAACTTGCTGCTGTACTCTCTCAGATCATTTGGGAAAGTTAATTCATGAGAACATTACCAAGCAAATGGGATGCCAAAACCACAGCCATCCGGGAGTCAAAGAACTTGCACGAGATGACTGCACAATAACTCTATGGAAATCTTCTTACCTATGAGCTGGAGCTAAATCAAAGGGCAGAGACTCTATCTGAGGGAATAAAGAAGGACAAAAACATTGCTCTTAAAGCCTCAACTTCAGCTCATCGAAGCAATCTTAAGGATGATTCTAACTTTGATAAAAATGAATCAGATGATGATAAAAGAGCTGTCATGCTGGTCAGACAATTTAAAAGATTCATTAACAGGAATAGAACGCATAAGTTCAGAAGCAGCAGCAGAGAACAAACAAATGACCTTTGCTACAATTGCAAAAAGCCAGGTCATTTCATAGTTAAGTGTCCAAAACCTTTAAGAGAAGAGCTGAGAAAGAATAGAACAAAAGCAAATCCAAAGAGAGAATTTAAGAGCCTCCACAAGCAAAAGAAGAAAGACAAAAGCTTCATAGCTGAAGGCTCCTGGAGTGACTCAGGAGAAGAACTACACTATGAGTCGAGTGACGATGAAGAGCCACAGAAGGCCAACCTGTGCTTGATGGCAAAAGAAGAAGAAAACAGCAAAAAAGAATTTAACATACTTCAGGAAAAGAGATCCATCTGGTACCTTGACAGTAGAGGCTCAAGATACATGACAGGAAACAAGGCTCTTCTGTCAGATTACAAGGAAAAGGATTGTCCTGCAGTCATCTTTGGAGACAACAACTCGGAGAAAACCAGAGGATATGACTCAATTAGAAATGGTACAATATCATTCAGTAAAGTAGTTTATGTTGAAGGACTAAAGCATAACCTGTTAAGCATCAGTCAATTGTGCGACAAAGGACATCAAGTCACTTTCCTCAACAGCAAATGCCAAGTCAGAGATTTGAAGACTAAATCTTTAAAGCTAGTAGGAGCTCGAGAAGGAAATGTCTACGTGGTCAACCTTGCCCAATTACGTTTAGATGAGACAGTCTGTTTCCTTGCTAAAGCCTTTGAAGATATGTGCTGACTTTGGCACAGGACATTATCTCATCTTAATTTCAAGAGTATGTCTAAACTTGCCTCCAAAGACCTAGTAAGAGGATTGCTAAAGCTTTACTTCATCAAAGAAAAACCCTGCAAAGCATGTCGCTTGGAAAGCAAACAAAGATCTCCTTCCAGAGCAAGACAGTCAACTCAAATGATAGAGCTCTTCAATTACTACACATGGATTTATTCGGGCTTATCCTAACTGCAAGCCTTAAAGGAAAGAGATACTCTCTAGTGGTAGTAGATGACTACACTAGATACACATGAGTATCCTTTCTAAGTTCTAAAGATGAAACTATTTCACATCTTATCAAGCTCTTTAAACTAATCATGAATGAAAATGGCGAGAAGATCAAGGCCATCAGAAATGATCATGGAAGAGAGTTTGACTTTTTAGATATGGACCAGTTTTGTGAAGAAAATGGAATCAATCACAAATTCTCAGCCCCAAGGACTCCTCGACAGAATGGAGTAGCAGAGAGGAAGAATAGGACTCTGATTGAAGCAAGAAGAACCCTTCTTGCAGCAGCCTATCTTCTTGAGAATTTCTGGGTTGAAGCCATCAGCACTACATGCTACACCCAGAACAGATCACTCATACACTCAATATTAAAGAAGACTCCATATGAATTGTGGAAAGGAAGGAAGCCAAACATAAGCTACTTTCATGCGTTTGGCTATCTATGTTATGTACTCAACAATGGCAAGAAGCATCTAACCAAATTCCAGCCAAAGTTAGATGAAGGAATCTTCCTTGGCTATTCTACAGACAGCAGAGCATACAGAGTGTTCAACAAGGAATCTTTAACTATTGAAATCTCCATCTATGTCACATTCAATGAATCAGATCTAGAAAAGAAAAGCTCAACACTCAACGATTCATCAGAAATAAACTCAACGATCGAAGAACTCAAAATTGTATAGTCGGACTCTACGATCATAGAACCAACAACAGAAATCGTTGAGCAAGTAGAGGAAATCATAAAGTTCACCACGCCAGACATTGGAACTCTACGATCAGAACAAGAAGTTGATTTGGAAGAACTCAGAAAAAAAGGCACCAGAACGGATGTTCCTAGCAGAAGAAAGTGAACCAAGGATCACACTCAACATCTAATAATTAGAAATCTAAATGAAGGAATTAAGACAAGAGCTGCAACTTCAAATGAATGCTTCTACCTCTCTCAAGTAGAACCCAAGAAGATCTAAGAAGCCTTAGGAGATTCAAGTTGGATAAAGCTCATGCAAGAGGAGCTCAATCAATTTGAAAGGAGCAAAGTTTGGAGATTAGTTGCCAGACCTCAACATAAACCAGTCATTGGCACCAAATGGGTCTTCAAGAACAATATGGATGAAAATGGTGTGATTATAAGGAACAAAGCAAGACTGGTGGCCAAAGGCTATTCTCAAGAAGAAGTAATTGACTATGATGAGACATTTGCTCCAGTTGCCAGATTAGAAACCATAAGGATTTTCCTAGCCCATGCTGCACACATGAAGTTTAAAGTCTTCCAAATAGATGTCAAGAGTGTATTTCTGAATAGAGAACTTCAAAAAGAAGTCTACGTGGAACAACCTCCAGGTTTTATCAATCCAACCCTTTCAGCTTATGTTTATAAATTAGATAAACTCTTATATGGTCTAAAACAAGCACCCTGAGCATGGTATGAAACTTTAACTAACTTTCTTATTGAAAAAGGATTCACTAGATGAAGAGTAAATACTACCTTATTTTTGAGGAAATATAAGGATAAAACACTGCTAGTTCAAATTTATTTAGATGATATCATATTTGGTTCTTTGGAAGAAAAATTGTGTGAAAGGTTTGCCAAACTTATGCAGAACAAGTTTGAGATGAGCATGATGGGAGAACTTAACTTCTTTCTCGTACTTCAAGTAAAGCAGACTGATGAAGGCGTCTTCATCAACCAAGCCAAGTACATCAAAGACTTACTAAAGAAGTATGACATGGAATCTGCAACCATCATGAAAACTCCGATGCCACCTATCAATAAGCTTGATAAAGATGAGAATGGTAACAACACTGATATCACTCAGTACAAAGATATGATAGTGTAAGACCCCGAATTTTATGAAATACAAAATTTAATTTTTCTTCATATAAATATTTTTTTTAAACAGTAAGTGGTTAAATCGATAAAGTTAAAAGTTAAGGATGTTATGTGCAAATTTTATTTTGTCGGACAATATTCGCTTTGTCGGGGAATATTCGTTTGGTCGGGGAATATTCGTTTGGTCCGACGGCGCCGAAATAATAAATTATTGGTGGACCCCACAACGGAATATTTGTCGGATATAGAAAACGACAGAAGTAACCTTTTTAAATAAAAATAGTCAACGGAACTGTTAAAATACCGGTGATAAAAGAATAGTAGCATACGGTAGTTTATGGTATTTTCTGTAGCACACGGTACTCTACAGTAACACACGGTATTGCATAGTGTCTCATATTATTGGTCTGATAATTGACACCGTAACTGTTACGCATCATTTCATCGATAATTGTCACTGCATAATATTTTATATTATCAATTCAATAATTGTTGTTACACAGTATTTTGCATTATTGATTTAATAATTGTCATTACACTGTATTTTATATCATTGAGTCAATAATTGTTGTTGCACTGTTTTTAAAATTATTGAACCTAATAATTGTCACAGTAACATATGCACAGTAATTCACATTATTGAATCAATAATTGTCATTACACAGTAACGTATGCTTTATTTTACATTATTGTTATCTCTATTATGATGTTATTTAAACAGTTGTATTTCATTAATTTATTGACTTGATATCTAAGAGCTAACTATACTGTATTTATAACAATTAGTCATAATAATTGAATTGATAAAGTTATTTGTTTATAATATAAAGTTAGGTGATTATTAGGTGATATGAAATGAATGGTGTAGATTAAAGTGTGAATAATTAAATTGATTTGTTTATAATATAAAGTTAGGTGATTATTAGGTGATATGAAATGAATGGTGTAGATTAAAGATAATATAATATTTGAAATGGATGGTGTAGATTAAAAGATGATCTTTAAATGAATGGTTTAGATTAAATGAATGATAAGATTTTTGGCTATAAATAGAAGCCTTAACTTAAGGATTTTTCATAAACTTCCTTACTTGTTCTTTCTTTCTCTCTCTAAATACTTCTTGTGAAAGTTCTCTCTAAGTGTGCTTAAGTCATCTTGAGTATTTGTGAAGATCTATAAGTATACGTGTACTGTTCAAGTTAATCAACCTCATTTAAATCAATATCCAGTCACCTGCTACGGTAAGGGATACCATCTTTTTCATCTTCTATTATTCAAACATGCTATGGTAAGGGATTATCATTATTTGATTCTCGATAATAATATTGTTTCTTCCTTACTCATAAGACGTGCCTTTTATTTCCATGTATTAAATTGTGGGAATAACCTTACGGAGCGGATTGCCGCCTGTTGGTGAATAACCTTTCGTATTCATTCATTATTAATCTCTGAGAATAACCTTACGGAGCGGATTGCCGCCTGTTTGGTGAATAACTCTTTGTACTCAAATTCTATTAAATTGTGGGAATAACCTTACGGAGCGGATTGCCGCCTGTTGGTGAATAACCTTTCGTATTCATTCATTATTAATCTCTGAGAATAACCTTACGGAGCGGATTGCCGCCTGTTTGGTGAATAACTCTTTGTACTCAAATTCTATTAAATTGTGGGAATAACCTTACGGAGCGGATTGCCGCCTGTTGGTGAATAACCCTTTGTATTAATTTCCTTCACCTTTTGTTAATCAAACCTGCTACGGTAAGGGATATTATTTTCTTTCATACTCCTAAATCGAAATTTATTATGGAACTATTGCTTCTATAATTCCTGAAAATATTATATGTTCCATAATAGTTGAACTTCATTATTTCAACTGAACCTTCCTATTTACGTGAATCTTTCTATTGAATTGTAACCGTTATTCTGAACTGTGGATCTTGAATTTCACTCCACATCATGTTGACAATTTGGACATTATTTGAATCTGTACAAAGTAAACTTCCGATACTTATTGTTATCCTATTTCTTCTGTTCATCATTTACATCATTCTAATCATTCAAAAAAATCAAGCTGTTGTGAATATCTGTGGCCGGGGGCACAGATGTGATATATTTGTTGAACAGATGATAGGTTAAAGGCGATATAATAGGTTAAAGGCGATACATCTGTTCGGTGTCTTTTATGGCACGTGGTGAATGTTCTCTTTGGCCCGTAGTGCAAAGATGAACTGTTGTTTGGTATGATTATGACCAAAGGCTGAATCTGGTATAATCATGACCATTGGTGCTATATTGAATATCTTTGGCCCGTAGTACAAAGATGAACTGTTGATGTGCATGATTATGATCAGGAACTGTGAATTTGTATTATCTTGACTAATGATATTTCAGATGATAAAAGTTGATGATGTTTTTTCTAAAAAGAGAACCGAGTGGACATTATAGTCTGCATTATTCTTCTAATAGATTACTCATTCCGCTGTTATTATTGATCTGAACGTTGTTTAAGAATTTAACTGCAGTTTTTGATATAAACCTTGTAGTCTATTGTATTCTATCAAGAACTCAACTGTTGAAGACTAATGATAATTTATTCGTCATTATCTTAGTCATGATATTCTTTACTGGGCTATTTGAGCTCACCCTTTCTTTTGTTCCATTGTTTTTCAACAGGAGATGAAAACATAACAGGGTCTAGCCGGGGAATGGAGTGAGGGTCCGAGGAATAGTTATCATAGTCTTCACGTTTTGTAAAATAGTGTGGCAATAATAGTGAAGACTTAGTTGTGTATTATTATACACTGTATTGTTGTACGTTGTGCTTTGTTGTAATAATTTTGTTGTAGTATTTGACGACTCAAGTTTGGGCCGTGTGGGCCCAGATTTGGGGGCGTCACAGTTGGCATCAGAGCTTAGGGATATGGTCTTTAATGGAGATCTGGGGTTAGAACTAGGAGGGGAGAGACGAATAGAATCAGTCACTAGTGTGTCCTACCTAAAATAGATTTTATTATCTAATGAGTCGATTTGAATGTAGGAACATGAAGTGATGAGTCAATTTATTTGAACTAACATTTATTTTGTGACCACAGTTAGGTATGGCATCTGAAAATCAAGAGGTTAACTATGGAATACCCGAAGCAAATGTAGCCGAGAATCAAGAGGCCCCAAACAATCCTCCTGCTAACTCAGGAAATAATGTTCCTGATAACATGATGAACGATGGATTCTTTAGGAATTTCATGCAGTTCATACAGAATCAAGGAAGAGGAAATCCAGTCAATAATAACGGTAGAAACGCTGGCAATTTGAGGATGGTCACTGTTAAGCAATTTAAAGAATTAGGACCACCTGAATTCCACGGGAAGCCTGACCCACTCAAAGCGGAGGCATGGCTGAAGCAGACGACAAAAATACTTGATGTCTTACAATGCGCTGATGATCAGAAGGTGCCATTTGCCACTTTTATGTTACGAGGTGAGGCGGACCATTGGTGGGAAGCGGTAAAATGTATCCAACCTTCAGCACTCGAAATGTCTTGGACAGAATTCGAAGAACTGTTTAACGAGAAGTACTTCCCAGAAAGCATCCGCCATATGAAGGAAGTGGAATTCATTAAGCTGGAGCAGGGAAACATGACAGTTTCTCAATATGAAGCTAAGTTTGCTGAACTGTCTCGTTTTGCGACTCATCTAGTAGATGACGAAGCACGAATGAGTCGAATGTTCCTGAGAGGTTTGAGACTCAAAATTCGTCAACAACTTAGTTCTCATAAATTCATTTTGTATTCAGATGTTGTAGATAGGGCTCAAAGGGTGGAGCAAACAGATGAAACATTGCAACCAAGAGTTAATGATCAGCATAGAGAAAGGAGTGACAACAACCACAGGAACGAAAACCATCGAGGAGGTAACCAACACTTCGGTGGTAATTCCACACCAAATAACAGAAGAGGAGAATCTAGTGGGAACAATTTCAAAAGAAAGAGATTCCATAATAATTATGGAAGGGCACCAGCACCAGTACCAACACCAGCACCGACCCCAGTTTCAAGGGGAGAAGATCGACCACCAGTGAGATGCTATAGGTGTGGTCAGGAAGGTCACATCAGCCCAAACTGTACACTGCAGTCCAAAAAGTGCTATAGTTGTGGGAAAGAGGGTCATCTTGCGCGGTTTTGTCCTGCCACAAAATCAAGTCCAGCTGCAATGATGATACCAAAAGCTAGCGCGGATAAGGGAAAATCTGTAGTTCAAGGGAGAGCTTTTGTTGTGACATCCCAAATGGCGCGAAACTCGAACGAGGTGATAACCGGTAAGCTATTCATAAATTCTCGTGAAGTCTACGCTTTGTTAGATACTGGCTCTACCCATTCTTTTATCTCACCTGCATGTGCTCAGCGTTTAAACTTAACTCCTGAAAACTTGGACTTTGACTTATCAGTTGAAACCCCATTAGGAGAAATGACCATTACATCTACTGTCTATAAATCTTGCCTAGTTCAAATCAACAACCTCACATTACCTGTTGACCTTATTTCTTTGGAGATGCATGAATTTGATGTGATTTTAGGAATTGATTGGTTGACTACCCATCATGCTAAAATTGATTGTTTTCATAAGATTATTAGTTTTCATATTCCTAATCAACCTGTCATGCAAATTCAAGCAACTAAACCATTGAAATCTATAACTGTTATTTCTAGCCATAAAGCCATTCGTTTATTGAAAAACGGATGTCAAGCCTTTTTAGCTCATGTCACTGATTTGAACAAAAATACGTCAAACTTGAATGATATTCCCATTGTTAATGAGTTTCCTGACGTTTTTCCTGAAGAACTTCCTGGCTTACCCCCAAACCGTGAAATTGATTTTTATATTGATCTTGAACCCGGTACCAAGTCCATTTCCAAAGCTCCCTACCGAATGGCTCCCATTGAACTTCAAGAGTTAAAAGTCCAACTACAGGAATTGTTGGATACCGGTTTCATTCGTCCGAGTGCATCACCTTGGGGTGCTCCTGTTCTATTTGTGAAGAAGAAAGACGGGAGTATGAGATTGTGCATTGACTACCGAGAATTGAACCATGTCACCATCAAGAACAGGTACCCGTTACCTCGGATTGATGACATGTTTGATCAATTGCAAGGCGCTCAACATTTCTCAAAGATTGATCTCCGTTCTGGATATCATCAGTTAAAGGTTAAAGCTGAGGACATTCCAAAGACTGCTTTCAGAACTCGTTATGGGCATTATGAGTTCTTAGTCATGCCTTTTGGACTAACTAATGCTCCTGCAGCTTTCATGGACATGATGAACCGGATATTCAAGGAACATTTGGATCATTTTGTGGTTGTCTTTATTGATGACATCCTCATATACTCCAAGAGTCGCGAGGATCATGAACAACACCTGAGATTGATACTACAAAAGCTCCGTGAAAACAAATTATATGCCAAGTTGAAGAAATGTGAGTTCTGGCTTGAGGAGGTCGCGTTTCTTGGGCATGTGATTTCTAGTAAAGGAATATCAGTCGATCCTGCGAAGATTGAAACGGTACTAAATTGGGAACAACCCAAAACAGTAACCGAAGTCCGAAGTTTTCTGGGTCTAGCTGGTTATTATCGGAGATTCGTAGAAGGATTTTCTCGAATCGCCACTCCATTAACGCAGCTTACTCGGAAAAGCACAAAATTCATATGGAGCGAGGAATGCGAGAAAAGTTTCCAAGAACTCAAGAAGAGACTGGTTTCAGCTCCTGTTCTGACCATACCATCAGGATCAGGAGAATTTGTTATCTACAGCGATGCTTCTGGCAAAGGTCTAGGCTGTGTCCTTATGCAACATGGAAAGGTTATAGCCTACGCCTCTCGACAACTCAAAGATTATGAGAAAAATTATCCTACTCATGATCTAGAGTTGGCAGCAGTCGTTTTCACGTTGAAGATCTGGAGACACTACTTGTACGGAGAAAAAGTGGATATCTATACGGATCATAAAAGTCTCAAGTATTTCTTCACCCAGAAGGAACTCAACATGCGACAACGACGTTGGCTTGAGCTGTTAAAGGATTATGACCACACAATCCAGTATCACCCGGGAAAGGCGAACGTTGTAGCTGACGCTTTGAGCAGAAAATCTTATGCAAGTACAAGTGCACTGCTGACAACACAAAAGTGTATTTTGTACGACTTGCAAAAGATGGAGATAGAGCTAAAGACACCAGGGACCCACTCGAAGATTGCTCACGTGCGAGTAGAACCAACTTTAATCGATAAAATTAAAGCTGCTCAAGCTACCGATCCGGAACTGATAAACATGATAAAGAAAGTACAAGAAGGTGCCATTCCCGAAGCAAGAATCGACGAGAAAGGAATACTTCGAGTCAACTCTCGACTCTGTGTTCCTAACGATCCTGAATTAAAGCATAAAATCATGATGGAGGCACACAACACGCCGTTTGCAATCCACCCAGGAGGTACCAAGATGTATCGAGATCTTCGACATACATTTTGGTGGAACAATATGAAAAGAGAGATTGCGGAGTTTATCTCAAGGTGCCTAACTTGTCAACGTGTCAAGGCAGAACATCAAGTTCCTAAAGGTCCATTACAATCACTTGAAGTTCCCGAATGGAAGTGGGAACACATCAATATGGACTTCGTGACGGGTCTTCCAAAAGTTTCTCAAGGCTTAGATGCAATTTGGGTGATTGTAGATAGATTGACCAAATCTGCTCATTTCTTGCCTATACGAGAAAACTTTTCACTTGAACGTCTTGCCGGTATGTACATAAATGAGATCGTGAGATTGCATGGCATGCCAGTTTCCATAGTTTCTGATCGAGATCCTAGATTCACTTCACGCTTTTGGATCAGTCTACAAAAAGCTATGGGCACTGAACTACGTTTTAGTTCTGCATACCATCCTCAAACGGACGGACAATCGGAAAGGACGATCCAGACCCTCGAAGATCTTTTGAGACTTTGTGTATTAGACTTCAAAGGAAGTTGGGATAAGTACTTGCCGTTGGTGGAATTTTCTTACAACAACAGTTACCAAGCAAGGATAGGCATGGCTCCATTCGAGGCATTGTATGGAAGGAAGTGTCGCTCTCCAATATGTTGGAATGAGGTAGGAGAAGCAAAATTGTTGGGACCCGAGTTGGTACGCTTGACGACCGAAAAGATCCAAATGATCCGACAACGAATACAGACCGCACAAGAACGACAAAAGAGTTATGCTGATCTTCATCGGAGAGACGAAAGTTTCAACGTCGGAGATCATGTATTCTTACGTGTTTCTCCATGGAAAGGGGTTACGAGATTCGGAAAGAGAGGAAAGCTCAACCCTCGATTTATTGGCCCATTTGAAATCCTAGATCGAATAGGAACCGTAGCCTACAGACTAGCCCTACCACCAAGTATGTCTCGCATCCATAACGTTTTTCACATATCTATGTTACGTAAATATGTGAAGGACCCAAACCACGTCATTGAGTTAGAACCAGACGTTATAGCAGAGGATTTAACATACGAGGAAGTACCTGTTAAGATCCTGGATAAGAAGGAGCAGATTCTACGCTCAAAGGTTATACCTCAAGTTAAGGTTTTATGGAGGAACCAAGATACTGAGGAAATGACCTGGGAGCTAGAATCTGAGATGAAATCTAAGTATCCTTACCTCTTCGATATGTCAGGTACGTCAATTTCGGGGACGAAATTTCATAAGGAGGGGAGGTTGTAAGACCCCGAATTTTATGAAATACAAAATTTAATTTTTCTTCATATAAATATTTTTTTTAAACAGTAAGTGGTTAAATCGATAAAGTTAAAAGTTAAGGATGTTATGTGCAAATTTTATTTTGTCGGACAATATTCGCTTTGTCGGGGAATATTCGTTTGGTCGGGGAATATTCGTTTGGTCCGACGGCGCCGAAATAATAAATTATTGGTGGACCCCACAACGGAATATTTGTCGGATATAGAAAACGACAGAAGTAACCTTTTTAAATAAAAATAGTCAACGGAACTGTTAAAATACCGGTGATAAAAGAATAGTAGCATACGGTAGTTTATGGTATTTTCTGTAGCACACGGTACTCTACAGTAACACACGGTATTGCATAGTGTCTCATATTATTGGTCTGATAATTGACACCGTAACTGTTACGCATCATTTCATCGATAATTGTCACTGCATAATATTTTATATTATCAATTCAATAATTGTTGTTACACAGTATTTTGCATTATTGATTTAATAATTGTCATTACACTGTATTTTATATCATTGAGTCAATAATTGTTGTTGCACTGTTTTTAAAATTATTGAACCTAATAATTGTCACAGTAACATATGCACAGTAATTCACATTATTGAATCAATAATTGTCATTACACAGTAACGTATGCTTTATTTTACATTATTGTTATCTCTATTATGATGTTATTTAAACAGTTGTATTTCATTAATTTATTGACTTGATATCTAAGAGCTAACTATACTGTATTTATAACAATTAGTCATAATAATTGAATTGATAAAGTTATTTGTTTATAATATAAAGTTAGGTGATTATTAGGTTATATGAAATGAATGGTGTAGATTAAAGTGTGAATAATTAAATTGATTTGTTTATAATATAAAGTTAGGTGATTATTAGGTGATATGAAATGAATGGTGTAGATTAAAGATAATATAATATTTGAAATGGATGGTGTAGATTAAAAGATGATCTTTAAATGAATGGTTTAGATTAAATGAATGATAAGATTTTTGGCTATAAATAGAAGCCTTAACTTAAGGATTTTTCATAAACTTCCTTACTTGTTCTTTCTTTCTCTCTCTAAATACTTCTTGTGAAAGTTCTCTCTAAGTGTGCTTAAGTCATCTTGAGTATTTGTGAAGATCTATAAGTATACGTGTACTGTTCAAGTTAATCAACCTCATTTAAATCAATATCCAGTCACCTGCTACGGTAAGGGATACCATCTTTTTCATCTTCTATTATTCAAACATGCTATGGTAAGGGATTATCATTATTTGATTCTCGATAATAATATTGTTTCTTCCTTACTCATAAGACGTGCCTTTTATTTCCATGTATTAAATTGTGGGAATAACCTTACGGAGCGGATTGCCGCCTGTTGGTGAATAACCTTTCGTATTCATTCATTATTAATCTCTGAGAATAACCTTACGGAGCGGATTGCCGCCTGTTTGGTGAATAACTCTTTGTACTCAAATTCTATTAAATTGTGGGAATAACCTTACGGAGCGGATTGCCGCCTGTTGGTGAATAACCTTTCGTATTCATTCATTATTAATCTCTGAGAATAACCTTACGGAGCGGATTGCCGCCTGTTTGGTGAATAACTCTTTGTACTCAAATTCTATTAAATTGTGGGAATAACCTTACGGAGCGGATTGCCGCCTGTTGGTGAATAACCCTTTGTATTAATTTCCTTCACCTTTTGTTAATCAAACCTGCTACGGTAAGGGATATTATTTTCTTTCATACTCCTAAATCGAAATTTATTATGGAACTATTGCTTCTATAATTCCTGAAAATATTATATGTTCCATAATAGTTGAACTTCATTATTTCAACTGAACCTTCCTATTTACGTGAATCTTTCTATTGAATTGTAACCGTTATTCTGAACTGTGGATCTTGAATTTCACTCCACATCATGTTGACAATTTGGACATTATTTGAATCTGTACAAAGTAAACTTCCGATACTTATTGTTATCCTATTTCTTCTGTTCATCATTTACATCATTCTAATCATTCAAAAAAATCAAGCTGTTGTGAATATCTGTGGCCAGGGGCACAGATGTGATATATTTGTTGAACAGATGATAGGTTAAAGGCGATATAATAGGTTAAAGGCGATACATCTGTTCGGTGTCTTTTATGGCACGTGGTGAATGTTCTCTTTGGCCCGTAGTGCAAAGATGAACTGTTGTTTGGTATGATTATGACCAAAGGCTGAATCTGGTATAATCATGACCATTGGTGCTATATTGAATATCTTTGGCCCGTAGTACAAAGATGAACTGTTGATGTGCATGATTATGATCAGGAACTGTGAATTTGTATTATCTTGACTAATGATATTTCAGATGATAAAAGTTGATGATGTTTTTTCTAAAAAGAGAACCGAGTGGACATTATAGTCTGCATTATTCTTCTAATAGATTACTCATTCCGCTGTTATTATTGATCTGAACGTTGTTTAAGAATTTAACTGCAGTTTTTGATATAAACCTTGTAGTCTATTGTATTCTATCAAGAACTCAACTGTTGAAGACTAATGATAATTTATTCGTCATTATCTTAGTCATGATATTCTTTACTGGGCTATTTGAGCTCACCCTTTCTTTTGTTCCATTGTTTTTCAACAGGAGATGAAAACATAACAGGGTCTAGCCGGGGAATGGAGTGAGGGTCCGAGGAATAGTTATCATAGTCTTCACGTTTTGTAAAATAGTGTGGCAATAATAGTGAAGACTTAGTTGTGTATTATTATACACTGTATTGTTGTACGTTGTGCTTTGTTGTAATAATTTTGTTGTAGTATTTGACGACTCAAGTTTGGGCCGTGTGGGCCCAGATTTGGGGGCGTCACAGATAGGCTCACTCTTATACCTAACTGCTAGCCGGCCAGATATAATATTTGCTACATGTATATGTGTTAGATTTCAGGCTAACCCTAAAAAGTCTCATCTAATAGCTATGAAAAGAATTTTTAAATATCTTAAAGGAACTCTAAATTTGTGGTTATGGTATCCCAATGAGTCTTCCTTTAATCTAATAGGATATTCAGATGCTGACTATGCAGGATGCAAAATAGACAAGAAGAGTACAAGTGGAACATGCCAGATGCTTGGCAGCAGACTTATCTCTTAGTTTAGTAAGAAGAAAAATTCAATATCCATATCAACTGCAGAAGCTGAATTTATAGCCGCAAGCAGTTGCTGTGCACAAATCCTATGGATGAAGACTCAGCTCGCAGACTATGGGTTTGAGCTGAATTCTATCCCTATATATCGTGATAATACAAGTGCAATTGTCATAACTCATAACCCTGTCATGCATTCAAGAACTAAGCACATAGATATAAGATATCATTTCATTAGAGATCATGTACAAAATGATAATATATCACTACACTATATCCTAACTGAAGATCAGCTAGTAGACGTTTTTACAAAACCTTTAGATGAATCAAGATTTAAAAAACTTATAAGTGAGTTAGGAATGCTAAATCTAGACTCTTTATATATAGCATGCTTTGGAAGCTACTAACACTGCAGGGAGAAAAGTGTTCAAAGGATATAGTAAAGAACAATTCGTAAAGCTTACTCAACGATCATCGAGCTAAGGATCATAGAGTACACTTCAAATCGTAGAGCTCACTTAAAGATCGTCAAGCCAAAGATCGCAGAGTTCATCCCAGTTGTAAAACTAACTCAACGACCATCAAAACAAGGATTTGTGTGTTAAGAGGGATCGTAGAGCTCAGGGGAGACAAAGGGCAAAATTGTCATTAACCAATTAGAAGTCCTCCTATCAAAATTTGACACACGTCTCACTCTCAGCAAACATAGAGGGAAGTTTTAAATATTTTAAAAACTGTGCGTCTTTCATTATTCTTCAAAATCAAAAACCTAGATCTCAATATCTTTCTCTTTCTCAATCCAGAACCCTAAATTTATAATACTCAAATAAATCATTCCTCTTGTTTCAGAAAAATAACAAATGGCGCCTGCTCAAGTTATATCAGGAAATGAACTAAACTTCGAAGTCTTCATAATCGTCGATAAACAGTACTAGGGGATATTCCATCTGTTAGAAAGGGCTGGCCTTCAAGAGACATTAGGAACGAACATAAGGATCCTGTCAAAGCTAATCTGAGAATTCTATACAAATGGATCCGATGTAAATGGAACCCTAACCACCATAGTTAAAGGGGTCCAGTTCAACCTTACATCTGAAGAAATAAACCTAGCCCTAGGTTTTAAGCATGGGGGTCTCACGACTCTCAATCTGATAAGTACAGAAGAGGGCTTGAGAATGATGCACCACACAAAGAATCTAGAGTTGAGAGAATTGAAGAAGAAAGAGTTTCCCTAAAAATATGAATTTCTGGCTGACATCATAGGAAAATGCCTCCTCTACAAAGAGTCAGCTCACGACTCCGTCAGCGAGATCCAGCTGAAGATAATGACAGCCACAGTAAGGAAGATAAACATCAACTATGACTCCTTACTTTTAGAATGGATCGAAAACTGGATCCAAAATGCAGAAAAGGCAAAAGAGGTCAGGAAAATGCTCTATGGGATATTCATAAGCATTCTCCTTCAATCCATATTGGGGGACAAGATCGAACATGTAGAAGGAGAAGCCCTCAACATAAATAAGAGGATGACCCAGAGATAATTTGAAAACTGGAAGAGAAACCCAGTTGAGAATAGAAAACTATCCCGATCTGGGGATAGTGAAGGAACACAGAGTGGTGTTGGGCCCTCACTAATAAAGAACATAGCTGTAGAAGCAGAATCTCAAGAGGTTAGTAGGCAATCTCCTGGATTAATCAGGAAGAGGAAAGGAAAGAAAGCCCTTGAGATTGAAGAAACTCAAGGATCATCAAACTAGGCCTTTGACGTTGCTCCTGAAGAGAAGGTTGCCTCAGAAGATGGAGAATCAGAACGGTGAAGGGAAACTCGTAGTAAGCAGAAGACTGAGGAAGTCACTTCAACAGAGCCAAAACTAAAGAGAAGAAGGCTAGTGAAATTAGCCGATCGAATAACTGGAAAAGGCTCAGTAGCTGAGGGAGAGCTACATGAAAAATCAGACAATGCTCCAGTTGAGAGGGAGCCATATGAAGCGACTGAACCTATTGTTGCTCAGGTTGAAGGGGAAATTCTAGGAGAAACCATCCCAGAAGACATATCAATCCCTCCAGCCACAATAAATACTGATGAAGAGGATGACATCAAGATAGTGGCAATGGGAATAATTGAACAAAGGCACCTCGACTATAACTGTCTGCTGAATTTCTTGCCACTAATGCCATTCCACTGAGCCCTAGTGCACAATGCATGGGATCAGCTCTTTTGGACCTACAAAGCATATCCCAACGTGATGATTTTGGCTCAAGGCTACCCTCAAAACCTACATTTTGCTCAAAAGCTGATCTCAAATAGCTCATTTTCACTTATAGTAGGGCAAAAGGTACACTTTATCCCTCTAGCCTTCATTCAATGACATACACCTGCATGGACCTTCAATCAATTTGAGGAGCTGTCAAACGTAAACACCGGAACAAGCTCTACATCCAACTCTACCCCAGTCGTAGAGTCCTCACACTCTACGACTGGCGGTCCAGGAAGCCCAAATGATCAAAACGTAGAGTGCCCTCAAGACTCTCCTCAAATTCTGCCTTCTACACAAATAATGCCTCCTGCTCAACTTTCTCAACCATCAAGACTCCTCTTAACACACAAAGACATCCCCTCAACCTCTGGTCATGAATACTTCCACATTCCAAGATCCATGGCTGACCATTGGAAAACAACTCAACTCCTCAAAGAAATCCTGGAAAAGATATCTCTGCTTCCTACAACTGAGGGATTAACTGACATTACAAGTTATATACAAGCAGAGATACACACCGATCTGGCATCTAAGTCCCACAACATTCAACAGAGATTAAATGATATCGTTACTGCTGCAAACAACCTTTCTCAAAATTTGGGAAGCGAATTCTCCTTAAGACTAAAGGAGTTAATTGCAGTAATTTCTAACAATCTCAAGATAAGGGACGCAATATTTTTGAACGCAATGGCTAATCATCAGAAGTCAATCGACATTCTTCAAAAAACCAATGCTGAATCTATAGCTCTCCTCGGTAATCAGATCTTTGATATGAAAGAATCTCTCAGAGAACAAGTTTATCGATCAGATGAAACTCTGACATTAGTGGAGAAGAAACAAATGATGGTTGAAGAACGACTTCAAGATCACCACAATGATGTAACTGCAACCTAGACTCAACTTCAAGAACTTGTTCAGGGTATGCAATAGCTATCGGATGAGGTGGCCAAAATTAATGATGCCAACAAGGGGAGAAGAGTATGAGTACAGAACCAACTATCAGTCAAAGTAGAAGAGGAAGAGCACCTCAAGGGATGAGAGTGGTTCAAACGTCAGTTCAACCTCCTAAGCTTGAAGCAGTACCAATTCATCCCAGACAGGCCTCAACTGCAAGACCATCTATACCAAGTCATCAAGGACAATCCTCAACTGCGAGACCATCCAGCTCACAAACATGGCTCCAAGTTAAAGAGGAGGAAGCTATGCAAAGGGAAGAAATGGATCTTAAAAGGGCAGAAGAGGAAAGGAGAGCACTCTTCAGTCAAAGGCAGGAAGATGAGAGAAGAAGATCTCCTAGGAAAAGACAGGAAGATGAGAGAAGAAGACCTCCTAGTATAAGGAGATAAGTATTTCAAACTTTTATGTATTTTTAACCACTCATTGTACAACTGACTATAAATCAATAAAATTCATATTTTTTTTAGAAATACTACTACTCATTGTATATTAGGCATTCTTTCATTCAAATGCATTTGCTTAATTAATTTGTTCAAACTACCTTCTGCTATTAGTGTTGTCATCATCAAATAGGGGAAGATTATTGAACATTACATATTTGATTTGATGATAAGAATTAAGTTGATAAATGCATTCAATAGTAGAGTTATAAAGTCCTTTGATTGATTATGATGTACAAGGACATAGTTAGATAAGATCAAAACTGTTAGGTTGGTCTTTTAGATATGAATGTATTGAGTTGTAAAGTCCTTTGTGTTGAACATTGCATGTTTAATTTGATGATAAGAATTAAGATTATTAAATGCATCCATTAGCAGAATTGTAAAGACCTTTGATTTTGTATAATGTACAAGGACTTAGCTAGATAAGATCAAAGCTGTTAGGTTGATCTTTTGATATAAATTTGTTGAATTGGAAAGTCCTTTATGATGTACAAAGACTTTGATTTAAATAGATCAAAACTGTTAGGTTGATCTTGTGTTATAAGCTAATCGTAGAATGGACTCTACGATTATGCTCAAGGAAGACTACGACCAAAGCAAGCAACCGCAGAACAGACTCTACGACTTCACGCCAAGAAGACTGAGTGACTTAATCTAATCGTAGAATGAACTCTACGACTATACTCAAGACAGACTCTACGACCAAAGCAAGCAACCGTAGAACGGACTCTACGACCAATAGAGTAACAGTAGAGTAAACTCTACGATGTCAATGAGAGATGATCTATTGCAGAACAATCACAACAGCAAGAATATTCGTAGAGTTGATCATGGAGGGTCATTGAGCAAAAAGGCAAGAGACATTAAGATCAGAACCTTGAACTAAAAGATCAGAAGCTATTTCGTTCAAAGGTACAATCTGCATTGATGTGACAGAAGAGCTTCTGCTAATCGATCAAAGTCAGAAAAGTCAAGGAACTGACCCAACCGCACTATGCAACAGAGAGAAAACTTTCGAGGCAGTAAAGTCAGAGGATTGTGTCCTATAAGTCCTATAATGTGGAAGGACCAAACGACTCTATGAAAGTTGGTATAAACCTACGCCTGACATGAATGTCCCCAAGGCAAAAGAAAACACCTTTTGTGGACTAAAATAGCAGATCAATTAATACCTCATCAGAGCTTTAATAAGCTATATTAATATAATATTCAGAAGCTCCCCTCTATGAGGTAACGGGAAGAAACTGATGCAAAGAGCAGACACTCCAACGGGAAGAAGAAAAAAGCTCTCATATAAAGCTCCCAGATCTGAAGAAGAAAAACAGGCTGAAAAACACAAGAAAGAGAGCAATACGAAAGAATTCAAAAAAATCAAAACTAAAGAGGAGTCTTGCCTCACTGCTGAGTTCTTCAGAAACATATGCTAAATGCAACTCAGTAGTACACCCAAATCATAACTATTCACGTTATAAGTTCTTAGTGAACTAGAGTATCTAGGTTTACTGGACTTGAAGAGTTCTTCGTGAACTAGAGTTCCAAGACTGTTGGTCTTGAAGGAATCTAAGTGATTCAGATATTGTAAAAGTATCCTCAGTGGATTTGTTGCTTGAAGTGCAGAACAGTAGAGTATGAATTTATGAACTCTGAACCACTTAAAATCTCGTGTTGTTTATCTTGTGTGATTTAACTGCTATATCTGCTATATAATTGCTTGCTAAATTATTACTTTTACAAAACAAGAAGGGGCAACTAAATCACATTCCGCTGTGCTAAACTTATTGATTAAGTATTCATTATATCTTCAAAGGAAGAAGTAAAAGATTTAAAAAGTTTTAAAGAATCTATTCAACCCCCCCTCCCCTTCTAGATATCTTTCGTGTCATTGGGAACTAACAATTAGTATCAGAGTAGGTTCTCACATTTAAAGCCTTACAAGCTTGAGTAGATCAAATGGCACTCAACAAGAACAGATCATAACTCGGTGGAGGTAACAGACCACCTATGTGTAACAAAGAAAAATTTGCTAACTGGAAAGTTCGTATGCAGGCTTACATGGATGCTATAGATGATGAACTGTTCGAGACAATGCTAAATAAGTCGATCATACCAATGAAGTTTGCACTATCAATTGAAGATCCAAGCAAGCTAGTAGCCAAGAAAAGAGACGAATGGACAGACATTGAAAAGAAGGATGTTCAAAGAGACAAAAGGGCTAAGAACATCTTATTTCAATCTCTAGATGATGATCTATTTGAGAACGTTGTCAACTGTAAAACAGCTCAAAAAGTCTGGCAAACTCTGTTGATCGTGCATGAAGGAACAGAAGAAGTCAGAGAAAATAAACAATCACTGCTTGTTCAGCAGTATGAAATGTTCGCCCACATCTCAGGTGAAAACATTACAAACACCTATGAGAGATTTAACTTGCTACTAAACTCTCTCAGATCTTATGGAAAAGTCTATCCAAACAGAGATCTCATCATTAAATTCATGAGATATTTGCCAAGCAAATGGGATGCCAAAACCACAGTCATCCGGAAGTCAAAGAACCTGCACGAGATGACTGTACAACAGCTATATGGAAATCTTCTCACCTACAAGCTGGAGCTAAATCAAAGAGCAGAGACTCTATCTGGGGAAAGAAAGAAGGAGAAAAACATTGCTCTTAAAGCCTCAACATCAACTCATAGAAGTAATCACAAGGATAACTCTAACTTCGACAAGGATGAATCAAATGATGATGAAGGAGCTGCCATGCTAGTCAGACATTTTAAAAGATTCATCAACAGGAACAGACCTCAGAAGTTCAGAAGTAACAGCAGCAAAGAACAACCAAATGACCTTTGCTATAATTACAAAAAGCCAGGTCACTTCATTGCTAAATGTCCAAAACCCTTAAGAGAGGAGCTGAGGAGGGACAAAACAAAAGCAAATCCAAAAAGGGAATTCAAGAGCTTCCACAAGCAAAAGAAGAAAGACAAAAGCTTCATAGCCGAAGGCTCCTGGAGTGACTCAGAAGAAGAACTAAATTCTGAGTCAAGTGACGATGAAGAGCCACAGAAGGCCAACTTATGCTTAATGGCAAACGAAGAAGGAAGCAGCAAAAAGGAATTCAACATAGATGAGGTATTTGCTTTCTACTCTCCTGAATTAAGCATTGATAATCTTAGAGAACGCATGCATGACTTAATGGTAGAATTACACAAATACATGAAAATGTTCAGAAGGTTATCTAAAGATTACTCTCATCTAACAGAGGATAAAGAGAAGATAAACATAGAATTAGAAGCCTCACTTCAAACTGCAAAACTTTATTCTAGTCTTGAGACTGAGAATGAAAGACTAAAAGAGATAAATAATTTAAGCATTCATAAAGAGTCTTCACTAGCCTCCAAGATTCAGGAACTAGAAAAGACAATTTTCATGTGGAACAAGTCTAGTTTGTCTATGGACACCCTGATCTCAAGTCAAAGAGATGTGACTAATAGATCAGGATTAGGATTTGAGAATTCATTCTCAAAGCCTAATATAGAGAAGTCTATGGAAATAAATGAAGGCAAATCCTTTTTTCTTGATAAAGGAATTGTGTTCATCAAATCCTCAGATTCTATATCTCCCAGCTGTCCACACTCTGCTAAACCTTCTATCATTTTAGACAATAAAACTCGCACTGGTCTGGGGTTCAGAAAATTGAAAAACAAGTCAAGCAAAACTCACTCTACGAACCATCCACTCAAAAATCGTAGAGTAGTATGGAAGCAGAATGTAGATAAGAAAAATCAAAGGACTATGAGCAATCATAATCCATACAGGTCCTGGACAAATAAGAATTCACAAATGCACACATATCATCGTCAATATTATATCAATCATAGGCACCATCATAAAAATGATAAATATTTGTCAAGATATCATAGACTGCAAGGATCTAAAATCAAACAGATTTGGGTCCCAAAAGGTACTAACAAAACAGGACCCAAACAAATATGGGTACCAAAATGAAGATTGATTTGTTATGCAGGTAAAGAGATCCATCTGGTATCTTGACAATGGATGCTCAAGGCACATGACAGGAGACAAGGTTCTTCTGTCAGATTATAAGGAAAAAGATGGACCTGCTGTCATTTTTGGAGACAACAACTCTGGGAAAACCAGAGGTTATGGCTCAACTGGAAATGGTGCAATATCTTTCAGTAAAGTGGCTTATGTTGAGGGACTAAAGCACAACCTGCTAAGTATCAGTCAACTCTGTGAAAAAGGACATCAATTCACCTTCCTCAACAACCAATGCCAAGTTAGAGATTTGAAGACGAACTCTCTAAAGCTAGAAGGAGTTCGAGAAAGAAATGTCTATGTGGTCAACCTTGCTCAATTAAGTTCAGATGAGACAGTCTGTTTTCTTTCTACAGCCTCTGAAGATATGTGCTGGCTCTGGCATAGGAGGTTATCTCATCTTAACTTCAAGAGTATTTCAAAGCTTGCCTCCAAAGATCTAGTAAAAGGATTGCCAAAGCTAAATTTCATCAAAGAAAAACCCAACAAAACCTGTCAGTTTGGAAAGCAAACAAAGACTTCATTTCAGAGCAAGACAATAAACTCAAATGATAGAGCTCTTCAATTACTTCACATGGATTTATTCGGGCCTATCTCGACGACTAGCCTCGGAGGAAAGCTATACTCTCTAGTGGTAGTAGATGACTACACTAGATTTACATGGGTATCCTTTCTAAGCTCTAAAGATGAAACCATTTCACATCTTATCAAGCTATTCAGACTAATCATGAATGAAAAAGGCGAGAAGATCAAGGCCATTAGAAGTGATCATGGAAGAGAGTTTGACTTGTCAGTTATGGACCAGTTCTGTGAAGAAAATGGAATCAATCATAACTTCTCAGCCCCTAGGACACCTCAACAAAATGGAGTAGCAGAAAGGAAGAATAGGACTCTTATTGAAGCAGGAAGAACCCTTTTAGCAGCAGCCTATCTTCCTGAATATTTCTGGGCTGAAGCCATTAGTACTGCATGTTACACTTAGAACATGTCACTCATACACTCAACATTGAAGAAGACTCCGTACGAATTATGGAAAGGAAGAAAGCCAAACATAAATTATTTTTATGCGTTTGGCTGCCTATGCAACGCACTCAACAATGGCAAGAAGCATCTAACTAAATTCCAGTCAAAATCAGATGAAGGAATCTTCCTTGACTATGCAACATATAGCAGAGCATTCAGGGTGTTCAACAAGGAATCCTTAACTGTTGAAACCTCCATCCATGTCACATTCAATGAATCAGATCCTGAAAAGAAAATATCAACATTCAACGAGTCATCAGACACAAGTTCAATGATCGAATAACTCAAAATCGTAGAGTCTGACTCTACGACCATAAAACTAGCAACATAAATCGTTGAACAAGTAGAGGAAATCGTAGAGCACACCACACCAGACATTGAAACTCTACGACCAGAATAAGAAGCTAATTTAGAGGAACTCAGACAAGAAGGCACCAGAACAGACATTCCTAGCAGAATAAAGTGGACCAAAGATCACACTCAAGATCTAATTATTGGAGATCTAAACACTGGAATCAAGACAAGAGCTGCAACTTCAAATGAATGCTTTTACCTAAACTTTCTCTCTCAAGTGGAACCCAAGAAGATCGAAGAAGCCTTAGGAGATTCAAGTTGGATAGAGGTCATGCAAGAAGAGCTAAATCAATTTAAAAGGAGCAAAGTTTGGAGATTAGTTGTTAGGCCTCAGCATAAACCAGTCATTGGCACCAAATGGGTTTTCAGAAACAAGATGGATGAAAATGGTGTGATAACGAGAAACAAAGCAAGAATGGTGGCCAAAGGTTACTCTCAAGAAGAAGGAATTGACTACGATGAAACTTATGCTCCAGTTGCCAGATTGGAAGCCATAAGGATCTTCCTTTCCCATGCTGCACACATGAAGTTCAAAGTCTTCCAAATGGATGTCAAGAGTGCTTTTCTAAATGGAGAACTTCAAAAAGAAGTCTATGTGGAACAACCTCCAGCTTTTATCAATCCAACCTTTTCAAATTATGTCTATAAATTAGATAAAGCACTATATGGTCTAAAACAAGCACCTAGAGCATGGTATGAAACCTTAACTAACTTTCTCATTGAAAAATGATTCACTAGAGGAAGAGTAGACCCTACCTTATTTTTAAGAAAACGTAAGGATAAAACACTGCTAGTTCAAATTTATGTAGATGATATTATATTTGGTTCTTCTGATAAAAAATTATGTGAAAGATTTGTCAAGCTTATGCAGAGCAAGTTTGAAATGAACATGATGGGAGAACTCAACTTCTTCCTTGGACTTCAAGTAAAGCAGACTGATGAAGGCATATTCATTAATCAAGCCAAATACATCAAAGACTTATTAAAGAAGTATGGCATGGAATCTGCAACTATCATGAAAAACTCCTATGCCACCTGCCACCAAGCCCGACAAAGATGAAAATGGTAAATGCACTGAAATCACTCAGTACAGAGGTATGATAAGCTCACTATTATATCTTACTGCTAGCCGGCCAAATATAATGTTTGCTACATGTATATGTGTTAGATTTCAGGCTAATCCCAAAGAGTCTCATCTATTAGCTGTGAAAAGAATTTTCAAATATCTTAAAGGAACTCCAAATTTAGGATTATGGTATCCCAAGGAGTCCTCCTTTGATCTAATGGGATACTCAGATACTGACTACGCAGGATGCAAAATAGACAGAAAGAGCACAAGTGTAACTTGCCAGATGCTTGGCAGCAGACTTATCTCTTGGTTTAGTAAGAAGCAGAACTCAGTATCCACATTAACTGCAGAAGCTGAATATATAGCCGCAGGTAGTTGCTATGCACAAATCCTATGGATGAAGACTTAGCTTGCAGACTATGGGTTTGAGCTTAATTCTATTCCTATATATTGTGATAATACAAGTGCAATTGCTATAACTCATAACCCTGTCATGCATTCAAGAACTAAGCAAATAGATATAAGATATCATTTCATTAGGAATCATGTACAAAATGGCAATATATCACTTCACTACATTCCAACTGAATATCAACTAGCAGATGTGCTTACAAAACCTTTAGATGAATCAAGATTTAATAAACTTATAAGTGAGTTAGGAATGCTAAATCTAGACCCTTAATATATATCATGCTTTTGGAAGATACTAACTCTACAGGAAGAAAAGTGTGCAAGGAAAGTAAGTAAAGGACAAGTTCGTAAAATTCACTCAATGATCGACAAGCGAAGGATCGTAAAGTACGCTTAAGATTGTAGAGATCACTAAACGATCAACAAGCCAAGAATCATAGAGTACTCCTCAATCGTAAAGCTAACTCAACGAACATCAAAACAAAAGAATCGTTGTGTCAAGGAGGATCGTAAAGCTCTGGGGAAACTAAGGGAAAAATGGTCATCAACCAACTGAAATGCTCCTATTAGAACTTGATACACATCTCAGCAAACATAGAGGGAAGTTTTAAATACTTTGAAAACTGCACGTCGTTTATTTCTTCAAAAATCAAAAATCTAAATCTCTCTCTATCTCTCTCTCTCTCTCTCTCTCTCTCTCTCTCTTTCTCAATCCTGAACCCTAAGTTTTCGATACTCAGATAAATTGTTCTTCTTGTTTCAGAAAAACTATCAAATGACACCTGCTCAAGTCATTTCTGGAAACGAGCTCAACTTCGAAGCCTTCACAATAGCAGATAAGCAGTTCAAAAGAATAATCCAGTTGCTAGATAAGGCTGGTCTTCGAGAAGCTTTGGGAACAAATACGAGGATTCTATCAAAGCTTGTCCGAGAGTTCTACATCAATGGATCCTATGCTAACGGAACTCTAACCACCATAGTAAAAGGAGTTCAGCTCAACCTCATTGCTGAAGTATTTAACCTAGCCCTAGGTTTCAAGCAAGGGGGCCTCACATCTCTAAATATGGTGAGCACCGAAAAAGGCCTGAGAAGAATGCACCACCAAAAGAATCCAGGACTGAAAGGTTTGAAGAAGAAAGAATTTTCTCAAAAATATGAGTTCCTGGCTGATGTTATAGGTAAATGCCTCCGCTATAAAGACTCAGCTCATGACTCAGTCAGTGAGGTGCAGCTGAAATTAATGACAGCTATAGTCAAGAAGATAAACATCGACTATGGCTCCTTGCTGTTGGAATGGATAGGGAATTGGGTCCAAAATGCAGAAAAAACAAAGGGGACCAGAAAAATGTTCTATGGGAGATTCATCGGCATTCTCCTTAGATCTTCATTGGGGGGTATGATTGAGCATGATGAAGGAGAAGCCCTCAATACCAACAAGAGAATAACCCAGAGACTCTTTGAAAACTGGAGGAGGAATCCAGTTGAAAATAGGAAACTATCCCGGTCAGGGGATAGTGAAGGAACGCAGAGTGGTGCAGGGCCATCACTATTGAAGAACACACATGTAGAAGGAGAATCTCAGGAGGTCAGCAAGCAATCTCCGGGTCTCATCATAAAGAGGAAAGGAAAGAGAGCCCTTGAGATTGAAGAACCTCAAGGCTCATCAAATGAGGCTCCTGATGCTGCTCCTGAAGAAAAGGCTGCCTCAGAGGATGAAAATTCAGATCTGCGAAGGGAAACTCGCAGCAAGTATGAAGCTGAAGAGGCCACTCCAAAAGAGCCAAGAAGAAAGAGAAGAAGGCTAGTAAAATTAGCCGACAAAGGCTCAGTAGCTAAGGGGGAGCTACTTGAAAAATCTGACATTGCTCCAGTTGAGAAGGAGTCATCTAAAGCAGCTGAGCCTATGGATGCTCAAACTGAGGGGGAGCCACCAGTTGTTCCTTAGCCAACAGATGTTCTGGCTGAGGGGGAGACTCAAGAAGACATTTCAATCCCTTCGGCCACAATGAATAATGATGAAGAGGATGACATCGAAATAGTGGTCGTCGGAAGAAATGAGCAAAGGCACCTCGACTTCAACTGCTTGCTAAAATTCTTCCCACTGATGCCATTCCACCGAGCTCTGGTGCACAATGTGTGGGATTAGCACTTCTGGACTTTTAAAGCATACCCTAATGTTGTGGTTATTGCTCAAGGCTATCCTCAGAATCTATTCTTTTCCCAGAAGCTCATTTCATGCACCCCCTTTTCACATTCGTTAGGGCAAAAGATACATTTTATTCCTCTAGCCCTCATACATAATCATGCACCTTCTTGGACATTCAATAAATTTGAGGAACTGTCAAATGTTAACCCTGGAACAAGCTCTACGTCCACAAATTTCCCGGTCGTAGAGTCCCCACACTCTACGACTGTTGGCCAAGAATGCCTGAATGATCAAGACGTAAAGTGCCCTCCAGACTCTCCTGAAGATCTGTCTACTCCTCAAACAATGCCTTATGTTCAACCTTCACGACTGCTCTTAACACTCGAGGACATTCCATCCACCTCTAGTCATGAATACTTCCACATTCCAAGCTCTACGTCTGACCAGGGGCAACCATCTCAACTCCTCCAAGAAATTCTGGACAAGATATCTCGGCTTCCTACAACTGATGGCCTAACTGACTTGACAAGCCATATGCACACAGAGATACAGAAAGATTTGGCTTCTAAGTCCCACAACATTCAACGAAGAGTTGACAATGTCATTAATGCTGCCAACGATCTCTCTAAAAGCTTGGGAAAATAATTCTTCACAAGGTTAATGCAATTAACGGCAGCAGTCTCTGAAAATCTCTAGAAAAGGGATGAAATATTCCTGGAAGCCATAAACAAACATCAGAAGACGGTCGTCTCCCTTCAAGAAACCAATGATAAATCTATAACACTCATCGGTAACAAAATCATTGAATTGAAGAAATCTCTCAAAGAACAAGAATATTGTTCGAATGACACTCTATCATTGGTGGAGCAAAAACAAATACTGGTTGACAAACAACTCCAAGCACATAAAGACGCTGTAGCTGCCACTAAGACTCAACTTCAAGAAATTATTTAGGGTCTGCAGCAGCTTTCAGAACAGGTAGCAAACATAAATGATGCCAACAAGGGGGAGAAGAAACTGAGCACAACAGAACAAAAGAGAACGAGCTCAAATTACAGCAGAAGAGGAAGAGCACCTCAAGGGATGAGGATGGTTCAAACATCAATACATCCTCCTAGATTCGAAGCAATACCATCTCATCCCAAACAGGACTCAACAACAAGACCTTCTTCCTCAACTGCGAGGCCATCTAGCCCACAAGAATGGCTTCAAGTTAAAGAAGAAGAAGCTTTATAGAGGGAAGAGGAACTGAGAAAAGCAGAAGAAGAAAGAAGAGCACTCTTCAGGCAAATGGAAGAAGAAAGAAGAAGACCTCCCAGTAGAAGGAGATAAGTTTTTTTATTGTTTGTTCAACAAAACTATACATCAATAAAATTCATATTTTTTTCATTAGAAATACAGTTGTTCACTGTATATAAGGCTTTCTATGATTTAAATGCATGTGCTTACTTAAGTTGCTCAAATTGCTTTCTGTTATTGGTGTTATCATCATCAAATAGGGGGAGATTGTTGAAATTGCATGTTTAATTTGATGATAAGAATTAAGATTATTAAATGCATCCATTAGCAGAATTGTAAAGACCTTTGATTTTGTATAATGTACAAGGACTTAGCTAGATAAGATCAAAGCTGTTAGGTTGATCTTTTGATATAAATTTGTTGAATTGTAAAGTCCTTTGTGATGTACAAAGACTTAGATTTAAATAGATCAAAACTGTTAGGTTGATCTTGTGTTATAAGCTAATCGTAGAATGGACTCTACGATTATGCTCAAGGAAGACTACGACCAACAGACTCTACGACCAAAGCAAGCAACCGCAGAACAGACTCTACGACTTCATGCCAAGAAGACTGAATGACTTAATCTAATCGTAGAATGAACTCTACAACTATGCTCAAGACAGACTCTATGACCAAAGTAAGCAATCGTAGAACGAACTCTACGACCAACAGAGTAACAGTAGAGTAAACTCTACGATCTCAATGAGAGATGATCTATTGCAGAACAATCATAAAAGCAAGAATATTCGTAAAGTTGATCATGGAGGGTCATTGAGCAAAAAGGCAAGAGACATTATGATCAGAACCTTGAACTAAAAAATCAGAAGCTATTTCGTTCAAAGGTACAATCTGCATTGATGTGACAGAAGAGCTTCTGCTAATCGATCAAAGTCAGAAAAGTCAAGGAACTGACCCAACCGCACTATGCAACAGAGAGAAAACTTTTGAGGCAGTAAAGTCAGAGGACTGTGTCCTATAAGTCCTATAATGTGGAAGGACCAAACGACTCTATGAAAGTTGGTAGAAACCTACGCCTGACATGACTGTCCCCAAGGAAAAAGAAAACACTTTTGTGGACTAAAATAGCAGATCAATTAATACCTCATCAGAGCTTTAATAAGCTATATTAATATAATATTCAGAAGCTCCCCTCTGTGAGGTAACGAGAAGAAACTGATGCAAAGAGCAGACACTCTAATGGGAAGAAGACAGAAGCTCTCATATAAAGCTCCCAGATCTGAAGAAGAAAAACAGGCTGAAAAACACAAGAAATAGAGCAATACGAAAGAATTCAAAAAGATCAAAACTAAAGAGGAGTCTTGCCTCACTGCTGAGTTCTTCATAAACATATGCTAAACGCAACTCAGTAGTACACCCAAATCATAATTATTCACGTTAAAAGTTCTTAGTGAACTAGAGTATCTACGTCTACTAGACTTGAAGAATTCTTCGTGAACTAGAGTTCCAAGACTGTTGGTCTTGAAGGAATCTAAGTGATTCAGAAATTGTAAAAGTATCCTCAGTGGATTTGCTGCTTAAAGAGCAGAATAGTGGAGTAGGAGTCTTGTGAACTCTGAACCACTTAAAATCTTGTGTTGTTTATCTTGTGTGTTTTAACTGCTATATCTGCTATATAATTGCTTGCTAAATTATTACTTTTACAAAACAAGAGGGGGCAACTAAATCACATTCTGCTGTGCTAAACTTATTGATTAAGAATTCATTATATCTTCAAAGGAAGAAGTAAAAGATTTAAAAAGTTTTAAAGAATCTATTCAACCCCCCCCCCCTTCTAGATATCTTTCGTGTCATTGGGAACTAACACTTTGTGGTGTACAAGGACTTATATTTTAAAAAGATCAAATCTGTTAAGTTGATCTTCGGGTATATCTCTTCAGACAGTCTGATCGTAGAATGGACTCTATAACTCTGCACCAAAAAGACTAAATGACTCAGTCTGGTCGTAGAATGGACTCTACAATTCTGCATCAAGAAGACTCAAAGACTCAGTCTGATCGTAAAATGGTGTCTACGACTCCACGCCAAGAAGACTCAATGACTCAGTCTGATCGAAGAATGAACACTCGATTTCACGCAAGGATGACACTACGACTAAAGCAAGCAACTGTAGAGTAAACTCTACGATATGCATTATCGCAAAAATTGGCACTACAGCAAGAATGATCGTAGAGATTCGTTGAGCAAAAGCAATAGTCATTTAAAGCAATACTACTACTCTCATCAGCTACACATTATGCAAATCAAAAACTAAACATCTGATGGTTCTTCTCTTGTACTAAAAGACAGAAGCAACTTAGTTGAGAAGAACAGTCTATATCAATGTGACAGATAAACCTTTGCCAAGAGCTTAAAGTCAGAAATGTCAAAGGACTGACCAAAGCATGCTAAGCGACAGAGTGGAGATTTTAAGGTAGTGCTAAAGTAATAAGACTGTGTCCTATTAGCCATATTTTATAGAAGACCAAACGCCTCTATAAAAGTTAGCAAAAATCTACGACTGACATTTCTTATCCCATGAAAAAAGAAAACACCTTTTGTGGACAGTGTTAGCAAGTCAATTAATACATCGTCAGAGCATTAATGAGCTAAATGAATATAATATTCAGCAGCTCTACATCATGAGGTAACAGGCAGAAACTGAAGCATATGGAAGATTTCAAATGGGAAGAAATCTGAAGCTCCTATAAGAAACGCCCATATTTGAAAAAGAAGAAAGCGACACACAAGAAAGAAAGTATACGCAAGAGTACAAAAAGATCGAACGAAAAAGTATCTTACTTCGCTACTAAGTTCTTCAGAAACTTATGCTAAACGCAACGTAGTAGCACACCCAAACCAACACTACTCACTAGAAGAGTTCTTAGTGAACTAAAGTTCCAACGCTGCTGGTCTTGAAGGAATCTTAGTGATTCAGAAATTATAAGAGTATCCTTAGTGGATTTGCAGCTCGAAGAGCAGAACAGTAAAGTAGGAGTCTTGTAAACTCTGAACCACTTAAAACCTAGTGTCTTTCATCTTGTGTCTATTAACTGCTATATAACTGCTTGTTGAATTATTACATCAAGAAGGGCAAATAAATCATATTCCACTGTGCTAAATTAATTGATTAATAATTCATTCTCTCTTAAAATAAAATAAAGAAAAAGTTTTAAAGAATATATTCAACCCCCCCCCCCCCCCTTTAGATATCTTTCATATCATTAGGAACTAAGATAATACAATGCTGCTAAAAACTCAATAAATTTAAAATTTTATAACATTTCTATGAACTTTGTCTCAGAATCGCAATCTTTACATAAATCTTACAACTTAAATCATTTATATATTATGACCTAGTGTATTACAACTATTGTGAGCAAACAAAAGCTCACAATCTAACAATAAATCGATATGACTATATATTAACTGATTTTAATTACACGAGTTCACAAAACATTAACACTCATCTTGATATACAACCGCCTTTCACTATTATTACAAGGCTTTAAATCAGGGATGATACCAAACGGTAATTATTCCCCACAAGATACAAAGTTAGCTTTAAGCAGTTCTAACAACAACATTTATAACAACAAAAATGAACATCAAACATCTTCGTTTCATTTACTGGGATCTTCAAATTCCTCGCAATTTGCTGAAAATGTTTAATTATAGCAAGAGTGAGCACGAAGGCTTAGCAAGTCTAACAGCTAACACATAACACGTAGGTCACATTTAATTCATGCTTTATGCTCTATGTTTTGTATTTATATAGGCATCATGCTTATCATGCGTTGCATTTATACAAGTAACTCATGCTTACCATGCATGTCAATATATCCATATTCAAATTTTAATTGAATATTTAATCAAGGATCCATAACCTCTAAATCCCTTAATATCAAAAATCATTAAGCTAGTCTGTTAATTTAATAAACTCATTAATCGGACTTTCTTTAATTAAATTTACCGAATAGACAAATAGTCAAGTCATCACATAAAAGTTTAGATTAATTCACATAACTTAATTAGAAATTAAATTCCTAATTTTATTTATAATGTAACTTAAAATTCTCGGTCCTTACATTCTCCCCCTTATAAGAATTTCGTCCCCAGAATTTCAACATAAGGTCACTCAAAAAGATGCAGGTAATTCCTTCTCATCTTTTCTTTTAGTTCCCACTATAGTTGTGTGAATAGGGGTTTTCTGTACCTATATGTCGTATAGATACCTAACTTGGTGTATATCTTATCGTATACCCCCTCAACCAATTTTAGGTTTTAAACTTCTAACATATGTTTTCCTTTTTAATCCCAATATTCAAATTAGGTTAAATGCTTAATTAGTCATTCTTACGCATTCATCTTTTACTCAGATTAAGTTTTAGACTCATCCAAAAAAAAATGATTTCATCCTCGGAATTACTACTACCATCGTTTTGTTAAAGTTTGGTTCATTTCCAAACCCTTACAACATTTGCCCATCCGAACAATCTCATCGGTTACCTTATCCTAGGCATTGCATTACTACTTGATTATATTCAGGTATTAATCATATACTTCTCCGTTCCACAATAGAACTCTTATCCCTTTTACTCATAGTCTATAGATTTACTAGTGTTAGGTATTTATAACTTAACCTTTAATCACGTTAGAGTTATCAAAAGCCTAAAATTTACTAAATGGTTATCAACTACTTCCTTAACCAAGGATTGTCATAGTCTTAAATCATATAAATCACTTAAGACCGTATTTATCAATCTTATGAATTTTCGGGTCATCACATTCACCCCTTCTTTTAAGAATTTCATCCCCGAAATTATAATATACTTACCCCTTTACACATTCGATGTCCAGAACATTGGAACATCTCCTAGGAGTCTTCACTATTGATGAATAACTATGAAGGAGTTTAAATAACCAGAAAGTAAAAATAATCCCTTTAAAATAATTTCATAGCCAACTAAGGGTCATAAAGATCATAAGTTTTATCAGTAATTTAACTGAATACCTTAGAAGTATTTAACAATCATTAAGACTGTTAACACTCAAACCGAGTACTTATTTTATGACTTTATCATATCACTGATCATACAATAGTGGGTTGGCGATACTATGATCACATCCACACTCGGTTACATAGTGTTAAATGATTTCGTCATTATGAGGACTTCATGATACCGCCTCGTCTCGACAATGCGTTGAGGATTCCGTCATTGTCATACCTATACCACCTGGTGAGTTGATGTTTTAAGAATAAAAATTACTTTTGATATTTTTACATCATTCTGGTCTAGCCGAAACAAATAGTATAGACTCTCCTTTAAATATTTTAAAACTTTTTAAAATCATTTTTTTGGTTTTATCATATCATCACAGGTAACGATGGGTTGTCTCCACAACTCTGGTTATAGCAATTTATTGATAAAACTAGAAAATTTTATTTTATCTTTTAATGGCACACAAGTGCGAGTTTGGCACGATTTTAAGAATTTCAAGGTCCAGCATAACTAGAAGATTTGGAATATCCTAAAACCTCAAGCATCTCCAATCTTACTCTTCACCTTTTTCCAGCTTAATAACTATATATAGCTCAAATCTTTATGCTCAACTCTACTCACAATCATTGTTCATCAAACTTACCACATAGTATGAGTTCAGGAACTTACCACAATCATATGGGTTGAGGAACTTATCCTAGTCAAACCAAAATCGTCCATTCGCTGAAGGGCTCCACCATACGATTATGAGTCACAAACTTACCATATATGTGAGTTTTAAGAACACGCACCTACATTAACATCCTCTACTTATCCGTTATAGACATGAGAAAAGAATCACATTCTCAAGATACATATAGCGAATAGCGTGACACACGATTTCAATGATTATCATAATAGAAAGCTAAATGGTCGTAACACCAAGCACAATCCTCTGCCCATACAAAGGAATGTTCAACTTAGCCACTAACATGAGTCTTCAACCGAAATTACCAACCTCTAACTTTTCCTTGGCTAAATATGATTTCTCTCAATCAACATTTCAACACATACCACTCTTTACGAGTTTACGACTATTATCCCATAGTATCTTTCTTTTATAGCATTATGTTATATACACATCCTTTTAATCATTTAACGGGTCATCTGTTATTCCATGATTTTATTTTGATCACTTTATGATCTTCTCTTATGAATTTTCTATATTCATCCTTTATTACTTAAACTCCATCTGAGTTTATTCCCTTGACATTTTCCTTATCTCATTCTCCAGTTATAGCCTACGGTACTCACCTCCTATCTAAGATTTATAACCTATCAGCTCTAATACCAACTGTAATGCCCCGAGAATCACCACGTTGGCCACTGGCGATCCCCGGTCGTTAACGAACGACCTTCTCCTTAAAACCACAACATTATATAATACAATGCTGCTAAAAACTCAATAAATTTAAACTTTTATAACATTTCTATTAACTTTGTCTCAAAATCGCAATATTTACATAAATCTTACAACTCAAATCATTTATATATCATGACCTAGTGTATTACAACTGTGACACCCCAGGATTTTGTTAAAATTCCAAATGAGGATTATGATAATTAAGTAAAGGTTATTAGTTAAAAACCTAGTGTTGAATGATAGATGTATCAAGGAATGATAAACTATGAATTATTATGTGATCGAGGTGTTAGAATGGACCTGTGTGGTCGACTATAGAAAGATGAATAAATTTAGAGAATGACAAAAATGAGAATGTATAAAGGAAATGATTAGTATATATGTAAAGTGTGTAAGTGATGTAATAAACATGAAATTATGATAGATATAGAAATATGTTGGGTAAATGTTATTATAAGGAAATTAAGATGAATGATTGTTGTAATGCCTACATTAGGGCAATTTGAAAGGAATTATGGTAAGACACTATGATGTGTTAGCAGATAATATATTGATTATGTGTAAATATATGTGTAATTGAATATAAAAAAAAGAGAAGGAAATGAGGATTTTATTGTTAAATTGATATTATTGGTTGAAATAAGGTAATTAGTTTTATGGTGTGTTGAAATGGAAGGTATTATTCTCGAATGTGGGTAGAATGGACGTAAATTGTCTATATGTTGAGAATTAGTACATGTATGTGAAATTAATAAGTTAATGGACGTTAAAGCCGAAATAATGATATTATGAGCGTAAATGGTTAAATATTGATGGAATTCGGTAATTTAATTGAGGTTCGCTTCTCAAAGAAGCGGTTATTGGACGATTGAGTAATTTAATTATGTTAAGATATAGGAAATTGGAAGCGATTTATTATGGAACCAAAAGGTTCATATAAATTGGAAAAGTGATAACATGGAATTTTTACTATTTTGTGAATTATGATTTATTAGAGGAAATTCAATGTTCAAAGTGTGACAAGCGATATGGTACAAGTCAATTATGGTGTATTTGATGCTAGAATGAAATACAAGCTTATGGAAATGAAATTGAATCAAAGAGGATTTGAATTGGAGTAAATTGAATAAGTTATGATTTAATTGAAAATTAAATTCCTAGAATTTGTGGCTAAAGACAATAGTGCCCTTATCAATCTAACTAATGTCCATGGTATCCTTTTGGTGAAAAATAACCATGTTACCCTCAATAATTGAAGAAATGACATTTATGTCCTAAAGGTGTGTAATGACCAAGATCACTTTGTTTAGCAATGGGAAATGACATGCAAGCCTTTAACCTTACATGAGTTAAGCTAACTAACTATGGTTAGTTGTTGGAGCTTTTAGTTATAATATATGTATGTAGCAAGCAAAGTTTTCAGCATTATTTCATTCGAAGTTGCTAGAAAGTGAGAGCAAAAGAGAGGAAGAGAAGAGGAGGAGCTACGGTTGCCAAGAGCTTGCTAGAGATTGCAAGAAATTGCTCAAGGGAAACATATAAAGCTATCAAAGTGGAGTATACATGCATAGCCATAATTTTAGCAAGGAAAAGAAAGCTATAAAGAAGGTATAAACATGTTGATGTTATAAAATTTCATGTTCATGTGTTTAAGTTCAATAATAAGGGTAGCCATGCATGAATATGTGGTTAGATGTAAGTTTACATGAGTTTATGTGTTATTTATGTGATGGTTGATGAAACCCTAAATGTTGAGGTTAGTAGAGCAAAGGTGATGCATGTTTTCAAGTTAAGAACTATGAATCATTGGTTGATCATGAGTTTTATGTTGGAAATTTTGATGAACACATAGTTCAAAGTTTTGATCATGTTGGATACATGAGAAATTTTTATATTAAATAGCATTCAAGATATCTTAAAAGTATAAAATCATGTTTTGTTGAAGAAAGTTTGATATTAAGTTATGATTTATAGATGATCATAGGTAATATGTTGTTAATTTTGATGAAAACCTAGTTGGAGAGGTTGAACATGTTTGATTCATGCAAGATTTCATGCTACATAGCATAAAAGATGCATTGAAGGTTGAAAATCCTGTTTTGTATAAGGAAGTGACAATATTAGGCTATACTTTTTGTGCAGATAACGTAATAATCTGTAAAGTGTATTAGAATGTACAATTAGAAGTTTTTTGGACTTATATAGCTATCAAATGTATTTGTGATAACCCTTGTGATGTATGGAGTTATGGATTCAAAGTGAGGTGATGTTTTGAAATTTGTAAGTTTTAAAAAGTTAAGGAAAATCCAATTTAAAGGTGATTTTTGGCAATTTTGAGGAATTAAAGGTGAAATGAGACCAAACACTTATGTTTTCTGATAATACACATGTTAGAGTCGATTTAGTAATCGACGGATTTGAATTTGAGCAAAAGGGCGATTTGAACGATCGAAAACGATCATTTTGAATCAAAACAGATTTTAACGGACAAAAATCGTCTCGTGCGAAATTTCATGGTTTTGAAAGTTCGGACATGTCATATATAGGTTATATGAGCTATGTTGGGTGTTAGAATTGAGTTTTAAAGCAAATGGCCAAAAATCACAAAGTTGGAAACTTAGAATTCTGAAAATCTGAAATTTGGCTAAGTCTGGAAGTTGTGTGAACAGCCCCTCTACGGGCTAGTAAATCTTTGTTTTAATGAATCCAAATGAGGTAAAGGAAAATTTTGTAAAATACTATGTTATAAGGTCTACATGTATGCCAAATTTGGTGTCAATTGGATGTATAGTTAAAGAATTAAAAATCAGCAAAGCAGGAAAGAAAATCAAATTTTCTGGGAAGCAGGACTGCGTCGGGGCGTAGTGATTAATACTAGACACTGCGCCGGGGCGTAGTGTTACTGTTCATGGCCGAGGGCTTTTCGCGGCCAGCGAAGTCTGGAAGAAGAAAGATGGCGCCGGGGCGCAGTTACTGTAGCAAGACTAAAATTTTTAAGTGTCTGAAAGGCAATATTTTGACATGGAACGATAAGAATGGGTTATTTAAACCCTAGATAGATAAGAATGGACTATATAAAAGATGTCAAGGTGTAGTGAAACAAGAAATGGCATAACATATTATGCCTAAAGCTAAGCCAAAGCGAGTTATGGGTTATGAAGGATGTCGATAATGAGTTAAAATATATCATGAACCTACATAAGGTTTAATACATCAAATGAGAAATGATTAAAGACGAATAATCGTGTAATTATGAGTTAAGTTTGTTAAGTTATATTAAGATTATGATCATATATTGATGAATATAGATGATATGTTGACAGATAACGCTCGATGTAGAAAACCGAAGCATTAAGGATAGAAAGGCCAAGCGAGGCGGTAAGAGGTTAAGTTAAACAAAGGCAGCCAGGTAAGTCTTTTCAGACTTAAAAGTACTAATTGAACTACGTGAATTATGTGATAATTGAAATGGGCACTCCGTGCCACAACGTGATCTAACTGTTAAATGCAATACGTGATATTTGAGCATAACATGTTAAATTAAAGAAAGCATGACGCATATTATGAACTGCAAGCATGAAACGTGTTATCTGAATTACTTGCTGAGCCTATGTGCTCACCCTTGCTATGAACTAACATTTCAGGTTAAATACAAGAAGGCCGGAGATTCTGGTGCAGCTAAAGGTACATAATGCTAATAGCATGGTTAAACATGGACAAAATTTATTATATATGCAAAGTGTATGTAATTAGATGTTGTAAAATCCATAGAGATGGAATAGTATGTATGTATATATGTATGTATAATCCAGTGAGAGAATGTAAAGGACGTATGGTGTGTAAATCCATATAGTTAAAGGTGCATGTATGTATTATTTAAAGTAGAAGTGGTAATGAGGTTGTATGATTATAATAATGACGTAAGTCGAGTATGGATATAATGAAACTCGCATGTATGGTACAGATGTATGAATCAGGATATGTATGATATAGATGTGTACAGGTATTTATGAACAGGAATAGGTATATGCAAATAGAGCCATATGTATAGACGGAATAATGACGAAATTTATTTACTGTATATGATGTAAATCATAATGTTGTTTATGATATGATAATTGGAATAGACTAGGTCACAAATTATAATGGCTGACCTAAGTTGTAATGAAGAGTAAGTGAACGTTGCGATCTTGAGACAGATAAGGAAGATAAGTTTTAAAATAAAAAAAAATAAAAAAATGGACCGAATTTGTGGTCAACAGTTTGGACTTAAAGGAATTAAAGGTTAAGTTTAACGCACGAGATTCCAGAAAATAAGGTTTTAAGTTAATAATTATGAAATCCAAAGATAATCAGGTAATTAAGGAAGGCGGGATCTCGGGGCGTTACAACAACTATTGTGAGCAAACAAAAGCTTGCAATCTAACAATAAGTCGATATGACTATATACTAACTGCTTTTAACTACACGAGTTCACAAAACATTAATACTCGTCTTGATATACTACTGCCTTTCACTATTATTACAAGGCTTTAAATCAGGGATGATACCAAACGGTAATTATTCCCCACAAGATACGACGTTAGCTTTAAGAAGTTCTAACAACAACGTTTATAACAAAAAAAAATGAACTTCAAACATCTTCGTTTCATTTATCGGGATCTTCAAATTTCTCGCACTTTGCTAAAAATGTTTAATTATAGCAAGAGTGAGCACGACGGCTCAGCAAGTCTAACAGCTAACACATAACATGTAGGTCACATTTAATTCATGCTTTATGCTCCATGCTTTGCATTTATATAGGCATCATGTTTATCATGCATTGCATTTATACAAGTAACTCATGCTTACCATGCATGTCTATATATCCAGGTTATATAACTCATATAACACATTTCAACTTATAGCATTAATTTTATATCAACTACTAACATCATATGACTGTACACATGCACATTTAGAAATCAGTTAGCACATACAATAAGTGCACACATAATAGTTTATGCATATAGCAACATGCTTGCAATAATAGCTCATAGTACTAAAAAACTTGCCTGAATTGCTCCATCGCTTATGCTTACACAATTCAATTTACCACATTTGAAATACCTAATATGATTATCTTTCAATTAGTAAAGTACATATGAATTCATTTATCATTCTCAAATAAATTGACTCGACATCACATAATTCCCTCTTTACTAACTAATAAATTATAGAACAATATTATCAGCCTTGGATAATATTTTAATTACCAACCAGTATTATTATACAACTACTAATACCTCAACCATTTACTAATGTTAATAAGTATTTAACAATTTCTTAATTGGTTACTAATATTATTAAACACTTAATAATATTTACCCAATTACAAATATTATTAATCCTTTAATAATATTTAATCACTTACTATTATCATTAAATATTTTATAATAATTTACACATTAAGGCTTAAACAATTAAATGTAAATTCTTTAACCACTTTATTATTTTCTTAATTCCTTTCTTTTAATTATTTAATATTAATTAAATAAATAATTAATTAACTTTACCTATTTATTTATCTTTACATAAACAATTATTTCCTTAACCTTATTTCTCTTTAATTATTATTTAATATCATTTAAAAATAAATAATTAATAAATTATCCTCAATTCCTTTAATGATTATTGAATATCATTTAAGTAAAAATTTCTTAATTACTTAACCCCATTTATTATTTAATTTTAATTAAATAACAAATGATCATTTTATTAACTTCATCTCCCTTTAATTATTATTTAATATCCCTTAAATAATAATTAAATAATTAATCATCCTTATTTATTAAATAATAAATAATTACCTTATTAACTTTATCTTCCTTTAATTATTATTTAAAATCAAATAAATAATCATTAATTAAATATAACCACCCTACATATTACTTAAATTTCAATTAAGTAATAAGTAACTAGTTTATTAATTTTATACCTTATTAATTATTATTTAATTAAATAATAATTAATTAATTATATTTACCTATTATTTAATGTTAGTTAAATAATAAATAATTAGATTTATTAATTTATTCTTCTTTAATTATTATTTAATATAAACTAATTAATAATTTTTTAATTATTACCCTTATTTATTACTTAATATTAATTAAATAATAAATACCTATGTTGTTAACTTTATTCAACATTTAAATATCAATTGATGAACTTAATTGCTTTATTTATTATTTAATATTAATTAAATAATAAATAATTAATTTAATTATTTTTAATTCATAATAATTATTCTTAATTTTCTTTATTTATTATTTTAATAAAAATTAAATAATTAATAATTAATTACCTTTAATTTCCTTTATTTATTGTTTAATAACTATTAAACAATAAATAATTAATTAGTTTTATTAAAATAATAATTAATTACCTTAAATATTATTAATTTATTTAATTAATAAATATTTAATTTATTTGGGTCCCATATTAATTATATTATTATTTAAAACATTATACGACCCGTTTAATTAATTAAAACTGACCCGAATCGATTCGAAACACTTTCCGGCATGACCCGACTCGAACCCTGGCCACATCAGCTAACCCAGGCGATAACACAGGCACCTAGGCCCCCAAGATGGCGCCTGGAAGGCTTAGATGGGCGCTTAGGCACCCTGGTCTAGAAAAATTAAGCAACTTGCTTGGTTTGTTTTTCTAGTTTTCATTTTCTGTTTTCTTGATTTTACCTCATTTGCACAAACTTGAATAAAATGAAATCTACAAATTCAAATGACCTCAAATTGATCTTTTTGGATTCGTATCTTCTTGAATTACAAGATTTCATCATTGAAAAACATTTTTGGACTTGTATAGGTCACGAAAAATGGCCTCAAAGTGGACTGTTGCTTATTAGGGTTTGACAGTGAACTCATTTGGTTCCAAATGTCATAACTCACTCATTTTAAAACCTTTTGACATGATTCTAACTATGTTTCAAAATATAAAGCTCTGAATCACACGTTCGCTTAGGGTTCCGACGGTAGAAATCGTTTTCATACTTTTTGCTAAACTTTCAACACAAACACATATAAATATTCATGTTAAACCCATTTAACCCTAGATCTACCAATCTAGCATGGATCTAAACATTTAGAGCTTGAAAATGACTTTTCTACCATAGAAATCATATGTAACACAAAGAAAAGCATACAAGCTAAGGTTTCGGGTGGTATTATACATTTTACTCTTAAAGGCTTGCTTTCTTTACTTTACAAAATAGGTTATGAAGTGGGATGGCATCAAAGAACACCTCCTTGAAGAAATATGGCTTAACTCGCTTGACTCAGTAATAAAACTCACTAAAGAACTCTTTAAAGTCACTCACTCACCGAGTTAACTCACTAGAACTCACTAACACCTAATATAGAGAACTCTTGCAATATTTTTGTAACCCTCTCAAATGAAATTTTGTGTGCTATTTATAGACCTAGCATTGTATACATATTGTAATGTCCTAGAATTTTCATGTCATTATTAATTAAAATATTAATTTAATTTCTAACGAGTTAGTTTTACGAGATTAATTAAATCTTTTTGTGTGATTAATTAATTACATGATTAAATGATTATATGATTAATTGCTAGAATTAATTAAAGGGGGTCACTAATATGTTATTTAAATTAGTGAACAAACCCTAAAATTTTAATATCAAAATAATTGATAAGTTGTCATTAATTGAATATAATGAGTGAATTAAATTTTATAAATTAATTAATGTGAACAATGTGAAATATTAATAATAATATTTATTAGTCCATTTAGTAATTTAACATTAATGGGCTAGAGTATTTAATTAATTAATCAATTTAATTATTACTTAAATATGGATTGCATAATTAATGTGTAACAAAATTAATAACCAATCTTTTGGGTTATATTAATTAGTCCAATGTTAAATTAAATGGACTTGTCTAAATAATAGTCCAAGTCATTTAATAAGAGCCCAATTGGTATTTTAAATAAAACCCAAAGCATAAACTCACTTGGAATTTATTTTGTAACTATTATTTATAAAAAAAAAAGTGAGCATGTGACAACCTTTTTGGGACAAAGAAATTGTCATCAGCCGTGTATGTACATGAGAGAGGGAGTCAAATATTTTATTTTTTCATTTATTTAATTGGTTGCTTGTATTGCTTTTCTATAGTACATGGACCATCCCTCTTTTCACCCACTTAAGGCCTTAGCTAGCTTTCTTGTGTAAGCTTTCATCTAGGTACATGATGACTTAAAGATATAATATTTGTATCTAAAATATTATACAAGTATACTTGCATTTGTAGAACATTTGCATTTCATTTTTTCCAAGTCCAAAAGAGAGAGTTTGAGAGAAAACTATATTGAGAGCAAAGTATTTTGAGAGAGAGCAAGAGAAGGAGGAGGAGTTCTAAGCTAGCTCATGTCATCTTCTTATATTACATATTTTAGAAAGAAGAGGAGAATAGTTATCAAAAGAAGGTAGTTATTTTTTTTAAACTTTAATCTTGTTTTTCTTTCAAGTTTATGGTATAAATATTAATGTAATAATTTTTATGGTTAAAATTATGCTATGTATGTTTATATAGTTTATTATGAGTTTAACTTATGTTATATAAGCTTTAATGATGGAAAACATGTATTTGGTGGTATGTAAACAAGTCTCAAAATAATGACCAAAAATATTTTTATAATATTTAGATTTAATGTTCTAATATTATAAAACATTAAATCATGAGAAAAATAAAGTTTGAATCACTCAAAATGGAGTTATACACAAAAAAAAAAAGGTTATGATTTGTAGTAGTTTATTTGGTACAATAATTTTTATGAAGAAATGGAATTAAATCTTGGAAAATTAAATTTTCATGTTATAAATTGATATTAAGTGATGGGAAATTTTTTTGAATTTTTATTGAGGAGTTAAAACTTACTTGAAGGTATAATTTTTATTAAGTGGTGTATTTTTCGGTTACTGTGGACAATCTGCTAAGAAGGAAAAAAAAAAAAGGGTACTGGCCGCGCATTGCGCGCCAGCATATTAGCTGCCAGACGCGGAGCCAAACAACGTCGTTTGGCGTATAAAAACGATAACCGCGCACAATGCACGGAAGTCGTTTTCGGTTCTTCAAAACGGTACCGTTTTGGGAACTGGATTGTGTTATGTGCGCGCCATGCGCGGGAACAAATTTTCGGCGAAATTACTAAACTGCCCTTCTGTTCGTTTTTCTGTATAATTATAAAATTGCCTTCGGATCAGTTTTCAGAATATTTGCCAAATTGCCATTGGTCCAGTTTTTCAGTTTATTTATAAGTTTGTCATTCTGCATATTTTTAATTAATTTAAATGATTAAAAATTAATTTAAAATTTTAATAAAAATAATAATAATATAAAAGTGATATTTGGGATTATATTTTTCATTTTGATTAATATTTAAATATTTTAAATATTAATCTAGTTAGCAAAATTTATGGTTAAATTACATAAATACAAATTTCATTAATTATTTATTACGTAATTAAAAATTTAATAATAAATAAGGATAAATAAACTGATTATTATTTAACATTAAATAATAATTAAATTAGATAAATAATTAAATATTAATTTAATTGAAATTAAATAATAATTAAAGAGGATTAAAATTAATAAATTATTATTTTATTTTTTTAAATTAAATAATAAGTGAGGATAATTACTTAGTTAATTGTTAGTTGATTTATATTAACTAATAAGATTTTAGAAGTCATTAATTATTATTTAATTAATAAATAATAATTAAAGATAAATAAAGTTAATAATTTAATTATTTATTATATTAAATAATAGATAAGGATAATTAAGAAATTAATTATTATTATATAATAATTAAAGAAATGTAAGATTAATTAATTAATTAATTATTATTTAATTAAGATTAAATAATAATTACATGAAATTATAATAAAGTTAAATAATTAATTATTATCTAATTAATCTTATGTACTAATTAAGAAGCATTAAAAAATAAACTAATTATTAAGTAAGATTAATTAGTTATTATTTATAATTAAATAATAACTAAAGGTACTTAATTAATTACTATTTAACTAATAAAAATAGTAATTAATTAAAGAAAGAGTTAATTAAATATAGATTATTTAATATTCACCGATTAAACAATTATATTAAATTGTTTAAAGTTCATTAAGTGTTTAATACCTAGGATGAATACTCCTATATTATTAAATCATTAACCTAAGTGTGGTTACACGTCTATAGGGTTAATGTTAGCATGTCAAATGATGTGAATTATGTGTTAGACTTATTTGTTAGATAAGTTCGTAATAAGCGTACAAACGTGTTTGCATACGTCGTACTAATTGTTAGACCGACTTGATTAATGTTAGGTCCTTCTAAACCATTTAATTAAAGCTAGTTTGTTGTAGCTGAGCAGACAGACAAGTTCCTTATCTCTAAACTCATTTCATTGAGCAAATTTATTTAACGTACTATTATTTAACGTTCTATTATTTAAAGAACTATTCAAAGTAGGTCTAAGCTGTAACGCCCCCAAAATCCCTGCACTTTTACCTGCGGCGGACCTTGTGCGTTAATTTCGTACATCTATTAACTTAACCAATGATCACATAATCATATTGGTTGAATTAGTCTTATATTAGACCATACATTAAAAATTTTCTCTTAACTTTGTCCCTGGATCTTAACTTGATCTCAGTCTCATAAGTATACAAGTATCAACTTGTATTTCATGCATATAAATGGATAAAACCATATATAACGGTCTAATTTTAACCTTAGGACTTAAATATTCTATAACTTTACATGTTCCAACATCCACGGTATTAAATTATTAGGACGGCTCTTGGGAACAGAGAATCCAGCGGTGAATGTTTGTATCTTCACCCGTGATAAATGTTTGCATCTTTATCCGTGACAAATGGTTGTATCTTTGTCCGGTGCAAAATTCTCTTTTCGTACAGAACATTACCCAACTAGTTAAATCCCTCATTCGAAACATATTTGTTTATAGTAATATCTCTTCATATTAATAATCCTACTTATATGGTATTCAGAATAGTAATAACGAGTTATACCTGGGTCCAAGGAACCTTAACGATGGATTTGACCAGTCAACATCGCTTAGTCCTGTCTCAGATGTACAACACTCACAAGTTATTTACCGATCCTCATCCAGATAAGTAGATCATTATCAATATTATGTTAAGTCTTAACAATTCTAGGTTATATCAAAATAAAGACATAACAACATTCTGATGATAATAATTTATATCATTCATTCAATATTCGGTTACATGTTTGTTTGTTCGTATTACAACAATCATTATGACTTATACAAATACAAGTAATAAACATGAAAACCTAATCTACACTTCATCTTTACGTTCATGATCTTCTTAACGTTCATCTTTAATCTGCAAATAAGGTTTTATTCGCAAGAGTGAGCACGACGGCTCAGCAAGTCTAACATACAACACATACGCAGTTTACGCTTTCATATAAACTTTTAACATGCCTTGACTGAACATAATTCTCCATTTAATATCACATATAACTCACGTTCCAATAATTTATATCACATTGACACACAAAGTGTATAAATCATGTTCATAACTCGTAAACATATCACATAACAGTTAGAAGGCTTTGAAACATTATTTAAAGACTTCACATAACATCTATCACATAACAACATAACATTACACTTCTCATTTATCATTTTAACAATACTAAATAAGTAACACATAGCAAGAGTTAGAAGACTTGCCTTGAACCTGTTTTAGGGTTTCCCGGAAAATCGTTAAACGCCTACAAAAAGGGTTACGCGACCCCGAACGTTAGTTTATCAAATTTTCTTTTTGAATAAGTCTTAGAATAACTTAACTAGACTATTTCCATTGGTGAAATCATTTGGAAAATTGACTAACTCAAAAACTCATTTTTAAGCCCTAAAATCCGAATGCCCCTTAAAAAATCAGCTTTGACCTCTTTTCCGGTAACTATCATAACTTTGTCATACAAAAACATTTTTGAGTGATTCTTGAGTCTAAATTGTTTAGAATTTCATGGTCTACAACTTTTATTTAGGTTTCTAAGGCAGATTCGGACTTTAAAATTTCGGATTTTAGCAAAAACATTCTGCGACTATATTAGACTTAACTTTCTTTGATCCGATTGGTAAAACATGATACCTCAAGCATTAATTTGCTAAGATAACATGTTCTAACACTCAATATCACTTCATAACATAAAAATAACAAAATCATAAACCTACTTATATAAGATTTCATGACTTTTTCTCAAGAACACGAAGAACGAATCGAAGAACACGAAGAACAAAGTTTCATCGTTCTTCGTTTCGACTACTAAAACTTGATGCCACAAGCATTATTTAGCAAGACCATCGTGTTTCATCATCCCATAATACTAAATTACCAAAACATAAACCTACTTATGTAGAAATTATGAATTTTGCTCAAGAACACACGAAGAACACGAAGAACGAAAAATCGTACATGGTAACGACTTATGTTCTTGAGCTTTTGGATTTCATACTTGAAATAATTTGAGCATTATAACTGTTTACATATGTAATTATAACACTTTATAATTGACAAAATTTGGTCATTATAACGACTTGTTTACTTAATTATAACAATTTATAATAATGTTCCAGAACATACGAAGAACTCGGAGAACGGATAAACCGTACATGGCTACGACGTATGTTCTTGACCTTTAAACTATGAAATGAAATTTGACATAATAACGACTTGCTCAAGTCATAAGGAACACGGAGAACGAAAAATTGTACATGGCTACGACTTATGTTCTTGAGCTTCATCAATAAAATAAAACTTTAAGCATAATAACGATTAAGAATCGTACCTTTTATTATTGCAAGCTTTAACTATTTCTCTGCAATCGATTCTTGTCTCACAAGAACTCTCTCTATATTTGCTCTTTAGCTTTCAAAAATAGTAAAGAACTAATGAACATTAAGCCTTCTATTTATAGGACTTTCAAAGTTAGGGTATTTAGGTCATTAAGCCATTTTCTAGCTTCTTGAACAAGCTTAACAAAACTTCTCCAATACACTTCTTATTAGCTTCCAAAGCAAGCTTGGTGAGCTCCTTCTTCCGACTTCTGTATATCGGATAAATCGTGTACGATTAATTTAAAATATTTCGCATTAGTAATATAAGTTTTAATTATTTATACGTATTTTATTCATAAAATATATCATACAGTATTAATATGATGTCTTGTCTGACCCTCGAAGTTTTTCTTGAATTAATCTCGGATAATCTTCCGTGTATTTTTCCCAAATACACCAACCGGGCGACGTGATTGATAAATTTCTTTCATTCTAGACACTAATTATGATGGAATAATATAATTAGGTATTAATCTCATAAATTTGATTATTCAAATTTTATGTTAACCTGTCTCATGTTGCATTTGAAGAAAACAACACGGATGAATTAGCAGTTTAATTATATAACAGTCTGATTCCAACTAAATGGTTAACTTATACTGATTTAAAATTTTGATATTACTGAGTTTTGTTCTGGATAAACACTATTTTGTAAAGTGAAAAGTCCAAAAGACTTGGCATGTTTTTCGGTGAATAGTGTTTTCGACTACCATTTCTCAGAATATGCTTAAACGATCAAAAAGTCAAAAATAATATTTATTTTCGTCTTTTCGCTATTTCGTCTTATTCCCGACACACTTTTCGAGAAAATCTTTTATTGTTTATTACGCACCAGTGTTGCATACCAATACTGTATCCATCAACGGTTTGATCAAAAATAGAAAGCGTTTCCGTTTGAAGAGCATTTTACGTTTTAATTTGGGAAAAATATCAGTGGCTCCCTGGTATCTATTCCCCATATAAATGCTATAACGTGAAATGAAAAAAGTCCAAACGTTGAAAAGAACGTTCGAAAAGACGACAAACGTTTTCTCGTAAATTGTGTCTTTTTCGTCTTTTTCCCAAGAAAATTTTATTGATTCCTTGGCATCTAAACCTCATACTATCACTATGTTGTGAAATGTAAGAAGTCCTACAGATGAAAGAAACAGTCAAACGAATGAAAAACGTCACCTCGTGAATAGTACTTTTACACGTTTTTCGAGAAAAACTTTTATTGACTGTTACGTGTTTTCAAATCGTGGGAATGTTGAATCTTGAAAAGGAATGTCAATTTGACCTTCACATTTTGCTCAAGGGCCTAGGTTATTTCCTAGGGTTTTGACCTTAAGGTTTAGGTTTTAACTCTTTTCCTAATTTAGGTTTTTGCCCTAAATTGACTTCTGATTTTTAATAAGTGTTAAGGTTAACTACTTGAACCAAAATACAAAATCCTACACATAGATAATTCATACAACACATTTAAAAGCTCAATTCAAGTTTTACTAATCACATAACACAAATTAGGTTCAAGATTTTTAACCTTTTAGGTGTATACGAGCGTAGATTCGAGTCGTATATATTCTTTAAGATAGCTCAAGGTATGCTTGAGCAATTGATCTTAGGTTTTGAATTGACAACCTTTGCTTAAATCTTGTTAGATCACTTTGGAAAATATTTGGGATATTACATAAGCCATTATTCGGCTAGACATTTATGTTAAAGATTTTAAAAGCTATCCAAATCATTGAAGATGCGGATTCTTGGACTATTATGAACACCTCCCTATTATAAGGGAGTACCCTGTATCTAATATCAGGTACAAAACACGGAAATTAAATGTTATGCATACATATATTGTACTGAGACTGATCCCCTCGGGTACATATTTCTGGTAGTAACTATTGGGTCAACCTGCTATTGACTCTAGTGGAAGTTTATAGTTCCTAGTCTATTTGACTATCTTGATTCTAAAAGTAAATCATTATTCCTGCTTATGTTATTCATATTGTTGAATTGTTTCAGTTATTCCCTTTCATTCATGATATATTCTTTCTTTTGTTATTTAAACTTGTTGAGCAAACTAGTTGTTCACCCTTGCTATATCATGAACCTTATTGTAGTGGAACCCGAGACTTCTCGAAAGAACAAGGGTAAGGAAAAGATGAAGTGATAGAATTCAAGAGACAGTCTTTAATTTATTCGTCTAGCTAAAATTACTTATTTTGTTATGTAAACCCTAAGTACTTTATTAAGGGTATTTATGTACTTTTGTGTAAGGTAAAGTTACCGTATCTTGGGACTAGTAACACCTTTTGAATGAACAACATATGTTTATTATTCCGCATTTAGTTATTGTATGTTGTTTAGAGGTGAATGTTTGTATTGGATCGTGATGACCGAATCCGGGTATTTGAGACCCGAATTTAGGGGCATCACACATATAACTCCTATATCTATAGAATGGACATCAAACTTTCTCACAATTGCTAGCAAAATGGCTTAAGTGTTCCACACACTAGCCCAAACATCAATTGACGGATTTTGCAAATCAAGTGGTCCTTCTCTCAACAATCCACCGGCCATTCCCCTAAAATATTTGATTTCCCATTTATTTTTATTGCACACTTTATAAATTAAAGTCTTCTATAAGCTTGCTCAATTGAGTCAATGTTTGGGTTTGCATTTTAATTTGTTTGGGCCACTGGATCACTAAATAAATTCACCAACATGGGCCTTCAAAAATAATTCACTAGTTTCCCAATTAAATAAAAGATTAGACTAGTTTAATTAAACGTTAAATCACATAATATAACCTACAAATCCATTATTCTTTTAATTTACCTTGAACTTGTTTTTAAAATAATTATTAGACCATTTAATAATTAAATTAAATTACATAATTCAATTAGATTTGTCATATTCAAATTTTAATTGAATATTTAATTAGGGATCCATAACCTATAAATCTCTTGATATCAAAAATCATTAATTTAGTCCGTTAATTTAATAAACTCATTAATCGGATTTTCTTTAATTAAATTTAACGAATAAACAAATAGTTAAACCATCACATAAAGGTTTAGATTAATTCACATAACTTAATTAGAAATTAAATTCCAAATTTTATTTATAATGTAACTTAAAATTCTTGGTTCTTACAGCTTATATCATACCTATTTAACTTTTTGTTCGAGTTTATTACATATAATACCTGACTCACCATGATACATTAATTGTATCTCATTACAAGTTTTCATTAATAAAACTTACATACATAACTATCCCCAATGGATTTACACAACATGCATCTCATTATTAACGACAAAGTTTAAAATTAAAACTAAGACGTTAAACAACTTACACCTTTATAGGTTTACATTTTCTAAGGACTTGTTATATTACACAAAGTAAACAACAATCCCTTCATGCTCCATTATGTCATTACCATTCCTTACCCTCTATCTTTACCGAAATATCTGACCTTCTCGTAATTAGCTAAAAATATCAGTTTAAGCAAGAATGATCACGACTTAGCAAGTTTAACAATTAACATCTTTCATGCTCGCAGGTTATATACATGCGTCATACATTTCTTACTTATGCATTTTATCCAATACATCCTATTTATCATGCTGTGCAATTTCAAACATAATATCATGTATCGCATTTAACAGTTAATCACATAGTTGCACAAAGTGCACATTTTAAACATAATCATGTCACATAATCTGTCAAGTAGTTCACATTAGAATAATTATTACATTTCAACAACATCTGAAAAACTTGTCTGTTATATGCTACCATACTAAACCTTTACGCTCCTCGAACGTCTTTCACATTCCATCTTGACAGTCTGCTAATCTAAACTATATCTACTAACATACAACCTATACATCATTATAGGGTCATATTACGTTCCATAATCTTTTTCAACTTAAATCATGAACATTATACCATTAACTTTTAATCAACTTACATTCGACGTATTATACCTTACATAGGTTAATAACATTTCTAAACACATTAACGACCATTTTACACAAACACTATCATGTCTTTACTTAGCTTTAGGTATGTTATATTATACCATTTATTATTTTATTATACCTTAACACCCAACATATTGAGCATTTTTATCAATCTATGGTTTACATAACCTATCTCTATCATCCCACATCAAAACATAACTTTTCTGACAAAAAAAAAATCGGGTATAAGGCACGGCTCTCCGGCGAGCTCTGAACTCGCTGGGGGCGAGATCCTCTCAATTAACTGTGTCTCGACACAGTGTTTAGTACAAAACACTGTGCTTACGCGTAGTGTTCAGAATCCTGAAAAATGGATTTTTGTAGCCACTTTGTTGATTTTTAACTCCTTCATATTACATTTAATTAAGCTCAAATTTGAACCATAGCTAGTATAACGCATCGAAAACCCAACCTTCCTTAATTCTATCCATTCAATTCTGGATTTCATAATCATTAATCTTAAAATCAAATTATATTATCCTCAATCATCTTCATGACGATTTCGTTCGTTAAAACATAACTTTTAACCTTCAAAGACATTAACTGGCCATAATGCGGTCTATAATTCTGTTTATTTATCTTACAATCATCATCCTACCTCAGGATTGTAACGTTCACTTACCATTCATTAGAACTTAGGTCAAACATTTATTAATTGTGACCTAGTCTATTATAATTATCAGAATCATATATATTATGATTTACATAACATAAACTGTGAATAAATTTCAACATTTATCTATCCATACATAATTCTATTTACCTTATACATGTTCCTGTTTGCTTGTACCCGTTTTATACATCTGTACAATACATACGAGTTTACTACATATAAACTCGACTACCAATAATAACTATATTTTATCTTATTACAACATTTCTCAAAGCAAATTACATTTGCTGCTATCACTATAAATTTACAAAGTATACATTCATTTCTATTAAAATCATGGTTTAATATTTAAAACAAAAACCTTTCATCACTTACATTTGTACAACTTTACATTTAACTGGCTTGCTTTTACATTGCACAAATTACATATAACAAATTTGCTTCTCGCTTATCCGTATATTCACATTCATTTACCTTAGCTTAACCGAAACATCCGGTCTTCTCGTACTTTACCTGAAATGTTAGTTCATAGCAAAAGTGAGCACATACGCAAGTAAATCAGATAACACATTTCACGCTTATAGTTTATTTTTATGCGTCATACGTCCTCTACTTTACCATGCTATGCTTAATGAAACATATTCCACTTAACAATTAATACATATAGTTGCACGGAGTGCACATTTCAATTATCACATAGTTCACGTAGAACAATTATTACACTTAAGTCTAAAAAACTTTCATAATCTGCATTTATATACACTTAACCTTTACCGCCTCGCTTGGCCTTTCTATCCTTTTATAACCGTCTTGTCGGTCTGTTACATCGAGCGCTATCTGTAAACATTGTACTATATGCATCAATATAGGATCATAAACTTTCTATAACTTGTCAAACTAAATCCATAATTATTAGACCCTTAGTCTCTATTCATTTCACATGTGATGTATTATATCTTATATAGGTTAATAATACATCCTAGCTTGTCTCCGACCTAGAATAAACATTACAATGCTTTTATATCGCTGTAGGTATATTATAGTATACCATTTCCCGTTTCATTACCTTAATATCCTTTACCCTTGTTTACCTCTACTGGTAATATCTTACCCCGATTGGGTACTACATAACCATAATATTGGTCCATGCATTCGTTACACACATGTGTATGCTAAACCTTGCCATATAACTATCTTTTATCTTTACATAACTTAACACGTAACACATTGTTCCTTTATACTTAAATTTTTACCACATTGATCATTTTTATTAATTTGTAACTTATCATACATATCTCTATCATTTTATATCAAAACATTTCGATTTGGACTTAAAATAAAAAAAAATTGGCTGGAGAAGTACATCTTGCCCCGGCGAGATGTTTAGCCTGGAAGATCTCGCTGGCCGCGAGATCTTCTTGGCCAGACTGCGACTTGGCGCCCCCTGATTTCTCCTTGACGAGTTCCTTCACAGAGCACTGTGCCCCGACGCAGTTTCTAGTTAAAAATAACTACGCCCCGGCACAGTACTGGTTTTTTTTGAAAAAAATTTCTTTCAAAAATCCATACTATTTTTGGTCCTTTTTTTGTAAAACTTGATTTCAACATGTCACATAACACATAACATATAATTGACTTGCTTGGGCTTTCAAAACATTTAAAACATTTCAAATGGTTTTATTTTTCCAAAGTTTCCATTTTAGGCGTCGGCGAACATTTTAAAACGTTTAAAATCTACAATTGTTGCCATCGACACCAAATGACTTTCAAAACGACTCTATCACATTTATTTATGTAAAACTTAGTTGTTTGGCCTTATTAAATCATTATTTATCTAAAATGGCCAAAAATCATACGTTGGTGAAATTTTGTCAAATTAAGAAATTCCACCCTGAAGCTCAACTTGAAATCATGGACTCTACGCACCACATACACATTTAGCCACTTTGTGTATTCACATAACTTCTATAAGCACCTTCTAATGCACTTTTCAGATTATAATTTAGTCTAAATGCAAATTATAGCTTAATATTCAACTTCCCTTCACAAAACATGTTTTTCAATCTTTTTAAGAACTTAAGATGCTATCTAGCAAGAATTTTCACATGTATTAACCATGATCAATACCTTTGACTAGGTTTTCATCATTTCTAACAACATATAACACATGATCATCCCTCAAATCATGGTTTCAAGCCTTGAACATGAACATGAATAGTATATCATCTTTATTCTACCAACTTAAGCCTAGGGTTTTATCATAATTCAATCAAAAAGCACATGAACTTACATAAACCTTACATCCAGCCATTAATTCATGCATGGCTATCCTTGTTCTTGAACTTAAGCACATAATAGATGAGTTTAAAAGCTTGAACATTCTTATACCTTTCTTTTTTTATATAAACCTTCTTAAGGTTTAATTCTCCACTTTGATAGCTATTTCCTCTTTTCTTAAACACTTTCTTGTAATCTCTAGCAAGCTCTTGGCAAACCCTAGCTCCCTTTCTCTTCTTCTCTTATGAACTCGCTTAGCACTTAGAAGATAGAATAAAATCAGCTAAGTGAACTTAGCTTATACATGCTTAACATATACATACATATATTGTATCTACGTCTCCAACTACCAACCATACATTGGTTAGTTAACTCATACATGGTTAGGGCTTTTATGACAATTCACTTTACTAAACAAGGGCATAATGGTCATTACACCAACATAGGACACCAAGGTCATTCCATAAGTTGTCAAGGGTAATTTAGTATTTTCTCAAAAAATCTAGAGAATTTAATCCATTTAATTCCTTAAAAATTATTTCTTGCTTATTTTCAATCCAAATTCGTTTCATGAGGCTTAAGTTTTATTCTAGCATCCAATACTCCATAACTTGCTTGTCCCATAACACTTGTCACACTTCAAAATTGAATTTCATTAATTAATAATAATAATCCATCATGAATACCAATTGCATAACATTCCATTCTAAATTTTCTATAAACCCTTGTCGGTTCATCATTCAATCAATTTCACTTTCCGATATCTCAATATAATCAATTACTCATTTTTTTAATAAACCGCTTTCTCGATAAGCGAACCTCAACCGGATTATCAAAATCCATCTTCATTTAATCATATAAACTCATATAGTCATTATACGACTTTATGTTCCTTTTATCCGTTTACTTCACACATATATGCTAATTTACACCATACTTGCAAACAACATTCTACGTACTCACTTTTGGGGGTATTACCTTATGTTTCTATACACATCATATAGATATTTACCTCATTCCAATCAATTAAGATCAATTCCTTGGCAACTCCATATATTCACATATCAAATCTTTTAATATTCCGTTAATCATTAATAGACCGATTAGGTCAAATTGCTACTCCTTTTCTACGCATACTGACTTATCTCGTCATTCTCATACTCTCGCCTTTTCAGGCCTATTCATTAAGATAGTTATTAATATACATAATTAAAGCTTAATTTATATACACTTTCCTCATTTCCATAATTCTCTAACTTAACTCTTCTTCTTTCTTTATCTGTTCAAATATTCATATACACATATTCAATCTATTACCTGCTGACACAACATAGTGTCTTACCATAATTCTTTTCGAATTACCCTATTGTACGCATTACCATCAATCATTCATCTTAAATCCATTATATTACCATCAACCATCAAAATTTATATTCGTTTCGATTTCAAAATTTGTTACTTTACTTATACACTTTACATAAATAACTGGTCTTTATACATTCTATAGACCCTTATTTACATCAAGAGTCCTTCTGTACCATTTCAACCATACATGTCATTTATAACATATTTGTAACGACCCCGAAATTCGACCCACTTTATTCCCTTAAACTTTGTATTTATTATACATTATCTTCATAACGTCCAAATTTTGGTTCGTTAATAAATCTTTAATCACCTTCTTTTATCCATTAAATTGATTTTTAAAATTATCAATTACCAATTTTTCGGTATAAATTTTTCTTTTTCTCAATCATTGTATTAAAATATTTAGATATTTAAAATCTTTACATTTCGATCCTAGTCCCATGGATCGTAACCTTTACTTTTTCTTTTCTTTCTTGTATCATAAATCTCGTCATTCAAATTTTAATACCGTTCATATCCATACAAATATTCTTTGTTTCATCGTTCATAATCAAACGTGTAATAATTTCTCACGTAACAATTAATTTGAACATTCACAGTTCACAATTTAACTTTTCTTATCATGTCTGGATTCGACATATATGTACATATGAAACATCATTATAAACTTAACACATGTATCCACATTGAATGGAAAATATAACAAAACGTTCCCACCTTCTAGACAATTCATCTCTAACAATTAATCTGATATTTCTGAAATTCATTTCTTAACCTGCAAAAGTTTAATTTAAGCAAGTAATGAGCACAACGGCTCAGCAAGTTCAACAGTTATACTCCACGTAGCACATACCTTATCATGCTTGGTGTGTGTTATACATCATGTGCTTGTGCTTCTACTATAGCAATATATCTCATATATATTCATATCGTTGCACAAAGTACAAATTAAGGTCATATTAGTCACGTATCACGTAATACATAATTTGTATGCAGTTAAAACAAGAATTTTATATTATAACAATCCCACATTTAACATAAAAGGGCTGAAGAACTTGTCTGGCTTGTTGAATTAATTAATAAATATCCCTTCTGTACAGCTTCTCGTACAGCCTATGATCATAAAATAATCAAATAATTATTATTTAACTCCTTATGATATTAATTTAATTAATTAATATCATCACTAGGCCAATTATTAATTTATATGGTTAATTATATTAACCTCGTCCTTTAAAATATCAACATAACTTAATATTTAATACCTTCACTACGGACAACCCGGCTCATCGAATAAAATTTAACATGTTTGGTTGTCCGAAAATTTTATTTAACCATTTTTCTAACTTATAACCTTATTAGATTAATATTTAAATATTTAAATATTAATCCCTAATATTTAATATTTCTACAAAAATATTAAATTTAATGCCCAACATCATTTCTATATTTTAGTATTTTTCTAGAATTTTCTAGAATTTTTAAATAATTTTTAAACATTTATTTTATTAAAAACTGATTCTGGGGGTATTTTCGTAATTTTTGCGCCCTTGGGGACATAACCGGAATCTCCCGGAAAGTCCAGGGGCATTTTCGTACTTTTCGCGACTTTGGGGACACTCTGGCCATTTTTCGAAAAGCTTAGGGGCAATTTCGTAATTTGCTGAGGGCAGGGACACACTCCGCATTTCAGAGAAAGGGCAGGGGCACGCCGGTCATTTTACCGCGTGGTCGACCGTGCAATGCGCGGCCCCTGCTTCTGCCGACGCCAAACGGCATCGTTTCCCAGCCTTTCTCCCACACGCCTAAAACGGCGTCGTTTCCTTGCTATTCCGGAAAAAAAAAAAAAAAAAACAACGCTCGCGCAATGCGCGAGCTACTGTTCCTTCTTCTTCTTCTGTTAACGTAAACAGTGTACCAAATTGCAAAATTTATCATTTTTGCACTAAAATTCCCAACATAAATATTCCCAAAAATCATACAATTCATAAATATTCTTCCAAAAATTATTTGGAATCATTATTCTATTTATTTTCTATTTTTCCACAATAATAATTTATCACTAAAATACATGAATAAATTACAAAAACAATTAATTTATACCTTTCCAAGGCAATATAGTCCTTCCTTGAAGCTTTTCTTTCATCATAAATTTTCTCTCTTTGGCGTGGTGGTGTTTTCCGGTTGGAGGTGGTGCGCGGTCGGTGGAGAGGAGAGTTATGTTTGCTTGTGTGTTGTTTCTTCCTATTTCTTTTTATTTCTTCTCATGTTTTAGTTGCTTTTCCTTTCCTTTTATAATTAAACGCATCAACTATTTTTAAAAATTTGAGAAGTCCACCGACTTAGCCACTTGAAACTTCCGGACTTTTTAAAAAATAGTGTGCACCAATATAATTTAATACATTACATAATTAATTTGTGTAATAAATATTTTATATAATGTATATAAAATATTTATTTTAATTCACAAAAAAAATCATAACATGATTTATCAATAATATTTAGACCATTTTTGGTTACTTTACTTGACAAATTTTGTACACGCATAATGACATGCATGTAGTTATGTGAGGTAATTTATACCTCCAAAAATCATAACATAATTCATATAGCTTATAAAATTATTTTTCATAATTTTTCACTTCGTTACTTGGACATCATGTTACACTAACATGTTCACATTTCCGAAATATTATCCTTCATAAAAGTCATAGTAATTCCATGATACATAAAAATAATTTTTAATAACTTAAAACATTCCTTTTTCTTATTTATTATTTAATTTCTTTAATATTCACCTTAATTTCTTTAAATATAAATTATATAATTTAATATTATATAATTTATATAATTACATTCTCCTTTTTATATAATTTCTTAATTTCCTCCAACTTTATTCCATTTAATCACCTTATATAAATTACATAATTATTCTTATATAATTTATATAATTATTATTTTCTTCATACCTTATTTTAATTTCCTTATATAAACTATATAATTATTATTATATAATTTATATAATTACCTTTCCTTCTCAATTAATTTTTAAATTTCTTCCAAAATTCTTGATAAAATCTAAAATTCAATAATTTCAACTTTATTAACTTCCTCATTCACTTTTCATTTAAAATTGGATTAATTTAATTATTAATCCTTTTACTTCCATAATTAATAATATTTATAATAACCACAATTAAACATAACACATATATATACAAATGTATATATATTCATATCTAATAACATTATTTAAATAATAATTCCTGCACCTTCACAATAATTTTATTGTACAATTTATTGTACTTTTACATATAATTTCTTTTATTTCTCATAAATTGGTTTTTAAACAATTTATTTACTTTTCAATTAATTTAAATCAACATCAATTATCACCATATCTATACTGATTTAATTTTATCAATTAAATCCCTTCACATTGTGACGCCCCCAAATCTAGGCCTACACAGCCCAAACTTGAGTCGTCAAAAGACTACAACAAAATTATTACAACAAACCACAACGTACAACAATATAGTGTATAATAATAATACATAACTAAGTCTTCACTATTATTGTCACACTATTTTACAACACGTGAATACTATGATAGCTATTCCTCGGACTCTCACTCCATCCCCCAGCTAGACCCCGTTACGTTTTCATCTCCTGTTGAAAAATAATGGAACAAAAGAAAGGGTGAGCTCAAATAGCCCAGTAAGAAATATCATGACTAAGATAATGACGAATAAATTATCATTAGTCTTCAACAGTTGAGTTCTGAATACAATAGACTACAAGGTTTATATCAAAAACTATAGTTAAATTCTTAAACAATGTTCAGATCAATAATAGCAGCGGAATGAGCAATCTATTTGAAGAATAATACAAACTATAATTTCCACTCGATTCTCTTTTTAGTGAAAATATCATCAACTTTTATCATCTGAAATACCATTAGTCAAGATAATACAACTTCACAGTTCCTGGTCATAATCATGCAGATCAACAGTTCATCTTTGCACTACGGGCCAAAGACATTCAATATAACACCAACGGTCATGATTATACCAGATTCAGCCTTTGGTCATAATCATACCAACCAACAGTTCATCTTTGCACTACGGGCCAAAGAGAACATTCACCGCGTGCCATAAAAGACACCGAACAGATGTATCACCTTTAACCTAGTATATCGTCTTTAACCTATCGTCTGTTCAACAATTATATCACATCTGTGCCCCCGGCCACAGATATTCACAACAGCTTGATTCTTGATGATTAATACAAATAATAGTGATACAAATGATGAACAGAAGAACAGGATAAACAATAAGTATCGGAAGTTTACTTTGTGCAGATTCAAATAATGTCCAAATTGCCAACATGATGTGGAGTGAAATTTAAAAATGATATTCAAGATCCACAGTTCAGAATAACGATTACAGTTCAATAGAAATGCTCAGAAAGTAGGAAGGTTCAGTTGAAATAATGAAATTCAACTATTATGGAACATATAATATTTTCAGGAATTATAGAAGCAATAGTTCCATAATAAGTTTCGATTTAGGTGTATGAAATAAAATAATATCCCTTACCGTAGCAGGTTTGATTAACAAAGGGTGAAGGAAATTAATATCCCTTACCATAGTAAGTTTGAATAATGGAAGATGAAAAAGATGGTATCCCTTATGAGTATAAAAGAAAATGATATCACTTACGAATATGGAATAAAAGTGTCATGTGATAATTCGTGTAGACAATTTATTTTCACACGAGACAAATAAAAAGGGTTATTCACCAACAGGCGGTAATCCGCGCCGTAAGGTTATTCCCATCAATTTGAATACGAAGAGTTATTCACCAAACAGACGATAATCCGCGCCGTAAGGTTATTCCCATCAATTTGAATACGAAGAGTTATTCACCAAACAGGCGATAATCCGCACCGTAAGGTTATTCTCAAAGATTAATAAGGAATGAATACAAAAGGTTATTCACCAACAGGCGGTAAACCGCGTCGTAAGGTTATTCCCACAATTTAATACATGGAAATAAATGGCACAAGAAAGAAACGATATTATTTTCGAGAATCAAATAATGATAATCCTTTCAAGTAAGAAAGAAAATAATATCCATTTATGATGATGAAAAGAGTGATACCCCTTACCGTGGTAAGTTTAAATAATAGAATATGAAAGAAGATGATATTCCAAAAAAAATGGCATTCCTTACCGTAACAATTTAAGAGTGTGAAAAGAATGATATTCCTTACAAGTAAGAAAAAAAATGACATTCCTTACCACAGTAAATTTAAGAGTTTGAAATGAATGGTATTCCTTACCTTAACACGTGACTGGATATTGATTTAAATGAGGTTGATCAACCTATATATTTTTAATAAAATTAGTAATTACCACATATAAATTTCAAGGTGTATGATAATTCATATATTATGAACTATCAAAATTATATATATTTAACATAATTTTTGTAGTATAATATAACAACTTTAAAATAGTTTTTAAAATAATATTTCAAAATAAATCTTCCAAAGAAAGCTTTTAAAAATGAATCTTCTTAAAGAAGAGTCTTCTAAAGGACGATTTATGAATACCGTGAAAAATAGGAATTTATGAAATTACTACTCTTTAATAAAAGACTTACTTGAAAATTTTCTGCACTCCTTTTAGCTTTCAAACACTCAAAATAACCTTACTATTCTCAGAGAAAACTCATAAAATTCTTATAGAAAAATTCTATGTTTTAGGTGTGATTTTTCTATTCAGTTGAGCAAGCTATTTATAGGAGAAAATTTTCACTATGCGTGGTAGGTGGCAGCAGGCGTGATACACGCCTGCCTCATTCTTTCTAAATTGGCAGCAGTCGACTGCCAACCTTCCAGCTCAATTCTCACATTTTAATTTTCATGTGGGTCCCACATGGGTCCCACATGTTACTATTCACGTTACTATTCTAAATAGTAAAATTAATTAATTTTTTTTTTTTAAATTTAATTATTCTTCCTGTGAGTCCAACATATAAAATAAAATAATGTTACAACAATAATTCAACAATAATGTAATAAACACGTTACAGATTATTATTAATTTAATAATATAAATTACAATATATTTGCTACTGTAACAATTATTAGATTCAATATTTTTAAAAATAGTGCAGCAACAATTATTGACTCAATGATATAAAATACAGTATAATGACAATTATTGAATCAATGCAAAATACTGTGTAGCAACAATTATTGAATTGTTAACATAAAATATTATGCAGTGACAATTATTGATGAAATGATGTGCAACAGTTACGGTGTCAATTATCAGACCAATAATATGATACATTGTGCAATACCGTGTGCTACTGCAGAGTACCGTGTGCTACAGAAAAATACCATAAATTACCGTATGCTACTATTCTTTTATCACCGGTATTTTAACAGTTAACACCGTTGACTATTTTTATTTAAAAAGGTTACTTCTGTCGTTTTCTATATCCGACAAATATTCCGTTGTGGGGTCCACCAATAATTAGTTATTTTGGCGCCGTCGTACGGCACGAATATTCCCCTACCAAACGAATATTGTCCGACAAAATAAAATTTGCACATAACATCCTTAACTTTAAACTTTATCGATTTAACCACTTACTGTTTCAGAAAAATATATATGAAGAGAAATTAAATTTTATATTTCATAAAATTCGGGGTCTTACAACCTCCCCTCCTTATGAAATTTCGTCCCCGAAATTGACGTACCTGGCATTTCGAAGAGGTAAAGATATTTAGATTTCATCTCGGATTCTAGCTCCCAGGTCATTTCCTCAATATCTTGGTTCCTCCATAAAACCTTAACTTGAGGTATAACCTTTGAGCGTAGAATCTGCTCCTTCTTATCAAGGATCTTAACAGGTACCTCCTCGTACGTTAAATCCTCTTCTATAACGTCCGGTTCTAACTCAATGACGTGGTTTGGGTCCTTCACATATTTACGTAACATAGATATGTGAAAAACATTATGGATGCGAGACATACTTGGTGGTAAAGCTAGTCTGTAGGCTACGGTTCCTACTCGATCGAGGATTTCAAATGGGCCAATAAATCGAGGGTTAAGCTTTCCTCTCTTTCCGAATCTCGTAACTCCTTTTCATGGAGAAACACGTAAGAATACATGATCTCCGATGTTGAAACTTTCGTCTCTCCGATGAAGATCAACATAACTCTTTTGTCGTTCTTGTGCGGTCTGTATTCGTTGTCGGATCATTTGGATCTTTTCTGTTGTCAAGCGTACCAACTTGGGTCCCAACAGTTTTACTTCTCCTACCTCATTCCAACATACTGGAGAGCGACATTTGCGTCCATATAAAGCCTTGAATGGAGTCATACCTATACTTGCTTGGTAACTGTTGTTGTAGAAAAATTCCACCAATGGCAAGTACTTATCCCAACTTCCTTTGAAATCTAATACGCAAAGTCTTAAAAGATCTTCGAGGGTCTGGATCGTCCTTTCCGATTGTCCGTCTGTTTGAGGATGGTATGCAGAACTAAAACGTAGTTCAGTGCCCATAGCTTTTTGTAGACTGATCCAAAAGCGTGAAGTGAATCTAGGATCTCGATCAGAAACTATGGAAACTGGCATGCCATGCAATCTCACGATCTCATTTATGTACATACCGGCAAGACGTTCAAGTGAAAAGTTTTCTCGTATAGGCAAGAAATGAGCGGATTTGGTCAATCTATCTACGATGACCCAAATTGCATATAAGCCTTGAGAAACTTTGGGAAGACCCGTCACGAAATCCATATTGATGTGTTCCCACTTCCATTCGGGAACCTCAAGTGGTTGTAATGGACCCTTAGGTACTTGATGCTCTGCCTTGACACGTTGACAAATTAGGCACCTTGAGATAAACTCTGCAATCTCCCTTTTCATATTGTTCCACCAAAATGTATGTCGAAGATCTCGATACATCTTGGTACTTCCTGGGTGGATTGCAAACGGCGTGTTGTGTGCCTCCATCATGATTTTATGCTTCAGTTCAGGATCGTTAGGAACACAGAGTCGAGAGTTAACTCGAAGTATTCCTGTCTCGTCGATTCTTGCTTCGGGGATGGCACCTTCTTGTACTTTCTTCATCATGTTCATCAGTTCCGGATCGGTAGCTTGAGCAGCTTTAATTTTATCGATTAAAGCTGGTTCTACTCGCACGTGAGCAATCTTCGAGTGGGTTCCTGGTGTCTTTAGCTCTATCTCCATCTTTTGCAAGTCGTACAAAATACACTTTTGTGTTGTCAACAGTGCACTTGTACTCGTATAAGATCTTCTGCTCAAAGCGTCAACTACAACGTTCGCCTTTCCCGGGTGATACTGGATTGTGTGGTCATAATCCTTCAATAGCTCAAGCCAACGTCGTTGTCGCATGTTGAGTTCCTTCTGCGTGAAGAAATACTTAAGACTTTTATGATCCGTATAGATATCCACTTTTTCTCCGTACAAGTAGTGTCTCCAGATCTTCAACGCGAAAACGACTGCTGCTAACTCTAGATCATGAGTAGGATAATTTTTCTCATAATCTTTGAGTTGTCGAGAGACATAGGCTATAACCTTTCCATGTTGCATAAGGACACAGCCTAAACCTTTGCCTGAAGCATCGCTATATATGACGAATTCTCCTGATCCTGATGGAATGGTCAGAACAGGAGCTGAAACCAGTCTCCTCTTGAGTTCTTGAAAACTCTTCTCGCATTCCTCGCTCGATATAAGTTTTGTACTAGAACGAATGATACTGATATCTAATAATTAAACTTTTAACTCTTGGCGTTCTATGGGAGCCATTCGGTATGGGGTTTTGGAAATGGGCTTGGTACCGAGTTTAAGATCAATACAAAATTCAATTTCACAGTTTGGGGATAAGCCAGGAAGTTCCTCAAGAAAAACGTTAGGAAACTCATTAACAATGGGAATATCATTCAAATTTGACGTGTTTTTGTTCAAATCAGTGACATGGGCTAAAAAGGCTTGACATCCGTTTTTCAATAAACGAATGGCTTTATGGCTAGAAATAACAGTTAGAGATTTCAATGGTTTAGTTGTTGAATTTGCATGACAGGTTGATTAGGAATATAAAAACTAATAATCTTATAAAAGCAATCAATTTTAGCATGATGGGTAGTCAACCAATCAATTCCTAAAATCACATCAACTTCATGTATCTCCAAAGAAATAAGGCCAACAGGTAGTGTGAGATGGTTGATTTGAATTAGGCAAGATTTATAGACAGTAAATGTAATGGTTATTTCTCCCAATGAGGTTTCAACTGATAAGACAAGATTTAAGTTTTCAATAGTCAAATTTAAACGTTGATTACATATAGGTGAGATAAAAGAGTGGGTAGAGCCAGTATCTAACATGGCATAGACTTCACGAGAATTGATGAATAGCTTACCGGTCATCACCTCATTCGATTTCTTGATCATCAAGGTTGTCATCATCAAATCGAGTCCCGTATACTTCATCCGGATCTTCACGTTTTTCAACCATGGGGATACCGCTAAATAATTTTCTAACAAACTGTTTCTCGGATTCATCAACTTCATCGGTAGTAACGTACCAATGATTTCCATAAGAATAGTATTTTCGATAGACTGCAGTTTCCACGATAGTGACTAACTTAACCTGAATTCCTCTAAATTGTAACGCCCAAAAGTATAGAAACATCATTTTTAAATAATCTTGAAAATCATAGCTGGAACACCATAAATCCCAAAGACTGATATGAAAAGTCCATATATTCTGATCCCTTGTTATCGAGCATAACCAAGTAATATGATTCTTCCAATTAGTGAGCAGATTAAAGGCAATAATTTTCCGCAAGTTCATTACTTCCTTTAATTGCTTCTAATAACGGATCTGGAACGACTGTAGTAGAGCTTTCACCTTCATCCTTACTATATAGAACACGCATAATTTTTGCCTTAGGCAAAAGATTCAACTCTGAGTTTGTAGGAAGATTATTCGTCGCCTCTCGATTCGCAACTACATTTGTTTCGGACATTTCATAGTTAACCTCTTGATTTCCAGATGCCATACTTAACTGTGGTCACAAAATAAATGTTCGTTTAAACAAACTGACTCGTCACTTCATGTCCCTATATTCAAATCAACTCATTAGATAATAAAATCTAATTTAGGTAGGACGCACTAGTGACTGATTCTATTCGTCTCTCCCCTCCTAGTTCTAACCCCAGATCTCCATTAAAGACCATATCCCTAAGCTCTGATGCCAACTGTGACGCCCCCAAATCTAGGCCTACACAGCCCAAACTTGAGTCGTCAAAAGACTACAACAAAATTATTACAACAAACCACAACGTACAACAATATAATGTATAATAATAATACATAACTAAGTCTTCATTATTATTGTCACACTATTTTACAACACGTGAAGACTATGATAGCTATTCCTCGGACTCTCACTCCATCCCCCGGCTAGACCCCGTTACGTTTTCATCTCCTGTTGAAAAACAATGGAACAAAAGAAAGGGTGAGCTCAAATAGCCCAGTAAGAAATATCATGACTAAGATAATGACGAATAAATTATCATTAGTCTTCAACAGTTGAGTTGTGAATACAATAGACTACAAGGTTTATATCAAAAACTGTAGTTAAATTCTTAAACAATGTTCAGATCAATAATAGCAACGGAATGAGCAATCTATTTGAAGAATAATGCAGACTATAATGTCCACTCGCTTCTCTTTTTAGTAAAAATATCATCAACTTTTATCATCTGAAATACCATTAGTCAAGATAATACAACTTCACAGTTCCTGGTCATAATCATGCAGATCAACAGTTCATCTTTGCACTACGGGCCAAAGACATTCAATATAACACCAACGGTCATGATTATACCAGATTCATCCTTTGGTCATAATCATACCAACCAACAGTTCATCTTTGCACTACGGGCCAAAGAGAACATTCACTACGTGCCATAAAAGACACCGAACAGATGTATCGCCTTTAACCTAGTATATCGCCTTTAACCTATCATTTGTTCAACAATTATATCACATATGTGCCCCCGGCCACAGATATTCACAACAGCTTGATTCTTGATGATTAATACAAATAACAGTGATACAAATGATGAACAGAAGAACAGGATAAACAATAAGTATCGGAAGTTTACTTTGTGCAGATTCAAATAATGTCCAAATTGCCAACATGATGTGGAGTGAAATTTAAAAATGATATTCAAGATCCACAGTTCAGAATAACGATTACAATTCAATAGAAATGTTCAGAAAATAGGAAGGTCCAGTTGAAATAATGAAATTCAACTATTATGGAACATATAATATTTTCAGGAATTATAGAAGCAATAGTTCCATAATAAGTTTCGATTTAGGTGTATGAAATAAAATAATATCCCTTACCGTAGCAGATTTGATTAACAAAGGGTGAAGGAAATTAATATCCCTTACCATAGTAAGTTTGAATAATGGAAGATGAAAAAGATGGTATCCCTTATGAGTATAAAAGAAAATGATATCACTTACGAATATGGAATAAAAGTGTCATGTGATAATTCGTGTAGACAATTTATTTTCACACGAGACAAATAAAAAGGGTTATTCACCAACAGGCGGTAATCCGCGCCGTAAGGTTATTCCCATCAATTTGAATACGAAGAGTTATTCACCAAACAGACGATAATCCGCGCCGTAAGGTTATTCCCATCAATTTGAATACGAAGAGTTATTCACCAAACAGGCGATAATCCGCACCGTAAGGTTATTCTCAAATATTAATAAGGAATGAATACAAAAGGTTATTCACCAACAGGCGGTAAAACGCGTCGTAAGGTTATTCTCACAATTTAATACATGGAAATAAATGGCACAAGAAAGAAACGATATTATTTTCGAGAATCAAATAATGATAATCCCTTCAAGTAAGAAAGAAAATAATATCCATTTATGATGATGAAAAGAGTGATACCCCTTACCGTGGTAAGTTTAAATAATAGAATATGAAAGAAGATGATATTCCAAAAAAAATGGCATTCCTTACCGTAATAATTTAAGAGTGTGAAAAGAATGATATTCCTTACAAGTAAGAAAAAAATTGACATTCCTTACCACAGTAAATTTAAGAGTTTGAAATGAATGGTATTCATTACCTTAACACGTGACTGGATATTGATTTAAATGAGGTTGATCAACCTATATATTTTTAATAAAATTAGTAATTACCACATATAAATTTCAATGTGTATGATAATTCATATATTATGAGCTATCAAAATTATATATATTTAACATAATTTTTGTAGTATAATATAACAACTTTAAAATAGTTTTTAAAATAATATTTCAAAATAAATCTTCCAAAGAAAGCTTTTAAAAATGAATCTTCTTAAAGAAGAGTCTTCTAAAGGAAGATTTATGAATACCGTGAAAAATAGGAATTTATGAAATTACTACTCTTTAATAAAAGACTTACTTGAAAATTTTCTGCACTCCTTTTAGCTTTCAAACACTCAAAATAACCTTACTATTCTCAGAGAAAACTCATAAAATTCTTATAGAAAAATTCTATGTTTTAGGTGTGATTTTTCTATTCAGTTGAGCAAGCTATTTATAGGAGAAAATTTTCACCATGCGTGGTAGGTGGCAGCAGGCGTGATACACGCCTGTCTCATTCTTTCTAAATTGGCAGCAGTCGGCTGCCAACCTTCCAGCTCAATTCTCACATTTTAATTTTCATGTGGGCCCCACATGGGTCCCACATGTTACTATTCACGTTACTATTCCAAATATTAAAATTAATTAATTTTATTTTATTTTTTAAATTTAATTATTCTTCCTGTGAGTCCAACATATAAAATAAAATAATGTTACAACAATAATTCAACAATAATGTAATAAACACGTTACAGATTATTATTAATTTAATAATATAAATTACAGTGTATTTGCTACTGTGACAATTATTAGGTTCAATAATTTTAAAAACGGTGCAGCAACAATTATTGACTCGATGATATGAAATACAGTGTAATGACAATTATTAAATCAATAATGCAAAATACTGTGTAACAACAATTATTGAATTGATAATATAAAATATTATGCAGTGACAATCATCGATGAAATGATGCGTAACAGTTACGGTGTCAATTATCAAACCAATAATATGAGACACTGTGCAATACCGTGTGCTACTGCAGAGTACCGTGTGCTACAGAAAAATACCATAAATTACCGTATGCTACTATTCTTTTATCACCGGTATTTTAACAGTTAACACCGTTGACTATTTTTATTTAAAAAGGTTACTTCTGTCGTTTTCTATATCCGACAAATATTCCGTTGTGGGGTCCACCAATAATTAGTTATTTTGGCGCCGTCGTACGGCACGAATATTCCCCGACCAAACGAATATTGTCCGACAAAATAAAATTTGCACATAACATCCTTAACTTTAAACTTTATCGATTTAACCACTTACTGTTTCAAAAAAATATATATGAAGAAAAAATTAATTTTATATTTCATAAAATTCGGGGTCTTACACCTATAGTTCATATAAAGTCTCATCTATCCATCTTTTTTCTTTACAAATAGCACAGGTGCTCCCCATGGAGAAACACTAGGCTGAATGTACTTTCTATCCAACAACTCCTACAACTGAACCATTAACTCCTTCATTTCTACCGGAGCCATCCTATATTGTTCCTTTGATATCGGTGTTGTCCCCGGTACTAAATCGATCACAAATTCTATCTCCCTATCTGGCGATAAACCTAACAGTTCATCTGGAAAGACATCCATGAACTCCTTAACTACTGGTATTTTTCCATCCCGAGATTTACCATTTGTGTATCCACTACGTGAGCCAAATACCCTACACAACCTTTCTTCAACAGTTTCTTGACCTGCATCATCGTCAAACAAGAAGATTGTCTTGATGACTTGCTGCCATGAAATACGACCTTAGACTGGTTTAGTGTCTTAAGGTGTATACACTTCTTCTGACAATCAATTATTGCTCCATGGTTAAACAACCAATCCATTCCAAGTATAACATTAAACTCCCCCAAACGTATCGGAATTAGATTCACTTTTAACTTCTGACCCCTAATTTCAGCACAACAATTTCTATTATATACTCTACAAGAATCACTTTTTTATTTGCAACCACTATAGTCATTGGGTTCTCTAGTTTTTCTCTAGGCAATTCTAACCATCTAGCGAAATTATCAAACACAAATGAACAGGTAGCATCCGAATCAAACAATACATAAGCATTTATATCATTGATCGAAATAATACCTGACACCACATCTTTTGATTTCACGGCGTCTTGCACCATGATGTTGAAAGTTCATGTTGTTGGTTTGTTCTGTTGCACCGGGCCTCCAATGGTGAGTTTGTTGTTGTTTCCCTTAAATCCAGTACTTCTCCCATTATTCTTCCTTTTCGGACAATCCTTGAACTAATGGTCCACAGCTTCGCATGAGAAACAACCTCTCTTCTTTGGTGTGGGACAATTAGGATCGATGTGCCCTTCTTGCCCACAGTTGTAGCATATGTTTCTCCCCTTCATACACTCCCCCAAGTGATTCTTCCCGCAGATACTTCACTTATTTCCCTTCTTCTGTTCGCTTCCTTGAGGTGTCCCCGAACTGTTGTTGCTGTTGTTGTTCCATTTACGCTTATTCGAGTTACTGCCCCCACTACTGTTACCTTCCCTATTTCCTCCTTCGCTTCTTTTCTTGTTCCGTTATTGATTGTGCTTGTTTAGGGATTCATTTTCCCCTTCTGCTATTATAACTTTCTCCAGTAAAGTTGCAAAGTTGGTAATCTGAAGAACAATGACCCTACTGTAAACCTATGGCTTTAGTCCCTGCTCAAATTTTCTTACTCGCCTCGCTTCAGTGTCCACCTGGTGTGGAGCGAACCTTGCCAATTCATTGAACTTGGCAGCATAGTCAGATACGGACATATTCCCTTGCTTGAGTTACAGAAATTTAACTTCCATCCTGGCCTACGTGCTTTCTGGAAAGTAGTTCTCTAAGAACACTTCCTTAAATCGCGCCCACGCGATAGTTCCCTCTCCTGCTCTGCTTTTGTTGGCCTTCCACCAATAGCTCGTCTCCCCCTTCATCATAAAGATAGCAAATGAGGTTATTTTCTCCTTTGCTACTCGTGCAATCTCGAAGACCTTTTCCATTTTCATGATCCAAGTTTGCGCTTCTATAGGATCGGTTGTGCCCCGGAATTCAGGTGGTCTTATTAGTTTGAAATCTTTAAAGTTTGCTAGTGGAGCGGCAGGGTTTGGTGCTCCAGTGGCATTAGCGTTGTGTCCATGGAATGCTCCCATTAGCATTTCCACAAACTCTTGCACTGGATTTGACGGTACCTCGCCTGCATTAACCGACTTTTCTGGTGGTGGTGGTAGTCGTTGATTTCTTCGATGCGGCGACATTTTCTGTATAGAAAAATTTAGGTTATTGTAGTTGTTTCATCTTTTCACTTTCATTTTATAACATAAGCAATTTCACTAAAGTACAATTAAGCATCTCGACACATATAAACATAAACAGATTTGCATTTATATTCATATGTTAAAACCATAGTGCATAGCACTTTTACATCATAAGTATACTGCTATAAATAATATTATCCCTGAAATACTACATGTAATAACCCCGAATTTCGACAAACCTTATTACCTTAAATTTCATGTTTATTATACATTATTTTCCTTACGTCCAAATTTCGGTTCGTTAATAAATCTTTAATCACCTTATTTAAACCATTAATTGACTTTACAATCATCAATTACCAAATTTTTCGATATAAATTTTTAAATTTTTTTTTTTTTTAATCATTGTATTAAAATATTTTAGCATTTAAAAACTTAGCATATCGATCCTAGTCCCTGAATTCCAACCTTTACTTTTTCTTTTCTTTCATGATAATTACTCTTAAATAATCAAACTATATAACTGGACCTTATTTATCCGATCAGAATTCGACATATATATAACTCATGAATTTTAACAACTCATTCCACTAATTTAACCATATCCAGTTTCTATATACAAATAAAATATATACAGCAATTACATTTGCAACTTTCCTTGATGTCGCACATAATCTCTAGTCATGTTTTAATACATCTGAAGTTTCATTTTTACCTGCAAAATTTATGTTATTCAAGAATGAGCAATAAGGCTAAACAAGTTCAACAATGTGCACATAGCACATAACATAATATGCTCGGTGTGTGTCATACATCATGTGTTGCGCTTCTACTAAAGCAATATAACTCACATGCTCATATCTATTTCCAATTGACAATTACCTAAATAAAACATTGAACAACTTCACATATAGTCACATATTTGCACCGAAGGCACATAGTAGTCATATCAACAATGAATCACATAACACATAATTTTTATATGCATTTTAACAAAAGTTAATCTATACTAACAGATAAACAATTAACATCAAGTACTGAAGAACTTGCCTCAAGTATCACAATGTCCCGGCTTAACTTGTAATTACTGAGTTAAGTCACTCCAGCTTGTTCGTATCTAAAACCTTTATTCAAAAATTCATAATTCACATTTCAGTGATATCTAAACACTAATTACCAATATCATACCATAAAAGTATAAATAATTTTTCCTCAGTCAATTTTCGACCATCGCGTAAAAACTGTTATGCTTATTTATTAACTAGTCAACATGCGACCAATAATATTTCGATATCTCATGAGCCTACTATACCTTCTAAAGTCTCTAGAATATTATTCTAGATTTTCAACCAATTCTTCATAATTTCTGGATTATCCGACAAATTTTTATAATTATTTATATATATAAAAACTATTATTTAATAGCCTTAAAATATAAATAATTACTAAACATACTTTTGTATTTATCTTATATTATTATAAAACTTTCCACCAAGTTTCGTAATTTTACAACATTCATAGAATTTTCTATAAATTTTCACTTATTTTTACATTAACTTTAAATAGTCATAAAATACAATAAATACCCATGCTCCACAATAATTCACCAATTTTTTTTGAAAAATCAGGCATAATATTACAATATTTCTGTCCAGAAATGATTTCAACACAAAATATTTTTCATAATTAAATTTTAATTTTTAATGCAATGAAACTTCCAAAATTCACAGTAATTAGCACGTTTATCCGAAAATTACAAATCTTAAGTCCATTCCACACAAAATTTAATTCTCTACAACTTTTCAAAAGGAAAAACTTTCAAATTCTGCACCTAAATGTACAAGATTTGAACAGATCACGTTTCACTGCACTAAATCTTCCAAAATTCATAGAAATTAGCTCGTATATCAGAAAATTACGAATTTTAAGTCCATTCCACATGAAATTTACTTCTCTACAACTTTGTAGGAGAAAAGTTTTTTAAATTATGCACCGAAATGTACAGAATCCCTACTATTCGGAACTGCTCATTATAAATTCCAAAATTTAATTCAGCACAAAATATTTTTAATAATTAAATTTTAATTTTTAATGCAATGAAACTTCCAAAATTCACAATAATTAGCACGTTTATCCGAAAATTATGAATCTTAAGTTCATTCCACACAAAATTTAATTCTCTACAACTTTGCAGAAGGAAAACCTTTCAAATTCTGCACCTAAATGTACAGGATTTGGACAGATCATGTTTCACTGCACTAAATCTTTCGAAATTCATAGAAATTAGCTCGTTTATCATAAAAATACGAATTTTAAGTCCATTCCACACGAAATTTAATTCTCTACAACTTTGTAGAATAAACGTTTTCCAAATTATGCACCGAAATGTACAGAATCCCTACTATTCGGAACTGCTCATTATAAATTGCAAAATTTAATTTTTTGATCCAATTTTTCCACAATAATTACTCTAAACATCATATAATCCACATAAATACCTCTAAAAATTATCAATACTAATTATTCACTAATTTTCTACAAAAATAAATTAACACCACAATAATTAAAATGAACTAATAATCATAGTTTATACCTCCTTGATGCTAAAAAAAACACTTCCATGAGCCTTGAAAACCTACTTGATTGCTTTAAATATTTTCTTCTCCTTCTCCATGGTGGTTTCGGGTATGGCATGAAGAAAGAGAGAGAAAGAGCTTTTGGTTTTTTTTTTTTTTTCTTTCTTGGTGATGCCCTTGCTTCTTCCGAAAATGAGGATTAAATATAAGCTATTTAATCAAATTGGAACCAATTCATGTCCACCGCCTTTGGCCAAGAATAGGGATGCACAAAAGGCCTACGGCCCACAGGCCGGCCTGGCCTGGCCTGAGCCCGGCCTGGTCAAAGCCTGGCCTGGTCAAAGCCCGGGCCGGGCCGGTCCGGCCTACAGTCTTTGAACAGGCTGTTATTTTGACGTAAAAGCCTGGCCTGACCCGGCCTACCAAAAAGTCCGGCCTGGCCCGGCCTACGAAAAAGCCCGGCCTGGCCCACGAAAAAGCCCGGCCTGGCCCGGCCTACGAAAAAGCCCGGCCTGGCCCACGAAGACCGGCCTGGCCCGGCCTACAAAAAAGCCCGGCCTGGCCTACGCAGAGGACCGGCCCAGCCCAGCCTGCCCAGCCTAGCTAATTCATTTTAACTATAGACTATAACTTGATATATATAAGCAGCAAAAAGACGGATGAAGGGAAGAAATAGTTCATTGTAAGGAGATAATAAACTTTGAAAAACTTTGTTTGGCTTTTCTGTTCATTGTACTAATCATAATTGGTTGACAAATCCGGTTAATGTTGTACAACTTTTTCAGTTTCAAAATAGAATTAATTAATTTAGGTATTCTAAAATTAATTTTAAAATATATTTAAATTTAAATTGATTCAATATAATTATAAATTATCTAAAAATATACTACTCAAATATTCAAGATTAATTTTTTTAAAAAGTTAGATAAATAAATTCATCAATAATTTTCTTTATCTGGCAGGGTATTGGATGAAAAGAGAAGTAGACTTAGCTTAGAATCGTTGGAGATATGCATTTATTATAGAGATTATTTTTCCGCATAAAGAATAGTACAAGATGTAATAGACGATCAAGATAGCTCAGAAGATCTCGAAGTTAGAGTAAAAACTGACGAAATTGTACATCCATGAATATTGAAGATATATATTTTTTCTTAAGACTGAAGATATGTTTCTTGAAGATATAACGAAGAGATAAATTTTGAAGATAGGAAGATACATTTTTTGAAGATTTGAATTTTGAAGACATTTTAAAAATATTTTGAAGCAAAATATTTGTAACCGACTCATTATTTATTATTGATTAATTACTCATTTTTAATTTTTTGTCAATACATTTAATTAATATAGTAGTTAGTTTATTTAATATTTATATTTCACATTAAAAATTAGTTGATTACATTTTTAGGCCTGGCCTGACCCGGCCCAGCCCAAGGACTAGCCTGGCCTACCCTGGGCCGGCCCAAGGCCTGGCCTGGCCTAAAGCCTGGCCCGGCCCGGCCTAAAGCCTGGCCGGCCCGGCCTAAAGCCTGGCCCGGCCCGGCCTACAGGCCTCAAAAGGCCAGACTTCGATCGAGAAGCCCGGCCCGGCCTGCAGGCCCAAAAGTCAAAGCCCGGCCTGGCCTGGTCAACGGCCAAAGCCTACCAGGCCCAGGCCAGGCCGGACCAGTCCGGCCTACTGTGCATGTCTAGCCAAGAACAGCCAACTTAAATATTAATTTCTCACCTCCTTTTTGGTCTCAGGTTGTACAAAAATTATACATGCATACATATTTTAATACATTACGTAATTATTTTGTGTAATAAATAATTTACGTAATGTACTTAAAACAATTATTTTAATTAACCAAAATATATAACATAATTTATAAACATTATTTGCACATTTTAATGTACCATATTTGAATAATTTTGTACATGCATAATTACATACATGTAGTTACATGAAACATTTTATACTTTCAAAATTACTTAAATAACACATACAACTTATAAAAATTTATTTTCATACATTTTTATTTTGTTATATGGACATTTCATAAACGTACCAATTAACTACATAAGGTATATATAAACTATTATATACATATATTATTTATTAAAATGAACTAACAAACCCATTTAAAATTTATTTATTTTTTACTTTTTTTCACAATATCGTTTCCCATAAAATTGAAAATAATTTCATTTTACGTAATTCACAACTTAATAATTTAAAATAATCATTTCTCTCATTTATTTTCTATTTTCTTCATTACTCATTTCACTTTATGTAAACTATACAATAAAATATTGCACAATTTACATAATTATATTACTTTCCTTAATTAATGTATTCCTCTTATATAAATTATATAATTATTTTTATATAATTTATATATAATTATTATTTCCCTACTATTTATTTAAATTTTCTTATATAAATTATATAATTTATTATTATATAATTTATATAATTACTTTCTCCTTTTAAATAATTTCCAAAATTTTCACCGTAATTATTGATTAATTATATAATCAATATTTACAACTGTATTAATTCCCTCATTAACTTTTCATTTAAATTTGGATCAATTTAATTATTAATCCCTTTATCTCCATAATCAATAAAAATTATATATATATATATATACACACACACACACACACACACACACACACATCTAATTCATATATCTCACATTACCACGTAACACCATTTAAATAATAATTTATGCACCTCCACAACTATTTTAAATAACAACAATTTAATTATACAATTTTATGGTACAATTACTTATAATTCTCTTATTCCTCATTAATTATTCTTAAACAATTTATTTACTTAACACAATTTATCACTATCTCTGTACAGATTTAATTTACCAATTAAATCTCATCACACACTTTAAATCACATAAAGTATATCAATCATAAATAATTTAAACAACCTTGATAATTTTGTTAATTAAATTCTTATTAATTATTATTAAAGAAATCCCGAAAATTTGGGTCCTCACATTCTTCCCTCCTTAACAGGATTCCGTCCCCGGATCATAATTACCGTAATAACCCTACGTATTTCATTTATAGCAATTTGCTATACTTTTATCTTGATAAACAACAACTAGACCAATTAATAACCCTAACTTACCTCTTTAATAGCTGTAAATTACATCTTTAATGGATAACACCATAATGATTATAACAATCAGAGTATTCAACTCTTAACTAAATTTACAATTTCTTTGTAATATTATTTTTCACTATTCTCTAAAAAAATTATTAATAAACCTTTAGCTTGTTTCTTGATGTACTTATCCATATAGTTTCTCATTTTCTGAAGAAAAAAAAAATCATTTCTTTAATTGTACTTACCCTTACTCAATCAACTTAATTCATATTCTCTATTGCACACTATTTATATAAACATTACTCTGCATGTTCAACCTTCTTTTCTTAATTCATTTTCATAAACCTTTTTCACATTCCATTTCTCCTTATAACTTATCCAACATATCCTTCTTCCCTTCCTATCTCATGGTTACTGCACATTGCAGTTTTTCTAATTCATCACATTTCATAGTTTCTTTGTTCCACAAATTCTACTTTTATTATCGCTCACAACTAGAAAATGCTACCACATCCTACCATCCAACCTTCATAAGAGTTGAGGAATTTAAAAATTTTATTTTGGAAAAACTTTCATAATATACTGAATGAACACATATCCTGGTTTAACAGTACTTCGCTCCCAGAGTACCTCATACTGCAAACCACTAACAGAGAATTTATCTGTCATTAAAGTTATGGATATTTCATCCATACGTTGGCACGCCAGGTGATCAGTCTGCAATGCCCGTATTTCGGTATGCCAGGTGACCATTCGATCAACCTGCAATACCTGTAATCTCTTTATGTACCCTTTTTATAGGGTTGTTCATCTCAGCATTAGAATTCATACAAGAGTAATTTGATTGGGCATAACTTTCAAAGAATATGAATTCAATAAATACATTTCAAAATTTGTCTAGCTGAATCAAATAGCTTAGACTTATATTTCTTCAACGCTTGTCTAGCCAGATCAATTAGCATAGACTTTCTTTTAACAATCTATAACCTGCATAAATTTTAAAACATCCATCATGCCAAAACTTTTCAAAATGTCTAGCCGAGTCAAATGGCATTGACTTGTAGCTTTTACATACTTTCATAAAACCAAAATCATTTATGACTTCATGTTACCGTATCATCTTGACAGTACGTTGAGAATTCCGTCGTTAATAATTCCTACACCACACTTTATGATGTCGAATCATCTTATAACGTCATAGTACCGCACCGTCTCAATAACACGTTGAGCATTCGACATCACATCTACACTGGGCTAAAAGGTGCATTGATGATTCTTTTGAAATACATTTTGATGTTCAAAATATTTTGTCTAGCCGAAACAAGTAGCATAAACACTTTTTAAATCGCTTAAAACATTGAAAATCATTTTAGTTTTTTTTTTATCATACCGTGACAAGCAACGATGCGTGAATCCACACACCCTTGTTACAATGCATGCATGATAATAAAATTCATTTACATTTTTAAAAATACATTAGTGCGAAGTTAGCTTGAGGTTAAAAATTTCAAAGTCTAGCAAAACTAGAAGAGTGGAAATACCCTAAATTCCAAAACATCCGCCCCTTCTGCTTTTCACTTAATTACTGTATTTATTGCTAGGACTATTATTATTTATCATACTAAAATTTATGGCTACTCCAACTTTTCTATATCCCCGTATAGTTCATCAAACTTACCACACATTATGAGTCCAGGAACTTACCACAAGAATATGAGTTTAGAAGCTTGTTCTAGCAATATATAGTCTGAGAACACATCAAAGACTGTCCATATGCTGAGGGGCTCAAAACATACCACACGATTATGAGTCATGGACTTACCATATACATGAGTTTTAAGAACTCGTGTCTAAACTTAATATTATCTATCTATCAAATATACATATGAGAGAAGAATCACCTCCTCAACATATGTATACCGATAGTGCGACTCTGACATTTCAATGATTATTACTATGACAGCTAAGTGAACACAAGTCCCCTGCCCATACAAAGGCTTGTGCAACTCAGTCACCACATGAGTTCTCAGTTGAAATTTCGTTTCCAAGTTTTCTGTCCCCTGAACATAACATTTCTGAAATTCATGTCTCATCATTCTCTGAGTTCATCTCGTACTATTTCATAGTACCATATCTCTTTATAACATCAAGCTATACCTTTTGGATCATTAACGAGTCTCTCTGTTATTTCACAGTCTCATTGGATCACATCGTGATCTTACTTACAATTTATTCATTATTCGATTTCCTTATCTCGTGATCGTATCGTAGTACGATCCTCTTACTGTTACTGATCATGTTATTATGATCTCTTTTTATGCTTTTTAGATTACTTTGTCATCTTTATTACTTGAATCAGGTGTCCCCTGATTTTCTTTGAGATTCATCTTTGAATCATTTCAAATATTCTTTCAGATATATTCTTAATTGAACTTATGAATTTTCTCAATTCGTTACCTTCATTCAAATCTTTCTTAACATCTCTATCTTTTCTTTAAAATCTTAAATCTTTCATATTTCCTTAACCTTAGCCAATATCTAAGAACTATATCTCTCATCTTATGGCTCTCTACTCTAATCCCCCCCATGTTCATCAAACTTATCACGTATTTGGCTCAGGAACTTACCACAATCATATGGCTTGAGTGACTTGAGGAGCTTGTCCTAGTCAGGCCATAGTTACCCATTCGCTGAGTGGCTCCACCATATAATCATGAGTCACGAGCTTACTATACGCTTGATTTTTTTTTCAGAACATGAAACTAACCTTACTCTTTCTTACTAAGGTTATAGCCTAAGGTATCGTTTACCAAAAGTTTATAACATTTAGCTCTGATACCATCTGTAACGACCCCGAATTTCGACAAACCTTATTACCTTAAATTGCATGTTTATTACACATTATTTTCCTTACGTCCAAATTTCGGTTCGTTAAAAAATCTTTAATCACCTTATTTAAACCATTAATTAACTTTACAATCATCAATTACCAAATTTTTCGGTATAAATTTTTTTTTATTTTTTTTCTTTAATCATTGTATTAAAATATTTTGGCATTTAAAAACTTAGCATCTCGATCCTAGTCCCTAAATTGCAATATTTACTTTTCTTTTCTTTCATGATAACTACTCTTAACTAATCAAAATATATGACTAAACCTTATTTATCCGATTAGAATTCGACATATATATAGCTCATGAATTTTAACTACTCATTCCACTAATTTAACCATATCCAGTTTCTATATACAAATAAAATATATACAGCAATTACATTTGCAACTTTCCTTGATGTCGCACATAATCTCTAGTCATGATTTAATACATCTGAAGTTTCATTTTTACCTGCAAAATTTATGTTATGCAAGAATGCGCACCAGGGCTAAGCAAGTTCAACAGTGTGCACATAGCACATAACATAACATGCTCAGTGTGTGTCATACATCATGTGTTGCGCTTCTACTAAAGCAATATAACTCACGTGCATCATATCTATTTCCAATTAACAATTACCTAGATAAAACATTGAACAACTTCACATATAGTCACATATTTGCACCGAATGCACATAGTAGTCATATCAACAATGAATCACATAACACATAATTTTTATATGCATTTGAACAAAAGTTAATCTATACTAACAGATAAACAATTAACATCAAGTACTGAAGAACTTGCCTCAAGTATCACAATGTCCCGACTTAACTTGTAATTACTGAGTTAAGTCACTCCAGCTTGTTCGTATTTAAAACCTTTATTCAAAAATTCATAATTCACATTTCAGTGATATCTAAACACTAATTACCAATATCATACCATAAAAGTATAAATAATTTTTTCTAGGTCAATTCTCAACCATCGCGTAAAAACTGTTATGCTTATTTATTAACTAGTCAACATGCGACCAATAATATTTCGATAGCTCATGAGCCTACTATACCTTCTAAAGTCTCTAGAATATTATTCTAGATTTTCAACCAATTCTTCATAATTTCTGGATTATCCGACAAATTTCTGTAATTATTTATATATATAAAAACTATTATTTAATAGCCTTAAAATATAAATAATCACTCAACATACTTTTGTATTCCCAAAACACCATCAATATTTATCTTATATTATTATAAAAATTTCCACCAAGTTTCGTAATTTTTCAACATTCATAGAATTTTCTATAAATTTTCACTTATTTTTACATTAACTTTAAAAAGTCATAAAATACAATAAATACCCATGGTCCACAATAATTTACCAAAATTTTTAGAAAAATCAGGCATAATATTACAATATTTCTGTCCAGAAATGATTTCAGCACAAAATATTTTTAATAATTAAATTTTAATTTTTAATGCAATGAAACTTCCAAAATTCACAGTAATTAGCATGTTTATCCGAAAATTACGAATCTTAAGTCCATTCCACACAAAATTTAATTCTCTACAACTTTTTATAAGGAAAACTATTCAAATTCTACACCAAAATATACAGGGTTTGGACAGATCATGTTTCGCTGCGCTAAATCCTTCGAAATTCATAGAAATTAGCTCGTTTATCAAAAAATTACGAATTTTAAGTCCATTCCATACAAAATTTAATTATCTACAACTTTGTAGAAGAAACGTTTTCTAAATTCTGCACCGAAATGTACAGAATCGCTACTATTCGGAACTGCTCATTATAAATTGCAAAATTTAATTTTTTGATCCAATTTTTCCACAATAATTACTCTAAACATAATATAATCCACATAAATACCTCTAAAAATTATCAATACTAATTATTCCAATTATTCACTAATTTTCTACAAAAATAAATTAACACCACAATAATTAAAATGAACTAATAAACATAGTTTACCTCCTTGATGCTAAAAAAAACACTTCCATGAGCCTTGAAAACCTACTTGATTGCTTTAAATATTTTCTTCTCCTTCTCCTTGGTGGTTTCGGGTATGGCATGAAGAAAGAGAGAGAAAGAGCTTTTGGGTTTTTTTTTTTCTTTTTTTCTTTCTTGGTGATGCCCTTGCTTCTTCCGAAAATGAGGATTAAATATAAGCTACTTAATCAAATTGGAACCAATTCATGTCCACCGCCTTTGGCCAAGAACCGCCAACTTAAATATTAATTTCTCACCTCCTTTTTGGTCCCGGGTTATACAAAAATTATACATGCATACATATTTTAATACATTACGTAATTATTTTGTGTAATAAATAATTTACGTAATGTACTTAAAACAATTATTTTAATTAACCAAAATATATAACATAATTTATAAACATTATTTTCACATTTTAATGTACCATATTTGAATAATTTTGTTCATGCATAATTACATACATATAGTTACATGAAACATTTTATACTTCCAAAATTACTTAAATAACACATACAACTTATAAAAATTTATTTTCATACATTTTTATTTTGTTACATTGACATTTCATAAACGTACCAATTAACTACATAATGTATATATAAACTATTATATACATATATTATGTATTAAAATGAATTAACAAACCCATTTAAAATTTATTTTTACTTTTTTTTTTCACAATATCGTTTCCCATAAAATTGAAAATAATTTCATTTTACGTAATTCACAACTTAATAATTTAAAATAATCATTTCTCTCATTTATTTTCTATTTTCTTCATTACTCATTTTACTTTATGTAAACTATACAATAAAATATTGCACAATTTACATAATTATATTACTTTCCTTAATTAATGTATTCCTCTTATATAAATTATATAATTATTTTTATATAATTATTATTTCCCTACTATTTACTTAAATTTTCTTATATAAATTATATAATTTATTATTATATAATTTATATAATTACTTTCTCCTTTTAAATAATTTCCAAAATTTTCACCATAATTATTGATTAATTATATAATCAATATTTACAACTGTATTAATTCCCTCATTAACTCTTCATTTAAATTTGGATTAATTTAATTATTAATCCATTTATCTCCATAATCAATAAAAATTATAAATATAACAATTGAACATGCACATATATATACAAATATATATATACATATCTAATTCATATACCTCACATTACCACGTAACACCATTTAAATAATAATTTATGCACCTCCACAACTATTTTAAATAACAACAATTTTATTGTACCATTTCATATAATTCTCTTATTCCTCATAAATTATTCTTAAACAATTTATTTACTTTTCAATTATATTTACTTAACACAATTTATCACTATCTCTGTACAGATTTAATTTACCAATTAAATCTCATCACACACTTTAAATCACATAAAGTATATCAATCATAAATAATTTAAACAACCTTGATAATTTTGTTAATTAAATTCTTATTAATTATTATTAAAGAAATCCCGAAAATTCGGGTCCTCACACTATAAAAGACGGGATCTAATTATAATCATATCCCACAACTTCCTAGAGTTGGGATTTACATCATGCTAACCCTTTATCAAAATAAAAGCTGGGTTTCTATTGCATCTATATATATACAACATAAATAAGGAAAACTACTACTAATGATTGCGCATCCCTCGACGAATCGCGTCATCGTACTCTTCATCTCTCATAGCCATCATCACGCTCCTGTTGATAGTGTGCATGGACTGGCCCTCCTCTGTTGGGTAGTGATACACCCTACTCTGCAATCTGCCATAAGAAGAACGGTAGACATAGCTAAGCCTATCGATCTTTACCCTCTTCTCTCTAACCTTGTCCTCCAGCTCCAGCATCTGTCCATGTGCTGAATCTCGCTGGATCTCCACCTCGATCCTATCCTCTATAGCCTACTGCCAATGGCCTCTAAACTCCTCCTTCTCTATCTGCACCTGCTGAACCTTCAACTCAGCTGCTGCTAGTCTAGCCTCCACCTCTGCCATCTTCTCATTTAGCAACGTGTTCTCGCCCGAGAACTGATAAGCCACATCCCTATACTGGTTCTCCGTATGCTGGTAGGTCTGATTCTGCTCCTCCAAGTGCTAAATCCTCTCTTCCAGCTCATCATTCCTCGTGGTCAGCGCCTCAATGATGACACTGACAGTAGTGTCCATGCCATCAGCGTACTCTGTTGGCTCCTCCTCATCTGACTCCTCAGTTTCGACCTCATCATCACTATATGACCTCATCACTCCACCTTTGACGGGTTCCTTACGGTCTCCCTCCTCTGAATCAAACTTAAGATCCTTAATCAGTGCAGTCACCAGCGGTTGTGTCGTATCCATGTGGATATCCGTGTAAACCACCTCCTTAATAGTATGACTCGACTGTCCAATCTATGTCATCCTAATATCATAAAAACAACACATGTTAATACAGCAATAAAATATTTTATCCTAATGTTTTTAACCTACAAGTTTGATACCAACCTGTGACAACCCCAAATTCGCGTTCCATAACCTCGGGTTTGGTTCTCCATTATACAATACTTACTAACAATTAAATACATAAATTGCCTTTAAATTTCGCGGAATAATACAAAAGTTTCTTTATAAAAGGCTACACTTCCCAATGTCGATTAACCTTAACATAAACATTACATATCTTAAGGAAATACAAAAGATTTACAAAAGAAAGTACATATAAGTAATTAATCTAGCATGCATCAAGCTAATATAAGCTTTGTCTTTTCCCTTGTCTTTGTCTTGTTTATAACATTCTAGCTTAGCTGAAATAAGTTATGATATAGCAAGAATGAGCAACTAAATGGCTCAGCAAGTTTAAGAACAAATAGCATAAGATATATCATGATGAAAGGAAAATGAACATCAGAGTTTTCAACAATAGATAACAATCGTGAAAGAAATCAAGAATCAACATTCAATATAAGAATGGATTGACTATTTACTATTGAGTGGTCTTTAAGGACCATGAACTGCTATTAAGGTAGAATAAACGTATATATCTGACACCTCAAAAAATGTGATACGCGAGAGAATTAGCCTCTTGTACCCTATGTATATGCATAACATTCAGACATCTTGCGCAAATTCAGTTTCCCGACAGATAAAAATCCCCCTTATTTAGGGTTGTTCATTCTCAGTCTTACTATAAAAATCCGCACCAACCAATGGTTTAGATAAGCTTTTAAAATATTCAATGTGATGAATTTAACATGCATTGTCCAGTTGAAACAATTAGCTTAAACTTTCTTAAACAGTTCTGAAATTAATGAACTATACATTTGCAAATGCACTATGTGCGAATACAATAACATTAATGATGTGGAATAATTTTAAAGAATTAAACCAGTTAAAGTTCTGGCAAGTAAGTACAAGTATAGAGACTTGCTCAACAATAATTGAATAAGTTTAAAGAAATTGCTCAATATAAATTTGAGTAAGGATAAAGAGAACTTGCCTTGTGTGTAGATTACTGCTAACCAATTCGATTTAATTCTCTCTGAATAGACCTAAAAATTAATCAAGTTGATCTTTAAATTAGTATCATATATACATTCATATGATAACCTCTATACATCTTACATCTTTAACACTTAACCAATTAATTATATAATTACGGGTATATAAAAACATAGAAAATAGTATCATTACTTGATAATATTTCAATCACATAAAACCTATATTAATTATTTAATATAGTTCACACTCTTATCTAATATTATTAATCCTTTAATAATATTTTATTAATCATTTAATATTATTAATCCTTTAATAATATTTTATTAGTCATCTATTATTAATCATTTAATAATATTATATTCACTATCTAATATTATTAATTATTTAATAATATTTTATTTATTATCTAATATTATTAATTATTTAATAATATTTTAATCATTATCTAATATTATTAATTATTTAATAATATTGTATTCACTATCTAATATTATTAATCATTTAATAATATTTTATTAATCTCCTAATATTATTAATCCTTTAATAATATTTTATTAATCTTCTAATATTATCGATCATTTAATAATATTTTATTAGCCTTATAATATTATTAATCATTTAATAATATTTTATTCATTTACTAATATTATTATTTATTTAATAATATTTTATTAAGTTATTAATATTATTACCCATTTAATAATAATTTAATCTCATACTAATATTATTAACTATTTAATAATATTTTAATCACTTATTATTATTATTAACCATGTAGTAATATTTTAATACTCTTTAAATAATACCAATAGTTAACTTTTAAAAATGGGTTAACCTTAGAATTTATTTTAAACATTTAGCTAACATTTATTTATAAATAAACTCCATATATTTTAGTTTAATATCCAAACATATTCATTTTACACTTGTTTTAACTTAATTTTTCAAAGAAAATTCAACCTAGACCGACTTAATTTAAATTGTATTTCATAAAAGTCGGTGTCTTACATAGAAGGTGTGAATCACCTAAAGGAGAGTAGTTATGGAATGTAATGAAAGATGAACAAATCCTCAGAGAAAAAAAGAGTAGAGTATTTAATAGAGTGAGAATGCGAAGGTTAGTTTGAAAACCTAATTATGATGAATAAAGTGAGCAGAGATAAGTACATTACAAATTTCAAGGACGAAATTTTATGAAGAATGGATGAATGTAATATCCCGAATATTTATGAATCTAGAAAATGTGAAATTGGTGTGTTGTCGCAGGCACCCAAAAATAAAATTTTACTTTGAAAAATAAATATGTAGTAGTGTAAGCAAGAATCGATCCCATAGAGAATGATTAATTTAATTTTATGTTTTGTAAACCAAAATTGGGGGTTTTTAATTTAAGAAATAATGAAATTAATTAAAATAAATTAGATCTCACAGTGTATAAATCTTGACAGTTTCAATCACTTAAACCAAGAAAAATAGTCTAACCACACATAGCTTTGAGAATCACCAAAGAATAAAAGAGAAAAAAATTTCTAATAAAAAATTGTATATTCCATTGTACTCAAACCCTCTATTTATAGCCCACATAATCCTCCTAACCCTAATAAGAATTACACTTTCCAAACCCTAATAGAATTTTAAAATATAAAATAATAAAATATAAAAATCTTTATTTATTTTTCCTATTCCAAGTTTGCTAAGGACTTATTAATTTCATCCTTTAATTTATTGCAACTAAAACTCATGCTTAGAAATCCAAAAGAAATCCTACTGATTATGGCTGATGGCACACGCCTGGGACCCACGCGATAAAGTAAAGAGAAAGAAAGAGGCAGCAGCCGCCACGCCCTGAACCACACCCCGTCTTCACGCGCCAGCATCTAAACACCTCTCGCGCATTGCGCGCTTTTCTTTCTTTCATAGCCACGCCCGCGCATGGCTCGGTCGTCCTTGCTGCATGTTTTTCCAAAACGGCGCCGTTACGCTCCTGTTGTTTGTTTCCTTTCTTGAACCGCGCTTGGCGTGCAAGCTTTTCATCTTATTTACAACTATGTCATTGGACCTTTAATTCCTATAAAAATAAAAATAATATAAAAATAGTAAAAATAATTAAAAAGCATAAAATTGAGTAAATTACCTAAAACACTAAAAATACTTAAAAACTCACAAATAATTAAGCATAAAATACCTAATAAATAGATATAAAAACCTTCTTATCAGAAATTCAAATAATCAATTTGATGGTGGGATATGATAATCCCCATATATGGAACTAAGGGATAATTATTTGAGATAAAAATAAGATTAAGATGTAAAAACCTAGATTTAGAAGAAATGAATATGTAGAGAATTGATTAAAATTTTTATATGATTTACATGATTTAACATGTGAAGAGAAATAGAGACTTCTGTTGAAAAAGCTTTAAGAATGATATGCAAAATTGTTAGTAGATCAATCATGAGAGCATGGTATTTTAGTAATCCCATAGCCAAAAAAATAAATAAATTACAAGATAGATATATTAAAAGATAGAGTTGTTGAAAATCGAGTAATGCGAATGAAAATTTCTTAATAAAGAGATTTCACATAGTTGAAAATGTATTGTGTAATATATGAATACATGTATTCCTACATGTATTAATGCAAGCTAATAATGCAAAATTTTAAGAAATGACAAATGGTTAAATATTCAAAGCGTGATTAAATGAAAGAAAAGAAGATCGAAAATTTTGAATTTTGCTTACGGAAAGGAATTTTGAGACACGGGCTACACCGTTGAGCCCGAGACATCAAATTTAGTAAAATGAGACAGTAAGAACAATTTGGTGTCAGAGTTGACTTTTTGGTCAAAGTCAACCTTTTGACTTATTATGATGAAAAGTCAACCTTTGGGTTTGAAATTGAAATTTGAGAAACGGATGTCACCATGACGTTAGGAACGTCGAAATTAGTAAGAGTCGACTACAATCATGAAAATTTAATCTTTTTGAGTCAAAAAGTCAAAGATCAGATCAAATAATTAAAGGTAAGAATATAACACTTATGATAAAGTGAATTGATGAAACTATTTGGTGGGATAAGATTATGTGAGAATACAGAGTAAATAGAATTGCAGTGTTACAACAATAGTGATTCCAGAGAAGAATTCCTAAAAGAAAGAAAAGAAATCTAAGGATTAAAAAAATCACGTAAAGTGTTATTAATGAGTGGAATGGAAGTTAAGAAGAATGATTACTTAAAAGTAATCATGCAAAAATATAGTTCAAGTTATGTTAATAATGTTTGAATGTTGGCCTGGAATGTCAACAATAGAGATTTTAATTAATTAAGATAATTATATGAAAACTTATATTATTAATTAACAAAATGGTTGACAATGTGAGGCCAGATTAAGATATTTGAATTAATTAAGTATTTAACTTAATTAATAGGATAGGGAGAAAAATCCAATAAATGAATTTAAAGTTATTCGAAAATAATAATTTAAGCTAATTAATTTAAATTAGCTAGGCTAAGTAAGGAAGAGTGACTATAATTTAATCTAGTTAAATAGGTAAGAGAGATTTAAATTAGCTAGGCTAAGTAAGGGAGATTTGTTATGTAAAAACCTATTTTAAAGCTTTGATTTTTCCAAATGAGGATGTTAAACAAGAAATTTGACTATTTTGATTATTTTTGAAGGCCATAACTTGAATGGGGTGTATTTAAGAGAGTTAAAGTTGTTTCAAGTGAGTGGAATGGAAAAAGAAACCAAATGAGGTTTATTAATTTTTGAAGGAAAATAAAATTTTAAGCTTTATTGTTCAAAGTGATTAAACTAATGAAAGATCCATAAGTTTTATTGTAACGACCCCGAAATTCGACCCACTTTATTACCTTAATTTTCATATTTATGAAACATTATTTTCCTTACGTCCAAATTTCGGTCTGTTAATAAATCTTTAATCTCCTTCTTTAATCCAATAATTGATTTTATAAATCATCAATTACCAAATTTTTCGGTATAAATTTTTCTTTTTCACTTTTTAATCATTACATTAAAATATTCGGATATTTAAAAACTTAATATCTCGATCCTAGTCCCTAGATCGCAACCTTTACTTATTCTTTCTTGTACACGCATCCTAAAGCTCATCATTTAAAATTTACTGTTATTTATTTTTATACAAATATTCCTTGTTGCATCATTCGTAATCAAACATATAATAATTTCTATCGTAACAACTATCCTGATCAATCACAGTTCATAATTGAACTTCTATCATATTCAGATTCACCTTATATATACATACAATTCATCACAGTAAATTAATAAATTTCTCACATTGAATTATAATATTAACAATATAACAATCACGTTTTCTACCTTCTAGGCAATTCATCTCAAACTTAATCCGATATTCCTGAAACTTATTTCTTTACCCTGCAAAAGTTTATTTTAAACAAGTAATGAGCACAACGGCTCAGCAAGTTCAACAGTTTATGTTTCACGTAGCACATACCTTAACATGCTCAGTGTGTGTCATACATCATGTGCTTGTGCTTCTACCATAACAATATATCTCATATATATTCATATCGATGCACAAAGTACACATTGTGGTCACATAAATCACGTATCATATAGTACATAATTTTTATACATTTAAAACAAGAGTTACATATCATACAGTCCAACATTTAACATAAAAGGGACTGAAGAACTTATCTGGCGTCCAATTAATAGCTCAAAACCTTAACTCGATCAACCTATGATCATAAATTAATCAAATAATAATTATTTATCCTCTTATGATATTAATTTAATTAATTAATATCATCTATAACGTAATTAACCCTACCCGACGATTTATTTTAGGGTACCGGGTTAATTACTAACTAATAGGGTTAATTATATTAACCTCGTTCCTTAAAATATTCATTTAACTTAATATCAAATGCCTTCACTACGGACAACCCGGCTCATCAGATAAATTTTAGCATAATCAGTTGTCCGGATTTTCATTTATTCCTTTTCTAACCTTTAAACTCATTAGATTAATATTTAAAATATTTAAATATTAATCCCCAACATTTAATATTTTTACAAAAATATTAAATTTAATACCCAAACATCATTTCTATATTTTTAGTATTTTTTTATAATTTTTAAACAATTTTTTTAAACATTTATTTCATTAAAAATCACTTCTGAGGGCATTTATGTAATTTTCGCAGTCAAATGGACAAAATTGGCATTTTTCGAAAAAATCAGGGGTATTTCCGTAAATTCCGCAACGTTAGGGACATAACCGGAATTAACCGAAAAGTCCAGGGGCATTTTCGTACTTTTCGCGCTCCTAGGGACACGCTGGGTATTCACCGGAAAGGCCAGGGGCATTTTAGTCATTTTGCCCAAAAATGCGGTCACGCTAGGCGCGGTCGTTCCTTCTCCGGCTTCTTCCAATACGACGTCGTTTGGAGCCATAGCTGCGCATTGCGCGGACGACCGAAATCGCGCCCCAAAACGACGCTGTTTCGAGCTTGCCTTTGGTAAAAATTGGCCACGCGCAATGCGCGACCCTCCCTTTTTTTCTTCTTCTTCAGCTTCACGCACAGTACACCAACTTTTTCATTTTTAATCCATTCTTCAAATAATTTTCCAACATAAATACACCATAAATCATGAAAGTCATAGTTATAGGTCCAAAAATTATTTGGAATAATTATTCTAATTATTTACAATTTTTGCACAAAATTATATTAATATTATAAATACACAATTAAATCAAATAATTAAACTTATACCTTCAAAACTTGGTAAACCTTCTCATGAAGCTTATTATTGTCTCTTGATAGCCACAACAATATTTCTTCTGTGGTGGTGATGGAGGCTACAGGTGGCATGGTGGTGGTGGATGGAGGAGAAATGGAGAGAGGAAGTTGTTTTTTTTTTTTTTTCTTTCTTATTTCTTTTCCTTTGCTTGCTTTTCCTTCTTTTTATAGTCAACAAACTTAAACCAATTTAACAACAAAAATCAGCTCCACCGACTTTCCTTGCTTCCCGAAAATTCCACAAGGCCACCACACATGCAAATTTTAATTATTTTTTATACATTACGTAATTATACCGTGTAATAAATATTTTATATAACGTATATAAAATATTTATTTTAATTTACTAAAAATCATAAATTGATTTATAAAGAATATTAATACCTCTTTTGGGTACTTTACTTAACAAATTTTGTACACGCATAATGACATGCATGTACTTATATGAGGTAATTTATACCTTCAAAAATCATAAAATAATTCATAGTACATATAAAAATTATTTTTCATAATTTTTCACTCCGTTACTTGGACAACATGTTACATTAACATGTTCACATTTCTGAAATATTATCTTTCATAAAAGTCATAATAATTTCATTATACATAAATATAATTTTTAATAACTTAAAACATTTATTTTTCTTATTTATTATTCAATTTCTTTAATATTCACATTAACTTTCCTTATATAAATTATATAATTTAATATTACATAATTTATATAATTACATTATTCCTTTTTAAATAATTTCTTAATTTCCTTCATAATTATCACTTAATTATATAGCCAAAATTATACATTTATTACTTAATCCTCTTATATAAATTATATAATTATTTTTATATAATTATTATATTCTTCATACATTATTTTAATTTCCTTATATAAATTATATAATTTATCATTATATAATTTATATAATTACTTTTCTTCTCAATTAATTTCTAAACTTCCTCCATAATTCTTGATTAAATCTAAAATCAATAATTACAATTTTATTAACTTCCTCATTCACTTTTTATTTAAAATTGGATTAATTTAATTATTAATCCCTTTAAATAACATTTATAATTATCAATTAAACATTCACATATATAAATATACATATCAAATTTAATATATTTCATATTACCGCGTATCCTCAATTAAAACATAATTTTTGCATTTCCATATAATTGTACAATTTATTGTACATATTTACCTGGAATTTCTCTTATTCTTAATAAATTGTTTTTTTTAAAAACAATTTATTTACTTTTTTAATTACTTAAATTCAATACCCGATTGACAAGGCTTCGTTTTTTATAATAAAGATTGATTTTAATTTCGAAAGCGATGGGGGTTTTTTAGATGTCATTTTCAGAAAACAATAATTTTTAAACTTTTGTCAAATAGGAATCGAGACTATACATTGCCTTTTAACAATAAATATAAATAAAATGAAGGCAACTTCTAGAACTCTTTAACCCTATGCACAAAGTTTAATAAAAACGTTTATTTATTTTTTCAAAAACATCTTTTATGACGCTTCAAACCAAGTATAGCCTTTTCGTCAAACAAGGATCAAAGTTTCGCAAAAAACTCTTTACTTTTTAAACCTTGTGTATCTAATATCCTAATTTGCGTGATTTTATGAAAAGCTTTATCATTTATTCCAAAATCATTTTCTCGCGTTAAAAGGAAAATCAAGCATTTAAAATAGCGTTGAGGCTATTCACGGGCATGTGAGCCATCTAAATAACCCCAAACGCCCACAATCGCACGTTTCATTATTACGGGGCCTTAAACCCGATTTTCGATCCGACATCGCTTTAAGGCCCGAAAATTACATATTTACAATACAAATGCATCGCCATCGCTACATACGTAAAGGCTAGAAAATAAACTAAAAGGATATCATCGGGAGGTTAGGAGGAGATTCCATCCGCAATAAATCCTCTCTAACCGTCCCTAATCCATAGATCCCAAAACAAATATCGACTACATTGGGTCTAACTTCCAAATACACTAAATCAAACTATTTAAATAGCAATGCACCAAATATTTTCGGATCCACAGTAGATCCACCCAACAAATGCACAAATACATGAATATTTGCCGATTAAACTACTAAAGCAAGATAAAAGATTAAATCTAATAAAACTACAAAATATGCACCAACAATAAGAGAGATTGAAATCTTTGTCTTGATATTGATGGAAATCACACACTAGCACTCAAATCGGATGTAGGATACAATGTAGGGAGTAAAGGTTGAACAAAATGAGACAAATCCTCACATTTTTTGGCAAAACCCGAAGATTTCTCTCTCTATTTCCGCCATTTTTCTCTCTCTAAAACCTTCAAAAACTCTCTTTTTTTCTTCTCGGGTGGAAATGGCCGCTGTATAGAGTTCAGTAGGCAGCCGCAGGTGCATCTGCGGCTGCCTGCTGTGGCCGCCCGCGCCGAATCCTCGGCTGCCGTGCGCCGTCTCCTCGAGCCGCGCACTGTCCCGTTTGTCGATGGCCGCAGGTGCATCCGCGGTTGTTCGACTTGCTTTTCTCGATTTTCGTGCCACGCGATCTTAATTTGCCAATTTTTGCAGTATTATTTTGGAAGGTTGCTACGTGATGTATAAACTGCTCTTTGTGCTTGGCTTCCAGGGGGCGCTGCCCCCTTCCACCTCCGGCAGCTCATCGACGAGCTGGGCAGCCGCTCGCTCACCGGGGAGCGAGACCCCCGAACATCGTAAGCGTAGTGGCCATTGGTCACTTTTTGTAATCAGCCCGGGTTTTTCTGGATCAACCGTTTGCCTTACCTCAAGTGACCGGATGCTCGTTGTCCGTTGTGGCGGCTTTTGACCGTAAATCGTTGGGGTGACTTTGTGTTGGGGTCCACCCTCCTTTTCGCATGCCGGGTCAAGTGACGACTCTGCCCTCCTGTCAAGGTTAGTAGAGAAGTGCAAAATTTGGGTGTCTACAGCTGCCCCTCTTTATCATGTTTATGGAATACAATATGAAATGAACATGATAAAGAAGTAGGCACCCAGTGCATGAAAATGACAGTACATATTTTAATGATGCAACATATATATCAATGATGCAATAATACATATTAATGATGCAACACCAATATCGCTGGTTACTGTCTCAAATTGACTCGCATAGCATATTCGTCAAAGAAAACTATTTTTCTCTTGCTTATCGCATATCGCATATCGCATATCAAGTCGCATGTCAATTATCAAATCGCATATCATATTAAATCAAAATCGCATCGCACCGCATATGAAATCGCATATCGCACTGCTTCTCATATGATGTATCGCAAATCGCATATCGCATCGCACATTGCCTCGCACATCGCATCGCATCGCATTGTTTTAGTCATCGTTGGATCTTTCTCCAACGGTCATCGCATTGTCATCGTCGGATCTTTCTCCAACGGGTCGTCTCGTCATCGTCGGATCTTTTGCCAACGGTCGTATCGTCATCGTCGGATCTTTTGCCAACGGGTCGTATCGTCATCGTCGGATCTTTTGCCAACGGGTCGTATAGTCATCGTCGGATCTTTTGCCAACGGGTCGTATCTTCATCGTCGGATCTTTTGCCAACGTGTCGTATCGTCATCGTCGGATCTTTTGCCAACGGGTCGTATCGTCATCGTCGGATCTTTTGCCAACGGGTCGTTTTTTTGAATCGGTCAGGTATGGTTTCTGACGGATCAGTTTTGAAATGGTCAAGTATTGTTTCTGACGGGTCGCTTTTTGAATCGGTCAGGTATTGTTTCTGACGGATCGGTTTTGAAATGGTCAGGTATTGTTTCTGACGGGTCACTTTTTGAATCGGTCAGCTATTGTTTCTGACGGATTGATTTTGAATCGGTCAGGTATTATTTCTGACGGGTCGCTTTTTGAATTGGTCAGGTATTGTTTCTGACAGGTCGCTTTTTGAATCGGTCAGGTATTGTTGCTGACGGATCGGTTTTGAATTGGTCAGGTATTGTTTCTGACGGATCGGTTTTGAATGGGTCAGGTATTATTTCTGACGTGTTGTTTTTGAATTGGTCAGGTATTGTTTCTGACGGGTTATTTTTTGAATCGCCGGGTCTCGTCTCCGGAATCGCTGTGTATTGTCCCAAATAGACTCGCATCGTATTGTACATCATAAAAAATGCAATAATTCTTGAGGAAATTTAAAAGGAAAGCGTACCTGATTGGTTTGTGGGGCCTCCCTGGGATTCGTCCTTGTAAATCACTTTTGCCAGCCACTTCTTTTTAGTTTGACTTGTCATTCTTGGGGTTCGTCCTCGTAGGTCGCTCTTGACAGCCATTGCTTTTGACCTATCATCCTTGTCGATTAGCCGAAGGTGCTTCAGACAGTCTTTTTTGTAATCCCTTGATGTTCCATAGATTCTGGGCGCATCGGATCGTGGAAGTTTCCCGCTGCCATGTTCTTTCTGATCAATGTCACTAGCATTCGCGACGCCGACAGTCTCGTACCTGTGATTTTCCTTTCATGTACATTTTATTTTGATATATACATGGATGCACGGATGTTATGCATGGATCAATAGATATGCTTGGAAGGAAATGACCCCTGTTTAGTCAAATGATACAAATTTTCACTTGTCGCTCTTTTTGACTACTAGCTGCGCCACGCCTTACTTGGGAGCACAGTTTCTGGACTTCAAGGCTGGTTCGTTGAATCACATGCCCCTGATCGTTTATTTGTTGGGGAATTGTATTTGTCATTTCGCATGCCCAATCGACTTATCTGGGGCTCCTCATCCTGCTCACAGATCGTCATGTCTTTGAATTTGGGGGTGCAGGGACTTTCTCTTATGCTAGAGGATTATGCCTAGATTCTGGGTTGATATCTAGGTGATCCCCTGGTCCGTTGGTCGTATGCTTTGATAGCTCTTGACTTTCATCTGATTTGAGGCAGTCCACTTGGCTTCTCCTTTTTTTTTTTTTTTCGATGACCGACACCCATGTTGCCCTTTCTCGCCTTTTAATCGATCAGCCCTGACGTCAGGAATTATATCGCTCTTGCATATGCTCGTTTGTGTTCTTTTCATTTCCATGATCTTTAAGATGCCCCAGCCTCAACTCATGTTCTTGTCGAGGATTCGTATGGGAAGTCGTTCCGTTGGTCATGTCGAATTATCCACACCGATTCATATCCTGCACAAGTAACAAACGCTAAATGCTCGACGGTTCGGGTCGGCGGGGTTAACTTCGATATTACTAAACATCTCAACAGTAGAGCAGATAAAATGGAATGCTCATGAGTATGCAATTTGGCTCGTGTCTGTGATGTTTTCGTCTTATCGTAAAAAAACTTGGCATCGAGAGGGATCTCTTTTTCGTAAATTGTGAGTGGATTAATTTGACATTGAATGAATTGTGAATGTATTAAGTCACTCTTGATTTCACTTTTTTTTTTTTTTTTCATTTGACGAGTTATGAAATCGTAATAAACATTTAAGCATTCATGGTCAATATACGTGAGTATGATTAAATTCAAAAACTACCTTCCTTTATCAAAGGTATTCCGGCTTCATTCTCGCTATCGTTATTCACAGAATTAACGTCATATGGCAAGTGCACTGTGCGATGCATCCTTCAATTAGGGGCCTCTTTTCCGTGACTTTAGATGAGTTTTTTTTTTCCCTCTGGTCGAACATTTTTTCTTTTTCTTTTTTCGACTCCGCATTTCCCTTCTCGCGTCCACTTAACTTGTCTCGTTTTCTTAGGCTATTCAGAGTTACCCATTTAACGAGTTTTGGACCAATGATTCCCAAACCAGGTGGCTTTAGGGCATTAGGTGTAAAGACACCCATTTGGGTTTACTTGCTCGAGTAACAAAGGTCACGCTTCGATACAAGTTAAGTGATTTACCACATTTATTCCTCGTCTGACTCTGTGCGAGATTCGTTTTCTTAGGCTTGAGTTACCCATGTAGCGAGCGTTGGGCCGGTGACTCCCAAATCGGACGACTTTAGGGCACCAGGTGTAGAGACACCCTTCAGGCTTAATTACTCGAATAACCCGTGCCATGATTCGAATCTGCTCAGGTCTCTGCAGCTGTAATGCTCGTTTTCTTAGGCTCTGAGTTACCCATGTATCGAGCGTTGGGCCGGCGACTCCCAAATCAGACGACTTTAGGGCGCCAGGTGTGAAGACACCCTTCAGGCTTAATTACTCGAATAACTCAGGCCACGATTCGAGACATTTGATTCACTTTTATTTACCCTCCGACTCCGCATCAACTGTCATCATTATCGTCATAGCTTTATACTCCACATCTGAAAGTTGGCGCAAACGCAAAGTGCAGACTTGCCTATGATGTGGATTCTGCTTCGAACGACACTTCGAAATCAGGTCTTTGTGCAGTTTTAATAGGTTGATCAGTTTTTATCATCTAATCATACTCATGAGTCTGCTCCATGGATGCTTGTCAGAATTAATTCGATTCCTAACAAGTCAAATCAAAATCTTCTTTTTCCAAAAGTAATGTTAGAGTTAAACTATATGCAGTCTTAATATATGTACAGGGAGACAGGAAAGAAATCAAAAGATGGAAAAGTTGTACCTTACCTGCGGGTCATCGTATTCTGAAAGAGCTCTGACTGAAAAAGACCAATTGATCGTACAGCTCTGATGGTGTTGTCGTATGCTGACGGGATCACACCATAGATGTCGAATCGTGCACTATCCTTCCATGGATGGTTGATGAATGCCCCAGTGTCGAGTCGTCATTGATTTCGAAACTGCCCCAGCCTTGATGGTCGTCAAGGCCATTGCTTCGTGGTGTCTTTGACAGGTGGGCTGATGAAATGCTGGGAACCCAAGAATCCTTTGCTTTTGATCAGGTAGGAAGTGCACTCCAATGGGTTGACAAGAGAACAGGTTGTCTGAGTAATTGATCGTTAACTGCAAAACCATCGAAGGATTCTATAGTTTTTAGCAAGGATTAGACCGCGCCAAAGTGGCTGCCTACGTACTCCTATAGGAAGAGGAGATCAGGTCTTACGTAGTTCAGACTCTCAATAGCACACAAGATTGCTTGTTTTTTTTTTGTTTTTTTTTTTTTGTTTTTTTTTTACAAGAAAACATAACATAATAATGCATTAGAAAAATAAAACAAGACATAACACCAAGCAGCCAAGATCGTCCCCACCCCTTTTTGGGACTCGCAATCGTATTCTTTGAATTTATCATTTCATGGTTCGCTGAGGCTTGACAATCCATTTGTCGGTGTTCAGATTCCCCATTGCAGTGATCTCAATGTCGTTTGCCATTTTTAGTTCTCCTCTTTCGACAAGATTTTGAATTTTATGCCGCAACGCCCAACACTCCTCAGTATCATGCCCTGGTGAGTTAGAATGATAGAGGCATATTTGTGTAGGATCGTATCGTTTAGACTTGGGGTTTGTCGGTGGCAGCAACTCCGTAATCTTTCCCCGGCTGATCAGAAGATGCAATATTTCCGCCTTTGATTTGCTCAAAGGGGTGAACTTTCGATCTCTTGGGAATGCTGCTTGGTCTTTCCCTTTTGAGGGTTCACACTCGTCCGAGCGATTATCAAGGCTCCACCGGTGGGATCGTCTAGCATCTTTATTATTTTTATTTTCTTGCCCTTTCAGTCTGCTTTGATCTTCTTGAGTCAGCTGGTTTTCCTGGGAGGGATACTGGTTTGAAATTTGTTTGTCCTCTTCTTCCTTTTGGTTTCTCAGTAAGTGGGTGAAAAGTTGCCTTGTAAGATTATGTTGGTGTACCACCAGGTCTGCCAATTGCTTCACTTGATGCTTGACCAACTTTAATTCTTGCTTAATGACCTTAACCTCTTCCAGACATTCCCATCCAAGGACATTTGTTTCGCTCATTTGGGGGTATTCTTCGACCTTTCGTATGTATTTGCGATTGGGGTCCACCCCGATATTCCTGACCCAATCATACTCACCTCATCTGTTTCGCATTGTGGCCGATGGCTGGCATTGACATCTGGTCGTTTAACTACAATGTCCCCCCTATCGATCAAGTTCTGTATCTTATGCTTCAACGCCCAGCATTCCTGAGTGTCATGCCCCGGGGACCCAGAATGATAAGCACATTTCTTGTTTGGGTCGTACTTCCTCCCCTTTGGGTCAGTCGGTGGTGCCAGCTCCGTAATCTTCTTTTGGGTGATTAACATAGCCAAAATTTGCTCTAATGGATCTCCCAACAGGGTGAATTCCCTATCTCGGGCATTTTCAAATCTCATCCGCCCCTCAAATCTTTGATTGTTAAAAGTTGGCTGACGCGGGGGCTCACTTCTTGGCATGCGGACAGGACGGCTACTCATTGCTTCCCCAGATAGCCCTTGCAAGACCAGGGACACATCCTCCTCCTTTCTCTTCTCTGTTCTCCGGGACGTACTGCCATAGTTCCCGCTTTGTATTTGCTCAGCAACAGCTTCAAGAGCTGTGAGGTCTCGGATCTTTCCTGACTTCAACCCCATTTCTGCCATTTCCCCGTGTTTGATCATCTCCGCAAAAGGCTTCCCTATCCCAGCTATCACCCTTTCATAATAAGGGGCCTCTTGGATGTCGATGAAGGTTATTACCATCTCCGTTTCGTTCATGGGTGGGTTTACTTGGGCCGCCATCTTTCTCCACCGTTGAGCGTAATCTCTGAAGGATTCATTGGTCTGCTTCCTGATCTTTGTCATCTGGTATCGGTCCGGGGCCATTTGGGATTGAAAGCTGTATTGCGTAAGAAAGGTGTGGGTCAGCTCCTCCCAATTGTGGATCTTAGCATTATCCAGCCTCGCATACCAGGTCCTAGCCTCCCCTGTCAGGCTTTTTTGGAATAACTGCATTCTCAGCGACTCGTCCTCAGCATATGCCCCTAGTTCTCCGATGTATACTTTCAGATGCGTGTACGGATCCCCCGGCCCGTTATACTTTTCAAATTCGGGGAGTTTGAACTTCTCGGGATATCTGGTTCCCAGAAAGATGCACAAATCGGAGTAGTTAACACTGCCATATGACCCGATCCCCTTAATAGTTTTTATAGCCTCTTCCATCTGCTTTAACTTTTTGCTGACACTGTAGGCAACCTCATCTTCTGGGATGATAATAACTTGCTTCGGAGGTTCAACCTTTGGAGTTTCTGGGGTCAGTCTGTTCCCTTGAGATGATGGCCCCGGCAGGTCCTCGGATTGCGGCCCTGATTTCAGCCTAAAATGCTCTTTGAGCAACATGGTCAGCTCTGTCATTTGATTTCTTACTGCATCGAATTCTTCCCGAGATACGGGAGCCAGATTAGGATTGGGGTTCTCAGCCATTTCGACCGTTGACTCTCTGGCTTTCTTGGATCGGAGACGAGTTTGGGGCGCAATCCTGTAAATAAAACACGTCAAGGTTTAGTTCCGGGAAACAACACGGGCAGATGCATGCTAAAACAAATATTTTTGCATTTTTTGGGTTTTGTAATTTTTTCTGCAAAACAGGGTCAGTATCAATTTATTTTAACCAATGTATGACAGTGTGCAGTTATGATGCTCTCCACGCTGTCCCTGTAAAACAGAGGTTAGTACTTTTATTTTGACAAAGCGGTTGGTACAAAATGACTGACTAAAGTATGATATTATGCGCGTAAAGCGTAAAAGGGTATGAAGAGACTTCCCACGCGTCGGGTTTATCTGAGGCTGACCTACCCTAAGTTACTCTCGCGGGCTTTTCGGCATGAAGGTTCCCAGATCTTCGCAACATACTAGAAGGGAATAAATCCGATCTTTCAATTGGATTGGATCTGAGTGGATGCTTTTCCTGAGCCTCGTAGGGGAGCGCCCCTTTGAGTCCAGTAATCCACATCCGACGGGTTCGCTTCAGGAGGAGGAACTGCTCAACATACATTCATCGTACCTCACCGTATGCAAATGATGACATTAAAGTAAAGCATTCGTAAAGCAATCACAAAACTCGCACATTCATTCATACACGCACAAAAGGTAGATTAATCGCAAGTAATGCACACACACACACACACACACATTTTTTTAGATTTTTAAAGGATAGGAAAACATCAAGATTTTAAACGCGGCTTAAGCCCTCTAATATCCCCAGCAGAGTCGCCAGCTGTCGACGCCGGGATTTTCGCCGTTTCGTTTTTTAATAATTAATAGCCCTTTCCAATTTTAGCCTTTTGAATTAAATGTGATTTTGAAAAGGGTCGGCTTAATATCGACGGGTTTTGAAAGATCTATTTCTTTATGAGCCAATTGACCAGAGTCGCCAGTTGGTATATGTGAAATGGATGTACCAACTCATCCGAATTTAGTTTTCGTAATCGTTGGCTCATATGTGACTCCGAGTTAATTGGTCCGCAAACCGAGATTCATAGAGTTCGGGGGCTTGCTTAAGCGAGGGGAAGGTGTTAGGCACCCCCCGACTTCCGTGAAACACGGTTACCGCAATCTCGATGTTTTCCTATCCTTTTAAATCCTAAAACGTGTGTGTGCGTGCGTGTCTAGGTGAATGTTTGTGGTGAATTTTGCTTGGATTTCTTATATGGCAAATGTGTTTATCGGGAAAGCGTTTTTAGACGTCCTTCGACCCGATTGACAAGGCTTCGTTTTTTATAATAAAGATTGATTTTAATTTCGAAAGCGATGGGGGTTTTTTAGATGTCATTTTCAGAAAACAATAATTTTTAAACTTTTGTCAAATATGAATCGAGACTATACATTGCCTTCTAACAATAAATATAAATAAAATGAAGGCAACTTCTAGAACTCTTTAACCCTATGCACAAAGTTTAATAAAAACGTTTATTTATTTTTTCGAAAACATCTTTTATGACGCTTCAAACCAAATATAGCCTTTTCGTCAAACAAGGATCAAAGTTTCGCAAAAAACTCTTTACTTTTTAAACCTCGTGTATCTAATATCCTAATTTGCTTGATTTTACGAAAAGCTTTATCATTTATTCCAAAATCATTTTCTCGCGTTAAAAGGAAAATCAAGCATTTAAAATAGCGTTGAGGCTATTCACGGGCATGTGAGCCATCTAAATAACCCCAAACGCCCACAATCGCACGTTTCATTATTACGGGGCCTTAAACCCGATTTTCGATCCGACATCGCTTTAAGGCCCAAACTAAAAGGATATCATCGGGAGGTTAGGAGGAGATTCCATCTGCAATAAATCCTCTCTAACCGTCCCTAATCCATAGATCCCAAAACAAATATCGACTACATTGGGTCTAACTTCCAAATACACTAAATCAAACTATTTAAATAGCAATGCACCAAATATTTTCGGATCCACAGTAGATCCACCCAACAAATGCACAAATACATGAATATTTACCGATTAAACTACTAAAGCAAGATAAAAGATTAAATCTAATAAAACTACAAAATATGCACCAACAATAAGAGAGATTGAAATCTTTGCCTTGATATTGATGGAAATCACACACTAGCACTCAAATCGGATGTAGGATACAATGTAGGGAGTAAAGGTTGAACAAAATGAGACAAATCCTCACATTTTTTGGCAAAACCCGAAGATTTCTCTCTCTATTTCCGCCATTTTTCTCTCTCTAAAACCTTCAAAAACTCTCTTTTTTTTCTTCTCGGGTGGAAATGGCTGTTGTATAGAGTTCAGTAGGCAGCCGCAGGTGCATCTGCGGCTGGCCGCAGGTGCATCTGCGGCTGCCTGCTGTGGCCGCCCGCGCCGAATCCTCGGCTGCCGTGCGCCGTCTCCTCGAGCCGCGCACTGTCTCGTTTGTCGGTGGCCGCAGGTGCATCCGCGGCTGTCCGGCTTGCTTTTCTCAATTTTTCGTGCCACGTGGTCTTAATTCGCCAATTTTTGCGGTATTATTTTGGAAGGTTGCTACCTGGTGTATAAACTGCTCTTTGTGCTTGGCTTCCAGGGGGCGCTGCCCCCTTCCACCCCTGGCAGCTCACCGGCAAGCTGGGCAGCCGCTCGCTCACCGGCAAGCTGGGCAGCCGCTCGCTCACCGGGGAGCGAGACCCCCGAACATCGTAAGCGTAGTGGCCATTGGTCGCTTTTTGTAATCAACCCGGGTTTTTTTGGATCAACCGTTTGCCTTGCCTCAAGTGACCGGATGCTCGTTGTCCGTTGTGGCGGCTTTTGACCGTAAATCATTGGGGTGGCTTTGTGTTGGGGTCCACCCTCCTTTTCGCATGCCAGGTCAAGTGACGACTCTGCCCTCCTCCTGTCAGGGTTAGTAGAGAAGTGCAAATTTTGGGTGTCTACACTAATTTCATTAGCATACTACTATTGCTAAAATAAGATCTAACAACAACTTTACACTATTTTTTTTGAGTTTAAGATGAAAAGGAAATTAAAAGAAAAGTTAAATTAGGATCAAAAGAAGAGGTAAAAAAAAGTATAAATTTACTTTTATGAGTTATTATTAGTTTACTCTTGTATATTACAAAAGTTTTGTTGGTGTTATTTAGTTTTACTTCACATCACACTGTTTCACAAGTTTCGATTTGAAATTTTGGTGTTATAAATTCTCACACTTGAATATCTAATGTCTCAAATACATATTTCAAAAAAAAAAATCTATTTAGTTATTGTGAAATAATACAGGCAATTTTTGTGTCCTTATCCCCGACTCTTTGTACATTGAAAGGTAGTATCAATCGCTTTTTTATCTCCACCTCGATAATTTGATTGAATTATCGGGCCTAAACTTTCAAAAATTATACATGAAGAACTTTAATAAGAAAGCTAGCCAACTTTTTGTAAATATTTTTTTATATTTATTAAAAAAAGTAGCAAAATTATTAAGGATAAAACTTAAATTTAAGTTTTTCATCCAATACTTTGTTTGTAATTTATTTAAAGACATAGAAGTGTCGCTAGTGTTTGTAACATTTTTAAATGAGACTTTTTGTTAGGTATTATTAGTGGGTTTATTTTATTTTTTTCAAATAATATTTCGATGACAAAACATGAGTATTAATAAATACAAAATGATATATCAAATCATAATTAATTAGTATTTTATCATTTATGGATGTACTAATAATTATAACCAATCATTATAATACACTTCGTTTTAGATAGACTTGGACAAAAGGCCCATGGGCTTTATGCCTAACCTAATTTGCTTGGGCCTGGGTGAAAAAGTTTTGGCCTAGTTAAAGCCTGATTAATTAAAGTCTAGCCTGAAAGCCTTAAGTAAACCACCATTTTAGCCCCTGTATTAGCCTGGCTTGAGATTCGGGCTCGGGATTAGCCTGGCTTGGAGGTTTGTCAACCAAGATCCAGTCCCAGCCTAGTCCAAAAAAAATAAAAAAAAATTGTGGACTTAAAAGGACTGTTAAAATTCAGACTTATGACGCAAAAAAGTTTGGTGTGGACTTGATTTACCCACAGCGACACTTAATGCTTAATATTTATGTAATTTTGTAAATATATTAAACATATAAAATGCTTAACAACATGATTAGAAAATTATTTTGTACTTGAGATTCTTATTTATATCAACAAATCATAGTGATTTAAACTTTCTTTGATGACCAAACAACACGATTTATTAGGAATCAGGGTATATGTAATATTCGTTCTCTTCCAAAAGAAAAAAGAAGCTATATTGATTAATTTTTATTACAAGTGTAATACATAACTATAGGAGGATAGAGTATATACACCACTACGATACCATGTAACTTGTCAAGCTCACTAGTAGTTGGGCTCTAATAGTCGGTCAACCCAATCGAGACATTCCGTTTATTTATACCATGTAACTGGTCAAGCTCACTAGTAGTTGGGCTCTATTAGTCCGTCATCCCAATCGAAACATTCAGTTTATTTATTATATACCAATGACTTGCTTGCATTGATATTAATTGAATAACTATAACGGTATAATATTCAAACATTATATATATTTTAATCATTAAAAAATAAAATATGACATTAAAATATGTGTTATACCTATTTTTTAATAATTGAGATAGATTTAGTATTTGAATTTTATGTCCTTAAGCTTATCCGTATTAATTTTATTAAAATTCAATTTATTTATTAATTTACTATTAAAATTAAAAGTTACAAAAAAAAAGAAAAGGTCCGTTCTAATTCGGGATGTTTGATCCTTTAAACTCATAGATATTATGAGTTGAAGATTATCATTTGGGTCAAAATCTTTCAATGCCACTTTATAATCTTATCTTAATTGATTTTTTTTTCTCAATCTCAAATTTAGTTAATGGTCACGACCTGATAGACCCCGGACCAGATAGGGCTAGATGTTTGTGCCCCACTAGTATCCCAAATATTTTTTTTGGATAAGTACACATACACAAATATCAAATATAAATTTAAACATAAATTTTTATTTTATCATTAAAAAGTGAGATGTGACACCGATTATGCTCCTAAAGTTTATTCATTTTCGTTTTTCATCTTATATGTTTTTATCCGGGTCGTTTAGCTCTTCTTTGCGACTTTTGAAAAACGCTATCGAGTCTCTCGCAATATCAATATCTGCCCCGGTCTCTGACCTAACTGGTCTGTGCAGTGAACTCTGAAGTACTTTTATAACTTTTCTTCCTCAGTCTAACCCTCTAACATCAAACATGCAGCAGGTGAGTAGTCCAAATTTTGATTTCTGTTTATTCCGTAACAGCCCTAATTTTTCGTTTTTATCTCACTTCAAATCTTGTGATTTTTTAACGATTTCTCCGAATATGGGCTGTAAACTTAAATGAAATCAACAGGGCGGAACTTCTGATACGGAGGTTACGTGGGAGGATCAGCAGAACATTAACAAATTTGGTAGATTGAATAACCGGCTTCATGAACTTGAAGACGAAATCAAAATAGCTAAGGTACACTTCAGTCCTTCACAACAAATTAGTATGTTTATAAAACTCATACATATATTTGAGTTTATATATTGTGAGTTAAAATAGATCTGTTTATAATCTGATGCTGGGTGAATGTGAATATATAAAGTTCATGAATGTGAATGAAATGATGGGTTGAAATTAAATTTGGCGACCGAAATGTGGCTTTTTGTTTTTACGTTTGTTTCTGACAGAATTACTAGAACTAGAAAGCGTTTTGAAATAAAGATGTTATTCAGAATGGGGAAAAATGGATACTTTTTTGCTGAGAATTTGAAAAGAAGGAAAACTAAAAAAACATAACAATTATTGCTTTTAAAGATCACAATTTGGAAGTCTGTGTATGTGATTAATAGGGTGAGGAAAGCACTTGAGTAGATAATGCCGAGATAGGAATGATAGGTTAGTTGAGAACGTAATATTCTATTGAATATTTATTATTAGATTTCTCCATATAAACATAGCAGTAGAATGGAGAAGAAGAAACAGTTTAGAAATAAAGCTAATATTATTTCAATAAAACCAGTATCTATTACAAAATGAGTTGTATTTATAATACAACTTACTATTACAATTAACTAACTAGAGTACAGTTAAAATATAAAGGAATGTTAACTATAGTTAACATTATGTTATTTCAGTTTTGCTCCATTTACACCATGATCCGTCTCTTGCACAATTCTGTTAGCTGTCATTGTGAGTGCATTTGTTATCCTACTTCTCAACTCTATGACTGTTCCTGCTTGTGCATTTGATATAAGTCCCACATGCCCTACTGCTGCTGTTCTTGTTATTTGATGCTTTGTCCATATGATTAGCTGCATTACTAACATTAGCTGCACCAGTTGCAGTACTAACTCTATTACTCCCCCCACAAGTTGGAGGGGTACAAGGATTGTACAAACCCAACTTGGATAATAAAAACCAGTGAGGTACCTTGCCTAAAGCTTTGGTTAAAAGATCAGCTAATTGATGCTTGGAAGTAACTTTAACAGGAGAAATAACTCCAGCTTGCACCTTCTCCCTCACAAAGTGACAGTCCATTTCAATATGTTTAGTCCTGGCATGATAAACTGGATTCTCTGCTATATCGATAGCTGCTTTATTATCACAATGAAGAGCAGTAGGACCAATAATAGACACTTGAAAATCTTGTAGCAAACTATGAAGCCAGAGAACTTCACATGTTGTAGTGGCTAAAGCTCAATATTCAGCCTTTGCAGTACTACGAGAGGTTACAGACTGTTTCTTGGACAAGAAATAAGAGAAGAACCCTAAAATAAACAAAAGCCTGTGATGGATCGTCTAGAAGTAGGATAACTGCCCCAATCACTATCACAATAGCCGGTCAGAACAAGGCTATTGTTAGAAGGATAGAACAGGCCCTGACCTGCTGTACATTTAAGGTACTTTAAAACTCTGATAGCTGCAACAAGATGTTGTTCCCTTGGATGTTGCATGAATTTACTGAGTAACTGAATTGAGTAACTAATGTCAGATCTAGAAAGAGTTTAAGTATAGTAATTTCCCAGCCCAACTTCTGTAAACAATAGGATTTGGAAGCAAAGAACCAGAAGCTGCATTATCATGAAGCTTAGTGTGTTAATGGAATAGTTAGAGGCTTAGCATCCAACATATTAGCTGAAGATAGTAGATCAATAGTAAACTTTCTCTGACTAAGAAAGATACCAGCATCATCTATAACAATTTCAAAACCCAAATAGCACTTGATTTCACCCAAATCTCTAATTCCAAACTTGTGATCAAGCAACTTCTTTAAGATGGTAACCTGAGCAATATCATCACCTGTAACCAATATGTCATCTACATAAACAATGACTGCTGTAAAAAGATGCTCATGCTTGAGTGTGAAGAAGGAATAATCTGCCAAGGATTGAGTATATCCAGCTGCAAGTAAACTATATCAGTAAGCTTGGCAAACCATTGCCTTGAAGCCTGCTTGAGTCCATAGAGATTTTTGCAGCTTAAACACTAGATGACATGATTGTGCTAGTATTATATAGCCTTGAGGAAGATCCATGTAAACTTCCTCATGTAAATCCCCATGTAAAAATGCATTATTTACATCCATTTGGTGAACTTGCCAATTTTTGGTAGCAGCTATGGCTAACAAACATTTAACTGTAACCATTTTGGCCACTGGCGCAGAAGTTTCATGATAATTCACCCCTTTGCTTATGTACAACCTTTGGCAACAAGTCTTGCCTTGTACCTTTCAATGTCTCCATTAGCAAGATACTTGATCTTATACACCCACTTACAACCAACTGTGGTTTTTCCTGCAGGAAGTTCAACTAATTGCCATGTGTTATTAGCTTCAAGGGCACTAAGCTCTTTATTCATAGCTGTGACCCAATTAGGATCCTGGACTGCTTGTGCAAAATAAATTGGTTCCTTTACATGAGATAAATTTGCTAGAAAGTTTTGGTGAGAGGAAGGAAAAGAGGAATAAGAAATGTAATTTGTAAAAGCATATTTAGGATGAAAAGATACCTGAGAATTTGGAGATATGACAGTTGATAATAAGCTAGCAGGTTTATCATAGATAGCATAATCCTTCCACCACTATGGTCTTGTCTTAACTCTATTAGACACTTTAGGTGGAATATTTGAAAAAGAATCTGGAGAAATTGAATGTTCAAAAGTAGCAGAAGTATCAAAATGACCATCAAGAACATGAGACTTAGAGATAACAAAATTTTCAAAAACAATTGCATTATCAGCAACATTGTCAGAAGAAACAAGTGTTGAGTTTTTGTCAATTGTAGGATTGGATTTGACTATGGAATATTTATCAGCTGAGGCATTATTGAAATCATAACTATCAATCCAAGGTAAGATGGCATGAGGATCATGTGCAGAACTTGTGCGAGATTGAGTTGAAAGAAAAGGAAAAGTAGTTTCATGGAACTTGACATGCCTGGAAATAAAATTTTTCTTAGTCTGCATATCAAGAATCTTATGACCCTTTTTGCCCTTGGGATAACCTATGAATACTCCTCTTATAGCTCTAGGAGCTAGTTTATCTGATGGCTGTATTGAAGCATAAGCTAGACAACCCAAAAACTTTAAAAACATCATAGCTGGGAGGAGATCCAAACAAGAGTTCATGAAGAGTTTTATAGTCAAGAACAGAGTAGGAAGTCTGTTGATGATAAAAGTGGTTGCAAGAACACATTCTCCTGTATAGGCAGACCAGATTGGAATCTAAGACTCCTTGCCATTTCTAACAAATGTCTGTGTTTTCTCTCCACTCTAGCATTTTGTTGTGGTGTATAAGCTCATGAGCTTTGATGTACTATTCCATGAGAAGCAAGAAATGAAGAAATGTCTTTATTGAAAAATTCTGTCCCATTGTCACTTCTAAAAATCTTAATGTGCTTGTCAAACTGAACTTTGACACTGTAACATCTCTATCTGTGATGTTTCATGTGATGATCCAGAATGAGCACCATTATTGCTATTTTCAACATTTGTCTGCATTGCCTTTGGAATAGGTCTGAAGTTATAGTTCCTAGTAGGAAATTTCCCTTTCTTCTTTCCTTTTTTTGGAGGATATCCATGTAGTTTAAAACAGGTGTCTCTGATATGGTTTTTTCCATTACAATAAGAACATTTCAAAACCTACTTAGAATGTGTGTTTGAAATACCAGCACCAGTAAAACCACCTAAGGAATTTCCTGAATTAAACTGTGAAACACTATGCTGTGTGGGTCTAAATTGTGTAGAATCCTTATATTGAGGTATGACAGCTGCAGATTTCACACTTTTACCTGCAGCTGCGAAACTGGCCCCATCAATATTGGAGTGAGAAGGCAAATAACCTTGCCTTTGCTTCTCATCCTGTTTGATTAAGGAGAAAGCCTGTTATACAGATGGCAATGGATCTATCATCAATATTTGGCCTCTAGCAGTGGCATAACTATCATGGAGACCCATGAGGAATTGTATGAGTTTCTTCCTTTGCTCTCTTTCTTCTTGAATCTTATGAGCACCACAAACACAGTTCACAATTGGCTCTAAAACTCCATATTCATCCCACAAATTCTTGAGCCTATGAAAATATATTTCCACAGATCTATTCTCTTGCTCAAGTGAATGAATGTCTCTAAGAATCTCATAAATTCTGTGACTATTTACTCCAGAAAATCTTTCATGTAGCTCATTCCAAACCTCAGCAGCTGAATTCACAAAATTCATTCCATCACTTATTTCATCAGAAACTGTATTCAATATCCCAGTGATCACCATATCATTCACTCTATCAGATTGAGGTCTTAAAGATGAATTTTCTGCAGGTTTAGGGTAAGAACCATCAACAATCATCAACTTGTTCTTAGCAGACAAAGCTATTTGCATGGATCTCTTCCACGGACCAAAGTTTTCTGTGCCGGTACACCTTTTGGCAATTAAAATGAGTCCAGGATGATCATTTTTGTGTAAATAGAGAGGATGAGAATTCGAGTCAACAGACATTGAATCAAAATTATTATGACTAGATTCATCATTTTGATTTTGTGAATTAGATGTAGAAGCATGAGATGGTGAATTATTTGCTACTACATTTGCATAGCTAGTCTTATTGTGATGAAACGCCATTGATATGAATATGAAACACGAAATCAATTCAGAAAGAAGCACAAAATCAATTCAGCAATCAAACTCCATATCAAGAGTAAATTCGATTGAATTAAGTAAACAATTGTACCGAGAAACAGACCAGATTAAGAAATCTTGAACTCGATTTGGTTGCGGAATGATCTTAGCTTTGATACCATATTAGATTTCTCCATATAAACATCGCAGTAGAATGGAGAAGAAGAAACAGCTTAGAAATAAAGCTAATATTATTTCAATAAAACCAGTAAAACGTCTATTACACAATGAGTTGTATTTATAATACAACTTACTATTACAATTAACTAACTAGAGTGCAGTTAAAATACAAAGGAATGTTAACTATCGTTAACATTATGTTATTTCAGTTTTGCTCCATTTATATCATGAGCCGTCTCTTGCACACTTCTGTTAGTTGTCATTGTGAGTGCATTTGTTATCCTACTTCTCAACTCTATGACTGTTCCTGCTTGTGCATTTGATACAAGTCCCACATGCCCTGCTGCTGCTGTTCTTGTTATTGATGCTTTGTCGATATGATTAGCTGCATTATTAACATCAGCTGCACCAGTTGCAGTACTAACTCTATTATTTATGCTTATACTGCTGCAGTTCTGTCTGGTCTGAGAAAATAGAAGAGATCTGCATTACTAACATCAGCTGCACCAGTTGCAGTACTAACTCTATTATTTATGCTTATACTGCTGCAGTTCTGTCTGGTCTGAGAAAATAGAAGAGAAATCCTTTAAATAGGGACACACTTAGGATATTACTTTGGTAAAGCGGATATTCTTCACCCAAATTGGAAGTGATGCTCCCTCATAGATCCATTAGTGGAATTTTATGTCTTACATTAAATGAATCATTTAGAGCAATCAGAAGAACACCCTCCCCCCCCCCCCCCAAAAAAAAAAGAAAGAACACTCATAGTATACTAGTAATGGGCAAAAACCACAATTGTGCCCCAAATGAAAGAATCCCTCCCTATACAAGGAACCTACCAAAAGATACGGATCCTATAGCAAATTCTCCTGCATTATTATGCCAAATGAAAAGTAGGCTTAATAAAAAAGGAAAACCAAATATGTGGTCAAAGGGCCTCTCCTTGGCTTCCCAATATTCACTTTTCTTTTCTTTCAAAATAGTTCACCAATTGTTACGAGGAACCAAATCTCACCTCTTTCTGCACTTCTTCCCTTGCTAAGCCTATAACATCAGGTGAACCGATCCTGATTGTTTATGAGATACCATACAAAGCAAACAAAACTGTCCTTAAACTTCTCGTTGCCTCCTAGTGATGAAGCAAATGATCCTTAGAATTCTACTTGCATCAACACATCACACACCCACTAGTGAGCCCAAGCGTTATCTTCATTTAAATTATTAAATAAGAATAGCAATCATGCCACCGTCCATGAGAGAAAGGCAACCTTTTGTGGTGCGACCTTCCAAATGCTCCTCCACATCAAAGAGTAGCCCTCGCTTCTACGTCAAGGCCATCTCACCAAGAACCTTCACTTTCATGGACCTTCCAACAGATAAGAGTCCACTTGTCCAGACTCTAGAAGCCCCTCCCTTCTAGAATAATCCTTTAAAGTTCCTCCAGCTCCTAGTCTTAAAAGTTTCTCCTTAGATCAGTTTCCAAGACCACCTTCCATCCACTTCAACGAATATTCTACCAAATTAGCTTTTGGGTCAATCGTGATACTCAAAAGAGTCTAGAATTGCTCTTCAAAAGCATACCTCCACATCACAGATCAGAGTGGATGCTAATCCTTTTACTGTTGGCCATCACCCACTATTATGTGTATGTTTTGCTAGTGATTGATCATTTGATTGTTACATCTTAGACCCAGACTAAAGACATTGTAGGGCTGTATTAATGTTACATGAAGTTTGATAATTTTATTGTACATAATTTCGGGGACAATTTAAAGTAAATATTTGTGTTTGAAACGAGGATACTACTGGAAAAAAAAAACTGTAAAATAATTTAAATTTTGTGACTATCATTTTGTCATTTCTTATATAAGATTTTAGGCGAGTTTTTGTTAGGCCAAGGATATACTGGGTAAATATGGGACAATAGTATATTCTAGTAGATAGAGTGAGCATGTGGGCACGTGTAGTTAGTTACTCTTGCGTGAAGGATAAGGATAGTGGTGAAGTTGGAAGAGTAATTTTCAATTTTTTTTTCCTTTATATAGATGTAATGGGAAGAGTACTTCCTAATTATTTTGATATGAATTTTATAAAATGAATTAATGAAGGAAGCTTTCCACTGCTTTCTCCTTTTTTATCTCTCTCACGAACTCGGTGAAGGCTCATTGAGTTTTTCTCCCTCCTCCCTATCTCTCTCTGGTTTTTATTTCTCTCTTATTCTCAGTTCAGGGATCAGGACAAATTGGTATCAGAGCTCTAGGTTTGACCCAGAACCATCTTCTAACTCTAATCCTCTATTTTTCTTCTCTATCTTCAACCTCTGAAATCTTTTATATAGCAACTAAGTTCTCTTTCTTCTAATCTCTTCTATACTTTAAGACTCTCCAGTCCCAAACCAAATTCATCATTAGCAACTATAGATTCCAGCTACGAAGGAGCAGAAAACTCCGGAGGCTCTGTTTTTCAGCAAACATGCAACCTAGAAAATTTTAAGTGTTAATTCACTTGTTTCAGGTATTAAACTCTTCAAACTCACTTGTTTCAGTCACAACTAGATAGCCCAAACTATAATTCTCAAAAATAACACCACCCAAAAGCATGTTTCAATCCACAAGTTATATTTCTTCTCGATCGGCAAAAATTTTCAGATTATGTGAATTAACTTAGTTTGACCTGATTCTATTTGTGTTTAAATGACTCGTATTACTCGTTTTGCACAGCTAGCGTTATTTTAAACATTCAAAACTCCAAAAACATACTTACTCAAATTCTAGTTGTTCAATTCTAAAAACTAAACATTTTATGCTATTTTGCTAGTATTAGCACTTGTTACTTCTTTGCTAACCAATAATAATATTAGTACTGATCCTTTGGATCTTGTGCTTGTTTTTGTGCTCATTTACTCTTAAAAAATTTAACTAAGTTGTAGCTAGTTGAGTTTAGACCTTGTTCTATTGGGATAGTTTGTTTCACTGGTAAAGTCCAGTTCTCACTTAAAAATCTACTAGTTCAATTACTCTCACTCAAGTAGTATTGCTACTGCTTGATTGTATTGTTTAACTCAGCATCACAATTGTTCTGTTATTATTTTCCTACTAAATTTTGTGAACATGGCTGGTCCTTCACAAATGTTACAATGTTACATCAAGATTTTTTGAGAGATGGAGAGTATACTAATGAGAAGTTACAACTCATAGATGAAAAAACGGATCACTTCATGGATAGTATAAGTGAGTTGCTAAGGCAAATGAGCCCAGATAATGGTAAGAGGTTTGAGAATCCATTTTGATAATGGAAGGGGCAAGAGGCCTGTTCATATGGGACAAAGAAGGGATAGGGGTTTCTTTAGGAACCCCAGGCATGTTGAGTAGGAAAGAGCCAGAAGACATGAAGAAGATGATCAATGGAGGAACCAAAATGAAGAGGGTAGAGAATTAAAATACCTTAAACTGGTGATACCATCTTTCACTAAAGGTGATGATGCTAAGAGTTGGGTGCAAAATTGTGAGGAGTACTTTAGCATATACGGAATCCATTTCCAAAGAAGGATTGCCATAGCTGGGATGCACCTTCATGGTTCCCCAAATTTTTGGTACAAGGCCTACCCAAATGGAAAAGGACTCGCATGGAGGGAGTTTGTAGAGGACTTCATTATAAGGTTCACAAAGGCTGGTGTAGAGAATATCTATGAGTAATTCAAGCTGTTGAAACAAATGGGGACTGCCAAGGCATAATATGATGATTTCTTTCAGGTCATCCTTTCTAATAACCCCTCAAGTTGGTTATCTACCTTCTTTTGCGAAGTTACAAATTAGAGAGCGAAGTTGGTTATCTCATGGGAGTGCTCAGGGGAAGAGAGGTGAGTCCGACAGTAGAGTTGGCGTTGAAAAATTATCTGCAGAAAATTTGCCGGAATATAAAAAGTTTGATCTACTCTTACTCGGTTAGCGCATTGATGATCTGCATACATGGGAGCTCAGCAAAGGGAGGCGAGTCTGGTAGCTGCTCAACCAGCATTCCCTTTGGATTGTGAAAGCGAGATGAAGGTTTCGAATTCAGGCATTTTTATCACAATTGATAAGAAGGGGGTGGATGGAAGGCTGCGTTTTTTACGGACTTGTTTAGTAGGCTGTTTTCTAGGTATTGCAGGTTCTCTTGCTATCATTGAAGCATTGGACTAAACGAGTTTGGAATGTTGCTACTGCTGTTTGAGTTCTTTAACTTCCGGGTAATCGTGTTTTGTTTTGCTTGCCGTTTGAGTCAGAGGCTAGACAAGTTTTGATGTATGGACGGAGAAGTAAGCTAGGGGTTTTTCTTCGTCTGAATTTTGGGGACATAAATGTGTTGTTCAGATTTGCAAAATCGAGGACAAGGAAGGTGGATATCAGTTTTAGGTTGCCACTTCATCTTTGGAACACGACTTTTTAAGGTGCTTGCATGTGACAAAGACTCGGTACTCAAGTTTCTTTATCTTGGCCCAAAGAAAGTCTGGATCATAAAACTTGGAAGACATTGCATATATGTATTTTTTTAACAAGGACTAAACTGAAAACTAAGAAAATTGCAGGGGTTGAAATATAAAAAGATGAAAATACAGGGGCTAATATGTAAAATTTGAAAGTTTGGGGGTAGTTTGAAATTTTAAAAACTTTGGGGGCTAAAATAGAAATCTATAAAAACCCGGGGGTACTAAAATGTAATTTATGAAAAAATAACGAAACGTTGGGGCACCAAAATGTAATTTTGCAGATATTTTTAATAACCAAATTAGCAGTTTCTTTTCCCTTCCTTTCTTCTTCTTAGCTGACTGAATTTGTTCCGGCAGTGGTCGGGTTGAGCTGCGGTAGTGTCGGTAGGTAGCTCGGCGATGCTGGCGGCTTTACTATGCAAGTATGTTCTCTTCTTGTTTTGCTTGTTTCTCTCTCCTCTTCTAATTTTTTTTTCTATGGGTCGCGATTTGGGTCGGGTAACAACGACTAGATTTCTGGCAATTATTTTTTTGAACTGGAGTTTTGGGAATTAGGGTTTGTATGTGTTTGACAATAAGTTGTGGTGGAGACGACCGAGTATTTGGTTTTTTAGTTTGAGTGTTTAATGTGGGGAGGGACGATGTCACAGATTTTGGGACAAGAGGCAGTGACGAGGGAAGGCATAAGGGGATTATGGTTTAGGCTCTGATACCAAAATGGTGGGACACATGTATAGGACACGAGATTTCTCAGACAAAGAACTCATAAAACTCAAATAATTCTTAATTCAATGTATCAATAATAATGAAATACATCTCTATTTATAATATTCTCTTACAACTCTCCTAACCTAAATTGGACTCGAATAAGATAAATACAAATTAAATAAAGTAAGTACTAATTACCAAAACTAATTAAAATACAATTTCTAAATAAAATACAATTCTTAATTAAAATACAACATTTAATTTTTGGGCTTCCAAACCTTGGGTTTCCAAAACCTTCTATATTGTTCCAACCAATTTTCGTTGGTTCTTCGTCCTGCATAAGTAATTATTCGATGAACTCCATGGAAAGGGAGTTGGGGGTAACTCAGGAACCAAGACCACTCTAAAAAGGATAGAGCAGTACTTTTATTGGATAGGAATGAAAAAATGATGCAACCAAATGGTTACTTGCATGTCCTATTTGTTAATTTTCCTCGCATGTAAATGTGAAAAGTTCAGGGCTTCTACAGCCATCGCCTATCCCTGAACAACCCTGGAAAGATATAGCCATGGACATCATAAGTGGGCTCCCTGATTCTAAAGGTTATGAAGTAATCAGGGTGGTAACAGTCGGATATAGTAGGGTCTCTCGCTTCTTACCTCTTAGCTATATCCCATTTCTGCCAAAACCCTGTCCCAACTATTCTTGGAGAACCTTTTTAAGCTAGGCGGTCTTCCAGTTCCATTGTAAGTGATAAGGACCCACTATTCTGAATGAAATCTGGCAAACTCTATTTAAACTTGTTGGGACAAGACTCAACATTAGTACCTCTTATCATCCTCAAAGTGATGGAAACACTGAAAGAGAATCAATGTTTAGAGCAGTATTTGAGGTGCATGTGCAGCGACTCACCCAAACAATGGAACTCCTGGCTACCTATGGCTGAATGGTGGTTTAACATCACTGACCACACTTCTTTACAAACCACACCTTATGAAATTCTCTATGGTCATGACCGTACACATCTAAACATCTCAACCAAACTTGGCACCAACGTTGCAGCTGTGCAAGATATCCTTGCAGAAAAGCAGCAACAAATGGAAATTTTCAAGGAAAATTTATCTAAGGCACAACAAAGAGTGAAGAGTCATGCTGATAGAGGGAGAACCGAAAGGGAGTTTGAGATAGGAGATTGGGTGTATCTGAAGCTACAACCATATAGGCAGAGCTCAGTATCAATTGGGAAAAACATGAAACTAGCTCCAAAGTTTTATGGGCCTTTTAAAATTCTGGAAGACCTTGGTACTGTTGCATACAAACTAGAGCTGCCCAACACTTCCAGGATAAATCCAACCTTTCATGTTTCATAAGTTAAAAAGCAATTGGGAACATCTCAAATCAACACACAGCTTCATGAAGTTAATCAAGAGGGAAAACCTATAAGGGAAGCAGGCTCATATATCAATATATGGTACAATGAAAATACTGCAGCATGGAAGAAGCCACATGAGAGGATGAAGAACTTCTTAAACTCAACTACCCAGACCCGATACTTCATTCATGAAGATATGTAAGGGGAAGGGATGTCAGACCAAGGGTAAACTGGGCAAATATGGGACAATACTATATTCTAGAAGATGGCGTGAGCATGTGAACACATGGGTAGTTAGTTACCCTTGAGTGAAGGATAAGGATAGTGGTGTAGCTTAGGAGAGCAATTTTCAGCTTTGTTTTCCTTTATGTAGATGTAACGGGAAGAGTATTTTGCAAGTATTTTGATATGACTTTTGTGAAATGAATTAAGGAAGCTTTCCACTGCTTTTTCTCTCTCTCCCCTTCTTCCTCCCTATTTCTCTCTGGTCTCTATCTTTTTCTATCTATCTGTTTCTATTTCTCTCTTATTCTCAGGTCAAGTACCAACTGGGGCCGGACAGTTTTTCTCTTCCATGTTCAAACACATAATCTTACTGATAGAACTCGCCTTGTTACCAGTTTACATTGACATTATTCTACTGTTAAATATACTATATTCTAATATTACGAATTCACCATCATCAAAATGCTATCTTAAGCCTAATAATAGTGACTTGATTATATATTGATCACGATTTTGAACTACATCCTGATCTTGAGGCAGCTAGTTTCTTCTCCTCGAGCCAAATATTGGATTGGGTGAAAGCGTCTTGCTTGCCTTTTGTTCTAGCAATCTTTGGTAGCTTGGATGTACGTATTATGGTACTACTTCTAATACATTCCTTAATAATCTATGATGGGTGATTCTTTTATAAAGAATTCTAGGTCTAAGCCCATAGGTATTGGTAGTGCAAACTGTATTTTGGAACAGCCATGATTTTAAAGCAACTGCAACACTAGTTATGAAAAGAGTTCTTTTCACTTCCACTACCTTTGTTTGCTCCTATGTTACGCAGACTCTTCACTTTACCCTAAAGTACTCATATTTAACACTCATAACTCGGACAAGGGTACTCGGACAAGGGTATTGGTAATGGACACTTCGTTTTAGTGTAAAAAATTAGCAAAGTTGAGAAATACGCGTGTCGAACTCTTCAAAATACCATGTCCAAATAGGCACTCCATCAGTATCCATGTATTAGGTTTGCTCTTAGATTTTGTTTAACAAATTTAATTTAGTAGTAGTGAAATTTAGAATTGAGAACCTAATTTCCAACAGATCATTCTTAGAGCACCCCCAAAACTACTTAGAAAGATGTGTGCAGTTTATTTAATTTTGTGCAGTAGCATTTGCTATTACAACTCTAGAATTATTATCATTTTTTTTCTTATCAAATTTATTTAGATATGTATTGTCTTGCAGTTTTTTCACTTCTTGTATGCTTTAATATTTGATAATTCTATCTGCCTCTCTCTCTTGAACCTATGTCTAGGAGTCAGATTTTCTAATAGCAAATTGTATACTTCTATTCATTAGCGAGTTAATATATTCTAATTTCCTAAGCTAAATGAGTTTAAAAATGACATAACGGGCCTGCTTGTTTACTGTTTTTCCACACATAATTTTATATTTTTGATAAGTTTTAGTTTTGTTGGAAACAATCTGAAATAGCAATAAGAACAATCTGAAAAAGCAGCGTTGGGTCTGTTTGTTTCTCTGAACTTCTTTTTGACCATTTTCACTACTTCTTACCTCAAAAAGCGTGGGGGGAAAACCCTAGAATCACTTTTCATGGAAAAAAAGAAAAACAATAGTCAGAATAGGGGGAAAAAGAAGAAAAAACTGAATTATGCAGGCCCAATTTCCTTCAGTATTTTTAAAAAAATAAATAAATTTGATTAAAGCATCTATAAGTTGTAATGAAAGAGACTCCACTTACATTTTTATAGTTTTGAGTTTTTGCTTATCTCCAAATTTTCGGTTCTGTCAAAACTTTGATAAACCAATCCAATGTTTAATAAGTGTTCATGATTTTGTGAAGAGAAAAGGCCACTGATTGGTGCCCCATTGAACATTATTATCAAGGCAAAAAAGGCAAATACCCCATTGTGGTTTTGTTTTAAGTATTACCCCACTAAACTTTAAAAAAATAGAATTGACACAGTGAACTTTTTGAAAGTTTTTAATTGGATCATTCCGTCCAATTTCGCTGAGCGACATCAAATAAGTTGTCCAAATTTTCTACTTGGCTTTAAAAAAAGAAGAAGAAAAAGACAAATAAATGCTGACCACCATTTTTCTCCCTCTCTTCTTTGACACTATTTTCTCTCTCCTCTTTCCCACTTTTTTCTTTCTTTTCTCTCTCCTCTTTTCGGCTAACGAAGTTCTCTCTCCTCTGCTATTCTGTTTGTTCTTCTAAATTTGATGATAGACACCATCTTTTTCATATTAAGATTATCAAAGCAACAAAACCAACCACAAAATAAAGAAAAAAAAGAGCAAGAATCTCAGCAAAATGACCCACAACAGCCCAAATTAGCTAGTTCAAATTCTATCACTCTCTATAATTTTAGATCCCAAGAATCAACACCCACTACAAAGGCCCAATTCGTTTTTGGCCATTTCCATGAAGAAAACCCCACCAAATCTCAGACCCATTTCGTTTTTGAACAAATTCATGAAGAAAAAGCCTCCGAATCACTGACCCAATTCGATTTTGAGCAAACACATGAAGTAAAATTCACAAATACTCAGACCCATGAAGCTAATGAAGAAATTAGTGAAGAAGAAGAAGATGAAGAGCCACAAAGCCTAGATGAGGTTTACAGTCAGCAGGTCCAGCTCACCTACCGTCACGTTAGCTGGACAACTTCTGACAAGAAGCCGGCGTCCGGTGAAGTTCCGGCGAAGCTGCCGCAGAAACTGTGGAAGTTAGCGAGTATGAAATCTTCGTTTGGGCATTTTGAGGAGATTGACATTGTGGAGAGCTGCCAGCCAGCAATGGTGAGGGAGAGAGTGCTAGAGTGACCGAGGATGATGAGAGAGAAAAGAAAGAAAAAAGTGGGAAAGAGGAGAGAGAAAATGATGGGCAAAGAAGGGAGGGAGGAAAATGGCGGTCAGCATTTACGTGTCTTTTTATTTTAAAGCCACGTAGGAAATTTGGACAATTTTAAAGCCACGTAGGAAATTTGGACAGCTTATTTGACGATGGTAAGTTAAATTGGACGGAATGACCCAATTAAAAACTTGTAGAAATTTTAGTGTGCCAATTTCATTTTTTTAAAGTTTAGTGGGGTAATGCTTAAAACACGACAATTATAGTGGGGTATTTGCCATATTTGCCTTATTATTAATCATTTACTTTATGAACAAAATGCAGATGCTATCTGTTCGAAACTACCAGGATTTTAGCATAAATGATTCTCTGCTTACCACTAACCTTGTCACTTTTGGTATCTGTTTGCGTCATTCTTGTGTAGTTTATAGACCCGATAGCTCTATAAGGACTTTAGAAGGCACTTAGCCTTAAAGGCTCACGGTTCTGACTTTTGGTTAAACATGTCTATGTTATTCTAATTAATTTGGCGTATACGGAAATTTTCAGCTAACTTGGACAATTACAAGCAGAACTTTGGGGACAAGGACTTAAAAGAACTTTTTAGGGAGTTTTACTATATTAATGGGGCGTTTAGGTTCCACGCATATTTGTTTCCCTAGATATGGTTACAGATGACTATCAGGTTAGATATTAGACTCTAAATGCTGCTCTAGCCCACTGTACATATATTGCAACCAGGATTAAGTCATGAGTTTCTGATAAGAGTTATCAGATATTCTTATTGACCAAGCGAACCGCATATTGGTACTTATATCGCGAACCAATTCTCACTTGAGGTAACATTTCTACTAAACTAAAACTAAACAGAGACTCAAGAGGGCAATAATGACATACACTCGGTCAATTAAATGATACATGATTTAATATAATTCAAAAAATTGTATTGAAATATTATATGCATATGTATGTGTGTATGTATGTATGAGTATCCATCCATAGCAACCGGTTGTTAGGAGTATTGGTACAGCAACCACATGCAGGGGCCAATTTGGTTGAGAAAGTGTGCTGCCGTTAGAGTTTCTAGTGGTGAAATTAATAACCCGTCCGCAGTTAGTTTGTGCTCGTTTAGTTGTGCAGGTGAGCACAAACTAAAATGTGGACGGAGGTCCACTATGTCAATGTACATAAACACCCACGTACGCACAATTAAATTGCGGATGGAGAGAATTGCTGCTTCTGTTTTCTTTTTATTTTATTTTTTAATTATTTTTTTATTTTTTTACGTCAAATTGGCCAAAAACAAAACTATTTTGGATTTCTTCCTAAGATAATGACTGGCTGCATTTGCATCATTAAAGAAATTAAACAGGCTCCTAATCTTATCCTCTCTCCTCTTTGGTCTCTCTCTCAAAACTGATAGCACGTGATCCATACACGCTGGTCCCGACTTTTTCACCGGTCCCAACTTTTCCACCAGATTACAACAACTTGAGTGCTGCTGCTCCGGCGATGGCTACTGGTGGTCCTTGGCGGCCTGATTAACCCCCACATTCTACCAGAAAAGCTACTCAATTTTTCTCAAATCATGGATGGATGGAGGATTAAAAAAAATTCAGATCTATGGAAAAAGATGAATGAGTATAGATATAAGACCAATTTGTATTGTATCTATAAAAGAATTGGATTCGGAAAATTTGTAACGTGAACAGTAGACAAGGAATTTAGTTTATTGAACCTGAGCACATAGGTGCGTTGGCTTCTTCGTTGTTATTTCACCTATCTATTCTTTTGGTTTTGGCCAATTTGACGTTAGAAAAAAATTATTCTCTCTGCCCGCAGTTTAATTGTGTGGACGAGGAGGATTACTTTTAAAAAGTGGGTATTTTTGTATATTGACAGAGTGGGCCTCCGTCCGCAATTTAGTTTGTGCTCGTCCGCACAACTAAACTGCGAATGGGTTATTAATTTAATTGCGAACCAACTAAACTTACCCAAGCACCCCAGACCAGGTTAGTTGACATATCTCATCCTTGTATCTATACCACGTATCAAAATGCGCCACAAACAGGCAACACTGTTCCTGAATGCTCGTATTGTGAAGCTTACTGCAGGTAGGATGCTCCACCATGTATCTTCACCATTGCAGGTCAAGCTTAATCAAACAATGGTTGAAAGTTGAAACGAGAGCATAATATCATCTGCATAATGTTTTGTATTGTATGAGTTACCCAAAACAACTCTCTTAGACACTTATTTTTGACACGTCTATCTGCCCAAGGCATTTCCACCCAATCAAGCTAAAAACCTGCTTGGAGCAAGGAATTGTTCAAGTAATTCTCTGCAAGGTACTTTTTGTTAGGAAGTTAGAATGAGTAGATGCCTAGTTCAACTTGTTTTGTATTTTGATGGAACTTCTAATATGGGAGGCAAGAACGACAAGTTTGCGTTACATAAATTACATTATGTGGTGCGAGAGCTCTTGGGTGTTCTTGCTTGATCAACTTCCAGTTGTATTATGCCTAGTCCATTGCATTTGTACTATTATTAGGCTGTAGACTTCCCTCTTTATTTGGCCCTGCTTTCCCAGATAAGCTTTTCTTGTTTTTTTCCTTTATCTGTTTCCCTCTTCCAATGAGAGTGAAGGGGGGTGGGGGCATTTACTTATCATGTTCCTAGCCTCTTTAGTTCTTTCTGTGATTTGCATTGAAACTTCAAAGTGCATGCCACTGGTTTGTACTATTAAGCTTGAAATTATAACACTGCATCTATAAGATTTGTTCTACTTTTGTCTAAAAACTAGTGAGTTGACTAAGCTAGGATGGCAAAATGTTCAATTTAAGTGGTTTAGTTTCAAGCATAACGTAGAGAAGCATTGGTTTAGAATTTGTGAGCTATGAGAGATTTTTTTGGATTTTATTGATATTTTTGTTTCTTATATCTCCCTCTGGGAGGGTGTTGTTTTACATGGTTCAACAGATATTACACAGCTAGTTCTTGCAGCCTGCTGCTGAATATGTTAGGAAGGTTCCTGATGTTATGTAATCATGTTTCCCTAGACTGGTGTTTGATCATACTTCTTAGTTTGTAGATTGTTGAGGGTGGGGGGATTCTTAAAGGAAAAAAAATTCATTTTCATCTAAAAAATGTGACTGGAGAATAATGAGGGGTTTGTGGATAATGTTAGGGAATGGTGGCAATCGAGCAGGGAGAGAATCATATTGGGAGTATTTTCATTTTGTATGGTATTTTGTGAATAATAATTAAGTCCAGTTACTATTATTGAGTTTACTCTTGAAAGGAAGGACCGGGTAGTGGTGTTTTTTACAAGTTAACTGAAAGGAAGGACTGGGTAATGGTGTTTTTTTACAAGTTAACTGATTGGCTAGTAACTAATTGTAATATTTCAGCCCGAGTCATTTAATAAGAGTGAACAATATTCATTGCACGTTTAGTTGTGCATGATAATTGAATCACCTATGCCATTGGGGGTGTAGTTGGATCTCCAGTCACAGTTCGAGAGCTAAAATTGAATTATTACATTCTTGTTCTAGTACTCTCTCCGTTCCACAGAGAGAGTTTCATTTGTTAATGTTGTATTTTTTCCCCCATGTTTACCCTTAAAAATAGTAAATTTAGTTTATTAATTATAGTGGCAAACTTGAAGACAGTTTGTCATTTTATTCTACCATTAATAAAAAGAAGACTCATTTGTCTGGAATGGCATTTTTCAATCGACCAAGAATGATATGTTTTACCTGTGACTTCAAGAGAAGTATATATGTGTATCTATGATTTACTGTTCTTTCTTTTTTCTACTTTTAACAGGAAACAAACGAAAATTTCGAAGATGCAAGCAATGAATTAATTCTCACTGACGAGGAGGTGGTGCGCTTCCAGATCGGGGAGGTATTTGCTCATGTGCCAAAGGATGAAGTCGAGACTAGGATAGAGCAGATGAAAGAGTCGAATGACAAAAACTTGGAGAAACTGGAGGAAGAGAAGGGATCCATTCTTGCACAGATGGCCGAGTTAAAGAAGATTTTGTATGGGAAGTTTAAGGATTCTATCAATCTTGAGGAGGATTAGTGCAATTTCAAGATTTTATTGTGCTTATTAGTGTCTCAAATTTTCATAGACTTTGTACCAGATTATAATGCACACTTAATGACTGCTTTGATATGGACAGATCAACTGTTACGGATCAGTTGTGTCAGCTGTGAATTGAATTCTGCTACTTCTTCCTAGGCAATGTTTTGTTTCATTAGTTTCTTGATACCTTCATCTTAAAATTATGTTGTGAAACGCGTGGCGTATTTCGTCTTATAGTTCCCCACTTCCCCTCTCCATAGTATGTTGTTTTGTTTCTTTAAGGCTATGTTTATTTGTAAAAAGCATGTTTAGGATTAGATTATTTGATCCCATGATAGGAGATTAATAGTCATTTAAATAGTTCTATGTATTATTTTTTTTTATCATTCCTAAGACTATTTATGAGGGATTATATAATCTCATGATGAATATATGATTAATAGTCTTGTTCATTTTAAGTTATTAAATGGCTTTATGAGACTAATAGTTCAATATTAAGAGACTAATAGTCCTTTGTCAAAGGATTAAATAGTGCAAAATAGTATTAAATTAAGATAAATAGTCTAATCGCAAGTATGTGTTTTGCAAACAAATATAGTCTAAGTGCCTATGGTGTAGAAGACAGCTTCTCTGCTGTAGCCCGCAGAAGATGGTCTGTGTCCGGCCATTAGAGGCAGCGGTGAGTACTTGTGTCAACCATGAGAAAACATGGCAACTAATTAATTTAAATGTGCTTCGTTTCTGTTATGGGTTCTCTATCCTCTGTGTTTATGGGAAGGGTGTTATCAAGCGGTCTTCTATCAGTTCTGCAAAATAGCAGTTTTTTGTGCTTCTTCAGATTTGGAAACACAGAAATGCTGATATTTTTGGACAAACGGTTGGATGTGAGCACTGTAATAGAAGATTTTGAACTTAAGACGGTGAGTGGTTTTCTCATTTTGGCCCTGCGGTTTATATTTGCTTTCGGGACGTGTGCTTGAAGTCTATGGAAATCCATAATAAGCAAAGAAAGGGCCGGAAAGAGTGATATTGGCATATAGCTTGAATATGGTACCAATACGTGGGCTGAATCCTTGGCATTGTGAACAGGTTTGAAATTGGCTGCACAGAGACGCCTTTGGTTGTGCTAGAAAGTGAATCTTGCGCCTTGTCCTGTTGTGGGGCAGCTTACTCCTACAACAAATTTTTTTTATGTACTAAAGAAAAGTGAATTGCATTTTTGATCGACTTTATTATAGAGTTTCCACAGATTGGCTGCTCATGCATATTGCCTAGATATTGCAAGGAAACTCCTTGTTTCAGATTGGTGTGTACAGTAAGGTGGCTGATACTTTGGCCTATTTAAAGACAAAATATGCTTTTAATTCACAATCTTGCTTGCCTATAGCAGTAAAGGTAGCTCTGCAGTCTGCAGGAGGAATAGTTTATGCCTTTCCACTTTTAGATATCCTATAAATGATGAGTGATTTTCTGAAGTTTAGGAATTTTTTTATTTCTTCTTTTGTGCGTGTATTTAGACCTTCTGTCATTCATTGCTTTAACTTTGATTATAACAAAACGATGCCTATACAAGGTTGTTTAGCAATAATCCACTCTTTAGTTTAGCGATAATCCATTCTTCTAATTTGGCAGTGTGTTATAATAATAAATTCTATAAGCAGTACAATATTTTTTAAATAGCTTGTAATATGCATATAATTTAAAATAAAATAAATTTATGTCAATTTTAAATTTAAAAATATTTTAAATTGACTCTAAAAAATTGATAATAATTTTATATTTGAAACCGAAGAGTATAAAATAGAAAGTAGTGTAAAAGTGTTAGATATTTGATTTCAAATGAATTTTAAATGCTATAACGACACATTTTTTAATAATACTTTATAACATAAGCGATCATCTTCAGCACTTGGTCCACCTCTTCGTACCTAATAATGCCATGCCTGTTGCACTTTAATACATGAAAAAATTATCCTACGCTTCTAGAAAATAGTTCTAGTTTCCACGTATGGTGAGATCCGTGTGAAACTCACCCTCATGTGAAAAAATAGAACAAACAGTAATTATACTCTAAGAATATAAAATAACTCCTCTAATACATGGGATAAATGGTTAGGGACTGAGGATACTCCTTCGGTTCCATTAAAAAAAAAGTTTTATATAAGAAAAAAATTTGTTTAAAGCTGATGGTAATATGAAATGTGACAATGTTCACAAGTTTAAACACCATAATTTTACTATCATATTGCCACTAATAAATAAATATTATGTACTCTTTTATTTTTTAAATTATAAGATAATTATTGTTGACTTTTGATAGAAAGTACAAAACATTTCAACTCAAAATTTAGATAATTTATTAAAAAATACTGAAAGAATAAATCTTACAATAAGTAATAAATTTTAAATAGTTCATAATATTTATCAATATATCGACTAAAATTAAATTAATGTTAATTTTGAGTTTGAAGATGTTTTAATTTAACTTCAAAAAGTTGATAACAATTTTATATTTTAGAACATCAGAAGGATATATTTTTAGAAACAAAAATGAAAGAAAAAATTATATTTAAATTTTACAAATAAGATTTTTTTTAAATATTTTTTGGTCGGAGTATCAAGTGGGTCGATAACGTGTGTTGTATTGTGGCAATTGAGAAAGCAACATAAGTGAGCTAAGGCCATTTCTAGTATTAATTAGGATTTGATTGAATTCAGTTGCCATCTTTTCACAAATTCTTTCATTTTTTGCAAACAAACTTCCTCACTCACTACTAATTATCCCAATAGGCTCCCAACAAACTGCCCTTGGTTACTTGCATTATGTTTGGTAGGAAGGTAAGATAAAAGATGGGAAGATTGGAGGAAAAGAAAAGGTTCCAAGTCAACACCACAAAACTAGTAATATGTAATCTTCTCTACTAACAAACTCAAAATACTGTTTATATTACTGAGCATTTGTAACATTTGAAAATTCAAATGCAGTTCCAAATTTTGTTCTATAAACAATTTATTTAGAAACAATTTATTTAACTTGCAAACGCAACATTTGAAACTCAAACAAAGTGTTTTGGAGTTCAAATGCAATGCACCAAAATTATTGCAATGCATTTGAAAATCCAAACATTACAAATGTTATCGTCGTAAATACCGTAAACACTAATAACCAAATAAACTCTGATCACTACCAAGTTAACACCGGAAACACTAATAACCAAACAAACTCTGATCAATACCAAGTTGGTCAGAACCCAAGACTGCCCCGAATTGTGGATGGAGTGATCATGAATTTTACCAGATGACTAAAGGATGAATTTTACTAGATGACTAAAGGCACGTTTATTTGAGGAATTGGATTAAGGACTACTACGAGTGATATGCACATCAATTAAATCAGCATGTGCACAATTTAACAAATTTGCATTAACAGAAGATTTTAATTGCACTAACAATTAACCAACAAAGACTTCTGTTGTGACTTGTGTGTGCGTGTATACGACCAGCATAATCTAACACAAGTATCATGAACAAGATTCAATATATGTACCTTATCGATTAAGCATCTTTTAGAAAGAAATAAAGCTTTAATCACAATTCCAGAATACAGCCCCATTGTAGATGTGTGTAAACACTTCTAAATCTATAATTTTTTTTATTTAAAAAAAAAAGTGAGTGAAACTATATACAGCAAGTAGAAGGGGGAAAATAGAAGAAAGAAAGACAACTCAACTCACAGACAACCAAATGCCATAACAAATTTCGGTCAAGATAGAGTTTGCTGTGCTAAATTACAAATGCACCACCAACCAGGAAGAAACACAAAGAAATAGCAATGTCAAAAATGAGTAACGGATAAAGTAGAAGATACAGCCTCCATTATCCGACCAGAACCAAAATTCAAAAAGAATATTCAACAAATTGTAATACTAATAAAAATACCCAAAATTTCCAATTAGAACTGCAGAAGTGCTTTGAGAAATCAAATAACTGCCACAAAGTACGCATTTATAAAACTTCCAAACTCAGCGTAAGCAGGCAGCATTTGTTCACCAACCATCACCAAACACAAAAAATTGTAACACTAGAAAGAGGGTTAAAAAACACACTCAATCCATTATTACATAACACAAACAAACCAAAGTTTCCCAATTACAACTAGGGTCCACAAGTCCGACTAAAGCCACAAAATAGCCTTTAAATTTAGACAAATTTCAATTAAGACTGTAAGGCATGGATTTTTAGAGGCAAGTTTATCACTTTTCATAACAAAAGAGACTTAGTAAGATATTTATCATTAGTCTTAACATAAAGGAATGCATTTCATTTTGAAGCAAAATTGAGAAAAACAATGTAAGACATAGGAAGAAATACAACAGTGAAGAAACAAGATAAGGTATGATGGTATCACAGGTGATTTATAGCTTCTGCACATGTGATTATTGTAGTCGATTCCTACCGGTGATTTTCACTGTCTACTTTCTTTCTAGAACACTGAAAACAAAAACAAGAAAAAGGAAAACATGCAAATTTTCCCACTCAATCAATTTAATTAGCATGTGCTTTATCAAGTATTCCTAAATAGATGATTTTAATTGCATTGAAAAATTAACCAGTAAACACTTGCGCACAAATATTATGATATGCATCAACTAGCAAAAATCTCAGGAACAAAGTTGAACTAACTATGTAGCTTATCAAGTAAGCATCTATTGGAAACAAAGAGAGCTTTAATCATAATACCAGAAATAAAAAACCATTAAAGATTTGCCTATAACTTCCAAACCAATAATAAAAGTATAGTGAAAGAAAATAAATACAGAAAGAAAAAGGGAAAGAAAAAAACTTAGAAAGAAAGAAGGAAAGGAATACCACTCAATTCAGGTATAGACCCATTTCGACCTACATTTCAAAATTACAAATTCACCACTAATCCAAAAGAAGGACATAGACAGCGCACAAGTGACAATGCCGCAGAAAGAGAAACAGCCAAAACAGATGATCCTAGCATTCATTATCCAAGAACTGAAAATTTCAAAATCAACCCAACCAATTGTAACACTAACAGAACCCCAAAATTCCAAATGACACAATTGTCGAAGAAGCCAATAATTGACACAAAGATACCCATTTAAAGACTTCTTAACCCAGACTGTAACTGGGCTGCAGCCTGCATTGGTTCACCACCAACTGCTGAAAGCATAACACTGGAAAGAGGTTTCAGTAGACTCAGAAATCAACCAACTATACTAGCATAACATGAGACACCCAAATCCTGAAGGCCAACAATTTCCATAACTTTCAACCAACACTATAATTCCGTCCCATTTGTTCACCACCAACAACCGAAAGTAACCCATTTTCTGCAGCCTCTTCCTCATCCAAAAACAAGTCCTCCGTACCTCTAAATGCCGCGTGCAGGCCAACAACCACAACCCCAATTATCAAACTCAGTAACACATTCAAACCCACATGAGTAAACACCAATGCAACAATTGTAATCAAACTCAATCCAGCAAGAACAACCCGGTCATCAAAAGTCCGACCCAACAACACAAGCGGGTCATTGCGAAAGAAGTAAAGGAAGAACCAGGCCACAAACACAATCAACAACACAATCATTGATACTGGATGATAGACGAGGCTTAGGAAGAGTATAAGCAACATTACCATTGCGTAATTGACCCGGAAGTAGTTGACGTTTCGCCTGATTCGAGTCATAGCGTCGGTATAACCGTACGGTCGAGAGAAGCTGGATGGCTCAAAGAGTTCTCTCCACGGGCGGCGCGTGGCGATCATGGACATTGAACAGATCCTTTAATGTATTCTGGCTCTGTGCGATAAAGAAACCAAATCTTGGGCGTTGATGTGCAATTAAAGAGATAGGTCAAGAGAAAGAAATCGATAAATTAAGAGACAGAAACCCTAGCCCTAGTCCTCAGAATTTCTGAGTTTCTCTTCTCTTGGGAAAATGGGAGCTGAGAAGTTCGATTTTATGCATATGTGACGTCTTCAGCTCTTCTCATTTGGAAAAGAAACCCCGTAAGTTGCCAATATTTTAAAATTGAATGAAACACATTACACCCAGAATACTAAAAAATGTGACACACCCCAAATTTAGAAACGTTGCTACGATTTTATAAATTTCACTTATATTTTAAGGGTAAAAATATCACAAACACATTAAAATAATTAAAAAATAAATAAATAAATTCATACTAAGCCTCGCTCCAGTCTCCACCTTCCTCCAATTCGTACCCTCAATCTTTCAGTTACGAGTTTTCTTCTCTAATTATCCCTTTTGAAGCACCACCCTCCCTAATCTCTCTCTTTCTTTCTAAAATTAACCGTCTCCCAAAATTATTCTTCCACCAGCACAACTAGATGTGTGCAAAATATTCGATTTTTTATCGAATTGATTCATATCGGTATCGACAGTATCGGTATTTTTGATTTTTTTTTTATACTTTTCGGTACCGGTGGCGGGATGAAGAATTTTAAATTTGATAAAAATTGAAAAAATCAAATTTAATAATAATATAATAATTAAGTTTTAACAAAAGCCTCTTCTACATGTATATATATATAGTTATTACACCAAGCCATAAGGATGCACGTGCAGTGCACTACTATACAAGGCTTGGAGATGCTAGGTTACGAGAATGGCAAAATAATGTGTGACGTATGTGCAAAAAGGAAGGATCAATTTAACCTAATTGATATATTATGGATTATCGAAATATTAAGGTGTATGATATGTGTATATTTGGAAATTATTAAGGAATTGACATTAATTCATTGAAATGAGGCAAGCATTTGTATGATGTATAAATACAGAAGGTAATACTCCTGAATATGAGTAAAAGGAATGTAGATTGCACATATGCTAAAAATTGACATATGTGTATTAAGTAAGCGAACGAAAGAATGTAAAAGTCGAGAGATGGTAATATGAGCATAAAAGGATAAAAGAGAATGAATTTTGGTAATCCGAGCAGGGTTCGCTTTTCGAAGAAGCGATTTATGGAAAAAGTGAGATTATGACTATTTGAGGTGTCCGGAGTTGAAATTTATGAAATGTGGAACTCAGAAGATTCGTAGAAAATGAGAAATGTATTTTATGGTAAAGAAAAGTTATTTAGTCGGTTTGCAATTAAATAACTAATTAAGTTATAAAATGAGACTACGTGAATATAGCACAGTGGGAAATGAGTGACCTAGATGGTCGATTAAAAGAAAAATCATTTTAAAGAAGCATGAAATGAATTAATGAGAAGAAAGTATAAAAGTTGGTTTGGAAGAGAAAAATTACATGAAAATTGAAATTTTAGAAAAAATGGCTAAAGAACAAAATGCTCCTCAACAAATTATTTAATGACCATTGTGTCCTAAAGGGTAAAATGACCAAAATACCCTTTTCAAATTAAGTAATGACCTATGTGTCCCAAGAGGTGAAATGATAAAAACGCCCTTCACTAATTATGTGAAATGACTAAAACGTCATTGGGTTGAATTAGCCATGGTCAAGTTTAGTTAACTCAAATTGAGTTAACTCTCATATATTGCAAGCAAGAGCTCTTCCTCTTCATTTTAACTTTGCTGGAATTATGCCATAAGTGAGAGAAAAACCATGGAAGCCATGGAAGTTGAGAAAAATAGCTTGAAATCTTGATGATCGGATGGTTGGATGGTTATGAAGCAAGAAGAAAAGATGAACCTCTCTTCACGAGGAAGCTTTCTATGTAAAGAAGTTGGGCATACAAGAAGGTATGATTATGTTTGAGCCATGAATTTTGGTATTTATGTATTTAAATTTAAGAATAGATAAAGCCATGCATGAATTTTGGTATATATATATATGTTGGTTATGTAAGTTGTGTGTCAAAAGTGTGTTTCATGTGAAACCCTAAGTGTTGAAGTTATAGAACAAATGTGACATACTATTTATGTATACATTCAAAGCTAGAAAGCATGATTCATGAATGATCATGTGTTATATATGGTTAGAAGTGATGAAAACCTAGATGAAGAGATTGAACATGGAGAAATCAAGTGAGATTTCATGTTAGATAGCACACTAGATGCTTTGAAGGTTGAAAGGTATGATATGTGAAGAGAAATTATAATACTAGACTATAATTTCCATGCAGACCAAATCATAATCTGTAAAGTGCTTTAAAAGGTGCATGTATAAGTTATACGGACTTACAAAGTTGTTAAATGTGTATGTGGTAGCCTATGTGGTGTATGGAGTTCAAGATATCAAAATTGAGTTTAAGGATGAAATTAAATTAAGTTGACAAAGTACCACCAATATGAGATTTTTGGCCATTTTGTGTAATTGGAGATCAAATGAGACCAAATAGCTAAGTTGAATGTAAATACATGTATTTGAGCTGATTTGGGAGTCATTTGGCGTTTATGGTGACAATTGAGAAGTTTAAACGTTTTAAAATGTTCGCCGACGCCTAAATTGAATCATTTGAAAAAATGAATTTAAATAAAAAGTTCTAAACTTTTTGAAGGCCCATGCAAGTCAAATATGTGCTATATGTGTTTAAGGATGTGTTAGAATCAAGTTTTACAAAAAGGGGCTAAGAATAGTATGGATTTTGGAAATGAAAAAGTTTGTGAAAGTTATTGAAAATGACACTAAAGAGTTTTTGGCAATTTTGAGGAACTAAAGGTAAAATAAAGTCAAACGACTTAGTTTTATGTTATTACACGTGTTTAGGTTGATTTGGTAATCAACAGACGGAAGTTTGAACGAAATGGCGACTCGAATGATTGAAATCGATCGTTTCGACTCGAAATGGATTTTTATGGACAAATATCTCCTCGTGCGAAGTTTATAGTTTTAAAAGTTTGGACATGTCATATATAAGTTATATGAATTTTTTCAAGGGTTATAATGAAGTTTTAAAACAAATGGCCAAAAATCGCAAAGTTGGTAAATTTTGGTTTTAAGGTTGAAAACGAGTTTAAATGCCCTCCTATGGGCTAGTGTTTCACTGATTATGAGAAGCCAAATGAGGCAAGTAATTTTTTTTTAAAATACTAGATAGTAAGACCTAGTACTGTTCCAAATTTGGACTTGATTGGATGTATAGTGAAGGAATTAAAAATCAGCAAAGTGGCAACAAAAATTAGAAAAGTATGATGTAGAGGCACTACGCTGGGGCGTAGTACACTGTTCCCAACCTTGAAGACTTCGTGGCCAGCGAAGTCTGAAGCAGCTGTGGCGCAATGTACTACTATTCACAGAAAATTTTTAAAGTGTCCAAAATGCGACGTTTTGATTCAGAATGATAAACATAAGCTATGTAAACCCTAGATAGATAAAGAATAAACTCTATAAAGAGTGTTAAGGTATAATAAAATAATAAATGACATAATATAATATGCCTAAAACTTAGTCAAATCATGATATGAGTTATGAAAAATGTAGATAACGAGTTAGAATGTATTATTAACCCACATAAGGTATAATACATCACATGTGAAACGATTAGAGACGAATGGTCATGTAATTATGAGATAAGTTTGATAAGTTATGTAATATTCTGAACTTGTGAGAGAGTTATAATCTGGCTTTATATGAATAAATAAAGCTTAAATTACATCTTATATGTGTTATGGAATCTTCGTTATTGTTTATTTTCGTGTTTCAGTTCGAGTATTCAACCTTTGCACGTAAAAGGAGAATAAAAGCTTTTTTTCAAAAATATGAAAATAAGTTAAAACCTAAACCTTAACCCTAGGGTCCAAACCTTAGAAAATCTAACCTAAGCCCTCGAGCGAGATGTGTACATCGAAATGACATTCTGTTTTAGGATTTATCTTTCCTACGCTTTGAAAACACGTTATAGCTGATAAAATTTTTTCTCGAAAAGCGCGCCGAGAACAGGACAAAATAGGGAAAAGACAAAAATGATTAATTTTTTATCTTTTTGGTCGTCTAACCATTTTTTGAGAAATGGTCGCCAAAACACTATTCATCAAAAAATGTGCCAAGTCTTTTGGACTTTTCACTTAATAGAATAGTGTTTATACGGAATAAAACTCAGGAATATCAAAATTTTAAATCAATAGAAGTTAACCATTTGGTTGAAATACGAGAATAATACGATGTAGAATACTAGTAGAATACGAATATTATACAATATATTATACGAAAGATTATATGAGATTAATACGAGAATAATACGATGTTGAATACGAATATTATACAATGTATTATACGGAAGAAATACGTATAAATACTAATATGTTATACTATTTAATTAATTAGTTAAAATCAAACTAGGTTATGTGTAACTAAGTTAGTGTAACCAAACGAGGAAAAACTAGCACGATTACACTAACTGGAAAAGAACTAGCATGACTTGCTTGGAACTAAATCCAAGTGAAAATGAATCGACCAATCAAAAGAATGGTGATGTAAGCGATGATGCAAGCGCTATGGTGCAAAGTCTAATAAGTGGAGGTAAAAATGCGATTAATGAAACTTGGTTTTTCTATAAATAGGAAGCTAATCTCTTTATTTTTCTCATCATCTTCCAAAGAAAAAATTCAAGTATCAAAGCTATACATATATTAAGAGAGAGTTCTAGTGAGTTACTACTATGAAAATTGCAAAGAAATAGTTAAAGCTTGCAAACACCAAAGGTACAATCTCTAGTAGTTATTATGTTCAATTTTTCTTTCCTCTTTAATTTTTCAAAAGCTCAAGGACGCGAGTTGTAGTCATGTACGATTGTCGTTCTTCATGTTCTTCACATGTTCTTGAGCCTTTCTATATTTTGTAGTAGTTATAATGTCGAATTTCAATTCGTAGTTTAAAGTTCAATGAACATACGTCGTTATCATGTACGGTTTATCCGTTCTCCGTGTTCTTCGTATGTTCTTGAACATTTTTATAAATTGTTTTAATCAATTATGCAAGCCGTTATAATGACCAAATTTTGTCAATTATAAAGTGTAATAATCACGTATGTAAGCAGTTATAATGCTCAAATTATTTTAAGTACGAAAACCAAAAGCTCAAGAACATGGTCGTTACCACGTACAGTTTATCCATTCTTCGTGTGTTCTTGAGCAAAAGTCACGAATATTTCTATAAGAAGGTTTTTGATTCATTATTTTTATGTTATAAAGTGTTATTGAGTCTTATAACATGATTTCTTAAAGATTTAAAGCAAGCAGTACCATGTTTCACATGGTTAACCTTAAAAATGTTGTTCAAAACATGCTCACTGACTATTTTTGCTAAAATCCGAAAACTTAAAATCCGAATATTCTTTATCAATATAAATGAAAGTTGTAGATCATGAAATTCTAAGCAATTTAGACTCAAGAATTACTTTAAAATATTTTCTTATGAAAAAGTTATGACAGTTATCGGAAAGGACGTCAAAGTTGAAAATATCTTAGTGACCCTCGGATTTTTGGCACCACAAATAAGGTTTTGAGTTAGCCATACCTCCTAAACATTCTGCGAGTGAAAATAGTCTAGTTTAGGTATAAAAAAAGTTATAAAACAAGTAAATTTGATGAACTAACTTTCGGTACGCGAAACCCTTTATATATGCGCTTTAAACGATTACCGAAAAACCTTAAATTGTGCTCAAGGCAAGTTTTCTATCCTTAACCTTTGTTTACTTTCTCTTGATGTGATTTATACATTTTTTAGAAGCAACGTGTTATAAATCTTTGATATGTGAGTTATTGCTTCTTGTTTCGGTATAACATGAAAAATGAAATGCTTATTCGCGATATATTTTGAATCATGCTTTATTATATTAAACCAAGTTGTCTTGGGGCGATCCTAACATATTAAGTAAACTGAGATGAACAAGTATGTATCATCGTTCATAATTAGTCCAGTGTTTAGTATGTTATGCATAACATAGGATGTCGTTATGTTGATCCCTTTTCTATATCAACTGCAAAAGGTTCTAAGTTGAAAGGCAAAGAAAAGTTCAAGGTCTAACCACCACTCAGTCTTACTATGTTAAGAACATTTGTTATATCATTTGTTGTGTCATGAATCCTTACAATCCATATCGGTGTGAGTTCACTTATATACTATGTGTTTAAGACTTGCTGAGCATCTTAGCTCACCCTTGCATAAACCTAACTTGCAGACATACCTAAGAGCTCCAGTTCAAAGAAGAAAGGAAAGAAGAAATGCGTAGACTAGTTTATTGCTTTCCTCAACTATTCTTAACTGTAGTCATAATGACATTTTGTAATAAGAACAAGTTCCACACATGTGATCGAATATTATATAAATATTATCAAGTTTTACCACATTCTCTTGTTATGTCTTTACTTTGATTAAACTTAGAATTGTTTAAAACTTAACACGGTATTAATAATGATCGTTTTATCTTAATGAGGATCGGTAAATAACTTGTGAGTGCTGTACATTCGAGACAGGACTAAGCGATGTTGACTGGTCAAATCCATCCTTAAGGTTCCTCGGACCCAGGTATAACTCGTTATTACTATTCTGAATGTCGGATAAGAAGGATTATTAATATGAAGAGATATCACTATAAACAAATATATTTCGAATGAGGGTTTTAACTAGTTGGGTAATGTTCTGTACGAAAAGAGAATTTTGCACCGAACAAAGATACAACCATTTTTCACGGATAAAGATGCAAACATTTATCACGGGTGAAGATGCAAACATTCACCGCGAGATTCTCTATTCCCAAGAGCCGTCCTAATGATTTAATGCCATGGATGTTGGAACATGTAAAGTTATAGAATATCTAAGTATTAAGGATAATATATTTCGATTAAGTATTAAGTCTCTTGTATCGATTGCAAGGACTTGATATATAATAATGAAAGATCTTTGGGAATTATGATGAGAACTTTGTTTATGAACAAAGGAAATCATCCATAAACCTAATGATTTAGCATTTATAGTGAGCACTAAGTCAGCTATAGTAAGTATAGTGATTTGCGGGCATTACAAGTTATATTAAGTTTTATGATCCTATACTAATATATAGGTACAATGTTGACAGATAAGGTTTGGACTAGCAACCTGAGGCAAGAAAGGATAGAAAAGCCAAGCGAGGCGGTAAAGGTTAAGTATATAAAGCATTCCAGGCAAGTTTTTTAGACTTAAGTGTACTAATTGATCTACGTGAACTATATGATAGTTGAAATGTGCACTTCGTGCAACTATGTGTGTAACTATTAAGTGAAATATGTGGCATTAAGCATAGCATGGTAAAGTAAAGGATGCATGTCGCATGAATATAAACTGTAAGCATGAAAAGTGTTATCTGATTGACTTGTTGAGCCTATGTGCTCACTCTTGCCATGAACTAACATTTTAGGTAAAAGTACGAGAAGACCGAAGGTTCCGGTGCGGCTAAAGGTAAAGATTGATGAAGACATAGATAACCGTGAAAGAAATCTGTTATGTGTATCTATGTAATATGGCCATTCAGATAGTTAAATATAAACTTACAATGGTAATCAGGGATATATGATTTGTAAATTCTATAGAATGAAATATGCATGTATGTGTTATCCAGGGAAAAATTATAAAAAGATAAGGTTATATAGTATTGTAAGTCAAGTCTGATATGTATAATAGAACTCATATGTATGGTACAGATGTATAAAACAGGATTATGTATGGTACAGAGCTATGTGATCAAGATCAGGTACAATACATGTATATGTAAACATGGCCATTTATGATTAGTTCATGGCAAAATTTTATTTACAGGTTATGTGAATCATAAAAATATATGTATGTTTATGAAATGTAATAAACTAGGTCATAACTTATTTGTATATGATCTAAGTTATAGTAAAGTGAACGTTACGATCCTGAGGTAAGTATTGATAGTAAGTTTAAAAAAATATATATATATGGACCGCATTATGGCCAAAGGCTTGGTTTTTAAAAGTTACATGTTAAGTTTTAATGCACGAGATCGTCGTTAATATATTTTATGATTATAAAATATGATTTTAAGATTAATGATTACGTTATCCAGACATAATTGGATTAAATAAGGAATGTTGGGATTTCAATGCGTTACAATTTTGATCCAATGGCCTAAATTTCATCTTGCTTTATTTTGTTCTCATTGGTCGAAAAATAATCACATGGATAGCTAGCTTGGATTTTGATTGGTTAACTCAATTTTACATGGATTTAGTTGATAATTAATTAGTGTAACTAGTGTTTCTTTACCTAGTTTAGTTAATCTAACTTATTTTTCTTTTTTTATCCATGATTGGTCCATTTAAGTTCACATGGATTACAATTCTCGCACGTGATTGATCGAAAATATTTTAGTTGGATTATTAGTTAGAATTTAGTTTCATTTCAATTAGTTTGTAACTAGGTTTAGGTCTAGATTAGGTTTCCTAATCTAGTTATCTCCAACCTAGTTTATTTTTAAGTATTTTAGTTGAATTGATCCTTACTAATTTAAAAGCCAGATATAACAGAATTTTGTTCCGAATAAACACTATTCTGTGAACTGAAAAGTCAAAAAGACGTTGCACGTTTTTTAGTGAATAGTATTTTCGACAACCATTTCTTAGAAAATGGTTAGACGATCAAAAAGGCAAAAAAATATTTCTTGTCTTTTCCCTATTTTATCTTATTTTCGACGCGTTTTTCGAGAAAAACTTTTATCGGCTAAAATGTGTTTTCAAAGTGTGGGAAAGATGAATCCTGAAACAGAATGTGATTTTGATGTACACGTTTTGCTCAGGACCCTAGGTTATGTTTTTTAGGGTTTAGACTCTAGGATTTAGGGTTTAGGTTTTATCATCTTTTTGATTTTTGAAAAAAAAAACTTTTATTCTCCTTTAATGTGCTAAGGTTAGATACTCGAACCGAAACACAAAAATAAGCAATAACGAAGATTCCATAACACATAAGATGTAATTCAATATTTATTTATTCATATAAAGTCGGATTACAACTCTTTCGGAAGTTCGGAATAAAATATTACATTCACCCCCCCTTAAAAGAATTTTGTCCCCGAAATTAACTTATACAATTAAGAAAATAAATGTGGATATTCTATCTTCTAATTCCCACATTGCTTCTTCCATGGATTGATTTCTCCATACGACCTTGACTGAAGGTATGACCTTGTTTCGCAAGACTAACAATAATTTTACCAGGAACTCCTCGTAGCTTAGATCTGTAATGATATGCGAACTTGGAATATCGTAAATTAATAAGTTATTAATAACAAGTAAATGTTTGAAAGTGACAAGTGTTTTGGGACAAGCCATGCATGGAGTATTTAATTGTGGAATTTAATTTCAAACTTAATGAAACAAGTTTGGATCAAAAAGGAGTTGAATTGGATCAAATTAGAGCAATGTATGGATTTTTGGGAATTAAAATTTCCTAGCAATTAGGGATAATGACCATATCACCCTTATCAATTTGGAAAATAACATGTGTATCCTAAGTTGGTTAAAAGTCCATTATACCCTTGTTTAAGGATGGGAAATGACTTGTTTAACCTTAACCAAGCTTGAGTTAACTTAACCATTCATGGTTAAGTGTTGGAAGATTAATATAGCACATATATGTGTATTATACGTATGTAGCAAGTGTTCATTTCATTTTCCAGCAAAGAGAGCTTATAAGAGAGAAAAGAGAGAAGCAAGTCTAGGGTTGCTAAGAAATTGTAAGAGATTCAAGGAAAATAGCTCAAGACAGGTGAAAAAGTTACCAAAGGTGGATCATCCAACACTCACAAGGTTTCTAGCAAGGAGAAGAGTAGCAAAAAGAAGGTATAAATAATGTTTAAGCTATGAAACTTGTTGTTTTGTGTTTAAATGTAAGGAATGATGAAGCCATGCATGTATCTTGGTGATATATGTGATGATTATGTGATTTATGTGCCATATGATTGAATTGTTATGAAACCCTAAGCATAAGTTGGCTAGACAAAGGTAGTACACTATTCATGTGTAGTTTCAAAGTTGGAAAGCATAATTCATGGATGATTATGTGTTATATGTGGTTAGAAATGATGAAACCCTAGTTGAAGGTGATGATCATGTGGAATACATGTGTTAATCTGTGCCTATAAGCTTAGTAGATGCATGGAAGGCTTAAAAATATAGCTTGTTATGGAAAAGTTGCAATATTAGGCTAGAATTTGTTTTTAAACCGGATCATAATCTGTAAAGTGTTTTGGAAGGTGCATGTAGAAGCTACACATGCACACAAAGTTGCTAATTGAGTATGTGTTGACATATATGTGCATGGTGTGCAAGAATTCAAACTTGGCTTATGAATGAAGTTTTTACAAAGTTGGTATAATGTAACCAATGTGCAATTTTGGCCATTTTGTGTGATTGAAGGTCAAACATCACATCTTGTCGCTGAGTTATTGGTGTATTTTATCAAGCTATGTCATGGAACTGATAAATCTCTGTGTTGTACGAGGCTCGGGAACTCTCACCGCGTTGTCTTTTTGGTCCTATGGCTCACTAACAAAATGCAAGGTGATTACCCAACCTTACTCCAGAAAATTGCAGCCAAATAAGCACACTTTATTCTTTCAGGAATTTTAGCGAACACTTGGTGTGCACCTTTAAAATCATGAACCAAAGATGCTCCCCCAAACTTGGATTCTACCACCCACTGTGGGTTTATCAATTTGAGCAACCCAATCACATATTCGAAGCCCAATTACAGAGTAAATTCAAACTCAAAAAGAACATTTACTCTTCCAACTGGGGGTTAAAGATGTTGTTCTTAACTTTAATGCAGTACCCAAGCCCTGAATTGAAGTCGTTGGTGGGATAAACGAACAAGAGGGCAGAATGCTCAGCGAGACCTCATTGACTTTGGCGAGTCCTCTTTGGTTTCAGCAATATAGAGGCTTCAGTTTGGAATAGGTTGGTTTGAAACTTCCTTGTTGCACTTAGATTGTAAGATGAAAGGTTGGGAGTGTGCTCTAGAGTTCGAATAGTTGATGGATTGCACAATAAACTCAAACCCCAGTCGAGACTCTTATTTCCCTCTCTTGCACGTGCAGCTCCTATTTTTGGGGCAGTCCAGTCAAGCGCCTAGGCGCTTGGTAGGCGCTTACTAGGCACTCTACCAGCGCTTAGGCGCTCTTAGCTCCTGTTCTCAGCCTCCTTTGTTGCATTAATTCCCTCCTTGTGTATGCTACTTGTACCTACCATGAGACAAATAGTTAGTATTAACAACACATGATTTTTAGAAATAATCTAACTACAAATTATGAAATCTTAACATAATTTAACTCCATAAAAGCTTAAAACTATAAAATTAACACTTTGGGTTGCCTCCCAAACAGCGCTTGGTTTTAAGTCATCAGCCCGACTTTGCCCTTTTCAATCAACGTTGGCGAAGATGATTGAGATTTTCTGACGATCAAAATCACCACCCAGATAATGTTTCAACCTTTGGCCATTCACTTTGAAAGTTTGCTTCGTAGCTAAATCCTCCAATTCCACCGCTCCATGTGGAAATACTTGAATGATAGAGAACGGACCTGACCACCTCGACTTAAATTTTCCTGGGAAGAGTTTCAAATGGGAGTTGAAGAGAAGAACTTGTTGACCCGGCTCAAAATTCCTCGGGATGATCTTCTTGTCGCGCCATTTCTTTACCTTATCCTTATATAATGTAGAGCTTTCGTAGGTCTGGAGACGAAATTCATCAAGCTCATTTAATTGCAATAATCGCTTTTCACTCGCTGATGTTGCATCAAAATTAAGCTTTTGGAAAGCCCAATACGCGTTATGCTCAATAGCTGGTTTAGCCCCTTCTTCGAGTAGAATCTTGTGCATGCAAACAGTCGGACTATTTCCCTTTGTATCCAAATATGCATACCTAAGATGCTTAGGTAGTTGTTTAAGCTCTAAAGGTGGCAGTTTCACTAATGAAGTTTTAGCTCTAACATTAGACTTCCCCAAGTAATCAAGTGCTTCAAATTGCTGTTGAAACTGAGAGTGCCTTGGTGAAGAATCCAGCAGTTGCACATACTCCATAGCTTCTGAATATTCTGAAATTTCTTCATTAACAATAGAAGTCTCAAGAGGATCAAGAGCATTATTACTTGCAAGCATTTCGTTAACTGCTCCATCAACCAAATCAACTCTGAGGCATTCATCAACATCACTGGGGAATTTCATTGCCTTAAACACGTTGAAGGTTACCTCTTGGTCTTGCACCCGCATAGTCAGCTGTCCTTTCTGAACATCAATCAATGTTCTCCCTGTTGCAAGAAATGGTCGACCCAGAATGATTGGAATGTCTCGGTCCTCCTCAAAGTCTAACACGATGAAATCCGCCGGAAATATGAATTTGTCGACTTTAACCAAGACATCCTCCACAATCCCCCGCGGATAAGTGAGTGATCTATCTGCTAACTGAAGAGTTACATTTGTGGGAGTGGCTTCTTTCAAACCAAGCTGCTGATAAACCGAGAAAGGCATGAGGTTGATACTTGCACCCAAATCGCATAAGCACCGGTTGAAAAATTGGCTCCCAATTGTGCATGGTATAGTGAAACTACCCGGATCCTTAAGCTTCGGTGGAAGTTTCTTTTGTAAGATGGCACTGCACTCCTCCGTTAAAGCTACAGTTTCAAATTCTCCCAATCTTCTTTCCTTTGACAAAATGTCCTTCATGAATTTGACGTAGCTGGGCATCTGTTCCAACGCATCTGCAAATGGAATGTTGATTTGTAACTTCTTAAACACCTCCAAGAATTTCGAAAATTGCATGTCCAATTTCCGTTTTTGCAATCTCTGTGGAAATGGAACAGGCGGTACCAATGAAGCATTTCTATCCATTTGAGCTTTCTCCTTTGCCTGTGCATCTGACTTAGTCCCCTTTTCTTCAACTTCTTTTTCGATTTCTTCTTTCTTCTTTTTCTCTTCTCTTGGCAACTCCTGTTTTGCCTCTTGCAATTCTTTCCCATTTCTAAGCATAATAGCTTTGCAATGCTCTTTCCCTTCTCTTTTTGGATTCACCTCTGTGTCGCTTGGCAAATTTCCATGAAGACGGTTATTCATTGCATTTGCCAACTGTCCCATCTGATTCTCTAAGTTATGAATTGAAACTGCTTGGCTTTTTATGTTCATGTCCATCTGATTCATAATCTTGTCTTGCGCACTCATCCTTGACTCTGTTCCAGCCATGAATTTTACCAACATTTCTTCCAAGTGTGACTGTTTCTCTGGTTGTTGAAGGGGTTGATCGTGAAATCCGGGGGGGTTGGATTGCCTTGGAGCATTCTGTGGATAGGTTTGATTATCTCTCCATGAAAAGTTCGGGTGGTTCCTCCACCCCGGGTTGTAACTGTTGGGGTTACTTGTGTTCTGTTGTCGGTTATAATTCCCCAAATACTGCACTGACTCTGAACTAATGGCGCATTGATCACTGGAATGACTTCCAGCACATAGCTCGCACACCATTGCTACATTCTGCACATCCTTTGCACCCATAGCATCAATTTTTCTTGTCAAAGCCGCAATCTGAGATGTTACTTGAGATGAAAACGCTGTAACTGCATCCACCTCAATGATCCCAGCTACCCGTGGTTGGTTCATCCTTGCAGTTGGCCACTGATAATTGTTGGCTGCCATAGTTTCCAGCAATTTATAAGCTTCATCAAAATTTTTAGCCATTAAAGCTCCTCCTGCTGCTGCGTCAATACTGGTACGTGTAGCATTAGCCAACCCATTGTAGAACGTCTGAACTAGCAACCACTGAGGTACCCCATGATGAGGACATCTGCGCATTAAGTCTTTAAACCTCTCCCACGCTTCATATAGCGACTCTGAATCATGTTGAACAAAACTCGTAATGTCATTCCGCATCTTGGCTGTTTTAGCTGGTGGAAAGAATTTGGCAAGGAACTTTTGTGCCAAATCGTTCCATGTCGTTATTGAACCAGGGGGTAATGAGTGAAGCCAAGCTCTTGCCTTATCACGGAGTGTAAATGGAAATAACCTCAGTCTTATCGCATCTTCACTAACTCCATAAAACTTAAACGTATCACAAATCTCAAGAAAGCTCACTAAGTGTTAACTCGGATCGTCATTCGGTAAACCCCCAAATGGAACTGAATTTTGCAGCATCTGAATTGTTCCTGGCTTAATTTCAAAATTTGTAGCGGTAATCGCTGGCCTTTGAATACTTGATTGTAGCTCAGTGATCTGAGGCATAGCAAAGTCTCTAAGCGATTTCTGTTCCTCTTCCGCCATCTTTGCTTGATGTTGTACTGTATCTTGAACAAAACGTCGGATCCGACGGAACCTTCGTTCACTCTCGTCTTCAACTGGTACAGGTTCCAATCCTTTCGAACGTGTTTGCATACAAGAACTCGGATACCTGAAAAGAATAAAAAGAAAAACTGTTTAACTAAGATTAAATTGATTGCAATTAGTTTTGGACTAATAATAATAAAATAGTCCCCAGCAACGGCGCCAAAAACTTGTTTGCCTAAATCTGACCCAGTAAAACACGCAAGTATACGTGGTCTAACTGTAGTAAAATAGCAAGCAAGGTATCGTATCCCACAAGGACTATCTACTATTAATTCACCAAAATACTAATCATAAAGTGCTCCAATCCTAGTTAAACGACTACGCAAAGTTGATGAATATTGATTAAGTGAATGAGTTAAATTAATTAAATTAACGAAACCTAAATTACCAAGATTTGTTGTCAAGTTGTAAAACGTTAAGGTTATAATTTCCCCTAACACTTCAATTGAACCTTTTCATTCCCTCTTTATGTCATCAAACACGTGGATTTAATAACCAGAAAATCATGTGTACTCACTAGCCTCTGTCGATGGTCAAGTGAATATCACCTATTTAAATAAATCACTATGTGTCCATGAGATTTAACATTAAATAGGAGTCATTAAAATCAGATTTCATTGTAGGTTACATATGGTATATAGGTATATGTCTATCCTATATACACATCATGCAGTCTATCACATGTAGAATGGCAAGAACATATGTCAACATACCCAGACCTAGGTTTACATTCCATTTGTCAATTTCATATAAACTGTCAAGCTAATTACTGGCCAGATAATTATAATTCAAGCATAAGATATGTCAATTAACTCCAACGCAATCAATTTACATAAAGAGGAAATGAATTGTCATCAATTTACATGCTAGGTTCCATTACAACATTAATTCTGAAGTTTAGTTCATCACTAACTCAATAACCATGATACAAGTTTAACAACATTAAGATAAATCAAAGTAAGAGGGGTAAGAGAAGGTAGAACTCAGTTGTCACTCTGAATTGTCCTTCAACTCCAACGTTGATTCCTCCTCTGCTGAATACTTGAATCCTTTGCTCTATTCTCTGCTCCCTGTGATGTTCCAGCTCTCCTGTTGCTTCAGGTCTCCCCCTTTGTATATCTCTCTGTTCTCTCACCCTTTTCCTCAACCTCCCACTCAATTTAACCGTTCCCACGTATTGGAGGATGTCCCTTATTTAATTTTGTGCTTGGGTCCCATAAAAGAATACTTTGCTCGTGACATTTCCCGACGAGCGCCCACCAAGCGCCTACCGAGCGCCTAGGCGCTCACTTTCTCTGGTTGGATATTTTTGTCAAGCGCCTACCGAGCGCCTAGGCGCTCACCTGGTCTGGTCAGAGGTTTTGCCAAGCGCCTACCGAGCGCTTAGTGAGCGCCTAGTGAGCGCCTACCGAGCGCCTACTGAGCGCCTAGGCCCTTGTCTGACAGGGATAATCACCATTTTGCCATTTTGAGCTCTTTTTCCTACACATCAAAGGGAAATTACCAAAAGTAAGTAAAATACAACCATAGAGCATAAAGATGAATGAAAATAACATAAATCAATAAGCCTTAAGCATTCAATTTGCAAGTATAAAACCTACTCATCAGTAATCAGGCTTGTATGGTCGCAACACTGAGACGTGAAACACATTGTGAAACACATTGTGAAACACATTGTGGATATGCTCCAGTTCAGGAGGTAGAGCTACCTCGTACGCCACTTCACCTACTCTCTTCAGTATTTCAAACGGTCCTATGAACCTCAGATTCAGCTTCCCTTTCTTCCTAAATCGAATCTTCCCTTTCCAGGGAGACACTTTTATAAACACAAAACTCCCTACTTCTTGCTTCTGTCGATGTAGATCTGCATATTTCTTCTAGCGATCTTGAGCTGCTACTAGCTGAGCTCTTATTACTCTGATAAGTTCTACAGTTTGTTGTACCAATTTCGGCCCCAACAGTCGACGTTTTCCTACCTCATCCCAACAGAGAGGTGTTCTACATTTCCTCCCATATAAGGCTTCGTAAGGTGGCATGCCTATGCTCACATGATAATTATTATTATATGTAAAATCAACTAATGGTAGATGGTCTTCCAAACTGTCCTTGAAATCCATCACACATGCTCTGAGCATGTTTTCCAATGTCTGAATTATTCTCTCTCTTTGCCCATCAGTCTGCGGATGATACGCTGTACTCATAAGATAACAGCGTCCCCATTCTTTCTTGAAGAGTCCTCCAAAATTTTGATGTGAAGCGCGGATCTCTGTCTGACACAATTGATACCTGTACTCCTTGTCTTGAAACTATCTCCTTTATGTACAGTTTTGCTAACTGATCCAAACTGAACTTAATCTTGATCGGCAAAAAGTGTGCTGACTTTGTTAGTCAATCTACAATTACCCATATAACATCGTATCCCTTCTGTGTTGCTGAAAGTCCTAGCATAAAGTTCATTATGATATGCTCCCATTTCCACTCAGGAATCTCTAACGACTGTAGTAATCCACTCGGTCTCTGATGTTCTGCCTTTACCCTCTGACAAGTTAGGCATCGGTTGACACATTCTGCAACCTTCCTTTTCATATTTGGCCACCAAAAATATTGACTTAGATCTTGACACATTTTTGTACTTCCCAGATGTATCGAGTATCTCGTACTATGAGCCTCTTGCAAAATCTCCTCTCATAATTTAGGCACTAACGATACCCAAATATGATTTTCAAACCTAAGCAATCATTTGCTATCCACTTTGAATTTGACCTCCTCTCCACCGGTCATCCTTTTTCTTATTCTTTCACATTCTTCATCTTTATCTTAAGCCTCTTTCACCTTATCTAATAAGGTTGGGCTTGCTTCCATTTATATCGACTCTTTTGGATTTTTCACCTCCAACTCCATTCGAGACATTTCTTTCACCAGTTCCTCATGTTCGGTTAATACAAATAATTTCTCCATGCTCTTTCTACTTAGCGTTTGCTACTACGTTGGCTTTGCCGGAATGGTTGAAAATTTCACAATCGTAGTCCTTAATCAATTCCATCTCCTCTGCCTCATGTTCAACTCTTTTTGTGTAAAGATATACTTCAGACTTTTATGATCTGTGAATATCTCACACTTTTCCCCATATAAATAATGCCTCTAAATCTTAAGGGCAAACACTACCGCTGCTAGCTCCAAGTCATGGGTAGGGTATTCCTTTTCATAATCTTTTAATTGTCTTGACGCATACGCAATAACCTTGCCATTTTGCATAAGTACACAGCCTAGTCCCTTGTGCGATGCATCACTATAGACCGTAAAACCTCCTGTATCGTCTGGTAAAGTCAACGCAGGTGCTTCATTAAGTCTTTTCTTTAACTCCTGAAAACTCTCCTCGCACTTCTCAGTCCATACATATTTCACTGTTTTCCTCTTTAAATTGGTTAATGGCGTTGCTATCTTTAAAAAGTCATTGATAGATCTCCAATAATAACCCGCTAACCCTAAGAAACTCCTAATCTCTATCGACGTCCTTGGTTATTCTCAATTCATCACCGCTTCCACCTTTGTAGGACCTACTGAAACTCCCTCCTTGTCGATAACGTGACCTAGAAATTGAACTCTCTCCGACCAAAATTCACATTTTGAGAATTTGGCATACAACTGCTACTTCCTTAATATCTCTAACACCAATCTTAGATGTTCGACATGCCCCTTTTCTGTTTTGGAATAAACCAAAATATCATCAATAAACACAACTACAAATTTATCCAAGTACTACTTGAATATTCTGTTCATCATGTCCACAAATGCAGCTGGCGCATTCGTTAGTCCAAACGACATTACCAGAAACTCATAATGACCGTATCGAGTTCTGAATGCCGTATTGGGCACATCCTCCTTCCTGACATTTAACTGATGATAATCAGTCCTTAAGTCAATCTTTGAAAAGTACTTTGCCCCTTTTAGTTGGTCAAATAGGTCATCAATTCTTGGCAACGGGTACTTATTCTTAATCGTTACTTTCATTAACTCTCTATAGTCCATACAAAATCTCATCGATCCATCATTCTTCTTTACAAACATCACAGGTGCTCCCCATGGAAAAACACTAGGTTGAATGTACTTCATATCCAATAATTCTTGCAACTGAACCATCAACTCCCTCATTTCTACCGGAGCCATCCTATATGGTGCCTTTGATATCAGTGCTGTCCCTGGTACTAAATCAATCCTAAATTCTATCTTTCTATCTGGCGGAAGACCTGACAATTCATTAGGAAAAACATCCATAAACTCCTTAACTACTTATATTTGTTCCATCTCAGGATTCACCATTTGTTTATCCACTACATGTGCCAGATATCCTACACATCATTTCCTTAACAGCTTCTTAGCTTGCATCATCGTTAGATAACAAGATTGTCATGACGACTTGCTTCCATAAAATACAACCTTAGACTTATTTGGTGTCCTAAGGTGTATACACTTCTTCTAACAATCAATTACCGCTCCGTGGTTAAACAACTAATCCATTCCAAATATAACATCAAACTCCCCCAAACGTATCATAATTAGATCCACATTCAATTCTTGACCCCTGATTTTAGGGCAATAATTTCTATGTATATACTCTATAGGAATCACTTCTTTATCGGCCACTTCTATGTTCATAGGGTTTTCTAACTTTTCACTAGGCAATTCTAACCGTTTAGCGAAATCATTAGATACAAATGAACAGGTAGCACCCGAATCAAACAATACATAAACATTTATATCATTGATCAGAATAATACCTGACACCACATCTTTTGATTCCACGGTGTCTTGCACTGTTATGTTAAAAGTGTATGCTGTCGACTTGTTCTGTTGCATCGGCCCTCCAATGGTAAGCTTACCGTTGTTTCCTCTATATCCACTTCCTCCATCATTCTTCTTCTTTGGACAATCCTTAATCTGATGGTCCGTGTCTCCACAGATGAAACAACCCCCTTTCTTAGGTTTGGGATAATTAGGAGCGATGTGCCTTTCTTGCCCACAATTTTAGCAGACGTTCTTTCCCTTTATACACTCCCCGGAGTGATTCTTCCCACACTTACTGCATTTGTTTCCTCTCTTCTGATCACTTCCATTGGGTGTCCCTGAACTGTTGTTGTTCCACTTGCGTTTGTTGTTATTGCTGCTGCCTCCACTGCTATTATTCTTATTTCCACCCTCACTCCTTTTCTTGTTCCTTTCTTGATTATACATAGATAACGCCTCGTTTTCTCCCTCAGCTATGATGGATTTCTCCAGTAAAGTTGAGAATGAATCAATCTGTAACACTACCACTTTGTTGAATATCCATGGTCTTAAACCATTCTCAAATTTCCTTGCCTTACGTTTCTCTGTGTCTACCTGATGCGGAGTGAATCTGGCAAACTTGTTAAACTTTGTCGCGTACTCAGGTACCGACATGTTCTCTTGCTTCAGTTCTAAAATTTTAACTTCCATCCTATTTTTCATGCTCTTCGGAAAGTAGTTTTCATTGAATATTTCCTTAAACCTGGTCCATGACACTACTCCTTCACCATCCCTATTCTGATTTGCTTCCCACCAGAAATTGACTTCTCTTTTCATCATATAAGTAGCAAAAATAGTCTTATGCTCCTTCACCATTCTCAAAATGATGAACGCCTTTTCTATTTCCTTAATCTATGACTAGGCTTCTATTGGGTCTGTCGTTCCCCTAAACTCTGGCGGTCCTACCGCTTTAAATTCTTTAAAGTTTGCCAACTGATTCTACAGTGGTGGCATATTTGCTACTATTGGGTGTCAGTTATGCATTGCTTCAGCTAGCATGTCGATAAAGTTCTGCATTGGGTCTACATTGCGTCCCCCCTCATCGTTGTTAACCAATTCTTCTACTCCTTGGTTTCTCGGTGGTTGTCTACGTGGCGGCATTTTCTGTTATAAAAAATTTAAGTTATTATACTTGTTTCCTCTTCTCACTTTTATCTTGCATTTTAAGCAATTTTTAGCTAAATACAAGTAACCACATCACACATATAAATATAACCCTGACTGCATTTATATTTATATGCTAAAACAATAGTGCATAACACTTTACATCACTAACATACTGCTATAAATGCCTCTATCCTGGAAAGGCTACAAAAGATGGGATCTCTACTAGACATATCCTACAACTTCCCAGGGTTGGGATTTACAGGCATATTAACCCTCTGATAAAATAAAATTGGGTTCTACTGCATCTATATACATACAACATAAATAAAATAACCAATATTAATGACTGCGCCCCCGATTAATCGCGTCATTGTACCCTTCGTCCCCAATGGCCATGACCACATTCCTGCTAATAGTATGTATAGACTGGCCCTTCTCAGCTGGGAGTAGTGTACCCTACTCTGAAATCTGCCAAAAGAAAAACGATAGACATAACTAAGTCTATCGATCCTTACCCTTTTCTCTCGAACCTCGTCCTCCAACTCCAGCATTTGCCCATGTGCCGCATCTCGCTGGATCTCCATATCTATCGTAGCATCTATTGTCTACTTCCACTGGCCTCTAATAGCCTCCTTCTCTGCCTGTGTTTGCTGAATCTTCAGCTCAGCTTCTGCCAATCTAGTCTCCATCTCTGCCATCTTCTCCTTCAGCTCCGTGTTCTCGCCAGAGAACTAATAAGCTGCATCCTTATACTGATCCTCCATATACTTGTGAGTTAGGTTTTCCTCTTCTAAATGCTAGACTCTTGCTTCCAGCTCCTCATTTCTCATAGTCAGCCCTTCAATGATGTCACTGGCAGTAGTGCCCATGCCATCAACGTACTCAACTGACTCCTCATGTGACGTATTGTCATAATACTGCACATCATCCTCCTTGGACTCCTCAAATTTGGTCTCATCCTCATTATAGGACCTCATCACTCCACCCCTGATAGGCTCCTTACAATCACCCTCCTCAGGATTAGACTTTAGATCCTCAATCGATGAAACCACCAGTGGCTGTGCAGTATCCATGTGGATATTAATGAACATCTCCTCAGTAACATGACTAAACTGTCCAATCTCAGGTATCCTATATCATAAAAATAACACATGTCAGTACAACAATAAAATATATTCATTGATGAAATAAAATGATATTTTATCATGTACATTTCGGCTCGATGGATTTTCTCAATCCACCGCAAAAAATACACAATATGATGAATCTCACTGATTCATCTCCTAACACACTCGATATGAGTTTAGTTCTAAGGTTATAACCTAGGTTTCATAATTCCTAACGTTTATAACCTACAGCTCTGATACCAACCTGTGACGAACCCAAATCTGGGTTTCATAATCTCGAGTTTGGTTCCTCACTGTACAATAATAAATAACATCTAAAACATAATCTTTAATTAAACATCGCGGAATAATACATAAAGTTTCTTATAAAAAGGCTACAATCCCAAGGTCGACTAACCATAACATAACAGTACATATCTTAAGGGATTACAAAAGATTTACACAAGAAATTATATGAAAGAATTAATTTAACATGAATTAAGCTATTCTATGCTTTGGCTTTTCCCTTGCCTTTATCCGTTTTAGAGCATTCAGGCTTAGCTAAAAAATAAGTCATGATATATCAAGAATGAGCAACTAGCTTGCTCAGCAAGATTAAGAACAGATAAGAGGAAGATATATCATGCTTGAATGAGAAATAACACCACTTGTTTCAACAATAGATAACAATTGTGCAAGAACAAGAATCAATTTCAATAAAAGAATAAATTGACTCTTTACTACTGAGTGGCCTCTAAGGTCTATAAACTACTGCTAAAAGTAAAACAAACATATATGTCTGACACCTTGATAGTTTGGTACGTGAGGGGATCAACCTCTTGTACCCTATGTATATGCATAACATATAGACATTTTGCGCAAGTTCGGTTTCCCTAATATAATTCCCCTTATATAGGGTTATTCGTTCTCAGTCTTACTATAAGAATCCGCGCCAACCAATGATTTAGATAAGCTTTTAAAATATTCAATTTGATGAATTTAAGCATGCATTGTCTAGTTGAAACAATTAGCTTAGATATTCTTAAACAGTTATTGCATTAATGAACTATAAAGCTTGCAAATGCAGCAAGTGTGAATACAATAATAATATAGATGTGGAATAACTTTAAATAATTAAACCACTTAAAGCTCTGACAAATAAATACAAGTGTATAAACTTGCTGAACAATAATTAAATAAAGTTAGAGAACTTGCTCAATATAAAATTTGAGTAAGGTTAAGAAACTTGTCTCGTGTGTAAATTACTGTTAACCAATTCAATTTAATTCTCTCTGAATAGACTTAACAATTAATCAAGTTGATCATTAAATCTGTATCATATATGCATTCATATTATAACCTCTAATACATCTTATACCTCTATCACTTAACCAAATAATTATATTGTTAAGATATATAAATTCTTAGAAATTATTATCATCACTTGATAATATCTTAATCACATAAAACGTATATTAATTATTTAATATAGTTCAAACTCTTATATAATATTATTAATCATTTAATACTATTTAATTAGTTCTATAATATTATTAATTATTTAATAATATTTTAATAACCTTTTAATATTATTAATCATTTAATAATATTTTATTTACATCATATTATTATTAATTATTTAATAATATTTTATTTACTTCATAATATTATTAATCCTTTAATAATATTTTATTCATGTTCTAATATTATTAATCATTTAATAATATTTTATTCATTATCTAATATTATTAATCGTTTAATAATATTTTATTCATTTACTAATATTATTACATATTCAATAATATTTTATTAACTTATTAATATTATTACCCATTTTAATAATATTTTAATCTCTTACTAATATTATTAACCATTTAATAATATTTTAACTACTTATTAATATTATTAACCATGTAATAATATTTTAATCATTTACAAATGTTGTTAATCATTTAACAACCTTTTAATTACATATTAATATTATTCACCACTTAATCATATTTTATTTCAAATAATACCAGTAATTAACTTTTTAATTGAGTTAACTTTAGTCTTTATTTTAAACATTTAGTTCCTATTTAGTTATTAATAAACTCTCTTATAATAGTTTATCTTTATTTTAATAGTGAAATTTCCTTTTGTTAAGTTTTACAATGCTCGACAAGCGAAACTTTCAGTTCTGAACAAGTCTGGACCAAAATTCTAATTTTTTTACAAGCATGGGCATATATACGCCGGCCCAAGGCATTTCTAGGACGTATATATGCCGATGGGCAGAACCTAAAAAAATGACCAGGCGTACACTTGGGCATTTAGACGTCGAGTGTTCGAATTTTAACTTTAACTTTGGCTGTCGAAAACTTTCTCAGTAATTTGGTCATAACTTTGTCATATGAAAATATTTGGAGGTAATTCTTGATTCTAAATTCATTATAATTTCATGATCTACAACTTTTCTTTAGATCATAAATCCAAATTCCAAACAGAATTGGGCTCAAAACTGTTCATAAAGACAAAGTGAAAACTAACTTCACAAATCCTTGGTTTTATTAGTTTAAACTTGAATAAAATAAAATCTACACATTCAAATGACACCAACTCAGTGTCGTGGTCCTCCTAACTTCTTGTTTTACAATATTTCATGGTTCGATCACATTTTTGAAAACGTTTTGACATGAAAATTAAGATCGAACCATTTAGGGTTTCAAAATGACCTATTTTGCGGTAAAAGCCATAACTTCTTTGTTTTTCCATATTTTTGAAAGTTCAAGTTAGGTTTTCTTTAAAACTCATATATGTAAATTTTTAGCCATAGAAATCCATCTTCCAACTTGTATATTTCAAACTACAACACTAATTAGCACATGGTCAATTAGGGTTTTACCGGTAAAGTTCAATATAGGCTTTTCTTTTGTTTCTATGTATACAACACATACCAAAACATGATTTAAACATATCAAACCATGAATATACCAATATAACATATCTTAATACTTCTAGACCATCAAAATAACTTTTGATCGGTTAAAAACACATTTTAACCGTTTAAAACATATATAGTCTATAAAAATGAACTTAGGAAGAGTTAGAGCACTTTTGAACCTTATGCTCTTGGATGCTCTGCTTTTCATGGGTAGGAACTTTGTTAGTGACTCCACCTCGACAAATCTCTAGCAATTCCTTTGTTGAAATCTCAACTCAAAAGTGTTTGCTTACTTTTCTCTCAAAGAAGCTCTCTATTTTCTCTCTAAAAATGCTATAGAAATGACTAACTAACACTACAAAGGTGTGGAACATTCTATTTATAGAATTTGGGTAATCCTTCATTAACCTTCCTAATCAACTAGCATTAGTCAATTTAGAGGCTAATTGGGATTACTATTTGATGGATTGATTGGTTGATTGACATGGTGAATGACTAGAGTGGTTGATAAACTATGGAAAGATGTGTGGAAGAAGCAACATGAACAAATCAAGCCACCCATTGTGGGCCCCTTTATGTGCTGGCCAAATGGGGATTTATTCCTCTATTTTTGGTTTATTTTTATAACTTTTAATTACATATATACACCTATATATAGGAAAAATTTTAAAAGCGAACTTTAAAAAGCGAACTAAAGACGAACCGTCGTTTTTGGTATCTATGGCGACGGTTCGACCAGTCGTCATAGAGTGCATGACTATGGCGACGGGTCGAACCGTCGCCATAGATACCAAAGACGACGGTTCGTCTTTGGTTCGCTTTTTAAGGTTCGCTGAAGAAGGGGACTACCTATATATATATATATATATATATATATATATATATATATATAAACATTTGTATAAATGTTGACCAACAATTTGACTTCTTATTGGGCTCCACTTTGGATCAATTTAATAATTCTATTAGGCTCATCTATTTAATTTGATTGGGCTCAATTTAATTATTCTATTGGGCTAACATTAAATAACCTATGTTACGTTTAATTAAAACAAGCATTGGGCTAGTTTAATTATTACATGGATCAAGGTTTATTTGATTACATTGAATACTAGGTAAATTTATTTGACCTAGTTTAATACCTCATTTGGACTTATAATATAATTCAATTAGACTTGCTTTAATTAATTATAACACCTTGCTTCATTACTTTAAATAAATATACACATACACAAGTATATTCATTCAATTATTTAATGCACAATTAATTAGTACAAATTTTTTAATTCATTGCAAATTATTAAATAATTATAATTACAATGACATATTGAATTCGTGGTCATTACAGTGTTGATCGGAATGATACCTGACACTACATCCTGTGATGCTACAGCATCTTCCACGGTCATGTTGAATGTCCTTGCTGTTGGACGACTTGGGTTAGTTGTTGGGGTAGATTTGTTGCTATTGTCCCCTCCGGCATTTCCGCCCTTCTTGGGGCACATCTTATCTTGATGCCCTGTGGCTCCACAATTAAAACAAGAGTCTTTTTTAGGGTTAAGGCATGTTGTTGCTATGTGTCCCTCTTGTTTGCAGTTGTAGCAAATATTTTTTCCTTTTAGACACACTCCTAATTGTGGTTTCCCGCAGGTTTTACACGGTTATACTATTTTCTTTTTATTCTCCCCTCCTTGCTGGGAGTTTCCGCCATTAAACCTTCTTTTATTATTATTTCCTCCTCCATTCCCTCCCTTATTATTATTTCTGCCTTCATTCCCTCCTTTATTGTTATTCTCTTTATTAAATTTTGTTATGACTTCACTACTACCTTCGACAATGATAGCCTTTTCTAAAAGATGGGCGTAACTCTCTATTTGTAAGACAACTATCTTACCATGAATCTAGGGTTTTAAACCCCCCTCAAACCTTCTTGCTTTTCGTTCCTCCGTATCTACTTGATTTGGAGCGAAACGAGCAAGTTCATTGAATTTGGAGGCATACTAGGGAACAGTCATGTCCCCTTGTTTTAAATTCAGAAATTGTACCTCCATTTTATTCTTCATGCTTCGTAGAAAGTATTTTTCAAAGAATATCTCTTTGAAGGCTTTCCACGCAACCACACCTTCCCCGGCACGGGCTTGTTTGCTTTCCACCACAAGTTTGCCTCTCCCTTCATTAGGTATATGGCAAACTTAGTCTTCTTATCCTCAACAATCTCTGCTAAGTCAAAGGCTTTCTTTATTTCTTTTATCCAGCACTGAGCCTTTATAGGCTCAACGGTTCCTTTGAAATTGGGAGGACCTACATTTTTAAAGTCTTTAAATGAGACTTTCTGTGGTTGGGGTTCTGGCTGAGGTGGTGGCTGTGGTATTTGTGGTTGTGGTTGTGGGGGGTGGTGGTGGCACATTATTTGTTGTTTGACTATCTAAGACTCCTATTAACCTATTTAGAAATTATTGCATAGGATCGGGAGTCTGAACATTACTCTTGTCACCAACACTTGTTGTTGCTGTTGCCCTCGTTTGTGGTCTTGGTGGTGTCATTTTCTAAATAAAATGAAACATACACGAAAATATGAAAGCATAAAAAATTGCAAGGCATATTTCTAAACAAACTTTTTATATTAAAATTTGTACATTACATTATTCGAGTGACTTAAATCACTTAACAGCTATTAGCATCCCTTATAAAAATGGAAAATGCTAAGTTAAAATATCTAAACATACTACTACTTTACACATTATCTTACTAGATCTTTCTAGCCTTCTTATTGATCTTGTGGATCATACTAATCTCCACAGACCTATTAATTTCAAGTCCCAAATCTCCGGCTGGTGCAGAAAATTTAGTTATTTGCTCATCGAGCGTGGAGTACGAAGTACCATAGGCTAGTTTGATTCGACCACAATCTTCTTGTAGGCGATATACTTCCTCTTGGGAAACTTCTAACTGAATCTGTAGTTGGTAGCTTCTTTCAGCTTCATCCAACCACCGCCTTTCAAGCACTTCCATTATATCATTGGCCTGGTTCATGTTGGTCTGGTTCTCGGTTTAAAGTTGTTCGATATGCTTTTCTTGAGCTTCTCCATATGCCAACATTTCTGCTGCATCTTCTTCCAACTCGGCGATGATTTCGTCGTAAGTCGGCAAGTCAATGACATCTTCATCACTGGGAGAACTTGATTTACCCCACCAGCATCGTGTAATTCCACGTTGTGGTTAGTCTCTTTGTTTTCTAACTCATCACTAAAGTGCTCGCTAGGATTACTTTCGTTGTCTAAAGCTTGAGTGTTGACTCCTATGATGTCTAGTTCGTTTATATCCACCATTTCTACAAAACAAGGTTGACTTTAATTAGTATATTTCTTTCACATAATATCTTTTATATAATTAAGATTTATAATTTATTAACATCTTTTAATTATCTATTAGACTCTTCACAAGTCCATTTAACTTAATCCATCAGATTATATCCTAAAGTACTTGTTACTTTAGAGCTATAATCTACAGCTCTAATACCAACCTGTGATGCCCCCAAATCACTATACTTACTATAGTTGACTTGGTGCTCACTATTAATGCTAAATTATTAGGTTTATAGATGATTTCCTTTATTCATAAACAAAGTTCTCATCTTAATTCCCAAAGATCTTTCATTATTTCATACCAAGTCCTTGTAATTGATGCAAGGGACTTAATACTCAATCATAACATTTTTTATCCTTAATATTTAGATATTCTATAACTTTACATGTTCCAACATCCACGACATTAAATCATTAGGACGACTCTTGGGAATAGAGAAGCTCGCGGTGAATGTTTGTGATGAGTAGGTTTTATACTTGCAAATTGAATGCTTAAGGCTTATTGATTTGTGTTGTTTTCATTCATTTTTATGTTCTATGTTTTATTTTACTTACTTTTGGTAATTTTCCTTTGATGTGTAGGAAAAAGAGCTCAAAATGGCAAAATGGTAATTATCTTTGTCAGATAAGAGCCTAGGCGCTTGGTAGGCGCTCAGTAGGCGCTTGGCTAAAACCTCTAAACAGACCAGGTGAGCGCCTAGGCACTTGGTAGGCGTTTGACTAAAAACATTCGACCAGATCAAGTGAGCGCCTAGGCGCTTGGTTGGCGCTCGTCGGGAAATGTCACAAGCAAAGTATTCTTCAATGGGACCCAGGCACGAGATGAAATGATGGACATCCTCCAATACGTGGGTAACGGTTAGATTGAGTGGGAGGTTGACGTAAAAAGCTAGAGAGCTGGGAGATTAAGAGGGGGACTCCAAGCGAGACAGACCGAAACAACAGAGGGGGATAGGATAGAGCAGAGAATTCAAGGATTCAGTAGGAAGAGGAATCAACGTTGGAGTTTGAAGGACAATTCAGAGTGACAACTGAGTTCTACATTCTCTTACCTCTTTCACTTTGATTTATTTGAATGTTGTTAGACTTGTATCATGGCTATTGAGTTAGTGATGAACTAAACTCCAGAATTAAGGTTGTAATGGAACCTATCATGTAAATTGAAGACAATTCATTTCCTTGTTATGTTAATTGATTGTGTTGGAGTTAATTGATATATCTTATGCTTGACTTATAATTACTTGGCCAATAATTAGCTTGACAGTTTATATAAAATTGACAAATGGAATATAAACCTAGGCCTGGGTATGTTGACATATGTTCTTGCCATTCTACATGTGATAGACTGCATGATGTGTATATAGGATAGACATATACCTATAAACCATATGTAACCTACAATGAAATCTGATTTTAATGACTCCTATTTAATGTTAAATCTCATGGACACATAGTGATTTATTTAAATAGGTGATAATCACTTGACCATCGACTGATGCTAGTGAGTACACATGATTTTCTGGTTATTAACTCCACATGTTTGATGACATACATAGGGAATGAAAATGTTTAATTGAAGTGTTAGGGGAAATTATAACCTTAATGTTTTACATCTAAATAACAAATCTTGGTAATTTAGGTTTCGTTAATTCAATTAATTTAACTCAGTCACTTAATCTATATTCATCAACTATGAGTGATCATTTAATTAGGATTGGAGTGCTTTATGATTAGTATTTTGGTGAATTAATAGTAGAAAGTCCTTGTGGAATATGATACCTTGCTTGCTATTTTATTACAGTTAGACCACGTATACTTGCGTGTTTTACTAGGTCAGATTTAGGCAAACAAGTTTTTGGCCCCGTTGCCGGGGACTATTTTACTATTATTGTTCCAAAACTAATTACAGTCAATTTAATCTTAGTTAAACAATTTTTCTTTTTGTTCTTTTCAGGTATCCGAGATCTTGTATGCAAACACGTTCGAAAGGATTGGAACCAGTACCAGTCGAAGACGAGATTGAACGAAGGTTCCGTCAGATCTGACACTTTGTTCATGATACAGTACGACATCAAGCAAGGATGGCGGAAGAAGAATAGAAATCGCTTAGAGACTTTGCTATGCCTCAGATCACTGAGATACAATCAAGTATTCAAAGGCCAGCGATTACCGCTACAAATTTTGAAATTAAGCCAGGAACAATTCAGATGCTCCAAAATTCAGTTCCACTTGGGGGTTTACCGAATGATGATCCGAGTGAACAGTTAGTGAGCTTTCTTGAGATTTGTGATACGTTTAAGTTTCACGGAGTCAGTGAAGATGCAATCAGATTGAGGTTATTTCCGTTTACACTTCGTGATAAGGCAAGAGCTTGGCTTCACTCATTACCCCCTGGTTCAATAACGACGTGGAATGATTTGGCACAGAAGTTTCTTGCCAAGTTCTTTCCACCAGCTAAAACAGCCAAGATGCGGAATGACATTACGAGTTTTGTTCAACATGACTCGGAGTCGCTATATGAAGCATGGGAGAGATTTAAAGACTTAATGCGCAGATGTCCTCATCACGGGGTACCACAGTGGTTGCTAGTTCAGACGTTCTACAATGGGTTGGCTAATGCCACACGTACTAGTATTGATGCAGCAACAGGAGGAGCTTTAATGGCTAAAATTTTTGATGAAACGTGTAAATTGTTGGAGACTATGGCAGCCAACAACTATCAGTGGCCAACTGCAAGGATGAACTAACCGCGGGTAGCCGGGATCATTGAGGTGGATGCAGTTACAGCGTTGTCAACTCAAGTGACATCTCAGATTGCGGCTTTGACAAGAAAAATTGATGCTATAGGTGTAAAGGATGTACAAAATGTAGCAATGGTGTGCGAGCTATGTGCTAGAAGTCATTCTAGTGATCAATGCGCCATTAGTTCAGAGTCAGTGTAGTATTTGGGGAATTATAACTGACAACAGAACACTAGAAACCCCAACAGTTATAATTCGGGGTGGAGGAACCACCCGAACTTTTCATGGAGAGATAATCAAACCCAGCCACAGAATGCTCCGAGGCAATCCAACCTTCCTAGATTTCACAATCAACCCCCTCAGCAACCAGAGAAACAGTCACACTTGAAAGAAATATTGGCAAAATTCATGGCTGGAACTGAGTCAAGGATGAGTGCACAGGACAAAATTGTGAATCAGATGGACATGAACATAAAAAGCCAAGCAGTGTCAATTTGCAGCCTCGAGAATCAAATGGGACAGTTGACAAATGCAATGAATAACCATCCTCACGGGAATTTACCGAGCGATACAGAGGTGAATCCAAAAAGAGAAGGGAAAAAACATTGTAAGGTTGTTATGCTTAGAAGTGGGAAAGAGTTGCAAGAGGCAAAACAGGAGTTACCAAGAGAAGAGAAAAAGAAGAAAGAAGAAATCGAAAAAGAAGTTGAAGAAAAGGGGACTAAGTCAGATGCACAGGCAAAGGAGAAAGCTCAAATGGATAGAAACGCTTTATTGGTACTGCCTGTTCCATTTCCACAGAGATTACAAAAAAGGAAATTGGACATGCAATTTGCAAAATTCTTAGAGGTGTTTAAGAAGTTACAAATCAACATTCCATTCGCAGATGCGTTGGAACAGATGCCCAGCTATGTCAAATTCATGAAGGACATTTTGTCAAAGAAAAGAAGGTTGGGAGAATTTGAAACTGTAGCTTTAACGGAGGAGTGCAGCGCCATATTACAAAAGAAACTTCCACCGAAGCTTAAAGATCCTGGTAGCTTCACTATACCATGCACAATCGGGAGCCAGTTTTTCAATCGATGCTTATGTGATTTAGGTGCAAGTATCAACCTCATGCCTTTCTCGGTTTATCAGCAACTTGGTTTGAAAGAAGCCACCCCCACAAATGTAACTCTTCAGTTAGCAGATAGATCACTTATTTATCTGCGGGGGATTGTGGAGTCTGTCTTGGTAAAAGTCAACAAATTCATATTTCCGGCGGATTTCATCGTGTTAGACTTTGAGGAGGATTGAGACATTCCAATCATTTGTTGGTTTGTAATATTCATAGATGCAATCAAATTGCACAAAATAGCGGAAGCATGGTAAAATCAAATTTAAAAATTTACAAACCATAATCCAGGATCGACCTTTATGCGCAACTATTAATTAATAAAGAAGAAGTTAGAGATATACCCTTGTAGAACTCAAAGCTTCAACGGGTACAAGTTCACCTCCAAATCCTTCGCGTTCTCCTTGAATTTCACCGATTGGATTCTAATGATCAATGTTAGCCACCCAAGTGTTTGGCCTCTAGAGGTGATCCACCAAGGAATAACAACAATTCAAGAAGTGGGTGATGGCAAACCCTAGTTTTCTCTCTCTAGAGAATATGAGAGTACTCTCCCAAAACTTGTGGAAGTGTATGTGTGTAACCTTAATCCATAATAAGACTTTTCTTATTTATAGATTTAGTAAACCCTCCTAACACCTTTAGGAATAGGGTTTTTAATTAAACTCCTAATCTAATCAGGATCTTAATTAATTTAATATAATAATTATAATTCCTAAACTATTTAGGAACTTAATTATCAATTATGAGAGTACTCTTATTAATTAATTCCTAAACCATTTAGGAACTAAATAATACTGATAATAGTAATAATAATAATAATAAGACTCCTCTTATTAATTTATAATTAGTATTTCCAAAATACTAAATAATAAATATTAAGCTATTTAATTTATTCTATCCACATAGTATAAATTAAATATACTTAATTCATTATTACAATTATGCCATTTACTTCTTAAATAATTATTTTTCTTTTGCGGTGTGACCCTTTAGGTTTTCCATATTAAACCGGTTATAGAATAAATTAATTAGAACTATTCTAATCTTATTTATATAAATAAATTAAACTATTTAATTCATTTAAATAAATAATATTTATTCCATAATAAGGGTAAGCCCCCTTAGCGATCAACGACTTTCCAGATAATATAGATTTCAACATTTAATCACAAAAGAATCTATTCAGCGAATAGTTACCGTACAATTCAATCCTTCTACCTCACAACGTCCCAATCAAATATAAGACATGGTATAACTGTCAAGTCTTATTTTATTTGATTATATGCATTTCGATCCTTAAATGAATAACTCTAATTAATGTAAATTAGAAACTACTTTCTAATTTTCATTCTGCCTTGGCCAAGGACTACTGAGTTGTCATTTATCGAATTGCATAGGACATTCTCTTCTTTTACTAGAAGTGGTAGATTCTTTGTTGATCATTCACCTATCTCCATGTATAACTTATTATATCCGATCATACCCTTTGATACACCCTAAAGGTTTTAAGGAATATGTCAAAACATAATTCATCATACACAGGATACTATGATGATCTCAAGTCCAAGGATCACTTGTACTACTATCACAAAAGGAACTCCTATTGACAGGCAAGTAAGACTCCATTAGGTGTTCCTTGAGCGAGTCACGTTCAGTGAACTTATTCTCTAATAAGCACCTACATACTTGCTTTAGTGTCTCCACACAAATGATTATGAGATCAATCATCCTCTTCATAAGAGCAAGCATAGTATGCACCAATCTATCCGGATCTACTAATCCCCTTTTTAGTGATCCAACGATTAGGAACAATTTTAGTTTTGAGCTATCTTGAATTTAGATCTCATTAGCATGATCCTCATCATGGTTCTAAAAGCATTGCTCAAAACTATGGGTTTATCCATTTGATTAATTCAAGTAATTAATCATGAATAAAGAAATGCCTTGATTCTTTTATTAATAAACGAATAAGATTACAAAGTATATGCTTATCACATCAAATGTGATTGGCTTGAGGGCATACTACTTTCAATCTCCCACTTGCACTAAAGCCAATCGCCCTTTGGTATCCCCATACCATTCTTCTCTAAGTGGCGTACAAATTGCTTAGTAAATGCTTTAGTTAATGGATCTGTAATGTTATTCTAAGAGTCTACCATCTTTATGGTGTCGTCTTATTTTCAATGATTCATCTAATCATATGAAAGTGCTGCAACATATGTTTGGATTTCAGATGAGACCTAGGTTCTTTGGCAAATTAAACTCCTTTAATGCTAGGAACCATTATAAGTTCTTTAATGAACTTGTTAAACCAAACAAATACCTTTGCAGCTTCACTTATAGTTATTTACTATGTTTTTGTCACTAAATCAACAACTCCTTACTGTTTGGAACTTTTCCAACTCACTACAGCACCGTTCAAGGTAATCATATTACCTAAAACGGATATGCTGTTATCTTGGTTAGTCTGAACAAACTTGAGTTTGTTAAGCCTTCTAGTTTTATATCAGACTCATCATTAGAAACTCTTTTCTAATATTCTTCTCCAGAAATGAACTGATATCTGCTTATCATGCATAAGCAATATCAAGTTAAGTACATATCATCCCGTATATGATAGATCCTATTGCTGAGGCATAAGGAGTCTTACTCATACGGTCTCTCTCTTGGAACCTACTTCTTCGAGAGATATATTCCAGAACCCATCGACATGAGCCCTTTCTTGGAATCTTTCATGCTAAACTTCTTTAGCATAAAATCAATGTACGTTCCTTGGGATAAGCCAAGCATCCTTTTAGACCTATCTCTATAGATCTTTATCCCCAAAATATAGGATGTTTCTCCCAAGTCCTTCACGGAGAAGTGTTTAGACAATCACATCTTTACTGATTGTAGCATCGATATGTTATTCCTTATCAATATTATATCAACATATAATACTTGGAATGTCATAGTGCTCCCACTAACCTTTGTACACACTTGGTTCATTATCGTCTTTGATATAATCAAACACTTTTGATTGTCTCATCAAAACGGATGTTCCATCTTTGAGAAATTTGCTCCAATTCATAATTGGATTGTTGTAATTTACATACTTGATTTACTCCATCTATATAGAGATAAATCATCTTGGTTGTATCATACATACATCCTTTTGTATAGTAAGCTACAACTGCAAATAAAATCCGAATTGATATATGCATTTTCACTAGTGAAAAATTTCATTTTAGTCAACTCATTGACCTTGTTTGAAATCTTTTTACCACTAGTTAGGTCTTATAGGTCTCTACCTTGCCATCTGTTTTAGTCTTTCTCTAAAGACTCATTTCAAATTTTATGATCATCAGTCAACTCTTGAGTATCTAATACTCATACCTCATCGTATGTAACTAGATCATCATCCATTATGATGTATACCTCATCATCATCATCTATGATGAATCCATACCATGCAGGTATCTTCGGTACTAAACCATATTTACGACTTGGTTGTGGTACAATAGGTTTATTTATTTATACAGATTCCTTCACTTGATCTGTAGTGTTTTGTGGTTCTTGAATTTCTTCAAGATCTATTTTACTCCCACTAACCCTTTAAGGAAAAAATTCTTTTCCTATAAGGCAGCGTGTTTCAACAAACACCTTTTAGTTAGTTGGATTATAGAAGTGATACCCTAAACTTTCTTTAGGATATCCCACAAGTTTACACTTATCAGATCTTATCCCAAGCTTATCACTGTCAAACTTTTTGACATAAGCTGGACAATCCAAATCTTAACATACTTAAGACTTGGTTTCCTCCCTATCCATGACTCATATGAAGTCTTGAGGAGGAAATAAGAAGGTATCTGATTTAGTAGATATGCGATCGTTTCTAAGGTATAACCCTAGAAGGATACTGAAAGATTGGTATAACTCATCATGGATCATCACCATGTCCATTGTGAGATAATACCATTTCGCTTAAGATGATCTAGAAACTTATTGCTTAAGTATTCCCTTCTCGATCTAATCGAAGAACTTTAATACTTTTGGCCTTTAGTTTATATACTTCACTTTTGAATTCTTTGAACGTTTCAAATGATTTGGATTTGTATTTCATCAAATACATATATCGAAATCTAGAATCATTAGTGAGAGTAATGAATGAATACCCTCCTCTTGCATTTGTTGTTATAGGTCCAACACACGACTGTGTGTACCATCTCTAACAACTCCGTAACTCACTCTCCATGTCCACTAAATGAAGATTTAGTCATATTTTTCATGATAAAAGATTCATAAGTTGTATTTGATTCATAATCAAAAGGCTCTAAAAACCTATCTTTATACAACTTGTTTAGTCTTGTTTCATTAACATGACCGAGTTAACAGTATTGCATGAAGGTATGATCCATATCATCTCTTTGCCTTTAGTTTGTTCAATTTTGAAATATCTTCATGTAAGTCAAGGTTACAAAATCCATCAAGTAATCAACATAGTAACATCTTACTAACTACATGGATTTGCCCGTAGGCAATGCTAAACTATAAGTTCCTGTGATTAATGTAGCAACCTTTTGCTCCATTTCCCACACACATGATTACTTATCCTTAGTTCAGCCTTCTACTTCTGCTTAGTCTCTGCAACGGTTTGCATATTCAAGACTACCAGCCAGTGTTTAATACCTAAGTAGAAACTTGACTTATAGAAAGTTCTACTTCATTATGAATAAATCTATATCTGCAGTTGAAGCTTCAATAAGCTTCTTCTGCTTAACTACTACAAGATACTCCTTGCAGTTCCTCTTCCAGTGTCCCATCTTATCGCAATAAAAGCAAACTCCTTTACCCTCGGGATCACTTTTATTTATGTTCTTTGTTTAGCCTTTCTATTGCATTCTATCTTTTCTGACTCCTCAAAAACACCTTTGGCCTCTTCTTCAACTTAGAAGATTCTTCTACTAGTAAGACTTGGTCTTTCTTGGAAGGAAAGTGACTCTCAACTTATTCAACATATTTAAGCAAATCAGGTAAACTGACTTCAAGTTTATTAATGTTAAAGTTCACAACAATTTGTGAAAGGGAGTCAGCGAGTGACTGCAAGATCGAATCTTGACTCAACTCTCCATCTTTGACAAAACCTAGGTGTCTTAATTGATCAATCCAATTGATCATCTTTAGGATACGTGTCTTTACTGTAGTGCCATTGATTATTATAGATTGGAAGAGCTCCTTAGATATCTTATATCTAGTTGACCTACTTTGCTCACCAAACAACTATTGAATGTGCAACAATATAGTAGGTGCATCCATTTTCTCGTGTTGACGCTGTAACTAAATACTTATGGATGCGAGCATGATGCATTGAGCCATCTTTGCATCATCTTGCTATTTCTTAAAATAACAATATCTTCCTCATAGGCTTAGTCTACAACGTTTGCACGAATAGGCAAATTAAGGATATTTGCTAGCTTTTCAGCATTGAGAACTTTTCTCAAATTTGTTTAATCAATCCGAACAATTCGGTTCGATTAATTGTTAGCATCTAATATGCTATGCAGTGTTAGTGAATTAAACATAGCAATATTCTTTAAGTGAATTAATAACAACATTAACATGCATTCATTTTATTAATCACCAAGTTAATTAGGTCTTTATTTAAAATGGTGTCTCCCACTATTTTCATCAAAGTATATTACCCTCTTCTTATATAGTTCGGCAAATCTAATTAAAAACTTGCTAGTGAGAATAAGGATCCTATTTTAAATGTATATAGCCTTGTGTGTGCACAACAAACTATATATAAATAAATAGGTAGACAACTTTTGTCAATTACATCAACATGTAACTCCTTGTATTTTGCCTCTTAGATTATTATGATCATGTGTGTGCACATCCGAATCAAAATTATCTAAGTTAAGTCAAACCTAGCACTTCCATATAGTAAAGAGAAAAATACTGCCCTTGTGTGTGCACAACAAAACAGTAATGTTCAATTCCTTATAAGCATCAAATGTGATAAAACAACATCTCAAATGATCGATATAAGCCTTGTGTGTGCACAACAAACGTATATTGATTATTTGATACTCTATCGTTTTATCATGCTAGAAGGCGACGTTCGATATTCCAAATATCTTTGAACGTTACAACTTAATATTTTAGTAGTAGAATAAATAAATTAGAACAATTCTAATTTTATTTAATTGAATTAAACTCCTTTTAATTCATGAATTAAAGATTTTAATTCATTTTATAAATAATATTTATTCTACATCATGAGGGGTTTGTGAATATTAATTGTCTCATCTTGTTTAGCGCGCATGCACATATATATATAAAATACGCGTCATATTATTTAACATGCGAAGCATGTTTGGATAATATATAATATAATATATATATATATATATATATATATATATATATATATATATATATATATATATATATATATATATAATTAACATGCACATACAGAATACTATATTCTACTTAGATTGATTATGAACTTTTATTCTAGTTTGGTTCACTAGAGCCACTAAGTGAACCAAAAGGTCAAACCTAGGGTGCAAGAATAAATTAAATTATATGTAACTATTACATTTAAATTCGGGTTCCATTACAAACGGGTCTTCATGCGCTCCTTGCTCCTTGGTCCAATTCTTCAAAATAATTCTAACTAATCCTATTACAAATTATTTACAATAAATAAGAAACCTTGATCAACAGTCAAAGGGAAGTACATAGGAGAGAGATAGAATTATACATAAGAAAAATTAGAAAGACGAGGTACGCAGACCCCATTTATAAAACCCAATCATTCATGCATCCATTTAAAATTAAATCCAATCATATTGGTCAAATAGTCCATAATCAATCCCATTTATTATCATATATATCAACATATATATCAATAAATAATATTCATCTCATGAATTAAATAAAAACATTCCATATATGTATTAGTTAATTAATTAAAAAGAGTGTGAAGAGATTTAAATAAAGCATTATGATAAATTATAATATTAACTATTTTTTTAATTTGATTTAATTCTTTTCGATAGTTTAATTTAGTTGGTAATTTTAATTAGTTTATTTTATAGTTAAATTGAGTTTGTTTAAATAGAATTAATTTGATATTAAACTAGTGTTTTGGTAATGATTATTTTTAATTCCCTGTGGGTTTGACACTCGACTTTATTATTATATTACTTGTGGGCCGCGTATACTTGCGTATAAATTCCTATTTAAATTTTGGCAAATAAGTTTTTGGCACCGTTGCCGGGGAATTAATTTAATAATTATTTACCAATATTAATTTTAATCAAATTAGTTTTAATTTAAACATTTTTTTTATGATTTAAATTAACTTTTACTTCTTTTTCAGGTTAAATGAAGGACGATGATCGAAAATTGTTGCGAGACTATGCGATGCCACAAGTCACTTAAATCCAATCTAACATCCATAGGCCTGCAATTTAAGCCACAAGTTTTAAGATCAAGTCAGACACTATATAGATGATCCAAAATTCAGTGTAGTTTATGGGTTTGCCCAATGACGATCTGAATGATAATCTCATTAGCTTTTTGGAGATATGTGATACTTTCAAGTATGATGGAGTTTCGGATGACGTTGTAAGACTTTGCTTGTTCCTTTTCACACTTAGGAACAAGGCAAAGAATTGGTTGCATTTACTTCCACCGGAGTCTATCACTACTTGGAATGACTTGGCTCAAAAGTTCTTAACGAAGTTCTGTCTGCTAGAATGACATCACTTTATTCATGCAGCATGATTCAAAATCGTTGTACGAGGCGTGGGAACACTTCAAAGATTTATTGCGGAGATGTACGTCCACACTGTGGAATACCTAAGTGACTTCAAGTTCAAACATTCTACAATGGGTTATTCAGTACAACGAGGACTATTATTAATGCAGCTGCAGGTGGTGCTTTGATGGCGAAGAATTTAGATGAGGCTTATGACTTGTTGGAAACTATGGTAGCGAATTATTTCCAATGACCATTTACAAGATTGAATCAGCCAAAGGCAGTTAGGAGAATTGAAAATGATGCAGTTTCTGCAATGGCTGAGCAAATGATAACACTAATGAAGATGGTAGAAACACTTGCGAAGACTGGACAGCCTAATCAACCTGTGTTAATAACTTGTGATCTATGTGCTGGGAACTATTTAATTAATCAATACCCAATCAATACAGAATCGATCCAGTTTGTGGCAAACTACAATCAGCAGTAGTAGCCCAGTAATTTAAATTACTATCATCCGGGGGTGAGGAATCCTTCCAATCAGTCATGGAACAATAATCAAGCTCAATCATATGCTCCTAGACTATTATACTCTCCGAGTTTTCAGAATCAACCTCCCTTACGGCCAGAAAAGCAGTCGAATATAGAGGAGGTGTTTTCTCAGTTCATGATGCAAACAGCGAATTTCATAACTCGGACGGAGAATTACATGTCACAGAATGAGGTTCGAATGAATAATATAGAATCATCAGTACAGATCATCGAGAACCAAGTGGGACAGTTTGTTAGTACCATAAATAGTCAATCCCAAGGTGCCTTGCCAAGTGATACAGTGACAAATTTGAGAAGGGGATGCAATTAGTAATGCAATACTGTAACCCTACGAAGTGGTAAGGAGTTACATGAGGTTGATGAAGGAAATTCGAAGAAGGCACAACCAGATATGCAAGTTGATAGTGAGGCTGAAAAGGAAATTGGGACGCATGAGGTAGAGGAAAAGAAGGCACTAGAGAATCCGAAACAGATTCAGATTGTGCCACTAGTACCTTTCCTGCAAAGACTTCAAAAGAACAAGTTTGTTAAGTCATTTTCAAAGTTTTTGGAGGTGTTTAAGAAATTACATATTAACATCCTGTTTGCAAACGCATTAGAGTAGATGCCTAGCTACTTAAAGTTCATGAAGGAGATTTTGTCAAATAAGAAGAAGCTAGGGGACTATGAGACAGTGTCTCTAACGGAGGAGTGCAGCGCCATATTGCAAAAGAAGCTACCACCAAAGTTAAAAGATTTGGGTAGTTTCACCATTCCATGCACTATTGGGAGCTAGATCTTTAATCGATGCTTATGTGATTTAGGAGTGAGCATAAATTTAATGCCTCTTTCAGTTTATAGGAAGCTTGGTTTGAAGGAAGTGAAGCCCACCCATGTCAACTTACAGGTGGCGGATCAGTCATTTACTTATCCAAAGGGGATTGTTAAAGATATTCTTGTAAAAGTGGATAAGTTTATCTTCCCCACAGATTTCATTGTGCTAGATTTTGAGGAGGATAAAAATATACCGATTATTCTTGGGCGTCCATTTTTAGCTATGGGGGGAGCGTTGATTGATATGCAAAAAGGCGAGCTAATTATGAGAGTTCAAAATGAAGATGTGACCTTCAAGGTGTTTAATGCAATGGAATTTCCAAGTGGTCAAGAAGGTGCTTTCGGGTTGATGTTGTGGGATTAAAAGGTCAATTTTATTGGAGGAAAAAGGATGAACGCAAGTTTGGGGGTCTCAAGTTTTAAGGAAAATTTAAGCAAATGATCAAGGCATAGCTTCTAAGACGATTCATCAAGCATAAATTCGATCCGGACTAGGGAAAAGGGAGTAGTCATACTGAGACTTTAAAACAAGTGCTTATTGCAAGGCAACCCAAGTTTTAGTTTAGCTTTTATTTTTATTTTTATTTTATTTTATTTTTAGTAGATTTTATTTTTAGTAGTAAAATTTAGTTTTTTATTTTTTTCATATTTTATTTTTATATTGTTTCAGGTTTATTCAATGCAGTCAAACTTAGCAGATGAAGAGGAAAAAACTAGATATTCAGGGGAGTCCTTTGCGCTTATTTTTTTTTAATTTTATATATTGAGAAAATTTTGTTTTAAGTTTGGGGGTGTGGGTAAATTTTGAAAGAATTTAAAAAAATTTAGGTTTTTTTTTTAGTTTAAATTTTGGAATTTTGTGGGTAAATTCACTGCAAACCCTCACGAGACACAACTCGTCCACTTGGGATAACCATGGGGTTTAAAGACTTATTGCACATACTAAATGCAATCGTGTTTCCTGCGAAAATATGATAACTTAGTTTTTAGGTTGAGTCACTTGGGCAATGAAAAATTTTGAATTAAATTTATGGACAATGATAAAATTTTGGTTTTCATTTAATAACTTTTGAAAAACGGATAAATTTTTGTTAGTTTGAATTTTGGCTTTTTATTAGTTATTATTTTATTTAAGATCTTTTATTTTTATGCACTAATAACCATTTGTGTTGAGTTAATTTTAGCTTAGAGAAAGTTTATATGGTTAATTGCTTATGATAGATATTTGTGAATTATATAACTTATTTGATCATAACTTGAAGTAAAATATGAGGTATAATATAATTTGAGGGAGATGATTTAGGTAAATTATTCTAGGATTGTTTGAAATTAATCATTTCTGAGTTGAATTAATAGTCATTTGGTGATTTGAGATGGAGCGTAAAATGCACTCACTCATAAACATGTAAAGAAAACGAGAAAGAGTGTAAAACGCACTCGTGAGCATAAAAGAAAAAGAATGAGATGGGGCATAAAATGCACTCACCTATAATAAATGAAGAAAAAATATATAATATATTTAGAAAGAAAAGTGGTGAATTTAAAAAAAAAATGATCCTAATGTACGTAATGTGAGGAAAAAAGAACTTTTTGATCCTTTAATTTATATTTACCTTTATTAGCGAAAAGTAGTGTGAAAAATGAGTTATAGAGTTTTATTTTGTAATTATTTTATTGTGTAATATCTTTTATGAGGTATTTAATTACATAAATTATTTGAGTTTAAATTAGTTTGATATATTTGGATTCACACACACACGAAGGATCTTGAGTAAAATAAGATTAATAAATATGTTAAAATTATAGGTTGTGCATGATTTTGAAATTTTCTTTGAGTTATCATTTAATTTTTTTTAGGCTTGTTTTTCTAAATTTAAATAGGAATTTATACGCAAGTATACGTGGCCCACAAGTAATATAATGATAAAGTCGAGTGTCAAACCCACCAGAAATTAAAAATAATTAATACCAAATACTAATTTAATATCAAATTAATTCTACTTAAACAATCTCAATTTAATTATAAAATAAACTACTTAAAATTACCAACTAAATTAAATTAATGAAAAGGATTAAATCAAATTAAAAATAGTTAAGATCATAATTTCCCCCAATGCTTCATTTAAATCTCTTTACTCTCTTTTTAATTAATTAACTATATAGAATTGTTAACTGAGAATGCCTAACTATTTATTAACTTTTTTCAAGAATTAATAAAAAGATTTATTCTAATTAAGTTGCTATATTACTATGTAAAATAATTTGAAATAAACTCATTAAGATCTAACTCTCAACAAAGTTATATGTGGCATATAGGTATCTTCATCCTATACACAATTATGATACTCTTCCTAAAAAGAATAAACAAATTCACATGTTATCATATCTGAATCTAAATCTGTAATTTACTTTTAATTTCATATAGATTATCCCATTAATGAATCACAATTAATTAATACATTAACGCAAAAAATAATTAATTAGGCCTAAACACTACAATCCATTCTTCAACTTCATAAAGATTAGCACATTAATTAATGCAAATAATTAAATACTTGAACGCATAAAATATGATAAACAATTTAACTATAATTAATTTAATTAAAAGGAAAATAAATTAATTTAAACTACACATTGGGTTCAATTGCAATCTCAAATAAAAATTAACTCATAATTAAATAATAAATTAACCACAAATAATTCAACATCTCAAAATTACAAAAATAAAAGAGAAAGGGAAAAAATCAAATCTGTGTTGATATCCGTCTGTCACTTGGATCACAGTCTCCAATTCTCAAGCTCCGCCCTCAATTCTTGAATTATTTGTGTTGAATGTTTGCTTCTAATTCTACTCATAAACTACTCTAATATAATATTTTGCTCTAAAATTATGTTAATAATTTGCTAATGTATTCTAATGTGCTGAAAATAAGAGTTACATAGTGTATTTATAGAAATAAAATAATAATACTAAGGAGTAGTGGAATTAAAATCCAATTTGGAATAAAAAAGTATCAAAATTCGCGAATAATTTATTTTGCAGCATTTTCGTGCATAGCCAAATAGCCCCTTCGCTCAGTCAAACCAGTCAACCCTTACTGGAATGCGCGCATAGCGCTGCCGATGACGTCATTCAAGCCTCTGCGCATGACGCAATCGCTTCTTAATTCATTCCCAGACACGCCAAACGGCGTCGCCCTTGCTGCTACTCTATCGATTATGCACGTATTGCGCAGAAGACTTGCTTCAGTATTTATGTAATTTCCACCGGTGCTGGTTATTTACCAAAATACCATTAGCCTTTTGCAGAAATTACAACAATGCCATTAAGGATTATTTTCCTACAAAATAAAATATAAATTAATTAAAAATAATATAAAAATAATAAAAATAATAAAAACATATAAAATTACATAAATTACCTAAAATCAATTAAAATGCTTAAAAAATAACAGATAAGTAAGCTTAAAAATACATAATAATTAGGAATAAAATCCAATTTATCAAATACCCCCAAACTTAACTCTTTGCTTGCCCTCAAGTAAAGCAAAAATAAAAAGTAATACTCTACTAATTAAACAACTCAAGCAATGAATCAATATGAATTTTAAACTTTAGACTCAAATATTTTTTAAATGATAACTTAAAGAAAATTTTAAAACCATGTAAAGCCCAAAATTTTAACATATTTATTAATTTTACTCTACTCAAGACCCTTTGTGTGTGTGTGAATCCAAATGTATTAAGCTAGTTAAAATTCAAATAAATTCATGTAATTAAATGACTCATGAAAGATATTACACCATAAAAGAATTACAAAGCAAAATTCTATAACTTATTTTTCACATTACTCTTCGCTAATAAAGGCAAATATAAATTAAAGGATCAAAAGATTTTTCTTTTTCTATTACGTACACTAGGATCATTCTTTTTTAAATTCACCACACTCATTTTTAAATAATTCATTAATCACAGGTGAGTGCATTTTATACTCTTTTTAACTCTGTTTTTTTATGCTCACGAGTGCATTTTACGCTCCATCTCGTTTTCTTTACATGTTTATGAGTGAGTGTGTTTTACGCTCCATTTCAACTCACCAAATGACTATTAATTCAACTCAGAAAGGGTCAATTCTTCTAACAATCCTAGAACAAGTTACCTAAATCATCTCCCTTAAATTATATTATATCTCATATTTCACTTCAAGTTATGATCAAATAAGTTACAGAATTCACAAATATCTATCATAAGCAATTAACTATATAAACATTCTCTAAGTTAAAACTAACTCAACACAAATGGATATAAGTGCATAAAAATAAAGAATCTCAAATAAAATAATAACTAATAAAAAGTCAAAATTCAGACTAATTTTTTTTTTATCCATTTTCCTTAAATTATTAAATAAAAACCATTTTTTTTAATTTTTTTTTATCATCGACCATATATTTAATTCAAATTAATTCATTGCCCAAGAGACTCTACCTAAAAAATAAGTTATCCCATTTTTGTAGGAAATACGATTGCACTTAACATGTACAATAAACTTTTAAACCCTAAGGTTACCCCAAGTGGACGAGTTGTGACTCGTGAGGGTTTGCAGTTAATATACCAACAAAATTTTAAAATTTAAACTAAAATAAAACCTAAAAAATTAAAAATTAAATTAAAAATTTTTCAAATACCCACACCACCAAACTTAAAACAGATATTGTCCTCAATGCATAAAATAAAGAAAAGTTTAAGAAGATTCCCCTGAATATGTAGCATTTTTCCTCCTCATCTGCTAAATTTGGATTGCATTGAATAAACCTAAAATAAAACAAAAAACAAAAATATTAAAACCTATTAACTAAAAACTAAAATTAACTACGATTAAATCTACTAAAATAAAAATAAAAAATAAAAACTAAAGCTAAAACTTGGGATGCCTCCCAATAAGCGCTTGTTTTAAAGTCTCAGCCTGACTACTCCCTTTTCTCTAGCCCGAATTGAATTTATGCTTGATAAATCACCTTGGAAGTCATGCCTTGACCATTTGCTTAACTTTTCCTTTAGACTTAAGACCCCCAAACTTGCGTTCATCCTTCTTCCTCCAATAAAACTAACCTTTCAATCCCACAACATCAATCCGAAAGTATTTTTCTTGAGTACTTGAAAATTTCATTGCATTAAACACCTTGAAGGTCACATCTTCATCTTGAACTCGTATAGTTGGCTCGCCTTTCTGAACATCAATCAACGCTCTCCCCTTAGCTAAAATGGACACCCAAGAATAATCGGTATATTTTTATCCTCCTCAAAATCTAGCACAATGAAATCCGTGGGTAAGATAAACTTATCCACTTTTACAAGAACATCTTCAACAATCCCCTTTGGATAAGTAAATGACCGATCTACCAACTGTAAGGTGACATGGGTGGGCTTCGCTTCCTTCAAACCAAGCTTTGTATAAACTGATAGAGACATTAAATTTATGCTCGCTCCCAAATCACACAAGCGTCGATTAAAGAACTGGCTCCCAATGGTGCACAGAATGGTGAAACTATACTCGGATCTTTCAGCTTCGGTGGTAGCTTCTTTTGCAATATGACGATGTGCTCCTCCATAAGAGCCACTGTTTTATAGTCACCTATCTTCCTTTTCTTAGACAAAATCTCCTTCATGAACTTTAAGTTGCTAGGCATCTGCTCTAATGCGTCTGTGAATGGGATATTAATATGTAATTTCTTGAACACCTCTAAAAAATTTAAAAATTGCTTGTCGAGCTTGTTCTTTTGAAGAGTTTGTGGGAATAGCATGGGTGACACAATTTGATTCTGATTAGGATTCTTCAATGCCTTCTTTTCCTCTTTATGTCCATATCGCTCATTTTGACTATTTTGCTATTCAGGTTCACTATTATCATCCCCATTTGGATTTGCCCTTTTTGAATTTTCTCCATCATCATCATGTAATTCCTTACCACTCCTAAGTGTGACTACATTGCATTTTTCATTGCCCTCCCTTCTTGGATTTATCACTGTATCACTCAGCAATGCACCTTGAGGTCGACTATGTATGGCACTAGCAAGTTGTCCCACTTGGTTCTCGATGTTCCTCAGTGATGATTCTAGACTGTTCATTCTAACTTCATTCTGCGATATATATTTCATAACAATTTCCTCAAAATTTGATGTTTTTTTTGGCTGTGGTGGAGGTTGATTTTGAAAACCCGACTTATATAATGATCTTGGAGAAAAAGATTGTGTTCGATTGTTGCTCCATGAATAACTTGGTTGATTTCTCATCCCCAGATGATAGTAGTTGGCATTATTCCCTTATTGTTGCTGATTTTAGTTTGCCACATACTAGACCGATTCTGCATTGATTGGGCATTGATTAACTGAATGGTTCTCAGCGCATAAATCATAAGTTATTGCCATAGGTTGATTAGGCTACCCAGTCATTGCAAGTGTTTTTACCATCATCATTATTGTTGCCATTTGCTCAGCCATTGCAGAAACTGCATCATTTTCAATTCTCCCAACTGCATTTGGCTGATTCAATCTTGTAGAAGGCCATTGGTAATCATTCTCCACCATAGTTTCCAACAAGTTATAAGCCTCGTCCAAATTCTTCGCCATCAAAGCATCATCCGCAGCTGTATCAATAATAGTCCTCATTGTATTGAATAGCCAATTGTAGAATGTTTGAACTTAAATCCATTTGGGTATTCCGTGGTGTGGAAATCTTCGCAATAAATCTTTGAAGCGCTCTCACGCCTTGTACAACGATTCTGAATCATGTTGCGAATGAAGTGATGTTGTTCCTCATTTTTGCAGTCTTCCCTGGCGAAAAAAACTTTTGAGCCAAGTCGTTCCAAGTAGTAATAGACCCCGATGGAAGTGAATGCAACCAACTCTTTATGTTGTCCCTACGTATGAAAGGGAACAAGCAAAGTCTTACAGCATCATCCGAAACTCTATCATACTTGAAAGTATCACATATCTCCAAAAAGCTCATGAGACGATCATTCGGATCGTCATTGGGCAAACTCATAAACTGCACTGAATTTTAAATCATCTGTATCGTGCTCGACTTGATCTTAAAACTTGTGGCTTGAATTGTAGGCCTATGGATGCTAGATTGGATTTCAGTGACTTGTGGCATCGCATAGTCTCGCAACAATTTTTGATCCTCGTCCTTCATTTAACCTAAAAAGGAAGTAAAAAATTAAATTTAAAAAATTAAAAAAAATGTTTAAATTAAAACTAATTTGATTAAAATTAATATTGGCAATAAATTATTAAATTAATTCTCCGGCAACGATGCCAAAAACTTATTTTTCTAAATTTAAATAGGAATTTACACGCAAATATACGTGGCCCACAAGTAATATAATGATAAAGTAGAGTGTCGAACCCACATGGAATTAAAAGTAATTAATACCAAACACTAATTTACTATTAAATTAATTATATTTAAACAATCTCATTTTAATTATAAAATAAACTAATTAAAATTACCAACTAAATTAAATTTATGAAAAGGATTAAATCAAATTAAAAATAGTTAATATCGCAATTTCTCCCAATGCTTCATTTAAATCTCTTTACTCTCTTTTTAATTAATTAACTATATAGAATTGTTAATTGAGAATGCCTAACTATTTATTAACATTTTTCAATAATTAATAACAAAATTTATTCCAATTAAGTTGCTATAGTTCTATGCAAAATAACTTGAAATAAACTCATTAAGATCTAACTCTCAACAAAGTTACATGTAGCATATAGGTATCTTCATCCTATACACAATTATGATACTTTTCCAAAAAAGAATAAACAAATTCACATGTTATCATATCCGAATCTAAATCTATAATCCACTTTTAATTTCATATAGATTATCCCATTAATTAATCACAATTAATTAATACATTAACACAAAAAATAATTATTAGGTCTAAACACTATAATCCATTCGTCAAGTTCATAAAGATTACCACATTAATTAATGCAATTAATAAACAATTCACTTATAATTAATTTAATTAAAAAGAAAATAAATTAATTTAAACTACACGTTAAGTTCAATTGCAATCTTAAATAAAAATTAACTCATAATTAAATAATAAATTAACCACAAATAATTCAACATCTCAAAATTACAAAAATAAAAGAGAAAGAAAAGAAATCAAATCTGTGTTGATATCCGTCTATCATTCGGATCACAGTCTCCAATTCCCAAGCTCCACCCTCAATTCTTGAATCATTCGCGTTGAATATTTGCTTCTAACTTTACTCATAAACTACTCTAATATAATATTCTGCTCTAAAACTATGTTAATAATCTGCTAATGTATTCTAATGTGCTGAAAATAAGAGTTACATAGTGTATTTATAGAAGTACAATAATAATCCTAAGCAATAGTGGAATTAAAATACAATTTGAAGTCAAAAAGTATCTAAATTCGCAAATAATCCGTTTTCCAGCATTTTCGTGCACAGCCAAACAACCCCTTCTCTCAATCAAATCGGTCAACCCTTGTTGGAAAGCGCACATGGCACTGCCGATGATGTCATTCAAGCCTCCGTGTATAGTGCAGTCGCTTCTTAATTCATTCCCGAACACGCCAAACAGCGTCGTCCTTGCTGCTACTCTATTGATTATGCGGGCATTGCGCGGAAGACTTGCTTCAGTATTTACGCAATTACCATCGGTGCTTGTTATTTACCAAAATGCCATCAGCCTTTTGCAGAAATTACAATAATGCCATCAAGGATTATTTTCCTACAAAATAAAATATAAATTAGTTAAAAATAATATAAAAATAATAAAAATAATAAAAACACATAAAATTACATAAATTACCTAAAATCAATTAAAATGCTTAAAAACTAACAGATAATTAAGCTTAAAAATACATAATAATTAGGAATAAAATCTAATTTATCAAGGCTAAAGTTGAAATTCAAATTGATTTGTTGCTTGAGTAATTTTGGTTTAGTATATTCTTAATTTTTATTATTGTCTTGCTTGAGAGCAAGCAAATAGTTAAGTTTGGGAGTATTTGATAATTGAATTTTATGTCTATTTATTTAATATTTTTAGGCTTAATTATTTGTGATTTTTAAGAATCTTTAGGAATTTGGGTGTTTTATTTATTATTATGCATTATTATTATTTTTAGTAAATTTATAGTAATTTTATTTATTTTTAATCATGTTATATTTTATTTTGTAGGAAAATAAAAGTCTAGTGGCATGGTGGTAATAACAGCAAATTCGGTGGCATTTTTGTAATTTTGTCAACAAGTAGTTGGACGCGCATTGCATGCCAATGCATTAGATGATCAGCAGCTGGGCGTTATGACGCCGTTTGGCATGTTCAGGCATGACAGCAGACGCGCAATGCGCGGAAGGAATATTAATTCATGAGCACAGCGACGCCGTTTTATGGAAGATTGAAGGAACCGTAGGCGCGCAATGCGCGGAGCGGCTAGATTGACTCTGTCAAAGGCGATAGGGCCTTGTTTGGCAAGCACGTTAATTAGCCAGAACAGATTATTCGCAATTTATTGCGTTAATTTGATTCTAAATTAGATTTCTTTTCCATATTAGCTTAGGATTATTATTGTACTTCTATAAATACACTATGAGGGATTTATTTTCAGCAAATTATGATATATATTAACATAGTTTTATAGCATAATATTATATTAGAGTAGTTTAGGAGTATAATTAGAAGCAAATATTCAACGCGAAGGATTCGATAATTGAAGGCAGAGCTTGGGGATTGAAGATTGTGGTCCGAGTGACAGACGAATATCAACACAGATTTGATTTCTCTTCTTTTACTTTTATCTTTGTAATTCTGGATGTTGAATTATTTGTGGTTAATTAATTATTTAGTTATGGGCTAATATTTATTTGAGATTGCAATTGAACACAATGTGTAGTTTAATTTAATTTATTTATTTTCTTAATTATTAATGATTATATGAGTTGTTTATCATATTTTATGCGTTCATGTATAATTATTTGCGCAATAATTAATTGTGGATATCTTAGAAGGAATTGTAAAAGGAATTCTAGGATTAGATCCGGATGTGATAACATGTGAATTTGTTGATTCTTTCTAGGAAGAGTAGCATAATAATGTATAGGATGAAGATATCTATATGCCACATGTAACTTTGTTGAGAGTTAGATCTTAATGAGTTTATTTCAAGTTATTTTGCATAGCAATATAACAACTTAATTGGAATAAATCTTTTTATTAATTCTTGAAAAATGTTAATAAATAGTTAGGTATTCTCAGTTAACAATTCAATATAGTTAATTAATTAAAAAGAGAGTAAAGAGATTTAAATGAAGCATTGGGAGAAATTATAATCTTAACTATTTTTTTAATTTGATTTAATTCTTTTCACTAGTTGAATTTAGTTGGTAATTTTAATTAGTTTAATTTACAATTAAATTGAGTTTGTTTAATTAGAATTAATTTGATATTAAATTAGTGTTTGATAATAATTATTTTTAATTTTTTGTGGGTTTGACACTCGATTTTATCATTATATTACTTATGGGCCGCGTATACTTGCGTGTAAATTCCTATTTAAATTTAGGCAAATTGCTAATTTGATCTACCCGAAATGCTCTCCTTATTCTCTCTTGGTGTTATGGCTCACAAGTCCTCAAATGCTCAATCTTTTCTCTTAAAGTTATAGAGCTCTCTCTCTATTATACACTTAGTGAAGTAGTAAATGAACTAACAAACTCTAGTAAGTCTTTCCTCTCTTCTATTTATAGAACATTGGTAAACATAATTAACTCCTCTAATCCACTAGCATCGGTCAATTTAAGGCCTAACTCATGCTTACTATTTGATGGATTGACATATGAATTGACAAGTTAAGTGACTAAGGTTAGTAAAGTGGTTCAACAACTATATCCTTCACAATATTTTTCAAGCAACATGAAACTCACACTCTACCCCAAGTGGGGCCCCCTATTGCCGGCCAAAGTGGCCCTTTTCCCCTAATTATCCTTTTTCTTTTATTGTTTATATATATATATATATATATATATATATATATATATATATATATATATATATATATATATATTAAATAATAAAACCCAACACCTGAATTATTTAAAAAATGAAATTAATTATAAAAGAGTTGAGGAACAATTAAAAAATCCTAAACTCCAAGAAAAAATAAAAGATTTTCAAAATCTTTTAAGTAAGAATGTTTGTTCTGACTTACCTCATGCTTTTTGGCACATAAAAAAAGCATATTGTTAGGTTACCTTCTGCTAAAGAATTCAAGGAACATTTAATTCCTACTAAGGCTAGACCGATACAGATGAGTCATGAATTAATGGAATTTAAGGAACATTTAATGTGTGTGTGTGTGTGTGTGTATATATATATATATATATATATATATATATATATATATACTGACTAACATTTGACTACACTTTGGGCTATTTAAATAATTCAATTTGGGCTACTAGTTTACTTTTGTTGGGCTCAAATCTTAATTCATTTAGGCTACTAGTTAATTTATTTAAGTTAGCAACATTAGGCTAACACTTAATACATACAAGTATACATTACATGGACTACCCATTAATTAATTATACGGGATACTAGTTAATTCTTTTGGGCCTAGTTTAATAATTCTTTTGGACTAAACATATAATCTAGTTAGACTTGTCTTATTTCCATCATTTGGGCTACTTGAATGAGCTAGTTCACTTTGATTTAATTAGTAGAACTCATATTGAATTTATTTATTTATTTATTAATTCTCTTACATTGTTACACTTAATAAATTAATAAACACACACATACAATTATATATACATTCAATCTCATTAGTGTGTAATTAATTCCCGCAAAAATTTACTTCATTAATAATTAGTTCTTAATTTAATTACAACGTGACTTAAAATTCATGCTCATTATATTATCCCCCCCTTATCAGAATTTTGTCCCCGGAATTACAAATTCAAGATTATTAAAAAAGATTTGTGTAATTATTATTTATCTTTTCTTCAAGTTCCCACATAGCTTTTTTGGCGTTGTAGTTCCTCCAAAGCACTATGTCAGAATGTATAACCTTATTTCTTAAAGTATGTTATTTCCTATATAATATTTGAACAGGAATTTCTTCGTATAATACGTCTCTCTCAACTTGAATCGGCTTGTAGGATATGACGTGCTTATAATCAGGCTTATACGACTGCAACACTGACACATGAAACACATTATGCATATGTTCCAGTTCAGGAGGTAAAGTTATATTGTACGCCACTTCATCTACTTTATTCAATATCTCAAACGGTCCTTTGAACTTCGGGCTCAGTTTTTCTTTCTTCCCAAATCTAATTTTTCCTTTCCAGGGAGACTTTCAAAAATACAAAACTTCCTACTTTGAAATCTCTTTTTTGGTGATGTAAATCCGCATACTTCTTCTATCTGTCTTGAGCTGTTACTAGAATTGCTCTTATAACTCTGATAATCTCTACTTTCTGCTTAACCAATTTCGGCCCCAATAGTCGATGTTCCCCTACTTCATCCCAACATAAAGGTGTTCTACATTTTCTTCCATGTAGTGCTTCATAAGGTGGCATGCTTATACTCGTGTGATAACTGTTATTATACGCAAATTCTACTAAAGGTAGTTGGTTTTCCCAACTTCCCTTGAAATTCATCACATAGGCTCTGAGCATATCTTTCAATGTCTGTGAATGATACGCGGTACTCAACCTTAACTGCGTCCCCATTTTTTCTTAAAGACTCCTCTAAAAATTTGATGTGAAGCACTAATCTCTATCAGAAACAATTGATACATGCACTCTATGTCTTGGAACTATCTATTTTGTGTATAATTTGATCAATTGATCCAAATTTAACCTAATCTTGATCAGTAAAAAGTACGTTGACTTTGTTAGTTGATCTATGATCACCCATATATCGTTGTAACCTTTTTGTTTTGATGAAAATCCTAACATAAAATTCATCGTGATTCCACTTCCACTTAGGAATATCTAATGACTGTAATAACCCGCTCGGTCTTTGATGTTCTGCCTTAACCCTTTGATAAGTTAGGCATTGGCTAACGCATTCCGCAACCTCTCTTTTCATGTTCGACTACCAAAAATATTGACGTAGATCTTAATACATCTTTGTGTTACCTGGATGTATCGAGTACCCCGTACTGTAAGCCTCTTGCAAAACTTCTTCTCTTAATTTCGGTATTAATGATACTAAAACTCGCTCTTTAAATCTTAGTAATCCTTTGCTATCCAATTTAAACTAGACCTCCTCACTATCGACCATTCTCTCCTTATTCTATCACATTGTTCGTCTCTGTCTCGAATCCTCTCACATTGTATAACAAAGATGGACTCACTTCCATCTTCGTACATTTTCCTTTCGACTCCTTCATACTTTTCACCTCCAACTCTATTCGAGCCATTTCTTTTACTAGTTCATCTTGATCTGTTAATACAAAAAACTTTTCTCTACTCTTTCTGCTTAGAGCATCTACTACTACATTGGTTTTTCTGGGATGATATAGAATTTCACAATCATGGTCTTTGATCAATTTTAACCATATTCTCTGCCTCATATTCAACTCTTTTTGTGTGAAGATACACTTCAGACTTTTATGGTTTGTGAATATCTCACATTTTTCTCCATACAAATAATATCTCCAAATCTTAAGGGCAAATACTACCATTGCCAACTCTAATTCATGGGTAGGGTATCCCTTCTCATAATCCTTTAATTGGCGTGACGTGTATGCAATGACCTTACCGTTCTGCATAAGTACATAATTTAGTCCCTTATGCGACGCATAACTATAGACTGTAAAACCTCCTGTATTATTTGGTAAAGTTAACACAGATGCCTCACTTAGTCTTTTTTCCAGCTCCTAAAAACTCTCATTGCACTTCTTCGTCCACACATACTTAACCGTCTTCCTCGTCAAATTTGTCAATGGCGTTGCTATCTTTAAAAAATCATTGATAAATCTCTGACAGTAATCCACTAATCCTAAGAAACTCCTAACATCCGTTGGCATCCTTAGTTGTTCCCAATTCATCACAGATTCTACCTTTGTAGGATCTACATAAATCCTTTCCTCGTAAAAAATGTGACTTAAAAATTGAACTTTCTTTAACCAGAATTTACACTTCAAAAATGTAGCGTACAACTTCTCATTCCTCAATATTTCTAATACTAATCTTAGATGTTCGGCGTGCTCCTCTTCAGTTTTGGAATAGACCAAAATATGGTCAATGAACATAACTATAAACTTGTCCAAGTATTACTTGAACACTCTCTTCATCATGTCCATAAATGTGGCTAACGCATTTGTCAGTCCAAACGGCATCACCATAAACTTATAATGGCCGTAATGAGTTCTGAATGTTGTCTTTAGTATATCCTCCTTCCTCACTTTTAATTGACGATAACCAGTCCTTAAATCAATCTTTGAAAAATACTTTGCCCATTTTAATTGATCAAATAGATCGTCAATTCTTGATAACGTGTACTTGTTCTTGATTGTCAGTTTGTTCAAGTCTCTATAGTTCATACAAAGTCTTAACGATTTTCCTTTCTTCTTTACAAACAACATTAGTGCTCCCCATGGAGAAACACTCGACTGAATTTACTTCCTATTCAATAATTCTTGCAATTGAACTATCAATTTTCTCATTTCCACTAGAGCCATCCTATATCGTGCTTTTGATATTAGGGCTGTCCCTGGCACTAAATCAATCACGAACTCTATTTTTTTATCTAGTAGAAGTCTCGACAGATCCTCCATAAATACGTCAATAAGCTCCTTAACTATCAGTATCTGCCCCATTTTAGGACACACTATCTGCGTGTCCACTACATGTGTGACGACCCCAAATCTGGGTCCCTTGAACCTCGAATCTGGTTAATCACTGTACAACCTTTTCTTTATCATTCATGAATTACAACAATATTATAATTGCGAAATAATCATTTATTTAAAACTTTACAATATCTATTTCTATTCCAGAATTGCAATCGTTACAAATTTCTAGTATGTCCCAATATCATACATGATATGACATTCTATTATAATCAATTTGAGTATTTAAACACTCACAATACATACTAATCATTTCTTTAATTAAACAATCATTTTACTTGTCTAATTCAGACTCATAACTACATCAATCACTTAAACTTTCGGTGAAAGTAATACGTGTTCTTGATCCTTGATCTTTAATAAAATCTTCGAATATCTTGCACTTATCTGAAAGTGTTTATTTTATAACAAGAGTGAGCACGACGACTCAATAAGTCTAATAGTTACACATAAGATATTGCATGCTTCACATATTAAACATACTTTGTATTTTATACATACATCATGCTTTTCATGCTTTTTATTTTATAAATGTTTCATACTTCTTATGCATCGCATATAATACACATCTAGCATCTATCAAGTCATGCTTCATATTCTGTACATACTTCACATATAATCATACTTCATGCTTTTCACACATCATCAATATATCTTCATATCAATAATTGCATAGCAATACAAATAGGAGCAAGTTCTAAAAAACTTATCTGGTTCGCTTCTACTATTTATGCGGATTTTGCGTCTTTTGTTCAACCTACAATTTATATATGAAATAGACATCATCATTAGTTAAAATGACTATTACTTAGTCTTTATATAAGACTCTAACTTCATATTGTTAACTCTTAAGATGTCTGACAAACGAACCCTTAAGTTCTGGACAAAAACCGTAGCCCAAAATGTAATTCAGACATGTCAGGTACGCTTAACCAACTTACGCCTTCACTACACGTCATCGTACGACCCACTTTTAATAAGTTGTCTAAATTAGTCACAAATGAACTATTTATATTGGTGTAATTCAATTAAACTTTCTTCTTTTACATAACTTAATGATTTTAGACATTTAATAATGTACCAAATACCTTAAAATATTATCTACCTTTGATAATATACAACTACATTCAAATATTATTAACCATTTAATCATATTTTAATCACTTATTAATATTATTAACCATTTAATAATATTTTAATCTCTTACTAATATTATTAATTATTTAATAATATTTTAATCACTTATTAATATTATTAACCATTTAATAATATTTTAATCACTTATTAATATTATTAATTATTTAATAATATTTTAATTATTTATTAATATTATTAACCATTTAATAATATTTTAATCACTTATTAATATTATTAACCATTTAATAATATTTTAATCTCTTATTAATGCTATTAACCTTTTAATAATATTTTAATCACTTATTAATATTATTAACCATTTAATAATATTTTAATCACTTATCAATATTATTAATTATTTAATAATATTTTAATCACTTGTTAATATTATAAACCATTTAATAATATTTTAATCATTTACTAATGTCATTAATTATTTAATAACATTTTCATCATTTACTAATATTATTAATCATTTAATAACCTTTAAGTTACCTAGTAATATTATTAATCATTTAACAATTGTTTAATAATTTTTAAACCATACAAATAGTTAACTTTTTAATTGTGTTAATTATAATTTTTATTTTAAATATTTAGCTACCAATTAATCACTAATAGACTCAATATATATTGGTTTAGTATTCAAACACATTCATTTTATACTTATTTCAACTTAAACTTCCACTAAAAACTTAACCCGGACTGACCCGACCCGACCCAACCTGACTCGGACCGACCAAACCAGACCCGAAAAGCAAAAACAAGTTCTAGGTAGTGTGTTTTACCACTACAACGGTGATTCCCACTGCTGCAGCGGTAGTACAAAAATTAGAAACCCTAATTTATAGACTGCCCGAACATTCTTCACTAAAACTACCATAATTTCTTCATTTAAAAATATTTTGGGGTGATTCTTAAGTTCATTTTCATCAGAATTGCCCCCTCTACAACTTCTCTTTATATCATAAATCCAAATTTCAAATGGAAGTAGGCTTAAAATTTCTTACAAGGACATGATAAAAACTAACTTCATAAATTTTTGATTTGATTGGTTCAAATATGATGCTATAAGCATTAGTTGCTAGACCATCATGTTTTATGAATATACATAAATCATATACATAACTATCTAGCCATAGAAATTAATTATCCAACAAGTATATTTCAAACTACAACAATAATTAGCACCTAACTAACTAGGGTTTTACCGGTAAAACTTTATATGACACTTTCTTCAACTTATTTACATACCACATATATAAATACTTGTATTAATATACAACACCATGAATCTACCTATATATAATAGATTTAGATTTATAGATCATCAAAATAAGTTTTGATCGGTTAAAAATATATTTTGACCATAGAAATGAAAAGATAAAGGTGTAGAGCACTTTTAAACGTTTTTGACTTAGACACTCTCCTTGTCTTGGGTATGAACTTTGCTAGAGACTCTAATTTGGCTCCTAGATATACACCTCTAGTGTAATATCTCTTAAGACTCTCCAACAATGCTCTCACTTCTATCTAGAATTTCTTTCTCTCTCTAAAAATAATAACAAGAATAGAAATAACGAACATTGCACATGTGTTGGTGATTTCTATTTACAGAACTCATATTATATATATATATTTATATATCTCCAAACAATTAATCACAATATGGTTAACTTTCTACATTCAAATGACTTAGGTTGGTCCACACACCCAACCATAGTCTTAACTCATCATATAAATAACTATACTTATTTTATCATTTTTTCTCAATTAACCAATGTATGATTAATTATCTACAACATCCAACCCATGGTTACCTACTAATTCTATCTTGATAAATTATATGCATACATAATAGTATCTATAATATTCTTCCTACAACTAATTCATGCATAGTTAAATCTTTAATTTATTTATTACTTAGAGTTACTCAATTAATTCATCTATAGTTAATTCTTACAGTAACAGCAAGCCCGACCTTATTAGACAAAATCAAAGAGGCTCAGGAAAAGGATGAAGATTGTGTTAGTATTAAGAAGCGACTTGCTGAAGGCGAAGAGCTTAAGTACAAGATTGATAGCACAGGGTTGCTAAGGTTCGAAGGGAGACTCTGGGTACCGTTGGATCCAGAGCTGCGGGAAGAGATTCTTTAGGAAGCTCACAGTACGAGGTACTCAGTACATCCCAGAAGCACGAAGATGTATCAGGATCTACGACAATACTTTTGGTGGCCAAATATGAAGAAGGAAGTGGCAGAATGTGTCAGTCGATGTCTGACATGCCAACGGGTTAAAGCAAAGCATCAGCGGCCGAGCGGACTGCTTCAACCACTAGAGATTCTGGAATGGAAGTGAGAGCACATCACGATGGACTTTGTGGTGGGTTTGCCATCGACACATAAAGTTTTAGACGCCATCTAGGTAATAGTGGACCGTCTGACCAAGTCAGCCCATTTTCTACCTATCAGAATGCGGTACAATCTAGAGGGGTTAGCAAAGCTCTATGTGAAGGAGATAGTGTCACGACATATTGTGTCCGACAGAGATCTGCACTTCACGTCAAATTTCTGGAGAAGTCTATAAGCAAGGATGGGGACACAATTGAGATTAAGCACATCATACCATCCTCAAACTGATAGCCAGAGCGAGCGAACGATTCAGACTTTGGAGGATATGCTCCGAGCAGTTGTGATGGACTTAAAGGGCAGTTGGGACGACCATTTGCCACTGGTGGAGTTCGCTTACAACAATAGCTATCATGCTAGTATCGGCATGCCACCGTACTAAGCGCTTTACGGAAGAAAGTGTCGAACACCGTTGTGTTGGGACGAGGTTGGTGAGCGAAGACTGCTTGGACTTGAAATGGTACAGCAGACTGCAGACATAGTACATCTTATTAGGAATCAACTGATAGCAGCTCAAGATCGTCAAAAGAAGTACGCGGATTTGCATCGCCAAAAGCGGGACTTCGACGTGGGTAGTTTCGTATTTCTAAAGGTATCTCCCTGGAAAGGGAAGATCCATTTTGGCAAGAAGGGCAAGCCAAGCCCTAGGTTCATAGAACCGTTCGAAATCTTGAGGCGAGTTGGTGAAGTGGCATACGAGGTAGCATTACTTCCCGAACTTGAGCACATTCACAATGTGTTTCATGTGTCAGTGTTGCGGCCGTATAAACCGGACTACAAACACTTTATCTCCTACGAACCAATTCAAGTCGAGAAGGACTTATCATATGAAGAAGTTCATGTCCAGAAGCTGAGGAATAAGATAATTCATTCTGTCAAAGTACTTTGGAGGAATCACGTAATTGAAGAAGCTACGTGGGAACTATAGGAGGAAATGAGAGCGAATTATCCGTTTTTATTTGAGTGACCTTATTTTGCAATTCCGAGGACAGAATTTTTTTAAGGGGGGGGGGGGGATGTAATATCCTAGAATTTTCACGTCATTATTAATTTAAATTTTAACAAGTTAGTTTTACAAGGTTATTTAATTTTTTTGTGTGATTAATTAATTACGTAATTAAATGATTATGTGATTAATTGCTAGAGTTAATTAAAGAGGGTAACTAATACGTTAATTAAATTAGTGAACAAATCCTAAAGTTTTAATATCAAAATAATTGATAAGTTGCTATTAATTAAATATTCAATTAAATTAAATATAATGAGTGAATTAAATTTTATAAATTAATTAATATGATAATTAATTAATGTAAACAATGTAAAATATTAAGAACATTATTTATTAGTCCATTTAGTAATTTAACAATAATGGGATAAAGTATTTAATTAATTAATCAATTCAATTATTATTTAATCATGGATTAGATAATTAATGTGTAATAAAATTTATAACCAATCATTTGGGTTATATTAATTAGTCAAAGGATAAATTAAATGGGCTTGACTAAAGGATAGTCCAAGTCATTTAATATAACCCAATTGGTATTTTAAATTAAGTCCAAAGTATAAGCCACTTGGAATTAATTGTGTAATTATTAATTATTAAAGGAGTAAGGAATGTGACACAATTTTGGGACAAATATTTCCCATCAGCAGTGTGTAGAAGGAGTTAGTGCAAAGTGTCTTTTTATTTTATTTTATTTTTATTTATTAGTTGCTTGTTTTGTTTTTATAGTACATGAACACCATCCCTCTTTTCACCAACTTAGGTACTTTAGCCCATTCCTTGTGCAAGTATCCAAGTTAGGTGCATCATGACTTTTAGATATAATTTTTGTATCTAAAAATTATTCATGTATACTTGCTTTAGTAAGGCATTTACACTTCATTTTTTTTCCTCCAAGTCCAAAAGAGAGAGTTGAGAGAAATAGCTTGTGAGAGTAAGTATTTTGAGAGATTAAGGAGGAAGAAGGATAAGCTAGTTTAGTTCATGCCATTCACCACTTATTTTGGAAGAAAAAAGAAAATAGCCACTAAAACAAGGTAATGGTTATTTTAAATCTAGCTTTGTTTTAAATTAAATAAACCAACATGTGAGTATAAGCATGTTAATATAGTTAATAATGTGTAGTAGTTGTATTTATGCCATACTTAAGTTTAATATGCTTGGTTTGTATTTTGGTATATTTTGTATGCTCAAAACATTTGTTTGGTAGTGTGTAAACAAGTCTCAAAATAATGACCAAAAATACTTTTTTTAAAATTTAGATTTAATGTTCTAATATTACAGAACATTAAATGATGAGAAAAATAAAGTTTGAATCACTCAAAATGGAGTTATGCACAAAAACTTATGATTTGTAGTAGTTTATTTGGTACAATAATTTTGATGAAAAATATGGAATTAAATCATGGGTAATTAAATTTTCATGTTATAAATTGATATTAAGTGATGGTTAATTTTTTTGAATTTTTATTGAGAGATTAAAAGCTTACTTAAAGGTATAATTTTCATTAGGATTGTGTATTACCGAAAACAGTAGCTGAAAATTGGAAAGAAAAAAAAAAAAAAAGAAGCTGGCCGCGCATTGCGTGGTAGCAGTTCTGTAAGATGCGGAGCCCAAACGACGCCGTTTAGTGGCATAAAATCTTCAATCCGCACGTTACGCGCGGAAGCCAGCAGTCGGTTCTCATAAACGGCACCGTTTTGGGCCATTGATTTTGTTAGCTCGCGCAATGCACGTAAACCAACTTCCGGCTGAAATTACAAAATTGCCCCTCCGTTCAGTTTTTTGGTTTATTTATAGAATTGTCATTCTGGATAATTTTAATTAACTTAAATATTTGAAAATTAATTTAAAATTATAACAAAAATAATAATAATACAAAAATGATATTTGGGATGATATTGTTTATTAAGTTTAATATTTAAATATTAATCTAGTTAGCTAAATTTATGGTTAAGTTAAATAAATAAAATTTTTATTAATTATTTATTATTTAAAATGTTAATAATAAATAAAGGTGATAAATTAGCAATTATTATTTAATTCCTATTAAATAATAATTAAAGAAAGATAAAAATTTATAAATTAATTATTTATTATTTAAATATTATTAAATAATAAATAAGGGTAATTAAGTAATTAATTATTATTTAATTAGCATTAAATAATGATTAAATTATTAGATTAATAATTTACTATTTAATTTAAATAATAAATAAGGATAAATAAATTGATTATTATTTAACCTTAAATAATAATTAAAATTAATTAAATAATTAATTATTATTTAATTGACATTAAATAATAATTAAAGAGGATTAAAATTAGTAAACTATTATTTAATTTCCTTAAATTAAATAATAAGTGAGGCTAATTACTTAGTTAATTATTAGTTGATTAATATTAAATTAAAGAAGGTTAAAATTAAATCAATAATTATTTATTATTTAATTATTATTAAATAATAAGTAAGTACAATTAGTTATTATTTATTTTAAATAATAACTAAAGATAATTAATTAATTTCTATTTAATCAAGATTAAATAGTAATTGAATAGAGTTTAAGTTAATAAGATAATTTGAAGTTAATATTGCCATTAATTGTAATAAATTGTGTAAGGGTTTAATTAGTGTCCAACACTTAAGAAAAATATTTTCTAACTTATTAAATTATTAACCTAATATGATGAAGGGTCTATAAGGTTAATAATATTATTTTGACTGATGTAAATTATGTGTTAGTACTTATGTGGTAGATAAGTTCCTTAGTGAACATATAGTTGTGCAAATACGCCGTACTAATTATTAGACCAACTTTATTAATGTTAGGTCTTTCAAAGCCAGTTAGTTAAAGCTAGACATTAATTGTAGCTGAGCAGACAGGAAAGTTCCTTATCTCTAAACTCATTTCATTGAGCAAGTTATTTTTTTAATGAGTGATTTAATTACTTTAAAATTATTTCACATCGATATTGTTGTTATTCGCACTTAGTGCACTTGATCTTGTACAGTCTTTGACTTGTACTTTATTTAATGTTCTATTGTTTAAAGAACTATTCAAAGTAAGTCTAAGTCATTGTTCGGTTAGACATTTATGTTAAATATTTTAAAAACTATCCAAATCATTGAAGATGCGGATTCTTAGACTATTATGAACACCCCTCTATTATAGGGGAGTACCCTATATCTAATATCAGGTACAAATCACAGAAATTAAATGTTATGCATACACATATTGTATTGAGGCTGATTCCCTCGAGTACATATTTCTGGTAGTAACCGTTGGGTCAACCTGCTATTGACTCTAGTGGATGTTTATAGTTCATAGTCTATTTGACTATCTTGATTCTAAAAGCAAATCATTATTACTACTTATGTTATTCATATTGTTGAATTGTTTCAGCTATTCCCTTTCATTCATGATATATTGTTTCCTTTGTTATTTAAACTTGTTGAGCAAACTAGTTGCTCACCCTTGCTATGTCATGAAGCTTATTGCAGTGGAACCCGAGACTTCTGAAAAGAACAAGGGTAAGAGAAAGATGAAGTGATAGACTTCAAGAGATAGTTTTTAGTTTATTCGTCTAGCTAAAATTATTTGTTTTGTGATGTAAACCCTAAGTACTTTATTAAGGGTATTTATGTACTTTTGTGTAAGGTTATCGTATCTTAGGACTAGTAGCACCTTTTGAATGAACAACATATGTTTATTATTCCGCATTTAGTTATTGTATGTTGTTTAGAGGTGGATGTTTGTATTGGATCATGATGACCGGATCTAGGTATTTGAGACCCGAATTTGGGGGCGTCACAGTAATACGTATTCTTGATCCTTGATCTTTAACAAAATATTCAGATATCTTGCACTTATCTGAAAGTGTTTATTTTATAGCAAGAGTGAGCACGACGGCTCAGCAAGTCTAACAGTTACACATAAGACATTGCATGCTTCACATATTAAACATACTTTGTATTTTATATGTACATCATGCTTTTCATGTTTTTTATTTTATAAATGTTTCATACTTCTTATGCATTGCATATAATACACATCTAGCATCTATCAAGTCATGCTTCATATTCTGTACATACTTCACATATAATCATACTTTATGCTTTTCACACATCATCAATATATCTTCATATCAATAATTGCATAACAATACAAATAGGAACAAGTTCTGAAAAACTTGTCTGATTTGCTTATACTATTTACGCGTATTTTATGTCTTTCGTTCAACCTACAATTTATATATGAAATTGACGTCATCATTAGTTAAAATGACTATTACTTACTCTTAAGATATCCGACAAACGAACCCTTAAGTTCTGGACAAAAATCCTAGCCCAAAATATAATTCGGATATGTCAGGTACGCTTAACCAACTTACGCCTTCACTACACGTCATCGTACGACCCACTTTTAATAAGTTGTCTAAATTAGTCACAAATAAACTATTTACATTGGTTTAATTCAATTAAACTTTATTCTTTTACATAACTTAATGATTTTGGACATTTAATAACATACCAAATACCTTAAAATATTATCTACCTTTGATAATATACAACTACATTCAATTATTATTAATCATTTAATAATATTTCAATCACCTATTAATATTATTATTAATCATTTAATAATATTTTAATCACTTATTAATATTATTAACCATTTAATAATATTTTAATCACTTATTAATATTATTAACCATTTAATAATATTTTAATCACTTATTAATAATATTAATTATTTAATAATATTTTAATCATTTATTAATATTATTAACCATTTAATAATATTTTAATCACTTATTAATATTATTAACCATGTAATAATATTTTAATCTCTTATTAATATTATTAACCTTTTAATAATATTTTAATCACTTCTTAATATTATTAACCATTTAATAATATTTTAATCACTTCTTAATATTATTAACCATTTAATAATATTTTAATTAGTTATTAATATTATTAACCATTTAATAATATTTTAATCATTTACTAATGTAATTAATTATTTAATAATATTTTCAACATTTACTAATGTTGTTAATCGTTTAATAACCTTTTAGTTACCTACTAATATTATTAATCAATTAACAATTGTTTAGTAATCTTGAAACCATACAAATAGTTAACTTTTTAATTGTATTACTTTAATTTTTATTTTAAACATTTAGCTACCATTTAATCACTAATAAACTCCATATATGTTGGTTTAGTATTCAAACACATTCATTTTACACTTTTTTGAACTTAAATTTCTACTAAAAACTCAACCCGCACTGACCTAACCCGACCCGACCTGACCCAGAAAGCAAAAACAGGTTCTAGGCAGTATGTTTTACCGCTACAAGGGTGGTTTCCACTGCTGCGGCGGTAGTACAAAAACTAGAAACCCTAATTTATGGCCTGCCCGAACCTTCTTCATTAAAACTACCATAACTTCTTCATTTTAAAATATTTTGAGGTGATTCTTGAGTTCATTCTCATCATGTCAAATTCTTCATGTCATTCTTATAACTCAAGAATTCATTCTCATCAGAATTTTTCCCTCTACAACTTAAACTTCTCTTTATATTACAAATCCAAATTCCAAAAGGAAGTAGGTTTAAAATCGCTTACAAGGACATGATGAAAACTAACTTCATAATTCCTTGATTTGATTGGGTCAAACATGACGCTATAAGCATTAGTTGCTAGACCATCATGTTTTATGACTCTACATAAATCATATACATAACTTTTTAGCCATAGAAATCAATTATCCAACTTGTATATTTCAAACTACAACAATAATTAGCACCTAGCTAACTAGGGTTTTACTGGTAAAACTTTATATGACACTTTCTTCAACTTATTTCATACCACACATATAAATTCTTGTATTAAACATACAACACCATGAATCTACCTATATATAATTTATTTAGACTTATAGATCATCAAAATAAGTTTTGATCGGTTAAAAACATATTTTGACTATATACGCTCTCCTTGTATTACCTATGAACTTTGCTAGAGACTCTACTTTGGCTCCTAGATATACACCTTTAGTGTAATATCTCTCAAGACTCTCCAACAATGCTCTCACTTCTCTCTAGAATTTCTTTCTTTCTCTAAAAATAATAACAAGAATAGAAATGACCAACATTGCACATGTTTAGTGATTTCTATTTATAAAACTCAAGAAATACATCATTAACTCCTTGATCAATTAGCATTGGTGAAATTAAGGCTATACTCTTGCTTACTATTATATAAATGACCACTTGATAGACATTTTGAATGACCACATGAATGACTAGTGTGGTTGGGGGTTGCTTGAACTACTTTGCACTCAAAAATATCCAACAAGCAAGCTTCACATCCATGTGGGCCCCAAAATTCGGGATTTACTTTTATATTTCACCAATTTGGCTTTATTTTTAGGTCTTATATAATTATATAAGCATCCATATATAAATACACCAATATATGTATACACATTCACCTAAACTTGCATAATACTTGTATTTTTCTCATATTTGACCATCATTTGACTTTTAAAATGTCACACATCAATTTGAACATAAACAACAAATATGGTGAAGTGCAAACTATGCAACATATCACCAACACTTAACCTTGGTCACTCAATACCCAACCTTAGTTAAAACTCATCTTATTTATATATACATATTTATATATCTCCCAATAATTAACCACAATGTGGTTAACTCTCTACATTCAAATGACCTAGGTTGGTCTATAAACCCAACTATGACCTTAACTCATCATATATATAGATATACTTATTTTATCATTTTTTCTCAATTAACCAATATATGGTAAATTCTCTACAACATCCAACCCATGGTTACCTACCAATTTTATCTTGGTAAATTATATGCATATATAATTGTATCTATAATATTCTTCCTATAACTAACACATGCATAGTTAAATCTTTAATTTATTTACTACCTAGGTTTATTCAATTAACTCTTCTATAGTTCATTATCACCATCACATTCATTCACCTAGTAATTAACCAATGTTTGGTTAATGCACTCTCATGCCTACCAACTAGGGTTATTCAATTAACCCTATATTAGTTAATTCTCTACACTCAACAATACTTGAAATTTATTCTCCCAACACATTGACCAATACTTGACTATTAAATATTTAGGCTACATAAGTTTACCTTTCATTGGGCTCTCTTATTTAAATTGTTTAGGCTATCCAACACAACTCACACATCTTTCATAACTTGGGCTAGGTAATTAATTCAATTGGACTTATATTGGTTACCTCTTAGACTATCATTTAACATAACACTTGGGCTTATTATTTAATTACCCACCTTCATGCAAGTATTTCCATATTAGGCTAACACATATAATCATTTTGGACTAGTCCACTAGTAGTAATTAAATTACTTGAACTCTTTATGAGGCTAAATCCTTAAATTTATTTGGACCTCTTTATTATTACCAACAAGACTTACATTAATTAAAATATTGGGCTTGTTTTAAATTCATTAATGGACTATATACTATAACTTGATAGTTAAGTTAATTACTTAATTAATTAACTTCCTATTATTGTCATCCTAGACAATCATTCTAACTTTTCTATAACATTAACTCATAATTAACCTAATTAATTATATTTTACAACGTTTCTTCTTGCTTCGTATTAAAACTAATTAATTTATTAGTTTTGTTGAGTATTAATTTACTCATCTTCTTAGTTGGCTAAAAAATACACTTTAGGTATAACTGTATTAATATAACCACATTCACTTCTTAATTGAATTTATTTTCTTAATAATTTATCCACATGCATCATTAAAATATTCTCACATTTAATCCCTAACAAATAAATTAGGCTAAGAAAAATGTTTACTTATTTTCTACATATCTTACTTCTCCAACTTTAGGTTTTAAACCTTAAACTTTAATTGATCATTTAAGATATTGTCTATAAATCTTGTAAATATCTGGGGTATTACAACATGAGCCATATATTATACACATCATTTCTTTAACAGTTTCTTTAATTGCAATATCGTCTAACAACCAGATTGCCTCGGCTACTTGCTATCATAAAATATGACCTTAGACTTATTTGGTGTCTAAAGGTGTATGCTCTTCTTTTTGGCAGCCAATTACTGCTCCATGGTTAAATAACTAATCCATCCTTAAGACTTTAACTCTCCTAAGTGTATCAAAATTAAATTTATGCACAACTTATGACCCCTTATCTCTGCACAATATTTTCTATGTATATACTTAACAGGGATCACTTTCTTATTCGTAACTTCTATATTCATAGGGTTCTCTAACTTTTTCTTAGGCAATTATAATCGTCTAGTGAAATCATCAAATACAAATGAACAGGTTGTACCCGAATCAAATAATACATAGGCATTTATATTATTGATCGGAATACTACCTGACACCACATCTTTTGATGCTACTATCCCCTGCACAGTCATGTTGAACGTAATGACTATCAACTTGCTTTGCTGAACTGGTCCTCTAATAGTTAACTTGTTGTTACTGCTTTGATTGCCACTTCCCCATCATTACCCTTCTTCATTGGGCAGTCTTTGAATCAATGACCCGTTGCACTGCACAAAAAATATCATTCTTTCTTTGGTTGGGTACACTTTAGAGAGATATGCCCTTCTTGTCCATAATTATAGCACAAATTATTACCCTTCATACATTCTCCATAATGATTCTTTCCACATTTGCTACATGCCCTCTTCTTTTATGAACTCCCTAGTTAGTTTTCTGAGCTTTTGTCATTATTGTTATTATTCGACTTATACTTGTTATTGGTACTACTACCATTGTTGTCGTCCTTGTTCCACGTGACTCCCCCAAATCCATGTTATCTCAATCTCGTATTCAGTGCTCACGATCCAACACATCCAACACCACTAAATTATTTTTAAAGCTTGTCCTTGTCCTTCTTGAAATGCTCAGACTTAACCGCAATTAGTTCATGATATATATAGCAAGAGTGAGCAACTACTATGCTCAACAAGTTTAAAATAATTAATAAATACGTATCATGAATAAATTGCAAATGAAATAAGTACTCAATAATTTAAGGTAGTTGATGAATTTACTGATAGAATAATCAAAGTTCAAACGAAGAAATGAAGAATGATTATTTACTACTGAATGGTCTAACCGACCATGAACATTGACAAAAATTAATCATTTGAATGACCATTTTATAATTCAGTTTGTACTCATGGGGATCAGCCTCTTGTACATCATGTGTATGTATACCATTAAATTCTAAACGTGTCGGACAAACGACACTTATAATCCCCGATTTAGGGTTTGTTATCTCAGTACAAGATTTTCGCACCAATTACTGGTTTAGATAGCTTTAAAAAAATATTAACTTTATATGTCTAGCCGGAACAAATGGCATAGACTATTTCTTGAACAGTTCAAGTAATGAAAAACTTTAAATAATTTATAGTTCAATAATAGAACAGTATTTCAAATACACAAAGTGCAAATATCAATAATTTATATTTATGTGGAGTAATTAACAATACATTAAACCACTAACATGCTTGAAAATAATAATTCAAGTTTAAGTTAGAAAACTTGCAATATGAAATAAGTTTAGGGTTTAGGAACTTGCCTTGGTCGTTGTCTACAGCTTACACGACTTATATTACTGCCTTTGAAAGACCTACTATTAAATAGTTTTATCTTTCAATTGGCATAGCACATAGGAATCTATATATAATTATCATATTGACTACCACTGAAGCACATAACTTCCTATTTAACCACACATAGCTTTCAAGATAATATTATCACCCATGGATAATATTTTAAGTACCAGCCAATATAATAAAACAACTAATAATATCAAATTTATCAACTGATGGTATTAATGGTTAACAACATCCTAATCGGTGACTAATATTTATTAATCCTTTAATAATATTAAATCACTTATCATTATTATAAATCTATTAATAATTTATTACATCCCTTAGTAAATTTTAAAGATCTAAAACAATTTAATGTAAATTGTTTAATCCCTTTATTATTTCTTTAATTTCTTCACTTTATTTATTTAATATTAATTAAATAAATAATTAAGTTTGATTAACCTTAATTGTTATTTATCATTACATAAACATTTATCTTTATTAACCTTATTTCTCTTTAATTATTATTTAATATTATTTAAATAATAATTAATTAATTAATTTTCCTCATTTATCAATTAATATTAATTAAATATTAAATAATTATTTTATTAACTTTATCACCATTTAATCATTATTCAATATCATTTAAATAATAACTAATTTAATTATCCTCATTTATTATTTAATATTAATTAAATAATAAATAATTATTTTATTAACTTTATATTTTTTTATTTACTATTTAATAGTAAATAATTAGTTATTCTCTTTATTTACCTTAATTATTATTTAATATCAAATAACAATTAATAATATTAATGGCCTTTATTTACATTATTTGTTATTTAATATTCTTTAAATAATAAATAATTATTTAACATGGATCCCAAATTAATTATATTAAGTTTTAAACATTTTGACCCATTTTGACTTAAATTGCTCCGCTCCGACCCGTTTGACCCGGCCCGACCCGACCCGATCGTTAAAATCTTACTGTTTGAAAAAATGAACTAGGGCCCCGACCTTAATGGTTAAAAAGTTATTTTCATGTATAATATGTGTTCTGTGTTTTTAAAAAGCTATTTTTAAACTCCATGATAATAGATTTAGTGTGACGTCCCCAAATTCGGGTTTCATAACCTTGTGATTTGTGGTCATAATCTAAAACATATCAACAACTAAATACATAGTCTTCATTTATAACTTTGTAGAATAATACCTAAATGTTCCTTATAAAAGAACAACAATCCCAAGGTCTTCTAACCTCAACATAAACAGTATATATCTTAAGGGAAGAATCCAGTCGAGCAGTAGAGGAAGAATGCCGGGACATTTAGGTAGATGTGATGACTACTGTACCAGCTATGGCAATAGTACCAGCTGATGATAGTAGACAAGGGAAAGATCCAGAAGAACTAGAAGGATACTCTGATGGGGCATTGTCTGAGAATGCGTTATCTGAGCAAAGAGAAGTTGACCAATAATGGGTGAATGGTTTAATATAGCAGAATAGTAAATTTGTGGATAGAATTCTAAAGTTAGAAACTCAAGCAGCAGAACGGCAAACAGCCGTTGAGCAGAATGAGATGGCGGTGCATGTGTTAGTCAATAAAAATATGGAACTGGGGGACAAGTTAAGACAAGAATAACAGAAAGTCCAAAAACTGAAAAATGATAAGGAAGTCTTGGAGGTTAAATTGAGGGAGGCAACTGCTGAGATTGCCAGGTACGAAAATGCCAGGGCTAAAGCAGTAAGAAGAATACATTTAGTAGAGGAGTAAGTGAGGGCTAAGAAAGCCAGAATTGATAGCATGGGTGTAAAGATGGACAATATGAGCTATGCTTTTCGTACAACTTTTAGTAGAGCACAAGATAAGGTGTACTATTACCCTGTGGAATATGATCAGACGAGTAACACCTTGAGCAGGTGGAAGATGATTGCTATCATGGATGAGGAGTATGAAGACGCAGTTCAGCGTGGAATGCTTTCGTAGGATATATGTAATAGATGTGTATGGTCATGTATATTTATGTGTGTATGTAATGTAAATCCCTAGTTTTTGTTATAAAAGGGATAGAAATTTTCATATAACCTCTTTTGTTCTAAGGAAAGAAGTACCAAGTTTGTTGTATAGAATTATGAAAAATGTGAATCCCGACTTTTGTAGTCTGAAGGGATAGAACGGTTTATAGCAATATGCTAAATGTGATGTAAGGTGCTAGGCACTAGTTAATTTTCATATGAATATAAACTCAGTTATTAAATGTGTTTTGAAATAATTATGTGCTTAATGTACATGAGAATGTAATATGTGAATGATAAAATAATAATCATTACATAATTGTTAAACAAAAATGTCGCCTAGACGAAGACAGAATGTTTAACCTCCACTAGAGGAGTTTGTAAATGCTCCCGAGGAGCCAGTTAATCCCATGCAGCAATTTGTTGACTTGTTGATGGGAGCTTTCTAGAATATGAATGTTAATCCTATGGGTGATTAACCGGTAGCAGCCCTTATTGCTACATTTAAAGACTTTAAAGCTGTAGGACCCCAGAGTTCAAGGGGACTATGAATCCGGTAGAAGCCCATAATTGGGTAATTGAAATGGAGAAAGTATTTGACGTAGCTAACGTTGTAAAGGAATAGAAAACTGCCTTTGCCACATTCATGCTGAAAGGAGAAGTCAATTATTGGTGGGGAGCCAACAAAGGAAGATTAGGGATGGGAGTTGCATCGTGGGAAAGATTTAAAGAATTATTCTTCAAGGCTTACTTTCCTCCAGTAACATAAGCTATGATGGAAGTGCAATTTTTAAAATTAAAGCAAGGAAACATGACTGTGGCCGAGTATGCGGCTAAATTTAATGAGTTGGCAAGATTTTCTCCACATCAGGTGTACATAAAACAGAAAAAGGCAAAATGATTTGAATGCGAATTAAAACCATGGATTTACAGCAAGGTTTCAATGTTCCAAATTAGGACCTTTATTGGAGTATTGGAGAAGGCTATTTTAGCTGAAGGAGGCAGCGACGCCTTAACAAAGTACAAGAAAAAACAGCATAGCAGGAAAGGTGATGGTGTTATTAGAGACGGAAGTAGTGGAGGAAGCAACTCCAAGAAGCAAAAATAGAGTAATAACAGTAATACAACTAAAAGCAAGCAAGGAGAACATAAGAAGCAAATGGAACTGTGTGCCACTTGCGAAAAGGGACACTCAGGAGTATGTTTGAAAGGGAAGAATATATATTTCAGATGCGGTCAAGAAGGGTACATTGCACCAAACTGTCTAATTTTGATAGCAAGCAAGGGATGTTTCCATTGTGGGGAAATAGGGCATCAAATTAAGGATTGTCCAAAGAAAAAAACTGATGGAGGAAGTTGAAGCAAGGGGAATAGTAGTGGGAAGCTAGCAATTGGCGGACCTACTCAGCCGGGGAGACCGACAACACTTACATTTAATATGATGGTATAGGATTTGGTGGCATCAAAAGACGTGGTGTCAGGATCATCCCTATCAATAATATAAACACTTATGTATTATTTGATTCGGGTACTACTTACTCCTTTGTATATGATGAATTTGCAAAGAGATTGAATTTTCCCCAAACAAAATTAGGAAATGTGTTGAATATATAAGTAGCAAACAAGGAAGTAATTTAGGTGGAAAATATTCATCGGGATTGCTGTCTGACGATAAAAGGGCACAAGTTAACAGTTGACTTAATTCCTTTTCAGTTAGGAGAATTTGATGTAATACTTGGAATGGATTGGTTGTATAACCATGGGGCAGTAATTGACTACCAAAAGAAATGTGTAAACCTTTAGACTCCTGCCAAGTCTAAGGTAGTATTTTATGGTAGTAAATCGCCAAGAAAATCTTATTGTCTGACGATGATGCAGGCCAAAAAGTTGTTAAAGAAAGGATGTATGGGGTATTTGGCTCATGTGGTTGATACACAGAGAGTGGGATCAGAAATGGGTTAGGTACTAGTAGTAAAGGATGATATGGACGTATTTCCAAGTAAATTATTGGGTCTTCTGCCAGATAGGTAGATCGAATTTGTTATCGACCTTGTACCTAGAACGACACTAGTTTCGAAGGCACTGTACAGAATGGCTCCAATAGAATTGAAAGAGTTGATGGTTCAACTGCAATAATTGTTGGACAAGAAGTATATCCAACCAAGTGTCTCCTTGGGGAGCACTAGTATTATTTGTAAGGAAGAAAGATGGATCGCTAAGGCTTTGTATTGACTACAGGGAGTTGAACAAAGTGACAATTAAGAACAAGTACCCATTACCAATGATTGATGATTTGTTTGATCAACTACGTGGAGTAAAGTATTTCTCGAAGATTGACTTAAAAATTGGTTATCACCAGTTGAAGGTGAGACCTAAGGATGTACCTAAGACAGCATTTAGGACTCGTTATGGTCATTATGAGTTCCTAGTTATGTCTTTTGGTTTGACGAATGCACCAGCTGTATTTATGGATTTGATGAATAGAGTGTTCAAGCAGTATCTAGACAAGTTCGTGGTGGTGTTCACCGATGACATTCTAATTTATTCAAAGACTCAGGAGGATCATGCAGAACATTTGAGAATAGTGTTGGAAAAATTGAGAGAAGCAAAGCTGTACACAAAGTTTTCGAAATGCAAATTTTGGTTAAAAAGGGTGCAATTTTTGGGGCACGTGTTTGATCAAGAAGGGATATCAATGGATCCAGCAAAAGTAGAGGCAGTAATAAACTGGAAACAACCGAAGACACCTATAGAGGTACAGAGTTTTCTTTGTTTAGCAGGATATTACAGAAGATTCATTAAAGATTTTTTGAAGTTATCAGGACCTCTAACTAATTTGACGAGGAAAGTTGTAAAGTTTGTTTGGTCAGAGAAATGTGAAGAAAGATTTTTGGAACTCAAGAAAACGTTAAGTGAAGCATATGTGTTGTCATAGCCTAACGATACAGGAGGATTTGTAATGTACAGTGGCGCATCGCATAAAAGACTTGGTTGTGTGTTGATGCAGCACAACAAGGTTATAACGTATGTGTCAAGGTAGCTGAAGGATTACGAGAAAGGGTATCCTACCCATGATTTAGAATTAGTAGCTGTGATAGCCCGAGATCCCACCTTCCTTAATTATATCCATTCTATTCTAGATGACATAATCATTAACTTTAAACAACTTTAACCGGAATCCCGTGCGTTAAACTTTAACCTTTGACCTTTAAAATTGTATTTTGGACCATATTTTTTTTTAAAACTTAATTTAACTTACATCTCTTACCTGTCTCAGGATCGTAACGTTTCTTACCTTCCATTAAACTTAAGGTCAAACATTAATAATTTGTGACCTATTTTGGTACCTAAAAAAATCATTTATAATTTATGATTTAACTTAACCTGTAATTAAAATTTCGCCATGAACTATTCAAATATGGCCCTGTTTACACATATACCTGCTCCTGTTTGCTTATACCTGTTTACATACATTCTGTATTGCACATAACCTGCTTACATCACATAAGTTTACTACATAGTTTTATTTACCTATAATTGATCCATCATATCTTTCCATATATACATACATTTTTCACATATATGCGAGTTTCATCAGATACACACTCGCCTTACAATATTAATACAATCATAATACCCTTTATAATTTCTATGGTTTACATTCATCATTATTCAAGACTATTACACAGATGAATTTATGAAATTCCCTTTATGCTTCTCCATGTACTCACATTCTTTACCTTAGCATAACCGGCACCTCCGGCCTTCTTATATTTTACCTGAAACGTTAGTACATAGCAAGAATGAGCATAAAGCTCAGCAAGTTAATCAGCTAACACCTTTCATGCTATCAATTTAATATATGCGTCATCCATCCTTTATCTTATCATACAATGCTTAATGTCGCATAAGTCATGTAGCAAATAAATCACATAGTTGCACATAGGCACATTTCAACTCATTTCTATCACGTAGTTTACGTAGAATATCTATTATACTTAGATCTGAAGAACTTGCCTGGAATGCTCTTATATACTTAACCTTGGTTGCCTCGCTTGGCTTTCTTATCCGTCATCTTGTTGGTTTGCTACTTCGAGCGCTATCTGTAAACATACCATCTAAATACATCACTATAGGATCATAAAATCATATGATTTATCAAACTTAGATCATAATTGCTTGACCATTAATCTCTAATCACATTACATTTGATGTATTACACCTTATGTAGGTTAGTAATACATCCCGCATTGTTCCCCAACCTTTTCATAACTTAAATCATGACTTGGCTTAGCTTTAGGCATGTTATATCATGCCATTCATTATCTCATTATACCACAACACCCTTCGTATAGTCCATTTTTATCAATCCAGGGTTTACATATCTCATCTCTATCATTTAGAATCAAAACATTTCATTTTGGGTTAAAAATAACATTTCCTTAAACTCTGCCAACCGCGGCCCTGACCGGCTTTTGGCCTAGAAATCCATGGCCCCGGCCAAAACCTCTCAGCCAAACATGGCCCCGGCCGTGGTTTTGCCTACAAAACCATGGCCTAGGCCGTGGCCCAGAAATTTGAAATTTTGATTTTCTCTCCTGCTTTACTGATTTTTAATTCTTTAACCATACATCCAATTGACACCAAATTTGGTACCTTATACCATAGTATTTTATAAAATTTTCATTTGCCTCATTTGGACTTTCTAAATCAGAGATACGCTAGCCCATAGGAGGGTTGTTCACAACAATTTCAGACTTAGAAAATTTTCAAATTTTTAAAACTCAACTTTTGCAACTTTGTGATTTTTGGCCAATTGCTTTAAAACTCCATTCCAACACTTGACATAGTTCATATAACCTATATATGACATGTCCAAACTTTCAAAACCGTAAAACTTCGCACGAGGCGATTTTTGTCCGTTAAAATTCATTTCGAATCAAAACGATCGATTTCGATCGTTCGAATCGCCATTTCGCTCAAATTAAACTCCGTTGATTACCAAATTGACTCTAACATGTGTATTATCATAAAACTTAAGTGTATGGACTCATTTCACCTTTAATTCCTCAAAATTACCAAAAATCACACCTTGGTTGGATTTTCATAAATTTTTCAAAACTTTCAAATTTCAAATTTCAAAACTTAAACTCACTTGACACTTTAATCTCCAAGTATCACATGGACTAACACCTATACATTTAACAACTTCATAGGTCCACATAACTTCTATATGCATGTATAAATGCACTTTATAGATTATTACGTTGTCTACACAAAAAGTATAGCCTAATATTCAACTTTCCTTCTCAAAATATACATTCCAACCTCTTATGATTCTTCAAAGCTATGTATCGTAAAATTTCTCATACTACAAACATATCCAACCTTTCTAACTAGGTTTTCTTTGAAGCTATCAACAATTAACGCATGATCATGTTTTAAATCATTACTTCTAGCTTAAACACATGTATTATAGTGTACCACCTTTGAAATACTACTCCCAAGCCTAGGGTTTCATGATTACTCCACCAAGAAGCATGTAACTCACACAACTCACATAATCAAACCATGTATTTGAAAGATACATGCATGGTCATCCTTGTTCTTGAACTTAAACATATGAACATAACAATTTAATACATAAACATCTTTTTACCTTCTTGTAACTTCCTTCTCTCTTGCTATGAAGCTTGATAATCTTGAATTCTTCTATTTTATGGCTTCTTTACTCCTCTTAAGCATTTCTTTAACTATCTTTCATGGCTTTCTCTTCAACCCTAGCTTGTTCCTTTCTTTTCTCTCTTGCTTTCGAACTTACCGGAAACTTGGAACAAAATGAGCTTTGCTTTGCTTAATTATATACATATATGTATTATATCATTTTCCCAACAACTAACTCAAGATAGTTAGCTTAACTCAAGTATAGTTAGGGGCATCTTAAGTCATTTTACATTACTAAACATGAACATAAAAGTCATTACTCTAACATAGGACACATTGGTCATTACCAAAATTGTTGAGGGCAATATTGTCATTAGTCATAAAATCTAGGAAATTTAATTCTTTAAAATTCATAACTTGCTTATTTTTCATCCAAATCAATTCCTTTTTCATCCCATTTCATTTCATTATACTTGCACTTCATTCTAGCATTCGAATACCGCATAACGTGCTTGTCCCATATCACTTGTCACACTTTAAACATCGAATTTCTTTAATTAATAATAATTCACAATATTAGCCAATTTGAATAATATTAAATTCTTAATCATTTACAAATTCTTTTTGGTTCCATATTCAATCAATTTCACCTTTCGACATCTCTAACAGTCGACTTGCTCATCTTATCCTTAAACCGCTTTCTCGAGAAGCGAACCTCGATCGGATTACCAAAATCCATCGACCATTATCCTTTGAACTCATATAATCATTTTTCGATCTTTACATCCTTTAACTTATTTACATTACTTATATAAACCAATTCTCAACATACTTGGAATCTACGTTCCTTATGCTCATATATAAGAGCATTACCTTTTTGTCTTTACACATCATATCACGATTATCTTAGTTCCATAATTTGATATCAATTTCATTAACAACTGCATATATTCATATATCAAAACCTAATATTCCATCGATCCTTCATAAACCCATTAATTACATGGTTTCTTATCTTCAGCACATACATACATGTCCTACCTTGTCATTCTCATATCCTCGCCTCTCCAGGCCTATTCATTTAGCTTACAATTAACTTTCATAATCAAATCTCAATTCAATTATACATCACCATTTCTATTTCTTCTAAACTTTAGCTCATCTGTCTATATCTTATCAAATATATTCCTATACATATATTCATGTACACAACCTATAATCTGCTGACACATACTATCATATCTTACAATAATTCCGTCCAATTTACCCTATTGTGAGCATTACAATCAATAATTCATTTTAATTCTATTATATTACCATTTGATCATCAACGTTCATATTCATTCTTATTTCATCATTTCCCAAGTCTCTTAGACACTTCAAATCTCCAACTGATCCATCAATACCATTTCAACCACACAGGTCACATCTATCATATTTAACACCTATTAATTCACATTAATCACTTATCATTATACTTTGCCCATCAAATCTAGGTTTTATCGTATAACCTTTACTTAATTCAACATAATCCTTATTTAGAATTTCTGCAAAATCCTGGGGTGTCACAGTAGCAGTGGTGTTTGCTTTTAAAAAATGGAGACATTATTTATATGGAGAAAAGTGTGAAATATACACAGATTACAAAAGTTTGAAGTATATGTTCACTCAGAAAGATTTGAATATAAGGCAAAGGAGATGGTTAGAATTTATTAAAAATTAAAACTGTGAAATTCTATACCATCCATGGAAAGCTAATGTTGTGGCCGACGCCTTAACTAGGAAGGGTCGGAAAAGATTGGAAATGATAATTACTCAGGAAAAGCTAATCAAAGAAATGGAAAGGATGAAATTAGAAGTGAAGTATCCGATAGAGTCAGAAGAGAAATTGTATGTAGTAGAAGCTCATCCAACATTATTGGATAAAGTGAAAAAAACTCTAGTGCAAGATGATGAGTGTGGAAGAATAAAGGAACAGATATCTGAGAGTCAAGAGGTTAAGTTTAAGCTAGATGAAAATGGATTACTCAGATTCGAAGGAAGATTATGGGTGCTGATGGTATCCGAATTAAAACAAGAGATTCTATAAGAAACACACAGTTTAAGGTATTCGATTCATCTGGGAAGTACGGAGATGTATCAAGATCTTTGACAACACTTTTGGTGGCTCAACATGAAGAAAGACGTGGCATAATATGTGAGTAAATGCTTAACTTGTCAAAGAGTTAAGGCAGGACATCAGAAGCCTATTGGGCTACTACAACCATTAGAAATTCTAGAATGGAAGTGGGAGCACATTACAATGGAATTTGCAGTGGAACTTCCAACTATGCAAAAAGGCTATGATGCGATATGGGTAATAGTGGATTGACTGACAAAGTTTGCACACTTCTTGCCGATAAGGTTTCTTACCGATCAAGGTCAAATTCAACTTAGATCAACTAGCAAAGCTTTATGTGAAAGAGATTGTGTCTAGATATGGAGTTCCGGTATCGATTGTCTCAGATCAAGACTCGCAATTCACATCAAAATTTAGAGGAATTTCCAGGAGCGTATGGGTACATAATTGAAGTTGAGTACAGCGTATCATCCTTAAATAGCCGGGCAGAGTGAACGAACAATTCAAAAGCTGGAAGATATACTGAGGGCATACGTAATGCATTTCAAGGGTAATTGGGACGACCATTTACCGTTAGTTGAATTCACATATAATAACAGTTATCATGCGAGTATTGGCGTGTTGCCTTATGAGGTGTTGTATGGGAGAAAATGCAGAACACCTATTTGTTGGGATGAGGTAGGAAAATGTAAGCTTTTGGAAACAGAGGTAGGCAACAAACTGTAGAGATAGTCAAAATAATAAGATCAAGTCTCATAAGAGAACAAGATAGACAGAAAAAGTATGCAAACTTGCATCGGCAAAAGAGAGATTTTGAAGTATGATCCTATGTATTCTTGAAGGTAGATCTCTGGAAAGGGAAGATAAGATTTGGGAAGGAAAGAAAGTTGAGTCTAAGATTCATTGGACCTTTTGAAGTGCTAAAAAGGATAGAAGAGGTAGCCTATGCTGTGGCATTACCTCTAGAATTAGAACATATACACAATGTTTTTCATGTATCGGTATTGAGGCCGTATAAGTCGAACTACAAGCATGTGATAGAATATGAGCCTATTCAGATCGAGAAAGACTTAATGTATGAGGAAACTCCTGCTTAAATTATTGACAGGAAGGAGCAAATTTTGAGAAACAAGACAATACCTTTTGTAAAGGTAGTGTGGAGGAACCACAATGTTGAGAAAGCAATGTCGGAGCTAAGGGAAAGAATGAAAAAGAAATATCCGAATTTGTTCATGTAACCTTGTAATGGTGATTCCGGGGATGAAATCCTTATAAAGAGGGAAGAATGTAATGATATGAAATTTATAAATATTGTAAATATTATAATTAAATAATGAAATTAAAATTTTAAAGTGTGACAAGTGTTATGAGACAAGCCATTTATGTATTAATTAATTGTGGAATAAAATTCAAGCCTAATGAAACAAATTTGAATAAAAAATGGCTCGAATTGGATAAGAAATAAGCAAATTAGGAATTTAAAATGAATTAATTGTCTAGGATGTTTGACAATTATCCATAGTGCCCTTGTTAATTTAAAGAATGGCATTGGTATCCTTTTTGGTGAGAAATGTCCATAATGCCATTAAAGGTTGATATGAATTGCCTTGTATAGCCATAACCATGCAAGGGTTAAGCTAACCAATGCATGGTTAGTTGTGGGAATAATACATACAAATTATGTATGTATATAATTTCAAGTATAAGCCAAGTATTACTTAGTTTATTTTCATTTCATCCTTCCAAGTAGCTAAGAGAGTTCATAAAGAGGAAGAGAAAGAAAGCTATGGTTTGAGAAAAGCCTTGAAGGATTGCTATCAAAGTGAGCAAGGGAAGTGAAACTAACCCTAAAAGTGGATTATCCAACTCTTAGAAGCTTCATAGGAAGGAGAAGAAGAGCTACAATAAGGTTTAAAAGTTCCTTATCTCTAAAACCTTCATCTATGTGTTCATATGTGCTTAGGGTTGAAGTTTATATTTAGTCATGAAAGTATTCATGGTTAAAAGTAAGATTTATGTGAGTATACGTGCTATATGTGTGATTTTTGAAAAAACCCTAAGCTTATGTATGGTATTACAAAGGTGGTGAGCTATTCATGCATATATTCATGACTAGGAAGCACGATTTAAGGATGCTCATGTGTTATATGTTGATAGATGTGATGAAAACATAGTTTGAAAGGTTGATCATGTTAGATGCATGTGAAATTTCTATTTAGGTAGCATGAAAGATGCATTATAGGTGGAAAATCGTAACTTATGTAAGAAATGTAGAATATTAGGCTATATTTTGCATGTAAACCAAATCATAATCTGTAAAGTACTTTAGAAGGTGCATGTAGAAGTTATATGAGCAAACAAAGTTGCTATATAAGCATATGTTAATGTAAATGTGTATAGAGTTTAAGAACTCAAATAGGGTTTAAAGGTAAAGTTTTTAAAATTGGCAAAAAATCTACTAAAAGATGATTTTTGACCATTTTGTGTAATTAAAGGTTAAATGAAGCTAAATAGCTAAGTTTTATGTTAATACACATGATAGTGTCATTTTGGAAGTCATTTGATGATTATGGCGATAAATAAGAATTTTAAACGTTTAAAAACGTTCTCCAGCACCTAAAATGAAATTTATGAAAAAATTGAATCATTTGAAAAATTATAATATTTTGGAATGCCCATGCAAGTCATATATACGTCATATGTGTTAAATCATGTGTTAAAATCAAATTTTGTAAAAAAGGGCTAAAAATAGCATAAAAATTAGAAATAATTTTTTTTCAAAATCTGCAATACCTCGCTAGGGCTAAATGTTTTAAACTAAATACTATGCCGGGGCGTAGTGCAACTGCAAGGACTTCGTCGACGGCGAGACCAGAATGCGTCGGGGCGAGGTGTGGCCGAGAAGATTTCGCAGCCAGCGAGATGTCTAGTATAAAATATCTCGCCGGGGCGAGATGTACTATTTTTGGAAAAAAATATTATTTTTAAACCAAAATGAAATGTTTTAATATCAAATGATAGAGACATGTATTGTAAGCCATAAATTGACAAAAATGATCAATGTGGTAGGTATTAAGATATGAATGAACAATGTGAATGTGTTATGTGTTAAGGATTATATAAAGATAAATGGTAGCTTGTTTAGCAAGGTAAATCATGCAAATATACATAACTAATGCATGAACCAATATTATGGTTATGTAGGACATAAACGGGATAAGATTGTGTCAGTAGAGGTAAACAATGACAAAGGCAAATGTTCTTTTTAAACTCTCATTTGTAGTTCTCTGAACAATGTTAATGTTATATATTCTTATAAATCATTTTGAAGTTCATTCATTATTGAACTGTTTTTGAGAAAGGTCGATGCCAATCTTGATTCGGCTAGACATATGTGATAATTCATAATGAACTCAGATATTCATTGTTATGTTCTCTAATCCATATTGTTGTGGTGCGGAATCTTTGAAATACTTTAATAGAACAACCCTAATACAAAGGGGAATAAAGGAAAAATGAAATGTAAATTTTATGGCGTGGTTGCGTTGCTAGATGCTTATGTTGTGCACAATATAAATGGATGATAGGCTGATCACCTAGAGTACACATCTTAAAGGAAATACAATCTCATGACTGACTTGGGCAGTATCAGTCTTTGTGATTAGTATTGTCTTAACAAGTTCTTGGTCTTGTTATCGTACAACAAACAAAGTTAATGTTTCAAGTTAATTGTTCAAAGATTCATGTTATGTTCTTAAATTTTCATAGAACCCTTTTAATGGTTCAACCCCATTGTATCAGATTTTCATTCATTATTCTGAATTATTATGTCATTATTTATTTATGTACTTGCTGAGCTATTTTATGCTCATTCTTGTTTTAACATGATATTTCAGTTAAGCCCGAATAGGCAGAGGGATCAGGAACCGATAAAGGAATAGAAAAAGTCAGCAAGCATTAGGTTTACAGTGATAGAGTTAATGTAAATATTATATTTTTCTAATATGTCAGTTGTATATGTTTTGTTAATGTATAAAGGTATTTGGAACCTGGGCTAGTTATGTATTAATGTAAATTAAGTTTTATTATTCAGATTGAATGGTAGTGTAGTATTGTGAGCACCGAACCTGTGGTTCAAGGGACTCGGATTTGGGGGCGACACAAGACTCGTATAGTAAGACTGAGTAGAACAACCCTTATAATGTGGTATTCGTTATTGGCAACATGGTCTTTGCGTACACTACGACTGAATGTTATGCATATACATATGATACAAAATGATTGATCACCTCGAGTGTCTAGCTTAAGTATTTACAATTATATATATATTAAATACTTTTAAGGTAGTCAGATAAGCCCTGACAAGTCCTCCATACTCACGAGGTATTCAGTTTATGAGCTGGAAAGTCCTCACGTATCTTCTTGGTTCTTTTTAACCAACTCAACAGTAAGTAATCTACAGATTCTTTTATTGAATATAGTACGTATGTTGCTGTCTTCACAATTATTGAATATTGTTAAAGTTCTAAAAGAGTAATTCTTTTTCCATTAATGATATATCTTCATTGCTTGGTTAAATTAACTGAGTAAAGTAGTTGTTCACCCTTGCTATATCATGAATTATTTTTCAGTGAAGCCTGAATGTTTTAAGAAGGATAAAGGTAAAGAAAAGGCAATTGAGTTGAATGTGTAAAAGTAAGCTTTATTATTATTATGTGTCACATATGTAACTCTTTTGTGTAATGAGATGGGGTATATATTTAAGGTTAATAGAACCTGGGATGATGGTACGTTTTGTAATGAATCTAATTATATTTTTCGCAAGTTATTGGAGATTAAATTTATGTATGTTGTTTAAGTATTGAATCGTGAGCACTGAATCCAAAGTTCAAGGGACCCGAATTTAGGGGCGTCACATGTAAGTTAACCCAATCTTGTAGTCTAAATAATTTATAAAAGGAAATTCTTATTGAATTATGTAATTAACTCAAGTGTGAAATTTAATATGGTAGTCCATAAAGATTTAAGGAAGAGTCCATAAGTTGTTTAAATGCTAGCCTAAGTGGTTAGTAACTTGGAAGCATAACTAGTAGCCCAAAGTTGATTAATATTAGGAGCCCAATTGGAAGTTATTGGTGAGCCCAAACAATGAAAGTAATGAGCCCAAGGGAATTAATTATAGGATCCAAATAGTAGCCTAATGGATGAATGTGTTGGTGTATATATATATATATATATATATATATATATATATATATATATATATATATATATGTATATGTATAAGTGTATATATGAACATATAATCAATACAAGAAAATTAAAATTGGTGGAAAATTAAGAAGAGTGGTCGAAACATTGGAGGGGGCCCCACTAGGGGTGCAATGCTCCAAGCTTCTTTAAATTACTCCAACAAAACCAAGTTCCCTAAAACCCTCCCCAATACAAATTTAGTTTCCTTAAGAAGTGGATCGTACTTTGCTAGGTTTAGTGACTAATTGACTATGCGTGGATTGATTTGAAAAGTTAAGTACCAAGCTTGGATAGAGTGCATTCCCAAGCTTGGAAAGTTTGTTAGTCATTTGCTAGGTTACTAAGTTCAAAGAGAGGAAGAGAGCTTTGAGAGAAAAGTTTAAGATTTCATTGAGTATTTCACTAAGTGTTAGTGGGTTTGAGAGCTTGAACCAAAAGATCCAATAGAGAAATAGTTAGGGTTTTGGGTTTAAGCAAGAGCAGCCAAGGTGGAGTCATCTAGCTTAGTATCATACTTTAGAAGGAGGAGGAAGAGAGAAATCAAAACCAAAAGGTTTAAAAGTGTTCTTTTCCTTAGTCTTGTACCTTTCTTTTATATATATGTTCCTATTATGAATGAAAACCTATTTTCTTTAAACTATATGGCAATGTATCCATAAATTGGTGTAAATCTAAAGTTATGTGACCATTTGATGTAATATAGGTTCATGTATACAAGAATGTATGTGAATATGTATATAAACATGCTAACCAGTAAAAATCCTAGTTAGATGTGTGGTTTAATGATTTGTGATTTGAGTTGTGAAAGTTATTTTTATGATTTTTATGGATTGAATGATAGATCTATAAGTTAAAAAGATAATCTAACTTGAATCATTAAAAAATGTGGTGAAATGAGTAACTTGTGGCCTTTTTACCAAAAACATGTTGATTTGAAAACCCTAGTCTTTTAATCATAATTTTTGGTTCAAACATAGTTTCAAAGAGTTGATTGATTCATGAAATATTGAAAAAAAAAAGTTAGTGAGATAACAAATCAGATTTGGAGTTATTTCAATGTGTATAACATGTTTTATTGAGGATTCAATCAAGGTAGCACAAGTTGGAAAAGAAAAAAAAAATGAAGAACAAGTTTCTGCCAAACAGCGTTGAGATGCCAGTTTGCAGTGCAAAACAGGGGTGTTGCAGTGCCGATCCGAATTTTTTGAAAACTAAATTAAATAATTGGGGTCGGGTTGAGTCATATAATACGGCCCCGGTCGGATCTTTTAAGTAAAAAATGGGTCAGAAAAATATAAATTAAATAATATTATTATTAAACTCAATTTAAATCATTAAAATATTATTAAATAATTAATAATATTAGTAAAATGATAAAATATTATTAAATGAATCATAATATTAGATCAGGCGCTGCGGCGCTCTGCGTCTGATTTAGTTGGCGAGGGTTTTCCAAATTCACGATTTTGATCCCTTTTTTTATACTAAAAAGATGATTTTATACCAACAATTTGCCTAATTAAATTGTTTTAAACACATACCCATGTATATACGAAATCAAAATAATTAATAATTCGCATACGTTTATCTCTTCTCTTAATGCCAGTGTTGGTTTTCAAATATAGTACATATATACAATCTAATTGATGTAAAACAGCTGAAGTAGGCATAAATCATATTTAAAAAAATTCTACAAACTAAATTTCAAAATCTTTCTTATGTGATACTTATTAATTGAAGAATGATAAAAGATTATACCTTTGTAGATTCAACTTCTTGAACAACTATGAGTTCACCTCCTTAATCCTTCCTGTTTCTTAAATAAAATTCACGGATCAACATTAGTTACGCAAGCGTGCAGCCTCTAGAGGTGATCCACCAAGAGATTATTGATTCAAGATGTAGATTTAGATTTCTCTAAACCATGGGTGGCTAACTTTAATTCTCTCTCTTTAACTTCTTAGATGTAGAGAATTATATGAAGTATTCTCCAATTTTTACAAAAGTGTTAGTAACTCCCATCCATAATAATATCCCTCCTATTTATAAACTTGCTCAACCTTCATAAACTCTTTAGGAGTAGGACTTTAATTTAACTCATAATCTAATTAATAACTAAATTAAATTATTAAAATAATTATAATTTCTAAACCATTTAGGTACTAAATAATAATAATAATAATAATAATAATAATAATAATAATAATAATAATAATAATAATAATAATAATAATAATAATAAGACTCATCTTATTAATTTATAATTAGTATTTCTAAAATACTTAATTATAAATATTAAGCTATTTAATTTATTTTATTACCACGGTATAAATTAAATATACTTAATTTATTATTACTATTATGATATCTACTTCTTAAATAAATATTTCTCTTTTATGGTGTGACCCTTTAGGTTCAAAATTATGTCGATACTAGAATAAATAAATTAGAACAATTTTAATATTATTTATAATAAATTAAACCCTTTTAATTAATTTATAAATTAATACTTATTTATTATACATCATGAGGGATACCTCTCAGCATATCATGACTATTCAGATAATATGAATTTCAACTTTTGATCACTAAGAACCTATTCCACAAATAGTTACTATAAAATTCAATCATTCTATCATATAATGTCCCAATCAAATATAAGACGTGGAATTACTATCAAGTCTTATTTAATTTAATCATATGCATTTCAATTCATAAATGCACAACTCTAATTAATGTAAATTAGAAACTCCTTTTTAATTTCCATTTTGCCTTGGCAAAGGACTACTGAGTTGTCATTCATCAAATCACATAGGATATTTTCTCCCTTTATTAGAAGTGGTATATTATTCACCTATCTCCATATATAGCTTATTATACCCGAAAATATCCTTTGTTATACCTGAATAATCTTAAGGAATATGACAACGTATAACTCAACATACATAAGATACTATGATGATCTCAAGTCCAATGATCACTTGTATTACTATCACATTAAGAATCCCTATTAACAGATAAGTAAAACTCTATTAGGTGTTCCTTAAGCGAGTCACGTTCAGTGAACTTATTCTTTAATAAGCACCTACATACTTGCTTGAGTGTCTCCACACAAATAATTATGAGATCAATCACCATATTCTAAAGAGCAAGCATAGTATGTACTAAGCTAACCGGATTCTCTAATCCACATTTTAGTAATTCTACAATTATGAATATTTTAGTTTTAAGCTATCTTAAATTTAGATCTCATTAGCATAATCAACATTATGATTCTAAAAGTATTACTCCAAAGCTATGGGTTTATCCCTTTAATCAATTCAACCAATTAATCATGAATAAAAAAAAGCCTTTAAATAATTTTTTTATTAATAAATGAATAAGATTACAAATATATGCGTATCATATCAACATATGATTGACTTAAGGGCATACTACTTTCACCGATAACTTTACGATTCCTTCTGATCACTCTACGATCTTTTACTTTAATGTCCATTCTACGATTTTCCTTCTGAAAACCACTTTACGATCCTATAACCTTCCACTTTATTCTCCACTCTACGATTTTTCTTCTAAAAACCACTCTACGATATTTTTTATTACAAACCTAGTATACGCGTTTCTCACTCTACGATCGTCCTGTTCTGCTACAATCGTTATGTTGGTTTGTAATAATCCATGAATATGCAATCAAATTACGTATAAGCAACGGAAGTATGGTAAAATTGATTTTTAAAATTTTACTACAAACATAATCTAGGATCGACCTTTATGCATAACTATTAATTAACAATTAGGAGATAGAGAATTACACCATTGTAGATTCTAGCTTCCCATAGGTATGTGTTCAACTCCAATTCCTTCGTGTTCTCCTTGAATTCCATTGATTAGATTCCTTTGATCAACGTTAGCCACCCAAGTGTTTGGCCTTTAGAGGTGATCCACCAAGGAAGAATAAAGATTTAGGAAATGGGTGATGACAAACCTTAGTTTTCTCTCACTTCTAATTTCTTAGATCTAGAGAACTGGTGAGTACTCTCCCAAAACTTATGAAAGTGTATGTAACCCTAATTTATAATAAGACTTATCTTCTTTATAGATATAGTCAACCGTCCTAACACCTTTAAGAATAGGGTTTCTAATTAAACTCCTAATCTAATTAGGAACTTAATTAATTAATATAATAATTACAATTTATAAACCATTTTGAAACTTAATTATCAATTATGAGAGTACTCTTATTAATATAAGACATGAATTTACTATCAAGTCTTATTTTATTTGATCATATGCATTTCGATTCTCAAATGAACAACTCTAATTAATGTAAATTAGAAACTACTTTCTAATTTCCATTATGTCTTGGCCAAGGACTACTGATTTGTCATTTATCGAATCGCATAAGACATTCTCTTCTTTTACTAGAAGTGATAGATTCTTTGTTGATCATTCACCTATCTTCATGTACATCTTATTATATCCGAATATACCCTTTGATACTCCCTAAAGGTTTTAAGGAATATGTCAAAATATAATTCATCATACATAAGATACTATGATGATCTCAAGTGCAAGGATCACTTGTACTACTATTCACAAAAAGAACTCCTATTGACAAGCAAGTAAGACTCTATTAGGTGTTCTTTGAGCGAGTCACATTCAGTGAACTTATTCTCTAATAAGCACCTACATACTTGTTTTAGTGCTTCTACACAAATGATTATGAGATCAATCATCCTCTTCATAAGAGCAAGCATAGTATGTACTAATCTATTTGAATTTACTAATTCCCATTTTAGTAATCCCATGATTAGTAACAATTTTAGTTTTGAGCTATCATAAATTTAAATCTCATTAGTATGATCATCATCATGATTCTAAAAGTATTGCTCAACAACTATGAGTATAACACAATTAATGTCATCTATTAAATATATATAAAGAAAAATGCATTTGTATAAATAAACTTTTATTATAAATGAATAAGATTACATACTACATGCTTCATCATATCAAATATGATTAGCTTGTGTGCATACTACTTTCATGTTCTACGATTGTCCTACTCTATGATAATTTTCTTTGATCATTTCACTTTACGATCGTTTTATACTACGATCTTTCCACTATACAATCTTCTATAATAATGGTCACTTTGCAATCCTTTTTCTTTTCTACAATCGTTTCACTCTATGATTGTATTACTTTACGTCTTCTCATTTAACGACCGCCTTACCTTTCCATAGTTGTCATATGATTTTTTGACTCTAGATTGTATTACTCTACGATCGCCTTACTCTTCTTCAATCATTCTATGATTATTTGGCTTTACGATCAGCTCTATGATCGTCTTACTCTTCTTCAGTCGTTTTACTCGATGATTCTCTTACTTACATATTTATACTAGTGTGTGTGTGTGTGTGTGTGTGTGTGTGTGTGTGTGTGTGTGTGTGCGTCCATAATTCGACTTCTCTTAAATTTTCTAACTCTTCAACTATTTTACTTTATAACTTGCACATTATCTTTCAGATATCACTTTATGACCTACTAATACTTATACATTTGCTATAGATCGCCTTACAATATGATAGTCATCTGCCTGCTATTACTGAATTATTCATTTCAAACATCCCACAAACCTTTTCATAAAATACATCTTATATTGACTAACACATCATCATTTCCTTTCTACATAACATCTATTGTCTATATAACATTATCATCTCTTTTCATCTATATTTCTTAAATCAGGTACGTTTTGATCCTCATCTTTTCATTTATCTTCGTGCTTTCAAGATCCTTTTTTGGATTTTTCTCTGTATTTTCTTCCAAATCCACTTAAGATTCCATTACAGAATCCTTCCTCCTAATCACATGTGTATCTTTACTTCCTCTTTAACTAAATATAAATTACTCAATTCGTCTCTTATCACTTAAAACTCTATATGAGTTTATTTTTTACTATTTTCATCATTTTCTCTACGGTTATAGCCTAAGGTACTTGTAGTTTCCCAGAGACACAATAGAGATCTAGAAGGGGGGAGGGGAGTTTAATAGATCTTTAAAAAACTTTTCTTCATTTAAGAAATCAAGTATCAGATAATTAATTTGTTTGATTAATTTAGCACTGCGGAATGTTAGTATAAAAATTCCTTGAAAGATTTAATGAAATTATGATTCTATCTTTGGTGTATGTGAAGATGAGTCACTGGCATATATAACAGTTTATAGTAGTTAATGTCAGAATATAAACGCTGAAAGTAAATAACATAACATGTTTTAAGTGAGTTGGAGTATCAACACTCCTAGTCCACTCTTCTACTTCGACAAGTAGGATATCCACTAAGGATAAGGTCTCTCAGACCATATTACAACTGAATCACTTAGATTCCTTCGAGTCAATAAGTCTCAAAATATTCAGACACTTAGTCTAGGACACTTAGACCTCTTCAAGTCACTTTGACTTGATATAATGATCACACGGATCAAGTGAATCACAACTAATTGTTGATTGAGTTTGAGGTGCTACTAAGCGTTGCAATGATGCTTGGCTTCGTCTAGTACTTAACAGCTTTTATCAAGTACTATTTCTTCTTCTCATTTTCGTAGAGTAGATTATTCATTTAGCTTTTTGCAGAGATTTGGCTTTGTACTCGTGTGATTCGTATTTACATTTAAATCCTCATACATTTTTATGTCTCTTCAGAAATAATTCTGTTGAAGAGTTCCATTGTAGCATTTAATGCTCTTATAGTGCAGTTAATACTCTTCTAACTTTGGGGGTAAAAGGAAGACTTTTTTTTGGACCTAGTATATCCCATCAGTTTGTAGTTATCACCTACCTTTGAACTGAGCTGACAAACTTTCTACATACAGTATTTCTGATCTTTCTTTCTAAATTTGAACATGGTGAGAAACATCCTTGAAATCTTTATATTGACGCTTTGCAATACTCTATACTTGTTAAACTTATAACTGTTCTGACAATATCTTCAATCTTGACTTATTCGACTTTAATGAAGAACGTAGAGTCTGATATAAAATACTCAACATACTCAACTCTTCGAAGGCCTTTCTCCGAGTCAGTGAGATATTCTAAGCTCTACTCTACTAATTGTGCTTTACGATGTTAAAGCAGACTCTACAAACTTCTTCTTTTAACAGCCTTTCTAGCTTTGGTGACGACTCTGATAGTAGCTTTACAATTCTGAATATGGCTCTACGTTCCTGATAGTAGACTATTTCTGACTAATACTTTAGATGCTTTTGCTGCTTTATGAACTACTAGAGTGCTCTGCTAATAGCTTTCATATTACGATTCAGTAGAGGTACTCAACTATACTTCAAGATTGCATCGGCAGCTTCAAGACTTGTTCTACGATTACTCAGATAGCTTACGCATTTGCTTAACGATCCTGACTACTGCACTACGAACTTAAGACTTACTCTGCGAATAATAAAGACTTTATGAATAGGCAGAGTAACACTATGATACTTTACGATTGCTTAGACAGCTTTATAACTTATTCAACGATTTCAATTGTTGTACTGCTAACTCACTACTTACTCTGCGATCAGCAAGGACTTTACGAACATGTAGAGTAACTTTATGAAAGATATAATCCTATCAATCTATACATAACATCAGCTCAAATATCAACCTAATAAGTTTGATCAATCTATTCTAAGTCCTTGTATAATAAATCTTAAATAAAGACTTTAAAGAAGCTACTAAACAAATATACATTAATTAATTTTTGTATTATCAAATCAAACAAATGCAAATTTTAACAATCTCCTCCTATTTGATGATGACAAAACCAGTAGTTTTAAATATCATACCGGCATAGCATAAACATGCATTTCAATATGAATTAAACATGACTTATAATATAGTGAGAAACTGTATTTATAGATCAAAAAGACGAATTTATTAATTTTGAAACTGAATTATTACATATTACAATTAATATATCAATTCACCTTCTACCTCTCTTCCTACTTAGAGGATCTCTTCTTCCAGCTTCCCTTCTTTGATTATAGTTTTCCCTTTCTTCTGCTTCTCTTCTTCTTAATTTAGAGATTTCTTCAATCGTGTCTCTAGGAACAAGATCAGGAATGTTAAATTGTTGTTCATTTGGAATAAAGACACCTTAAGACATCCTCTTAATGAACATAGGATCATCACTTGGTGGTCTAATGCCTGTGTCAGTTGCTATTTACCATGACTCTCTTTGAGAAGATGATTGGACTCTTGAGGATTATCCTTCCAAAGGTAAAGCTTGAGTGATAGGTGGAGATGAGTTCTTAAAACCCATTTATCACTCTAATGTTGAGTTCTTTGTCCACCATACTCCCCCTGAGTAGAAGATTTTCTCTGACTACCTTTTTTCTCCCCCTTTTTGTCATCGATCAATGAAGAGACATCTTTGGAGAACTGTTGAACACCAGTGACAAACTCATTTAGCTGTTGTTTAGTGGCTTCAGAATCTTGTCTGTTTTCTATAGTCTTCTCTCAGCATTTACTTGTTGCTGATGTACCATGGCCAAAGCATTATTTGTAGTTATCAGAACTGTGTCAGTTTGTAATATTTGCTTTATGACCTCTTGGTTTAGCTCAATGTGAGAAGAACTTAACTGAAGAATTTTGTATCATACATGAGCTTGATGCTGACGTCGTTGTCTTCTTGATATTTCAAGATAATAGTCTTCTGATCATTGATTATGCTCAAAAAAACTTTATCCCTTTCATGAAGACTATCAGCCATGTCTCTGAACATCTTTCTCATGTGTTTTGCGAACTCTTTTCCCATTTTTGTTGGAACTTTCTCTACTACAGATGAGATCTTATCTAGATTTTGTTTGATGTTCTTGGCATTATCATCAAGATCTTCATAGATGTCCATAGTTATAAGAGCCATGATATCAACCATTTACTTTTTAGAAGGAATTACAGAAACTCTTTCTAAGATTTGATTAAGAAGAGGTTCTGGAGTGGGATTAATAGAAGCATGAGTAGTAATCAAGGAAAGAGTTAAATCAAAATAATCATTATTAGATGAAGAGGGTATATCTCTTTAAGTGAGATGTGGTGTTTTTGATGGAGTAGATTGTACTTTGGAAGTCTGTAAAGATTTTACAGGAGATGAGGGATTTAGTGGTGAATGAACAGGAGTTGAAATAAAATTTGAAACATTTATGGAGGAGAGAGAGTTTGAGTGAAGTCATGTAGGTGTGTGTATAGGAGAGCTGATATTTTCAGAATTAATTGTAGGGTTTTAGAACTCTACAACTAGAGAGTTATTGTTTTGAGAGTCTTCTGAGGAGTTATTTACAACATCCATAGAGTGTTGGGACTCTACGAATTGAGAAGGTGATGAATCGTGTTCAAAAAAATGATAGGACTCTATGACTGAAGAACTTAAAGTAGATGTTAGTTCAGCAATCTTAGAAGATGCTACAAACCCATCATTACAAGAAAGAAATGAATGAAAAGATGAATGAATAGTGAGAGGAATACAAATTATCTTATTATATGAACTTAAAGAAGTTTTGCCATATGATATCATCTTTCTGGCATATCTGAAGATTGGTGGATAGTTCAGAGAAATTAACTTCACATTTGGATAGCACTTGAATGTCCTTGAGATGAATCTCAGATCATTGTGAAGTAAAGCCTGAAAAAGGGGCATCACTGGAAGAAAGAAGTACAACTGATCATTATGCTCGTTGTAAGCAAGAGTGCGACTATATGTAGTGTTCTCCTTTCGCTCCTGATGAGTTTCTCTGAGAATTTCCACTTCAGGTTGCTCACCATAAGTTTCATCAATGAGCTCCACGTTTTATCCTTGAGCTTCTGCTTCCTAAGACATTGAGGAGATTGAATTTATTTCTTCTAGTTGGTCCCCCTCAATTTGTGCATTGATGTGCTTAAAAATAGACGGACTCTACTACACCATGATATTAGCAATGATAAACTCGATAATCCTTGTCTGGTTTACTGAAGCAATAGGTGAGTTTGGAGTTACCATTTGTGAAAACTCCCTCTCAGAACCAACTTCTTTCTTTTCAAAGGAATTAGGCTTCCTTTTCTTCTTTTCTGGCTCAAAACTTGAATTCTTCACAACCATTTCTTTAGTTTCATCTTGAGGCTTCGACTTGTCAGTCATCGTAGCCATTTCATCTTCTCTTGTTGTTAACTAGAGCTCACCAGCCATCTCAGCCATCTCTTCATCAGTAGTAGTGACCTTGCTTTTTGTCTCTACGATTCAAGGGCCAGAGTGTTCTATGATAGGAGACAAGATAGTCCTTTTTTAATGCTTGCTCCTATTTCCTTTTCCTTTTCCTTTTCCCTTAGAGCGATCCAGGGCTTCTGTTATTTCACTTTCTTTTACTTTATTCTTCTCCTCTTCCTATGTAGGTTTATCTGTTGTTGAGACTTATATTTCTTGTTCAATTTGAGCAGTAGATCCTTGAGACAAAGCTTTCTCTTTCCTTTTTCTCCTTCTTTCAAACTTAACAACATCTTCTTCCTCTTCTTCTTCTTTAATCAGAACTGGCTTCTTCTTTATCTCAACCTTCTGAATGTCACTCAAAGTTGCCTCACTTTCCTCAGATTGTTTCGATCATAGAATATCTACAGGACATCTCTTCCAGTTGTCAAATAACTTGGGGGTCATCTTCTTGTTCACATTTAGAGCTTCTCCCTTTTTATCTTTTATTTCTTCCTTTAACAGCTTCTTGAGAATGATGTTAATGAACCTCTAATAAAACATTTTGGGGGCTTATTTCCTTGTCTTCTTCTTCTCATCTTCTATCATCCATTTTTCAACCCACCCAAGTAATATTGCTTTAAAATTTATTTTTATCTTCATCTTGATTGCAGTCACGAATCTCAGTTGAAGATCACTAACAGAGTCATGAGCTGAATCCTTGCATAGAATGCATTTTCCCACTATATCAGCAATGAACTCATAGTTTTGAGGAAACTCCTTCTTTTTCATCCCTCGAAGCTCAGGATTCATCTGATACTTCATCTTGGATAACCCTTCTTCTGTATCAATGAGATTTAAAGTAGTAATCCCATTAAGTGAACATCCCAGAGCAGTATTAACATATTTGGCTCGAAGACGAAATTTCCTTCCTTTTACCTTGGTGTTCAGAGCACCATCTTCATTCTCGTCATTCTAGTATAACCCCCTTAGTAGACTGGGGAAAATCCTTGTGCTAGTGTTTAAAGCTTCATAGAGTTCAGCCTTCTTCACCAATTTTAGCACTATTTTGTACTGATTCTCCGCATCTCCAAAGCTATCGAAGCATAGTTGATTTCCATATACAACTTGAATTAACATCTTCAAAGATTGGTTTTGATTCTATAATGAAAATGAAAGTAACTAAGAATTTGAAAGATTAAAGAAAATTAGGACTGGAATGCTCTAAAAAGAAGTGTAGAAAACATATATAATTTTGAAATTTGTAAAGACATATATGAAAACTTCCTTCTTATTTTGCTGAGTGAAACACGTGGAAAGATTTGATTTGACAGTACGTCCCTTCATAATTGTAGTGAACAATTGTTGCTCAGTAACTTTTGGCTTTTACTTGTTTTTCTTTAACGTGACTTTCACTTGCCATAAAGCAACTGCTTCAGTTTTTTCGTTGGGTTAAAGTTTCTTTCTACAATCATTTTAGTTCTACGGCTTTCTTTTGATGTCAGAATTATTCTTCAATAAATCTTCACTCAAAAGTCCATTATGCGATTTTTCTTGATCTTCTACATGCAAATCACCAAGTGAATTTAGTGGATCTAAGCACCTACATAATAATACATCCTTCATTTTGGTACCCAGACTAGCTTGGGTCATTCATAGTTAGTTCCCTTAGGAAACCAAATCTTCCTGACTTTGGGTCTCCAAAATGTAACATGCTTATAATCATAACAATATGCAGATTTATGACCATACTCATAATAGTTGTAACATTTATTATGCTGCATGTATAAGTATGTGAGTGGATATCTTTTCATTAGAAACTTTTGTTGAGAATATGCCTTTCTTCTTGATTGATCCTCCTTCTGCATCAATATTGTTCTACGATTTTGAATTTTCGTAAAGTAAGAACGAGTTTTACGAGTTGCACTTGGATGGTTCGTAAAGTTGAGTTTGTCAGACAATACAATCCTTCGAGGCATGATTGTAAACTTGGATTTACTCTGCGGTTTTATAAAACCCAGACCAGTATGTGACCTGGTGTTCTTTGGAACAACAATTTGGTCAACAAAATTTGGACACCTTGGAATAATAGACTCGATGACCTTTTTGGATTTTACAAATATAATACCTCTATGAAAAGAAGAGGTATACTTATTATTTGTATCCATTGATTTTTTCCCACTAGGGATGGATGACAAATCTTCAAACCTTAGACCTGATTTGTTAGAAACACTTCTTTAACTTGTGATTAGTGAATCCATAGATGAGAAAGAACGATTCCATATTGAGATTGTCTTTTCTAACTCCTCTATCTTAGAGGTAAGAGAAGACTTTCTTTGTGCATCGACTTCAGTTATCTTTCTCAAATTTTCATTCTCAGCCTCAAGCTTGGACAGAGAAATCGTGTTTCATAGAATGGCTTCTAATTCTACGCCCACTTTCTCTTTCTCCTCTTGAAGAAGAGCGTGATCCTTTGATAGAACTCTGAATGCCTTCATATATTTATGTAAATTAAATGTTATATCATGCAATGCTATTCTGAAATCATCAATACTTATATCATGAGAGTTAAAATCAAATACCTTATTATTGTCAAATGTTCTTCGTTTAGTAGTTCTGTTTTGACATTCTTTTATGGCCGTTAAACATAGATTTGCTATTTGAGGTCCTTCGTCATCATTGGAATCTGAACTAAAATTTTCTTCAGAATCACTCCATGATCCTTTTGACACCCCAGGATTTTACAGGATTTCCAAATGAGAATTTTGATTAATTAAGTGAAGGTTAGAAGACTAAAAAACCTAGTTTAGAAGGATATGATGTACTGAGATGTGGTTGAAATGATACAGAAGGACTCTAAGTGTAAATGAGGATTTATAGATCGATTATGGATCAGTTAGCTATATAAAGTATATTAGTGATATGTTAGCTATTGAATTATAATAAATATGAATATGTGTATATGTATGTATTTGATTTAGTAATGATAGAAAGATTGAAAGTTTAAGAAAATATTAGAATAAGAAATGTGTATGGGAAATGATGCTTAGTGATGAATATTAGCAGCAAGCTAAATAAATAGGCCTAAAGAGGCGAGGATATGAGAATTGGCATTATGTGTGTGATGTAAATAAGAAAAAGGACATTAAAGTCGAAATAATGATATTATGAGTGTAAATGGTTAAATGAAGATGAATTTTGGATAATCCGATCGAGGTTCGCTTCTCGAGGGAGCGATTTATGGAAAAGTGAGTAATTTGAATATGTTGAGATATTGAAAGGTGTAATTGATTGAATAAGAAACCAAAATGGTTCATAGGGAATTAAGAATTTAATGCTATGTAAATGGACATTATTATTAATTAATGACATTTGATGTTCAAAGTGTGACAAGTAATATAGGACAAGCTAATTATGGAGTTTTTGATGATGAAATAAAATTCAAGCATAATGAAACATATTTGGATCAAAAAGGATTTGAAATGGATTGAAATTTAGCAATTTATGGTTTAAAGGAATTAAATGTATAGATTTTGGACCAAAAGACCAAAATGCCCTTGACATGTTAAGAAATGACTTTTGTGTCCTAAGATAATATAATGACTAAACCATCTGTTGACGCCGGGATTTTAGTCGTTTCATTTTTTAATAGTAAAAAACCATTTCCAATTTTAGCCTTTGGATTTAGATGTGATTTTTGAAAAGGGGTCGGCTTGAATGTCGACGGGGTTTGAAAGATCGATTTTATGATGAGCCAATTGACCAGCGTCGCCAGTTGGTATTTTTGAAATGGATGTACCAACTCATCCGAATTTTGTTTTCGCAATCGCTGGCTCATATGTGACTCCGATTCAATTGGTCCGCGAACCGAGATTCATAGAGTTCGGGGGCTTGCTTAAGCGAGGGGAATGTGTTAGGCACCCCCCGACTTCCGTGAAACACGGTTACCGCAATCTCGATGTTTTCCTATCCTTTTAAAAATCCTAAAATGTGTGAGTTGCGTGTGTGTGCGTGCGTGCCTAGGTGATGGTTGTGGTGAATTTTGCGTGAAGATCGTTTATGGAAACGTGTTTTGTCCGAATGCGTTCAGACGTCTTTTGACCCAAATGACAAAGCTTCATCTTTTATAATTAAGATTGATTTTAATTTCGAAAACGATGAGGGTTTTTTATTGGATGTCATTTTTTAGAAAACAATAGTTTTTTAAACTTTTGTCAAATAGGAATCGAGACTATACATTGCCTTCTAACAGTAATTAAAGTAAAATAAAGGCAACTTCTAGAACTCTTTAACCCTATGCACAAAGTTTAATGAAAACGTTTATCTATTCTTTTATGAAAACATCTTTTATGACATTTCAAAACCAAATGGAGCCTTTTCGTCAAACCAGGCTCAAAGTTTGCCAAAACTCTTAATTTTTAAACCTCGTGAATCTAATATCCTAATTTGATCGTGTTTTTTAGAAAAATCTTCATCGTTTGCCTTATTTTGGAAAACCGTCTTTTGTGTCATAAATCAAAACAAGCATTCAAACGGGTCGGGGCTATCCATGGGCATGTAAGCCGTCTAAATAACCCACAACACCCACACTCACATGTTTTACTATTACGGTGCCTTAACCCGATTACGATTCGATATCACGTTAAGGCCTAATATTTACATATATGTACACGATGGACCCTTGCAATGATTACATAAACCAAAAGTTGTCCATCATCGGGATTTGATCACGAGGATCTCCTCCCTAGGCTCACAATCACCCAAATAACTGCACCACTATACCAGAGCAAAATAAGCAATACTAAACATGATACTATGCTACACGAGTCAAACAAATCACAATCCCAATGTAACCAACCACCTGCTAACACAACGAACTACATACCACCGTAAGGACATCATCGGGACATTAGGAGGAGATTACGTTCCGACGGAACCCTCGCTAATAATCCATAATCCACGGATTCTCAACAATACAACAACATACTACATTAAAACAAACCAAAACACAAGACTATAATTATAAGGCTAGCAAAATATTCAAGAAAACACCGTTTTCACCTTACAATACACCAACGGACGCTTTTTATTTCACTATCGAGCAAGGATACGAGAACACTTGATTATTTGGGCAATAAAATCACAAATCTCACAACACTTAACCAAAATCCGAGCCAACTCTCGCCTCCCTCGACTTTCTCTCTCTTAGATTTAGGAAAAAAGCTTCTCTTTTTTCTTCTGCAGATCAGAAATGGCGTTGTATAGGTGACTGAAGTCAGCCACAGGTGCATCTGTGGCTGTCTGCTGTGGCCGCCCGCGTCGAATCCTCGGCTGTCGGGTTGTCTCCTCGAGCCGTGCAAGTGTCCCGCTTGTCGGTGGCCGCAAATGCATCTGCGGCTGCCCAGCTGGCTTTTCTCGATTTCCGTGTCACGCAGCCTTGAATCGTCAATTTCTACTGTTTTATTTTGGAAGGCTGTTACCTGATGCATAGATATCTCTGGTGCCTGGCTTCCAAAGAGCGAGACCCCCTTCGACTGTCGCAAACGTAGTGGTCATTGCCGTCTTCGGCGACCGAATCGGGTTCTGTTTGAATCAACTGCGTATCTTGCCTCAGATGACCTGACGCTCGCTGTTCGTTTGACGACTTTGATCGTAAGCCGTCGTGGTGACTTCGGGTTGGGGTCCACCTTCCCTGTTCGTGTGTTGGGTCGAATGACGATTTTGCCCTCTTGTCAAGGTATGTACACAAGTGCAAAATTTGGGTGTCTACAGCTGCCCCTCTTTATCATGTTTATGGAATGACATATGAAATGAACATGATAAAGAAGTAGGCACCTGACGCCTGGAATGACAGTACGTGTTTAACGATGCAACACATATATTAAGATGATGCAAATGTCGCATTCAACATGATCGTGCAGGGGTCGATTCAAAGTTTACGAATGAATACCACTCGGGTTTCGTCTCTGACGGATCATTTTTTGATTGGTCAGGTATCGTCTCTGACGGGTCATTTTTTTTTTAGTTGGTCAGGTATCGTCTCTGACGGTCGTTTTTGAGTGGGTCAGGTATCGTCTCTGACGGGTCACTTTTTGAGTAGGTCAGGTATCGTCTCTGATGGGTCACTTTTGAGTTGGTCAGGTATCATCTCTGACGGGTCGTTTTTGAGTGGTTAGGTATCGTCTCTGACGGGTCGCTTTTGAGTTGGTCAGGTATCGTCTCTGACGGGTCATTTTTGAGTTGGTCAGGTATCGTCGCTGACGGGTCGTTTTTGAGTGGTCAGGTATCGTCTCTGACGGGTCATTTTTGAGTGGTCAGGTATCGTCCCTGACGAGTCATTTTTTAAGTTGGTCAGGTATTGTTTCTGACGGGTCATTTTTTGATTGGTCAGGGATCGTCTCTGACGGGTCATTTTTTGATTGGTCAGGTATCGTCTCTGACGGGTCGTTTTTTTTTTATTGGTCAGGTATTGTCTCTGACGGGTCGTTTTTTCGGGAAGATCAAGTTTTAAAATCTCATTTTTAAATCGTAACAAGTTTCACGTTGGCTTGGGGTAAACAAAAGGGGAGTTTATGGGGCACCGAGACCAGCCGCAGGTGCATCTGCGGCCAGCCGCAGATGCATCTGCGGCTAGGATCGATTCCTATTTCAGATCGCGACCCCCCGAGATCTGTCACTTTCTTTAACTTTTCTCTCCCTCATTTTCGGTTTTCCTCGTCCCCACTTGGCTTTTCCGTCTTTTGGACACTTTTTGGCAAAATCTGCTCCGATTAAATCAGTCTATGCACTTTGGGTAACGTTTTAACTCCTTTTTCTTTGATTTTCGCTTTCGTTTGGCTATGTATTTACTTGTTTAAATGTTTTAATTTTAGCAATGCATGCCTATATGAGATATTTGTGTTGAACGTAGCATAGATAAACAATGGGTCTTGCAGACATGTTTTATTTACTTTGAAAAACCATTGTTTTAGTCATTTTATGCTCATGATGCATCATTTTCACTTGCATTTGGGATTTGTTGGTTACCTGACTTGATTAAACATGCCTGATCGTGCATGGGATGTCCATTTTACAAATGAAACTCTGTCGAAATTTCGGGAAATCTAGCGCACCCCTAGGGACTTATTTATGCATTTTCAATTTTCATATCATTATAAAATAAACATGCCATGCTGCCCTATTATCTCTATCAATATGCAATAAGATTTTTGAAAGATAACGGGCTAAGGATGTACCTCCTTTTCGTGATGCCGTTTCAGTCATGGATCCTGATGCTTCCAGTGGCTCCACAGTGCCCCGGGTTGCCGGTGTACGTCGTCGTAGAGCGGCCACCTCAGCTCCAGCTCCGGTCCTGACCCGTCATTCTCGTAGATTGGCGGAGTCTATCATTCGCCCAGTTTGGCCCGATGTTGGTGAGGATGCCCCAGCTGAGGCAGAGGCGGGTCCTTCGTGCACAGCGATCCCTCCCCCCACGCGTCAGACCTTACCAGAGGCTCGTGCCAGGATACCGGATCTGCTCGGTCCTGATCTCAGCAGTCACCCCTCAGCCTACCTTGTGGCTAACGAGTTATATCCATCGTTTAAGTTCATTCAAATTCGTATGGTTACCATGCCTGACTTTTGATGGCTGTCACAGGTTCCTGAGTTTACCCAACCTCGGGGCAAGTGGTTCAGCATTTACAATCTCTACCATGCACTGCATTCCGACTACAAGGGGATGTTAGATTCTTGGGGTTTCAAACATTTCTTTACTATCGCCCCTCGCCGATGTCCGTGGGGCTATATGAGGGCCTTATCTGAGCGCTGGTTCCACCAGACACAGTCTCTTCATATTCTGGACTGTGAGCTCCTGTTGACACCTCTAGATTGGCGTCATATCACCGGGGTGGAGTTCTCTGGACCCCGGGTCCCCCTGGAGCCGGACATCACCCCCGTAGCTGTTCGATCCTTGTTGGGGTACTCTCCTCAAGATAAGGTCTTTAAGGCCCGCAACATTAGATCGGGAGCCTTGGCTGTGGATGTTATTGGAGGGGTCCTCTCCGAGCCATTTCCTGAGGACCGGTCTGCTCGTTACTTTCTACTCCGACGCTTATTTTTGACCATTAAGAGGGGTTATTTTCTAGGGAACAACTCCTCGACTATCCATTTCAGTATCGTTGGAGCTACTCGGGAGGTTGAACGGATCGGGGACTATGATTGGGGCTTCTTCACCTTCGCTTACTTCCTCTAGGGTCTTCGCCTTCGCTCAGAGGGACAGACGGATGCCTGACTCGGATTCTACCCCTTCCTGCTAGTAGGTCCCTTTTTATTGTATCGTCCTTGATTTGTTTCATTTCTTTGTCCCTTCCTGCGACTTACGGTTTTCCTGTTTTGTTTAACAGTTCTGGGCTTACGAGAGACTACCCTGCTTGCGGCCAGTTACTACCCTCGGTTCGGAGACTTATCCTAGGGGTCGTCGATGGCATCATAGTACTCTTGAGGAGACCCCAGTGTCAGATAGCTTTGCTCACTGTCGGCTGCAGTTAGAGCTGATCTCGTCCGCGGATGTGACTTGGGTTCCCTACACGGCGTATCATTTGGCGGCTGGCCTCGCCGGTGGTCATGCCGCGGATCAAGAGCTTGCTTTGTCCACTCGTCGTATTCCATTTCTGACCTATGGTGGATGGGAGCTGTATCTGGGGGAGCACACCATCAGACGTGTTTCTGGGGAGGCTCGTATCCCTTTCGCCCCTCCCTCACGGAGATTTTGGTCCGCGGATGCCCACCTTCCAGAGGCCCTGACGGCCGGGGAGGACGGATATATGCTGTCTGTCGGTCCTCATACGGGCGAGAGCTTCAGTGCCTGGTGGAGACCCCGCACTATCAGGCCTCAGACTCGGGCCACCTTCTTCCTCGGAGACCTGGTTCACGGGTCGGTGATGATGACAGATTGGATGGAGTGTGTCCGGGCCCCCACCCACTCGGACCAGATTGCTTCCCTCACTCGACGGGTGGATCAGTTATCCCTCTTTGTTCGGAGCTTGGGCCGAGATCCAGAGGAGGCTTATGTCGCAGACCCGTATGGATCCGATTTTGGTGCGGGTCCCGGCCCATCGGACGCCCCAATTGCGCCTTATTCCTGTCCAGACCTGAACTTTGAGACTGAGGCTTCTATTCCCCTGGACTTGCCTGTAGATCAGTTTGAGGATGATGCCTTCATTGATGGCATAGAGTTCACTGATTAGATTTTGATAGGCTAGGACCTCTGTATTCAAACCTGCTCATTTTATTATCATTTCTCATTTCATGGATTATGTACAGACTTATTTTATTTTATGCACAATCATTTACTTTTGATGATCCATTTATTCCATTATAGCTTGTATGATGCATGATTTATTATATACGTGGATAAAGAAAATTGACCCCTGTATAGTCTTTTGATACTGCTTTTTACAGATGTCATCCATAGATGTGGTTCGCGTGGGCCCTCGCGCCCCCTCAGGGATATTGGCAGGTTTCGTTCGTGGCTGGATAGTTTGCTACCCTCCGACCGAATCATCGCAGAGGGTCTTTTGGGACACTCCTTCTCTCTTTTGTCCAGGTGCCGCCGGGCTTTGTTGACGACATTCTCAGTTGTTGGATCCCGGACAGACATGTTTTCAGGTTTGGGCTGGAGTATCTGACCCCCACTCTTGAGGAGTATGCTCGCTTTACCGGTTTGTCGGTGGATGGTCCCTGCGCAAGGGTTACCTCAGGCCATATGCGCCGTCAGTTCCTGACTTTCACAGGCTTGCGGAGGACAGCTCTGCTATCTGTGATCTCTTCGAGCCACCTTGTTCCTCTACCCTTCTTGGTTGATAGATTTGGCTCGGTGGATAACTTCTCTCGATTCTCCAGTGATTTTTCAGTATCTGAGGAGCGCTGGGGCACTTTAAGAGTGGATGTTTTGATGGCCTGTGTCATATCCATTCTGTACATGCCTGCAGGGGATGACCTCCTGGACATGCGGGTTATTGTAGCGGTTCAGGCCCTTCAGGAGGATCATACTATCCTTCCCATGATACTTGCCGAGACTTACCTATCGGCCTCGTATTGTCATTCCTTCTCTGGTCGCATATTTAGGGGAAGCTCTATTTTGTTATATGTATGGTTCATGAGCCACTTCAGACCCATCGGGCAATTTCGTCGGCATGGGTTTTGTTTCAGCCACAGCTTGGCCATGCAGTTCTCAAGCCGTCCCCGGCGATGCACTGATATGGCTTCCTGGAGGGAGTTCTTATCGGCCATTGAGGAGCCTTTCCATCTTCTGATCTACTCGGGTTATTGCTCCTTCCTGAGTTTCTTGACTCATGTGCCCCTTTTTGATTTCCTCCCTCTTCTTGGCTTGAGGGGGGTGACAACTTATCATCCCTTAACTGTCATGGGGCAGTTTGACCAGATGCAGGATCTCCATCTTTTTGCGGGAGTAGCTGACTACCGATTTCTCATATCGACTCAGATGGAGTGGGAGATGCTGAGGGTATATGATTTTTGGTCACACAGTGTCTCGGCCGAGTTTGGGGATAGTCATCCTGGTCAGACACCCGCTTATCTGCTATGGTTGCGAGGAGATTCTGAGACTGCCGACTTTGACCAGATTGGGGTATTGGATGGTTCTCGAGGACTTTTCCCAAATGAGACCAGCTCAGATGCGGTCATTCCTCCGGAGTTTTCAGGATTAGTGCCCAGATCTGGTGTTGAGGAGGTTTCTACTTCGGTACATGTCCCTTCCCCTGATTTGGCGGATCGGATCCAGAGACTAATGATTGATGGTACCCGGCTCCGGTCAGCTTTTAGTGCTACCGAGATGGAGAGGGATACCGTACACGCGGAGTGGGATGTTGCTGTACTAGCCCGGGATGCCGCCATCTCTGCCAGAGATAGTATCATAGAGCAGGCCAGAGTCATTATGGAGGCCCACTCTGCGACTGTTGACAGTGCTGCTGCTCTTTTGACTCGGATCGACATGATGGGACAGCAGATCGCGGCCGAGCCTGAGGTTTATGATGCCTCGACTATTCTGTCTATGCTGCTCCAGCTGATGTCTGACCTGTAGACGATTTTATTCCCTGCACGGACTATGTCAGTTTTCATCATTATTATTTAAAAGACAGAGTTTGTAATCAAATGTTTTGTATATATAGAGAAATGTTTATGGTTTAGTCATTTCCCTTTTTGGTGCATCGTCGCCCTTCATTGGATCCTCATTTTATCCAGCCGATTATGATTTTGATATATTGCCTGATTTCTTTCCTTAAGTCTTGATTGGAGCTCCGCAGATATTGCCGCACGACCTTCTGATTTCATCGGAGTGAGTCTTTGATTTTGGGCTGATTATATGGCTAGGTTTGGGTAAGATTTGGAATGTATTTGTCAAAGTAGGGTTTCGGGGTTCTCTGGAAATGGGTTTGGTATAGGGACAAGGTTTATTATTTTGTATAGAATGGACCGCGCCATAATGGCTACCTACGTACTCCCACAAGGTTAGGAGATCAGGTCCTACGTAGTTCGAGCTACAAAGGGAGATAAATATTTTTTATTTTTTTTTAAGCATAGAATAGTTTCACTAAGTTAGAATTCAGGGGCTGCGGAAATACCTCGCCATCCATTTCTTGTAGGACGAGGGCCCCTCCAGATAGGACCTTTTTTTATTACAAAGGGTCCTTCCCAATTTGGAGCGAATTTCCCTTTGGCTTCGTCTTGACAGGACATGACCCTCTTTAGCACTAAGTCATTTTCCTTGAACTTTCGGGACCGTATCTTTTTGTCGTACGACAGAGAGATGCGTTGCTGATACAATTGACCGTGTAATATAGCAGCCACCTTCCTTTCATCTATTAAGGCTAATTGGTCATACCGACTCTGTATCCAATCCTCCTCGTTAATCTGAGCATCGAGCAAAATTCGGAGGGATGCCATCTCCATCTCAACTGGTAAAACGGCCTCCATTCCATATACCAAGGCGTACAGTGTGAGGGGTAGCAAGTCTGGCCATCCCCGATGATTGGCAGACATTCTTGCCATAATTTTCTTTATATTCTTATTCGCCGCCTCCACGGCCCCATTCATTTTGGGCCTATAAATGATAGAATTAAGATGCTTGATCTTGAATTTGTCGCATAACTCCTTCATAAGGGCGTTGTTCAGATTCTTGGCATTGTCGGAGACCAAGATCTCAGGCTGTCCGTACCGGCAAATGACATTGTTTCTGATGAAACTAACTATAACTTCCTGTGTTACTTTGGGGAAAGAAGCTGCCTCCACCCATTTAGTAAAATAATCAATCATGACGAAAATGAACCGGTGGCCATTGCTTGCTTTGGGCTCCACGGGTCCAATCACATCCATACCCCACATGGAGAAAGGCCACGGGGAAGTCATACAGTGCAGTTCATTAGGAGGTGCATGAATCACATTCCCGTGTGCTTGACATTGGTAACATCGTTTGACATGATCATCACAGTCGGCTTTAAGTGATAGCCAGTAGTGCCCCATTCTCAAAATCTTTTTGGCTAACATCGGTCCACTCATATGTGGCCCACATACCCCACCGTGTACTTGAAAGTAATATGCCCTCAAGCCAATCACATTTGATGTGATAAGCATATACTTTGTAATCTTGTTCATTTATTAATAAAAGTATCATGGCATTTCTTTATTCATGATTAATTACTTGAATTAATGAAATGGATAAACCCATAGTTTTCGAGCAATGCTTTTAGAACCATGATGAGGATCATGCTAATGAGATCTAAATTCAAGATAGCTCAAAACTAAAATTGTTCCTAATTGTTGGATCACTAAAAAAGGGATTAGTAGATCCGGATAGATTGGTACATACTATGCTTGCTCTTATGAAGAGGATGATTGATCTCATAATCATTTGTGTAGAGACACTAAAGCAAGTATGTAGGTGCTTATTAGAGAATAAGTTCACTGAACGTGACTCGCTCAAGGAACACCTAATGGAGTTTTACTCGTCTGTCAATAGGAGTTCCTTATGCGATAGTCGTACAAGTGATCCTTAGACTTGAGATCATCTTAGTATCTTGTGTGTACTAAGTTATACTTGGACATATTCCTTAAGACTTATTGGTATATCAAAGGATGTGATTGGGTATAATAAGGTACACATGGAGATAGATGAATGATCAACAAAGGATCTACCACTTCCAGTAAAGGGAGAGAATGTCCTATGCGATTCAATGAGTGACAACTCAGAAATCCCTGGCTAGTGTTGAATGGAATTAGAAAGGAGTTTCTAATTTACATTAACTAGAGTTGTGTATTTGTGAATTGAAATGCATATAATCAAATAAATAAGACTTGACAGAAATTTCGTGTCTTATATTTGATTGGGACATTGTGTGGTAGAAGGGTTGAATTGTATGGTAACTATTTGCTGAAAGGTTCTTTTACGATTAAATGTTGAAATCTATATTATCTGGAAAGTCGACTAATCGCTAAGGGGGCTTACCCTTATTGTGGAATAATTATTTATTCTGAATTAAAGAGTTAATTCGTAATAAATGAATTAGAATTGTTCTAATTTATTTATTATACAACCGGTTTAATATGGAGAACCTAAAGGGTCACACCGCAAAAGAGTAATATTTATTTTAGAAGTGGATGGCATAATCGTAATAATAAATTAAGTATATTTAATTTATACTATGGTGATAGAATAAATTAAATAGCTTAATATTTATAATTTAGTATTTTAGAAATACTAATTATAAATTAATAAGAGGAGTCTTATTATTATTATTATTACTATTATTATTATTACTACTAGTATTATTATTTAGTTCCTAAATGGTTTAGGAATTAATTAATAAGTAGTAATATTATTATTAAATAATTAATTTCCTAAATAGTTTTGTAATTATAATTATAATAATAATTAATTAAGTTACTAAATGGTTTAGTAATTAATTAATAAGAAGTACTCTCATTATTAAATAATTAAGTTCCTAAATGGTTTAGGAATTGTAATTAATTAAATTAGTTCCTAATTAAATTGGGAATTAAATTAAAACCCTAATCCTAAATAGTTTAGGAGGGTTGACTAGATCTATAAATAAGAGGAGTCTTATCATAGATCAAGGTTACACACTCTTTCATTAGATTAGAGAGAGTACTCCATAATTCTCTAGATCTAAGAGTTAGAGAGAGAGAGAGAATTAGGGCTAGCCACCCATGGTTTAGAGAAACCAAGATCCACTTCTTTAATTCATAGAACTATTGGTGGATCACCTCTAGAGGCTCAACACTTGGGGAGCTAACATTGATCCGTGGAATCTAATCGGTGAATTTGAAGAAGAACGTGAAGGATCAAAGGGAGATGAACTTGTACCCGTGGAAGCTTGGTTCTACAAAGGTATAAATTCTTTTATCCTTCCTCAATTAATAATAGTCGCATAAGAAAGATCCGGGTTATTGGTTTGTACAAAAATTTTAAAATTTGATTTTTTGCTTCCGTTGCGCTTATATAATTTGATTATATGTATGCCATTATTTTTGCAAATCAACAGTGGCATCAAGAGCCAAACTTATGCGAATTATTAATTGTTTTAATTTCATATATGTATGGGTATGTGTTTAGAACAATTTATTGGGCATAATTTGTTGTATAGAATCATGGGTATTGAAAATCAATAGCAAAAATCGTGTTTTGAAAAGAAAAAAAAAAGTTTTTTTTTTATTTTTTTCTGCGAAACTGCTACAGTTGCTACGCGCGCATTGCGAGGAGAAGGACCACGCGCGCATTGCGCGGAGAAGGACCAGGCGCGCATTGCGCGGAGAAGGATTTAGCGCGCATTGCGCGGTCTTCTGTTCTCGGTGGCATTACTGTAATTTTGCGCTCAGTGGCAATTTGGTAAATTCTGGGTCGCGGTGGCATTTCTGTAAGTAACGAAAATCCGGTTTTTCAATGGCATTTTCGTAATTATAGCAATTTTAGATTTTCAATGGCATTTTTGTATTTTGAGCAGATTTTTTTTAATTAAAAAATAAAAGGTTTATTTTGGGTGATTTTAAAAAATCCAAAAATTACAAAAATATAATAAAAATAAATATTTTATTTTTACATGATTTTATAATTAAAATAAATGGTTTATTTTAAATATGAAATTAGATTTCATGCAACTTTAATTGCCCATTAAATGATACCAATACATATATGGAATGTTTTATTTAATTCATGTGATTAATATTATTTATTGATATATATGTTGATATATATGATAATAAATGGGATTGATTATGGACTATTGACCAACGTGATTGGATTTAATTTTAATTAAATGCATGAATGAATGGGTTTTAATAAATGGGGTCTGCGCACCTCGTCTTTCTAATTTTTTTTATGTATAATTCTATCTCCCTCCTATGTACTTCCCCTTGACTGTTGATCAAGGTTTCTATTTATTGTAAATAATTTGTAATAGGATTAGTTAGAATTATTTTGAAGAATTGGAGCAAAGAAGCAAGGAGCGCATGAAGACCCGTTTGTAATGGAGCCCGAATTTAAATGTAATAGTTACATTTAATTTAATTTATTCTTGCAACCTAGGTTTGACCAATTGGTTTATTTGGTGGCTCGAATAAACCACACTAGAATAAAAGTTCATAATCAATCCAAGTAGAATATAGTATTCTATATGTGCATGCTTATTTATATATATTATATATTATCAAACATGCTTCGCATGTTAATTAATATGACACATATTTTATATATATATATGTGCATGTGCGCTAAACAAGATGAGACAATTAATATTAATAAACCCCTCATGATGTAGAATAAATATTATTTATAAAATGAATTAAAATGTTTAATTCATGAATTAAAGGAGTTTAATTCAATTAAATAAAATTAGAATTGTTCTAATTTATTTATTCTACTACTCATAATATTAAGTTGTAACGTTCAAAGATATTTATTAAAAATATCGAACGTCGCTTTCTAGCATGGTAAAACGATAGAGTATCAAATAATCATTATAAGTTTGTTGTGTCACACAAGGCTTATATTAATTTTTTGAGATGTTGTTTTATCACATTTGATGTTTATAAAAAGAATTGAACATTACTGTTTTGTTGTGTCACACAAGGACGGTCTTTTTCTCTTCTAATATAAGAAAATGCTAGGTTGGACTTAACTTGGATAATTTTGATTTGGATGTGTCACACATGATCATAATAATCTAAGAGGCAAAATACAAAGGAGTTATATGTTGATGTAATTGACAAGGAGTTGTCTACCTATTGAATAAACTATAGTTTGTTGTGCACACACAAGGCTGTACTTATGTCGATAGGATCCTTTTCCCACTAGCAAATTTTTAACTAAATTTGTCGAACTATATAAAGAGGGTAATATAATTTGATGAAAATAGTTGGAGACACCATTTTAAATAAAGACCTAATTTATTTTGGTAATTAATAAAACGAATGCATGTTAATGTTGTTATTAATTCACTTAAAGAATATTGTTATGTTTAATTCACTAACACTGCATAGCATAATGTATGCTAACAATTAATCGAACCGAATTGTTCGGATTGATTAAACAAATTTAAGAAAAGTTCTCAATGCTGAAAAACTAATAAATGTCCTTAATTTGCCTATTCCTACAAACGTTGTAGATTAAGCCTCTGAGGAAGATATTGCTATTTTAATGGCAAAGGTGGCTCAATGCATCATGCTCGCATCCATAAGTATCAAGTTACAGCGTCAACACGAGAAAATGGATGCACCTACTATATTGCTGCACATTCAATAGTTGTATGGTGAGCAAAGTAGGTCAATTAGATATAAGATATCTAAGGAGCTCTTCCGATCTATAATAACCAATGGCACTACAGTAAAAGACACATGTCCTAAAGATGATCAATTGGATTGATCAATTAGGACAACAGGTTTTGTCAAGGATGGAGAGTTGAGTCAAGATTCGATCATGCAGTCACTCACTGACTCTTATTCACAAGATGTTGTGAACCTCAAACATTAATAAGCTAGAAGTCAGTTTAACTGATTTGCTTACTATGTTGAAGACTGTTGAGAGTCATTTTCCTTCCTAGAAAAACAAAGTCTTACTCGTAGATGAATCTTCTAAGCGGAGGAAGATGACCAAAGGTATTTCTGAGGAGTCAGAAAGAGTAGAAGGTAAAAGAAAGGCTAAACAAAGGACATAAATAAAAGTGATCCCGAGGGCAAAGGAGTTTGCTTTCATTGCGATAAGCTGGGACACTGGAAGAACAACTACAAGAGAGTTGTAGTAGTTAAGTAGAAGAAGTTTAGTGAAACTTCAGCTACAGATATAGATTTGTTCATAATGAAATAGAACTTTCTATAAGTCAAGTTCTACTTAGGTATTAGATACCGAATGGTGGTCTCACATATGCAAGTCATTGCAGAGACTAAGCAGAAGTAGAAACCTAAACAAATGATAAGTAATTCCATGCTGGGGAATGAAGCAAAGGTTGCTGCATTAGCCATGGGAACTTATAGTTTAGCACTGCCTACGGGCAATACTATTAAGTTAGTAAGTTGTTACTATGTTCCAGTTCTTAGAAACATTATTTCAGTTCCATGTGATGACAAGGAAGGGTTTTTGACATTATAATAATAAACAATCATTGTTCTGTTTATAATGATAATGTTCTATTTAGAACTGGTTGATTACTTAATAGATTTTGTATACTTGACTTATATGAAAAATATTCCAATTTGAACAAACTAAAAGCAAACAGATGATATGAATCATACCTTCATGCAATACTGTTAACTCGGTCGTGTTAATTAAACAAGACTAAAACAAGTTGTATAAAGATAGGCTTTTAGAGCTTTTGATTATGAATCAAATACAACTTGTGAATCTTCTATCATGGATAATATGACTAAATCTCCATTTAGTGGACATGGAAAACGAGTTACGGAGTTGTTAGAGATGGTACACACAGTCGTGTGTGGGACCTATGACAACAAATGCAAGAGGAGGGTATTCATTCATTACTTTCACTAATGATTCAAGATTTTGATATATGTATTTAATGAAATATAAATCCAAATCTTTTGAAACGTTCAAAAAATTCAAAAGTGAAGTATAGAAACTAAATGCCAAAAGTATTAAAGTTCTTCGATTAGATCGAGATGGGAATACTTAAAGCAGTAAGTTTCTAGATGATCTCAAGCGAAATGGTATTCTCACAATGGACATGGTGATGATCCATAATGAGTATTACCGATCTTCCAGTATCCTTCTAGGGTTATGCTCTAGAAACGATCGCATATCTACTAAATAAGATACCTTCAAATTCCTTCCCTAAGACTTCATATGAGTCATGGATAGGGAGGAAACCAAGTCTTAAGCATGTTAAGATTTGAATTGTTCAGCTTATGTCAAAAGGTTTGACATGATAAGCTAGGGACAAGATCTGATAAGTGTAAACTTGTGGGATATCCTAAAGAAAGTTTATGGTATCACTTATATAATCCGACTAACTAAAAGGTGTTTGTTTGAAACACGCTGCCTTATAGGAAAATGAGTTTTTCCTTAAAGGGTTAGTGGGAGTAAAATAGATCTTGAAGAAGTTCAAGAACCACAAAACACTACAGATAAAATGAAGGAATCTGTACAAGTAGATAAACCTATTGTACCACAACTAAGTCTTAAATCTGGTTTAGTACCGAAGATACCTGAATGGTATGGATTCATCATAGATGATGATGATAAGGTACGCATCATAGTGGATGATGATCCAGATATATACGATGAGGTATGAGTGTTAGATACTCAAGAGAAATGGCTGATGATCATAAAATCCGAAATGGGTCTTTGGAGAAAGACTAAAGCAGATGGCTAGGTGGAGACCTATAAGACCTAACTAGTGGTAAAAAGATTTCAAACAAGGTCAATGAGTTGACTAAGATGAAATTTTTCACTAGTGAAAATGCATATATCCATTCGGATTTTACTTGCAGTAACAGCTTACTATACAAAAGGATGTATGTATGATACAACCAAAAGAATTTGTCTCCATATAGATGGAGCAAATCAAATATGTAAGTTACAACGATCCAATTATGAATTGAAGCAAGTTTCTCGAAGATGGAACATCCGTTTTGATGAGAAAATCAAAAGAGTTTGATTTTATCAAAGACAAGGATGAACCAAGTATGTACAAAGGTTAGTGGGGGCACTGTGACATTCCTAGTATTATATGTTGATATAATAGCAATGAGGAATGACATACCGATGCTACAATCAGTAAAGATGTGGTTGTCTAAAAACTTCTCCATTAAGGACTTGGGAGAAGCGTCCTAACATTCTATTTAGGATAAAGGTCTATAGAGATAGATCATAAAGGATGCTCGGCTTAACCTAAGGGACGTACATTGATTCGTTGAAATGTACTAGACTTGATATTGCTTATGTATAATAAGCAGATATCAGTTCAATATTGGAGAAGAATATTAGAAAAGAGTTTCTAACGATGGGTCTAATATAAAACTAGAGGGTTTAACAAACTCAAGTTTGTTCAGACTAACCAAGATAACAACATATCCGTTTTAGGTAATATGATTACCATGAACGGTGCTGCAGTGAGTTGGAAAAGTTCCAAACAGCAAAGAGTTGTTGATTTAGTGACAAAGACATAGTAAATAACTATAAGTGAAGCTTCAAAGGTGATTGTTTGGTTAAACAAGTTCATTACAGAACTTATAATGGTTCCTAACATTAAAGGAGTTTAATTCGCCAAGGAACCTAGGTCTCATCTGAAATCCAAACATGTGTTGCGGCACTTTCATATGCTTAGATGAATCATTGAAAAAGAGACGACACCATAAAGATGGTAGACTCTTAGAACAGCATTACAGATCCATTAACTAAAGTATTTACTAAGCAATTTGTACGTCACTTAGAGAAGAATGGTATGGGGATACCAAAGGGCGATTGGTTTTAGTGCAAGTGGGAGATTGAAAGTAATATGCCCTCAAGCCAATCACATTTGATGTGATAAGCATATACTTTGTAATCTTGTTCATTTATTAATAAAAGTATCAAGGCATTTCTTTATTCATGATTAATTACTTGAATTAATGAAATGGATAAACCCATAGTTTTCGAGCAATGCTTTTAGAACCATGATGAGGATCATGCTAATGAGATCTAAATTCAAGATAGCTCAAAACTAAAATTGTTCCTAATTGTTGGATCACTAAAAAGGGGATTAGTAGATCCGGATAGATTGGTACATACTATGCTTGCTCTTATGAAGAGGATGATTGATCTCATAATCATTTGTGTAGAGACACTAAAGCAAGTATGTAGGTGCTTATTTGAGAATAAGTTCACTGAACGTGACTCGCTCAAGGAACACCTAATGGATTTTTACTCGTCTGTCAATAGGAGTTCCTTATGTGATAGTCGTACAAGTGATCCTTAGACTTGAGATCATCTTAGTATCTTGTGTGTACTAAGTTATACTTAGACATATTCCTTAAGACCTATTGGTATATCAAAGGATGTGATTGGGTATAATAAGGTACACATGGAGATAGATGAATGATCAACAAAGGATCTACCACTTCCAGTAAAGGGAGAGAATGTCCTATGCGATTCAATAAGTGACAACTCAGAAATCCCTGGCCAGTGTTGAATGGAATTAGAAGGGAGTTTCTAATTTACATTAACTAGAGTTGTGTATTTGTGAATTGAAATGCATATAATCAAATAAATAAGACTTGACAGAAATTCTGTGTCTTATATTTGATTGAGACATTGTGTGGTAGAATGATTGAATTGTACGGTAACTATTTGCTGAAAGGTTCTTTTACGATTAAATGTTGAAATCTATATTATCTGGAAAGTCGACTAATCGCTAAGGGGGCTTACCCTTATTGTGGAATAATTATTTATTCTGAATTAAAGAGTTAATTCGTAATAAATGAATTAGAATTGTTCTAATTTATTTATTATACAACCGGTTTAATATGGAGAACCTAAAGGGTCACACCGCAAAAGAGTAATATTTATTTTAGAAGTGGATGGCATAATCGTAATAATAAATTAAGTATATTTAATTTATAATATGGTGATAGAATAAATTAAATAGCTTAATATTTATAATTTAGTATTTTAGAAATACTAATTATAAATTAATAAGAGGAGTCTTATTATTATTATTATTACTATTATTTTTATTACTACTAGTATTATTATTTAGTTCCTAAATGGTTTAGGAATTAATTAATAAGTAGTAATATTATTATTAAATAATTAAGTTCCTAAATAGTTTTGGAATTATAATTATAATAATAATTAATTAAGTTACTAAATGGTTTAGTAATTAATTAATAAGAAGTACTCTCATTATTAAATAATTAAGTTCCTAAATGGTTTAGGAATTGTAATTAATTAAATTAATTCCTAATTAAATTGGAAATTAAATTAAAACCCTAATTCTAAATAGTTTAGGAGGGTTGACTAGATCTATAAATAAGAGGAGTCTTATCATAGATCAAGGTTACACACTCTTTCATTATATTAGAGAGAGTACTCCATAATTCTCTAGATCTAAGAGTTAGAGAGAGAGAGAGAATTAGGGCTAGCCACCCATGGTTTAGAGAAACCAAGATCCACTTCTTTAATTCATAGATCTCTTGGTGGATCACCTCTAGAGGCTCAACACTTGGGGAGCTAACATTGATCCGTGGAATCTAATCAGTGAATTTGAAGAAGAACGTGAAGGATCAAAGGGAGATGAACTTGTACCCGTGGAAACTTGGTTCTACAAAGGTATAAATTCTTTTATCCTTCCTCAATTAATAATAGTCGCATAAGAAAGATCCGGGTTATTGGTTTGTACAAAAATTTTAAAATCTGACTTTTTTGCTTCCGTTGCACTTATATAATTTGATTATATGTATGCCATTATTTTTGCAAACCAACAGTACTTCGCCCATGATCTTCTGTGCCTGAGTCTCATCTACACATCGCAACAATCCCAAGCCAACATCCCTTTTATACAGGGAATCTCCGCTTAAATAGAATTTCATTGCCATCTTCTGGATTCTCTGCCTTTCCGTTCGGTTCGCCTGGTCGGGAAGAGATCTATCCCTCAAGTATTCCTGAATGTCATGATACCAGGGCTGATTTGGCTGAACCACATCTTTTGATAACTCCGATATATATTCTTCATAAGCGGGAGCATTTTGCACTGTTAATTCAATCTGGGGAGTGGCTTTGCTTTTGAGTACGTGGACTAACGAAGCCAGGGTGGCCAATGCATCGGCAAAGTCATTCCGCCCCCTGGGAATATGTCGGAAGGCTATGTCTTCAAATTCTTGTGTCAATCGGATCACACACCGGTGGTATGGAAGCAACCGGAGCTCCTTAGTGCTATACACCCCTGTCGCCTGTCTGATTACCAACTCTGAATCTCTGAACACGGCTAATCTTTTTACTCCCATATTGCGGGCAAATCTCAGTCACAATATACATCCTTCATATTCAGCCGTATTGTTTGAGTTACTGAACTGCAATTTGGTGAGAACAGGGTATTGCTCGCCCGTAATGGAGACCAGGACCGCTCCAGCTCCGGCCCCCTCAGCATTCATGGCACCGTCGAAATACATTTTCCAAAACTGCCCTTCGTCATCACACCTCGTTTGTTGGACCCACAATATGTCTTCACCTGGTAGGGAAGTTTCTAAAGGCTCCATTCCCCCGGTCGGCATCTCTGATAATTGATCTGCAATCCCCTGCCCCTTCACGGCCTTCTGGGTAACATAGAGGATGTTGAATTGCTGTAGGATTAACTGCCACCTCGACAAACGACAATTCAACATTGGTCTTTCAAATATATACTTCAAGGGATCGATTCGCGAGATCAAATAGGTAGTGTGTCCATGAAGGTAATGCTGTAACCTCATAGCAGCCCATGCCAAGGCGCAACACGTTCTCTCGATCGGGGTGTAATTCTGCTCACAGCTGCTGAATTTCTTGCTGAGGTAATAAATGGCATGCTCCTTGCCGAATTCATTTTTCTGCCCCAACATGTAACCCATCGCCATATCGTTCACAGATATATACTAGCACCAGCGCTTCTGTTAATTGCTTCTGTTAATTGCTTCTTAATTTCACTCTCGGGAGGCATCTTTCCTTAACAGTTTAAAGATCGGTTCGCAGGTGGTTGTTAGATGGGATATGAACCGACTGATGAAGTTTATCCTCCCCAAGAATTCCCTTATCTCTTTCTCTGTACGAGGTGCTGGCATATCCACAATGGCTTTGATCTTAGCCGGATCCAGTTCGATGCCTCGATTGCTCACCAAGAATCCAAGGAGCTTACCTGACTGAACTCCAAAAGCACACTTTGCTGAATTGAGCTTCAAATTATACTTCCTGAGCCGCTCAAATAGCTTCTTAAGGTGTGTCACATGGTCATATTCTGCCCTTGATTTCACAATAATGTCATCCACGTAAACCTCTATCTCCTTATGCATCATGTCGTGGAATAGGGCCATCATTGCCCTCTGATAAGTGGCCCCTGCATTGGTGAGGCCGAAAGCAAGTCGTCTATAACAAAACGTGGCCCAGGGGGTGATGAAGGCAGTCTTTTCTCGATCCTCTTTCGCCACCATTATCTGGTGATATCCCGCGAAACAATCAATAAATGAATACATTTCATACTGAGTCGTATTATCCACCAGGATGTGTATGAAAGGCACTGGGAAGTTATCCTTGAGACTGGCTTTGTTCAGATCCTTATAGTCAATGCATACTCTCACTTTTCCTCCGGGCTTCGCCACTGGGACTATATTGGAAAGCCATTCTGGGTAAGTAGACACCATGATGATGCCAGCCTTGAATTGCTTGACTATTTCTTCCTTCACCTTTAAGCTCCACTCCGGTTTAAATTTTCTCAACTTCTGCTTAACTGGCCTGAAACCCTCCTTGATAGGTAATCGATGTACCACAATATCCGTGGACAACCCGACCATGTCTTCATGTGACCAGGCAAACACATCCTCATATTGGCTCAATAACTCAGCTACCTCTGCTTTCTGGTTGGGAGTCAGGTCTGCCCCAATTTTCAAATCTTTGGGATTTTCAGGGGTTCCTATGTTGATAGTAATGGTTTGGTCTAGGTTGGGTTTGGGTCTATCCTCGACCCACTCTTTGATCTCGTCGGGAGCGTCGTCATTACCTGCTTCGTCCTGCTCAATTCCCATTAAATCGAAATCCAGTTCTATATCAAAATCATAATCGTCTTTCAAATTTGGAAAATCTTTTGTTAGGCTAGAATGACTCAAATCGGTACACCTGACAGGAAACAAAAATATTTATCATATATATAAACATTAGGTACATGACTTCCTTTTTCAATAATCATGACAAAAGTATGAAATAGACGTGCAGATACATAAACAAAAACACCATCTTAAAAACTCCTTGATCCCCCTACTGGGCAGGATTCCCGGACATTTACCCCTTTCTGGACACTACCGGTTGCACTGTCCAATTCTTAGGGATCACTTCGGTTTTAGAGCTAGTGATGGAGGGGGTCTCCGTATCTGGCACCTCTTCAATGATTGTGGTGACTTGGCTTCGGCTTTCATTCACACTCCCTTCGGGAACTTCTAACCCAGCCCAGTTGATGAAAGGCATGATCGGCTCGCCTTCAGACATTTTCTCCTTTCCCTTTTCACTGGGCTCTGACTGCCCCGGGAGATGGCATTTTTCCTCAAACTGCTCCATGATTTCCTGCAAGAATTCCCTCTGTTGGGCCCATCCCTTGGCTGGGGGAGCCTCCACCTTACCCTCTGCTTCAGATGCAGGCTTGACTACCCTCGGGGAGTGTTCATTATTGGTTCTCGGGATCGGGACTCCAGTTATCCGAAGGGGAATTTTCTTATATGAGTTCTTCGGCTTTATACCTCTGTAATATCCTAACCCCACCTTGCCCTACTGCACTGGTATTTGTATGGGTTCGGTGATTCCTTGACTGTTCTTGCCCAGCCCTTGCCCCCGCTGGAAGTTCATCGCCATCATTTCCCGGGCAACAAATGTGAGCACGGGAGACATTTTAGATTTTAAATTCGGAGCTCCCAACTACTTGTACTGCGGGGTGCTAATTTCAAATGCCTGGTAGCTTATGGGTTCGGCCGATTCATCTACATGGATCACAGGCATGCCTTTTGCAGAGGGAACAGGGTAATCAAGTTCTGCTCCAATTGTTACCAAGTGCCCCTCAACGACGAACTTTATTTGTTGATGCAGGGTGGAGGGAACTGCCCCTGCCATATGAATCCAGGGCCTCCCTAGTAGCATGTTATAACTGGCAGTGATATCTAGTACCTGGAAGGAAATGTCAAAAGTATAAGGCCCGATCTCCACCGGTAGCTCAATCTCCCCCACTGTGTCCTTTCGAGACCCGTCGAACGCCCTTACCACCACTTGGTTGGCCCGCAGGCGCTTAGGGTTGATTTTCATCTTTTCCAAAGTACTATACGGGCAAATATTTAGGGCTGACCCACCATCAATTGTGACGCCCCCAAATCACTATACTTACTATAGATGACTTGGTGCTCACTATAAATGCTAAATCAATAGGTTTATAGATGATTTCCTTTATTCTCAAACAAAGTTCTCATCTTAATTCCCAAAGATCTTTCATTATTTTATATCAAGTCCTTATAATTGATACAAGAGACTTAATACTCAAACATAACCTTTTTATCCTTAATATTTAGATATTCTATAACTTTACATGTTTCAACATCCACGGTATTAAATCATTAGGACGACTCTTGGGAACAGAGAATCTCGCGGTGAATGTTTGCATCTTCACCCGTGATAAATGTTTGCATCTTTATCCGTGACAAATGGTTGTATCTTTGTCCGGTGCAAAATTCTCTTTCCGTACAGAACATTACCCAAATAGTTAAAACCCTCATTCGAAACATATTTGGTTATAGTGATATCTCTTCATATTAATAATCCTACTTATCCGACATTCAGAATAGTAATAACGAGTTATACCTGGGTCCGAGGAACCTTAACGATGGATTTGACTAGTCAACATCGCTTAGTCCGGTCTCGGATGTACAGCACTCACAAGTTATTTACTGATCCTCATCCAGATAAATAGATCATTATTAATACTATGTTAAGTTTTAACAATTCTAAGTTTAATCAAAGTAATGACGTAACAAGAGAATGTGATAAAACTTGATAATATTTATATAATATCCGGTTACATGTGTTGAACTTGTTCTTATTACAAAATGTCATTATGACTACAGTTAAGAACAATTAAGGAAAGCAGTAAACTAGTCTACGCATTTCTTCTTTCCTTTCTTCTTCGAGCCGGAGCTCTCGGGTTTGTCTGCACATTAGGTTTATATGCAAGGGTGAGCTAAAATGCTCAGCAAGTCTTAAACACATAACATATAAGTGAACTCACACCGATAAGGATTGTAAGGACTCATGGAATAACAATTGATATTTACAAATGTTTTAACATAGTAAGACTGAGTGGTGGTTAGACCTTGAACTGTTCTTTGTCTTTCGACTTAGAACCTTTTACAGTGGATATAGAAAGGGGATCAACCTAACGACATCCTATGTTATGCATAACATACAATACACTGGACAGATCAAGAACAGTAATACATATTTGTTCATCTCAGTTTACTTCACATGTCAGGATCGCCCCAAGACGACTTGGTTTGATATAATAAAGCATGATTCGAATTTATCACGAATAATCATTTCATTTTGCAAGTTATGCCGAAACAAAAAGCAATAACTCTCGTATCAAAGATTTATAACACGTTGCATACACAATATGTATAAATCACATAGAAAGCAAGTAAACAAGGTTTAAGGATAGAAAACTTGCCTTTAGCACAACCTAGGGTTTCCCGGTAATCGTTTAAAGCGCCTATACAAAGGGTTTCGCGTACGGAATGTTAGTTCATCGAATTTTTTCGTTCTAAACGTGTTTTTATCACTAAACTAGACTATTTTTATTGGTGGAATTTTTAGAAAATTTGGCTAACTCAAAAACTCAAAAATTAGTGCTTCCACCCGAATGCCCCCTTAAAATTTTCAGCTTTGACGTCCTTTCCGGTAACTGCCATAACTTTGTCATCCGGAAACATTTTAAAGTGATTTTTGAGTCTAAATTGCTTAGAATTTCATGATATACAACTTTAATTTAGTTTACTAAGGCATATTCTGACTTTAAAATTTCGTAATTTTAGCAAAAAGGTCAGTATGCTTACATTGAACAATATTTTTAGGGTTAACCATGTGAAACATGGTACCGCTTGCTTTAACTCTTTATGAAATCATGTTGTAAGACTCAATATCACTTTATAACATAAAAATAACAAATCACAAACCTTCTCATCGAAAGATTCATGACTTTTGCTCAAGAACATACGAAGAACACGAAGAACGGTTAAACCGTACATGGTAACGACTATGTTCTTGAGCTTTTGGTTTTCGTACATGGAATAATTTGAGCATTATAACTGCTTACATAAGTGATTATAACACTTTATAGTTGACAAAAATTGGTCATTATAACGGCTTGTATAATTGATTAAAACAATTTATAAAAATGCTTGAGAACATACGCATACGCGGAGAACGGATGAACCGTACATGACCACTACGTATGTTCATTAAGCTTTAAACTACGAATTGAAATTCGACATTATAACTACTACAAAATGTAGAAAGGCTCAAGAACACGTGAAGAACACGGAGAACGACAATCGTACATGGCTACGACTCGCGTTCTTGAGCTTTTGAAAATTTAAGACGAAAGAAAAATCGAACATAAAAACTATAAGGAATTGTACCTTTGGTGTTTGCAAGCTTTAACTATTTCTTTGCAATATCCAAGATAGTAACTCACTAGAACTCTCTCTCAATATATGTATAGCTTTGATACTTGATTTTTGAGCTTGAAAATGAATGATAGAATGGTTGAACATTGCTTGCTATTTATAGGCCAACCAAAGCTAGGGCAAAAGGGTCATTGTTACAAAACTTCCAAGCTAAGCTAACTTCAAGTGCACCACCCTTGCCCACTTGATATGAACGACCAAAGGTCAGATTTTTATGCCATTAAATGTTAGTAATCATCATGTTTGGTGACATCACAAATCCATACATGTTAGCTTTTGATTGGTCCACCAATTAGCCTACCAAATGAATAGTATTAGGCCTTGTTTGGTTGGTCATTTAAGCATTTATTTAAGGGGTAGTCATGGTCATTTACCAAGCTTGATCAAGGTTAGATTAGTCCATTTGATAATCTATCTTAATCAAGGTTAGGTTAATTAGCAATAACTTAGGTTAAATAGGTTTATTAATTCACCGATTAGTTTAACATATAGATTAGATTAATCTATAGTTTAATTAATCTTAATCCTACTTAGGTTAAGTTTAATTATATGATAATTAGGTTAAATGGTAATCTAGTTACCTTAACCTAGTTCAATTCCAACCGGATTAGTGATAATTACCTAATTAGGTTAATTAGTTAGATAATTTAATTATTCTGTAACTAGGTTTAAGTCTAGATTAGGGTTCCTAATCTAGTTATCTCTAACCTAGTTCATTTCTAAGTATTCCAGTTGAATTGGTCTTTACTGATTTTAAAAGTCAGATATTACGAAGTTCTGTTCCGAATAAACACTATTCTGTAAAACGAAAAGTGAAAAAGACATTGCACGTTTTTTGGTGAATAGTGTTTTTGATTTCTATATCTCAGAAAATGGTTAGACGATCAAAAAGACAAAAAAAATATTTTTCGTCTTTTCCCTATTTCGTCCTATCCCCGACGCGTTTTTCGAGAAAAACTTTTATCGGCTATATCGTGTTTTCAAAGTGCGGGAAAGATGAATCCTGAAACAAAATGTCATTTCGATGTCTACGTTTCGCTCGGGGGCTTAGGTTAGATTTCCTAGGGTTTAGACCCTAGGGTTTAGGGTTTAGGTTTTATCTTCTTTTTAGATTTTTGAAAAAAAACTTTTATGCTCCTTTTTCGTGCTAAGGCTGGATACTTGAACCGAAACACATAAATAAACAATAACAAAGATTCCATAACACATATAAGATGTAATTCAAGCTTTATTTATTCACATAAAGTCGGATTACAACTCTCTCGGAAGTTCGGAATATTACATCAATCAAGACTCCGTTCATCACATACCCGGAGGAGATGACCGCAATGTGTAACGGCTTCCGGTGCCCCCTCCCTTCTTCGGGGATGTCGTCGTCGGTGAACGAGATTACATTGCTATCCAACAGATGGCCCACCAAGTGGCCGAATCTCTCTGTGCTAATTGACTTGGGGACATGAGCCTCTTCCAGGACTTTAGTTAATTCTTGATGATGATCAGTTGATGCCAATACAAGATCTAAGATTGATGTCAGGGGCGGTTGCCCCTCCAGTGCCTTAACCACATTCGCCCTGCCGCGATTCATTTTTTCCCAAAACTCCAAGGCTTTTTCCTCCGAGATTCTCCCGCTTTCCTTCTTCGTGTTCTCAAGGACCCGCCTTGGTAAATACAATGGATTTCCTCTAGAGCTGACTGATGCACAATTGGCTTCCTCCTCGGTCTTCCCCCCGTAATTCCACGGAACAGCCTTCAGACTGGCAATTGGCAATTGTGACCTGGCTGCTATAACAAGGGGCCTTGGGGCCGACAACCGGATAGGCTCCCTTTTGGTACCTTGAATTACCCCCAACCAACTTAATAGGCTCATTTTGCGCGCCCTCCTGGGCATTGGTCATAGCAATTTCTTCTTCGATTCTCCTTACGTACCTCAAGTTCAAGGGACCTTCCGCCCCACTGGTTTCTACTACGTTCACGCCTCCCCTATTATGCTCGGGGAGAGAGTTGACCTTTACATTTGGGGGTTCCGGCTGTTCCATCACGATTTCCCCGCTGTCGATCATTTTCTGGATCTTGTGTTTTAGTGACCAACAGTCCTGGGTATCATGTCCCGGGGACCCCGAGTGATAGGCGCACCTTTTACTTGGGTCGTATCTCTTGCCCTTCGGGTCCGCTGGTGGTGCTAACTCTGTAATATTTTTCTAACTTACCAACACGGCCAGTATCTGCTCCAATGAATCCCCCAATGGGGTGAACTCTCTCTCTCGAGGCCTTTCAAAGTTCCTGCACCCCTCATACCTTTGATTGTTGAAATTTGATTGACGCGGGGGCTCATTCTTTTGCATGCGGATAGGAGGGCTAGTCACTGCCTTTCCAGATAGCCCTTGCAAGACCAAGGACACATCTTCCTCTTTTCTCTTTTAGGGTATTCGGGAAGAACTGCCATAGTTTCCACTTTGGATTTGCTCAGCAACAGCTTCAAGAGCTGTGAAATCTCGGATCTTTCCTGACTTCAACCCCATCTCTGTCATTTCCCCGTGTTTGATCATCTCCGCAAAAGGCTTCCCTATCCCGGCTATCACCCTTTCATAGTAAGTGGCCTCTTGTATATCGATGAAGGTCATTACCATCTCTGCTTCGTTCATGGGTGGGTTTACTTGGGCCGCCAACCTTCTCCACCATTAAGCGTAATCTCTGAAGGATTCATTGGTCTGTTTTCTGATCTTTGTCATCTGGTATCGGTCCGGGGCCATTTGGGATTGAAAGTTGTATTGCATTAGGAAGGTGTGGGCCAGCTCCTCCAAATTATGAATCTTAGCATTATCCAACCTCGCATACCATGTCCTAGCCTCCCTTGTCAGGCTTTTCTGGAATAGTTGCATTCTTAACGATTCGTCCTCAGCATATCCCCCTAGCTCTCCGATGTATACTTTCATATGCGTGTACGGGTCCCCCGACCCGTTGTACTTTTCAAATTTGGGGAGTTTGAACTTCTCGGGATATCTGGTTCCCAGAAAAATGCATAAATCAGAGTAGTTAACACTGCCATACGACTTGATCCCCTTCATAGTTTTGATGGCCTCTTCCATCTGCTTAATTTTCTTGCTGACGCTGTTGGCAACCTCATCTTCTGGGATGATAATAACTTGCTTCTGCAGTTCAACCTTCGGAGTTTCTGGGGTCAGCCCATTCCCTTGAGATGATGGCCCCGGCGGGTCCTCGAGTTGTGGCCCTGATTTTAGCTTAAAATGTTCTTTGAGCAACATGGTCAGTTCTGTCATTTGATTTTTCACAGCATCAAATTCTTCCCGAGATACGGGAGCTGGGTTAGGATTGGGATTCTCAGCCATTTCGACTGTTGACTCTCTGGCTTTCTTGGATCAGAGATGGGTTTGGGGCGCAATCCTGCACATAAAACACGCCAAGGCTTAGTTCCGGGAAACGACACTGCCAAATGCATGCCAAAGCAGGTATTATTTTGCGTTTTTGGGTTTTATAATCTTTTCCTGCAAAACAGGGTCAGTATCCCTTTATTTTAACCAAGGTATGACATTGTGCAGTTATGATGCTCTCCAAGCTGTCCCTGTAAAACAGAGGTTAGTACTTTTATTTTGCCAAAGCGAGAGGCACAAAATGTTTGACTAAGCATGATGTCATGTGCGTAAAACGAAAAAGGGTATGAAGAGACTTCCACGCGTTTGGGTTTATCTGAGGCTGACCTACCCTAAGTTACTCTCGCGGGCTTTTTGGCATGAAGGTTCTCAGATCTTCGCAACATACTAGAAGGGACTAAATCCGATCTTTCATTTGGATTGGATCTGAGTGGATGCTTTTCCTGAGCCTCATCGGGGAGCGCCCCTTTGAGTCCAGTAATCCACATCCGACGGGTTTGCCTCAGGAGGAGGAACTGCTCAACATTCATTCATCATACATTCATCGTACCTCACCGTATGCAAATGATGACAATAAAGTAAAGCTTCGAAAAGAAAACGCAATCACAACATTCGCATACACGCTCCAAAAGGTAAATTAACGCAAGCAACGCAACCACATATTTTTAGATTTTTAAAGGATAGGAAAACATCGAGATTTTAAATGCGGCCTAAGCCCTCTACTGTCCCCAGCAGAGTCGCCAGCTGTCGACGCCGGGATTTTAGTCGTTTCGTTTTTTAATAATAAAAAACCCTTTCCAATTTTAGCCTTTGGATTTAGATGTGATTTTTGAAAAGGGGTCGACTTGAATGTCGACGGGGTTTGAAAGATCGATTTTATGATGAGCCAATTGACCAGAGTCGCCAGTTGGTATTTTTTGAAATGGATGTACCAACTCATCCGAATTTTGTTTTCGCAATCGTTGGCTCATATGTGACTCCGATTCAATTGGTCCGCGAACCGAGATTCATAGAGTTCGGGAGCTTGCTTAAGCGAGGGGAAGGTGTTAGGCACCCCCCGACTTCCGTGAAACACGGTTACCGCAATCTCGATGTTTTCCTATCCTTTTAAAAATCCTAAAATGTGTGACTTGCGTGTGTGTGCGTGCGTGCCTAGGTGATGGTTGTGGTGAATTTTGCGTGAAAATCGTTTATGGAAACGTGTTTTGTCCGAAAGCGTTCAGACGTCTTTTGACCCAAATGACAAAGCTTCATCTTTTATAATAAAGATTGATTTTAATTTCGAAAACGATGAGGGTTTTTTATTGGATGTCATTTTTTAGAAAACAATAGTTTCTTAAACTTTTGTCAAATAGGAATCGAGACTATACATTGCCTTCTAACAGTAAATTAAAGTAAAATAAAGGCAACTTCTAGAACTCTTTAACCCTATGCACAAAGTTTAATGAAAACGTTTATCTATTCTTTTATGAAAACATCTTTTATGACATTTCAAAACCAAATGGAGCCTTTTCGTCAAACCAGGCTCAAAGTTTGCCAAAACTATTAATTTTTAAACCTCGTGAATCTAATATCCTAATTTAATCGTGTTTTTTAGAAAAATCTTCATCGTTTGCCTTATTTTGGAAAACCGTCTTTTGTGTCATAAATCAAAACAAGCATTCAAACGGGTCAGGGCTATCCATGGGCATGTAAGTCGTCTAAATAACCCCCAACACCCACACTCACATGTTTTACTATTACGGGGCCTTAACCCGATTACGATTCGATATCGCATTAAGGCCCAATATTTACATATATGTACACGATGGACCCATGCAATGATTACATACACCAAAAGTTGTCCATCATCGGGATTTGATCACGAGGATCTCCTCCCTAGGCTCACAATCACCCAAATAGCTGCACCACTATACCAGAGCAAAATAAGCAATACTAAACATGATACTATGCTACACGAGTCAAACAAATCACAATCCCAACGTAACCAATCACCTGCTAACACAACGAACTACATACCACCGTAAGGACATCACCGGGACATTAGGAGGAGATTACGTTCCGACGGAACCCTCGCTAATAATCCCTAATCTACAGATTCTCAACAATACAACAACATACTACATTAAAACAAACCAAAACACAAGACTATAATTATAAGGCTAGCAAAATATTCAAGAAAACACCGTTTTCACCTTACAATACACCAACGGACGCTTTTTATTTCACTATCGAGCAAGGATACGAGAACACTTGATTATTTGGGCAATAAAATCAAAAATCTCACAACACTTAACCAAAATCCGAGCCAACTCTCTTTTTTCTTCTGCAGATCAAAAATGGCGTTGTATAGGTGAGTGAAGTCAGCCGCAGGTGCATCTGCGGCTGCCTGCTGTAGCCGCCCGCGCCAAATCCTCGGCTGCCGGGTTGTCTTCTCGAGCTGTGCAAGTGTCCCGCTTGTCGGTGGCCGCAGATGCATCTGCGGCTGCCCAGCTGGCTTTTCTCGATTTCCGTGCCACACAGCCTTGAATCGTCAATTTCTACTGTTTTATTTTGGAAGGCTGTTACCTGATGCATAGATATCTCTGGTGCCTGGCTTCCAAAGAGCGAGACCCCCTTCGACTGTCGCAAACGTAGTGGTCATTTGCCGTCTTCGGCGACCGAATCGGGTTCTGTCTGAATCAACTACGTATCTTGCCTCAGATGACCTGACGCTCGCTGTTCGTTTGACGGCTTTGATCGTAAACAGTCGTGGTGACTTCGGGTTGGGGTCCACCTTACCTATTCGTGTGTTGGGTTGAATGACGATTTTGCCCTCCTGTCAAGGTCAGTACATAAGTGCAAAATTTGGGTGTCTACAGCTGCCCCTCTTTATCATGTTTATGGAATGGCATATGAAATGAACATGATAAAGAAGTAGGCACCTGACGCCTGGAAATGACAGTACGTGTTTAACGATGCAACACATATATTAAGATGATGCAAATGTCGCATTCAACATGATCGTGCAGGGGTCGATTCAAAGTTTACGAATGAATACCACTCGGGTTTCGTCTCCGACGGGTCATTTTTTGATTGGTCAGGTATCGTCTCCGACGGGTCGTTTTTTTTTTAGTTGGTCAGGTATCGTCTCTGACGACCGTTTTTGAGTGGGTCAGGTATCGTCTCTGACGGGTCGCTTTTTGAGTGGGTCAGGTATCGTCTCTGACGGGTCACTTATGAGTTGGTCAGGTATCGTCTCTGACGGGTCGTTTTTGAGTGGTCAGGTATCGTCTCTGACGGGTCGCTTTTGAGTTGGTCAGGTATTGTCTCTGACGGGTCGTTTTTGAGTGGTCAGGTATCGTCTCTGACGGGTCATTTTTGAGTGGTCAGGTATCGTCTCTGATGGGTCGTTTTTGAGTGGTCAGGTATCGTCTCTGAGGGGTCGTTTTTTGAGTGGTCAGGTATTGTTTCTGACGGGTCATTTTTTGATTGGTCAGGTATCGTCTCTGACAGGTCGTTTTTTTTTTATTGGTCAGGTATCGTCTCTGACGGGTCATTTTTTCGGGAAGGTCAAGTTCTAAAATCTCGTTTTTAAATCGTAACAAGTTTCACGTTGGCTAGGTAAACAAAAGGGGAGTTTATGGGGCACCGAGACCAGCCGCAGGTGCATCTGCGGCCAGCCGCAGGTGCATCTGCGGCCAGCCGCAGATGCATCTGCGGCTAGGATCGGTTCCTATTTCAGATCGCGACCCCCCGAGATCTGTCACTTTCTTTAACTTTTCTCTCCCTCGTTTTCGGTTTTCCTCATCCCCACTTGGCTTTTCCATATATTGGACACTTTTTGGCAAAATCTGCTCCCATTAAATCAGTCTACGCACTTTGGGTAACGTTTTAACTCCTTTTTCTTTGATTTTCGCTTTCGTTTGGCTATGTATTTACTTGTTTAAATGTTTTAATTTTAGCAATGCATGCCTATATGATATATTTGTGTTGAACGTAGCATAGATAAACAATGGGTCTTGCAGACATGTTTTATTTACTTTGAAAAACCATTGTTTTAGTCATTTTATGCTCTTGATGCATCATTTTCACTTGCATTTGGGATTTGTTGGTTGCCTGACTTGATTAAACAAGTCTGATCGTGCATGGGATGTCCATTTTACAAACAAAACTCTGCCGAAATTTCAGGAAATCTAGTGCACCCCTAGGGACTTATTTATGCATTTTCAATTTTCATATCATTATAAAATAAACATGCTATGCTGCCCTATTATCTCTATCAATATGCAATAAGATTTTTGAAAGCTATCGGGCTAAGGATGTACCTCCTTTTCGTGATGCCGTTTCAGTCATGGATCCTGATGCTTCCAGTGACTCCACAGTGCCCCGGGTTGCCGGTGTCCGTCGTCGTAGAGCGGCCACCTCAGCTCCAGCTCCAGTCCTGACCCGTCATTCTCGTAGATTGGCGGAGTCTGTCATTCGCCCAATTCGGCCCGTTGTTGGTGAGGATGCCCCAGCTGAGGCAGAGACGGGTCCTTCGGGCACAACAGCCCCTCCCCCCACGCGTCGGACCTTACCAGGGGCCTGTGCCAGGATACCGGATCTGCTCGGTCCTGATCTCAGCAGTCACCCCTCAGCCTACCTTACGGCTAACGAGGTATATCCGTCGTTTAAGTTCATTCAAATCCGTATGGTTACCATGCCTGACTTTTGATGGCTATCACAGGTTCCTGAGCTTACCCAACCTCGGGGCAACTGGTTCAGCATTTACACTCTCTACCATGCGCTGCATTCCGACTACAGGGGGATGTTAGATTCTTGGGGTTTCAGACATTTCTTTACTATCGCCCATCGCCGATGTCCGTGGGGCTATATGAGGGCCTTATCTGAGCGCTGATTCCACCAGACACAGTCTCTTCATCTTTTGGACTGTGAGCTGCTGTTGACACTTCTAGACTGGCGTCATATCACCGGGGTGGAGTTCTCTGGACCCCGGGTCCCCCTGGAGCCGGACATCACCCCCATAGTTGTTCGATCCTTGTTGGGGTACTCTCCTCAAGATAAGGTCTTTAAGGCCAGCAACATTCGATCAGGAGCCTTGGATGTGGATGTTATTGGAGGGGTCCTCTCCGAGCCATTTCCTGAGGACCGGTCTGCTCGTGACTTTCTACTCTGACTCTTATTTTTGACCATTATGAGGGGTTGTTTTCTAGGGAACAACTCCTCGACTATCCATTTCAGTATCGTTGGAGCTACCCGGGAGGTTGACCGGATCGGGGACTATGATTGGGGCTCCTTCACCTTCGCTTACTTCCTCCAGGGTCTTCGCCTTCGCTCAGAGGGACAGACGGATGCCTGGCTCGGATTCTACCCCTTCCTGCTAGTAGGTCCCTTTTTATTGTATCGTCCTTGATTTATTTCATTTCTTTGTCCCTTTCTGCTACTTACGGTTTTCTTGTTTTGTTTAACACTTCTGGGCTTACGAGAGACTACCTTGCTTGCGGCCAGTTACTACCCTCGGTCCGGAGACTTATCCTAGGGGTCGTCGATGGCATCATAGTACTCTTGAGGAGACCCCAGTGTCAGATATCTTTGCTCACTGTCAACTGCAGTTAGAGCTGATCTCGTCCGCGGATGTGACCTGGGTTCCCTACACGGCGGATCATTTGGCGGCTGGCCTCGCCGGTGGTCATGCCGCGGATCAGGAGCTTGCTTTGTCCACTCGTCGTATTCCATTTCTGACCTATGGTGGATGGGAGCTGTATCTGGGGGAGCGCGCCATCAGATGTGTTTCTGGGGAGGCTCGTATCCCTTTCGCCCCTCCCTCACGGAGATTTTGGTCCGCGGATGCCCACCTTCCAGAGGCCTTGACGACCGGGGAGGACGGATATATGCTGTCTGTCGGTCCTCATACGAACGAGAGCTTCAGTTCCTAGTCCTCATCCTCATAAGTCATGAGAATATACAAAGTGGTTAAAATTGTATGTGGTTGCCTATGTGGTGTGTTGAGATTAAGAGGTCAAGTTGAGTTTAAGTTTGAATTTGAAAAGTTGGGTAAAATTGGCAAAATGCCATCAATGTGTAAATTTTGGTAACTATGTGTAATTGAAGGTCAAATGAGGCCAAATAACTAAGTTTGATGTTAATACATGTGTTAGAGTTGATTTGGGAGTTATTCGGTTCGTATGGCGACAATTACGGATTTTAAACGTTTTAAAACGTTCGCCAAAGCCTAAATTGAATCTTTATAAAAAGTGAAGGCATTTGAAGAGTTTTAAACATTTTGAAGGCCCATACTAGTCAAATATGTGCTATATATGTTAAATAAGGTGTTAGAATCAAGTATTGCAATAAGTGGCCAAGAATAACATAAGTGTTGAAAATGAAAAGTTTCGAAATTTTATTGAAAATTCAACCATAAGGGTGATTTTTGGCAATTTTGAAGAATTAAAGGTGAAATGAAGTCAAATGAGTTGGTTTTATGTTATGACACGTGTATACGTTGATTTGGTAATCAACGGAGGGAAATTTGAATGAAAATGAATTTCGAACGATCGAAATTGATCGTTTCGACCCTAAACGAACTTTTACGGACAAAACCCGCCTCAGGTATAATTTAATGGTTTGAAAGGCCTAGACATGTCATATTTGACCTATGTGAACTTTGTCAAGTGTTAGAATTAAGTTTTGAAGCAAATGGCCAAAAATCACAAAGTTGGAAAAATTGAGTTTGAAAGTCAAAAAATTTCGAAGTGTTGGAAATGTTTTGAACAACGCTCCTATGGGCTAATGTCTCAATGATTTCCAGAAGCCAAATGAGGCAAGTAGTATTTTAGTAAAATACTAGGTAGTAAGGTCTAGATGTGGTCCAAATTTGAGCTTATTTGGATGTAAGATGGAGTTAAAAATGAACAAATGTAGTGCAAAAATTAGAATTCAATTCCTGAACATTGTGCCCCGACACAATGTTTTGTACTAAACATTGCGCTGGGGGCCAAATATACTGTTCATAGCTGAGCCACTTTCGTAGCCAGTGAGCTCTGACGGCGCCAGGGCGAAGCTGCTATGTTTTTGAAATTTTTTTAAGCGTCCAACAAGCTATATTTTGATATGGAATGATAAGAATAGGTTATGTAAACCCTAAATAGATAAAGAATAATCAAAATAAAGGATGTTAAGGTATAATGGAATGACAAATGGCATAACATAACATGCCTAAAGCTAAGTCAAATCATGTTAAGGGTTATGTAAAAGGTCGGAAGCAAGCTAGGATGTATTATTAACCTATATAAGGTATAATACATCATATGTGAAATGATTAGAGACCAATGGTTAAGTAATTATGGATTAAGTTTGAAAAGTGATATTGAGTTTATGATCTTATAATGATGCATATAGTGCAATGTTTACAGATGGCGCTCGAAGTAGTAAACCAACGTACTGAAGGATAGCAAGGCCAAGCGAGGCAGTTAAGGTTAAGTATCATAAAAGCTAATCAGGCAAGTTCTTCAGTCTTAAGTGAAATAAATGTTCTATGTGAATTACGTGGTAGAAAATGAGTTGAAATGTGCCTTATGTGCAACTATGTGGTTTAATTGCTAAATGAATTACGTGACATTAAACATAGCATGTTAAGGTAAAGGATGCATGACGCATATTATGAATTGTGAGCATGAAAGGTGTTAACTGATTAACTTGTTGAGCTTTATGCTCATTCTTGCTATGAACTAACGTTTCAGGTACAGTACGAGAAGGCCGGAGGTTCCGGTGTAGCTAAGGTAAAAAGTGATGAATGCATTGATAAGTGTAAACAAAAAATGTTATACGTGAAATGTGTATGTAAAACAGATGTTGTAAATTCATAGAGAAAGAATTGTATGTATTGTATTATTTATAGAAAAGATGGATGTGTAAGATATAATATTCAGCAGAAAGATGTAATGTTGTATTACTGAGATAGTATTGTTACTTAAGTTATACATGTGATAAACTTATATGTATAGTACTGAGGTATGAAATAAGGTATATGTGTGCAGGTATGATGCAGATGTGTGTGTACAGGTGTAATTAAATAGGGCCATGTATAAATAGTTTATGGCGAATTTTATTTTCAAGTTATGTAAATCATAATATATATATATATATATATATATATATGATTATGAAATTGCAATAGACTAGGTCACAAATTATTAATGTTTGACCTAAGTTTAATGAAGGGTAAATGAATGTTGCGATCCTGAGACAAGAAAGGAATGTGAGTAAAAAAAAAATGGACCACATTATGGTTAACTAAAGGTTATAAATGTTAAAGATTAAGTTTTAACGCACAAGATTATGGTTAATATGGATGTAAAGTTAATGGTTATGTTATCTAGAGATAATCGAATATAGTTAAGGAAGGTCGGGATCTCGGGGTGTTACAATCCTTTAGCTATAAAACCCCTTTCTTTTTTATGATACTTCTTGTATCCTTTATACTCTTTCTCTTCATGAGACTTCTTTTTGTCCTTCTTGAACTCTTCTTACAAAGGTTTAGTACAATCTACAATAAAATAACCCGATTTCTTATTGTAGCACAGATCTTTTTCTTGTTCTTTGCTACTACTACCTTTGTTGAAATTCTTGTAATAACCATGAATTGTAGATCACATTGTAATTGGAATTTATAACTTATTATCAATGAAATGAATTTTATAGGAGTTAATTGAACACCTACGTGATTGATGGAATATTATATGTGATTATTATTTTCTACTTGTTATCAAATGTAACAAAGAAGAATTAATAAACAAGCCAAGCCTTTGTATAGACTAGAGTTTTGTAGTTAAACCAATTGTGGTAGTCTAACTAATTTTATAAAAGTCAAGTCTAATTGGATTAATTACTTAACCTAAATGTGGTATTTAATATACATTCCAAAATTTTAAAATAACCTAGCCCAATCGAATTAAATGTTATAGCCCAACACTCGATTTATTTCTAGTTCTACATTGTTGTAATGTTATTCCAAATGAAGTTAAATTGGTAGCCCAATCAAGTTGAGTCAATGAGCCTAAATAAGTTAAATGAGAGTCCAATGCTTAGCCAAAAGAAATAAACTAATGCCCAATTGATTCAAGTGTGGTATATATATATATATATATATAATCATTTAGGCATTAAAAATAAATTAAAATTTGAGGAAAAATGGGGGAGGGAGCCGACCACTTAGGGGCCCCACTTAGGGTGTATTGCTCCAAGCATTTTCTTAAAAAGACCACCCCACAAAAACCTCTCAAATTCAAGCTATGCTTCTTAAAAAGTGGATCTTGTTTTCCTAGGTGTAGTAGCTTAATTAACTAAGTGTTAATTAAGAAAGCTAAGTGCACTTACCATTTTCCTAAAAATATAGTGCATCACCAAGCATTTGAAGAGTCTACTTCATTGGGATCCTTTTGCTAAATTTTTTAGAGAGTTTCCTTGACAACATTGTGAGAGATATACTTGGTGAGCTTGTGTGATAGCTATTTTTGGGTAGATCAAAGTAAAGGTGTATGCCATCTTGCTTTGTTTCTTATTTTGGAAGAAGAAAGAAAAGAGCATCAAGGTCTATAAGGTTTAAAAGTGCTCTTAACCTAACTCTTTTTATTTTATGTTATAGATATAGATCTATATGGTTTTGCCATGGTTGGTTGTTAGAGATCTTTGTGTTACAGAACCATGAAGGGCTCGAAGATATGTGTTTTATGAATTTTCTATGGTCAAAATGTATTTTGGTTGTAGAAAATGTGATTTAATGGTTCAAAACCTATTTTTATACTCCATGTCGACGTCGGGATTTCGTCGTTTCATTTTTTATAATTAAAAGCCCTTTCCAATTTTAGCATTTTGAATTAAATGTGATTTTGAAAAGGGTCGGCTTAATGTCGACGGGTTTTGAAAGATCGATTTATTTATGAGTCAATTGACCAGAGCTGCCAGTTGGTATATTTGAAATGGATGTACCAACTCATCCGAATTTTGCTTTTGTAATTGCTGGCTCATATGTGACTCCGAGTTAATTGGTCCGCTAACCGAGATTCATAGAGTTCGGGGGCTTACTTAAGCGAGGGGAAGATGTTAGGCACCCCCCGACTTCCGTGAAACACGGTCCCCGCAATCTCGATGTTTTTCTATCCTTTTAAATCCTAAAACATGTGGGTGTGTGTGTGTGTGTGTGTGTGTTTGTGCCTAAATGAATGTTTGTGGTGAATTTTCGCATAAAAGTTGTTTTAATTTTATATGGCAAATGTGTTTTATCGAGAAAGTGTTTTAGACGTCTTTTGACCCAAATGACAAGGCTTCGCTTTTTATAATAAAGATTGATTTTAGTTCCGAAAACGATGAGGGTTTTTATTAGATGTCATTTTCAGAAAACAATAGTTTTTAAACTTTTGTCAAATAGGAATCGAGACTATACATTGCCTTCTAACAGTAAATATAAATAAAATGAAGGCAACTTCTAGAACTCTTTAACCCTATGCACAAAGTTTAATAAAAACGTTTATTTATTTTTTCGAAAACATCTTTTATGACACTTCAAACCAAATATAGCCTTTTCGTCAAACAAGGATCAAAGTTTCGCAAAAACTCTTTACTTTTAAACCTCGTGTATCTAAATCCTAATTTGATTCTTTTTAGAAAATCTTTATCGTTTGCCTTATTTTGGAAAACCGTTTTTTGTGTCGTAAATCAAAACAAACATTCAAAACGTGTCGGGGTTATCCATGGGCATGTGAGCCATCTAGACAACCCCAAACACCCACAATCACATATCTTTATTATTACGGGGCCTTAACTCGACCTCGATTTGGTATCGCTTTAAGGCCCGAATTTACATATATACAACCATGGACCCTATTCAACGATTACATATCAAAATGTCCATCATCGGAATTTGATCACGAGGATCTTCTCCCTAGGCTCACAGTTTATCCCAAATCACTACACAATCATACCACGGATAATTTTTACAATACGAAACTTGCTACTACATTACACGACTCAAATCACAAACCCCACATTATGAACAATCCGTTAACGCCATAAACTTACATTATCACCGTATGGATGTCCTCGGGATATTAGGAGGAGATTATGTTCCAAAGGAACCCTCGCTAATGATCCCTAATCCACGGATCATCATTAATACAACAACATACTATGCTAACAAACCCAAAACACAAGATTATCACATTAATACAAACAAGAAAATATCAAAAGAAACACCCTTTTCACCTTGCAAAATGCCGATTAAAGCTTCTTATTTCACGTATCGGACCACACCACAATAACACTCGACTAATTAGCAAGAAAGGATGAATTTTTCACTCAAATCTAACCAAGAACAAGCCTATTCTCTCTCCTCCCGCGAGCTTTCTCTCTCTAAAACTCTATCTTCTTCCTTTTTTTTCTTTTCTTCTTTTAGCTCTCGGGTGGAAATGGCCGCTGTATAGAGTTCAGCAGGCAGCCGCAGGTGCATCTGCGGCTGCCTGTTGTGGCCGCGCATTGTCCCTTTTGTCGATGGCCGCAGGTGCATCCGTGGCTGTCCGGCTTGTTTTTCTCGATTTCCGTGCCACGCGGTCTTAATTCGCCAATTTCTGCGGTATTATTTTGGAAGACTGCTACCTGATGTATAAACTACTCTTTGTGCTTGGCTTCCAGGGGGCGTTGCCCCCTTCCACCCCCGCCAGCTCACCGGCGAGTTGGGCAGCCGCTCGCTCACCGGTGAGCGAGACCCCCGAACATCGTAAGCGTAGTGGCCATTAGTCGCCCTTTGTGATCAGCTCAGGTTTTTCTGGATCAAATGTTTGCCTTGCCTCAAGTGACCGGATGCTCGTTGTCCATTGTGGCGGCTTTGACCGTAAATCGCTGGGGTGGCTTTGTGTTGGGGTCCACCTTCCTTTTCGCATGTCGGGTCAAATGACGATTTTACCCTCCTGTCAGGGTTAGTGGAAAAGTGCAAAATTTGGGTGTCTACAGCTGCCCCTCTTTATCATGTCTATGGAATGAGATATGAAATGGACATGATAAAGAAGTAGGCACCCGATGCATGAAAATGCCAAATATATATATTTAACGATACCACACATACGTTTAAGATGATTCGATGTCACATTCAATATGTTTCATGTAGAGGTTATTTTCAAAGTTACAAATGAACACCGCCCGGGTCTCGTCTCCGGCGGGTCATTTTGGAAGGTCAGGTGTTGTTTCTGACGGATTGTTTTTGAATGGGTCAGGTATTATTTCTGACGGATTATTTTTGAAGGGGTCAGGTATTGTTTCTGACGGGTCATTTTTTGAATCGGTCAGGTATTGTTTCTGACGAATCGGTCAGGTATTGTTTCTGACGGATTGTTTTTGAATGGGTCAGGTATTGTTTCTGGCGGATTGTTTTTGAATGGGTCAGGTATTGTTTCTGACGGATTGTTTTTGAAGGGGTCAGGTATTGTTTCTGACGGATTGTTTGAAGGGGTCAGGTATTGTTTCTGACAGGTCATTTTTTGAATCGGTCAGGTATTGTTTCTGACGGATCGGTCAGTATTGTTTCTGACGGATTGTTTTTGAATGGGTCAGGTATTGTTTCTAACGGATTGTTTTTGAAGGGGTCAGGTATTGTTTCTGACGGATTGTTTGAAGGGGTCAGGTATTGTTTCTAACGGGTCATTTTTTGAATCGGTCAGGTATTGTTTCTGATGGATCGGTCAGGTATTGTTTCTGACGGGTTATTTTTGAATGGGTCAGGTATTGTTTCTGACGGGTCGCTTTTGAATTGGTCAGGTATTGTTTCTGATGGGTCGCTTTTGAATTGGTCAGGTATTGTTTCTGACGGGTCGTTTTTGTAATTGCCGGGTCTCGTCTCCGGAATCGCTGTGTATTGTCCCAAATGGACTTGCAGGGTATTGTACATCATAAAAAATGCAATAATTCTTGAGGAAATTTAAAAGGAAAGCGTACCTGATTAGTTTGTGGGGCCTCCTTGGGATTCGTCCTCGTAAATCGTTTTTGCCATCCACTTCTTTTGGTTGGACTTGTCCTTCTTGTTGATTAGCTGAAGGTGCTTCAGACAGTTGTTTTCCAATTCCTTAATGTTCCATAGATTTTGGGTGCATCGGATCGTGGAAGTTTCCCGCTGCCATGTCCTTCCGATAAATGGCACCGGTACTCGTGACGCCGACAGTCTCTTACCTGTGATTTTCTTTTCATCTACGTTTTATATACACGAATGCGCAGATGTTATGCATGGATCAATAGATATGCTTGGAATGGAAATGACCCTTGTTTAGTCAAATGATACAATTTTTCACGTGTCGTTCTTTTTGACTACTCAGTTGTGTCATGCCTTATTTGGGAGGACAGTTTCTGGACTTCAAGGTTGGTTCGTTGAATCGCATGCCCCTGATCGTTTCTCTGTCGGGGAATTGTATCTGTCGTTTTGAATGCCCAATCGACTTATCCAGGGCTCCTCATCCTGCTGGCTCACAGATCGTCATGTCTTTGAATTTGGGGTGTAGGGACTTCCTCTTATGCCTAGACTCTGGGCTGATATCTAGGTGATCCTCTTGTCATTTGATCGTATGCATTGATAGCTCTTGACTCTCATCTGATTGGGGCAGTCCATTTGGCTTTTTGCGATGACTGACGACTATGTTGCCCTTCCTCGCCTTTTAATCGACCAGCTCTGACGTCCGGAATTATATCGCTCTTGCATATGCTCGCTCGAGTATCGAGGTAATGTCAACGTGCATCAGACCGAGGTCGTCAAAATCCATTGATGGTCGTGGGGAAAGTTTGTTGAGGAGGAGTCTGATACAAATTTGGGCTTCCTTCATTTCCGTAATTTCCAACATGCCCCAGCCTTTACTTGTGTTCTTGTCGAGGATTCGTATGGGAAGTCATTTCGTTGGTCATGCCGAGTTACCCACACCAATTCATAACCTGAACAAGTAACAAATGCTAAATGCTCGACGGTTCAGGTCGGCGGGGTTAACTCTGATATTACTGAACATCTCAACAATAGAGCAGATAAAATGGAATGCTCATGATTATGCAATTTGGCTCGTGTCCGTGATGTTTTCGTTTTATCGTTAAAAAATTTGACATCGAGATGGATCTCTTTTGTTCGTGAATCATGAGTGTATTAACTTGACATTGAATGAATTGTGAATGTATTAAGAGTCACCCTCGATTTCACCTTTTTTTTCTTTTTTTTTTCATTTGACGAGTTATGAAATCGTAAGAAAACATTTAAGCATTCATGGTCAATATACGTGAGTATGATTAAATTCAAAAACTACCTTCCTTTATCAAATGTATTCCGGCTTCATTCTCGCTATCGTTATTCACAGAAATAGCGTCATATGGCAAGTGCACTGTGCGATGCATCCTTCAATTAGGGGCCTCTTTTCCGTGACTTTAGATGAGCTTTTTCTCCTTTGGTCGAACATTTTTTCTTTTTCTTTTTTTTCCGACTCCGCATTTCCCTTTCCGTATCCACTTAACTTGCCTCGTTCTCTTAGGCTATTCAGAGTTACCCATTTAACGAGCTTTAGATCAATGACTCCCAAACCATGCGGCTTTAGGGCATTAGGTGTAAAGACACCCCTTCGGGTTTACTTGCTCGAGTAACAAAGGCCACGCTTCGATACAAGTTAAGTGATTTACCGCATTTACTCCTCGTCTGACTCTGTGCAAGATTCGTTTTCTTAGGCTTGAGTTACCCATGTAGCGAGCGTTGGGCCGGCGACTCCCAAATCAGATGACTTTAGGGCGCCAGGTGTGAAGACACCCCTCAGGCTTAATTACGCGAATAACCCATGCCACGATTCGAATCTGCTCAGGTCTCGGCAGCTGTAATGCTCGTTTTCTTAGGCTCTGAGTTACCCATGTAACGAGCGTTGGGCCGGCGACTCCCAAATCAGACGACTTTAGGGCGCCAGGTGTGAAGACACCCCTCAGGCTTAATTACTCGAATAACTCAGGCCACGATTCGAGGCATTTGATTCATTTTTATTTACCCTCCGACTCTGCATCAACTGTCATCATTATCGTCATAGTTTTATACCCCACATCTGAAAGTTGGTGCAAACGCAAAGTGCAGACTTGCCTATGAGGTGGATTCTGCTTCGAACGACACTTCGAAATCAGGTCTTTGTTGAACAATTTTAATCATCTAACCATACTCACGAGTCTGCTCCACGGATGCTTCTTAGAATTAATTCGATTCCTAACAAGTCAAATAAAATTTTCTCTTTCCAAAAGTAATGTTAGAGTTAAACTATGTACAGTCTTAATATATGTACACGGAGACAGGAAAGAAATAAAGAGATGAAATGAGTTGTATCTTACCTGTGGGTCCTTGTATTCTGAAAGAGCTTTGACTGGACATGACCAATTGATCGTATAACTCTAATGATGTTGTCGTGCGCAGACGCGATCACATCATAGATGTCGAATTGTGCACTATCCTTCCATGGATGGTTGATGAATGCCGTAGTGTTGAGTCGTCCTCGATTTCGAAATTGCCCCAGCCTTGATTGTCGTCAAGGCCGTCGCTTCGTGGTGTCTTTGACAGGTAGGCTGATGAGATGCTGGGAACCTGATAATCCTTTGCCTTTGATTAGGTTGGAAGTGTACTCCGATGGTTTGACAGGAGAACGGGTCGCCTGAGTCATTGATCGTTTAATTGTAAAACTATCGAAGGGACCTATAGATTTTTTTCAAGGATTAGACCGCGCCAAAGTGGCTGCCTACGTACTCCTATAGGAAGAGGAGATCAGGTCTTACGTAGTTCAGGCTTCAATAGCACACAAGATTGCTTGTTTTTGTTTTTGTTTTTTTTTTTTTTTGTTTTTTTTTTATTTTAAGAAAACATAACATAATAATGCATGGAAAAATAGAACAAGACATAACACCAAGCAGCCAAGATCGTCCCCACCCTTTTTGGGCCTCGCAATCGTATTCTTTGAATTTACCATTTCATGGTTCGCTGAGGCTTGACAATCCGTTCGTCGGTGTTCAGACTCCCCATTGCGGTGATCTCAATGTCGTTTGCCATTTTTAGTTCTCCTCTTTCGACAAGATTTTGAATTTTGTGCTGCAACGCCCAACACTCCTCAGTATCATGCCCTGGTGAGTTAGAATGATAGAGGCAAATTTATGTAGGATCGTATCGTTTAGACTTGGGGTCTGTCGGTGGCAGCAACTCCGTAATCTTTCCCCGGCTGATCAGAAGATGCAATATTTCCGCCTTTGATTTGTTCAAAGGGGTGAACTTTCGATCTCTTGGGAATGCTGCTTGGTCTTTCCCTTTTGAGGGTTCACACTTGTCCGAGTGGTTACCAAGGCTCCATTGGTGGGATCGTCTAGCATCTTTATTATTTTTATTTCCCTGCTCTTTCAGTCTGTTTTGATCTTCTTGAGTCAGCCGGTTTTCCTGGGAGAGATCCTGGTTTGACATTTGTTTATCCTCTTCTTCCTTTTGGTCTCTCAGTAAGTGGGTGAAGAGTTTCCTCGTAAGATTATGTTGGTGTACCACCAGGTCTGCCAATTGCTTCACTTGATGCCTAACCAACTTCAATTCTTGCCTAATGACCTTAACTTCCTCCAGACATTCACATCCAAGGACATTTGTTTCGCTCATTTGGGGGCATTCTTCGATCTTTCGTATGTATTTGCAATTAAGATCTACCCCGATATTTCCTGACCCAATCATGCTCACCTCATCTGTTTCGTATTGTGGCAAATGGCTGACGTTGACATCTGGTCGTTCAACTATAATGTCCCCCCTATAGATCAAGTTCTGTATCTTATGTTTTAATGACCAACAGTCTTGAGTATCATGCCCAGGAGATTCTGAGTGATAAGCGCATCGTTTGCGGGGGTCAAATCTCTTGCCTCTTGAATCGATGGGTGGAGCTAGCTCAGTCATTTTGTCCTTGGCGACCAATAATGCCAATACGTTCTCAAGGGAATCGCCTAGAGGAGTGAATCTTCGACTATCTGTTCGGTTAAACTTCCTGTGTCTGCCTGGACCCTGGTTGACTGTGGCCTGCTGCTGTAGTTGCAGATGGTTTCCATTTACTGAGGCAGGGGGACCATTGTTGGGTTTCCACGATTGTTCCTGCGAAACAAAGGACACATCTACCTCTTCCTGACTCCGCCTGGGTACAATGTCGTGCTCTTTGGCTCGAAGGTGCTCAACTATGGCCTCCAATGCTATGAAATCTCTGATTTTCCCAGTCCTTAAACCTATTTCAGTCATCTCACCATGTTTGATCATCTCTGAAAAAGGTTTGCCTATTCTATCCAATATTCTTTCATAATAAGGAGCCTCTTGTATGTCTATGAAGGTCATCACCATCTCAGCCTCATCCATTGGAGGGTTTACTTGTGCGGCCATCCTTCTCCACCGTTGAGCGTAATCTCTGAAGGATTCATTGGTCTGCTTCCTGATCTTTGTCATCTGGTATCGGTCCGGGGCCATTTGGGATTGAAAGTTGTATTACGTCAGGAAGGTGTGGGCCAGCTCCTCCCAATTATGAATTTCAGCATTATCCAACCTCGTATACCAGGTCCTAGCCTCCCCTGTCAGGCTTTTCTAGAATAACTGCATTCTCAACGACTCGTCCTCAACATATGCCCCTAGTTCTCCGATGTAGACTTTCAGATGCGTGTAAGGATCCCTCGACCCGTTATACTTTTCAAATTCGGGGAGTTTGAACTTCTCGGGATATCTGGTTCCCGGAAAGATGCACAAATTGGAGTAGTTAACACTTCCATATGACCTGATCCCCTTCATAGTTTTTATGGCCTCTTCCATCTGCTTTAACTTTTTGCTGACACTGCTGGCTACCTCATCTTTTGGGATGATAATAACTTGCTTTGGTGGTTCAACCTTCGGAGTTTCTATGGTCGGCCCACTCCCTTGAGATGATGGCCCCGGCGGGTCCTCGGGTTGTGGCCCAGATTTTAGCTTAAAATGCTCCTTGAGCAACATGGTCAGCTCTGTCATTTGATTTCTCACAGCATCGAATTCTTCCCGAGATACGGGAGCCGGATTAGGATTAGGGTTCTCAGCCATTTCGATTGTTGACTCTCTGGCTTTCTTGGATCGGAGACGAGTTTGGGGAGCAATCCTGTGAATAAAACACACCAAGATTTAGTTTCGGAAACGACATTGGCAGATGCATGCTAAAGCAAATATTTTTTGCGTTTTTGAGTTTTGTAATCTTTTTCTGCAAAACAGGGTGAGTATTCCTTTATTTTAACCAAGGTATGACATTGTGCAAGTATGATGCTCTCCAAGCTGTCCCTGTAAAGCAGAGGTTAGTACTTTTATTTTGACAAAGCGGGAGGTACAAAATGTTTGACTTAGGTATGATGTCATGTGCGTAAAACGTAAAAGGGTATGAAGAGACTTCCACGCGTTTGGGTTTATCTGGGGCTGACCTACCCTAAGTTACTCTCGCGGGCTTTTTGGCATGAAGGTTCCCAGATCTTCGCAATATAGTAGAAGGGAATAAATCCAATCTTTCAATTGGATTGGATCTGAGTGGATGCTTTTCCTGAGCCTCGCCGGGGAGCACCCCTTTGAGTCCAGTAATCCACATCCGACGGGTTTGCCTCAGGAGGAGGAACTGCTCAACATACATTCATCATTCATTCATCGTTCCTCACCGTATGCAAATGATGACATTACAGTAAAGCATTTGTAAAGCAATCACAAAACTCGCATATTCATTCATACACGCCCAAAAAGTAGATCAATCGTAAGTAACACAACACACCCATATTTTTTAGATTTTTAAAGGATAGGAAAACATCAGGATTTTAAACGCGGCTTAAGCCCTCTAATGTCCCCAGCGGAGTCGCCAACTGTCGACGCCGGGATTTCGTCGTTTCGTTTTTTATAATTAAAAGCCCTTTCCAATTTTAGCATTTTGAATTAAATGTGATTTTGAAAAGGGTCGGCTTAATGTCGACGGGTTTTGAAAGATCGATTTATTTATGAGCCAATTGACCAGAGCCGCCAGTTGGTATATTTGAAATGGATGTACCAACTCATCCGAATTTTATTTTCGTAATTGCTGGCTCATATGTGACTCCGAGTTAATTGGTCCGCTAACCGAGATTCATAGAGTTCGGGGGCTTACTTAAGCGAGGGGAAGGTGTTAGGCACCCCCCGACATCCGTGAAACACGGTTACCGCAATCTCGATATTTTTCTATCCTTTTAAATCCTAAAACATGTGGGGGGGTGTGTGTGTGTGTGTGTGTGTGTGCGCCTAAATGAATGTTTGTGGTGAATTTTCGCATAAAAGTTGCTTTAATTTTATATGGCAAATGTGTTTTATCGAGAAAGTGTTTTAGACGTCTTTTGACCCAAATGACAAGGCTTCGCTTTTTATAATAAAGATTGATTTTAATTCCGAAAACGATGAGGGTTTTTATTAGATGTCATTTTCATAAAACAATAGTTTTTAAACTTTTGTCAAATAGGAATCGAGACTATACATTGCCTTCTAACAGTAAATATAAATAAAATGAAGGCAACTTCTAGAACTCTTTAACCCTATGCACAAAGTTTAATAAAAACGTTTATTTATTTTTTCGAAAACATCTTTTATGACACTTCAAACCAAATATAGCCTTTTCGTCAAACAAGGATCAAAGTTTCGCAAAAACTCTTTACTTTTTAAACCTCGTGTATCTAATATCCTAATTTGATTCTTTTTAGAAAATCTTTATCGTTTGCCTTATTTTGGAAAACCGTTTTTTGTGTCGTAAATCAAAACAAACATTCAAAACGTGTCGGGGTTATCCATGGGCATGTGAGCCATCTAGACAACCCCAAACACCCACAATCACATATCTTTATTATTACGGGGCCTTAACCCGAACATCGTAAGCGTAGTGGCCATTAGTCACCCTTTGTGATCAGCTCAGGTTTTTCTGGATCAAATGTTTGCCTTGCCTCAAGTGACCAGATGCTCGTTGTCCGTTGTGGCGGCTTTGACCGTAAATCGCTGGGGTGGCTTTGTGTTGGGGTCCACCTTCCTTTTCGCATGTCGGGTCAAATGACGATTTTGCCCTCCTGTCAGGGTTAGTGGAAAAGTGCAAAATTTGGGTGTCTACACTCCATGATGGTAGGTTTACTATATTTATGAAGATATATGGTTAAATATGCTCAATATGTATATTAACATGCCTTGTATGCAAAAAGATTGAGGAAAAGTTCATGTGAACATGTTTTAAAACAAAACCCTAGTTTGATGTCTAGTTTGTTGGTTTGTAATCTAAGTTATGAAAGTAGTTTATGTGATTTCTATGACTTGTATGCTAGATCTATGAGTTTCGATCGTAACAAAACTTGAATCTTTGAAAAATGTGGTAAAATGAGCAAGTTATGGTCTTTGCATCAAAAGAGCTCGTTTTAAAAACCTAGTCGATCGATTGTGATTTTTATGACAAAAATATTTCAAAAATGTGATCGATCTGTCAAATATTAAAGAACATTAAGTTATGAAGATAACAAATTAAATTTGGTGTTTTTTGGATGTGTGTAATAATTTCTATTGAAGTTTGAATGAAGAAAACAAAGTTGGAAAAATTAGAATTTGTGTTTCTGACTGACCACCGCAGCACTGGGATTCACAATTGCAGTGGTGAAAGGTTCTGTCCGAGACCGTCGTGGCACTAGTCTCCACTACTGTAGCGGTACTCCGAATTTTTGAAAAATAAATTAAGTTAACCGAGTAAGGTCAGGTCATGTTAACCGAGTCCGTTTGGGTCGGTTTAGGTCCAGTTGAGCAGATTATTTTAAAAATTATATTACTATTTTTAAACCCAATTTAAATAATTTAAATATTAAAAAATAAATAAAATATTATTAAATGGCTAATAATATTAGAAAATGAATAAAATATTATTAAATAATTAATAATATTTGAAAATAAATATAATATTATTAAATGATTAATAATATTATTAAGGGATGATAATATTGTTAAGTGTTTGATGTTTAATTATGTGATTCAATGTCAACTAAATTAGAATAAGATGCACTAAGGTTATTATTATAAACATATATGTGTTACTAATTGAAAGATCAAACTTATTAATGTTAGGTCTTTCCAAAGCTTAAATTACTTAGCAGTAATCAGCAATACAAACAAGTTTTTTATTCCTAGACTTGGATTTATTTTACAAGATCCCTAAGTGGTTTAATTATTAAAAATTAACCCACATTGATATTAATGTTATTATTCGCACTTGTGTACAATTAAAGACCGTTTCATTATTAAACTGTGAAACATTTAAGTTCTATTATTCATGAACTGTTTAATAAATAGTCTATACTAATTGTTCAGCTAGACCTTACATGTATCAATTCAATCATTTGAATATTGTTAAAGTAAATCCAAATTAATAGTTGGTGCAGACTCTTATAGTAAGATTGAGAACGAATAACCCTAATAAGGGGATTATTATCATAAAACTGACCATTGCATAAGATGTCTGAATGTTATGCATATATATATATATAGGGTATAAGAAGTTGATCCTCTCGAATACTAAAATAATAAAAGGGTAAGATGAATGTCTGATTTACTTTAGTATTAGTTCATGGTCCTTAATGGTCACTCAACAGTAAAGATTCAATCATTTCATTATATATTGTTCAAACCTCAAAAAATATTTTTATTCAATCATGATATATCATTCTTATATTCATTGTTTACTTAAACTTGATGAGCAAGCTATATATCATGATATTTTTCAGATAAGTCCGAAAGCTCTAAAAAGAACAAATGCAAAGGAAAAGTCCAAGAATAGCTTAATTTGAATGTTAGTTAATCCTTTAACTGTTGTAATTGGCTTATGTAAACCCTTTTTGAACAATCAAAGTGTATGTTTTGTTTTGTGTTAAGGTTGATAAACCTTGGGAATATTGCAGAACCTTATTGTAATGAACAATTTATGTTTATTTATTCCGCTTTAGTTTATAAAATATGTTTGAAGATGATGAAACGTGAGCACCAAACTTGAGGTTATGGAACCTGAATTTAAGGGCGTCACAAGTTGGTATCAGAGTTGTAGGTTATAAAACTTTAGGTTACGAAACCTTATAAGAGTTAACTCACATCGAGTTTTAGAAGATGGATTTTTGGAAATTCATCAAATTAAGTTATAACACAATAGAATATACTTTTATTTCATCAATGAATATATTTTATTGCGATACTGATGTCGTTTATTTGTCTATTGTGATTGTAAGATGTCTGAGGTTAGACAGACTAGTCATGTAGTAGAGGAGGAGTTCAATGATATCCATGTGGATATTGTACAGCCGCTGGTGGCTAAGACTGAGATAGATCCCTAGGAGGATCATGAGGCTGATGAGGAGCTGGATGAGGTGCAGTATTATACCTCACCAGAGGAGTTGCCTGAGGATCACCTTACATACTAGTTAGCTAATAGGAATCTAAAGCTCAAGGATAGAGTTCATCATTTGGAGGAAGAGAATTAGACCCACCAAAATATGGAGGACCAGTACAAGACGTTGGCGTATCAGTTAGCTAGAGAGAAGGCTAATCTTATCAAGAAGCAACAGGAGGACGAACACATGATAACAACATTAGAGGATGATGTTGCTTTAGAAGAAAAGATGTTAGAGTACAAGGACTCGATAGATTATATTGGGGAATTGACATATGAGTTGGTTGATCAGGATACTGAGCTGCGGGCTAAGCTAGCAAAGTCAGAGCAAAAATTAGTAGAGGTAGAGCTGAAGCTTCAGCAGATGTAGACGGAGAAGCAGGCTATTGAGGCCTACTTGGCAGGATGAGATAAAGGTGAGAAATGAGATGGAAGCTCAGCGAGACACTGCCTATGAGCAAATGCTTAAGATGAAGGACAAGGTGAGGGAGAAGAAAGTGAAGTTAGATAGGACAACATATGTCTATCACTCTTTATTTGGAAAACTTCATAGCAGGTGCACTTGTACCCAGTTGAGGGTTACTAGGCACAACACATTATCAGCCGCAGTCGAGTGATAAAGATCTGGGATGAAGAGTGTGAGGATATAGTTCGTCGGGGGATGCACCATTATTAGTTAGTAGTTATTTTATGATGATGTATGTATATAGATACAGTAAAATCCAACTTTTATTTTGACAGAGGGTTAGTATGATGTACGTCTCAACTTTAGGAGTTTGTGAGATATGTTTATTTTAGATCTCATCTTTTGTGGTTTAAGGGGATAGGAGGAGTATTTATAGCAACATGCTCGAGTTATAAAGTGTTATGCACTAGTTTCTAGCATATGAATATAAATGGGTTTATGTTTATGTTTATGTGCATTAATGTGATTAATTGTGGCTTAGTTTAGAATGTGTAAACGATAAAGTAATAAAATAAAGGTAAAAGACAAAAATAATAACTTAAATTTTGTTTTAAACAGAAAATACTGCCTCGTATAAGAAATCAACCACCACCACCACCACCTGAGGAGTCAATTAATGCAGAAAGGGGACCGTCGAACCCAGTGCAAGAGGTTATGGAATTACTGTTGGGAGCATTCCACTATCGTAATACTAATGCCACGAGAGCATGAAATCCTGCCACTCTATTGGCTAATTTTAAAGACTTCAAATTGGTAGGACCACTGGAGTTCTGAATAACGACAGATCTGATAGAAAGCTCAGACATGGATAAAAAAAATTGAGAAGGTATGCAAGGTTACACGTGTCACAAAAGAACAGAAGATATCATTCGCCACCTTCATGATGAAGGGAGAAGCTAATTACTGGTGGAAGGGTAATAAGAATCGAGCAGGTGAAGGAACTATCACTTGGACTTGCTTTAAAGAATTGTTCTTTCAAAACTATTTTTCGGAGAGCACACAAGTAAGAATGGAAGTGAAATTCTTGGAACTCAAGCAAGGAAATATGTCAATAGCAGGGTATGTAACCAAGTTCAATGAATTGGTAAAATTTGTTCCACATCAGGTGGGCACTCGTAAGGCAAGAAGGTTCGAATAGGGATTGAAACCCTGGGTCTTTAGTAGAATTGTTGTTTTGCATAGCAACACTTTCTCAACACTATTGGAAAAAGTTATCATAGCGGAGGGTGGAAATGAAGCCTTAACTAAGTACAATCAAGAATGGAACAAGAAAAAAAGTGATAGAGGATGCAAGGAAAAAAGCAGCGGGGACAGTAACTCTAACAAACGAAAATGGAACAACAGTAGTTCAGGGACACCACAAGGGAATGATAAGAAAAAGGGGAACAAGTGCAGTAAATGCGGAAAGAATCATTGAAGGGTAAGAACGTCTGCTATAATTATGGGCAAGAAGGGCACATCGCTCCTAATTATCCCAAACCAAATAAGAGAGGTTGTTTCTCGTGTGGTGTCGTGGATCACCAAATCAAGGATTGTTATAAGAAGAAAAGGGATGGAGGCAGTGGAATTAAAGGTAACAATATCAGGCCTACCATTGGAGGATCGATTCAAGAGAACAAGCAGACAACACAGACATTTAACATGATTGTGTCAGATGTCGTGGAATTTAAGAATGTGGTGTCAGGTATTATTCTGATCAATAATATAAATGCTTATATATTATTTGATTCGGGTGTTACCTGTTCATTTGTGTTTGATGATTTCGCTAAAAGATTAAATTTACCTCGAGAAAAGTTAGAAAACCCAATGAATAAAGAAGTGGCAAATAAAGAAGTAATCCCTATCGAGTACATTCATAGGAATTATTCTATGGAAATAAGGGGGCATAAGTTATGCGTGAACTTAATTCCGATACGCTTAGGGGAATTTGATGAAATTCTTTGAATGCATTGGTTGTTTGGCAATTATCTACTGTCAAAAGAAGAGCATACACTTTCATACATCAAATAAGTATAAGGTCGTATTTTATGGCTACAAATCATCGAGACAACCATGTTGTCTGACGATTATGCAAGCCAATAAGTTGTTAAAGAAAGGTTGTGTAGGGTAACTCGCATGATAAGTGGGTTTTATACCTATGTATTGATTATCTTTTAACTTAATAATTTGTGAGTTCTTAAGTATTTTATATTAGTTTCAAGTGTTTTATGTGTTTTGACTTTGTTTTGTAGGAATTGGAATAAAGGCTAAGTGGATCAAAGTTTGGAGTTTCAATGGTTAAATTTATAGCTTGTCTTATGCATAGCAGTCACTTCATTCCCGATTTTGGCCTTGATTCAACCAGAATTTGTTAAATCCTTAACCATTCAAGTTGTATATCTACTTCTCAAATTTTTGGAACATCTTGAATTGTCTCAATCGAAGTTCGAATGAAATAATTATGACTATTTTTCCAACAGATGCTGATGCCAAAAAAGTACCGACGCAACAGTGCCCAAAATAGACTATAAAAAGGCGCAGCAGTGCCAATATGGAAGAGATGAAACATTAGGATGGCGCTGCAGCGCCCTAATCCTTCACATAAGTGGTGCGGCAGCGCCGGGACGTTAGATCTGAAGTAGGAATTAAGTTTTGACGCATTTTTGCACTCTTTTTGATATCCAGTTAGATTTGTACTTACATATATGCTAGGGATTGGACTTGTAACTAGGGCTGCAAATGATCCGAACCGAACTGAACATTGTTGAACTCGAACCTCATTAGTCGAACTCAAACATGTTCGAGTAGCATTATTGAACCAACGCACTTCTGTGAGTTCGGTTTGTTCGTGTTCGTGAACAGATTGGGTTCAACTATATGTTCGAGTTCGACTATAATGCTCAAGTTCGCGAGCGTGCTCGAGTTTGCGAGCGTGCTCGAGTTCGCCTATTATGCTCGAGTTCGCAAAAATTAGGCAAAATATTTTTATTTTTTTTGAAAAATTTAAACTTTAATTACAAGGCTAAGGGGACTCAAATACCCGCGCTTATTTAGTAGTGGTTAATATTATTATTAATTACATAATTAGTCTAGAATAAATAAATATTACTACTTTCAATTAAACCAACAAAATGGAGATATTACTACTTCCATAATTAATTAATTATTTTTATATTTTTGTATTTTTTACTTTTAGGTGAAACATACTTCATCTATTTCATAAAAAGGGTCTTATTTGAGATTTTTTTATAATGAAATTGTAAAATTCAAAAATTTAAAATAATGTGAATTTAGTTGATTTAGATTAATTCAATATCTAATAAAATAATTTTGTTAAGTTGTTAACTTTGAAATGTATTACTACTAGATACTTCTTCCGTTTTGAAATATAAGTAATAAGATCAACTGTTCAAGTATAAATTTTTAATTCAAAAGGGATGTGATAATTAACTTTTGAATAACATAAATCTTGAGAATTATTTTATAAAAAGTTTATAATTTTCATAATTATATTGTTTAAAACTAAATATTTTTTTTCTAAAAAACTAAAGTAATATATTAAATTTTACAATTTTGTAAATTAATTACAATTTTAAGATCAAAGGCTTGAAGTAATTTAGAGACTTTGTTTATATTTTTTTTCAATTTTTTATTTACGTTTTTGCTTATTTTAATTTAAATTATTAACTCATTTTAATTTCATGCAAACGGTACTGTGACATTGCTTTATTAAATTATTAAACTTTTTAAACACTATTTTTTATACTAAATATGATTACTTAATTGCATAAAACAAGGTCAGTCAATTATTTTTTCTCATTGTCTCACATATATACTATAAGTCTGTAACACTAAAAAATTCAAAAATTTTAAAATCAAGTTTGCACTTTTAATTATTAGACGATAGGTTGATGTAATGTACAATAGTAATTGTCCAATGACTATTACTCTATTAGTGAAGTCTCGATTCATTGATGATTTGATTTATCTATTCTCTATCTTGATTTGACAATTTCAATAACTCAAGCAAATATAAGCAATTTTATTGTATCATTCTTTAATTAATGTCAAATTTTCATTCCATGAAGATTAATAACATTATTTATGTGATTTATGACATAAGTTATAATTTATTAAATTATCAATGATATAAATTGCAATAATCTAACAATCATTATTACAATTTTTATGAAAATATTTTAATTATTTTAATTAAATTACAGGTGAAAAAGTACACATTATTATTTATTAATTATTTAATAAAAATGTGTACTTCTAATCAATTATTTAAAAAATAAAAAGATGTTTAAGTAATAAAAAAGAAAATTACTAAAAATTTAACAATTATTAATAAGACAAACATTAAAATTTAATATGAAATAACTAATTATTTGTATTTAGAATTTAAAAACATTAAATACGTAAGAAATACAATTCAACTCGAGCAACTAACGAACCGAACAGAACTGAACTGCGCCGAACACTAGCATAGTCGAACCGAACCGAACTATTCACGAATATAGTCAAACCGAACCACATGTTTCGCGAACATGTTCGATCGAGCAATCGAACTTAATACCATGTGCGAGTTCGGCTCCAAAAGGTCCGATAGTCAAACTCAAACCGAACCGAACTGAACCGGTTCGCGAACAATTCAGTTCATTTGCAGGTCTACTTGTAACCTATAAATACATGTCAAAACATATACTTTAGAGAGAATTAACATAAATTAACATAGTTAGAAGTAGATTAGAATAGAGAATCAAGGTTTCTGTTAGATTTAAAGGATGACTCACGTAAGGATTCAAGATTGAAGGAAGAATTGGAGATCGCGCTTCAAGAATAAGATCTTTTCTCTCTAACTCTTTTATTTTAATTATTGTAATTCTTGGGATGATGATATCTAATATTATGAATGTATTTTCTTATTTAGTTATGATCTAATCATTTAATTAAGATTGTAATGGAACCCAATATGTAGTTTAAATTAATTCACTTCCTTATTAGTTAATATTGATTATGATTAGATTATCTATCATATTTGTGCTTTAATTATTAATTACCTGGACATTAATTAGCATGGTAACTTATATGAAATTTAGAGATGAATTATAAGTTTAGACCTTGGTATGATAGCATATAGTTGTGTTTTCTGTGTTGATGGAATTTATGATTCATGTAAAGGATAGATATATACCTATATGCCTTACGTAACCTTAAGAGAATCCGTTCTTGAAATCTTTCTTAATTGTAATTCACATAGAGATATAATGAGTTAGTTAATTAGGATGCTCTCTTTAATTCTGTTGACATTGTGTTGGATTTAAAGGGAATTGTTTAAATGATCATCGAGAGATGCATATAAATACTATAAAGAATTCTAAGTTAAAAATTTAATATAATTAATTTATTAAAAAGGGAGTGAAGAAATTAAATGAAGTATTGGAAAAAATTATAATCTTTAGTCTTTAAAATCTAATATTAAATTTTCTCAATAGATAAATTTAGTTGTTAGTTTAATTAGATTTTACTTCATAGTTTTATTCGATTGTTTAAATTAAATTAATTTTATTTATAATTAGTAATTGGTGAATAATTATTAATAATTCTCTGTGGGAATGATACATTGCTTTCCACTATGTTGATATTCGATCATGTATACTTGCGTGTATTTCCTAAGTTAAAAATAGGCAAACAAATTTTTTGGTGTCGTTGCCAGGAAATTAATTTCGTAATTTTTGCTAATATTAATTTCAATCAAATTAGTTTTAATTTACATTTTATTTTTTTAATTTTTAATTTTATTTTTACTTCTTTTTCCAGGCAATGGATGCGTTTAACTATTAATGGCCTTCTGAAGGGATGGAATAATCAAGGGCAGAATTAATTGAGTTAATGCAAGCACAAGTTGCAAAGATGTTAAGGACGGTTGCCACTCTTTAGAGTCAGTTTATTCATAATGCCTACATTCAGCCGCAAAATAATTATACACCAAACTGTTATCATTTGGGTTGGCAAAATCATCCGAGTTACTCATGGAACAATAAAAACTAACTCTATGCTCCAAGTCTTTCATACCCACCTCCATAATCACAAGAGCCAAAATCGAATTTGGAGAAACTTCTTGTGCATAATGAGAAGACCATTAAGAGAATTAAGATGAGAATGAATAATCAAGAAGTTTTTACTCCAAAACTATTATATCCATCAGAATTTTCATAGCAGCCTCAATCATATGAATTCTCCTATCCTCCACCGCAGCCAGAAAATGAGTCTAAATTGGAGAAGCTTCTTATTAAGGCCACTAAGCGAATGGAGAGGAGTATTAAAAATCTAGAAGAATCAATGTGAAATTTTAATAACCAAATGAAATAACTTGTCGATACTATGAATAATCGCCCGCAAGACACTTTACCTAGCAATACAGAGATTTATCCTAAGGAGGAAGGTAAAGAGTAATGCGAGGAAGATATAGTAGAAAGTAGCAAGGAGTTTCAAGAGGTTGTTACAAGAAATTTAAAGAGACCACATCCTGATGGGGAAGAAGATTGTGAGGTTGAGCATAAGAGGAGAAAAATTGAGGATGAGGAAAATAAGGATGAGAATTATCAAGCCTTGAGCTCGAATGGAATTAAACAAATTTCACCTGTGTCAGTTTCACATCAAGTTCAATTCGGAAGAATATATTCTAGTCGACCCATGTGAAGGCAAAATGAACAACTTAGATGAATTCAAGTTTGGGGGTGGTCCACAATCATACAAGGATGCCAATGAGTTCAAAGAAAAGACAAAGAGAAGGCATGCAATGATAATTTTTGCGATTGAGCCTGATTGAAAGAGAAAAAAGTAGTCAGACTGAGACTTTAAAACAAGCACTTATTAGAAAATAACCCAAGTTTTAGTTTTTATTTTTTTTAGTAGTAAATTTTAGATTATTTAGTTATTGTTTTACTATTTCTTTTTGTTTTTGTTCTAGGCTATTTAATACACTTAAGCTTAGCAGATGAGGAGAAAAATACTTTATATTAAAGGGAGCCTTCTGATCTTAAATTCCTTTATTTTATAAATTAAGGACAATGTTTGTTTTAAGTTTGGGGGTTTGGGTAAATTTTGAAAAAAAATTAAATTTTTTTCTAGGTTTTTAGTTTAAATTTTAAAATTTTATGGGTATATTCACTGCAAACTCTCACGAAACACAACTCGTCCACTTGGGTTAATCATAAGAATTAAAGGCTTATTACACATGCTAAGTGCAATCGTATTTTCCTATGAAAATGGGGTAACTTAGTTTTTAGGATGAGACACTTGAGCAACGCATTAATTGGATTTAAATTTTAATTATGGTCGATGATAAAATGTTGATTTTTATTTCATAACTCTTGTAAAAGGGATGGATTTTTCTTTGTTTAAAATTTGATTATTTGTTAGTTATTACTTTATTTGAGATCATTTATTCTTATTTGCACATATCAATGTGTTAAGCTAGTTTTAACTTAGAATAAATTTGTTGGATTAGATGATTATAAAAGATATGAGTATTCTCTATAGCTTATTTGATTATGTCTTAATTAAATAAATAAATAATAACTGTTTCAATGTTCATCGAATGAAATATTAATATTTATATTGAAACTATGATGGTTATAAACAACTTAACTAATCTATTTTTGTGGCATTTGTTACTTTAATGAGTAAACTCTTAAGGGTATCTCTATACCTAGTACCCTAAAGCCAACTAGTTTGGGATTCATTGGTTGAAAGTTTGCTACATGGGTAACTTTCAAAAGCTTAAGGAAAATAGGAATTGCACAAGTCAAGAATCAATTTGTAGTGAGATAGAGCATAAAATGCACTCACTCATAAACACATACATATAACTCGAGATGGAGCATAAAATGCAGTCGTTATAAGAATTAAAAAAAAGATGTGGGAAAAGTAAATATATAGAGATTTGAATTGTAATTATTTCATGTTAAATAACTTTTATGTGGCATTTGAATTCATGAGATTTTTTGAGTTTTGATTAGTTCTATACATTTAAATTCACACACTCACGAAGGATCATGAGTAAAATAAGATTAATAAATATGTTAAGATTTTAGACTTTGCATAATTTTGGTATTTTTTTTGAAGTTATTATTTAAAGAATTTTTTAGATTAATAATTTTAATCATATTGATTCATTGTTTGAATTGCTTGGGTTAGTTAGTTATAGTTAGTAGTTTTAGTTTGTTTTTGTTTTGCTTGAGGGTATTTGATAGGTGAATTTTATACCTATGTATTTATTATCTTTTAGCTTAATAATTTATGAGTTCTTAAGTATTTTATATTAGTTTTAAGTGTTTTATGTTAGTTTTATGTGTTTCGAATATGTTTTATAGGAATTGGAATAAAAGCTAAGTGGGTCAAAGTTTGGAGTTGCAATGGTTGAATTTCCAGCTTGTCTTCTGTATAGCAGTCACTTTATTCCCAATTTTGACCTTGATTCAGCTAGAATTTATCAAATCCTAAAACATGAAAGTTGTAGACCCACTTTTTAACTTTTTGGAACATCTTAAATTGTCTAAATCGGAGTTCAGGTGACAAAGTTATGACTATTTTTCCAATAAATGTTGAAGTTGAAAAAGTACCGATGTGGCAGTGCCCAAAATGGCCCATAAAACGACGCGACAGTGCCAATATGGCAGAGATGAAACATTAGGATGGCAGTGCAATGCCCTAATCCTTTATAAAAGTGCCGCGACAGAGCCAGGACGTCAAATATGAAGCGAGAATTGAGTTTTAACGCATTTTTGCACTCTTTAATTTATTTATTTTTTGGTCCAATTAGATTTGTACTTCCATATATGCTAGGAATTGGACTTGTAACCTATAAATACATGTCAAAACATATACTTTAAAGAGATTTAACATAGATTAACATAGTTAGAAGTGGATTAAAATATATGTAGACACATTTAGAATGGGTTGAATAAGTGTGTAAGTGTGTGTGTGTGTGTGTGTGTAAACAGTGTCCAATTTTTCTAAATTACTAAAACAGTTTGTCATGCAGTATGCTGGATTATGAAAATAGTTCACTGAGTCAGAGAATTAGTCTGCTAGATAGAATTTTTAGTCTGCTAAATAAGTAAACAGTTAACTGTATAGTAAATTTAATCTGCTGGAAATAAAAACTATTTACTGTAAAAAGGAATTGAACTTATTGTATATAAAAGCAGTCTACTATATTAAATATTTAACTTGTTATATGTTCGATAGAATAAACCTTTTAGAATATGTTAATGTATACAAAAAAGAAAACTTAAAACATGCAATACGATAAATATCAATCAATCACAAGAACATCAAGATTTTTACGTGGTTCGACCCCTAATTCTAGTAGCCTACTCAACGTCTAATACCTATTCATATTGGAGACTCATTTTATTTATATAAACTTTTTTAAGTACACTTTTACAATTCAAATTCTCAACCTTGAGGACTTATTCTCCTTAGGCACTTATGCTCCTTTTGTGCAAACCAATGCACCCTTCAAGTACACTTACTCACCAAACCTCTAAGCTCCCCGCTTGGAATTCAATTATAAAATACCCTAACCAAAACCAAATTCGACAACAGTTATGAGTTATGATAATCAATGAATTACACTAAATCACACATAACTATGATCAAAGCGAGAGAGATAAATCTAGAAGTAGTATGCACACAAGCCAATCATATTTGATGTGATATTGCATATACTTTGTAATCTTATTTGTTTATTAATAAAAGTTTATTTATACAAGACATTTTTTTATTCTTATTTAATTGTTGATATTAATTGTGATAAACTTATAGTTTTTTAGCAAGGTTTTTAGAATCATGATGATGATCAAGTAAATGAGATCTAAATTAAAGGAATACCTAATAGATTTTTACTTGGCTGCCAATAGAAATTCCAAATGTGATAGTAGTACAAGTGATCCTTGGACTTGAGATCATCATTGTATATTGTGTATGATAAGTTATACTTTGACATATCCCTTAAGACCTTTAAGGTATATCAAATGGTATGCTTGGGTATAATAAGTTGTACATAGACATAGGTAAATGGTCAATAAAGAATCTACCACTTCTAATAAAAGGAGAGAATATTCTATGCGATTCTATAAATAACAACTCAGTAGTTTTTGGCCAAGGTAGAATGAAAATTAGAAAGGAGTTTCTAATTTACATTAAATAGAGTTGTGCATTTGAAAATCGAAATGCATATGATAAATAAAATTAGACTTGATAGTAAATTCAATACTTATATTTGATTGAGACATTGTATAGTAGAATGATTAAATTATACAGTAACTATTCATTGAAAGGTTCTTTTATGATTAAATGTTGAAATCTTTATTATCTGAAAAGTCATTGATCGCTAAGGGGCTTACCCTTATTGTGGAATAAATATTATTTATTTAAATAAATTAAATATTTTAATTAATTAATTTAAATAATATTAGAAATGTTATAATCAATTTATACTACAACCGATTTAATATGAAGAACCTAAAGAGTCACACCGCAAAAGGAAACTATTTATTTAAGAAAGTAAATTGCATAATCATAATAATAGATTAAATATATTTAATTTATACTATGGTGATCGATTAAATTAAATAGCTTAATATTTATTTAGTATTTTAGAACTACTAATTATAAATTAATAAGAGGAGTCTTATTATTATTATTATTATTATTATTATTATTATTATTATTATTATTATTATTATTAGGAGTTTAATTAAAAACCTTATTCCTAAAGGTGTTAGGAGGGTTTACTATATCTATAAATAATAGGAGCCTTATTATAGATTAAGGTTACATACACTTTCATAAGTTTTTGGGCGGATACTCACAAGTTCTCTAAATCTAAGAAATTAGAAAAAAGAGAAAACTAGGGTTTGCCATCATCCACTTCTTGAATTCTTATTCTTCCTTGGTGGATTACCTCTATAGGCCAAATTCTTGGGTGACTAACGTTGATCAAATGAATTTAATCAGTGAAATTCAAGGAGAACACAAAGAAATTGGAGTTGAACACATACCTGTGGAAATCTAGTATCTACAAGGGTATAATTCTTTATCTTTTTCTTATTAATTAATAACTGTGCATAAAGGTTGATCCTGATTATGGTTTGAAAATTTTAAACTCTAATTTTACCATGCTCCCGCTGCTATTGTGCAATTTAATTGTATGTTCATGGATATTATCAACCAACAAAATCAATTCAAGGCTCATAAATCCTAGATGCAATGACCAAGTATAAAGTAAGAAATATCACCAATATATCTCAATGTAATGATGCTGAAAATATATGAATCAAGATGTTTCAGTTTGGATTTTTAAGCAATTTAATACTTCACTGATGACTTTATGCGTTGGACCAAAACGGGTGAAGAAGATCAACATAAGGAAAGAATTCGTGCACGGTTAGAACCTTTTGAATGTATATTTTCAGTGTATGAGTTTGTTGTCCAGTGTGTATCCATGCTAGGGAAGATGATGATGATGATGATGATGATGATGATATATATATATATATATATATATATATATATATATATATATATATATATATATATATATATATTAAAAACTCAACTAGCTGTTTAATCATATTTTCGTTTCGATCAATCTCAGATTATCCCAAATCTGTATAAGCATGATTTGCAGTAGATTATATCCAGTAGGATTGATTTAAGTATTACCGTTCGCTTTGACAAATCAATCACCTTAATTGACGTATAAAGAATAAAGAAAGAAGACAATCTTTAATCAATTAATGGACACACCTAATATGAAAAGGATACTCATGATGCTTAATTAGTTTCACGAGTTCCTTGGTTTGAACTAACAAGGCAAGATTTGATGATTCTATGATTTTCGATTAGATGTAACAAATCAATTATAATATATATGGAAAGTGTGATGATCCCGAATCCGAGTCCCTTGAATAGATCTGGTTGAACATGAGTACAACCTTCTCCTTATCGTTCATGACTTACAACAATATTATAATCGCTACATAATCATTTGTTTAAAATTTTACAACATCTCTTTCTATTCCAGAATCGCAATCTTTACAAATTCCTAGTATGTCTCAATATCTTACATGATACAATTTCATTCTATTACAATCAATTTGAGTACTTAAACACTCACAATACACACTAACCATTTAGTTAATTACACAATCAGTTTACCTGTTAAATCTGGACTCATAACTACTATAATGGTTTAGACTTTCGGTGAAAGTAATACACATTCATGATCCTTGATCTGTAATGAAATCTTCGGATATCTTGCACTTATCTGAAAGTGTGGGTTTTATAGCAAGAGTGAGCACGACGGCTCAACAAGTTTAACAGTTACATATAACACAATACATGTTTCATATGTTATACATATTCTGCCTTCTATTTCTACATCATGCATTTCATACTTTTTATTTTATGAATGCTTTATACTTATCATGCATCACATATAATAAACAACTAGTCTCTAACAATTCATGCTTTATATTTTGTATATATTTTACATGTAATCATATCTCATGCTTTTTATATATCACAAAGATCATCAATATATCTTCATATCAATATTTTAATATCATATTGTAGCATAGCAATGCACATAGGAGCAAGTTCTGAAAAACTTGTATGGTTCGCTTATACAGTTTACAGTTATTTTGTGCCTTTCGTTCAACCTACAATTTATATATGAAATTGACATCATCATTAGTTAAAATAACTATTCCTTAGTCTTTATATAAGACTCTAACTTCAAATTATTAACTCTTAATATGTCCGACAAACGAACCCTTAAGTTTCGGACAAAAACCCTAGCCTAAATACAGTTCAGACATATCGGGTACGCTCAACCAACTTACGTATTCACTACACGTTCTTCATACGACCCACTTTTAATAAATTGTCTAAATTAGTCACAAATAGACTATTTACATTGGTTTAATTCAATTAACTTTCTTCTTTTATATAACTTAATGATTTGGACATTTAAGAATGTACCAAATACCTCAAAATATTATCTACATTTGATAATATACAATCACATTCAAATATTATTAACCATTTAATAATATTTTATTCACTTATTAATATTATTTACTATTTAATAATATTTTAATCTCTTACTAATATTATTAACTATTTAATAATATTTTAATTACTTATTAATATTATTATCCATTTAATAATATTATAATCTCTTGCTAATATTATTAACCATTTAATAATATTTTAATCACTTATTAATATTATTAACCATTTAATAATATTTTAATCTCTTATTAATTTTATTAACTTTTTAATAATATTTTAATCATTTATTAATATTATTAATCATTTAATAATATTTTAATCACTTATTAATATTATTAACTATTTAATAATATTTTAATCACTTATTAATATTATTAACCATTTAATAATATTTTAATCACTTACTAATATTATTCACCATTTGATAATATTTTAATCACTTATTAATATTATTAACCATTTAATAATATTTTAATCTCTTATTAATATTATTAACCTTTTAATAATATTTTAATCACATATTAATATTATTAACCATTTAATAATATTTTAATTACTTATTAATATTATTAACCATTTGATAATATTTTAATCACTTATTAATATTATTAAGCATTTAATAATATTTTAATATTTTTCAAACAATATCAATAGTTAATATTTTAATAGTATTAACCTTAGTCTTTATTTTAAAACATTTAGCTACCAATTAGTCACTAATAAACTCGATATATATTGGTTTAGTATTCAAACATATTCATTTTACACTTATTTCAACATAATTTTTCAAAGAAAACTCGACTAGGATTGACCCGAGCCGGACCTACCCGACCCGAACGGCTAAAACAGGTCCTAGGTAGTGCGTTTGACCGCTGCGGCCGTGGTAAAAATCAAAAACCTTAATTTGGGGACTGTCCGACCCTCCTTCACTAAAACTGCCATAACTTCTTTATTTTAAAATATTTTGGGATAATTCTTGAGTCCATTCTCATTAAAATTTCTCCCTCTACAATCTCTCTTCAGATCACAAATCAAAATTCCAAACAGAAATTACCGTAAAATTGCTTTCAAGGAAAGATTTAAAAACTCGAAGGTTTCAAAACGACCGATTTTGCGGTAAAAGTCATAATTTCTTTGTTTTTTTTTCCATATTTTTGAAATGTTCAAGTTGGTTTTTTTTTTTAAAAACTCATATATGTAACTTTTTAGCCATAGAAATTCATTTTCCAACTTGTACATTTCAAACTACTATATTAAATAGCACATGCTCAACTAGGGTTTTACCGGTAAAATTCAACATGGACTTTTCTTCCATTTATTTGCACATCACACATACCAAAACATGATTTAAACATATCAAATCATGAATCTACCAATATAACATAGCTTAAGATTTCTAGACCATCAAAACAAGTTTTGATCGGTTAAAAATATCTTTTGACCATATAAAACATATATAGACTACAAAAATGAACTAAAAAAAGAGTTAGCACACTTTTGAACCTCTTGGACTCTTGAGCTCTTCTTTTACTCCTTCCAAAGTAAGTTATGAGGCAATGTGTCATCCACCAAGCTCCTCCTCTAGCAATTTCCTTAGTGGATTCTCAACTTTATAAGCGTTCTCTCTATTTTTCTCTAGAATGCTCTCTTTTTTCTCTCTTGTTACTCTAATAAAATGACTAACAAGCATAATAAAGGTGTGGAGCACTCTATATATAAAGTCTCCTTAATCACCATCAACTTTTCTTAATCAACTAACATAGTCAAATTAGGAGCTAATTGTGCTTACTATTGGATTGATTGACAATGTGAATGACTAGGGTGGTTGACCCACCAAAACCAAGTGTGTGATTTAAGCAACATGAAGCAAACAAGCCACCTAAAGTGGGCCCCTCAATGTGCCAGCCAAATGGGGATTTTTCTCCCCATTTTTTATTTATTTTTCGTCTTTTTATATACATATATACATCTATATATATATATATATATATATATTGACCAACATTTTGACTTGCTATTGGAATTCATATTGGACTTAAGAATTAACTAAGTCGGGCTCATTCATTTAATTTGTTTGGACTCAATTTATTTTTCTCATTGGGCTAACATTAAATAACCTATATTACATTTAATTAAATCAAGCATTGAGATAGTTTAATTATTACATGGATCAAGGTTTAAATTAATTACGTGGACTACTAGGTAAATTTATTTGACCTAGTTAAATAACTCATTTGGACTTATAATATAACCCAATTAAATTCACTTTAATTATTCTACCACCTTGCTTCCTTATTAAATAAATACACACATACATAAGTATATTCAATTAAGTCATCAACACTTGGGCTAAAAATGTCACTTGAAATAAACAAGTATTGGATCGTTTAAATTAATTTGAACTCACCATATATTATATATATGGTTCACTAATTAAATCATATAAGGCTACTACATTGGGCTTATAAAATAAACACATTAGTTTAATTACATAATCCAATTAGAATGGCTATTTATAAGTCTATTGGACTACTTAATTAAGTTAGTCTGCAAAACACTAACACTTAATATATCTTGGGTTTATTTTATTAACATCCTAACGCTCATACATACTAGTACCTCAATTTGATACCATAAATTTACAAATAGTCTGTACCACCGCTACGGCCGTGAGGACCACTGCTGTAGCGGTAGTTCTGATTTTCAAATTCCAGGGAGTTTCATCGCGGCGGCGGTGAAACCTTCCGCTGCGGCGGTAGTGCTGATTTTTTTCAAAACCCTAATATACATTAATACAAGTACTTTGACTTGATTAAATTTAATTAACTTCCTCTTATCATCAACTTGAGTTTATAATATAGTTACCCAAACACATACAATTATTTTCGCATTGAGATATCTTTAATAAGTTATTTATTTCTTCATTCTCATTAATCATACAAGTAATTCACTTGTTCACTATTAGTAATTAAATTACTTGGACTCTTCATGAGGCTAAATCCTTAAATTTATTTGGACATCTTTATTATTACCAACAAGACTTACAATAATTAAAATATTGGGCTTGTTTTAAATTCATTAATGAACTCTATACCATAACTTGGTAGTTAAGTTAATTACTTAATTAATTAACTTCTTATTATTTTCATCCTATGCAATCATTCTAGCTTTTCTATAACTTCAACTCATTACTAATATAATTAACCTAATTAATTCTATTTCACAACATTCCTTCTTACTCTATAATAAAACTAATTAATTTATTAGTTTTGTTGATTATTATTTTACTCCTCTTCTTATTTGGTTAACAAACACACTTTAGGTATATATATACTTATCAATATAATCACCTTCACTTCTTAATTGAATTTATTTTCTTAATAAATTCTACACATGTATCTTTATAATATTTTCACATTTAATCCCTAATAAATAAATTAGGTTAAAAAAAATATTTATTCATTTTTTACACATCTCACTTCTCCAACTCTAGGTTTTAAACCATAACCTTTAATTAATCTTATCTACAAATCTTGTAAATATCTAGGATATTACATTCACCCCTTCTTATAAGAAGTTCGTCCCCGAAATTTCATCATACGCACTTCTAACAATTTTCATCTCTGAAGATTTCTCTTTACTCATCAAATTCTATGACCACCCTTATCTAGGAAGTTTATACTTCTAACTTACAATTTCAGAACATTGGAATATCTTGCAAAAGAATAAATTGAAAATTAAAATATTCATTAAAACTTTCATATTATGCTGAGGGGTCATAAAAACCATGAACATCTGAGAGGAATTATCAGTTATTCAACTGAATTCCAAATAAACGATATTTACCCTTGTAAATACTTATAAACAGAATGTTTATCAATCACAAAGACTGAAAACATTTCACAAGGGTACGCTAGGTAATCAACCTATTGTACCATACGTCGTGCACAACGTCTTAGACATCAGGCGCCAAGTCGGAGCTATATGCCAACAAAATATATCTACTTTTGTCGACAGAATATATTTACTTTTACACTTGTTCACCTCAGACTTACTATAGAATTTCGCACCAGAATAATTTGGATTGAAAATAAAACTTGAACCATTTCTGACCAAAGATGTCCAGTCAAAATAAATGACATAGACTCGCATCATTAAACTGTTCGTATATTATAAACTGAAAATCATTTTAGATTAGTTAAAATAACTAAAATTTATTTCTAGGACTTCATGATACTGCATTATCTTGATAGTGCGTTGAGGATTCCGTAATTACTTCATGACTTCATAATACCGCATATCTTGACAGTACGTTGAGGATTTCGTCCTTCTCATCACCACACCATGGCTTTAATGGCATGTAATGATTTCATAAATACATTTTGATATTTTCAAATCGATTTCTCTTGCCAAAATAATTAGCGTAGACTCTTCTTTAAATGTTTCAAAATACTGAAAATCATTTTAGGTTTTATCATATCATCACAGGTAACGATGGATTTCTCCACCTCTCCTGTTACTGAGACTTAATAATAAAACAAAAAAATTTATTTGTCTTTTCAAAAGTACAACAGTGCGAATTTGGCATGATTTTAAGAATTTCAAAGTCTAGCATAGCTAGAAGATTTGGAATATCCAAAAATCTTAAAACACTTCAAATTTTTCCTCTGCGTTCTTTTCCAGCTTAATAACTATATCTAGTATAGGTTTAATCTTGCTACTTAACTCTACCCACACTCACTATTCATCAAACTTACCACACATTAGGAGTTCAGGAACTTGACACAATCACATGAGTTGAGGAACTTATCTTAGTCAGACCAAACTCGTCCATTCGCTGAGGGGTTCCAGCATATGATTATGAGTCACGAACTTACCATACGCGTGAGTTTTAAGAACACGCACCTAACCTCAACATTCTCTACCTATCTGATATACTATGAGAAAAAAATCACCTTCTCATCATATATACATCGAATATCGTGTCTGTCACGCCTCGACATCCCACCTTCCTTAATTTTATCCGATTATCTATGGATATCATAATAATTAACTTTAAAATCATTTTATATTCTCGTAAAACACTTTCACGACGATCTCGTGTGTTAACCTTAACCTTTAATCATGTATTTCCTTTATTTGACCAAATGTGGTCCATGTTTTTTTTTATAAATACAACTTTATCTTACAATCATCATCATGTCTCAGGATCGCAACGTTCACTTACCTTTCATTAAACTTAGGTCAAACAGTTAACAATTTTGACCGAGTCTATTTCAATTTCATAATCAAATATATAATGATTATACATAACCTGTAAATAAAATTTCGCCATGAACTATTCATACATGACCCGGTTTATATATATACGTATTCCTGCCCACAAATACCTTTTTACATTCATCTATATCATACATATCCTGTTTACATATCTTTGTACTATACATACAAGTTTATCACATGTATCATTTTTCCTGGATAATACATATATACACTTTTCATTCTCTAATCATACAAATCATATGTATTCGTTTCGATTTTCTAGATTTAACAATTAAAGCCAAGCTGGTACATAATTGCTTCTATACAACTTTACATATATCAAATATCCTCTATGCTTATCTAGGCATTCACGTTCCTTTACCTTAGCTGCACCGAAACCTCCGGCCTTCTTGTATTTTACCTGAAATGTTAGTTCATAGCAAGAGTGAGCACATAGGCTCAGCAAGTAATTCAGATAACACCTTTCATGCTTACAGTTTATACTACGCGTCATGCATTCTTTAACTTAACATGGTATGCTTAATGTCACGTAATTCATTTAACAATTAATTCACGTAATTGCACATAGGAACATTTCGAAACTTCTTTACTACCACATTGTTCACTTAGAAAAACAGTACATTTAGTCTGAAAACTTGTCTGGTCTGCATTATTTTACTTAACCTTTACGCTTCTCGCTCGGCTTTTCTATCTTTCCTTGTCGGCTTGCTCATTTCAAACTCTATTTGCCAACATTGCACTTATATGTCATTATAAGTTCATAAACTTAATATAACTTATCAAACTTAAATCATACTTGCTTAACCATTTATCTCTATTCATATCACAGTTGATGTATTATACCTTACATAGGTTAATAATACAATCTGCCTCGTTCCCGACATTTTTCATAACTTATAACTCATCTCAATTTAACTTTAGGCATGTTACATTATGCCATTTATCGTTTCATTATACCTTGACATCCTTTATATAGCCCATTCTTATCAATTTAGGATTTATATAACCCATTTTTATCATTTTATATTAAAACATTTCATATTGGGCATAAAAAACTTTCTGGTTACAGGACACTTCGTCGTGGCGCCATGTTTGGCCTAAAACATTTCGCTGGCCGCGCATTCTTCTCTGTCGTGAATAGTGACACTAAGCCCCGGCGCAGTGCTATTGGTGCAGAATTTCTGATTTTCTTTCCTGCTTTGCGAATTTTTAACTTTCATACCACAAATCCAATTAACATCAAATTTGGCACAATGCTAGACCTTGCTACATAGTATTTTATAAAATTTTCATTTGCCTCATTTGGCTTCTTAAAATCAATGATACCCTAGCCCATAGGAGGGTTGTTCAGCTTATTTTCGAACTTAGAAAAAATTTCCAACTTTCAAAACTTGATTTTCCAACTTTGTGATGTTTGACCATTTGCTTTAAAACATCATTCCAACACTTGACATAGTTCTTATAACCTATATATGACATGTCCAAACTTTCAAAACCGTAAAACTTCGCACGAGGCGATAATTGTCTGTTAAAATCCATTTAGATTCGAAACGATCGATTTCGATCGTTCGAATCGCCAATTCAATCCCATTTCAATCCGTTGTTTACCAAATCAATCCTAACACATGTATTTACCAAAAACTAGGCCATTTCACTTCATTTTAACTTTAGGTCTTCAAAATTACCAAAAATCACGTATAACTTGGACTTTCATCAACCTTTGCCAACTTTTCAAATTCAAACTTAAACTCATCTTGACACCTAAATCTCTCAACATCACATAGGCAAGCATATACCCAATTAATGACTTTATAAGTCCACATAACTTTTAACAGCACATTCTAATACACTTTACAGATTACAAATTGATTTACATAAGAACTATAGCCTAATATTCAAAATTGTTCATACAAAAATATACATTTCAACCTTTTATGACTCTTTGAAGCTATTTATCATAAAATTTCCCATACTACAAACATGTCCAACTTTTATAACTAAGTTTTCTTCTAACAGATGATCATGTCTTAAATCATAACTTCTAGCTTGAACACATGCATAATAGTGTACCACCTTTACAAAATTAAACTTTAAGTTTAGGGTTTCAACATAACTCACATACATAGCATATAAATCACATAATCTTTACATCTAACCATGTATTCTTGCATGGCTAGGCATATTCTTGGATTTAAAAACATAAACACCAACTTTTATGGCTAAAACATAATATACCTTCATGAAATTCTCTTCTTCTTCCTTGATATGAAGCTTGTAAGAGTTAACTCTCCCCTTTTATGGCTAGTTTCACTTATATTAACTCTTTGTTGGCAAATCCTCCAACCTTCTTGCAAGCCCTAGCTCTCTCCTCTTGATTTCTCTCTTGGACTCTCACTTGCTAGCTAGGTTCGAATGAAAGAAAGAAAATAAGCTAAGTCTTTAGCTTAACACACACACACACACACACACACACACACACACACACACACACACACACACACACACACATATATATATATATATATATATATTGTATATACAATTCCAACAACTAACCATGTTGGTTAGTTTTAACTCATGCATGGTTAGAGGGCCTTCATGTCATTTCCCTTCCATCTTTAATGGCCCAAAAGACATTTCACACAACTAGGATACCATGGGCATTTCATAAATTGACAAGGACATTTTGGTCATTGCCACTAAAATCTAGCACTTTAATTCCTTAAAATTCATAAATTACCTATTTTTTTCATTCAAACCAAATTCCTTTTTGATCCAACTTATTTCATTAGACTTGAATTTCATTTCATCATCAAATACACCATAATTGGCTTGCCCCAAAATACTTGTCACACTTCAAAATTGTTTTTCATTAATAACGTATTAACTTAAAATATCACTAATTTACATAAAATTAACTTCATAATTTCAACGAACCACCTTCGGTTCTACATTCAACCAATTTCACTATCCGACATTTCAAAATAGTCATAATACTCATCTTTTTCATAAACCGCTTACTTGTGAAGTGAACCTCAACTGGATTACCAAAATCCAACCTTTAAATCCTTATTCGATCATATAACCTTTTCTACGACTTTTTGTCCCTTTACTTATTTACATGACATAAATATGCCAACTTTATATTATTCATGCATTCAACATACCTTCTACTTATTCTCGAAGTATTACATTCTGTATCTGCACCACATATATATAACTATCTTATTTCAACCAATTAACCTCAATTTCTTAAAAATTCCAACGTTCCTAAATCATTATCTTTAATCCTCAATAAACCGATTAGGTCATACGGTTTCTTCTTTACTGCATTTACATACTTATCTCCACTTGTCATTTTCATATCATCGCCCCTCTAGGCCTATTCATCAACTCGTAATCAACATTAATAACTTAAAACATCAATTTATATACTCTTTTCTCATTTCAATATCCTATAACTTTAACTTTTCTTCTTTCTTTATCAACTCAATATATATATTCACATATACACATATATACACTTTCATATATCCAAGCAATCTCCTGCTGACACAACAGTGTCCTACACCAATTTCTTTCCAATTGCCTTAATGTAGACATTACCATAAATTGTTCATCTTAAATTCATTATATTAGCATTTAACCATCATATTTCCATATCTATCATAATTTCATTAGCTGATTCGCCACTATTGCACTTTAAATAGCTAGTTGATCCTTATACACTGTATGGACCCTTATTTTCACCAAGAGTCTCGCTTTATCAATTCAACAACTTAGGTCCCTATAACACCTTGATCACCATAATAATTCATATTTAATCATTCATTAATACATTATGTCATTCAAACTAGGTTTTATCTATTAACCTTAACTTAATTAACCATAATCCTTATTTGGAATTTTAATAAAATTCTGAGGTGTCACAATGTCACCAGGTTTAAATCGATTATCATATAGGAAGCTAAGTGGTTGTCAAACCAAACACAATCTCCTGCCCAAACAAGAAATTGGTCAACTCGACCACTAATCAATATAGGAAGTTAAGCGACTGTTAAACTAAGAACAAATACATCAGTTTTCTAACTTTTCAACACTAGAAGGAAACATTTTCCATCAGTGCATATCTTTCTTCTTCGATACACCACTGATCGTGCAAGTTTCGTAGCAGCATCTTCTAAATTGTTTAGCTGATATATCATAGCCCTCACCCATATAAGGGTTCATTCAACTCAACCACTATATTTATATAGGAAGCTATGTAGCTCTAAAACCAAGCACAAATTCCCTGCCCATACAAGGAATCGTACTGCTCAGCCACTAATATGAGTCATCAATTAAAAACCCACAAACCTCTCACTTTTCTTAACTTAATATGAATTTTCTAAATCCATATTTTAACATATATGACTCATTACTAGTTCATCTCTCTTAATCATATCATAACCTTATTCACATTTCCTTTCTGCTTCTCAAAATTTTCTTATAAGATATCTTCTATTATTTCTTCAAATTAGGTATAACATGACATTTTTCATTTCTCTTACATTTCCTTAAATCCACCTTTAGATAATCCTCAATATTTCATACCATATGAATTTTTTAAAATTCATCTTTATTGCTTAAACTCTACTTGAGTTTATTCCTTTACCATTTTACTTATCTTCTATTACGGTTATAACCTAAGGTTTTTAACCTATCAGCTCTAATACCAACTTGTGACGACCCCGAATTCGGGTCCCTTGAACCTCGGATCCGGTTCAACATGAGTACAACCTTCTCCTTATCGTTCATGACTTACAACAATATTCTAATCACTATATAATCATTTGTTTAAAATTTTACAACATCTCTTTCTATTATAGAATCGCAATCTTTACAAATTCTTAGCATATCTCAATATCTTACATGATACGGGTTCATTCTATTACAATCAATTTGAGTATTTAAATACTCATAATACACACTAACCTTTAGTTAATTACACAATCAGTTTACCTATCCAATCCAGATTCATAACTACTATAATCGTTTAGACTTTCGGTGAAAGTAATACGCATTCATGATCCTTGATTTGTAACAAAATCTTCGAATATCTTGCACTTATCTGAAAGTGTGGATTTTATAGCAAAAGTGAGCACGACGGCTCAGCAAGTATAACAATTACACATAACACATTACATGATTTACATGTTATACATATTCTGTATTTTATTTCTACATCATGCATTTCATACTTTTCATTTTATGAATGCTTCATATTTCTCATGCATCATATATTATAAACAACTAGTCTCTAGCAATTCATGCTTCATATTTTGTACATATTTCACACGTAATCATATATCATGCTTTTCACATATCACAAAGATCATTAATATATCTTCATATCAATAATTTAATATCATATTGTAGCAAAGCAATGCACATAGGAGCAAGTTCTGAAAAACTTGTCTGGTTCGTTTCTACAGTTTACGCTTATTTTGCGCATTTCGTTCAACTTACAATTTATATATGAAATTGACATCGTCATTAGTTAAAAATAACTATTACTTAGTCTTTATATAAGACTCTAACTTTAAATTATTAACTCTTAAGATGTCCAACAAACGAACCCTTAAGTTTCGGATAAAAACCCTAGCCTAAATATAGTTCGGATATATCGGGTACGCTCAACCAACTTACGTCTTCACTACACGTTCTTCATACGACCCACTTTTAATAAGTTGTTTAAATTAGTCACAAATGGACTATTTACATCGGTTTAATTCAATTAACTTTCTTCTTTTACATAACTTAATAATTTGGACATTTAATAATGTACCAAATACCTCAAAATATTATCTACATTTGATAATATACAACCACATTCAAATATTATTAACCATCTAATAATATTTTACTCACTTATAAATATTATTAACCATTTAATAATATTTTAATCTCTTACTAATATTATTAATCATTTAATAATATTTTAATTACTTATTAATATTATTATTCATTTCATAATATTCTAATCTCTTACTAATATTATTAACCATTTAATAATATTTTAATCTCTTATTAATATTATTAACTATTTAATAATATTTTAATCACTTATTAATATTGGGATGCTGTCGCAGGCACTCAAAAATAAAATCTTACTTTAAAAAATATTAATGTACTAGTGAAAGTAAGAGTCGAACCCACAGAGAGCGAATTGTTTTAATAAATCTAATATTTTCAAAAATATTTAATTAAATGGGGGATTTTGAAATTATTAATTAACCAATTAAAATTCAAACAAATAAAACTAAATAATAAATAATAAAGATGAGAAAAATCAATTAAAACAAATTTCAGTTCCTTAGTTCAGTATCCCCTTCTTTTAATCAACAAATTAATCAAGTTATTATTATCTCTTCCTTCAATTAAAATTAATAATCCTAGATAACCGACAATCGCCAAGCTACCCGAAATCCTCCTTAAATTATAAATCTAATGCAGCAATTGCTCACAAAAGACCCCAACTATCATACAACCTAGAACTATCAGTCTAGATTTAATATAACAGTTGCATTAAAAAATTAGAGAATTAGATTATTCCAAGCAACAATCTCAACATCGCGGACCATTTAACTTGACATCTTGATAACCATAATAATATTCAAAAGTTTGACCACAATTAAATATTATTAACTGCTACTTATGATCAAATAAAATATCGTTTGCTTAATATTAAATCTTAATCGAGCATATGACAAAAACATAATTAATTCAACTGGCCAAATCAAATTAATCAAATAAATATCATAAAACAATTAAAACAGATTATCAAGAATAAATCTCATGCATGAAGGAATATATAATAAAACTCAATTAAAACATTAATTAAAAATAAGGTTCAACATCCCTTTGGAACTGAAAAAAATAAAATTAACCAAACATAATAAAAATAATACCCACTAGTTGAAAAACTCTCTCCAAGAAATTAGGAGAAGGATCTCCCAAAAACTTACTATCAATAATGAGAGGTTGGCCCTCTATTTATCGGCCTCTAACTTGTCCAAAACCTAATAGGATTTATAATTAAAAATAAAAGAAAAAGAAAAATAATTATTATCCTAACCCTAGTTGGAATTAAAATCCAATTTGGAATAAAAAAAGTAGCAAAAATCCCGAAAAATCCGGTTTTCCAGCAATTCCGCGTCGCCAAACAACCCCTTAACACGCTTTTTGACCCGGTCAACGCTCCAGTCGTGTCAACTGACGTCATCCACCATCCCGCGCAATGCGCGGTCGCCTATCCAACTGCTGCTCCAAACGACGTCGTTTCTATTCCCCCGCGCGCCTGCTTTGTCCGCTTCTCCGCGCATTGTGCGGTCGGTTTCCATTAATTGCCAAACGGCGTCGTTTCGTTTTCGGTGCTGATTTCCTAACGCGCGCATTGCGTGGTCTGCCGCCGGAAATTACCATTATGCCACTAGTACTTTGCAGATTTTACAAATTTGCCCCCAAGCTTATTTTTCCTACAAAATAAAATATAAAATAAATAAAAAATAATATAAAAATACTAAAAATCCTAAAAACACATAATAATAAATAAAATTCCTAAAATAAATAAAAACACATAAATAAAAAGAAATATAAAAATACTATAAAATTACCTAAATTAACATAAATTAACTAAAATTCTATAAAACCTATTAAAACCAAAATAAGCTAAATAATTAAACATTTAAGCACACAATAAATATAAAAACTAAGTATTAGGGAATAAAAATATCGTATAATTTAGCTCTATCAAATATTATTTACTATTTAATAATATTTTAATCAATTATTAATATTATTAACCATTTAATAATATTTTAATCACTTACTAATATTATTCACCATTTGATAATATTTTAATCACATATTAATATTATTAACCATTTAATAATATTTTACTCTCTTATTAATATTATTAACATTTTAATAATATTTTAATCACTTATTAATATTATTAACCATTTAATAATATTTTAATCACATACTAATATTATTCACCATTTGATAATATTTTAATCACTTATTAATATTATTAAGCATTTAATAATATTTTAATATTTTTCAAACAATATCAATAGTTAACTTTTTAATTGTATCAACCATAGTCCTTATTTTAAACAATTTAGCTATCAATTAGTCACTAATAAACTCCATATATATTGGTTTAGTATTAAAACATATTCATTTTACACTTCTTTCAACATAATTTTTCAAAGAAAACACGATCGGGACTGACCCGACCCGGACCTACCCGTTAAAACAGGTCCTAGGCAGTGTGTTTCACCATTGCAGCGGTGATATCCACCGCTACAGTAGTGTTACAAAAATCAAAAACCTTAATGTATGGACTGCCCGACCCTCCTTCACTTAAACTGTCATAACTTTTTTATTTTAAAATATTTTAGGTGATTCTTGAGTCCATTCTCATCATAATTTCCCCCTCTACAATTTCTCTTGAGATCACAAATGAAAATTCCGAACAAAAATAACCGCAAAATCGCTTTGAAGGAAAGATTTAAAAACTCTAAGGTTTCAAAACGACCTATTTTATGATAAAAGCCATAATTTCTTTGTTTTTTCTATATTTTTGAAAGGTTCAAGTTGGGTTTTCTTTAAAACTTATATATGTAACTTTTTAGCCATAAAAATCCATTTTTCAATTTGTACATTTCAAACTACAACATTAAATAACACATGCTCAACTAGAGTTTTATAGGTAAAGTTCAACATGGATTTTTCTTCCATTTATTTGCAACATCACACATACCAAAATATGATTTAAATATATCAAACCATGAATCTACCAATATAACTTAGCTTAAGACTTCTAGACCATCAAAACAAGTTTTCATCGATTAAAAATATCTTTTGACCATATAAAACATATATAGACTACAAAAATGAACTAAAGAAGGAGTTATAGCACTTTTAAACCTCTTGGACTCGTGTGCTCTTCTTCTTCTCCTTCTAAAGTAAGTTATGAGGCTATGTGTCATCCACTAAGTTCCTCCTCTAGCAATTTCCTTAGTGGGTTCTCAACTTTATAAGAGTTCTCTTTATTTTTCTCTAGAATGCTCTCTTTTCTCTCTGTTGCTCTAATAAAATGACTAACAAGCATAACAAATGTGTGGAGCACTCTATATATAGAGTCTTCTTAATCGCCATCAACTTTTCTTAATCAACTAACATAGTCAAATTAGGAGCTAATTGTGCTTACTATTGGATTGATTGACAATGTGAATGATTAGGGTAGTTGAGCCACCAAAACCAAGTGTGTGATTTAAGCAACATGAAGAAAACAATCCACCCAAAGTGGGCCCCTCTATGTGCCATCTAAATGGGGATTTTTCTCCCCATTTTTGATTTATTTTTCGTCTTTTTATATACATATATACATCTATATATATATATATATATATATATATATATATATATACCACCGTATATATATATATATATATTGACCAACCTTTTGACTTTCTATTGGGCTCCACATTGGACTTAAGAATTAAATAAGTCGGGTTCATTCATTTAATTTGTTTTGGCTCAATTTATTTATCCCATTGGGCTAACATTAAATAACTTATATTACATTGAATTAAATCAAGCATTGGGCTAGTTTAATTATTACATGGATCAAGGTTTAAATTAATTACATAGTCTACTAGGTAAATTTATTTGACCTATTTTAATACCTCATTTGGACATATAATATAATCCAATTAGATTTACTTTAATTAATTCTACCACATTTCTTCCTTATTAAATAAATACACACATACATAAGTATATTCATTTAAGTCATCAACACTTGGGCTCCCAACATTTAAATCAATTGGGCTAACTATGTCACTTGAAATAAACAAGTATTGGACAGTTTAAATTAATTTGAACTCACCATATATTATATATATGGTTCCCTAATTAAATCATATAAGGCTACTATATTGGGCTTATAAAATAAACACATTAGTTTAATTACATAATCCAATTAGACTTGCTATTTATAAGTCTATTGGACTACTTAATTAAGTTAGTCTACAAAACACTAACACTTAATATATCTTGGGTTTATTTTATTAACATTATGACTCTGATACATACTAGTACCTCAATTTGATACCATAAATTTTTAAACAGTCTGTACCACCACTGCGGCGGTGAGGACCACCGCTGCGGCAGTGAAACCTCCCGCTGCGGCGGTAATGCTGATTTTTTTCAAAATCCAAATACACATTAATACAAGTACTTTGACTTGATTAAATTTAATTAACTTCCTCTTATCATCAACTTGGGTTTATAATATAGTTACCCAAACACATACAATTATTCTTGCATTGGGATATCTTTAATGAGTCATTTATTTCTTCATTCTCATTAATCATACAAGTAATTCACTTGTTCACTATTAGTAATTAAATTACTTGGACTCTTCATGAGGCTAAATCTTTAAATTTATTTGGACCTCTTTATTATTACCAACAAGACTTACAATAATTAAAATATTGGGCTTGTTTTAAATTTATTAATGGACTCTATACCATAACTTGATAGTTAAGTTAATTACTCAATTAATTAACTTCTTATTATTGTCATCCTATGAAACCATTCTAGTGTTTCTATAACTTTAACTCATAACTAATATAATTAACCTAGTTAATTATATTTCACAACATTCCTTCTTACTCTATAATAAAACTAATTAATTTATTAGTTTTATTGACTATTAATTTACTCCTCTTCTTATTTGGTTAACAAACACACTTAAGGTATATATATATTTATCAATATAACCACATTCACTTCTTAATTGAATTTATTTTCTTAATAAATTCTACAAATGTATCCTTATAATATTCTCACATTTAATCTCTAATAAATAAATTATGTTAAAAAAAACATTTGCTCATTTTGTACACATCTTACTTCTCCAACTCTAGGTTTTAAACCATAACCTTTAATTAATCTTCTCTACAAATCTTGTAAATATCTAGGATATTACAGAAAGTCCATTTAATTATTCAATATGCCAATAGATTATATTTTAAAAAAAAAAAATCAATTTAAACTTTTCAAAACCGTGATTGATTATTTCCTTGTAAAAAATATTTTGAAAATTCAAGAAAAGTTCTCATGTATGCAATGCAATCTAAGAGCCTTGATTGAATTTAAAACTCCAGCTAAGATCTTACATTGATTATTAAGTGTCTCAATTTGAAATCTGTCCAGCTTTAATAATTCTGCAGACTCGATCCAGCATAGTTATGTAGCCTGTTGTATAACTATTCTTATTTATCACAATCCAGTCCAGTTTGTAGCATAATGTATTGATCCAGTTCAGTTTATAGCTTGTTGTATTAATGCATATAACTGATTTCACATTCAGGATGTTGTATAGCCTGCTGCATGATTAGTATATAATACAATAACTTAGTATTCATGCAAAGTCATCATTAAAACTCAAGGATGGAGTGTGACCAAGTCAACAGTCTGCCCCTTTTTTATGATGACAACACTATAATTATTACTCCCCCTAAGTTCATGCATATCAACAGAAAATGATATAGATCCCCCTCAAACTATGCAATAAATGCAACATGTATATATTTTTTAAACTAGTAAACAACATACTATTTTGTGTGCATGCAAATATATCAATGCAACAACCTGTACACCAGCACAGAATTCACATAAAAGGGTTTTTCTCCCCTTTTGTAATCATGCAAAAAAAATTCAAACATAGATTTACCGTAGATTAAAACGTAGTAATATAACCAGATACATTAAAATGTATCAAGCAAATAACAACCCAAATAGGTTCAAAAACACTAGAAGTTCAAACAGGAACCTATAACCAACCAACAACAGAACAGAGTGCATAAGTCTTAAATTTTAGGACTAGAAATGTAGAATCTATTCTAAGTCCACAATTTAGGCAGATGATTGAGCATGAGCAGTGAAATAAGGACGATGTTGTCGACGATGTTCACGTTCCTCTTCAAACAGCATATTAGCAAATAGTGGGGGTCGAGGGATATAAGTAGAAGGAGGAAGGGATAAGTCCAGGAAGTCGCCTCTTAGCAAGCCAGTTGCATCGGACCTATTCTGGAACAGTTGAACTCCTCTACCGAAGTCCAAATTCACCCCGTATATCATTTGTCTGCACACCCACATACTCACCAAGCTTACCAATCTAATTAATCATAAATTGCAGCTCATGACTAATAAGTAGATTTTATATTTATTTATTAGGTATTTTATACTTAATTATTTATGAGTTTTTAGGTATTTTTAGTATTTTAGATAATTTATTTGATTTTATGCATTTTTATTATATTTATATTATTTTTAAAATATATTTTGTAGGTGAAATAAAGAGGATGACAATTTTATAATTAAGGAGAAGTTGGTGACCAGTGGCAAAACTGTAAATATCAGGAAGTTCGGGAATCACGCGCTAGGCATGCAAAAGGGAAGCTAGGCGTGGGACGACACCGTTTAAATGAAAGCAAGGCAAGAAGGACTCACTCCATGCACAGGAAGTCGACGGAGAAACACAATGCGCGCAATGCGCGGGCGGCCTTAGTTACCATGAGAGGACGCGCGCGTGGCTGCTGCTGCCTCTTTCTTTCTTTCCACTTTCAACGTGTGGGTCCCGAGCTTCAATATATTATATTATAGTGGCCATCCGAAGTGAATGAGAAAGAAGCTCAATTAAAGAATTACAATCAGTTTTGGAAAAGGAAAATAAATTAGGATTTTTATATTTTGTATTTTAAATCCTATTAGGGTTTGAAAATTATAATTCTTATAAGGGTTAAGAAGATTATGTAGCCTATAAATAGAGGGCTTGAGATACAACTGAATATATATCTTTTGCTAGAAAATTCTCTCTATTATTCTTTGGTGTTTTTTATGGCTATTTATAACTAAATTATTTTTTTTGGTTTAAGTGATTAAAGCCATCAAGATTAATACACTGTGAGATATAATTTATTTTAATTGTTCAATCTATTTTTTGAGTATTGGATATTTTTCTGTGATTATTTACATAATTGATTCATTTGATTACTAGGGTACACATTAGTTTATTATTCGTTAAAATCTACTGTTAAATTAAATATCAAATCCTTAATTGTTTAGTCACTTTAATTTATAACGTAACTAAGATTAATAATTGTTTTGCAGATCAAAAGATTGTTTTATCTTAGGAAGAATATTCATCTAAATTAAATGCAAACGCTTGACTTGTGTCGTTTAGTTCAACGATTTCTCTATTTCTTAAATCTACTACTAGTTAAATCTTTAACGCTTATCTGAGATTATTTAGTAGTAAGGATTACTTAGATCGCTTGTTTATGCTTAACTAAAAATAAGGAGAGATAGAAAAATTATTCGAATGAGAGTAATTATTCCACGTCGAATATTTAAAATATAAATTAAGTTATTCTTGCATCAATGATCAATTGTAAGTTATTGGTGGTGGATGTTAACTTAAATCAACGCTTTTTCTTTTTATTTATTTCATTAAATTACTTGCATAATTATTTTAGCTAATTTTATTGAAATTATTTCTTTAAGTATAAACCCCCCCCCCCCCCCCCCCCCCCCCCCCCGCCCAAATTTTGGTTTGCAAAAACATAAAATTAAATTAATCATTCTCTGTGGGATTGACTCTTACTTGCACTACAACATTAATATTTTTCCAAAGTAATATTTTATTTTTAGGTACATGCGACAGCACACCAAATTTTGGCGCCATTGCTGGGGAATGATTTTATTTATTTTTGTGATTTTGTAAATTTTATTTTAATGTAGTAAATTATTTATTTATTTAGATTTTTTTTTATTTTTCTAGTTTTCATATTTTATTTGAGCTGTGTAAGTTAATGATGGAAATCGTGGCTATAAATCGGACTTTGAAAGAGCTTGCGGCCCCTGAATTGAACCAACAACCTTTAAGCATAACTTTTTCTACTTTAGATGTTAACACTTCCTTTGAATTAAAGTCTGGTCGAATACATTTATTGCCCAATTTTCATGGCCTTGCAGGTGAAGATCCTCACAAACACTTAAAGGAATTTAATATAGTGTGCACAAGTCTGAAATCTTCTGGGGTGACTGAAAAACAAATTAATTTAAGAGCTTTTCCCCTTTCCTTGAAGGACTTGGCTAAGGATTGGCTCTACTATCTACCCTCCGGAAGCATCACCATATGGGCAGAGATGAAGAGATTATTATTAAAAAAATATTTTCCAACTTCAAGGGCAGCCAACATCAGAAAAGACATTTGTGGTGTGAGACAAAACCATGGAGAATCCTTATACGAGTATTGTGAACATTTTAAGAAATTGTGTGCAAGTTGTCCCCACCATCAAATTAGTGAGCAGTTCCTTATCCAGTATTTTTATGAATGACTCATGTCTAGCAATAGAAGTATGATTGATGGCGCTAGCGGAGGAGCTTAGGTAGATAAGACTCCTGAAGCTGCAAGGAACTTGATTGCAAATATGGTGGCAAATTCCCAACAATTTGGCACTAGGCTCAATTTTTCATCCAAGAATGTCAATGAGGTAGATTATTCTTCTATTGATCAAAAAATTAATAATCTAACCTCTCTCGTTCGTCAAATGGCTATAGGTAATACACAAGAAGTGAAAGCTTGTGGAATTTGTGCAGTAGTAGGACATCCGACGAATATGTGCCCCACTCTTCAAGAGGAGTCCTATGAATAAGTGAATGCAACAGGTGGTTTGCTTGATCAACCACAAAGGCGATATGATCCTTACTCTAACACATACAACTCCGGTTGGAGAGATCATCCTAATTTTAGCTATGGAAATCCACAAGTGAATCAACCCACAAATCAAAACTTTGCAAGCTACAAACAATACAAACAGCCATATCCCAACAAACAACAGGGCCAATCATCGAATTCTATTATGTCTTTAGAGGATATGATCCAACAACTTACCACTAACACGTTGCAATTGCAGCAGGAAATAAGTGCAAATATTCGAGAAACAAGGGCAAGTACTCAAGAAATGAGGGCAAGTATTCAGAATTTGGAAATGCAGATGGGACAAATGGCAACTGCAATCAATCGACTAGAAGCACAAGATTTTAGAAAATTACCCTATCAAAAGGTGATGAATGCAAAAGCAAATGTCAGTGCAATCACTTTGAGAAGTAGTAAAGAGATAGAAACTCCAGAAAAGACAGAGTATGCACCAAAAGTACAAAGCAAAGCAGAAGTAGACAACACAGAAATAAACAACAGTAAAGAGGACGACAGTGTTCTAGGTGAAAACGGTACCCCTAAGCATAAATTTTCACCTCTTGCTGACTATAAATCGGTACCCCATTTTCCTCTTGCTTTAACAAAAAAAGAAAATATGAGAAAAATTCATATTTATATGAAACTTTTCATAAATGCGAGATAAATATTCCATTATTAGATGCTATTAAACAAGTATCTCGTTTTGCTAGATTTTTGAAAGAATTGAGTACACACAAGAGAAAACAAGCACTAAAAAGATATGAAAAGGCACAAGTAGGAAAGAATGTGTCGACAATAATTTAAAGAAAACTCCCTACTAAGTGTCAAGATCCAGGAATGTTTACTATCCTTTGCAAAATAGGTGACACTAGATTTGAAAAGGCCATGTTGGATTTAAGAGCATCCATTAATGTCATGTCATATTCTATATATGCTTCTTAAAAATTTGAACCTTTGAATAGAACTGGTACTGTGATTTAGTTAGCTGATAGATCTAACGCTTATCCTTAGGGTATAATAGAGGATGTTCTTCTGCAAGTAAATAATTTGATTTTTTCTATTGATTTGTATGTGCTTGATATGGAGAATGGTGATATAAATGCTCCTATTTTGTAAGGAATACCCTTCTTAAAGACATCCAAGACTAAGATTGATGCTCGTAGTGGTACACTAACAATGGAGTTTTATGCTAAAATTGTTAAGTTTAATATTTTTGACGCCATGAAATATCCTAATGATGATAATCCTGTTGATGTGATTGATTCTTTAGCATAGAAATTTTTTGAAACTGATGGAAAGGATGAATTGGAAACAACACTTGGTCAGAATCTTGGGAAAGAGAATGAAGAGTTAGTCTTGAGTACTGATTTAAAGAAAACTGTTGCACCTTTAAATAGTTCTACATAGACAGGTAACGATCCATATTTTCACTTACCCGTTCCTAATTAGAAGTCTTTACCTTCTGTTTTGTAGAATTCCATTTCAGATTTGAAGCCTCTCCATAATCATCTCAAATGCCTGTTTATTGAAGAGGGAGTAAGACCTTCATATCAACTGCAAGGAAGTTTGAACATGTCCATGATAAATGGAGTAAAGATGGATGAGATTTTCAAAACTTATGAAGTTGGGGTGATGTGATGTTTAAGACTGCTGTCGAGCCAATGACAATAAACAAAGGCGCTGCTTGGGAGGCAACCCAAGGGTAGTATAATTTTCTTTCTTTTTATTTTTGTATTTTTATTTTAGTCATTTTTTTCTTTTTCTTTGCATTTTACTTTACATTGGAGAATATATAAATTTTAAGTGTGGGGGATGGGATTTAGGATATTTTTATTTTATTTTATTTTATTTCTATTTTTAGGGAATTTTAAAATTTTGAATTTTGTGGATAAATTCACTGCAGACCCTCACGAGACAAAACTCGTCCACTTGTGGTAACCTTGGGGTTTAAAGGCTTGTTGCACATGCTAAGTGAAACCATGTTTTCGACGAAAATTAGGTAGTTTTTTATTTTATTTTTAGGATGTGTTACTTGAGCAATGAGTTAATTGAATTTAAAAATTTTAGCCAATGATAAAAATTTGATTTTTATTTAATAACTCTTGAAAAAATAATAAATTTTTGCTTAGTCTGAATTTTTGACCTATTGTTAATATTTATTGTATTTAAGACTTTTTAAAATTTTTATGCACATATCCATATATGTTGAACTAGTTTTAACTTAGAGAAATTTTATGTGATTAATTATTTGTGGAAGATGTGAATTTTCTTTAAATCTTATTTTGATCATATTTTAAAAGTTTGATATAGAAAAATATATGATTGGAGGATTGAGGGGGTAAAAATAGTAAGTGAAAAAATAATTTGACTAGTTTAATTTTGTGGCATTTGTTACTCGAGTTAATAGATATTCTTAGAGGTGTCTCTACACCTAGTGCTCTAAAGCCAACTTGTTTGGGAGTTATTGGTTAAAAGCTCGCTACATGGGTAACTCTGAAAAAGCTTAAGAAAATTAGATATTGCACAGTCAAGTGTGCAAAAGAAAAGTGAGATGGAGCATAAAATGCACTCACTGAGAAAAAAATGATGAGATATGAAAAGAATATATATATATATATATATATATATATATATATATATATATATATATATATATATAGAGAGAGAGAGAGAGAGAGAGAGAGAGAGAGAGAGAGAGAAAGAAAGAAATATTATTGAGGAAAGAAAAAAAAGAAGAAAAAAACTTTTGATCATTTAATTTTTATTTTGTCTATATTAGCTTTGAGATAGGTTAAAATTGAGTGTATAGAGTGTTGGGTATCTCTCACTTGGCATTTGGTTAGATAAATTTATTTGAGTTCTAATTTTTTTGATGTATTTGGATTCACACACGCACAAAAGGTCTTGAGTATAGTAAGATTAATAAATATGTTGAAATTCTAAATTTTGCATAGTTTTAAAATTTTCTTTGAGCTATCATTTAAAAAATCTTTAAGGCTAATCTTGAATTCATATTCATTTGTTGTTCAAGTAAGTCAGACAGATTAGTAGTTTATTTAGTAAAGTTTTATTTTTATATTTTTTATTCTTGTTTTGCTTGAGGACAAACAAAGATTTAAGTGTGGAGATATTTAATAAGTAGATTTTATGTCTATTTATTAGGTATTTTATACTTAATTATTTGTGAGTTTTTATGTATTTTTAGTGTTTTAGATAATTTATTTGATTTTATGCATTTTCATTATATTTATATTATTTTAAAATTATATTTTGTAGGTGAAATAAAGAGGATGGCAATTCTGTAATTAAGGAGAAGTTAGTGAACAGTGGCAGAATCGTAAATATCAAGAAGTTCGGGAGTCTCGTGCTAGGCGTTCAAAAGGGAAGCTCAGTGTGGGACGACGCCGTTTAAAGGAAAGCAAGGCAAGAAGGACTGGCGCCATGCACGGTAAATCAACAGAGAAATACAACGCGCGCAATGTGTGGGCGGCCTTAGTTAGTAGCAGTGGACGTGCGTGGCTGCTGCTACCTCTTTCTTTCTTTCTAAGTGTAGGTCTCGGGCTTCAATATATTATATTTTGATGGCCATCCGAAGTGAATGAAAAAGAAGTTCAATTAAAGAATTACAATCAGTTTTGGAAAAGAAAAATAAATTAGGATTTTTATATTTTGTATTTTAAATCCTATTAGGGTTTGAAAATTATAATTTTTATTAGGGTTAGGAAGATTATGTAGCCTATAAATAGATGGCTTGAGATACAATTGAATATATATCTTTTGCTAGAAAATTCTCTCTATTATTCTTTGGTGCTTTTTTTGGCTATGTATAACTAAATTATTTTTTTTGGTTTAAGTGATTAAAGCCATCAAGATTAATACACTGTGAGATATAATTTATTTTAATTGTTCAATCTATTTTTTGAGTATTGGATATTTTTCTGTGATTATTTACATAATTGATTCATTTGATTACTAGGGTACACATTAGTTTATTATTCGTTGAAATCTACTGCTAAATTAAATATCAAATCCTTAATTGTTTAGTCACTTTAATTTATAACGTAACTAAGATTAATAATTGTTTTGCAGATCAAAAGATTGTTTTATCTTAGGAAGAATATTCATCTAAATTAAATGCAAACGCTTGACTTGTGTCGTTTAGTTCAACGATTTCTCTATTTCTTAAATCTACTACTAGGTTAAATCTTTAACGCTTAACTGAGATTATTTAGTAGTAAGGGTTATTTAGATCGTTTGTTTCTGCTTAACTAATAATAATGAGAGATAAGAAAATTATTCGAATGGAAGTAATTATTCCACATTGAATACTTAAAATATAAATTGAGTTATTCTTACATTAATGATCAGTTGAAAATTCTTGATGGTGAATGTTAACTTAAACCAATGCTTTTTCTTCTTATTTATTTCATTAAATTACTTGTATAATTATTTTAGTTAATTTTATTTAAATTATTTCACTAATTATAAACCCCCAATTTTGGTTTGCGAAAACATAAAATTAAATTAATCATTCTCTGTGAGATCGACTCTTACTTACACTACTACATTCATATTTTTCTCAAGTAAGATTTTATTTTTGGGTGTTTATGATAGCACACCAATCACTAAGTTGACAGGACTTTCGGTTCATTTTGCATTGCATAGCTTCTACCATAGCTCAAGTCTGAAAGGAAAAACTTGCTTGCAGATTCATAAACTCATCTTCGACTTTTTTGAACAGTGAAGAGGCAACAGGAGTTGTCATGGTGATCTTGCCCTTTTTCAAAACAATAAGTCTATCCTTAATATCTACTATTTCATTTTGAATTACTTTCTGATTTGAGAGGATTTGGTTCAGGACATACATGATTGTAGGACTTTCGGAAGGAAGAATGATAGAAGAATTGGGTGGATTTGGTTCAACAGGATGATCGCGAGGAGTTCGAACAAAAACACCAACAACTAAGGACAGGATATAACTTTTTAGGTTGTCAGAGTCAATGGATTCAACAAGTTGAATAGAAACTTCTCCCTAGAGAGAAATGTCAAAGAACTGGAAGATCTTGGTGAGGAATCCACCATAGGGTAGACACTTTTTACTCTGCTTTACACAACTATCTATGTGCATCAACATCATTAAGGCAAAGTTAAAGGATTGACCCTTAAGAATCATAGCAGTTAGTACAAGATCTTGATAAGTGAAATTAGTATTACCACCAATATGAGGCAACAGATTGAACCTAAGAAGCTTATGAATGACTGAGGCAATCGGGGAAACTTCCACATTAGTGGGAAAAATGACTTTAGACAAAGTTTTGTCATCTTTGACAAGCTGTAACTGGGTCAAAGCAAGAAAATGTTCATGAATAATACCTTTTAGTGTGAAAGGACATGGACACAAGATTTTGTTAATCAGTTCAAAAAGTGTTCCTTTTATAAGAGAAGTGCAAGAGTGTTTGTTTAAACTCAAAGTTTGTATAGAATTGTTGGACTAACTAAGGATAGGCTATCGACGGAGGGAAAATCATAGAAGCAATTCCACGTGATTTAAAAAGATTTTGCAAGACAGAATGTTGATAGAAAAATAAATCCATCGATTGTTCATAGACAAAAGACTTTGAAATGATTGAACTTTTAAAACGAGCCTCGAAGTTATTACCCCTAAAGATGGTTGCAGAATTTTGAAAAGATAAGGAAGAAATCGTTACTGACACCGGATCATCTTCTGGAACGATCTCCATCGAATCTTATTTCGTCTTACCCTTTTCTTTAGCTCTTTCTGACTGAGAGGATGACCCATTCACCATAACTGGTTCAGATTTCTTAATGCCTGATGAGACCTGCTTTTTGGGTTTGGTTTGGATTGCATGGATGCGATCGGTTGATACTATTCGGAATCAATCTCATCTCATGATCATTTTAAGTTCCTGGACTTCATCTTCGAGGAATCGAAGAATTCAAAGAAAGATTAGCAATTGAGGTTTTTTTCAAAGAAGGGCGAAGATGAATGAATTTTGGTAAAGTATGAGAGAAAAGGAAACAAGCTAATGCACTATATGTACTATAACAGGTAGAGAGAGAGAGAGAGGGGGGGAGAGAGAAAGAGAGAATTTCCAAGATTCATGCAATGTAGTCGGATTTAGTTTCCTTCAATGAGATTACCTTCAAAAAAAATTTAAAAAATTCCATAAATCAGTAAAATAATTTTTAAATTTGAAATTTTGTTTCCCATAAGTCATGTTAAGATCAATTTAACAACATTTATTATAAATTATTACATAAATCATGTAGATTAATTTTCCATAAGTATGAATGATGTAATTCAGCATGACATATAAGAGCATATAGGCAGTTATGCTTTCAATAAATTATGCACATGTCAAGTTCTCATCTTAAAGTGCAAAACCTCTCTTCACCTAATGGTTTAGTGAAAATATTCGCTAATTGATGTTCCGTGGGGATAAAAAATAATTTAATTAAGCCTTTACACACATTATCCCTTAAAAACAATGCCGAACTTCAATTTGTTTTGTGCATGAATGCAAAATTGGATTTTTAGATACGACAATTGTGTTAGTGTTATCACAGTATATAGGCACAATATTGCATACCACATCAAAATCAATTAAAGTTTAACGCATCCAAAGAATTTTTGGAGCAACAACTTCCTATAGCTAGATATCCACCCTCAATTGTTGATAATGCAACGGAGGTTTACTTTTTACTATGCGAAGATGCCATGCTTTTTCCCAAAAACCTGCATGCACCATTAGTGCTTTTTCTATCAATTTGACAACCTGCATAGTCTTCATCTGAGTAAACCATTAGATCAAAATATTCACATATTAGATAATATAAACCAAAATTCATAGTGCCACATAAATATTTAAATATTCTTTTAACAGCATTTAAATGTGATTCTTTAGGTTTTGCTTGAAATCTAGCACATAGGCAAACACTGAACATTATATTGGGTCTTGAAGCAGTTAAGTACAATAAACTTCCTATCATGCCTCAATATTTTGTTACCTCTATATCAATACCTTTGTCATCCAAAGTAAGCTCATTGGTGTTGTTTTTGAATTTGACTTGTCAAATCCAAACCTTTTGAGTAGCTCCTTTCTATATTTGGTTTGATGAATATATATGACATCTTTAGTTTGCTTGATTTGGAGTCCCAAGAAGTAGTTAAGCTCTCCCATTAAGCTCATGTCAAATTCCTTGTGCATACAATTAGAAAATCACTCACAAAGCATATTATTAATAGCACCAAATATGATATTGTCTACATATATTTGTAAAATAATAATATCTTATTTTTCATGCTTAATAAATAATTTAGAATCAATTTTACCTCTTGTGAGCCCATTTGAGATAAGAAACTTACTCAACCTTTCGTACCATGCCCTAGGTGCTTGCTTGAGTCCGTATAGTGCTTTTTTTTAGTGTACACATGATGATGATACTTATCATGTTTAAATCCTAGAGGTTGCTTTGTATATACTTTCTCATTTATGTATCCGTTTAGGAACGCGCTCTTAACATCCATTTGGTGTAGCTTGAACTGTTTGTAAGAGAAAAAAGCTAGAAGTATTCAAATGAATTCCAACCTTGCACCTGGGGAAAATGTTTCTTCATACTTTATCGCCTCTTATTGGTTTTATCTTTGAGCCACAAGACTTGCTTTATTGCGAGTGATAGTTTCATGTTCATCTAGCTTGTTCTTGAATACCCATTTGGTTCCAATTATTGTTACTTCTTTTGGTGTAGGAACTAACACCCATACTTGACATCTTTCAATTTGAATTATTAGTATTATTCGAATTTGAATTTGAATTATTATTATTCCATTCTAGCCGGAATCAAGAGTGGCATCGACCTTTTCAAAGTAGTTCAATAGCAAATGAACTTTGTGTGTTAATATGAGTGCATAACATGAATGACTGTTCAATGAACTAAAAATGGATGTTCAGCTAGAAGACTTGCTTTTGTCCTCGTCTATCTCAATTGGTAGAATTTTATCCCGATTGAGTCCTACATAATCATAATATGGGTTCATGCATTAGTTATATACATATGCATGCCATAACTTGCTAAACAAGCTACCCTTTAGCTATACATAACTCTTAACACATAACACATTGTTCATTTATCCTTAACATCTACCATATTGATCATTTTTATCAATTTATAGCTTACGCACATGTTTCCATCATTTAATATCAAAACATTTCATTTTGGACTAAAAATAACAATTTATTCTCTATGAACAGTACATCTCACCCCGGCGAGATGTTTTGCCTAGGATCTTCTCAGCCAGACTTCACCCCGGTGAGCTCCCTCAGCAGCACTGTGCCTCGACGAAGTTTCCAGTTCAAATAACTGTGCCCCAGCATAGTTCTGGTTTGTCTGAAATTTTTTTCTTTCAAAAATCCATGTTATTTTTTGCCCCTTTTTGTAAAATTTGATTCCAACACTTCACATAGCATACATAACATGTATTTGACTTGCATGGGCCTTCAAAATATTTAAAAATTATAAAATGGTCTTATTTTTCTAATGTTTTCATTTCGGTCGTCGACGAACGTTTTAAAACGTTTAAAATAGACAATTGTCGTCATACGAACCAAATGACTTCCAAATCAATTCTAACATGTGTATATACATAAAACTTACATGTTTGGCTTCGTTTGACATCCAATTACACAAAATGGCCAAAAATCACACATTGTTTACATTTTTTCAAATTTTCATAACTTGAACTCGCACCACCTTTGTGTTATTAACTCTACACTCCATATACATGAACATATACACATTTAGCAACTTTATGTGCTTGTGTAACTTCTACATGCATCTTCCAAAATACTTACAGATTATGGTTTGATTTAACCACAAATCCTAACCTAATATAGCAATCTCCTTAAACAAAACATACATCTCAACCTCCAACACTTCTTGTAGGCTATCTAGCAAGATATCATGCATATATCAAACATATTCAGCACTTCCAACTTGATTTCCATCATATATAACAACATATAACACTTGCTCACCAAATAAATCATGATTTCTAGCTTGTATTCATACATGAATAATGCACCACCTGTGACACCCCAGGATTTTACAGAAATTCTAAATAAGGATTATGGATAATTAAGTGAAGGTTATAAGACAAAACCTAGCTAAAATGATTAAATATGATTATTATGTGATTAAATTGAATTATTATGTGATCAATGTGTTAGAAAGAACCTGAATGGTTGAAATATTAAGGAGGGGCCTATGTGGTTGAATATAGAAAGATGAAATAAACCAGAGAATTATGGAAGTGAGAAATTATAATGAGAATGAATTTTAAATGGTTATATGACAAATTTGAGCTAAATGATTTATCGTAATACCTATAATAAGGTAATTTGGGGAGAATTATTGTAAGACATGATGTTAGGTGTCAACAAGTAATAGATTGATGTTGTGTATATGGATATTGCGTGTATATGTATGAATTTGAATTGGTAAAGCTAGAAGGATTTAAAGTTAGAAAATAATTGAATAAGAAAATAGTATGTGAATTGAGGTTTAATTATGAAAATTAACAGTAAGCTAAATGAATAGGCCTGGAGAGGCGAGGATATGAGAATGGCAGGGTAAGTCAGTATGTGTGGGGGGAAAAAAAAAAAGGAACGTAGATATCATATATGTTGAGAATTAGCATTATATGCATTATGTAAATAAGTTAAAGAACGTAAAGATCGTAAAATAATTATACGAGTTCAAAGGATAATGGACGATGGATTTTGGTAATCCGGACGAGATTCGCTTCTCGAGGAAGCGGTTTAAGGATAAGATGAGTAATTTGATTTCTTAGGATGCCGAAAAGTGGAAAGTTATTGAAGGTGGAACCAAAAGTGGTTCGTAGATAATCAAGGTAGTAATGTTATGTTGAGAATTGTTATATATTGTGAATTATTACTATTATTAATTAATGGAGTTCAATGTTTAAAGTGTGATAAGTGATTTGGGACGAGCCAATTATGGACTAATGGATGAAGGGTTGAAATTCAAATATGATAAAATAAGTTTGGATCAAAAAGGATTTGAAATGGATTGAAAATAAGTAATTAGGAATTAATTTCCTAGATTTTTTGACAAATGTCGATAATACCCCTCAACAATCTAGTTAATGACAATGGTGTCCTAATGGGAGAAATGACTATGCTACCTTTGATAATCTATAGAATGACAAATGTGTCCTATTTGGTATAATGACCATGAGGTCCTTAGCTAGAAAAAGGGAATTTACATGTAAGCCCTTAACCATGCTTGAGTTAGTTAACTAGTAGTGAGTTAGTTGTTGGAGACTTGCATATATTATATGTATGTAGGAAAAGAAAGTTTCATCATTCTTTCATTTCCTTCGAAGCTACTAGAAAAGAGAGAGTAAGAGAGCAAGAGAAAGGCTAGGGTTTGTAAGAAACTATGAAGAATTCAAGAGAAAGGGGGCCAAACCAAGTGAGAAGTAGCTAGTAAGTGAAGAATTCAACCTTGAGAAGGTTTATTTCCAAGAAAGATAAGACCTACAAGAAGGTATATTATGTTTAAGCCATAGAAGTTAGTATTTATGAGTTTAAACTTATGATTATGTATGGCCATGCATGAATCCTTGAAAGATAAGGGTTAACTATGAAGATTATGTGAGTTATGTGGTATTTGTTTTGATAAATGATGAAACCATAAGCATAAGAGATGTATTTGAAAAGGTGGTACACTATTTATGTGTATTTTCAAGCTAGAAATCAAGATTTGAGATATGATCATGTGTATTATGTTACTAAATTGATGAAAAACTAATTAGAAGGGTTGATTATGTTTGATTCAGGTAAATTATTGTGCTATATAGCAAGTTAGATGCCTAAAAGGATGAAAAATCATATTTTGTATAAGGAAGTTAAATATTAGGCTATACTTTTTGTGTAGTCAACGTAATAATCTGTAAAGTGCATTAGAATATGCATTTAGAAGTTATATGGACTTGTAAAGTCGTAAAATGTGTTGGTGATAACCCATGTGGTGTATGGAGATTTAGATGTCAAGTAGTGTTTAAGTTTGAAATTTGAATGTTTTGAAAAGTTAAGGAAAATTCGGATTAAAGGTGATTTTTGGCAATTTTTGGGTAATTAAAGGCAAAATGAAGCCACATGACTTGTTTTCATGTTAATACATGTGTCTAGGTTATTTTGGAAGTTAACGGATTTAAGTTTGAACGAAAAGGCGATTCGAACAATCGAAATCGATCGTTTCGAATCGAAATGGATTTTAACGGACAAAAGTCGCCTCGTGCGAAATTTTACGGTTTTGAAAGTTCGGACATGTCACATATAGGTTATGTGAGCTATGATAAGTGTTGGAATGGAAGATAAAGTCAAATGGCCAAAAATAGCAAAGTTAGAATTTCAAGTTTTAAAAATTCTGAAAATTTCTTAAGTTTGGAGACAAGCCGAACAGCCCTCCTACAAGCTAGTATATCTATGATTTAGAAAGGCCAAATGAGGCAAATAAAAATTTATTAAAATACTATGTTATGAAATCTACATGCATGCCAAATTTGGTATAAATTGGAATTGTGGTTAAGAAGCTAAAAATCAGCAAAGCAAGGTCAAAAATCAGATTCTGCAGAACCAGGACTGCGCCAGGGCGCAGTCATTTTGCCTAGACACTGCGCCGGGGCGCAGTGTCACTGTTCATCGGCCGAGAGCTTCTCGCGGTCAGCGAGATCTGGAAGAAGAAAGATGGCACCGGGGCGCAGTTACCCTGCATCTGAAAATTTTTTAAGCTTCTGAAAAGTTAGGTTTTGATATGGAATGTTAATAATGGGTTATGTAAACCCTAAATGATTAAGAATAAGCTATATAGAGGATGTCAAGGTATAATGAAATAAGAAATGGCATAATATAATATGCCTAAAGCTAAGTCAAAGTGAGTTAACGATTATGAAAAATGCCGGGAATGAAGTAGGATGTATTATAAACCTATACAAGGTATGATACATCAAAAGTGAATTGAGTAAAGATTAATGGTTAAGCAATTATGGTTTAAGTTGATAAGTTATATAAATTATGGTCCTATATTGACGAACATAGATTGTATGTTTACAGATAATGCTCGATCAAGCAATCCAAGGCAAGACGGAATAGAAGGGCCAAGCGAGGTGGTAAAAGGTTAAGCTAAATAAATGCGGTACAGGCAAGTGTTCAGACTATAAGGTGTTATTGTGCTAGGCGAACTGTGTATTAGTAAAACATTGGAAACGTGCCTTACGTGCAACTATGTGATTTAACTGTTAAGTGTAATACGTGGCATTCATGTATAACATGATTAAGTAGAGAGGCATAACGCATAAATGAAATGCAAGCATGAAATGTGTTAACTGAATTACTTGCTGAGCTTTATGCTCACTCTTGCTATGAACTAACATTTCAGGTGATTTACAAGAAGGCCGGATGTTCCGGTGAAGCTAAGGTAAAAAGTGTGAATGCATGGGGATGCGTGAAGAAATTTATAATTTGTATCTGTGAGACATTCATGTAAAGCAATTATATGTGCATTTGTATAAATGCTGGTTATGTAATAATTGATTTTTTAACGTTAAACCTAGATGGTAGAAAGGAATGTATGATTCGTTAATGGTATTATTGGAGGATAAAATGTTATGTATATATTATCCCAGGGAGAGGAAAGGTGATACATGCGATAAGCTTGTATGTGTGGTACAGAAATATGTAAACAGGTATATACAATCAGGGCCATGTATAGATGGTTCATGGCGAAATTTTATTTAGAGATTATGTTAAATCATGAATAAAAATGATTATAGAAGTTTTAATAGAGTAGGTCAAAATTAATTATGGTTGACCTAAGTTATAATGAAGAGCAAGTAAACGTTACGATCCTGAGACACGTTTAAAGAATGTAAGTTATTAAATAAGTTTTAAAAAAAATAAAAATATGGGCCGAATTTAAGGTCAATAAATTGATGTAATAAGTGTAAAGGTTAAGTTTTAACGCACAAGGTCCCAGGTTAATATGATTTAAAGTTAATAATTATAATATCCAGAGATAATCGGATAATTTAATAAGGTCGGGATTTCGGACTGTCACACCACCTTTAACATACTACTCTTGAGCTTAGGGTTTTCATCAAATACCAACATGAAGCACATAAATCACATACTTTACACATATATCCAAAGATACTTGCATGGCTTCATCTATTTTTGCATTTAAGATCAAATCTTAAGGCTTGATCATCTTGTTACCTTCTTATGGCTCTTCTTCTTCTTGCTACAAAGTTAAATAATGATGGATGATCCACTTTGGCAACTTGTTTCACTTGTCTTGAACTCTTTTCCTTGAATCTCTTGCAAGTTCTTATCAAACCCTAGCATTTGTCTTCTCTTTTCTCTCTTTTGCTGATAACTTTGAATGGGGAAGTGAAAATGAGCTAAGTTTACTTGATATATACCAATATATGACTTGTATAATCTCTACCAACTAACTTACCATAGTTAGTTTTAACTATTGCATGGTTAGGGACAATTATGCCATTTCCCTTTACTAATCAAGGATAATGTGGTCATTTCACCATTTTAGGACATACTTTCCATATCTTAAGATGTCAAGGGCATTATGGTCTTTTGTCAAATTCTCTAGAAATTTTAATTACCATTAAATCCATACTTGCTCAATTTAAATCCATTTCAAATCCTTTTTAATCCAAAGTTGTTTCATTATGCTCGAATTTAATTCCGCCATCAAATACTCCATGCATGGCTTGTCCCAAAACACTTGTCACACTTGAATATTTAATTTCCATACCATTACAAACAATGTTTTTATTTGTTTACCAAGTTGACAAGATGCACAAATTCCTTTTTTTTCATAGTTGATTTTGTATAGTCCTCTCATAAGATTTTTTGTAGACAATTTCTTTATTAAATCCATGTGTACATGTCCCAACCTTTTATGCCATAGATTTGCTATGTCTTCAATGGCTGATAAACAAACTTCTTTATCCTCTTGCTCAAAATCAATAATATATATATTTCCTTCTCTTTGTGCAACTAGAGTAGCATTGTTAGTACAATGAAAAATAAAGCATTTATCATTTTCAAATTTAGCTTGATGACCAATACCCATTATTTGACTTATACTAATAAGATTAAATTCAAGACCTTTATAGCAATTTTTTCATCTGAGTCGTCACTTGATTCATCTTCTTTTCCTGCATTAAGAGCTAACACTTTTTCATATTCTTCTAATTCTCCAAATAAAGTTAAAGTGTCCATAACAGAAATAGTAGAAGAATCTTGAAAAGTGGTTACTTTTGATGCAAACCTCCTGGGCATAGCCCGTAGTAGCTTTCAGTTGATTTCACTTTAAGGAATCATCTTGTCAAGTGCTTTAACGAGTTTATGAGCACTAAGAACCTAGCTTGAGTTTCCTTGATAGTCTCTTCCATTTCTAGCTTGAACATCTCATAATCGTGCATAAGCATACTTAACATTAGTTCCTTTACTTTAGATGTTCCTTTATGGCTCAACTTTAAAGTATCTCATATCTCTTTGGCAGTGTTGCATGATGATAATTTATCTATTTTGGACTGCACCATGTCACTAAGTAAAGTGTTCATCGCCTTTGAGTCATGGGATGTCATTTACACTTCGGTTGAGTCCATTTCAGATAGTGCTTTTGGTGTACCATCATCCTTCCTTAGAATAACTAGACTATTCTCCACGGCCCACCATTCCCAATGATCTCTTTTAAGATAGTGTTGGTTTGCAAAAATATGACATACATATAATCAAATTATATAAGCGCAACAGAAGCAAGCAAAATTATATTTTAAAATTTTTCTACAAACCAATAACCAGGATCTTTCTTATGCGACTATTATTAATTGAGGAATGATAAAAGATTTATATCTTTGTAGAACCAAGCTTCCACGGATACAAGTTCAAATCACTTTAATCATTCGTGCTCTTATTCAAATTCACGGATTAGATTCCACGGATCAATGTCAGCTCCCCAAGTGTGAAGTCTCTAGAGGTGATCACCAAGAGATCTATGAATTAAAGAAGTGGATTGTGGTTTCTTCAAACCATGAGTAACTAGCCCTAATTCTCTTTCTCTCTCTCTCTCTCTCTCTCTCTCTCTAACTCATTAGATGTAGAGAATTATGAAGTATTCTCTCCATTCTTGTGAAAGAATGTGTGTAACCTTAATCTATGATAAAAACTCATCTTATTTATAAATACAGTCAATCCTTCTAAACTATTTAGGATTAGGGTTTCAATTTAATTTCGAATCTAATTAGAAAATAAATTAATTAATTACAATTCATAAACTATTTAGGAACTTAATTATTTAATAGTGAGGGTACTTAATATTAATTAATTACTAAACCATTTAGTAACTTAATTAATTATTATAATTACAATTCCTAAATCATTTAGGAATTATAATTATAATTTATAATTAGTATTTCTAAAATACTAAATTATAAATATTTAAGCTATTTAATTTATTCAATCATCATATTATAAATTAAATATATTTAATTTATTATTACGATTATGTCATTTACTTCTAAAATAAATATTACTCTTTTGCAGTATGACCCTTAAGGTTCTCCATATTGAACCGGTTGTAAAATAAATTAATTAGAACCTTTCTAATCTTATTTATATAAATAAATTAAACCATTTAATTTATTAATAAATAATATTTATTTTTGCAATAAGGGTAAGCCCCCTTAGTGATTAATCGACATTCCAGATGATATAGATTTCAACATTTGATCATAAAATAATCTTTTAGCAAATAGTTATCGTACAATTCAATCCTTCTACCACATAATGTCCCAATCAAATATAATACATAAAATTTCTGTCAAGTCTTATTTATTTAATCATATGCATTTCAATTCACAAATGCACAACTCTAGTTAATGTAAATTATAAACTCCTTTCTAATTCTATTAAACCCTGGTCAGGGATTTCTAAGTTGTCACTTATTGAATCGTGTAGGACATTCTCTCACTTTACTAGAAGTGATAGATTATTTATTGATCATTCATCTATCTCCATGTATACTTTATTATACCCACGCATATCCTTTGATTTACCAACAAGCCTTGAGGAATATGTCAAAATATAACTCAGTACACACAAGATACTATGATGATCTCAAGTTCAAGGATCACTTGTACGACTATCACATAAGGAACTCCTATTGACAGACAAGTAAAACTCCATTAGATGTTCATTGAGCGAGTCATATTCAGTGAACTTATTCTCTAATAAGTACCTACATACTTACTTTAGTGTCTTTATACAAATGATTATGAGATCAATCATTCTCTTCGTAAGAGAAATGATAGTATGTACTAATTTATCCGGATCTACTAATCCCATTTTTAGTGATTCAACGATTAGGAATAATTTTAGTTTTGAGGTATCTTAAATTTATATCTCATTAGCATGATTGTCATCATGGTTCTAAAAGCATTGCTAAAAAACTATGGGTTTATCTATTTAATTAATTAAACTAATTAATCATGAATAAAGAAAGGTCTTAATATTTTTATTAATAAACGAATAAGATTACAAAGTATATGCATATCACACCAAATGTGATTGGTTTGAGAACATACTACTTTCAATCTCCCACTTGCACTAAAGCCAATCGCCCTTTGGTATCCCCATACCATTCTTCTCTAAGTGGCGTATAAATTGCTTAGTAAATACTTTATTTAATGGATCTATAATGTTATACTGAGAGTCTGTCATCTTTATGACGTCGTCTCCTTTTTAATAATTCATCTAATCATATGAAAATGCTGCAATACATGTTTGGATTTTAGATGAGACCTAGGTTCATTGGCGAATTAAACTCCTTTAATGTTAGGAACTATTACAAGTTATGTAATGAACTTGTTGAACCAAACAATCACCTTTGCAGCTTCACTTATAGTTATTTACTATGTCTTTGTTACTAAATCAGCAACTCTTTGCTGTTTAAAACTTTTCCAATTCACTGCATCACCGTTCAAGGTAATCATATAACCTGAAACGGATATGCTGTTGTTTTGGTTAATCTAAAAAACCTTAAGTCTATTAAGCCCTCTAGTTTTATATCAGACCCATCATTAGAAACTCTTTTCTAATATTCTTCTCCAGAATTGAACTGATATCTGCTTATCATACATAAGCAATATCAGGTCTAGTACATTTCAACGAATTAATGTACGTTCCTTGGGTCAAGTCGGGCATCCTTTACGATCTATCTCTATAGACCTTTATCCTGAATAGAATGTTAAGATACTTCTCCTAAGTTCTTGAAGGATAAGTTTTTAGACAACAACATCTTTACCGATTGTAGCATCGATATGTCATTCCTTATCAGTAATATATCAACATATAATACTATGAATGTCACAATACTCCCACTAACCTTTGTACACACTTGGTTCATCATCGTATTTGATAAAATCAAACTCCTTTTATTGTCTCATCAAAATGGATGTTCCATCTTTGAAAAAATTGCTTCAATCCATAATTGGATTGTTGTAGCTTTCATACTTGATTTCCTCCATCTTTATGAAGACAAATCCCCTTGGTTGTATCATACATACATCCTTTTGTATAGTAAGCTGCAACTCCAAGTAAAATTCGAATGTATATATGCACTTTTCACTAGTGAAAAGTTTTATTATAGTCAACTCCTTGACCTTGTTTGAAATCTTGTTACCACTAGTTAGGTTTTATAGGTCTCCACCATGTCATCTGCTTTAGTCTTTCTCCAAATGCCCATTTCGGATTTTATGGTCATCAACCATTTCTCTTGATTATCTAATACTCATGCCTCATCGTCTGTAACTGGATCATCATCCACTATGATGCATACCTCATTATCATCATCTATAATGAATCCATACATTTCAGGTATCTTCGATACTAAACCAGATTTACGACTTGGTTGTGGTACAATAGGTTTATCTACTTGTACAGATTTTTTCACTTGATCTGTAGTATTTTGTGATTCTTGAACTTCTTCAAGATCTATTTTATTCACACTAACCTTTTAAGGAAAAACTCATTTTCCTAGAAGACAACTTGTTTCAATAAATACCTTTTAATTAGTCGGATTATAGAAGTGATACCTTAAACTTTCTTTAGGATATCCTACATGTTTACACTTATCATATCTTGTCCCAAGCTTATCACTGTCAAATCTTTTGACATAAGCTGGACAATCCAAATCTTAACATACTTAAGACTTGGTTTCCTCCTTATCCATAACTTATGAAGTCTTAGGGATAAAATTTGAAGATACCTTGTTTAGTAGATATGCAGTTGTTTCTAGGGTATAACCCTAGACGGATATTGGAAGATTAGTAAAAACTCATCATGGATCATCATCATGTCCACTATGAGAGAATACCATTTCGCTTTGAGATGATCTAGAAACTTAATTCTTAAGTATTCTCTTCTCGAACTAATCGAATAACTTTAATATTTTTGGCTGTTTCTTTCCCTACTTTACTTCTGATTCTTTAAACATTTCAAACGATTTGGATTTGGATTTCATCAAATACATATACCGAAATCTACAATCATCAATGAAAGTAATGAATGAATACCCTCCTCTTGCATTTATTGTCATAGGTCTCACACACAACTGTGTGTACCAACTCTAACAACTCTGCAACTCTTTCTCCATGTCTACTAAATGTAGATTAGTCATATTGTCCATGATATAAGATTCATAAGTTTTATATGATTCATAATCAAAAGGCTCTAAAAACATATCTTTATACAACTTGTTTTGTCTTGTTTCATTAGCATGACCAAGTTAACAGTGTTGCATGAAGGTATAATTCATATCATCGATTTGCCTTTAGTTTGTTCAATTTAAAATATTTTTCATATAAGTCAAGTATACAATGTCCATTAATTAATCAACATAGTAACATCTTACTAACTTAATAGACTTTTCCGTAGGCAATGCTAAATTATAAGTTCCTATAATTAATGCAGCAGCCTTTTGATCTATTTTCACGCACATGATTACTTATCTTTAGTTCAGCCTTCTACTTTTGCCTAGTCTCTACAATGACTTGTATATGTGAGACCACCAGCCGGTATCTAATATCCAATTAGAACTTGATTTATAGAAAGTTCTATTTCATTATGAACAAATTTATATTTGCAGTAGAAGCTTCTCCAAGCTTCTCCTACTTAGGTACAACAACTTTCTTGTAGTTGTTCTTCTAGTGTCATAGCTTATCGCAATGAAAGCAAACATCTTTGTCTTTGAGATGACTTTTATTTATGTCCTTTAATTAGTTCTTTTCGTTTTCTTTCTATCCTTTCTGACTCCTCATAAACACATTTGACCATCTTCTTCCGCTTAGAAGAATTATTTACGAGTAAGACTTGGTTTTTCTTGAAAGGAAAGTGACTTTCAACAGTCTTCAACATAGTAAGCAAATCAGTTAAACTAATGTCTAGCTTATTAATGTTTGAAGTTCATAATAAATTATGAATAGGAGTCAGTGAGTGATTGCAAGATCGAATCTTGACTCAACTCTCCTTCCTTGACAAAGCTTGTTGTCCTAATTGATCAATCGAATTGATTATCTTTAGGATATGTGTCTGTACTGTAGTTCCATTGGTCATTATAGATCAAAAGAGCTCCTTAGATATCTTATATCTAGTTGACCTATTTTGTTCATCATACAATTATTGAGTGTGCAGTAATATAATAGGTGCATCCATTTTCTCGTGTTAACATTGTAACTCGATATTTATGGATGTGAGCATTATGCATTGAGCTACCTTTGCATTAACTTGTCATTTCTTAAAATAACAATCTCTTCCTCAGAGGCTTGGTCTGCAATGTTTGCAGGGATAGGCAAATTAAGGACGTTTGTTAGCTTTTCAGTATTGAAAACTATTCTCAAATTTGTTTAATCAATCCGAACAATTCAATTTG